>JAYMZC010000320.1:1992988-3389151 GCA_036346975.1 Drosophila prolongata
ACAGACAGACAGACAGACAGACAGACAGACAGACAGACAGACAGACAGACAGACAGACAGACAGACAGACAGACAGCAGAAGACAGACAGACAGACAGACAGACAGACGACAGACAGACAGGAGACAGACAGACAGACAGACAGACAGACAGACAGACAGACAGACAGACAGACAGACAGACAGAAGACAGACCGAACAGACAGACCGACAGACAGACAGACAGGACAGACAGACAGACAGACAGACAGACAGACAGACAGACAGACAGACAGAACAGATCAGACAGACAGAACAGGACAGACAGACAGACAGACAGACAGACAGACAGACAGACAGACAGACAGACAGACAGACAGACACGACAGACAGACAGACAGACAGACAGACAGACAGACAGACAGACAGACAGACAGACAGACAGACAGACAGACAGACAGACAGACAGACAGACAGACAGACAGACAGACAGACAGACAGACAGACAGACAGACAGAAGCAGACAGACAGACAGACAGACAGACAGGACAGACAGACAGACAGACAGACAGACAGAACAGGACGGACAGACAGACAGACAGACAGACAGACAGACAGACAGACAGACAGACAGACAGACAGACAAGACAGACAGACAGACAGACAGACATGGCTAGATCGACTCGGCTAGTGATCCTGATCAAGAATATATATACTTTATAGGGTCGGAAACGCTTCCTTCTAGCTGTTACATACTTTTGCACAAATACAATATACCCTTTTACTCTAAGAGTAACGGGTATAATTAGCAGTGAACAGTATTTTATTCCCTAAACATTTAACGAAACAAAACCATGGGAGCGGAGCATGACGCCTTAACTAACCATGGTACCGTATTAAATTTCATACTTTCGAGACTGGATTTTATCTACAATGATAAAAGACCAATCCACGTTCTCGAATCAGAATTAAGCATTCTGAGACAGGGTAAAATGACAATTACGGACTTTTCTACTATAAACAAGAAAATGACAATGCTTATCAACAAAACCATAATGACCTATTGAAAAGAAAGCGAAATTACCAGGGAGACTACAAGAACAATAATATCAAATCAAAATAGAAATTATGATCAAAACAGTTTCCACCAAAAACAAGCAGGAGAACGAAAAATAGAACCAATGCACTATGGTTTTTTTTCCCGTTTTTTGGCATAAATTCTAATTTTAAACCTATTGAATTGAAATTTGGTTTGAATACATTTTTTAAGCCCCCAAGATGACCCACCAAGTTTCAAATGATTTGGGGCACTATTTCATTTAGCTGTCATATAACCGATCTGGCCGTTTTGCCCAAATTTTTTTGTTTATCAACCTATTGCTTTGAAATTTGGTTTCTATACATTTTTTAAGCTCCCAAGATGACCTACCAAGTTTCAAATAATTTAAAGCACTATTTCATATAGCTGCCATATAACCAATCTGGCCGACATGCTAAAAAGCTCCATTAAACATTTTTATTGTGGCAACATGTGTGAGTAAGGGAGATAAGTTGTTATTCTCCTCTGAAAGTTCCTCGGCTAATTTTCTTTTCAGACGAGGACCACATTTTGGGCAACCCACTTTATTTGCCAATGCATAATGACCAGTGATTTCTATGAACAAGCTTTTCCCAAGCCATTTTGCGTGCTTTCCCTTAAATCTTTCTAGAGTTGAATTACATTTAGGCAAGTGTTTATTTAAATAACTGACAAAGCCTTTCACTTTTTTCTTAATCGACTTTATGGTTTCGTTACCTGAATGTTTTTGTGCGATCACTCTCAATATGTGCTGTTGTACGGCGTCTCCTGAGCGATTGTTGTTGCTCGAAATGTCAACCAGCTCAGCACGACTGAACACATAATGTACTAGAAAATTTTGATTTTTTCGAAAACGTGTGGATTTGGACAAAAAGGATTAGTTTCCCATTAAACTGCACACTTTGGTTAATAGTTTCTCGTTTACAACTTTTTGCAACACTTTGCCTTGCAAAAGTTCTTATCCACGGAACACAACTACACTTGTTAAGCTCGTTCTAAAAATACACATAAACAAAACTCGGTACAATTGGACAAAAACACATAACAACGACACAAAAATTGGTAAACTTTAGTTTTACATACCTGGACAATCGTTTTCCATATTTATTCATTTAACTTTTTCGTAAACTTTTGCCACAACAAACGATCAAAGTCGCACAATTTTTCGCGCCAATTTCATACAAAACAGGTGGTACATAATCAGCTGACTTTAAATAATGCGAAAAAACCCATAGTGCAATGGACGTTGATCCATCAAATCAAATTAAACCCTTTAAAAATTGGCAGGGACATAATGAAAGTCAGGGTAATTTCAGTTATTATAATTCCAACAAAAACCGAGAGTATTCAAGCCGTCCGAACTATTACTAAGAAAATAATAACGACCCAAAACAAACACACCCGCCACTAAAACGCGAACCCACTAACACTATAAATCAGCCCCAAAATAAAACCATGCGGATTAACAACATCGAAGAGAATAATATTTTAGACCTCAGTTCACCCTCGACAGCCTAAGCGATCGGACGTGTTCTTCCGCGAGACATACAAGTAACGCAACATCTAAGCACAAAGCAAACGAAAAAAAAAAACAGACCTCTTATCTACGTTTCGAGCGCTGCAACAGACGAATTCGGCAACTTTAAGCAATCTTATAGTTGTTGACCCCAACATGTGTGAACCTCCGGACATCTGGAGAAAACACCCTCCCGACGAAATATTCCTAGTGGCAACTAGTTTAGATGATCGCTACAAATCTCTGACTGAAATTTCACCCTTCGTGGTTAAAAAAACCATTGACTATGCAATTCATGGAGAAGTCAACAGTGTTAAAAAAACCAAGGACGGAAACCTCCTAATAAAAACAAAAAACAAGATTCAAGCTGAAAAACTCATCAAACTAAACATAATGCCAACAAATAATCCCCACGTTATTATCCCCATTCAAATCTCTGAACATCGCACCCTAAACTGCATAAAAGGAATTATATATTCAAAACACCTCAGAGGAATTGAAGAAAATGAAATATTGGAAAACCTTAAACCACAAAAAGTAGAAGCAGTGGAAAAAATCTACAAATACATCCCCGGACAACCACTTGATAAAAAAAAAGAAAATGAAACAGGCCTCATCAAAATCACCTTCAAAACATCCAACCTACCAGGAAATTTGTTCATCGGATACGAAAGAGTTCAGGTACGCCCTTACATTCCGCCTCCAATGCGTTGCAACAACTGCTACAAGTATGGTCATACCGATAAATTTTGCAAAAACGCCGCTACCTGTGGAAACTGCGGACTTGCAGCCCACGCAACCTCAGAAATATGCCGTAACGAAGCAAACTGCGTGAATTGCACCGCCCAAAAACTTCCTCAAACAAATCACCACGCCCGCAACAGAATATGCCCAATCTTCCTGTCCAACAAGGAAGTCCAAGCAAACAAGACCTTACAAAAAGTGGACACCAAGTCAGCTTGGTCAATATACAACAAACGGCACCACGACGGCTCACTATACTCCTCAACAGCAAAATTCTACACAACAAACGCCAAACAAACACAACCATCAACAATCAGGAAAACAGTAAGCTACAAACCAAACGAATTCGACCTACCCATCGCAACTGACCCTACCCAAGACGAACCCATGTCATCCGGATCGGAAACACCCAGCACCTCCAAGAACGACACCACATCAAAAAAACCAGCAAAAATCCTCCCACTAAACGCCTCTAATAGGACCAAACGTCTATTAAAAAGCGACCAAACCTCAATTCTAACCAGAGCAAAACTCAAAGCTCTCTCCAACACCGAATCCTAAACTCCACAACACTAATCCAATTAAACATAACATACAACTAACTTAATTTAATTTTTATTCACATATTATATACATTAATCTAAATCAAACATGTTAAAAATTATCCAATGGAATATTCACGGCTATAGAAACAACTATTTAGAACTACAAATGTTAATTAAAGCACAAACCCCACACATTGTAGCCCTTCAAGAAACCCATATATCAAACCTTTCCTCTCTTCCCACCCTAACCAACTTCACACTCTATACTAGCGTCAACAACAGCAACAGTTTTGGCGGCACAGCCCTCCTAATCCACAACTCCATCTCTCAAAACCACATCACTCTTAGCACAGACTTCGACGCTGTTGGAGTTACCATTCACTCCAAGGCTAAATTCAATATAATCTCTGCCTACATCTCACCTTCCAAAACATTTAATACAACCAACCTAGAAAACGTCCTTGATTCGCCAAGTGACCACACACTAGTGGTGGGCGACTTTAACAGCTGGCACCCCTTCTGGGGCTCACCAAACCAAAACAGAAGAGGTAAAATAATAGCCGAATACATAGACCACTCTGACTACGTACTTCTCAATGACAAGTCACCCACTCATTTTTCCACCCACAAGACCTTCACACACATTGACCTATCCTTTGCCTCAGCCTACATAGCTCCAGAGATCCACTGGGAAGTGTTGGGCGATCTCCACGGTAGTGACCATTTCCCTATACTTATATCAATGTTAAACAACCCAACCTCTCCCACCTTTACTTCCAAACCATCCTTCAAACTCCTAGCTGCAGACTGGGACCTCTACAAGAAAAAAGCTGCAAATCTGAACACTTCGATCCTACCAAGCCCCAACGTCAATCGTGAGGCAGCGCTTATAAAAAAGATAATAATACAAAGTGCACACCTTTCTATACCCCAAAACACCACCTACTTCCTTCACCGCACTGTTCCCTGGTGGAACAAAGAACTATCTCTTCTAAAAAAAAAACAAAAACAATAAATGGAACAAACTAAAAAGAGAAATTAATACCTTCAACAACATCGAGTACAAAAAAGCTAACGCCAAATTAAAAAGAGCTGTTAGGGAAGCAAAAAAAGCTTCTATAAAAAAATTTACAGAAAACATTAATCAGTTTACAAACCCTACGAAAACGTGGGATAACATAAAACGACTGTGCGGCCTCTATCCACAAAAACACATCCACTGCATATGCATTCCCGCTGAAATAACAGACCAAACTGAGATTGCAAACTCTTTTGGCCAAACTTGGTCTGAACAAGCCGAAGACAGGAACTTTTCCCCCCAATTCCGCATTAGCAAAGAACTACTGAACCCAATCCCTACCTACCACCCCTCAAACACAGCCCTAGAAATAGAAAAACATATCTCCTTGATTGAATTTTCGTCTGCTCTGAATTCCTGAGGCAACACACCAGGCTTAGATCGAATCTCCTACTCCATGATCAAAAATCTTCCCATCCCTGTTAAACATAGAATAGTTAACCACTTTAACAACATACTCCTTTCCCACATCCCCCAATCCTTTAAACTCAGTCTTGTATTACCCATAATTAAACCGCACAAACCAAAAACAGAAATAAAATCGTATAGACCTATCGCTTTAAACCCATGTCTAGCCAAGGTACTAGACAAAATCATGGCTAAAAGGTTGTGGTGGTTCGTTTTAAATAACGATCACATCCACAGCTGCCAATTCGGCTTTAAGCGAGGCAAATCTGTTCTAGATAGTCTGCTCTACGTAGACCACCTAGCATCCAGATCCATTGCCCTCAAAAAACACATGTCAATAATATCACTTGATTTTACAAAAGCTTTCGACAGAATAGGAATCCACACAATCATTCATCAACTGCACAATTGGAAAATAGGTCCCATAATTATCAACTATATAACAAATTTTATGACAAACAGGAAAATTATAGTCAAATCAGGAAAATGCCTTTTCAATACTTTCCCCCTAAACAACGGTATCCCGCAAGGTTCAACTATATCAGTTATACTATTTCTTATTGCCTACAATTCCCTCTCCAACACCCTATCACTCTCAAATGAAATTAAATTTTGCGCTTACGCCGACGACTTTCACCTCCTCATCCAACACAATAAGAGAAAAAACCCTACATCCAACCTAACAAACATTTTCAATCGCATAGACGAATGGTGCTCACAATCGGGTTCAGTCCTTTCAGTCGAAAAATGCCAGAGCTCACATATTTACCGCAAACACAATTGCAAAGCCAAATACAGCACAAATACCACAACCCTAGTCCAAATAATCAAATCAATTATAATTTCTAAAATAGACTTCTGCCTTCCCATATACGGACGAGCACCTAAATCCCAACTCAACCGCCTTAAAACCACTTTTAACTCAGCAATACGATCAGCACTGGGAGCATACCGCTCCACACCCATCAACAACCTACTAGCAGAATCCGGCATTAACACAATAGAAAACAGAAGAGACTTCCTTACCGGAAAACTCTCCAAGAACCTCATCCAAGCCAAAGACACCCCCTTAAGAACCCTCACCAAACCCCCGAACAGAACCCATAGATACCCCAGCACAATAGACCAAATTGTTAAAATCTGCAACTCCCATTCAATCCCATTTTCCCCAATAAAGAAAAAAACCTGTAAAAAATTTAACATCCAACATCATTAAAGCCACTAACACCTCCCTTTCAAAATACAACAAAAACACAACTCCTCCTATAATTTTCCAACAACTCTTTCATTCCCTGAAATCCTGCTACCCTAACCACAACTTCGTATATACAGATGGCTCCAAAGCCAACGGAATAACCACATTTAGCATAACAAACGAATGCGAAACGTTAAAAACAGGACTCCTTCCTAACTACTCCTCGGTACTGTCCAGTGAAATTATCGCAATCCAGCAAGCAATTGAAATCTGCATTAAACTGCCAGGCAAACATGCCATCTGTACGGACTCCCTTTCCTCAATTTCCGCCATTATAAACCACAGTAACCACTCCTATTACCCCAACTACATTAGAAACATGATCACTCAACACTTCCCAAAAATAAAATTAATCTGGATCCCTAGCCACATAGGAATAACTGGCAATGAAAACGCCGACAATGCAGCTAAACTTGCCGCAAAATTTCCACTAACCTACACCCCGAACCAAAACCCAAAAGACATAGCCCACCTTTTAAAATCAATCCAAAGTGAAAAGCAAAACCAACTACGCACCTCCTGTTGGTACCAAGAGATTCGCAAGTTATCAACGACCAACCTCGTATTGAAAAACTCTTCCCTAAACAGAAGAGATCAAACTATTATCACCCGTCTCAGACTTGGCCACACATACTCAACAAACGCCCACTACCTAGACCGGACAAAAGCAACGTGTGCCCATTGTGCAACAATGCGCAAGTAGATATCCAACATATAATCTGTTTTTGCCCCGCCCTTACCTTGCAACGATCTCTATTTCTCCAAAACCCCAACCCTATAACCATGATAGCAAATCCCACAAATTCAAACTCCCAACTCATCATAAAATTCCTGAACAGTTCTAAAATAACTCACAACATATGAAATAAGAACACATGTAAATACAATATGAAAATATGTAAATACAATTAATCCATTACTTTTGTAAATATGAAAACTTTGTAGATATGTAAACTTTGTCAACATCTTTATATTAGTTCCATAAACATATTTAAGCCCCGAGCTGAAGGCCTAAGCTGCTATGGCTCTAACGAAACGTTAGCTCTTAGTTTAACACTATTAGCTTTAGATAAATAAAAAATAAATAAATATTTTAGACCAGAAACAAAAGTAGGGTTACCCTACTTGACGAGGATAGACAGGCAATCGAAGCAAAAATTAAAAATATTAATTGACACAGGAGCAACATCCTGCTATATAAAAAAGGGGATATATTTAAACAAAAGTAAAAAAAACAAAAAAATTGAGGGTTTAGACGCCGATTTGTTTAGTAGGATTTAACGTACTCAAAAAAATAGGTGCAGTAATCGACACAAATATATGGGTCATGAAATATCACGGAAAGGAGGAAAAATTAGTTTTTCATAATAAAGTGAGCGGAGATAAAGCATCCCCCACCGAGGAAAATTTAATCTTCCCCTAAGTGAATTCATAATAATCAAGAGAGAACGCTATAGTCGGGTGCCCCGACTATCAGATACCCGTTACTCAGGTAAAGGGAGTGCGAGGGAGATGGAGATAGAAACTTTGATCACGCATAACTTTTTAACGAATGGTTCGATTTGAAAAATTTCTTCTACATTTCGATAGGTATTGATAAACACAATAAAACTGCATTTTTATTTTTCCGAAATATTTAAATTTTTAAAATCGTATATGAGCGATTGTGGGCGTTAAAGGGGGCGTGGCACCTTTTTGAAACAAACTTGCGCTGCGTAGGAACTCCTAGAATCTGCATGCAAAATGCCAATCTTCTAGCTTTTATAGTTTCCGAGATCTCAGCGTTCATACGGACAGAGAGACGGACAGACGGACATGGCTATATCGACTCGGCTAGTGATCGTGATCAAGAATATATATACTTTATAGGGTCGGAAACGCTTCCTTCTAGCTGTTACATACTTTTGCACGAATACAATATACCCTTTTACTCTACGAGTAACGGGTATAAAAATACTTCAATAAATTGCCATTAAATAAAACCAATTCTCTCTATGCCGAAAAAAGTAATTGCAGTTCGAAAACCGAGATTTCCGACGTTGAATTATCCGTAAACAATAAATTAAGCAACAATTGCTCAAATATAGTTCCGACGTTGATGTATCCGTCAATAGTGATTAAATAATATCCAGTTGGAATTTTCAAACCAGGTAGAGAGAATGAAAGAAAATATAATAAATCAAATCGAAACAAAACATTCTACGATCGATATCCAAATTCCATTTCGAACGGATATAAAAGGAGAAATAACTACACTCCATGACTGACCAGTTTACAGCAAACAGTATCTCTGTCAGTCTCAGATTTGGTTAATAGGGAAATAAGCAGAATGCTATCGGAACAAATAATAAGGCCAAGTAGAAGCCCATACAACTCACCCGTCTTAGTGGTCCCGAAAAAGGGACAAAATGAAGAGAATACCGTTCCAGATAGATATCCTATGCAGGATCCATCAGTGATCTTAGCAAATTTAGGAAAGGCAAAAGTATTTTTATAGTCAATTACTAATCTTAACTTAGGGCAACAAAGTGTGCATCTCTTCAGTACTCTTGGTACAGTGGGTATTGTTAATATGTGTAAATACAACAAAATCTTATCACCAGAATCATTTGGTACTTGTTCCAACTCCCACAGTCGTTAAACTAATTTTTGCAATGGGACCGGAATCCTGCACTGTCCTCACCATAGAGCACGCTTTAACAACAAACAGTATTTTTGCTTGTCGAAGCAAATCTACTTTTTTGGGGATAATTGTATCAGCAATCTCAAATTTGTTTGGAATAGTAAGTGTCTTGAATGGAACTACATTCTATGGATGATAAGAGGAAAACGATATTAGAACGACAAAGTTTTCTATTTGAAAATTATGACTGCGAGCACTTATTGTTGTCCAGTTACCAATAAAATAATTTGTTTTTGAATCCACTTTAATTGCAAGCCTCTCGCCGATTCACAAGTTATAAAATGTACTAGGGAATATAATTCCAAAAGTAATCTGGCTGACTAAAGTTAACAGGAGTCACCTTAAATGTCCACAATCGACGACAAATGGTTTCAATGATCTGCAGCTAAATCTCCCTTAGGGGTTGCAGCAGAATTTAAATGTTGTGGTAACCCATTTCATCTATTCCATTTATCTATTCATTTAAATATGTCCAATGATAAATGTTATTCCTTTCAAAAACTTCTTTGACTGAATAATCAGGCTCAAAATCGCTGATTCCGAGAAATTTTACATGTCGATCTGATACATTATCTTATGGAAGGATCGATCGATAGCTTGTAAATAACAATTTGTAAGTAACAACTAATAGCCTGAGCAGGACATAAATGACTAAAAACATCAGGGTCATCGAGAAAATTCGGCTTTCTTTTTAACTTATCCACATAACCTGCTAGCCAACTTGCTTTTATCTATATTTTTTAAAGAATTGAAAATACCGGATTGGACGATCAGACGATTCTCTGCCATATCGTGCCATACCTTCTGTTAACCCAGACTAAGAAAATTGTTGGTTTTTGAATGATTACCAATACCAATTTTGCTACTACCGATAAATTGTGCCCCCCAAAATAGACCAACCACTGATCTTTAAAGATCATCAATATTAATTATTAATTTTAATATGTTTACAAAAACTGGACAATTAAAAAGGGTTTTCCCAAATAATACAATTACTTTCTTCATATTTCTGTAGTGCTGCACTTCCAAATATATTTTACTGTCAACTCAAATCGGAAACCCAATAATCTATATCTGTCAAATTGTCAATCCCTTTTTTGATTACTATTCAATTCCAGTAATTGAAAAGTTCTTCTCTAATAAATTAATTAAAAGCTTTATTTATATTACTCGCAAGAACCAGAGCATGTAATAAATTAAAAAAAAACACATTTACAACGCAGATAATTAAAGAAACTATCGTCAGCCAGCACAAAGCATGCTCTTTGAAAAACTCAACCAAATCTAAGCTCCGGCCCATAATACCAAATGTACTTCGCACCCCAATGACATCGCAAGGGGCTTAACAAGAAAGAAATAATTATGAATATAATTATTATTGTTAATATATAAAAAAAAACTATTTGTCCAAATTTTTCTAGCAGTAGCACAAACGAAAAAAGCATACAATCGCAAATGTTTTTTCTGCAAATGAGCATCCTATCACTAAGTTGCTTCTGTAGGGTATCGGGCTATAGCTTACTGGAGAAGTCTACGAAGCCGCATTAAAATTTGTTACATTGCTATACTATTGATCCATACCACAACATAAAACCTGCTGCAACCCCCAGAGGGTTCTAGTTGCAAATCCAGCAAGCCATTTGCCGTCGAATTATGCAAGCGCAGTCGATGCAGAACAAGTTATTTTGGCGGTTGCGATTGTGGACATTTAAGGTGGCGTCTTTTAACTTCAGCCAGCCATATGACCTGATAAAAAGTCTTCATAATGCAATCAGAGCCGTATAAATTTAGTAAATTAAAATAAATCGGATTGTAGGTTTGAATGGCCGGAAATATCCTTATACAGCAGGCATAATTTAACATAATCTGGGTACATAAATGCGTGAGAATGACTTATAATTGAGGGAAGGTCGTTAATAAATAATGTAAAAGAAAGCGGACCAAGATGGCTTAACTTAAGATCCATATAAGGAGATCAACTAAACACCCTAACAGTTTACGAAAAACAAGAAAGTGATTTACAGAGTCAAATGCGTCAGTGTAAATGGCGCTTGTTTGACAACAACTTTTTTACAAATGAACTGAGCTCCAAAAGGTTATTGGTTGTGGATCTACGTTTAATAAATCCGTGTTGACACGGAGATATTATTGATCTCAAGTTGCTACAAAAGCTTAAGGAATTTTCCAAAAGCTTAAGGATAGCTGACAACTGAGAACTGGACCTTACAACGGCTTAAGTAATTATTATAACACTGAGAATTAAGTACGGTGAATCTTGACCGCGCACTTAAATATCTAGGAAACACAGATTGAGAACCAGTATTTATATATTTATTTTGAAGTCTGGACTTAACATTTCTTAAGCGCGTCAACTCATTGCTAAACCAAGATGATTTATTGGAGATTGACGGATAGCACCACGGAACAAAGGAATTTAAAAATTAGTATATTGCAGTGTAAAAAACATTAAGGTCATCAGACATATTATCGCAAGAGTAAAGATCAAACCAATTAAAGCCTGAAATAAAGAAAGTTCATTTTTCTGACTTTTTTCAATAACCGTACCTGTGTCAATTGCGTGTAGTTTACTTGAAAGAACAATATGTCAAGCAGGCCATCAATAAAATAATGTTGTGCTATAGGTATTAAGGCATTCGATCCATCCTCTGTGGAACACGTAACTCAAGGTATATATAAATCTTTTTGAAGATGGTATATTGGTTTGGCCTCGACTAATTTTACACCCACGTGCGCCTTCTTTTTTATCTTAGCTTCGAACAGTTTTACAACCATATTTTACGGCCAAAAGTCGCCAAAGACAATACATCGGAAGATGTTTGATCAGGATATCGCCAAAAAACTCGTTTGGGACAGTTATCTTGAAAGATGAAATGTCTCCAGCTTAAGCTTTTCCACCTTTACAATATTACCATCGGCTTTAGTTTTGTCTTGTTCATAAGACAATACATCAAGCCGAGAAACTAAAATTTGTTTCCTTAGTGGAACCACTGAAGAAATTGTTTCTGCAGAACCAACTTGAGCCGCTTGTCCGAACTGAGTAGTCCCTTGTGGCGGTGTAGCTATATTTTGAGGGATAGGTGGATCCACTAATTGAAAAAATTCCCTGATTGCATGCATTCCACTACGGATTGTTCGGATACCGAATCTTTTTTAGTTGCTAATCCTACCAAAATTTCGGGGTTTGCTGCAATCAGCTGCTGGTCCGCCGGAATGATCTGCTGTTCTTTTGATTGAGGTTGCGGGGTGTACCCCCTTTGCTGCTTACAGCTATTAAACTGCGATGCCAGCGCAGAGGGGAGATTATCAGCTTGGCGAAAACTATCTTTAGCTACTCCGAAACAGCTGATCAGCTAGGGCTTTTCTATTTGATAGGTTAAGGCGCCATTAATTTGGCGGATGAACATTTTCATCTCGTTCGCAACCTCACAAGCGTCACAACAGAACTGCAAATTGGTCCCCTTTGAAAGGTGATCATCAATGATGAATTCTATAACTTCACATAGCTCCAGCTTGGGTATCGTTTTTCTATTTTTTATTGGATAGGCTCTCTTTTAGCGTTCACTACTGTAGAGTTTTCCTTTTCGAAGGCGTTATAATACCCAAGAAAGTACATCACTGATTCATTTTTTTGATTAATTTATTTTGGTATTCGAATGGTTTCTTATTATTGGGCATCAACAGCATGTAGTATTTCTTTTGAAATATGACGGATCGGAGATCGGAGATCGGATATCTTCGCGACGATAGATTAACTCCGCTGCCCTTGGCCTTTGTCTCCGAGTGCTTTTTGGACAGCAACCAGCCCACGTCCGAGAAAAAGAAGCCACGGGTGGTGTGGTCACGTGCACAATGGTAGGCGGCATCCTGGAAGACTGATTGAAGATGACCAAAAGCAGCTCTGCGTCTGCCACTTAACTTGTTTTTTTAGTACCCAAAGTACCAATGACCCTTTGTATATGCCTACTATGCCCCCCACCGCTTTCACCCAGCCTACTTTGCCATATCTATATATATAAAAATGATGCAAAAAATGTACGACATCGCTAAACAAAAGAACGGCTGGGCCGATTTGGCTCAAATTTTTTTTCAGTTGTTTGTAATTGCCAGAAGAAGGTTAATGCATAAGAAAATTTTAGGAAAACCTGCCGGAAAAGTCACTATCGGCTCAAGAGATGTATTCATTGTTGTACATAAAACTGTTTAAACAGCAGGCTTTGGAAATAATGCCTTCATTGTTGTACATAAAACTGTAAAAAATCGAGTTAACGAAACATTGCCAAAGTTTTAATTGGAAATACTGCCTGCTTTGAGATCAAGACTTGGACGGCTTTCACGAAATGCGATACATTATCAGAATGTCCGTAATAATCAAACGCAAGAGGTACGTGCAGAAATAAATGCATCGGCACGCGCCCGAATTGCACAGCATCGCGCTGCACAAAGACCACCTCAAGCCCGACAAAACGTGAGTAGAAGAAGACCAGCCGCAAATGATAACTTGAATCACGCTGCATTCGCATACAATTCCGAAACACCCTACAAAGATCATAGCTGCGTTGTTATTGGTTCATTGTCTGTCGTATGTCAGCATTGCAATGCACTGAAGTTTCGATTGGAAACCCCCGGTTTATGCTGTGCAGGTGGCAAAATTAAATTGCCCGTTTTGGCTCATCCACCAGAGACATTGTATTCGCTACTATATGGAAATTCAGCCCAATCAAACAGCTTCCTAAAGGTTGCACAAAAATATAACGGATGCTTTCAAATGACGTCATTTGGAGCCGAGGTTGTTCATCAACCAGGCTACAATCCGAGTTATAAGGTAATGGCGTCGCTTTATTATCTCATTTTTTCAAAATTGCATCCCAACATTCAGATTCAAAGGCAAATTCACCATCGAGCGGGCGCTTTGTTACCACCACCAAACAAAGATCATAAATTCCTTCAGATCTACTTCATTGGTGATTCGGAAGATGAACTAAATCAGCGTTGTGCAATTTTCACTGCAACTAAACGTGAAATTATACAACAATTGCAAAATCTTCCGCATGAGCGTAATGAATTGGTCAGATTGTTCAAAACCGCATTGGATACAACGCATTCTGACGACCACAAAATCATTATCAGCGCTGACAAAAGGCCCACTGGAAGCCATGCAAGACAATTTAATGCTCCCACTATTAATGAAGTCGCACTGGTGATTGTTGGCGAGAATGTGGAATCACGCGATATTGTTCTCAAGCGTCGGGATGATGGCCGATTGCAGCGAGTTTATGAGACTCATCGGTCATATGATGCACTTCAATACCCGTTGATGTTCTGTCGTGGAGAAGATGGGTATCACTTCAACATAAAGATGGTCAATCCAACGACAGGTTTGTTTACAAGTCATTATTTCTTTTTGATTCTACAACTTAGTTTGAATTCAAATTTTAGGAGAAGAAACGAATAAGAAGGTCAGCTCTATGAATTTTTATGCGTATCGATTGATGATTCGACTAGATGTTAACAATCATCTGTTGAGATACCGCCGTTTGTTTTAACAGTACTGTGTCGACATGTACGTCATAGTCGAACCGGAGCGTCTCAATTTCATTCGTTTCAATCAGTCGAAGTTGCGCTCAGGCGAGTACATCCACATGCGTGACGCCATCGCTACTGAAGGACACGCGGCCAGCATCGGTTGTTTGACCATTCTCCCAGCTACTTATGTTGGAAGCCCGCGCCATATGCTTAAGTACGCTCAAGATGCGATGACGTATTTTCGTAATTACGGACGCCCGAAATGGCCCGAAATTACGAATCGGTTGCTTCCAGGACAAACATCTAGCGATCGACATGACATCACTGCACGAGTATTCAAGCAAAAGATCACAGTACTTATGAATTACATCGTTAAGCAGAAGGTTTTTGGCGCAGTTCGTTGTTGGATGTACTGGGTTGAGTGGCAGAAGCGTGGCTTACCACATGCGCACTTTCAGCTTTGGATGTTCGACAAGATCCGACCAGATCAAATTGATTCGATTATTTCAGCCGAAATACCAGAAGTTTCACTCTGGGGTTATATGAAGTCGTGAAATTGGGGCGAGACAAAGTTCGCCGGGTGCTCTAGTACAGCTATAAAAACATACACCCATAGCATGTATCCACATTCATAAATATAAGTCACTTGAGTAACCCTTCAGGCACTCTTGAAACAAGAACACCTAATCGAATGCCAAGTCACCAGCTTGCAACACAAAACCTCCATGCTCATAATTGATTACTCTAATTAATCAATTATGAGCATGCCTCTTTCCAATTGGCAAAGTTGAAAATAAAAAAGAGCACTTATGTCCAAGAGTGAACGCACTTGAATCAAGGAAAGCTTAAGAGCGAGGCTTGATCATTAGATCAATAAGTTAAGTTCAGCTTGAGACCTCTGAACAATATGTCAGTGTGATTCACTAAAAAACATAAGTTTGTAAGAGTTTTAAATTGAAACAAAATGCAAAAAAAAAGTTTCTCTGATCGTAACATTGAGGAGTTTCAGACGATCTGCTTCCATCCCCCGTAGATAGCAACTCACAATTGCAAAAAAAAAGCTCTGATCGTAGCATTGAGGAGTTTCTGACGCTCTGCTTCCATCCCCGTAGATAGCTGATGAGTCTGAGGTGACGTACAGACGAAACGAAAAATCGTTGTGTTATAGAAGAAATTAAAATAAACAAGAAAGGAAAGCTAACTTCGGGCGGAGCCGAAGTTGATATACCCTTGCAGAATACTCTGTAAATTATATTCTCCAAAATTATTCATATGATGCATTCTTGATACTCATAAAAATCCCAACTTCCTAACTTTAAAAACACCAAAGTTATGGCATTTCCGATCAATCAGTTATATGGCAGCTATAGGATATAGTCGTTCCGACATGTATACTGCGGGCAAAGGAAAGAAGGGTGTGTGCAAAGTTTCAGTTCGATATCTTTAAAACTGAGAGACTAGTTTGCGTAGAAACAGACAGACGGACAGACAGACGGACAGCGGACATAGCTATATCAACTCAGGAGGTGATCCTGATCAAGAATATATATACTTTATAGGGTCGGAGATGTCTCCTTCACTGCGTTGCACACTTTTGACCAAAATTATAATACCCTCTGCAAGGGTATAATAAAATATTCCTAGAGCTACAATTATTGTAAAAGGCCGATACAAAACAACATAAATTAGGACTCCGAAAAAACAAAAAAAAACATTTTAAAAAACTAAGAAGTGCCACGAAAAATAGCTCAATGAGCGGCTATCCAAATAATGAGCAACTCAGCTCTACTGACCACTGACAGTGGAAGAGCAAGGTCTTGTTCTCCCGCCCTACTCACCCCAATTCCCACTTCATGGAGCTTGAAGTATAGTACCCCACTCCCAGCTTCGACTCACAGCGCACCAGCCACGAGAATTTCGACCTCATTAATTTCTGGAACCGCAGTAACTGCAACCACAACATCAACGGTCTTCGTCAAGAACAACATGAAATCGAATGCGTTGTCAACTTCTGCAGCGCCCAATAAAATTACAACACAAAGTACAAAGGCCAATATCGGCAATATCAAACGACAACAAGCGGGTCCGGCTATACAGACTGGCATGGATCGCTACATCCAAATCAAACGGAAACTTAACCCGCAAAATAAAATGGTTGGAAATAAACCAAAAATAAACTGCCCTAAAAAAGGCAGCGAACAACAATTACACTTCTTATTGCACAGTGCATCCGGATGGTAAGGCCTTAATCAGCGAACGCTTTAAACACCACTTTCACCAAGGATTATTTTCAAGCTATGTACATCTATAAAATTACAATCACGACACCGCGTTATTACTATTGCTGCTGTCTATTGCCCACCGCGTTTTACAATAACTTAAGAGATATTCTTAAGCTTCAACAACTCACTCGGAGATCGCTTTATACAATTCCAAGCACACGTACTGGCGCACTGTATAAAGCAAATTTAAATTTGAGCAAAAACTCGACTGTGTCTTCCCTGGCAGCCCTACATACTGGCCAGCTTACCCCAGAAAACTTCCGGACTTAATTGACTTGGCTGTAACAAAAACATCCCAAGAAATCGCAATCGGACTTATCATTGGATCATCGTTACCATCGTTTTAATAACTCTTCTTCAAAGTAATAGAGCACACCTACTGGCTGACGTCTCATAGTACTAACTAGCTAAAGTACAATAAAACAAAACAAACATTGATATAACCCTACAGCTCAACATTGATAATGACCATCGACTGCTGTTCTGATTGTGCGTACCAACCAATACAAAACTAATCTGCAAAGAGCAACTCAGCTCTCAGCAAAACGACGCGCTTGGCAATCCAGCCCATCGCCGCATTCGAAGCAACTTTTTAACAAAGCCACCCGCACCCGATTTACCAAAATCCTAAAGGATGAAGAAGAGCTTGCGCAGCGCCGGTACAATGAGAAATGATCGCCAACCAGTACAAAGCATCCTTTGTGGAGAACTTATCCAAATTAAAGTTTCCCGATAGAATCAATCACTCCGATTAGAAACTCCTCGTGTACTTGGGCCCGCAGCGACGAAACGTTTGCTTTAGACCTACGAAATATATTTCAGCCAAAACGCCGCCACCAACTTTTTTGATCTACCGACGCTTCGCGCTGAAACTGCAATTGAGCCGATTGTGTTTCGATCACTCGAATTTGTTAATATCATTAGGATGCAATTAAAACCAAAAAGGGTCCAGGAGGTTGGTTAATAACCCCCAAAATGATAACTGAATTTCCAAACGAGATCACACAACTTGGGTATTACCCAAAAAATGGAAAAAACAGCTTTTTGAAAACGTTATTACACTTCACTTGCAACATCTTTGTAGATCAATTGTATCTCCATGTCAACATGGATTTATATGGCGAAGATCTACGACGATAAACCTCTTAGAGCTAACGTCTTTTCTTATAAATGGCTTTAGAAAGAACATGCAGACTGACGTAGTTTACACTGATTTTAACAAAGCGTTTGATTCAGTAAATCACTCGCTTCTTGTATTAAAACTAGACTTATTAGGGTTTGCATGTGATCTTCTAACATGGATCGTAAGCTATCTAAGTGGTAGGACTCAACGAGTCCTCTTTAAAAACTCGGTCTCTAATTTGAGTCAGGCGTCCCACAAGGAAGCCACCTTGGCCCACTTCTTTTTACTTTATTTATAAACGATCTCCCTCTAGTCTTGACAAAGTCGCGTGTCCTTATGTGCGCAGATGACGTTATGTTATGCCTGTAATATAATGAAATTTCCAGCAGTTCAGACATACAATCGGACTTAAATGCTTTTCAAACATGGTGTTGTGAAAATCTTTTGGATTTAAAGTGTAAAGTAATGACATTTTTTAGGGTGAACCCACAATATTCCACTTATACGATGGGTGGTTGTGCGTTGTCTAGAATCACGCATGTTGATGAATTTGGCGTCCTTCTTGACACAAAAAATAAGTTTTGAAACCATATTACTTCTATGGTGAATAAAGCCAGGGGAGTATTTGGACTTAAACTAAAAGGTGATCAAAGGAATTCGATGATCCCTATGTTACAAAGACTCTGTTCGTTTCACTAGTCCGTCCAATCCTGGAGTACTGTTCAGCAGTTTGGAGTCCTCAGTATGGTGTACATATAGACCGGATAGAGTCTGTGCAAAATAACTTTTTATTATTTGCTCTACAGGCCCTTAACTGGAATGCAAGCCTTAGATTTCTCCTAATTAATCTACCATCCTTATTAAACCGTAGAACGATGCTTGGCACAAGTTTTATTTATAAACCTTTTCACGGGGATGTGGAGAGTCCCTATTACTGGGTCGCATAAATTTCTCCGTGCCTAATAGAATTACCAGGAACTATGTTCCTCTTACTTTAAATATTTGTAGATCTAACTATGATATGCATGAACCGTTTAGAGTACTGTGTAACGACTATAATAGACCATGTTATTTCTACTACCGACTCGTTGCCACGCCTAAAAGCATTAATTTTTTCTTACTTAGCACAAAATTATTAGTCTCGTACGTATTTCTAACTTAGTCTGTGCGCTTCTATATTGTCCTTTTTCACTTCTCGCGATCTCGTTTTTACGCCCATTGGGGAATAGGGCTCCGCGCGTAACAAGCACTGCTTGGTGTCGTAAGAGCCACTTGTTTGCGCTGATCATAATACATCAACACCCATAAGTTACTTGAGTCGTACCTTTACCACAGAATCTTCGCGGTAAGATGCAATGCAACAACATCCAACGAGTATAACGTTGAAGCTGGACTTCCACAATGCAGCGCACTGGGCCCTACTTTCTTTGTCCCATACACAGCAGACAGTCCTGCAAACGAGAGGCTGACTACGTCCACATTTGCTGACGACACCGCTATCCTGAGCCGCCCGAGCGGCTCAATTAGCAGATTGCTTTGGGCAGTTGAAAAGTGGGTTTCGGACTGGCAAATTCAAATTTATGAACAAAAGTGTAAACATATAACGTTTACGCTTAACTGGACTGGCAATCTTGCCCTCGCTCAATTTGAATAGTACGCAGATCCCCCACGCCAGCGATGTAACATATCCCGGCGTCCACCTCGACAGACGCCTAAACTGGCGGAGGCCCGTTGCATGCAAGAAAATACATATTAATCTTAAACCTAGCAGCGTACACTGGATTATAAATTCTCGTTCTCCCCTGTGTCTGGTCTTCAAAGTTCAGATCTACAATCCACCCCTAACCCACCCAGCTTTGGGAGAACGCTAGCAACAGCAACGATGACATTTTACAGCGCTCACAAACAAAAATCTTGCGAACAATCACTGTTCGAAACATACATGTTGGCATACCGCCGGTTAAAGATTAAATATCAAAACAGAAAGCGGCCTACCACAACAAACTTACACTGCACCCAAATAATCTCTAACGAAACATAACACGGGTTTCGAACAATAACTCGCTCATCTACATCGAAACGATCTGCCAGTTCAGCAATAATAATTGGGGGCCTTTAGTCTTAAGTCAGTCTTTATGTCTATAAGTTAAGTTTTATTTTTAAGATTTGATCTACTTATTGTTAGTCTCATTAAAGAGAAGATCCAATAAATAAAGCATATATGTACACAAAAAAAAATGATAATCTCTTGAAAGATTTAATCTACAAGGATTATGTAGTTTATTCCAAATATTCCGACATTATAATTCATTGGAAGAACACATTTGGTCTCTAAATAAAGTATTTGTAATACTAAGGGAAGCAAACTTAAAACTTCAGTTATATAAATGTGAGTTTATGAAAAAAGAAGCGGAATTCCTTGGTCATATTATTATAACAATCGGCAATAAACCTAACCCCACATAAATGAACGCTTTAACAAAATTTTCATTACAAAAACCTCAAAACAGGTAAAATCATTTTTAAGATTATGTAGACTTTATCGTAAATTCATACCTGGTTGTGCAAACATAGTAAAACCAATGACCCTTAAATTGAAAAAAGATACAACTATTGATGTAACGTGCAAAAATGACATAGAAGCATTTCATTCATTAATTTAGTTCATTTAACTAAGATATTTTAACTTATACAAAACTTAAAGAATTTATTTTAAAAATTTTCCCCACCCTTGGATTGAAAATTTATCAATTGGTTTAAGGGGGGAGTCTGCTTTAGAAACTTTGATTTTTCCGAAGACATTTTTGCGAAGGAAAGAATTATTCGATTGAAACGAAACTTTCAGGTTTTATTGTTATATATTTCAACAGTCTTCTCAACAGTCTTTTCATTAAAATATATGTTTTATTATGCCTGGTACAAGCATTTCACCTAGAGTGTGCCTGTCGTGGGGCGGGAAAGATGCAGGTTGCAATTTCCATCAGAAAAAACAAACCAAAAAACTTTCCTTTTTCAATTGTAGTAGAACAGTAAATTAAAAAAATCCCTTTTTTGCCAAAAAAATTCAATTCAGATTGTTTGGGTTGATCATAACTTTTTTAATGTTTTTTAACTAGCAGAGAATTTAATCCCGAATCCAATATATTTAGTCTCGTTTCGATAGGATTAAATTAAATTTCCCAATTTTCCCGCCAATTAGGAGAAATCGTAAAAATTAAAATGCGAGAAACCGCATGTCAAAGTTTTCGTATATAAAAAATCGCAACGCTTGCTCACTATTTCTCCTGTAACTTTAAAAACATTTTGAATTTGCTTCTGAAATTTTAGGGACAAATTCTTGGATAGTACGATTTTTTGATGCCCCTAAACCAGGAAGAACATAACATTTTGTAGTATGCATGTATCATTGTAGCGAGTACCCACTGTACCGACACCAACATTGTATTACAGTGTACTTAAACAAATACAAAAGCGCCGGCCGCTAAACTTTTGCGGCCAGCCGAAATATGAATGCGCCTCAGAGCCCAACTTATGGGAAGTGCTAGTGTCAGCATATTCCCATGGCCTGAGTGCAGACACATACAAGGCATGCATGTACAACTTCCCTCGCGCTCTCAGTGCTACCAGCACAAATACAATTGCGAGCATATACTTCGATATATATGACGGCCGCTGCCAATGTTTGCAGGCAGCGCAGCCGCAAATAGCTAGCTGTAATTCATTATTAATTTGACGATTCAATAATAAAGATCTGCCCATGGCAAAGTAAAGAAAAGTGACTATTCTTTTTTATAAAAAATATGATGGCATTATTATAACATGGCGACCGTGACACTGGTCCTGGTGGACCTAGGAAGGAACAACTGCACGAAAGGAAAATTTGCAGCTACAAATCTGGATACCAAACAACCTGAAACGCAGCGGCGATAAGTACCAGTTATAAAATTTCATAGAGTGACTTGGCGGAGCGGAGCACATTTACGGGCAGAGGACCAGGAAATTGATGACGACTTCATACAAACTGCAACTGGAATCTGGAAATTTAAATCTGAGTGAGTAGAGATGGAGTTATCGCAAAACGTAATGCAAAACAAAATAAACAAGAGAGAACGCTATAGTCGGGTGCCCCGACTATCAGATACCCGTTACTCAGGTAATGGGAGTGCGAGGGAGGTGGAGATAGAAACTTTGATCACGCATAACTTTTTAACGAATGGTCCGATTTGAAAAATTTCTTCTACATTTCGATAGGTATTGATAAACACAACAAAACTGCATTTTTACTTTTCCGAAATATTTAAATTTTTAAAATCGTATATAAGCGATTGTGGGCGTTAAAGGGGGCGTGGCACCATTTTGAAACAAATTTGCGCTGCGTAGGAACTTCTAAAATCTACATGCAAAATGCTAATCTTCTAGCTTTTATAGTTTCCGCGATCTCAGCGTTCATACGGACAGACAGACAGATAGACGGACAGACAGACGGACAGACGGACATGGCTAGATCGACTCGGCTAGTGATCCTGATCAAGAATATATATACTTTATAGGGTCGGAAACGCTTCCTTCTAGCTGTTACATACTTTTGCACGAATACAATATACCCTTTTACTCTACGAGTAACGGGTATAAAAATAAAAAAAGTGGCTATTATATAAAAACAAACCAGCACCGCCCTGGGCAACATCCCAAAAATAACAAAAGAACTTGATTTTCTTAATTCAAGTCTTGTAAATAAAAAGCCAATAATTCCAGCTCACTCAGTGATTAAAAAAATTAATGACGACACAAATTAACACCTCCAACTCCGAAGCAGTTTCCAAGAAGAAACAAAGAGTGCCCGAAAGGCGACTGCCCTGGACGACTGGAAAGCCCATTTTGCGAAGGCACCTGCGAAAAACCTGTGCGATGACCGGCACCGGTACCGCCTGAGCCCATAGGTCCAGGACATCAGCAGCTGAGACAACAAGTGTGAGGGGTAGGCCGCCCCTTACGCCAGCGAAGGAGCATCAGCGAGCCAAGCCGGACCCTGGAGAAGTGAACCGACAGAGCTTCCAAGAGCGCACATCTTAAATTTTTTTTATTATTTTATATGCATCTGCGATGCAAAAACTTATAATTAACAATAATTGTACAGACCAGGCAGTTTCTAGCTGCGGGTCTTAATTTTTTTTACCTAGGATACATGTAAAAATTTTATACACATACCAGAAAATTTAAACAAACAAAAATTTAATTAATTAATTAAATACACATAAATGCCTAAGACAAAAAAAAATAATAAGAGAAAAAGGAGAGGAGGTCAGAAGAACTTCCTGAATTTAAAAACAATAGAGAACGCTATAGTCGAGTGCCTCGACTATTAGATACCCGTTACTCAGCTAAACAACTTAATATAAATATGCCTTCTTGTATGTTTTTCGCGCACGAATTAGCACCTTGGCCTGCTGTTCCAAAGTCATCCGTTAGATGGCGCTATTGTACCACGGGCCATGAAAGGCGGAAATGTAGGCGCTAGCCAGGCTTAAGCGTTTAATGGGTTTTTGGGCGTTAGAGTGGGCGTGGCAAACTTTTATTAAGCCAATCGATAGGTATTGACGAAACAAATACATATCAATTAAAATTTTCATAATAGCATCAAAACTGTGGCCACAGCTTGTGGCTTGTGGGCGTCAGAGGGGGCGTGGCACCATTTTGAAACAAACTTGCGCTGCGTAGAAACTCCTAAAATCTACATGCAAAATGCCAATCTTCTAGCTTTTATAGTTTCCGAGATCGCAGCGTTCATACGGACAGACAGACGGACAGACGGACATGGCTAGATCGACTCGGCTAGTGATCCTGAACAAGAATATATATACTTTATAGGGTCGGAAACGCTTCCCTCTACCTGTTACATACTTTTGCACGAATACAATATACCCTTTTACTCTATGAGTAACAGGTATAATAAAAGAATTAAATAGGCAGCTATATGCTGAAAAATCTACCCCAGTATCCTGGGATGAAAATGTAGAAATTAAGAATGAATTAGAGAACACGTATAGGGAATTAGATGCCTACAAAAATAAAAATGATATAAAGGAGGCTAGAAAACCAAAGTGCCCTGCAGATTGTAAAGGGCCTTTCGAAAATACAGCATAAGAAAAATTAAAAGATATAAAAATAAAAAGAAAATATTTAAATATGAATGAACATTTTTATAGTGCATACATTTGTATAAAGCCTATATGTACCACAATAAGTGTGTATCAAAAAGAGCTATAAATAGAAGCCAGGCCAACGATCTGGATAAGATTTAAATTTATAAAGCACAAACAATTATTATAAAAATATGTTCAAAATAAAAATTAAAGTCAAAAATTTGTAAATGTATGCAATGACATTCCAAAAATAAGAGAATTGAAATTTTGAAATAAAAATAAAATATATTAACTCACAAAATGAATACCACAGATTGCATAAGAATTACTCTATCCAATCAACCAAATTTTGAGAATAGGGTATTAGCCATACTCAGAAACAGAGGAGAGCCTCTACCAATTTCAGATTTTGAAGACAAATATATGAATAGGTACGACCTAGCTTTTCCCCGCTTTTTCATTGCAGCAAATACGCAAAAAGCAATAGTACTGTCTACATTAAGACACTGTAAAGTATTTTCGGAAGTAGACATACACCCAGTCCTAGGACATATAAATGTACTAAAAATTATGCACAACTAATACAAAAAAAAATAAGTCCTTAGTATGGAATGGGAGCAATTAACTCTCCACATACGAGAATTAAAGGACAAAATAGGCCAATACATAAAGACACTATTAATAAACATGCAAAGATTATTGTAGATTCCTTCAATACTGCAAGAACTTTAGTACATGAAAATAGGGCAGCGATAAATAAATCGAATTGGTCAAAATTATCTAAATTATTGATCAAATTACGTTCAAATCTAATAACTGTCAAAGATAGGCATAATTTAAATATATCGATACCGACAATTTTAAATACACCTTTGACAATAGATCAAGACATAGAACTAACGGAAAATTAAGATTCCGATTCGAGCGAAGAAATCGAAAAAAAAGAAAAAGATCTACATGTTCTAACAATTTCTGCAGTTATAACAGTAACAGAAGCAGAAGAAGAAGAATAAATAGAATCAGATGTAAGCGTGCCAGACACAAAAGAAAACATAATGGCAGATCCAGCAGCCCAAAGGTCATATATAAAAGATATCTCGAATGCAATCCCGGAATTTAACGGGCAAAAGATACATCTTCAAAGATTCATAACAGCCTTGAAGTTGGTTAACTTAACTAAAGGCACATTCGAAGATTTGGCTGTAGAAGTCATTAAATCCAAAATAATAGGATCTACACTATACAAAGTACAGAATGAAACAACAATAAATTCAATAATAAAGAAATTGCAAGACACTATAGTCGGTGAAACATCCGATGTAGTCAAAGCGAAAATGGCGAAAACAAGCCAGAAAGGCAAAACAGCTGAGAAATTTACATCAGAAATAGACAGCTTACGAAAGCTCCTTAAAGCCTCGTACATTGACGAAGGCCTACCAGCCGAACACGCTGACAAATTCAGCACAAAAGAAGCCATTACCACAATGGTTAAAAATTGTGAGCATGGCCGCATAAAAACAATTTTAGAGGCAGGAAACTTCACATCTATGAATGAAGCCGTCACTAAGTACATACAATGCAGTACTGAAATGACAGGCAATGCAAATTCAATACTGTACACACAAAGAGGAAACAACTATCGCGGTAACAACTTCAGAAATAATTACCGCGGTAGGGGCAATAACCGAGGTAATTATCAGAATAACGGATATTACCAATATAATGGCTATAACAAAAATAACGGTTATAACCGAAACTATAATAATCAGACCAACAACAATTATAGAGGTCGTGGTTATTATAGAGGAAACAACCGTGATGGAAACAACAACAACGCAATTACGAACACCAACGGACAGAATAATAATAATGTCCGACAGGTACAAAACACGTCGGAAAACCAATAAAGACCCTTAAGATAAAAAACCAGTAAAGAATACGGTTCATACTATCAATCTTAATTTCAATCTTTTCATTTCTCTCAAAAATAAATGCACAAATAAATTATATACATACATTACTAGTTGATACAGGTGCAGACATATCTTTAATAAAAGAAACTTCGGACTCGTTTAACAATGTTGATTATAAAACAAGAGAGATCGCTATAGTCGGGTGCCCCGACTATCAGATACCCGTTACTCAGGTAAAGGGAGTGCGAGGGAGATGGAGATAGAAACTTTGATCACGCATAACTTTTTAACAAATGGTCCGATTTGAAAAATTTCTTCTACATTTCGATAGGTATTGATAAACACAATAAAACTGCATTTTTACTTTTCCGAAATATTTAAATTTTTAAAATCGTATATAAGCGATTGTGGGCGTTAAAGGGGGCGTGGCACCTTTTTGAAACAAACTTGCGCTGAGTAGGAACTTCTTAAATCTACATGCAAAATGCCAATCTTCTAGCTTTTATAGTTTCCGAGATCTCAGCGTTCATACGGACAGACAGACAGACAGACAGACAGACAGACAGACAGACAGACAGACGGACAGACAGACGGACAGACGGACATGGCTAGATCGACTCGGCTAGTGATCCTGATCAAGAATATATATACTTTATAGGGTCGGAAACGCTTCCTTCTAGCTGTTACATACTTTTGCACGAATATAATATACCCTTTTACTCTACGAGTAACGGGTATAAAAATAGATTTCCCTAGGCAAACTCTAAATAAAGCTTCTCAGCCCAACGTATACGAAGTCATTGTAAATGACGAGGTACGAAAAGTAGTGACCTTGCGAATAACAGATTCACTATGTTTACTAAAGCATGGAAAAAAAGTTATAGCAAGAATTGATGTTAGCGATATGTACACCAATGGAATTCTCGACTTAGGTCAGTTCTTTCAAAGGCTTGAAAACGAAGCCGGTATACTTAATATCAGCAAACTCAAAGTGGTACCGAGCGAAAAGATCTTTGACAATATATCAATAGAATCTTTTAAAATAATGGGCAATAAAATATTACAATCTCTAAGAGTAGCGCTACTCAAGCCGGTGACCCTATTATCAAATAATGATAAAGAGAAAGAAGCATTACTGTTTACATTCCATGACGATCCAATACAAGGAGGTCATACAGGCATAGCTAGAACATTAGCAAAGTTAAAAAGGCATTATTATTGGAAAAATATGACCCGATTTATAACAAATCCAAAACAACCAAACATACAAAAACACCATTGACGATAACTGAAACGCCACAAATGGGTTTTGACAGGGTAATTGTGGATACGATCGGTCCACTACCTAAATCTCAACAAGGAAATGAATATGCAGTAACCCTAATCTGCGATTTAACTAAATACCTTCTGGCAATACCAATCCAAAACAAAAGTGCAAAAACAGTAGCAAAAGCTATATTTAAAGATTTTATTCTGAAGTACGGTCCAATGAAGACGTTCATAACAGACATGGGAACAGAATATAAAAATTCGATAATTGAGGATTTATGTAAAAATGTAAATATCTAAAAAATAACTTCTACCGCACACCATCACCAAACTGTAGGAACCGTGGAGCGGAGCCACAGAAAATTTAATGAGTTCATCCGCTCATACATCTCAGTTGATAAAACAGATTGGGATGTAAGGCTCCAGTACTTCGTATATTGTTTCAACACAACACCCTCTATGGCACATGACTATTGTCCATATGAGTTAGTTTTTGGTAAAACTTCAAATTTATCTCAACATTTTACTAGCATAGATAAAATAAAACCTCTATATAATGTAGATGACTACGCTAAAGAATCTAAGCTAGATTAATGTTAGAATCTCATAAAAAGAAACCAAAAATTAGATATGACAAAAATACCTTAGATTTGGATTTAAAAATAGGAGATCATGTTTTATTTCATAATCACTTCAATTCTCTTATAATATATCACGTATGGCCATACATAAATTAAGAACCATAATTTAGTGGAAATATAAGACAAAATTAAAAAAAATATATATATATTCTAAAATAAATAATACTTTCTGATTCGAAAAAAAACAATAATAAATTACATAAATATCACAACAAAAAAAAAAATTATAATAAATATATATATTATTATAAAACAAGATGTTTATTTATATTTTATATACATATAGTAAGAAAATAACTTCATAGAATTACGTTATTTTTCAAAAGGAGGGACATGTAGTATGCATGTATCATTGTAGCGAGTACCCACTGTACCGACACCAACATTGTATTACAGTGTACTTAAACAAATACAAAAGGGCCGGCCGCTAAACTTTTGCGGCCAGCCGAAATATGAATGCGCCTCAGAGCCCAACTTATGGGAAGTGCTAGTGTCAGCATATTCCCATGGCCTGAGTGCAGACACATACAAGGCATGCATGTACAACTTCCCTCGCGCTCTCAGTGCTACCAGCACAAATACACTTCGATATATATGACGGCCGCTGCCAATGTTTGCAGGCAGCGCAGCCGCAATAGCTAGCTGTAATTCATTATTAATTTGACGATTCAATAATAAAGATCTGCCCATGGCAAAGTAAAGAAAAGTGACTATTCTTTTTTATAAAAAATATGATGGCATTATTATAACAATTTCCAGAATATCATTAACGAATATAAAATCTGTAACGTAGCAAAACTGAACACCCAGATCGAAAGCTTTCGGAAACCGAGGTTTGACCGATAAGATAATTAGATTTAAGAATCAGTTCAGTTTAAGACTTAAACCAAGTCGGTGTTCTCAAAAATAAATCGGTGTAACTAGTTAAAGTTTTTAAAATAAAAAATAAATTTTTTAAAAAACCTAAACTTATAGTTCAAAGTTTTAATTATATATATGAAAATTGGCTTTGAACAGATCGATCAGAGTAATCAAGAGTTTGTCTGGTTCAAATCGCCTTGTTGATCAGAACCTATCCTTATCTAACGCAGTTCTTTAGAATGTTTAATCGCCAAGTTTTCGCACACCCAAAGTTGTTGGTTTTTACCGTCTTTTGGTCCCCTTGTTGACCGTTGAAGACTGTAAATGTATGCTGACTATGAACAAAGCAAAAAAAATGGTTTGGTCGCCAAACCAACAGTATTCTTATTTTGGGGTTTTAAACAAATTGGTCGCCAGGTTGACCAAATTTCTTCTTTTTTTTTTAATATCACACTTGTGATTGATGAAGCAGAATCAATTGTAAATTTGACCTTTCCTTGATTAAGCTATGATCGATGATGAGGGCTCAAGTTAGAGTCCGAATTTGAAAAATTGTTGCGGTTCAAAGTTGGGGGTCACCAAATGTAGCATTTATACCGAAATCTGTTTGCTGAAAATATTTTTGTTGCGTGCCGCAAGTGCAGAACCAGTGTCCAAAGTCGCCGCAATAAGTACAGAACAAATTGGGCTGCGGAGAAGTTAATATGTCAAGATTTATTATTGTACTGATTTTATTGAGCATGGATCCGAGCTTATACATGATTTAGGTTTACAAAGATATTTACTTAGGTCTAGTCTAGATAAAAATGAACAACATTGTTTATTATCAGATCACTGCAATAATAGCCTAAATAAGCAATTACATCAACCAGATGTCGGGTTAATGTTTCCCAAGAGTTATGAGAGATGGTGTGAAGACACTTCCGTCGGCTGAGTGCATATGGTTCATGACCCGTTAACACATGCAGATGGGCACAGATCATTTTTTTTTTTGGTTTAACAAATAGATTTAATTAACGTCGATCAACCAACTAAATGGTTATAATACGTTGGGAATAATAAAGAACAAATATCGTGAAAACATAACAGAAGTGATTAACAAATTTTATAACAAATTAACAGTAAATGGTTAATGCTTAAGGACTTGAGTCATCCTCTTGTCCAGAGATCGGCGGGGTGTCTTCGCTTCAGTCTTCGTCTACACGTCGGGTTGGCCAGGGAAGCTGCTAGGTGGTTGGTGTGGACAGCGAGTCGATCGTTGTACCGACTCGAGTGGTGGTTTATCTGTTCCCTGACAGAAGGAATGTGGAGGTCATTTCCAATGTCGTCGTTTCTGATGTACCAGGGCGCATTTGCAATGCTGCGCAGCGCCCGGTTTTGGACTCTTTGAACTTTAGCCACATTAGAGTCTGAATCCATGCCCCATAATTGGATGCAGTAGGTCATTGAGGGCACCACTTTGTTGCCAAGGCTGAGATTGCTCGTAGGCTTAAGCATGCAATTTTTTGGATGTGCCCGTTCCAGGTGAGCCGCATGTCCGGGATCAGACCCAAGTACTGCGCCTGGGGTGATTGCGGGAGGGTGATATGGTGGAGTTCAACTCTAGGAAGCACCTTTCCTCTAAGAGTAAAATTGCAATGTTGCGACTTTCTTCCATTAATAGCAATATTCCACCTGTTTGTCCACTTGCAGTACAGATCCAGGAAGTCTTGGGTGATCCTTGATGCCTCGACTCGGCAGGAGGAGTTCACAAGAAAGGCAGTGTGATTAACATTTTGAAAAAATACTCATAGATTGTCGTCCGGTAGATTTTCGGTTCGTTTGCCGTTCAAATCTGACCATAATTCTGTTGGCTCATCATACGAAGTTGCGAAACATAGATTTTTGTCGCAAGAAAGGAAATTGTTCAATGACTCTTCGTTGAGATATATGTATCTTGAATTCATGGAGGCATATGTTTCCATGGGCCACATGTCTTCCATTATTTCATTCCGCACCAGTGCGTTCTTCGGCCACAAAGTACTTCAACCAAGTTGGGGGTAGTTTTCGATGCATCGTGCCGTACGTCGACGCAGGTATCGTTGAATGACATCTTGATGGTAGGCGCAACCATTCAAGAGGAGCTGTACTTGACACAGCCCCGGCTTAGATTGCATAAGTTGGCCCTTTCGGCAGACGTAAAGAAAATGTATGGCCAAGTAATGGTGGACGAATCTGACCGAAACTTTCAGCTCATAGTATGGAGACAAAATCCTTCTGAGTCTCTGAAATTCTTTAGGTATTTAATGCGGCTAGCAACTTATCCAAAAGCAGCCCAGGTTATTCAGAAAGATTCGCAATTCGTCCACACAGATGCAAGTCCCGATTCAAATACATGGTTTCGCTGACGCTTCCATGCGAGCGTTTGAAGCTTGCATTTACGATCATAATGAAATTGCTGAAGGTTTAAAAGAATCTTTATTGACCGCCAAATCGAAAGTAGCTCCCCTCAAGATGAAAACTTTGCCTCGAATTAAGCGGTGCGCAGCTCACCTTTTAGCAGATCTGTACAATCGTGTCAGGCCATTGCTAAATTGTCTCATTGAGAATGTTTTCCTATGAACAGACTCCGAGATCACTTTACACTGGATCAAAACCCATCCTTCGTCGTAGTCGGTCTTTCTGTCGCAGAGATTCAGGAGAAGTCGGAGAACGCAACTTGGAGACTCGTTCCCTCGAAAGTTAACCCAGCAGGCATAGAGTCCCGTGGATTTTACTTGGAGGAGCTTATAACGTCCATTTGGTTCGGTGGGCCTCTGTACTTGTGGGACTCCGAAATTAATTGGTCTGTAAATCGACATTTCGAACTGCCGGAAATCGGCACTAGCTCTCGAAGTCAGCCCACAGCCAAATTATATGCTTCAGAAAATAGAAAACTTTTCGTCGCATCTGAAGCTTCGAAGAGTTTTCCACTTTATTTAAAGGTGCAGAGAGGTATCTAAGACCTTTAAAAAAGGTATTTCGCCAAGAAAACTGAATTTAGCTTTTGAGAAAATTGTTGAAGCTATCCAATTTCAGTGACAGTATCAGTAAAATTTGGAAAAATAAACCGGTAGCAACGAATATTCAAAGGCTTAACCCCTTTATTCAGGAGAATAAATTAGATTGGTGTTCCTCGACATTGCTACTAGGTGGCGGTCGGGGTTTGAATGCGCCTATCTCGTACAAAGCCGAATTCCCGTTGGTGCTGTCTAAAAGTTCCCGAATTGTCACGCTGGCCCTCGAGCTCTTGTAAGGCGTCTGCGAGAGAAAATATGGCTATTAAATGCTTAAGAAGTCTGCCGATGAACAGTTCGTTCCTGAATGCGCTGCTTTCAATGTAAGCCGCAACTCTTGACTCAAATCGTACGTGGCCTTTTTCAAATGTTTTGCATCCAAATCGATCCACATGGAGGTATTGTCTGACTTAACCACAGTTGCTTTTTTGTTAGCCTTTCAATGCTTCGTGAGTCGTCGCGGGTTTACGGAGAAGGTGTAGTGCGACAACTTAACTAACTTCGTCGGCGCCGATCGGCCCATGAGGGAGTTTCACTCCCGATTGGAGGAGCAGGGGGGCGTTATATTTATATATAGTCCGGGAGCCAATTAAGCTTGTTTTCGCTCCTTTGATTTCGCCCCGTCTCTCGCCACCAAGGCTAACATAGGTTTTAAGAGAAATTATTTGAACAATAAGGTCAGTGCTTAATTGAACTCCATTGTAAAAGATTCCTGTAATAAGGAAAACAACATTCACGTTTGAGTTCTGTATTAAAACTGACTTTATTTTTCTAAGTCTTCGCTTACGTAACTAACATGAAATTCTCATAATATTCTTATCTATGGTCTACGCAGAGACCACATCTGTTTGCCTGAGCGGGAGCCTTATCAACGGTCTCCCGCAAGGCGACCTTTTGTGCAGTTTGAGAACTATATTTATGGTCAGGCTCAAGTGGCCTGTACTTAAGATTACAATTGTTCGGCACTCCACCCTTGTAGGTTTTAAGTTACAGATCGTTTTTTACGGCTCTAGATAGATATACATATTGACAGAACCAGAGCTCGTAAAATCTTATATTTATGATAATTAATGTTCTTCTTGAACATCCATCCAGTGCTGCCAGAAACTCCCAAGCAGAAATTGGTAGATTTTGAAAAAAAGTTGCTAGAAATTGCTAAAAATTCGTCGAAAATAGCCAAAAAATGCTAGATCAGTTAAATTTAACTTTTAAACTAATTAGGCATTTAAATGATCGCTTGTCGCCAACGCCGTGTGTTTTGCAATGTATAGGCATAGTGCCGCTTCTTGTTTCTTCGTTTTCGTGGACTTTTGGAGGAAGGGCAACTTATTTTTTTGTGTAACAGCGTCCATCGCAGCCACGTGTTTTTTTGATGCGGCGTGGTGTCGGATCTCGAAAAGTTTCGTCTGTCCGTCTGTCTGTCCGTATGAACGCTGAGATCTCGGACTCTATAAAAGCTAGAAGATTGGCATTTTGCATGTAGATTTTAGGAGTTCCTACGCAGCGCAAGTTTGTTTCAAAATGGTGCCACGCCACCTCTGACGCCCATAAGCCACAAGCTGTGGCCACAGTTTTGATGCTATTATGAAAATGTTAATTGATATGTATTTGTTTCGTCAATACCTATCGATTGGCCTAATAAAAGTTTGCCACGCCCACTCTAACGCCCAAAAACCCATTAAACGCTTAAGCCTGGCTAGCGCCTACATTTCCGCCTTTCATTTCGCCATCTAACGGATGACTTTGGAATATCTGGCCAAGGTGCTCAACAGAGTCAACGTTTATTCTCGATAAGGATTTCTATTAAAGGATTTTCATTTGTCAATACCGAACTATATCCCAAGAACTATGCAAATCAAATCAAGTTAGCCAAATTGGAGGTCTGAGTCAAACAATGGCGTATGTGTGTATGCTGGTGCAGGACAAAAGCTGCCTGCGCTAAAGCAGCGCTGGTGCTGATGCCCGTGCTGTAAAGCTGCCAGTTCTAAGAGATCGCCGAATTCAAATTGATAATTTGAACTTTTTGTCCTTTTTTCCTGTGGTCACTCTAATTCACATTATGTTAATGCAAAATCTAAAGTTGTTTAGCTGAGTAACGGGTATCTAATAGTCGAGGCACTCGACTATAGCGTTCTCTCTTGTTATACCCTTGCAGAGGGTATTATAATTTTGGTCAAAAGTGTGCAACGCAGTGAAGGAGACATCTCCGACCCTATAAAGTATATATATTGATCAGGATCACCTCCTGAGTTGATATAGCTATGTCCGTCTGTCTGTCCGTCTGTCTGTCCGTCTGTCTGTCTGTCCGTCTGTCTGTCCGTCTGTCTGTTTCTACGCAAACTAGTCTCTCAGTTTTAAAGATATCGAACTGAAACTTTGCACACACCCTTCTTTCCTTTGCACGCAGTATATATGAACGGCCGGGATCGGCCAACTATATCCTATAGCTGCCATATAACTGATTGCTCGGAAATGCCATAACTTTGATGTTTGTAAAGTTAGGAAGCTGGGATGGGTTTTAGATTTGGCCAATCAATCCGACCTACCAAATTTCATAAGGATCGGCCGACTATATCCTATAGCTGCCATATAACTGAACGATTGGAAATGCCATAACTTTGGTGTTTTTAAAGTTAGGAAGTTGGGATTTTTATGAGTATCAAGAATGCATCATATGAATAATTTTGGAGAATATAATTTACAGAGTATTCTGCAAGGGTATATAAACTTCGGCTCCGCCCGAAGTTAGCTTTCCTTTCTTGTTTTGTAATAAAGTTGCTAAAATTGCAAAAAAAAATGAAAAGTTGCTAGATTTGTTGCTAATAGCAAATCGAAAAAAAGTTGGATTTTTGTTTCAAAAGTTGCTAAAAATAGCAACTAAATAGCTAAACTGGCAGCCCTGCATCCATCAACGCCACTCTCTCTCGTTGGTGATTTTTCGGTACTACTGTAATACTAATATAATCACAAATTTCACAATTTTTAATAGAAACTTGTATTAAGGTTCCAATATACTTAGTTAAATCAGTATCTGTTTATTGTTGAGGTGCAGCACTGAGTATAATAAGTTTTAAATTTTCAGAGTTCGACACAAATTGTAAAACAAATAATAAATTATAATATTAATTTTACAATGGTGAAACCCATTTAAGAAATCGATTTCCCTTTCCCTTGCTTGCCGGTGTACAATTATTAATTATTACTCTTTTTGATATTTATTTTGATTTTTTTATTGCAGAAAGACGAATTTCCCGTCAGTGAAAAGGTGGCTCTACAACTAGCAGGACTTCAAGCTCAAGTAGCATTGGGAGATCCATCCAATCAGCCAAAACCAGAATATTATTCAGATATAAACAGCTTTTTACCGAGTAGAATATCAAAAACAAGGGAACAACAATTTTGGATACCAATTTTAGCGCAAGCCCATAGGCAGTACGGATCCTCAAGAAATGAGTTAACAGCCAAAGTTTTGTACCTAAGCTGCGTAATGCAATATCCCCTTTATGGCACAACAATGTTTAATGTCAATTACAAAGGGTATTGGAATTTTGTAAACAGTATAGTACTTGGAGTACATTGTGATGGAATTATGTTTATTCATCCTGAAGATAAATCAGTCATCTATCAATTTAAATACGAAGATATTGAATCAATTATATTGGATCCTAGTGACACTTTTATAACTATATCAGTTAATCGTAGCACACAAACATTATACAAAAATTGTCGAGAAGGAAGCTTTCCCATAGAGTCACAGAAATGTTTTGTTTTTGAAACCTTGCAAAAAAATGACATAGGATCTTTGATAATTTCGTATTATCCTTCTTTATCAAATTGGATCTTAAACATAGTGGAGTGCTCAAAAAAAATGAAAGGTACTACAAACGAAGACAGGTTGAGGTTGTATCAAAATGTTGTTGTTTGTAGACGACAATTAGTGGACTTGAATATAGTTAAAAAACCCCAAGAGATAGGAGGCTTTTTAAGAAACACTCTTAGACGTCTGTCGAAGCAACGATTAGAAAAATTGAGATCTGAACAAGGGTCTACGGTGCAAGATCATGGAGAAACATACAAAGGGTTTTCACATTCATTTTGGGCATTTAGTAAACAACAAATTCCATTTTGTCTAAGTACCATTTTTGACCAAGAGGAATCCACAATGGTGCAAATATTTGATTCAATATTAACTTTTTCTGGACTTGGGACTTCAGGTAAGTAATACAAAATTATTAGTATTAAGTAAACGTCAGACACCAAAAATAGTCGTTTCAGAAATAAAAAGTATAATCAAAAAGGTTTGGTCAGCTCCTACATTTAGGCTCTCTAGATCAAAACAAGAGAGAACGCTATAGTCGGGTGCCCCGTCTATCAGATACCCGTTACTCAGGTAAAGGGAGTGCGAGGGAGATGGAGATAGAAACTTTGATCACGCATAACTTTTTAACGAATGGTCCGATTTGATTTCGATAGGTATTGATAAACACAATAAAACTGCATTTTTACTTTTCCGAAATATTTAAATTTTTAAAATCGTATATAAGCGATTGTGGGCGTTGAAGGGGGCGTGGCACCTTTTTGAAACAAACTTGCGCTGCGTAGGAACTCCTAGAATCTGCATGCAAAATGCCAATCTTCTAACTTTTATAGTTTCCGAGATCTCAGCGTTCATACGGACGGACAGACAGACGGACAGACAGACGGACAGACGGACAGACGGACATGGCTATATCGACTCGGCTAGTGACCCTGATCAAGAATATATATACTTTATAGGGTCGGAAACGCTTCCTTCTAGCTGTTACATACTTTTGCACGAATACAATATACCCTTTTACTCTACGAGTAACGGGTATAAATATAAACTGACTGGTTATGCCATGTCATGGAAGTCATAGACCAACCCTCAGAAAATTCGAAACTTTGCCCTTAAAACGCATGACTTTGCCTATCAGTAACGAAAATTAGTACATTGGAGTGCCCAAAACCAACAGACAATTATAATTGATTTTATAGAAATACAAGGTTTGAGTGGTTTCCGGTCGATATGCTAAGACTCTGAAGGGAGGATACTATCCAATCCAGGGAAACCCCCAGGTCGTTTAGGTTACTTAAAACTGCGCTGGCTTAATGCTAGGAATTGCCAGAGAAGATATGCTAAGCATCCTTTCCCCTCAACATCAATAAAGCTTGTACTGAAATCATTATGAAGTACATAAGTGCATCTCTAGCGCTCTTCTGTAAGCCTGTAAAACATATTTTATTTTTGTATTATTTATTTAGACAGAGTTTTTAAACTCCAATTTTTGCTACAACAGAAAGCTATATCTGTTTTCAAATTTGACATCCATTTTCACCCCTTCTCATAAAATAAAACACAAAACGCGATTTACTTTTAGGTAATGGTTTTCTAATTAAAATGTAATTGAGAATCTCGAATCATGATATAAAATCTGTCGTATAATATCTGTCTATAAAATCAGTTGACAAAATTGTCAATGACAAAAGACGTGTTTTTATATCGCTTCGCCGCGAAACTAAAAATACACCACAAATAGCCAAATTATATTTCGCGAAAAGACGCTCAGAGTGTACGCATGGTTATTTGTGCTCATGTGCTTTGGAAATGATCAAATACTAAGTGTTCTAACTACTAAGATATGTGATAATCAAATAAAGGCAACGTGTAAGAGCGTAAGTTCTGTATCGAAATGCTATAATGAGCAAGACTCGGCAGCAACAACAAGACGAACGTCGGCTCTCGTCAATCAGAAATAACGCTTACTTCTCCATAAGAGCGGAAGAGTTAACAGAACAGGCAACAACTATAACACTGCAAGCGAATACGAAGAGAGCATGCTCGCTCTCTCCCGGCTTATTATGTCCAAGCGACACATCACAAAAACAGCCGTGGAGTGCCCAATGCCCGTCCCCCGATCCCTACAACATAACTAACGATCTGCTCATTACAACAACGACCAGCACAATGCCCTCGTTTAAAACGGTGACTTCGACACTACCGACGTCAACAACCACCACAACAACCACATCAACTGCAGTTTCTGTTTCGTCAGCTCTTTCTGACAAGCTAGCCCCTACCACTAACCATAAAACATATAGGCTGGTCATTTCATACAACGAAAATGGACACAAAAATTTTTTTCCTGCAGGCCCCACAGCTGGTAGCGGCAGGCCCCGGACACTTCGTGTGCCTTCCGTTTTTTTCGATCTCATTCTTATTCGATCATCATCATCATATATGTTTTAACCTCTCGTAAAACAGATTGGCTTAAATACAGAAAGTACGTAAGCACCCAAACATGTACCAAAAAGAAGAGATTGACAGCTCAGTTAAAGAACTAGTGTCTGTTATGTAACTAGCTGCATAACACTCCAACCCTATTATACCGGCTTGTAATCCTGATAACAACTGTCGGGCTTCTGGGCATATTAAGGAACTGCTACGTAATAAGCGAAGGCTTCGGAGGGAGTGGAAAGCCCATAGAAAGCCAAAGCCGGAAAGGACAAGTCCCAGCCTTTATCTTATAGACCAATCAGTCTCCAGCCGTGCCTATCAAAGATATTTGAAAAGCTGCTCCTGAATCGTATAAAGCAACACCTACAGTCCCATAATGCCATTCCAAACCACCAATTTGGTTTTCGCGAGAAAGCCGGAACCATTGAACAAGTAAACCGAATAACCTCCGATATACGAAATACATTTGAAAATAGAGAGTATGGTTCCGCAGTCTTTATGGATGTCGCCAGGCCTTCGACCGCGTTTGGCTGGACTGCTTAATTTATAAAATTAAAACCTTTCTTCCACAGAACACCCATAAAATACTGTAGTCATATCTTGAGCATAGAAGTTTCGCAGTGCGATGTAAAGATTTCCTCTCCGAATACCATCCAATTGAAGCTGGAGTACCTCAAGATCGTGTGTGCGGGGACCAACACTGTATATAATTTACACAGCAGACCTCCCGACAACCAGTCTTACAACAACCTCAACATTTGCTGATGATACTGCCATTTTAAGTATATTTAAGTGCCTCATAAGAGCAACGCAACAGTTATTAGCTCATATAAGGCTTCTAGACAAATGGCTAGCAGATTGGCGCATTAAGGTTAAAGAGCAAAAGAGTAAACACGTCACCTTTAACCTAAACAGACAAACTTGCGACCCACTATCTCTGAACAACATTCATATTCCACAAACAACTGAAGTAACATATTTTGGAGTCCTATGGCTTACTTGGCGAAAGCACATCGAAGCTAAAATAACACCACTTAAATTAAAAGCAAGAAGCCTACATTGGCTAATAAATGCCCGTTCTCCGCTAAAATTGGAGTACAAGGTAGTTCTGTACAATGCAGTTCTCAAGTTAATTTGGAAATATGGCTCCGAGCTATGGGAAAACGCATGCGTTAGCAACCTAGAAGTAATATAGTACAGTGAGCTCAATCAAAGATACTGAGAACTATAACTGGTGCACCGTGGTACATACGGAATGAAAACATTCACAGAGATTTAAATGTGGGACCTGTTAAAGACGAAATCGAAAATGTAAAAGCAAAGTATTATATACGATCAAACTATAGGCTCATCCAAATAGGCTTGCGCGGTCTTTAACCTGGAACACTAGCCATTCACGACTCAGCCGAAGAGATCTCCCCACCCAGCAACAATAGCTAGGGCCGTTCTCCTAAAAAACTTAATTTTACCTACTTAAATTTATGTATTAGGCTAAGATTTGTAACGGCGCCTGTAGCGACTGACGAACCAAAATTCAGCCTGAAAGCCTACTAAATAAGACATACTTAAAACAAACCTTGACCGAGTGTTGCCACCTGACCCGATTAATAGATATTTCGAACAGCTGAGCCAGGAAAGTTCTAGACACTTATCGGTCGTCATATGATATATATTTCCGCCAAAAGCCTCGCTGGTATCTATCTGATTCGGGTTACGATCTTCTTATTTCTACCTGCAAGTGAGACAGAAGTACCAGCAGCTTACAAAATTTCCCAGTGTTGAAAGGCTATAAGCCGAAATATCAGATTGTGAGTGGCATCCAGTACTCTAAGTGCGACCCAGCAACCTGTGCCCAGTCACAAATGTCGGCCAGTGAAATTCGCAGTAAGTGCACTTGCATTTGGCTAAAATTTGGTGCGTGTTTAACCTTCAACCAAAATTTACTACAGGTATTAGAAATTTCTGGTGGAAACCGCAGTCAGTGCTGCCGCAAGTTGCCGACGAAGGCGCAACATATTGATTCGGCCAATTACCTGGAGGATTTACCGCCACACAAAAGCCCAAAAAAATCAAGTTACGTGGCACAATCGCTAGGTATGGTTTGCATGACCCTTTTGGTTGCCACATCTGTAATTAATTGAATTGAAATCGCTAGGTTGTGCCGCGGGAGATGATTTGGAGTGATCAGTAACCAGCAATACCTTATCTATATTATTCATATATAAACAGCTTTTTACCGAGTAGAATATCAAAAACAAGGGAACAACAATTTTGGATACCAATTTTAGCGCAAGCCCATAGGCAGTACGGATCCTCAAGAAATGAGTTAACAGCCAAAGTTTTGTACCTAAGCTGCGTAATGCAATATCCCCTTTATGGCACAACAATGTTTAATGTCAATTACAAAGGGTATTGGAATTTTGTAAACAGTATAGTACTTGGAGTACATTGTGATGGAATTATGTTTATTCATCCTGAAGATAAATCAGTCATCTATCAATTTAAATACGAAGATATTGAATCAATTATATTGGATCCTAGTGACACTTTTATAACTATATCAGTTAATCGTAGCACACAAACATTATACAAAAATTGTCGAGAAGGAAGCTTTCCCATAGAGTCACAGAAATGTTTTGTTTTTGAAACCTTGCAAAAAAATGACATAGGATCTTTGATAATTTCGTATTATCCTTCTTTATCAAATTGGATCTTAAACATAGTGGAGTGCTCAAAAAAAATGAAAGGTACTACAAACGAAGACAGGTTGAGGTTGTATCAAAATGTTGTTGTTTGTAGACGACAATTAGTGGACTTGAATATAGTTAAAAAACCCCAAGAGATAGGAGGCTTTTTAAGAAACACTCTTAGACGTCTGTCGAAGCAACGATTAGAAAAATTGAGATCTGAACAAGGGTCTACGGTGCAAGATCATGGAGAAACATACAAAGGGTTTTCACATTCATTTTGGGCATTTAGTAAACAACAAATTCCATTTTGTCTAAGTACCATTTTTGACCAAGAGGAATCCACAATGGTGCAAGTATTTGATTCAATATTAACTTTTTCTGGACTTGGGACTTCAGGTAAGTAATACAAAATTATTAGTATTAAGTAAACGTCAGACACCAAAAATAGTCGTTTCAGAAATAAAAAGTATAATCAAAAAGGTTTGGTCAGCTCCTACATTTAGGCTCTCTAGATCAAAACAAGAGAGAACGCTATAGTCGGGTGCCCCGTCTATCAGATACCCGTTACTCAGGTAAAGGGAGTGCGAGGGAGATGGAGATAGAAACTTTGATCACGCATAACTTTTTAACGAATGGTCCGATTTGAAAAATTTCTTCTGCATTTCGATAGGTATAAAACAATATAAACTGCATTTTTACTTTTCCGAAATATTTAAATTTTTAAAATCGTATATAAGCGATTGTGGGCGTTGAAGGGGGCGTGGCACCTTTTTGAAACAAACTTGCGCTGCGTAGGAACTCCTAGAATCTGCATGCAAAATGCCAATCTTCTAACTTTTATAGTTTCCGAGATCTCAGCGTTCATACGGACGGACAGACAGACGGACAGACAGACGGACAGACGGACATGGCTATATCGACTCGGCTAGTGACCCTGATCAAGAATATATATACTTTATAGGGTCGGAAACGCTTCCTTCTAGCTGTTACATACTTTTGCACGAATACAATATACCCTTTTACTCTACGAGTAACGGGTATAAATATAAACTGACTGGTTATGCCATGTCATGGAAGTCATAGACCAACCCTCAGAAAATTCGAAACTTTGCCCTTAAAACGCATGACTTTGCCTATCAGTAACGAAAATTAGTACATTGGAGTGCCCAAAACCAACAGACAATTATAATTGATTTTATAGAAATACAAGGTTTGAGTGGTTTCCGGTCGATATGCTAAGACTCTGAAGGGAGGATACTATCCAATCCAGGGAAACCCCCAGGTCGTTTAGGTTACTTAAAACTGCGCTGGCTTAATGCTAGGAATTGCCAGAGAAGATATGCTAAGCATCCTTTCCCCTCAACATCAATAAAGCTTGTACTGAAATCATTATGAAGTACATAAGTGCATCTCTAGCGCTCTTTTGTAAGCCTGTAAAACATATTTTATTTTTGTATTATTTATTTAGACAGAGTTTTTAAACTCCAATTTTTGCTACAACAGAAAGCTATATCTGTTTTCAAATTTGACATCCATTTTCACCCCTTCTCATAAAATAAAACACAAAACGCGATTTACTTTTAGGTAATGGTTTTCTAATTAAAATGTAATTGAGAATCTCGAATCATGATATAAAATCTGTCGTATAATATCTGTCTATAAAATCAGTTGACAAAATTGTCAATGACAAAAGACGAGTTTTATATCGCTTCGCCGCGAAACTAAAAATACACCACAAATAGCCAAATTATATTTCGCGAAAAGACGCTCAGAGTGTACGCATGGTTATTTGTGCTCATGTGCTTTGGAAATGATCAAATACTAAGTGTTCTAACTACTAAGATATGTGATAATCAAATAAAGGCAACGTGTAAGAGCGTAAGTTCTGTATCGAAATGCTATAATGAGCAAGACTCGGCAGCAACAACAAGACGAACGTCGGCTCTCGTCAATCAGAAATAACGCTTACTTCTCCATAAGAGCGGAAGAGTTAACAGAACAGGCAACAACTATAACACTGCAAGCGAATACGAAGAGAGCATGCTCGCTCTCTCCCGGCTTATTATGTCCAAGCGACACATCACAAAAACAGCCGTGGAGTGCCCAATGCCCGTCCCCCGATCCCTACAACATAACTAACGATCTGCTCATTACAACAACGACCAGCACAATGCCCTCGTTTAAAACGGTGACTTCGACACTACCGACGTCAACAACCACCACAACAACCACATCAACTGCAGTTTCTGTTTCGTCAGCTCTTTCTGACAAGCTAGCCCCTACCACTAACCATAAAACATATAGGCTGGTCATTTTATACAACGAAAATGGACACAAAAATTTTTTTCCTGCAGGCCCCACAGCTGGTAGCGGCAGGCCCCGGACACTTCGTGTGCCTTCCGTTTTTTTCGATCTCATTCTTATTCGATCATCATCATCATATATGTTTTAACCTCTCGTAAAACAGATTGGCTTAAATACAGAAAGTACGTAAGCACCCAAACATGTACCAAAAAGAAGAGATTGACAGCTCAGTTAAAGAACTAGTGTCTGTTATGTAACTAGCTGCATAACACTCCAACCCTATTATACCGGCTTGTAATCCTGATAACAACTGTCGGGCTTCTGGGCATATTAAGGAACTGCTACGTAATAAGCGAAGGCTTCGGAGGGAGTGGAAAGCCCATAGAAAGCCAAAGCCGGAAAGGACAAGTCCCAGCCTTTATCTTATAGACCAATCAGTCTCCAGCCGTGCCTATCAAAGATATTTGAAAAGCTGCTCCTGAATCGTATAAAGCAACACCTACAGTCCCATAATGCCATTCCAAACCACCAATTTGGTTTTCGCGAGAAAGCCGGAACCATTGAACAAGTAAACCGAATAACCTCCGATATACGAAATACATTTGAAAATAGAGAGTATGGTTCCGCAGTCTTTATGGATGTCGCCAGGCCTTCGACCGCGTTTGGCTGGACTGCTTAATTTATAAAATTAAAACCTTTCTTCCACAGAACACCCATAAAATACTGTAGTCATATCTTGAGCATAGAAGTTTCGCAGTGCGATGTAAAGATTTCCTCTCCGAATACCATCCAATTGAAGCTGGAGTACCTCAAGATCGTGTGTGCGGGGACCAACACTGTATATAATTTACACAGCAGACCTCCCGACAACCAGTCTTACAACAACCTCAACATTTGCTGATGATACTGCCATTTTAAGTATATCTAAGTGCCTCATAAGAGCAACGCAACAGTTATTAGCTCATTTAAGGCTTCTAGACAAATGGCTAGCAGATTGGCGCATTAAGGTTAAAGAGCAAAAGAGTAAACACGTCACCTTTAACCTAAACAGACAAACTTGCGACCCACTATCTCTGAACAACATTCATATTCCACAAACAACTGAAGTAACATATTTTGGAGTCCTATGGCTTACTTGGCGAAAGCACATCGAAGCTAAAATAACACCACTTAAATTAAAAGCAAGAAGCCTACATTGGCTAATAAATGCCCGTTCTCCGCTAAAATTGGAGTACAAGGTAGTTCTGTACAATGCAGTTCTCAAGTTAATTTGGAAATATGGCTCCGAGCTATGGGAAAACGCATGCGTTAGCAACCTAGAAGTAATATAGTACAGTGAGCTCAATCAAAGATACTGAGAACTATAACTGGTGCACCGTGGTACATACGGAATGAAAACATTCACAGAGATTTAAATGTGGGACCTGTTAAAGACGAAATCGAAAATGTAAAAGCAAAGTATTATATACGATCAAACTATAGGCTCATCCAAATAGGCTTGCGCGGTCTTTAACCTGGAACACTAGCCATTCACGACTCAGCCGAAGAGATCTCCCCACCCAGCAACAATAGCTAGGGCCGTTCTCCTAAACAACTTAATTTTACCTACTTAAATTTATGTATTAGGCTAAGATTTGTAACGGCGCCTGTAGCGACTGACGAACCAAAATTCAGCCTGAAAGCCTACTAAATAAGACATACTTAAAACAAACCTTGACCGAGTGTTGCCACCTGACCCGATTAATAGATATTTCGAACAGCTGAGCCAGGAAAGTTCTAGACACTTATCGGTCGTCATATGATATATATTTCCGCCAAAAGCCTCGCTGGTATCTATCTGATTCGGGTTACGATCTTCTTATTTCTACCTGCAAGTGAGACAGAAGTACCAGCAGCTTACAAAATTTCCCAGTGTTGAAAGGCTATAAGCCGAAATATCAGATTGTGAGTGGCATCCAGTACTCTAAGTGCGACCCAGCAACCTGTGCCCAGTCACAAATGTCGGCCAGTGAAATTCGCAGTAAGTGCACTTGCATTTGGCTAAAATTTGGTGCGTGTTTAACCTACAACCAAAATTTACTACTGGTATTAGAAATTTCTGGTGGAAACCGCAGTCAGTGCTGCCGCAAGTTGCCGACGAAGGCGCAACATATTGATTCGGCCAATTACCTGGAGGATTTACCGCCACACAAAAGCCCAAAAAAAATCAAGTTACGTGGCACAATCGCTAGTTATGGTTTGCATGACCCTTTTGTTGCCACATCTGTAATTAATTGAATTGAAATCGCTAGGTTGTGCCGCGGGAGATGATTTGGAGTGATCAGTAACCAGCAATACCTTATCTACCAGGCAAATATGTGATATTCGAAGTGTAGACCTTGCAGAGCGACCTGAAGACCACAGGGCGGTTTAACTCAACAACATAATCTGTCCCGATGTCCAACGCGCCGCGCATCCGTACCATAGCTAAGTTTCGAGGGATGCGCGCATTCATCTGGGAGTCTACCGAGGGACAAATAATTCTAGCAAATCCCGGAGTCTAAACCCGTTTCTTTGCCAAAGGGCCGCGTGTGTAAACGGTCTTAACCTATCTTGGCATATCGTCCGATAGGGTTTAACGTCAATGCCTGTAAAACCTTGCCTCGTGATCAATCAGTTTCATCTGCCTACGTGCATGTATAGAGCTAATTTAATCTCAACCAAGCATGATTTAAAAGATCAAAAAGCTTTTGTTTAAAGAAAACCAACGCGTTTCATAAAACCCAAAATCAAAGAAAATTAATGTGAAAAGAAAAGCAATGAAATCCAAGATATGTAAATCATAATAAGTTTTCGAAGTGCCAAGTCGCTACGTCATGTTGACAGTTAATTATATAAAGTAAATTTAAATAAGAAGTTAATCGAGTCCAAAGAAATAAGAAAAGCCAAGAAGCGGTATTAATTTAAGAAGAGCTAAGTTTTTGTATGTTTAAGCGAAAATATGTTACTTTCTTTTTAAATTAATCGAGAAAATGCGATGAATTCGGTACTGGTAAAGAAATTAATTTAAAACCCGTTCGCGTATCCTAGAGAAATGAGTGAAAAGTATAATTTTGGTTTAAAAATCCCCCATAGCGAGAAATATCGCCTTTATTTAGATTACAGCCAACTCATCCCGTGCGGAGGAAATGCCGTGAGTCACACCTACTAATACCTTTTATTATACCTTTATATTATCATACACATTTCTCGCCGATTCGTGAAGTGAACAAAATTTTCATACCAACATAACCACTCCGAACTTTAAAGCATAAATTAAATGAATTCTTTATAAATTAATTAACACGAAATGTAGATAAAATCGGATGTGAAAGCAAATTTTTGAATGAAGTTAACTTAAATTACAGTCGCCGATTGTTAAAGTCGATATTGTTTAAAATTGAAATTAAAATTTATGAAGAATGTCTCTCAAAGAAGACCTTAGATTAATAATTCAGTATTCCTAGAACTAATACAAAACTATTTCTTTATGATAAAATTAATATTGATTAAATTCATTATATATTATTACTAGCTGTACCCGGCGCGACTTCGTTCGCTTAAAATTAGTTTTGAGTACGGTTGTCAAGTCCTTCCCATTTCCACACCACCCCTGAGGTAGAGAAATTGGCGCGTTTTTTTTAATGTGGTATCTCCAATTAGACCTATTCCACTGAAACTTTCTAGGTTTAATAATGATAATTAATATGATTACTTTAAAACCTCTGTGTAAACAACATTTTTAGAAGATCCTTCAGGAGCGAGAATAATAAGGCTACTGGCAGAGCTAACTCTAGAGCATGCGACATAAAATTGTCCATGAGAGAAGCAATCTTCTCTAAGATTCTCTAAGATCCAGCCAGCTTCAAAGTCTGCCCCTGCGATTTATTTATAGTTATTGCAAAGCAAACTTTTAGAGGGAATTGTAGCCTTTTAAACTGAAACGGCAGACTGGATGGTCTTAATGGGATCCTGGGTATAAACACTGTTTCCCACTTCGCGGACCCCGTAAATACTGTTGATTCGATTACATTCTTATGAAGACCTTTTATCTGCAATCGTGTCCCATTGCATAACTTTGGGGGACTTAAATTTCGCAATAACATTACGGGTGCTCCAATCCTAGGAGACAGATTATGCTGAGGAATTCCTGGAGGATTCAAAGAATTTAAAAATTCAACAGGGTAATGAACAGCATTATCAGCATCAGGAACAGAGTCGACCGATTTATAGGAGACTTCTAAACCATCAAATGAGTTTAGCAATAAATTATTAATAATGGTTTCTCTTTAATTTTTCGTTGTCAAAATGGCGCGCTCAGATAGCCAATCTAAGCTTTTCCATGATATGTTGGAAATGTCAGGAAATATTTTGGATGTAAGGTCTTGAACGTTTTTGACTACATTTCCTAAGCGTGATGTTATAACTATTTTTCCATCAACTGTTGGATGGACGCCATTCCCAATTTTTAAAAGAGTTTCGGCAAAAATTCCTGCAGAACTGTCTCCTTTTTATGTGCACTCGCATATTTATCGTGAGCGCTAGTTTTTTTTATCTGTGGCCATAAAAATTAAGATTTTAAACAGGCCTTTATTTCGTCAGCTCTTGTACCTCTTGGCACAACAGGAAGGGTTTGGCGAAAGTCTCCAGCTAGCAGGACTGTAATACCACCCATCAACATAGTATTCTCATTAATATCTTGCAGGGTTCTATTTATGGCTTCAAGCCCACCTTTATGTGACATTGTGCACTCATCCCAAACAATTAACTTACAATCTTTAAACACCGCAGTTAGGGCTATTTTTTTTTGAACTTCGAACTTTTGCCAACAATAAGTTTGTCAAGAAGGTTTTACCTGTCCCTCCAGGTGCATCCAAAAATATTAGTTTGGAGTTAGGAAATTGCGTTGTCAGGACTTTCTTATTTCTTATTTGCGCGTTTTTTGAAAACCTTTGTGTAAACAACCTTTGTAGAAGATCCTTCAAGAGAGAGAATCAGAAGGATACTGGCAGAGCTATATAATAAATGAAAGTGATCCAAGTAAAAGTCGTGAGCTTGTATACTTTTTATCAGTTACAATGTTATCAATGCACTTTTAATTTGGGCTCAAATATGTATACTTGTTTGTAAATTGGAATTTGTTGTTTTCAAATTTCTTGTTTTGAATAAAACGAAAACCTTTGTACACACAGTAAAAGATTGGCATCCAATACAAAAACAGCAAAGTAACGTATTATTTTCAGATTCCACATTTGATCGATAAACGGGTGTAATAAATCATTTTATTTGTATTTAAGCACATTATCTACTTTCGAATAGAAACATACACACACATTGTATGTATGTACATGTATTGTACATATAAGCAAATCAAAACATATCCAAATATACATATGTACATACGTATTTGGTCAAAAGTTCGAATCTTAAGATTAATATTTAACTTGGAAACATTTTGGCTTTGCTTACAGAATTTGAAGTAATTTTCTATTTTCTTCCATGGTGGAAATTAAATAAGGCTCTTACTTCTGCTACAAAATGAAAAATAAAACCTAAGCATTTGATCCACAGGACTGACTATTGATCGAAAATCATATTGATCGGAGCAGCAGTTTAAGTTTTTAAAATCCAAAACAAATTTAACTTAAATTGCCTCTTTCCCCTCCCCTTTCACTGCAGCACTACCCCTCCCCCTCATCAGTTTTCTTGGCTGTTGCTCTCTCGGCCGTCGCTCTCTTGGCATCCGCTCTCTGGGTTTCGTTCTCTCGACAGGCTCCCGCAAAATGTTAAGCTTAAATACATCAACTTTTTTTTGCTCAAAATAATGGATGTTGGAGCTGTTTGGGGCCACTGGGGGGACATATCGGATCTTAGTGGGCGCCCACGCCCCCAATGGAACACTGTGAAAAAATTTGGCTGCTCTTGCTCTTACGGTTTGGGCTGTGGCCGTATACCCTTAAAAATCAGTCTTTCATTTTATAATCTTTAGGGATGAAAGCGATCAAAGTTAAAGTCGTGAGCTTGTATACTTTTTATCAGTTACAATATTATCAATGCAATTTTAATTTGCGCACAAATATGTATACTTGTTTGTAAATTGGAATTTGTTGTTTTCAAATTTCTTGTTTTGAATGAAACGAAAACCTTTGTACACACAGTAAAAGATTGGCATCCAATACAAAAACAGCAAAGTAACGTATTATTTTCAGATTCCACATTTGATCGATAAACGGGTATAATAAATCATTTTATTTGTATTTAAGCACATTATCTACTTTCGAATAGAAACATACACATACATTGTATGTATGTACATGTTTGTACATATAAGCAAATCAAAACATATCCAAATATACATATGTACATACGTATTTGGTCAAAAGTTCGAATCTTAAGATTAATATTTAACTTGGAAACATTTTGGCTTTGCTTACAGAATTTGTAGTAATTTTCTATTTTCTTCCATGGTGGAAATTAAATAAGGCTCTTACTTCTGCTACAAAATGAAAAATAAAACCTAAGCATTTGATCCACAGGACTGACTATTGACCGAAAGTCATATTGCTCGGAGCAGCAGTTTAAGTTTTTAAAATCCAAAACAAATTTAACTTAAATTGCCTCTTTCCCCTCCCCTTTCCCTGCAGCACTACCCCTCCCACTCATCAGTTTTCTTGGCTGTTGCTCTCTCGGCCGTCGCTCTCTTGGCATCCGCTCTCTGGGTTTCGTTCTCTCGACAGGCTCCCGCTAAATGCAACGCAATAACTTAGAAAATCTAAATAAATTCGTTAAAAATACTTAAAAAAATGTTAAAAACTTAAAAAATTAAACTTAAGCATTTGGGCCATAGAATAACTATTGAGCGAAAAATCATCTTGATCGGAGCAGCGGTTTAGATTTTTTAAATCGAAATGTTAATTTTAAATGTACCCCCCAAATTATGGGGGATATCGAAATTTCTTTTAGATTTCTAATTAGGCCTTTTCAAAACCTAAAATTCGGAAAAAACCAAATATCGAAATTCCAACCACTTTAGAAGTTAAGCTTAAATACATCAACTTTTTTTTGCTCAGAATAATGGATGTTGGAGCTGTTTGGGGCCACTGGGGGACATATCGGATCTTAGTGGGCGCCCACGCCCCCAATGGAATACTGTGAAAAAATTTGGCTGCTCTTGCTCTTACGGTTTGGGCTGTGGCCGTATCCCCTTAAAAATCAGTCTTTCATTTTATAATCTTTAGGGATTATTATATTATCTATTATAATATATATCATTATGAATATTACCTCGCTGTACTTAATCATATATTCTGATGGACGTTGATGCACTACGAGCAGTACAAGTACAAGTGGCCCAACGACACCAAGCACGTGCTTGTTACGCGCGGGCCCTATTATCAATTTGGGCAAAAAATACGAGTTCGCGAGGAAAATACATAAATTAAATTGAGACAAGACACAAATGAAAATAAAAGGCACAATTAAGAGAAAAGCAAATGAGTTAAAATATTTTATATTTTTTAATAATTTTTCAATGTGCACTTGATATTGTGGACTCCAAACCGACGAACAATATTCCAAAATAGGACGGACAAGAGAGGTAAATAATAATTTGGTCGTATAAGGTGGCGTATTTTCAAGAAAGTAACTAATAAACGTAGGAGTACCCCTATAAAAAGTCATAACGTTGCATTTAAGGTAGTTCAACTTTGTACTCACACCATTCATGAAAACAATCAATATCTGACTGTAAGTTAAATCCCGACCCTATATCATTATATGATAAACAAAGCTTAACATCATCAGCATACATTAGTACACGAGAATGTGTTATGATAGAGGGAAGATCGTTGAAAAACAAAGTAAACAGCAAAGGGCCCAGATGACTACCCTGAGGGACTCCAGATGTCACTTAGATCAATTTTGAAACAGCATTCTTGAATATAACCCTCTGAGTCCTACCATTCAAGTAACTTGAAATCCAAGTTAATAGATTATCAGGAAACCCAAGCAGATCTAATTTGAATAAGAGAAGAGAGTGGTTGACGGAGTCAAAGGCCTTACTAAAATCTGTATATATAACGTCAGTCTGCATTTTTTTCTGAAATCCATTTATTACAATAGATGACAATTCAAGAAGGTTGGTGGTGGTCGATCTTCGCTTAACAAAACCATGCTGACACGGTGATACAAGCGAGGAACATAAATGTTGCAAATGAAAAGTGAGAATACGTTCAAATGCTTTAGGAATAGCCGACAATTTGGAAATACCTCTATAATTCTTGGCATCAGCCTTCGCACCCTTTTTATAATAAAAGAGTCCTTCCAGATAGTAGGAAAAACTGATGATGAAAGAGACAATTAAAAAATTTAACAATCGGTTTACAAATGGTTGACGCGTAAAACTTGAGCACACATCCAGGAAGTCCATCTGGACCGGGAGAATAAGTCGGCGTTGTTGTTTCTAAATCTATTAAGAGAGAGTTTTCAGTAATTAAAGGGGTAAAAATACAATTTGCCCTATTTAAGAGATTAGGGTAGTTAGAATTTGAACAAGCTGTCGAACTATAAGTGGTTTGGAAAACTCAGCAAATAAATCAGCAATGTCAGAATCCGTCGATGCTTCCGTTGAGTTTAGACGTATCGATGAAGGCAATGCCGATGACTTACGCTTGGCATTAACAAAGTTGAAAAACTGTTTCAGATCATTTCAAAATTCAAATTTACATCGATTTAGATACATAGAATAGCAATGACTGTTGAGAACATTAAAATCCGATCGAGCCACTACATATTTCGAAAACTCTGATGGCTTACCTGATTTTTTATACTTTTTATAACTATTTGATTTAAGGTTTTTAAGTCTTTGAAGCGCATTGGTGAACCAAGGTTTAGGTTTGAAGGAAACCTATCAGGAACGCATTCATTAAAAAAAGTATTTAACGCTATATAGAATAGTTCAGTGGCACTTTCAATGTCTGTCAATTGTACAAGTCTGTCCAATTATAATGAGAAATCAAATCGTTAAGTTTATTATAGTCACATTAACGAAAACATCTCATTTTAGTTGGTGGCACTAAAGGAGAGAGGGTATCAGAGCAGGAGAGGCAAATTGTCAATTCCATTGTTGGATGATATCGGTCTTCAGGTACAACAAGGGCGTCAATTCTACATACCGTGACCTCGGACGGGTCTAAACCAAACACAAGATCTAATTGACTATTTAAAGAATTTCGTATAAAGCTTACTTGCTGTAACGATAATTCTAAAAGGCCATCTACAAAATCTTGGGCGGATAAAGGTATAGCGACAAGTGAGTCAGTGGGAGGAGACCAAGAAATATCAGGTAGATTAAAGTCACCCAAAACAATCAAAAGGTCTCTGTTAGAAAGAAGGGATAGTACGGATTTTATTGCGGACAGATGGTGCTCATAAATTACTAGATCAGAGCCAGGTGGAATATAGGAACATGTAACAAAAATAGATAAAGATTGCAAGGAAACTTTTACACTTACAAATTCAATTTCGTTTGGGATATGAGTGAGAATTCTTTCGGATGTTAGACTAGAGGTAACGGCAATCAGTACACCGCCCCCCCTACGTGAGGGGCGATCGGTCCTATAAGTATTAAAGTTATTTGACAGAACTTCAGAGTCAGATATCTCTGGTTTTAGCCAAGTTTCCGTAAAAGCCAAAATATCTTCGGTGAATGCAGAGGAGTCAGCATAAAGATTGTGTAGCTTCATATTTAGTCCCCTAACATTTTGATACGCCAAGAATAAACTTTTTAGTTTTTTGGCACAGTGGAAGGCCTGTTATTTGTTAATCATCATTAAGCCAAAATCTTTCAGAAAGTAACACATTAAACACATCAGGCGGAGCAAATATTTTAAAGGACGATATCCTATGATCGTATGAAAATCGAAATTGTTCAACTGCAATATCCTCGGATGGGAATTTTTCACGTATAAATTCCAAAACATCCTCAGATGTGGTATCTGGGGTGAATCTAGAAACAAATAATTGTTTCCTTTGTGGAACAACTAAAAGTTTCTTACGCCCCCCAGCACCAGTCTGAACCTCACTGGCTGAGAACCAGGAACAGTGCCTACTGTACCTGTAGGTAAGGTCGGCAACGAATTCTTTGACTTAGCCAGTACTGTAGATTTTATTCTGGAAACAGGGACTCCACCCAAACTAGCTGTATCCATAGGCACAGTTGGTTCATTTACCCCTGTATCAACAGAAACTGCTGCTACCAAGTTCGGATTTGGGGTGAATTCCACAATCATATTAACGGCGGTTAAACTGGCTTTTTACGTTTAGGCGACTCGGTTAATAATTTTTATACCCGTTACTCGTAGAGTAAAAGGGTATATTGTATTCGTGCAAAAGTATGTAACAGCTAGAAGGAAGCGTTTCCGACCCTATAAAGTATATATATTCTTGATCAGGGTCACTAGCCGAGTCGATATAGCCATGTCCGTCTGTCCGTCTGTCCGTCTGTCTGTCCGTCTGTCTGTCCGTCTGTCTGTCCGTCTGTCTGTCCGTCTGTCTGTCCGTCTGTCTGTCCGTCTGTCTGTCCGTCTGTCTGTCCGTCTGTCTGTCCGTCTGTCTGTCCGTCTGTCTGTCTGTCCGTCTGTCTGTCCGTCTGTCTGTCCGTCTGTCTGTCCGTCTGTCTGTCCGTCTGTCTGTCCGTCTGTCTGTCTGTCCGTATGAACGCTGAGATCTCGGAAACTATAAAAGCTAGAAGATTGGCATTTTGCATGCAGATTCTAGGAGTTCCTACGCAGCGCAAGTTTGTTGCAAAAAGGTGCCACGCCCCCTTTAACGCCCACAATCGCTCATATACGATTTTAAAAATTTTAATATTTCGTAAAAGTAAAAATGCAGTTTTATTGTGCTTATCAATACCTATCGAAATGTAGAAGAAATTTTTCAAATCGGACCATTCGTTAAAAAGTTATGCGTGATCAAAGTTTCTATCTCCATCTCCCTCGCACTCCCTTTACCTGAGTAACGGGTATCTGATAGTCGGGGCACCCGACTATAGCGTTCTCTCTTGTTTATTATTAAACTGGGCACAGACGGAATTGAACCCCTCATTGAGTTGTTTAAAAGCTCCTGAGATATTCAATAGGCTGTCTCGAGTCTGCTTCATAAAGCCGCTCATCTTAACTACCATTTCCTTGCAGGACCCACTTGACCACATGAGACCAGAATTAAGATCAATGAAATCTTTGACTCTGCCAGTCAATCCTGCACATTTAACGTGCATCATCGAAACGAAAAGCCAGCAAAAAATAAAAGGGTCTTTAGTTGAAGACGCAAGAGTACAATTTTTCTTAGAACAGACAAGAGCCATTGTAAGTTTAAAGCAAATAAAAAAAATAAGAATATGAAAAATACCTCAAAGTAAATTTGGCACTGGTATCAAATCAAAAAACCACAAGGGGACAAAACACGAAAAAAGTAAGAGCGCGAGATCACGAATTAAATCGAATAAAGAGAGCACGAGAGAATAAATCTTATATCGACTGAGCGTGGCTTGTGAAACACAACAACTTTAATCATAAACAAATGCAATGTAAAGCATGCAAGCGAGAGAGAGAGTTAGAGAAATAAACGAAAAAGTCTACCAGAAGTTCATAGAGAGTAAATTACAGTTATAAAATAGAGCGGGAGAGATTGAGAGGGAGTAAAAGAGTTCTAGCAAGTATAGAAAGCGTAAATTACACGAACAAAGCTACGAGATTAAACAAATCTAATAGAAATGTTAAAATAATTATAAACACATACCCGTTTACTGGGAGATCTATTTAAAATTTCTTACACAGATATTAGGTTAAGCTTTGTAAATAAATAAACACAAAACACTCGCACAAAATCACTGAAAAAATACAAAAACTCAGAGCACAAAGGTAAACACAACTGTGCACAAGCGACGCTAAAACGTATCATATAAATATACTTCTTTTATAAATTATTATTTATCGCTATCAAAAGAAAATTGATTAATATGGTGAACATAAATAAAACCATGAATATCTAAACAACTTGAACTGAACTGAGCTGATGATTTCTCGATCGTAGGGTATCAAAGGGTCACCGAAGCCATGCTTTTAGGTGGTGATCATAGGTTGGGAGGGCCATACGCGACCACAATACCATCCGTGGATTCGCTTAGCTAACTTTCTCATAATCTTTTCTGTCCCTGTAATATTTATTCCAGAATTTAGTTGTCATTCTCTTCCGGTTTTAGTTATCTAGCCTCTCTTGCTCACGCTCAATTCCAATCTTAGTAATAATAATATGTGGTCAGTTGGCGAATCTGTAGGCGCAAGATCTTCACCCCCAAAGCCGACGAGCGAGTGCCGGATCCTATAGCGTGCCCCCGCAACTGCAGATTCCCGAGTTCGTCTGCCACATCCAGTCGTTACACGTTACAGAGATAATTCATTATTATTAATAAGAAAAGGTGGCGCCCAACGTGTGGGGCCTTAGTGAGTACAGTAGTCACTCATTAAGACTCACCAATAATTAAATTTGAATTCTTTTCTATACTTCTTTAATTTCAACTTTCTTTTGCTTTACTATCCAAAATACCTTTCTTGGATTGTCAATTGTTTTGGAGAACAGAGACAAAGAACATTAGTTTTCTTACTGGCAAAATTAACAATCAGAGTTAGGATTTTCCTTTACTTAGTCCGTGATGTTTAGAAAACTTAGTCCGAGGAAAATACAGAATGTATCAAACTACGGTAGATCTTCTGACCCTTTCTGATTTACTACATCATTGTCTTAACCACACTTTTAGAAAAATTTAATCGCCTCCCTACTTGGATTTAGTTTTAAGTAAGAAAACGAGAAGTCCACTATATCTGTCTCCTATAATTTTTTTTCCGAGGAAGTTTAGCAGTTATAATATATATTTATCCTTCGATACGGGGAACATCAAGCAAAAAGTTCAGTTTTACTAATTTCTTGGTTTATATATCGAAAAGATTTTGTTGTATCTACTACGAAGATTACTCGTTGGTTTTATATTTCTTTAAAGAATTTATTATTTCTAAAATATTCTAAAATGGGGATAGACCGATCACCAAGCAAAGGCTCCCAGGAAGCCACCGAGCCAGTCTGTCCGATATGCAAGGCTGAAATTAAGTCAGTCCCTGAACTTATCGAAACAATATGTCATCACGAATTTCATAAGAAGTGCATTGATGCGCATTTAAAGAAAAGCGACTTGTGCCCAGAATGCAAAGTTTCCTGCAGGCCAGTAGTCGAAAAGGGTTTGCAAACTCGGTCTCAATCTAAAGGTCGCCAACCTGAAGTAATCGATACCCCAGGTCCATCTAGAAGCGCTCAGAGCAGCAACGATAGTGTTACTGATCAAGCAACAGCAATTAACACAGTCACTATGGTCTCCATGTAGCGAAGACTATTCTCGCTTCTTTCAGAGAAGATTACCGATTTAATCCAAAATGCAGTAGAAGAAACTGTACAGAGACTGATCACAACTCCGCCAAATTCCGCTGTTGGCGGCGAAGAGAGATCCGCCACTCCTCCACCAGTAGACGTGGTTGAGAATAAGCCAGTTTGTGCTGTCGAACAAATACAAAACAGATATCGGCTCATGCCTAACATAGGCTTCCCAGGCTCTTACCGAAATAACATGTCCGATCTCATAAATAGACCCGACAAGGTCGTTCACATTTTAAACGGTTGGAAGATTAAATATTCGGGAACAGGTGTTTCAGTAGATAACTTCATTTATAGAGTTGAGGCGCTAACGCATCAAACATTAGATGGAAATTTCTCGGTCCTTTGCAAGAACGCCAGCGTTCTCTTTGAGGGCAAAGCCAACGATTTTTTTTTGGCGTTACCATAAATCGGTAACCGAAGTCCGCTGGGATAGGCTATGTTCGGCTTTGCGCATGCAATTCCGACAGACAAGAGATGACATTGACATCGAGGAGTTAATCCGAAACAGAAAGCCTAGCGAAACCTTTGATAGCTTTTACGATAGCGTAAACGTTTTAGTCGATCAACTCGAATTACCATGGAGCTCGCGAAAACTTGTCCGAGTTCTCAAGAATAATCTAAGGACTGAGATACGACATGAACTACTGAATGTCGATATCTCAACAGTCTCTGAGCTAAGAGGAACCTGTCGTCGACGCGAAGCTTTCCTCGACGACGTTAAACGCGCGCACGTTAACGCGAAATATCGGAACTGATTCCAGAATCTGATTCTCATAAAGGTTCTGAATCGGAAAACGATCTAAAAGTAGACGCGTTTACCTTAAAATGCTGGCACTGCCGCAAAATGGGACACGTTTACCAGGATTGTTTAGCCGATAAACGACTTTTTTGTTACGGCTGTGGAACAGATAACACTTACACGACCAATTGCGTAAAGTGTACAAAAAAACTTCGAATACCTATCGGAACCAGTCAACAATGACCGATTAGACGTGGGTGCACCATTCATGGCACCACAAAGTATCGCTGACGTTCCAAAAGGCAATGCCAACTCTTTGCTGCATTGTATAGTTAAAAATTTACCTGATATTTTACATTCAAAACTTTGTCACAACCCTCCTTTGGAAAGATTCAAATCTCGGAGTTCTAGAAGAATCAAATCGTTTTGGCAAAACGTTAGAAACTTTTGATTGGGATTGAAATATATTTGTTCTGTTCCGATAGAAACAAGAAGAGTATGTACGTTAAGAAGAGTATGTACGCAGAGATAGACAGAATGTTGCAATTAATCAGAAAGCGCCTGGTACTCTCCTATAGTCATGGTTACTAAACCTGGCAAAGTGAAGATTTGTTTAGATTGCCGAAAGGTCAATAGTCTCACAGAGAAAGACGCCTATCCTCTTCCCCAATTCAGCGGCATCTTAAGTCGGTTGCCATAAGCCGAATATATTACCAGCCTCGACTTGAAAGACGCCTATTGGCAAGTGCCGTTGGAAGTCCAATCCAGAGACAAGACTGCATTCACAGTCCCCGGTAGGCCACTCTACCAATTAAAGTGATGCCTTTTGGGCTTTGGAATGCCACAAGCACAATGTCTCGCTTGATGGACAAAGTTGTCCCAGCGCATCTCAGGAACGAGGTATTCATATACTTAGACGACCTTCTGGTAGTATCGTCAAACTTCGAGAATCATCTTGACTTAGGGAGATCGCAGTTCACATCAAGCGTGCAGGATTGACAATCAATATTGGCAAAAGTCATTTCTGTATGCGACGTCAGGGCATATCATTGGCGATGGCGGAATTCGAACAGATCCTGAAAAGGTGAAAGCAATTACCGTGTTTCTTGTCCCGAAAACCCTTCGATGTTTGAGGTGTTTTATGGGATTATGTGGTTGGTACCGCAAATTCGTTCCGAATTTTGCGTCTCTCGCCTCGCCTTTAACCGATTTAATGACGACTAAACGAAGGCTTAGAGATGATTTGGAGTGATCAGTAACCAGCAATACCTTATCTACCAAGCAAATATGTGATATTCGAAGTGTAGACCTTGCAGAGCGACCTGAAGATCACAGGGCGGTTTAACTCAACAACATAATCTGTCCCGATGTCCAACGCGCCGCGCATCCGTACCATAGCTAAGTTTCGAGGGATGCGCGCATTCATCTGGGAGTCTACCGAGGGACAAATAATTCTAGCAAATCCCGGAGTCTAAACCCGTTTCTTTGCCAAAGCGCCGCGTGTGTAAAAGGTCTTAACCTAACTTAGCATATCGTCCGATAGGGTTTAACCTCAAAGCCTGTAAAACCTGGCCTCGTGATCAATCAGTTTCATCTGCCTACGTGCATGTATAGGGCTAATTCAATCTCAACCAAGTATGATTTAAAAGATCAAAAAGCTTTTGTTTGAAGAAAACCAACGCGTTTCATAAAACCCAAAATCAAAGAAAATTAATGTGAAAAGAAAAGCAATGAAATCCAAGATATGTAAATCATCATAAGTTTTCGAAGTGCCAAGTCGCTACGTCATGTTGACAGTTAATTATATAAAGTAAATTTAAATAAGAAGTTAATCGAGTCCAAAGAAATAAGAAAAGCCAAGAAGCGGTATTAATATAAGAAGAGCTAAGTTTTTGTATGTTTAAGCGAAAATATGTTACTTTCTTTTTAAATTAATCGAGAAAATGCGATGAATTCGGTACTGGTAAAGAAATTAATTTAAAACCCGTTCGCGTATCCTAGAGAAATGAGTGAAAAGTATAATTTTGGTTTAAAAATCCCCCATAGCGAGAAATATCGCCTTTATTTAGATTACAACCAACTCATCCCGTGCGGAGGAAATGCCGTGAGTCACACCTACTAATACCTTTTATTATACCTTTATATTATCATACACATTTCTCGCCTATTCGTGAAGTGAACAAAATTTTCATACCAACATAACCACTCCGAACTTTAAAGCATAAATTAAATGAATTCTTTATAAATTAATTAACACGAAATGTAGATAAAATCGGATGTGAAAGCAAATTTTTGAATGAAGTTAACTTGAATTACAGTCGCCGATTGTTGACTCTTAAAGTCGATATTGTTTAAAATTGAAATTAAAATTTATGAAGAATGTCTCTCAAAGAAGACCTTAGACTAAATAACATACTGAATTTCTAGAACTAATACAAAACTATTTCTTTAACAATACCTAAAACAAATTTTTTTTTTTTTTTATTTAACTTTGCTTTTATTTATTGAATCTTCTCTTAATTTTGAGACTAACAATAAGTTTACGAATCTTAACATTAAAATTTAACTAACAGTATAATAAGACTGCATTCTGGTTGCGCGTGCCTCAAGTCGGTCGCTGGGTGGGTAAGTCATTGCGACGAAGGCGTGATTGGTTGATCAACCTTGTAAGACCTCTCGCCAGGTGGTTAGGGTGCAACGATAGCTTGGTAAAGTACTTTTCCTTCTGTTCTGCGATCACTTCTTTGACTGGTAGAATGTTTAAGTCGCGATGTATGGTTTCGTTGCGAACGTACCACGGTGCCCCGGTGATTGTTCTCAAGATCTTCGACTGAGCTCGCTGGACTATGTCAATATTGCTATTGCTGGCATTCCCCCATAACTGAGAGCCGTACATCCATATAGGTTTTAGTACCGAGTTATACAGCAGGACTTTATATTCAAGACTAAGGGGAGACCGAGCGTTGATAAGCCAATGAAGGCTACTGGCTTTTAGCTTTAGGTGTGTTCTTTTGGCTTCAATGTGCCGGCGCCATGTGAGTCTTCTGTCGAGGTGTACTCCTAGATATGTCACTTCGTTTGCTTGCGGGAGTAGAGTATGGTTTAACATGAGCGGCGGGCAGTTTTGCCTGTTCAGGGTGAACGTAACGTGCTTGCATTTTTGTTCGTTCACTTTAATTCGCCAATCTGATAGCCACTTTTCTACATCGACCAGATGAAGAGCGAGTTGCGCAGTTGCTTGCATCGGGCATTTTGAGCGGCTGAGAATGGCTGTATCATCAGCAAACGTAGATGTTGTTAGTCGTGTGCTTGTTGGGATGTCTGCTGTGTAGAGGACATATAATGTTGGCCCAAGCACGCTTCCTTGGGGAACTCCAGCTCCAATAGTGAAATCGTCAGTTATAGCAGTGTTGCATCGAACAGCAAATTTTCTGTCGTAGAGGTAAGACTCTAGAAGCTTATGGGTGTTGTAGGGGAGCATTGTCTTGATCTTGAACATTAGACCTTCTAGCCAAACTCTATCAAATGCTTGAGAGACGTCTAAAAATATGGCAGTACAGTACTCTCGTTTTTCGAACGCGTTCCGAATTTCTGATGTTATCCGGTTGACCTGCTCAATTGTTCCGTGCTTTTCACGAAACCCAAATTGATGTGACGGAATTCCTTCCTGGATTCTTAGGTATGTGTTTATCCGAATCAATACGCATTTTTCAAAGAGTTTAGATAAGCATGAGAGTAGGCTTATAGGTCTATACGACGTGGGAATTGTGTGGTCTTTTCCTGGCTTTGCTATCATTATTATAATCGACTTTTTCCATCTCACTGGAAAGTGGCCAAGTTTTGCGATGGCATTAAAAAGCTGGGTGATGGTGCAAACGGCGCAGTATGGGAGCTCAATGATCATTTTGGGAGTTATGAGGTCGCAGCCCGGGGATTTTTTCGGATTCAGCTGATTTTTGATGATGTTAACGATTTCGTTTGGGCGAAACTCAATTGGTTCATGTTGAAGCTGAGGCTCATGTGGTAAAGTCGGCAAGGTGAACGCACTAGTGGCAGGATTTGGTTGGAAGACATTTTTAAGGTGGTTGGCAAAAGTGCTGGCTCTGTCTGCATCGCTGCGCGCCCAGTCGCCTGTGGGATTTCTAATAGGCATCACGGTTACTTTCGGTGAGCTTAGAGTAGGGTGAGCTCTCCATAGTGAGTGTTTTGTACTAGATGTTGACAATTGCTCTATGTAGCGTCGGTGGACTTGTGCTTCTTCTTGCTGTAAAGCTTTTGTGAGTTGACGTGAGGCATATTTTAAGCTTTGCCTAGCAGATGGTGATCTGTGGAGTTGCCACTCTCGACGTAAGCGTCGCTTTTCGAGGACGAGCTGTTCTATTTGTAGATTTGTCTTCTTTTGGTTGCTTTGTGTACTTGTAGTTTGGGGTGTTGAAACTCGAGCTGCAGAGACGAGTACAGACTCCAGTGTATTAACAAATCTGTCTACGTTGGCTTCATCGTTGAGATGAGGACTTAGCTCAATGTGTGAGCTAATGTATTTCTTGTACTTAACCCAATTGGTTTTCTGAGATGTCAATTTAAACGATTGCTCCAATGCGCCTGGATGTCGGAGAAGAATAAACAGGACAGGCGAGTGATCCGATGAAAGATCCGAGAGGCATTCGGCGCTTATCAGATTTTTAGAAATGTTTTTTGGTAATTGCAAAGTCTATTAAATCGGGTAGTTTCCTTGGGTCTGCCGGCCAGTATGTTGGTCTGCCAGGAGAAACATAGTCCAGCTTGTTCTTGGCTTTTATAACTGCATTATAGAGCTGTTTTCCTTTTGGAGTCACGAGACGTGATCCCCAGTGTGTGTGCTTGGCGTTGTAGTCCCCTGCTGCTATGAAGTGGTCTCCTAGTGAGTTGAAAAACTGCATAAACTCATCTTCAGCTATGGTGAAGCGAGGGGGGCAGTATACGGCGGCTAGTGTAAGTTGGTTGCCAGTATTTGTTTGTATATTTATAGATGTGGCCTGTAGATAATTTTTAGCAAATTTGTTATGATAGTGGTGCTTAATACGGCTTCTGATTAGAATTCCAGTCCCACCATGTGCTTTACCATCTGGATGATTTGTTCCGTAAAAAGAGTAACCTCGTAGTTGAAAACCTAAAACAAATGAAAACTATTTCTTTATGATACAATTAATATCGATTAAATTCATTATATATTATTATTATTATCTATCAATTTGAATATTACCTCGCTCTGCTTAATCATCTATATAAATATACTTCTTTTATAAATTATTATTTATCGCTATCAAAAGAAAATTGATTAATATGGTGAACATAAATAAAACCATGAATATCTAAACAACTTGAACTGATCTGAGCTGATGATTTCTCGATCGTAGGGTATCAAGGGGTCACCGAAGCCATGCTTTAAGGTGGTGATCATAGGTTGGGAGGGCCATACGCGACCACAATACCATCCGTGGATTCGCTTAGCTAACTTTCTCATAATCTTTTCTGTCCCTGTAATACGTATTCCAGAATTTAGTTATCATTCTCTTCCGGTTTTAGTTATCTATCCTCTCTTGTCGCTAGCACGCTCAATTCCAATCGTAGTAATAATAATATGTGGTCACTTGGCGAATCTGTAGGCGCAAGACCTCCACCCCCAAAGCCGACGAGCGAGTGCCGGATCCTATAACGTGCCCCCGCAACTGCAGATTCCCGAGTTCGTCTGCCACATCCAGTTATTACACGTTACAGATTTGAATACATGTCGTTAGTCTCGAAGAGAGAAGATTCGATAAATAAAAATACCGTAATTACAAAAAAAAAAAAACAAAAAAAATCAGTTTCAGTGTAAACAAGCAATGATTCAACCATCGCAATCATCAGAGAGTGTCGCCGTGTCTTCGTTTCTCAACACGCAAACAATCTCAGCAGTACAACTGGTTACAAGAGCTAGTTGCAGATAGTTTATGACCTTCCAATGGTAATTTCGGATAAACATTAATTTATTATCGGCATCGGGTATGCGTCCTTTATGGACCTCGCATTTATTTGCCGGAAATCCACACACAGCCTCCACTTTCCAGTCTTCTTTCTCACCATGACTATTGGTGAGCTGTAGGGACTCCTGGACGGCTCGATACATCCTTTTTCCAGCAGCTCGTCTACCTTGGCATTTATCTCACCCTGCATTTTTGGATTTTTAGGGTAGTACCGTTGTTTGACTGGTTGGTCGTCCTTCATGGTGATCCTATGTACGGCCACGTTGGATGTACCATTTATTCCTTCCAGTTCGTCCAACTCGGCTTTTAAAAATCCCTCCACATCCTTTTCCGCAAATCTTTTGGGTGTTTCAACTATTGCCACTGACAGTTTTTCCTCCAGCCATCCTCCTAGTCTATTCTTTGCCGGTATCGACGCGCTGTGTCCTGCGCACTCGACTTCGGCCCCGATTCTGGTGAGGAAATTCCATCCCAACACCAGTGCGTCGATCAGTCCTGGTAAAATCAGCAGCTCCATTGAAATTGTTTTCGTTCCCAGTCCAATTTTGGTCTCCAGCTGTGATCTTATTTCCCCGCAGCGACCGTCTGCCATCCGTACTTGCCTTCTCGTGGGTCCGACCCTTCCTGCCGCCTGCAGCCTGTCCGCCAGCTCTTCGCTGATGAAACTCGCCGTGGCGCCGGTATCCACCGTGGCCTTAATCTTACTTTCACCTATGAGCACCGTGGCGGACAGTTGCATTTCTTCCGCCTGCAGGTCGCCCATTAATTTCGAGAGGCAGTACCTTGCGATCCCTCTCCGCCCCTAGGAGGCTGGGGTCGCTGGGCGTTTCCCGACCCGGAACAGCACTGAACCGTCCGAACTCCTATTTTTCCGCATCGCCAGCAGAACGTAAGCCGTTGGTTTCGGCATTCCTTCGCCCAGTGGTCTGGACCCCCGCATCTGCGGCAGGCCTGGGTAGGATTTGATACGTATCCGCCGCGATTGTTTGCTGGTTCGTGGCCGCGCGGCGTACTTCGTGGTTGTGCGTCCGGGTCCTCCTGGCATCGCCTGCACACCGCACCCTGGTCTGATCTTGGCCTTGGTACTGGGTGGCTCTGCCCTTGCTGCTTGCGGGGATTGTTTTCCAGCTCGAATTTCTCCCTCTGCTGGTCGAGCTCCTCAAATTCGTCTGCCAGAGCCATCAATGTATCCAAATTTCGACATTCATATGGGCGAACGAACATTCTGAGTGCCGGCGTGCTGTTCTCTTTTATCCTCTCCAGCGTTTCTTTGGTTGACATATTCAGTGGCCGCATCAGGGTCTGCATATCCACCATAAAATCTTTGAATCTCTCCCCGTAGGCTTGCTTCCTCTGTCTGACCTGGTCCGCCAGCTTCGCCATCTATCCTCGGGGCAGAAAGTAATTTTGGAAGCTGTAGATGAAGTCTCCCCAGGTCTCCCAGTGCCGATTGTTGGCGATGAACCACTTCAAGGCTCTGCCTTGGAGCAGCTCCGGCATTGCTCGTGGGATCTGGTTTATGTCGAGACCGTAAGTCACGACTGACCACTCTACTTGCTCCAAAAATTCCAGCGGCTTGTCGTTTCCGTCGTAGCGGAAATTCCACTCCCGGACCTGCTTGGCCACCTTCGCGTAGTCCTGCGTGTGCGTCCTGGAACTCTCCCTTCTTTCCCGGCTATTTTCCCGCTGCCGGCTTGCGTGGCTTGCGATGCTCGACACATCCAAGCTCGCTATCAGGCCCTCGGCACTTGCGGTTGTGATTTTGAATTTTGGCGTGGGCATTTTCCGGAATTTCTTTTCCAGGCCCATTACCAAATCGGCGATGTCTGGCTCCTCTGCGGTCTGGTCGACGAAGTCTCCCAGAGTCTTCCTCATCGAATCGACTGAGCCCTCCAGTTCTATTCCCAGAACTTGACTCACCTCGTCGAAGTCCTCCTTCCTGAGATTATAAATCCAGGACTTCCCCATCTCGGAACTTTTGTTTCCTTGGTCAGGACAATCACTCTTGGGCGCCAGATGTAATGTTAACGCACAGCTAATATTAGTTATCGATACTTATCTATATTCATATGGGTACATTGATATTTTTAACACAAGCTATAATGATGTATTTTAAATAATAACATTAATTACATTTATTATAACCAGGGACTGAAACCGATTGGAATACCGGTTCCGATTCCGGTTTCGGTTCCTATAAAAATCTGTTAGCGGTTCCGGTTCCAATTTCGGTTCCTAAGAAAAATCGCAAAACGATTCCGGTTTCGGTTCCGGTTCCTAAAAAATATTACAAATCGGTTCCGGTTCCAGTATCGGTTCCATTTTTTTAATGTATAATCGTGTAGAAAAGTAATTGCGACAACATATGTATATATCAGGGACTGAAACCGATTGGAATACCGGATCCGATTCCGGTTTCGGTTCCTATAAAAATCTGTTAGCGGTTCCGGTTCCAATTTCGGTTCCATCGAAAATTAAAATTTCGGTTTCGTTCCGATTCCGGTTCCGTAAAAAGGAAACGGTTCCGGTTCCGGTTCCGGTTCCGGTTTCTGTACCGGTACCGGTTCTCTTCAGTCCCTGATTATAACAATAACTAGCATTATATTGTATCTTATTTATAAGTTTAACAAGAGAGAACGCTATAGTCGAGTGCCTCGACTATTAGATACCCGTTACTCAGCTAAACAACTTAATATGTATATGCTTACATACATACACACATACGCCATTGTTTGTCTCAGACCTCCAATTTGGCTAACTTGATTTTATTTGCATAGTTCTTGAGATATAGTTCGGTATTGAGAAATGAAAACCATTGCAATTTCCTTTAATAGAAATCCTTATCGTGAATTAACGTTGACTCTGTTGAGCACCTTGGCCAGCTGTTCCAAAGTCATCCGTTAGATGGCGCCATGAAAGGCGGAAATGTAGGCGCTAGCCAGGCTTAAGCGTTTAATGGGTTTTTGGGCGTTAGAGTGGGCGTGGCAAACTTTTATTAGGCCAATCGATAGGTATTGACGAAACAAATACATATCAATTAACATTTTCATAATAGCATCAAAACTGTGGCCACAGCTTGTGGCTTGTGGGCGTCAGAGGGGGCGTGGCACCATTTTGAAACAAACTTGCGCTGCGTAGGAACTCCTAAAATCTACATGCAAAATGCCAATCTTCTAGCTTTTATAGTTTCCGAGATCTCAGCGTTCATACGGACAGACAGACGGACAGACGGACATGGCTAGATCGACTCGGCTAGTGATCCTGAACAAGAATATATATACTTTATAGGGTCGGAAACGCTTCCTTCTACCTGTTACATACTTTTGCACGAATACAATATACCCTTTTACTCTACGAGTAACGGGTATAAAAATATACCAAACAAAGTAATTGTTAAATTTGTTAAACCTGAAATAGAGACACCGAATAATGCAGAAATTGTTAATGAAAGAAATGTACCCACAGAAATAGTTAATGATCCTATAAATGCACCCATACAAGACAACATAATATTATAATATACCCAAAACTATCGCCCTGAGGACAGGCCAAATTCAAAGGTTGGGGGAGTGACATATCCACCAGACTTCTGCATGAATGTACTCATTTGTAGCATAACAGATCTGTACAGTAGTTTGGTGTTCTTAAAAATACTGCACTCATTCTTTACTGTACATTATACTCCATAGGCCAGAAGAAGATAGCACAACAATTTTAGTGTACTCACTTCGAGTGAGTACAGTATATGGTTGCAGTCTTCGTGAGTGAGTACAGCATTTGTCCTTTTTTAAACACGCTGTACAGCTTGTGTGTTGACTGTGTACAACTGTGCAGATGAGTGCAGTCAAAAATTGCCACCTCTGAAGACATGGTAAATAAAATAATGTTCCTTCATTCAATTGGATTGGCAGACGCAGGTTTCTTGGAAGCCAAGGGCAAGGGTGAAGTTGTGCTAAAAAGCAAAAAGTATACCTTAACATTGCTGAATGTATTGTATGTGCCAAAGCTGACAAGTAATTTCATAACCGTGAGCGCAGCAGTAGCAAATAATTGCGTCGTACATTTCGGGCCGAAAAATTCCAAAATTTCACAACATGGTACAAAAAATTTTGGAAGTTAACAGAACTGGAAGCTTGTATATGGTTGAGTCCGAGCCTAACAGATGTTACGCTGCCGTTAAGGCTGATACGAAACTGTGGCGCAACAGATACGGGCATTTTAAATATATATTCTTTAATAACATAAAATAATTGTTATAATTAGTTTTAATTAAAATATTACCAATTTCTAAATTCTTTATTTTATAATAAATACATTTGAAACGAAAATACAAATAAATTTTTTAATCGTATTCTTTCTATGACATACATACACACGAGATCTATGTATGTGTGTATGTACCAGTCATGAAATTTCACTCACTGACAGTAAGTATACTGCACACCAATTTTGCTGTAGTCATCAACAGCTGTACAGCTATGGAATGAGTAAGAACACTGTCAATCAAAACAGACAATACTACCCTACTCACTTACACCCAAATATACTGTGCAGAAAAAAAGTGTGACCACTTCTAAGTGATTCATTTGTCGTTTTGGATGCATTCATGCAGAAGTCTAATATCCACATCCACAGATACACCTACACACGATATGGCTATGCCTACACACCTACACACCCTTTCCACATTTTAGATCTTACTCTTAAGTCACCCTGTCAACAGGAAATAAAACCTAAAGCCCAGTTGTTGTAAACATTCTCTAAATTCAGAAGGCTCTGGGAAGTTTTCATTGTTAATGTTAAATCCCAGACTAAACATTTATTGTCGTGCCGTTGGAATTTATCAGCGGCACGACAATAAATGTTTAGTCTGGGATTTAACATTAACAATGAAAACTTCCCAGAGCCTTCTGAATTTAGATAAATTCCAACGGCACGTTCCCACACTTTTTACCATAAACAAGATAAGACAAAGAACTCTCTGTAGCTCAATTAAAATCAAAGCTTACTCAATCGAAATAGAAAGTTCTCTCAATTAAAAATAACTCACACAGAAGATCGAAAGCTTTCGGAAACCGAGGCTTGACCGATAAGATAATTATATTTAAGAATCAGTTCAGTTTAAGACTTAAACCAAGTCGGTGTTCTCAAAAATAAATCGATGTAACTAGTTAAAGTTTTTAAAATAAAAAATACATTTTTTAAAAAACCTGAACTTATAGTTCAAAATTTTAATTATATAGTGTAAATTGGCTTTGAACAGATCGATCAGGGTAATCAAGAGTTTGTCTGGTTCAAATCGCCTTGTCCTTATCTAACGCAGTTCCTTAGAATGTTTAATCGCCAAGTTGATCGCACACCCAAAGTTGTTGGTTTTTACCGTCTTTTGGTCGCCTTGTTGACCGTTGAAGACTGTAAATGTATGCTGACTATCAATAGTTGAACAAAGAAAAAAAATGGTTTGGTCGCCTAGTTCTTCGGTTGAAGTTCTGTGTTTCAAGCTGAAGGAAGAAGGAAAAAAAGTGTAGAGACGCATAGCAACACGGCACTCGCTTTTTCTGGAACGCAAAACCAAAGGCGCCAGACAGACGCCAAGAAGAAGAAGCACACAAACGTTGCTGTTTCAATTGCAGCGTAAAAGGGCACTTTAAAATGAATTGTCAAAAAAGATCGGTAAAGCAAGACGCAAAAGCGAAAGACGAAAACAAGCAGTGCAGCTTGTTTAATGCATTGGATGCAAGCGAAAATGCAAAAATTTCACAACATGGTGAAATAATTTTGGAAGTTAACAGAACTGGAAGCTTGTATATGGTTGAGTCCGAGCCTAACAGATGTTACGCTGCCGTTAAGGCTGACGCGAAACTGTGGCACGACAGATACGGGCATGTTAATTACACAAGTTTGCTGCAGATGTCAAAGAAAGGATTGGTACGTGGGATGGAGAAATTGGATATGCCATCAATTGCCTCATGCAAGACTTGCATGGTGGGCAAAGTTCATGTGGAACCTTTTCAAAAGGCCAGTGAAAGTCGTGCACAATTGTTGCTGGAACTAGTTCATACAGACGGACCTTTTGAAGCGAAGTCTCTTGCAGGATCCAGATATTTCTTGACTTTTATTGATGACTGTTCGCGGAGTATCTTCGTGTATTTCCTGAAGGGCAAGGATGAGGTCTTTGACAAGTTCGTGGAATTCAAGAATTTTCAGGAGGTCCAATATCCTGTAAATCGAAGAATCAACGGAGCGTAGCGTTTACAAGCACAGAAGCTGAGTACATGGCGTTATCAACAGCATGCAAAGAGGCGATTGTTATGCGCAGACTTATAGTCGAAATTGGTTGCGGCGTAGAGTACACCCCAACAATAGTCTACACTGACAATTTAAGTGCGCAACAACTGGCAAAGAATCCTGCGCATCACTCAAGGGCAAAACATATTGATATAAGATATAATTTTGCACGGGAAGTAGTAAATGAGGGACAAATAGTTTTGAAGTATGTTTCAACGAATGATATGATCGCAGATATATTAACGAAGAATTTGCCGAAGCAGAAACATATGCATTTCATGAATTTGTTAAAATTGAAGTAATATTTGTAAATATGCTTACATTGAGGAAGAGTGTTAAAAACATCGATGTACGCATATGAATATAGATAAGTATCGATAACTAATATTAGCAGTGCGTTAACATTAACATCTGCACTGCAATTATGCAAACTAACATTTAATGAGTAGACTCGCGAATAAATAGTCAACGCAGCACGACGTGTTTTATTTTACGCTTCCGCCAAGATTTTTTTGACGAACAAATTCTTTCAACAGTTTGTGTGTGTTTTTATAATTTCTTTTGTTACAATATATTATATAATAAAGGTTCTAGCTTTGTTATATTATTATTAACATATACGCTTTGTATGTGACAGTATAAATTCGTCTATTTGTATTGAACAAATAAGAATTTTAACGATTTTATTCCTTTCTATTGATATTTCTTTCTTAATGCAATTCTGGTTTAAAATTGTTTTTGGAAGATTCCATGTAATTAATTTGTTTGGTTCAATGTAATTTAACTGAAAACTTTTATGGGTCTTGGTATACTTGCATTCTGTAGTCATTCTTGTCTTATTATTCCATTTATGCATTCATCAAATATAACCTTTTCTGTTTCTTTCTCAAATACTTTATTTTCAAAAAGGTAATATTTACTGAACATTTTTTCTGTTAAATGTTATTATTTTCTATCTGGATAAGGAATAATTTCAAAGACAGGGACTTTAACTATGTCGTTAGGAATATGGGAAATTATAAGAATTTTGTTGGCATCAATTTAAAGCCAAGTAGAAGTTTTTGTTTTCAACCATTTTTGTTGTCTTTGTAGTTTTTGGTTTCCTTAGGTTGGAATTATTATCATATTTTCTTTTATTAATTTTCTTTATCATTTTAAACTTGGTTTTATAATGCACAATCTTCCTCCCTCTGTTTGTTTCTTCAAAATGTTTTTCATCAATTTGTCTGAGTGTTCCTGTCTTTTTCAAAGGGTTCGTTGTTTTGGCCTTACCAATGGTGATTGTTTATAATCTGTGTCGATTTCATATTCATGACGTTTTTCATTAAGTTTATCTATCTTTCTAATTTTATTTTCTTGTACATTATAATCGGGGGAACCTGCATTCAAAAATATATATGCTGGTGATCTACCTGTGGTATTATGTTTAGTTTTATGATTATAAGTATACAAAATTAACTCAAACTTTGTGTATCTGTGTTCTATATCTGATTCACTGCGTATTATTCTTAGTTTCTCATTGACTGTTGTATGAAATCTTCCTACGTCTAAAACACCATTTTTACTTGTAGTAACTTGCATTTGTACTCCTTCTGAATTTAACCAGGCCTGTAATCTGTTATCTGCTTTGATGTTTTGCGGTTTTCCCATCTCATTGAATACTTTCATTGCTCTTTTTGCTTCCAGCCAATCTAGACTTTTTACTTCTAAGTGTAGCAAATTTGGAGTATATATCAATACATGAAAGAAATTGCTGATTGCCAACCATATAAAAATCCATTGTGTATTTTTCTCTAATGTTTTGGATTTCTGGAGTGGTTTCAAAAGATTTTTTCTTTCTATGTTTTGATCAATTCTCGATCATGCTTTCGTGGAGTGCAGACGCGTTTCTCTATCGCTGCGAATTTCATTGTGAAGAGTCTATGGACAAGTCCACCTCCGTGGCAAAATTCATTCCTTTTCCGACTTCTAAAGTCGCGGTGTCAGTGCCCCCACGCTCTGTTAGTTGTGCTTCTCGTGAGAACAAGTGGAACAGAAAGCCAAAGCAAGTGCAAAACTCCGCTAGTTTGTCCAAATTCGAAATCGAATTTTATTTTGGTCTTAATAACTTTCTCCCAATAAAAGAAAAAAATAAATTTGAATTTCATTCGCCTTTGGAGGGTTTGAGCTGGGTTCCGCCCAACTGCGGGGCCTACTCCTTACCCACTAGGCTACGATTACACTTTTCGAAATCCAGGCAAAGGGTCTGAATATTAAAGGAGTCGGTAAAGCAGTGCATAACACCTATAATGTCTGGTCTTTCGGACTCCGAAGATGACTTAAACATCAGTAAGATTGTGGCACGAAATCAACAAAAAACGAAAGAGATACTAAGGCAAGCTAGACTTCCATATACTTCCCCCTCGTACAACATTGCACCATCGTCAGACAATGAGCCGGAACCGGAACTAGCAGCCATAAATGGCGACGATGAGGACTGGTGGACCCCAAGATCGGCTAACAACAAACGCCGTCTTGACTCAAGATCATCGAATTCAGCATCACCAATCACCAAAATTCTGAGAAATTCCAATTCCCCAAAAACGAATGTTTCGGCCAACCGATTCTCAGAACTGTCGGACATGGATACAGACATGGGACACGTCCAAGTTCCTCATACGGTCAGCCCCAATGATTCTGAAAAAGCCAGTACTTCCACCGGCTTAAGACAGGTCAGCAGCAACATCAGCAACGGCAACAGCTCTACCAACAACCCTAGCAGCAACAACGTTGTCCACACCAAAGTTGGCAACAATAAGAATCTCAGCCGTCCATCTGGCAGCCAGGAACAAATTCCCTCCCACAAACCACCCCCAATTGTGGTTGATCATTGTGAGAGCCTGAACGGACTTATTAGATCCACAGACAAGATCGTTGACCCGTCCAAATACTCCCTCAAATGCCATCCCAACAACTCTGTTTCCATTATAGCTGCAGATTCAGATGCTTACAGAGCTATGACAAAATCCCTTACCCTTAAAAAAGTGCCATACCATTCCTGGCAGTTGAAAGAAGATAGATCCTATCGTGTAGTCATCCGTGGTGTCCATCATTCCGTCCCGGATGAAAATATTAAGGAAAGTATTATCTCGGCTGGACACGTGGTTCGATTTGTCAATAGACCTAGAAGCCGCTTTGACAAAACCAAGTTCGTCAACCTAGTTTTTGTTGAACTAGAACCGGCGGCAAATAACAAAGACATCCATGAGCTTAAGACACTTTGTCGGCAAAGGGTTCAAGTTGAACTCCCCTACAAAAAGGATGATGTCGTTCAATGTCACCGGTGCCAAGCATTTGGACACACAAAAAATCATTGCCAAAAACTCTTCAACTGCGTCAGATGTGGCCTGCAACACGGTGTGGAGGCCTGCTTAAAAGATATTCACCCTGTCAAATGCGTTAACTGTGGCGGAAACCATACAGCTAGCTATAAAAGCTGTGTCGTATACCAGCAGATTGCTAATCGACGGAAAAATGTCACATCCCATCGCAGCACCGTTCCCAAACAGCTAACTCCCAAAAATGGTCGGTCAAACTATGCTAACCCAATCTCCTATGCCAATGCTGTCCGTGGTCAAGTTAGCAGTCCCCAGCTCCATCAAGTTCCTCTTCCACAGAGTCAACAGTTTCCTCCACTGAGCAGCAACAACAGGATGCAGAGTCAGCATCAAAAAGCACCGCCTCGACAGCAGCAGCAGCCATCACAGCAACAATTGGCTCCTCAACAACAACAACAGCCGGATCACCAGCAGCAGTCTCTCCGTCAACAACACCGACGCAACCCGCAGCAATTGATCAACGACCAGCAATGGCAGCGTCAAGAGCAAATGTTCCTGCAATCCAACGAAAGAATGTCGGTCCTTGTTGCTCAGATCGACAAGTTATTCCAAATGATGCTGTCGATGATGGGACTTGTCACAAGACTGTTACCCCAAAATACTCCAGGAACAGCTCAATCATTAGCTGGATCTCTCCCAGTTAATGTAACACAACCATGAGTCAAATCGGCCTTAACATTGGTGTGTGGAACGCCGACGGACTTGCCAACAAAGGCCTTGAGCTGGAGCTCTTTGTGCATAGTCATAATATTGATATTATGCTGGTTAGTGAAACACACTTTTGCTCAAGGTCATACTACAAATTGCACGGGTACGATATTTATCAAGCAACTCATCCTGCCGATAGAAAACGCGGTGGATCTGCAATTATAATAAAATCCTGTTTACAATGTTACCAGTTTTATAGTCTACAAAGTCAAAATGTTCAATGTGTCTCAGTCAAAGTCAAAACCGACCTTGGCGAGACAGCTATTGCGTCTATATATTGTCCACCAAACTTTCAATGTTCTGCTGACGACTTTGAAAAGCTCTTTGACGATCTGGGATCAAATTTCATAATCGCAGGGGACTGGAATGCTCACCACCGTTTGTGGGGGTCTCGAAACTCAACCACCCGCGGAAGAGCCCTCGCAGACCTTGTTTAAAGATCCAATGTTCAGGTCCTTGCAACCGGAGGGACTACGCATTATCCATATAGCCGAAGAACACCAACAGCCATTGACTTTGCTGTATACGGCGGGCTACGGTCTGAGTGTCTTTCCATTACAGAAAGTCTTGAGCTTAGCTCTGATCACATCCCATTGATCATCAAGTTCCGAGTCCAGGCCTCGCATCCTTCCTCGAAATGCTAGCCTTCCTCGCTTTCAAGCAGCAGTCAACCGGCTTGTTAACCTCAATATGGTGTTAAGCTCGCCTGAGGACATCAACGACGCTGTGGAGATGTTTGTCCGGAATATTCATATCGCTGCCGAGTCCTCAACCTGTGGACAAGTCCCAAACACTTTCAACCAACCTCAGGCTCTTTTAAAACCTGAGGTAATGGAACTGGTAAGGAAGATGATCTTAAAAAACTTCTGTACCAAACTAAGCGCGAATATTTTGATGAAATGCTCCACCAAATCGTACGGCTTCAACCTTTGGAAATGTACACGGAATATGAAACGACAGCCTCTTAGAAAGATCCCCATAAAAAAAGCTGACGACACATGGTGCAGATCTGACTCAGAGATTTCTCTAGCTTTTGCGGACGAACTAGAGAAACGCTTTCAGCCTTTTGACCTCGCGAGTCCTGAGGATGTTGAAGAAACACGGGTCTTTCTTAATGCTCCTTCCCCGGATGCACTACCGATCCAACATGTTAGCCCAGAAGAAGTCTACCTTCATATTCGAAAGTTACATCCCAGTAAGGCGCCTGGTTTCGATGGCGTTGATAGCAGAATTGCCAAAGCTTTGCCTAAAAAGGGAATCCTGTTCCTTGTTCTCCTCTATAATTCAATGCTACGTATCCACCATTTTCCATCCCAATGGAAGAGTGCTGTGATAACGATGATACCAACGCCAGGAAAACCGGATAACCTTGTCGAGTCATACCGACCGATAAGCTTACTGCCCACTTTCTCTAAAATATTCGAGAAGATATTTCTTAGTAGAATTATGGGCGTAAGAAGCGTGCAGGACGCCATTCTCGACCACTAGTTTGGTTTTAGGCATCATCATGGGACACCAGAACAAGCACAAAGAGTCGTTCAACACATTTTAAATGCTTTTGAAAATAAGCAATACAGTTCTGCTATTTTCCTCGACGTCAAGGAAGCCTTTGACCGCGTTTGGCACGCTGGATTACTCCATAAGTTGAAGACCCTGCTCCCGACTGGCCAATTCCTCTTACTAAAATCATACTTGCTTGATCGAAGTTTTATGGTCGAGGTAATAGGGGAAAGGTCAAACATTAGAACTGCTCGAGCTGGCGTTCCACAGGGAAGCGTCCTGGGTCCCATTATGTACACTTTGTACACTTCGGATCTGCCATGTCCTACACAACCAGGCACACTTCTGGCCACCTACGCTGACGACACTGCCTTTCTTGTGAACTCCTCCTGCCGAGTCGAGGCATCACGGATCACCCAGGACTTCCTGGATCAGTACGGCAAGTGGACAAACAGGTGGAATATTGCTATCAATGGAAGAAAGTCGCAGCATTGCAATTTTACTCTTAGAGGAAAGGTGCTTCCTAGAGTTGAACTCCACCATATCATCATCCCGCAATCACCCCAGGCGCAGTACTTGGGTCTGATCCTGGACAAGCGGCTCACCTGGAAAGGGCACATCCAAAAAATTGCAGCCACCTGTCGCACTAAACTCAGGAAGCTGAATTGGATGCTTAAGCCTACGAGCAAGCTCAGCCTTGGCAACAAAGTGTTGCTCTATAAATCAATTGTGGTGCCCTCAATGACCTACTGCATCCAATTATGGGGCATGGCTTCAGACTCTAATGTGGCTAAAGTTCAAAGAGTCCAAAACCGGGCGCTGCGCAGGATCGCAAATGCGCCCTGGTACATCAGAAACGACGCCCTTGGAAATGACCTCCACATTCCTTCTGTCAGGGAACAGATAAACCGCCACTCGAGTCGGTACAACGATCGACTCGCTGTCCACACCAACCACCTAGCAGCTTCCCTGGCCAACCCGACGTGTAGAAGAAGACTGAAGCGAAGACACCCCGCCGATCTCTGGACAAGAGGATGACTCAAGTCCTTAAGCATTAACCATTTACTGTTAATTTGTTATAAAATTTGTTAATCACTTCTGTTATGTTTTCACGTTATTTGTTCTTTATTATTCCCAACGTATTATAGCCATTTAGTTGGTTGATCGACGTTAATTAAATCTATATGTTAAACCATAAAAAAAAAAAAATCTATGTTTTGTTTTTGCAATATTACAAATTTCGCATTCATTTATAATATTTTGAATTAATTTCTGATAATCAGGGAAATAGAATTTTTCTTTGAACCAGTTAATGGTTTTATCGATACCGGGGTGGAGAAGTTCTTTATGTTTCTTTAATATTGTTTCTTTAAATTCTGCGTAAATAAGAATATCTGTTAATTTTATTTATTTGGACTAATTATTTCAAGGTAAGCCTTTTGGAATATTGGAAAATAAACTTCATTGTGGAAATAAAAAGCACTGTTTTTGGTACAAAGTTACTCTTTAATTATATCTTTTGCAAATGTGTTTGTCATTTCTTTGTATGTTATTTGAATTTTAAGTTTATAAAAATAATGTACTACTTCTGTCTTATCTTCGTTTCCCTTTGCCAATTCGATTTGTCGTGAGTAAAAGTTGAAAGGTATTTCAGAAATTGTAATATGATTTTGATTATCTTCTTGTGCGCTGTGTATGGTTGCGTCTACACTGTTAGCAATTTCTCCTAACATATTTTCCTCTATCCTAGTTCTGGATAATGTGTCAGCTACATAGTTTTCCTTTACTGGTAAATATTTTATTTGATAATCAAACTCATTCAGTTTTATTTTCCATCTTTGTAATTTCATATTTGGTTCTTTAATATTGTTTATCCAAACGAATGGTTTGTGATCGCTCAGTATTTCGAACTGTCTGCCAAAAAGGTATGATCTAAAATATTTTGTTGCCCAGACGATTGCTAAGAGTTCTTTTTCTATTGTCGCATAATTGATTTCGTGTTCGTTTAATGTTCTACTCGCATAACAAATAAGTTTAAGGTCTTGTGATAAACTGCTCCTATTGCTATATTGCTAGCATCGGTTGTTAGTGAAAAGGGCTTGTTAAAATCGGTATAAATTAATATGGGGTCGAATGTAATTAATATTTTTATTTTCCGAAGGCCTCTATATAATTTTCCTCCTTAATGTCAATTTTGGCTCCTTTCTTTAATTTACTAGTCATTGGTTTTATAATATTTGCAAAGTTTGGTATAAATTTCCTATAAAATCCACACAATCCTAAAAATGATTTAATTTCTTTTGGTGATTTTGGAATGCGGAAATTTGTTATGGCACGGATCTTCTTTGGATTTGGTTTTATTCCTGTAGTTGTCACTATATAACCTAGGAATTCTGTTTCTTTTTTCAAAAATTCGCATTTATCTAATTGTAATTTTAAATTGGCTTCTCTGAGTTTTTTAAAGACTTTCCTAAGAGACAAAATGTGTTCTTCCAATGAAATGGAAAAAAATTATTATGTCGTCATGATAGACAAGACTATCTTTATAGATTAAATCTTCTAAAAAATTGTTCATGCATCTTTGGAAAGTTGCAGGTGCATGCGGGTATATTCGTAGTGTCCATGTTTTGTAGAAAATGCAGTTTTTGCAATTGATTTGGGATCCATTTGAATTTGGTGGAATCCTTTTGCTAAATCAATTGTCGTGAAATATTTCATCCATTCTTGGGATTGGGTATTTATCGTTTACAGTTATCTCATTGAGATTGCGATAATCTACTACCAATCTGTTTTTTGTTTTGCAGGATGCGTCACACTTTTTTGGGACGATCCAAATGGGTGAACAGTAAGGAGTTTTAGATTTTCTAATTATTCCTTGTTCAATCATTTCATTTACCCGTTTATTGATAGCTAAGCTGATTATTTGTGTTAGATTGATTTTGATTTGAATGACGCTGAGGAGTTGTCGAATTATTTGAGTTCGAATAATTGTTGTAATGATTGAGAACCGTATTTGACCCAATAGGTAGCTTGAATTTACAACTCCAGATATAAAATTGATATAATTGGTATATTGAGGAGACCAAACACACGAGCAGTATTCAAGAATTGGACGAACCAAGGAAATGTACAAGTTTTTCGTGGTATAGGGATCCTCAAATTCCTTAAACCAACGTTTAACAAAGGCAAGATCATTCGACCCAATAGAATATGACGTGAGGAGAAGCCTCTTCCAAAGAAGGACATAACTTTACATTTCGAGTTGTTTAAAAACAGCAAATTCTGGATGCACCAAGAATGAAGGTTGTTCAGATCGGCTTACAAGAGTTCATGGGAATTGCGGTTCGATAATGGCAAACAAAGTTTCATAACATTAGAAGAGAGAACTACTTGAGGTAAGTCATTTATGAAAATTCCAAACAGTAGGGGTCCTAGGTGGCTCCCTTGCGGAACACCAGAGTTCACGTGAACAGAGTTTGAGATTGTGCTTTTAAAAGCTACTCTCTGAGTCCGGTTTGAAAGGTATGTTGAAATCCACTTAGTTAACGAGATCGGGAATGCTAGTAGTATTAGTTTTTTTAATAATAACTGACGGAAGTCCTTACTGAAGTCCTTAAAAATAAAATCAGTTTGATTATTATTGATTATATATAGGCCAATATCAGAACGATATAAAACGAAATAATCATGAAGCTTTATCCGAACTACAACAAACTCTAATATGCTGTCCGTACCAATTATCGGAATACGTTGAGAGACAAGATCGGACGGCAATAAGAACACCACCGCCAAGACGCATTGAGCGGTCACATCTATATAATGACATATCCATAGCACCACAAACCTCTATGTACATGTCTACACACCCACGCATACATACACACCCACACATTACTTTAAGACACCCTCAGAGAAATCGAAACCTAATTGTCAACAAACCATGGAAAATTTCCATGTTATTAAAAACTCCAGACCAATAGACTAAACAATTTAAATGAGTCGCTGATCTGACTATCGGCCCTTTCCCACGACTCAGGATACTCAGATTTCGGGACCGAAGTCATAAACAAGATGAGAACAAAGAACGGTCCAAAGTACAATTATGAATGTCACTCAATAAACACTAAAGCCACTCATTAGAAAGCTCCAAAGCTCAGATCCGAGGTTTGATCGTAGAAGAAGTAGGAGTTAGAGAACGAGTTCAGTTTGAGTCTTAAAACAGTTAGGACGGTGTTCTTCCAAATAACCATTGTACTAGTTGATAAATAAAAATTAAATATAGTTTTTTTATACAACTAGTATATCCAGACTAGTAAGAAAATAAATCATCGAACACACAAGTGAAATCCGCCAAAGAACTTATGTGCGAATCGTCGTGCGTAGACCAGTGAAAAATCCAATTCGGTCAATACCACTAAAAATTAAATAATTTAAAAGTGAAATATTGAAACTTTGACAAAACAAAAAAATGGCAGCCCCAATCCAATTATCGGAACTTCATTTGAATCAATTAATTGGTCAAGTAAAAGAGTTGCCCTATTTTGATGGCAATCCCGCCGACCTAGGTGGTTACATCGGGCGTGTCGAATACCTGTTACAATTATACCCGACCCAAGATGCCCGGCAAATACATATCATCTATGGAGCCATCGAAAGGACCATCGTAGACGGCGCTAAAGGCGTAATTTCAGAAGAAAAAACTATGAATTGGCCATCTACAAAAGCAGCCCTAATCCGAGCGTTCAAAGACCACAGACCATTCTAGGACCTTATATCACTCATCTACAGGACAAATTATAGAGGAAGCATCAGTAAGTTTGTAGATGAACTAAGAAAGAAATCATCAACTATTATAAATAAGTTAGATTTAGAAATTGACCAAACAGAAAAAACCATTTATACAGAATCATTAAACAAAACCATTACGAAATTTATAGAAAAAAACCTTCCTGATAGATTGTATAATGCTTTATCAAAAAGAGATATTTCCACAATTAACAATTTAAAAGAAACAGCAATGGTGTTAGGACACTGGGATGCGGATCCCTTTGAGAACTATAGATCGGTGCGTTACGATAACCGCAGGAATCCCTCAACAATCCCTCAGTCCTCAGCGAATCAAAATCGCTATTATCAAGAATTTAGAAATTCTGTAGCTCAAGGCAGATCCCAAAATCCATTAAATTACCAAGCGTCAACATCAAATAATGCCCCAAATGCTCCTGTAAAAAGACAAAGAGAAAGTGAGAGCACACAGAATAGGATGGACGTAAATTTTCAGCAAATAGCCTCGGAGCCAGAAAATTCTACCCATATATCAGAGTAATCATTAAAGGTAAACTTCTTAAAGCCATGGTTGACACGGATTCATCTATTAATATAATGAAAGAAAATCTTGGGAACTTTGAAGTCAATGATGAAAATTTAAAAGTTTATACTATAAACGGATCGATAAAATTAAATAAAAGCCCAATAGAACAAAAATTTTATTTACATAAATATTCAGACAATTATGATGTTTTAATGGGAAGAGATTATCTTAAAAACTGCAAAGCTAAAATTAATTTTGAAAATGGAACGGTAACTTTAGGTGAAGATAAACTTATAATTATGTATGGTGATGATGATAAAAAGGATAAGGCCGCAGTAAAATGCCTTAATCCTATATCATCAGAGAAGAAAGGTGAAAAGGATAAGACCGCTGTAAAAAGCCTTAATCCCAAATCACCAAAGGAAAGAAAGTGAAAAGGATAAGACCGCCGTAAAAAGCCTTAATCCCAAATCACCAAAGAAAAAGATTGAAGAGGATGAGACCGCAATAAAATGCCTCAATCCACCCTCATCTGAGGATCAATCTTTTAACTTCGCTGTTGAAAATGAAATTCGTGAATGCAACGAATTCAGCTTAGAACATTTAAACGAAGAGGAAAAGAATGCTTGAAAAGGGTTTTATTTGAATACAAAGATATTCAGTACAAAGAAGGCGAAAATTTGACTTTCACAAGAACTATCAAGCATTCTATCCAAACCAAACATCAGGACCCTATTTATAAGAAGCCTTATAAGTACCCTCAATCATTTGATGAGGAAGTCAACAAACAAATGAACGAAATGACAGAACAGGGAATAATTCGTAAATCGAAATCTCCTTACTGTTCACCTATCTGGATGGTTCCCAAAAAAGCTGACGCTTCGGGAAAACCAAAGTTCAGGGTAGTAATAGACTACAGAAGTTTGAATGAAATAACCATCAATGACAAATTTCCAATTCCCAGAATGGATGAAATATTAGACAAATTGGGAAGATGTCAATATTTCACGACAATTGATTTAGCTAAAGGATTTCATCAAATTCAAATGGACCCTAAATCAATTGCCAAAACAGCATTTTCTACAAAGAATGGTCATTATGAATACACACGTATGCCATTCGGACTTAAAAACGCCCCTGCTACTTTCCAAAGATGTATAAACAATTTACTAGAAGAATTAATTTATACAGATTGTTTAGTTTACTTAGATGATATAATAATTTTTTCCACTTCATTGGAAGAACATATATTATCATTGAGAAAAGTATTTGGAAAGCCACGCGACGCAAATTTAAAATTACAATTAGATAAATGCGAATTCATGAAAAAAGAAACAGAATTTCTAGGTCATGTAGTTACCACCACAGGTATAAAACCAAACCCAAAAAAGATTAGTGCCATTATAAATTTTCCGATACCAAAAACTCCAAAGGAGATAAAATCATTTTTAGGACTATGTGGATTTTATAGGAAATTTATACCAAACTTTGCAAATGTAGTTAAACCTTTGACCATGAAATTGAAAATAGGCACCACGATAAACATTAAAGAAAGATCATACATTGATGCATTTGAAAAAATGAAAGTCTTAATTACTTCCGACCCTATATTAGTTTATCCTGATTTTGATAAAACATTCTCTTTAACCACAGATGCTAGCAATATAGCTATCGGAGCAATCCTATCACAAAACCATAAACCAATATGCTATGCTAGCCGGACATTAAATGAACATGTAATTAATTATTCAACAATAGAAAAAGAACTTTTAGCGATTGTATGGGCTACGAAATATTTCAGATCATATCTCTACGGCAGACCTTTTGAGATCTTAAGTGATCATAAACCTTTAGTTTGGCTAAACAATATCAAAGAACCAAATATGAAACTACAAAGATGGAAAATTAAATTAAATGAATTTGACTATCAAATAAAATATTTACCAGGAAAAGAAAACTATGTTGCCGACGCACTATCGCGGGTTAAAATAGAAGAAAACATGTTCGAAGACATCCCCGAAGAAAATTTATTAGGGGAAGATGCCAATAGTATAGATGCAACGGTGCATAGCGCAAATGAAGACAATCAGAACTATATTTCAATAACAGAACGACCAATCAATTATTATTCCCGACAAATAGAATTTATCAAAGGAAATGAAGAAATCAGAGACGTACAACACTATTTTCATAAATTAAAAATCAAAATTACTTATACAGATATGACAAATACTTTTGCGAAAGATATCATCAAAGAATATTTGTGTACAAAAAAGAGCGCAGTATATTTTCATGATGACTCAGATTTTCTTATATTCCAACAAGCTTATCTAGAAATAATAAGTCCGAATCATTTAACAAAAGTAGTGAGATGTACCAAAAGACTAGAAGTCATCCTCACGTATGCAAACTTCAAAGAAAAAATATTAAAGAAACACAAAGAATTGCTACATCCAGGAATCGAGAAAACTATTAATTGGTTTAGAGAAGAATATTATTTCCCAGACTATCAGAAACTAATACAAAATATTATTAACGAATGTGAAATTTGTAACATCGCCAAAACGGAATATAGGAACACGAATTTATCTTTCGAAACTACCCCAGAAATACAAAATATAAGAGAAAAATTTGTCATAGATTTTTATATGGTAGGAAACCAACAATTCTTGTCATGCATTGATATATACTCAAAGTTCGCCACTCTTGTCGAAGTTACAAGTAAAGATTGGTTAGAAGCTAAAAGGGCCATAATAAAAGTATTCAATGAAATGGGAAAACCACAAGAAAGTAAAGCAGATAAAGATTCGGCATTTATGTGTGTAGCTCTACATAATTGGTTAAATTCAGAAGGCGTCCAAATTCAAGTTACTACAAATAAAAACGGTATATCAGATATAGAAAGGTTTCACAAAACAGTTAACGAAAAATTAAGAATAATAGGAAGCGACACAGACATCGAAAATAGGTAAAATAAATTTGAATTAATTCTTTATACTTATAACCATACAACTAAACATAATACAACAAATAGAATACCAGCTTGTCAGCTGTATGCAGGAAGTCCCGAGTATAACACACAAGAAAGGAAAGCGAAGAGGATCGACAGACTAAATGAGAAACGACATGATTTTGAAATAGACACACGATTTAAGCAATCACCATTTAAGAAAACAGGGAATTTGAGACAGCTAGATGAAAAACATTTTGAAGAAACAAATAGAGGCAGGAAAATAACTCATTATAAATCTAAATTTAAGAAGAAGAAGAAAAATAACAAAAGCAAATATGACAATTTCAGGTAAGCTGAACGGAATCAACAATCTGTTAAAAATCATCATTTTCGCAATTATACTAATAACCATAACTAAAATGGCAGTGGGACAAAGCATCGAAATAAACCCAATTAAGGCTCAAAATGGATACCTTGTATTCAAAACCGGATCTATTGATATTCCAACAAATTTCGAATATCATTATTTAAGCAACAAAAACGGAAGAAATATTTGAAAGTCTTATAAAGGAAGCCAACGAATTTAATAACATTATACAAATTCGTTATTTAGCTGAGAAACTCATAAGAGAAATACATGGCATTAAATTGGCCAAATGTAATAAACGAGGATTATTTAACATTATTGGCAAAACTTACAAATATTTATTTGGAACATTAGATCAAGATGATAGGGAAGAGTTAGAACAAAAAATAGACAACTTATCAGAAAATAGTATACAAAATACAGATTTAAACATGATTATTGATGTAATAAATAATGGTATCGAAGTAATTAATAAGTTAAAAGAAGATGACGAAAGAGAAGAACAAGCTAGTGTCGTAATATTTAATTTACAACACTTTACAGAATATATAGAAGATATTGAGCTAGGAATGCAGTTGACACGACTTGGTATATTTAATCCGAAATTATTAAAACATGATGATTTAACTAAAATAAGTACTGAGAAATTGTTGAAAATTAAAACTTCCACTTGGCTTAAAACAGACACAAATGAAATTTTAATAATTTCCCACATTCCTACAGACATTATTAAAGCACCAATTTTTGAAATAATTCCGTATCCAGATGATAATAATACCATTCTGACAGAAAACATATTTGAAAAATATTACCTTCACGAAGAAAAAGTATTTAATAAAGAAACAGGAAAACTAGTATTTGATGAATGGATAAATGGCATAATAAAACTAGAATCCACAAGTTGCAAATATACTAAAACACATAAAAATTTCCAAATTAATTACGTAGAACCAAATATATTATTGACGTGGAATATCCCTAAAACACTTTTAAATCAAAATTTTATTAATAAAGAAATTTCTATCTTTGGTAATAATTTTATTAAAATTCTTAATTGTTCAGTACAATTAGATGAATTTATACTTTCAAATACTATGCTAGAATATACACAGAGCATTTATGTAAGCAACAATGTAACTAAATTAGAACCGCTATCATATATTCAAACAATAATGTATTCCAAATAATGACTGCAACCACATTTGTAATTAGAAGAAGTAGGAGTTAGAGAACGAGTTCAGTTTGAGTCTTAAAACAGTTAGGACGGTGTTCTTCCAAATAACCATTGTACTAGTTGATAAATAAAAATTAAAAAAAGTTTTTTTTTTATGTAAAACTTATGGTGCAAACATTTAATTATATATAACATAACTTCCAGCAAATATTTCGCAGTCAGACACGGAGGAATTAAGCCATGTTTCGGTAAAAGCAATCACATTGGCATCAAAGGAGATACTGTAGACGTGCAGTTTACTAAGTTTGCCCAATAAGCTGCGAATACTCTGGAAGTGCAGGGAAAAAGAATTATTTAGTTTTTTGGAACGTTGGTTGAAGGAATCTGAGGCCCGTGGACCCATGGACCCGAGGATTACTCGTGAACAATAACATGTTTAGGCCATATAGAAACATCGAGAGCCTTATTAAGATGTTCCTCAGGAAGTCCAATTTTAAACGAAGATATTTCAGTTCTCTGCTTAAACTTGAACTTCAAGACGGTTAGTTCGGCTCGAGAAACATTCAGTTTGCTGCTCAGGTAGTTTTTGACGTCATCTTCAGAAGCACCAGGATTAAGGCGAGAGACAAAAATGAGCTTTTTTTGTGCCACGCCCGATAAGGGCTTAGGTTCCATATGAGCGACTCCAGATAAGGTTGACTGCGATAGTCCCGTGTTCGTATTAGAAGGCGTCACAATTATGGCAGCGCCAACTGCAGCTGCAGATCAGAAGGTGCGTCTCGATCGGGCGGTCCAGAATAGGAAGATGCAGGAGTAGGGCCAGGGGAAGAGTCCGCCATGCAGCCGTCAGCAACATCAGTAGAGGCCTCCCCAAAGGCCTTTAAAGTTGGATTCAGCCCTTTCAAACCGAGTAAATAAGTCCATAAATCCGGCCAATAAGGACTGGCACTCCAAATCGGTTTGCCTAATGAAAGCCATAATATTGACTTTAATATGATGGCAACTGGGGCAGGTCCAATCCAGGTTAGAATTAGATTTAGTCCGGTCTGCAATTATGCCAGCACTGTGCCCAAGGTCGGCATATTTAGGATGAGCAATGTTGTCACACAGCCAGCAACCAATTGTGGGATGTCGGGAGGTGATTTTACCATTTAAAAGGCATGGCTTGATGCAGCAGGCAGACATACTAAATTGTTATGTTGTTGTCTGATATATACGCGTAGAAAAACCACGTAGATGTTGGAACGCAGATTACTAGCGACTCTATCGGAAAGAATGGAGGAACTAATCCAAAGTTCTGTATCGGATATCATAACCAGAGTGATAGCAACGCAAAACCTTATGGCCAAAAATAGCCAGGGTGAGCACTTTTCTCAGCAACCTATTAAAAACGTTAGTAAAAGGGCCGCGAGTAGAGAAACTGATTATAATTTAGGGAAAGTCAGAATGACTTCGGTTTCACCTGCTTCGCAACAAAGTTCTGCGTTCGATATATTGAGCCGCCCTGATAAAGTGGTCCATATTCTGAATGGATGGAAGATTAAATATTCCGGAGCAGGAGTGTGAGTTGATCATTTTATTTACCGAGTCGAAGCACTAACTAGGGAAACGTTAGGAAATAATTTTTCCGTGCTCTGTAAGAACGCATCAGTTCTGTTAGAAGGAAAGGCAACGAGTTCTATTAGCGATATCATAAAGTCTGTCGGGATAATTTCTGTTCAGCTCTACGTCTGAAGTTCAGACTAAACAGAGACGATGGGGATAATGAGGAGCTAATCAGGAATACAAAACAAAAGCCGAATGAAACTTTCGATGGCTCTTACGACAATATAGTTGGTCAGAGTCCTTAAGAACAATTTACGTACTGAAATAAGGCATGAGATCCTGAATTTGGACATTAAAACATTTTCAGACTTGAGAGAAATTTGTCGAAGACGCGAAGTTATTTGGCTGATGCTAAGCGACGCCAGGGTCACATTCGAAACACTCCATTTAAGCGCGACGTTTCTGAGTTTGCTGAAACCCCAGTAAGATTTCATGAAACGGAATCTGAGAATGAAATGGATGTTTCTTCGCTTCCACTGGCATGTTGGAATTGCCACAAGGAAGGACACAGGTATCAGGACTGCGTGTCCGAAAGAAGAATGTTTTGTTTTGTGGAGCCGCTAATACCTATTAACCTAGTTGTAGCAAGTGCTCAAAAACTCAAAGCTCGGCACGTCGAGGTCGCTTGTCAAACAGAAACCCTCGATTGCCGTTCGGAGTCAATCAACAATGACCGACTAATAGAGGAAGCAGCTATAGTTGCAACACTCCCCACCCCAGACGAACAAAGACCGGCTGTAAATTCTTTACTTCATAGTAAAATACCTGACTTGAAGAAATTACATATCTCGGAATGCAAGTTTCAACGAGATTTAGATAGACGTCAATCCCGAAGTTACCGTCGGATAAAAGAGTATTGGGAGAACATAAAGATATGCAACATTGGTGTCCATTTTTTGTTGAATCGCACTGTCTATGGCTTATTAGACTCTGGAGCTTCGATTTGTTGGTTTGGTGGGATGTTGGCCGAGGAGATAAAAGCTAGCGGTGATTATAAAGTGATAAAAGGTCATGCTACCACCGCGGACGAAAAATCGCAGCAAGTACTGGGCCATTTGAAAGTCGAAATAGAAAACGCAGCAAAAAGAATACCGTAAAGCTTTATGTAATATGTAAACGCAGCAAAAAGAATACCGTAAAGCTTTATGTAATACCGTCGCTGAAGCTGGATTTATATCTGTTCATTGATTTCTGGAGGCTGTATGATCTGCTTCCTAAAAGTTTAACCATATCGGAAATAGAATCGTCGCAAAGTAACACTAAACCGGAGATTGATCAGCATAGATTGTCTAAAAGCGATCGAACCAAGCTAGCAAATGTAATAAATTGTTTTCCCTCATTCAAGCAAGAGGGGCTCGGTAAGACCAACCTGATATCGCATTCGATTGATGTGGGAAAGGCTAAACCAATTAAACAACTCCATTTCCCCGTCCCGCCCGCAGTCGAAAAGACCATGCACGCCGAAGTCGTCCCAGACAGACCTCTTTACGAATTCAAGCTCATGCCGTTCGGGCTTTTGTAATACCACAAGCACAATGTCCCGACTAATGGATAAGGTGGTACCAGCACATTTCCGCAATGAGGTTTTTATTTATCTTGACGATTTTTAGTAGTTTCTTCCACATTTGATCGGCACCTCGAAGTACCTATAGAGGTTGCCTTGCAAATAAAGCGTGCAGGTTTGACCCTAAATATTGGTAAAAGCCATTTCTGTATGCTACGAGTTACGATATTTAGGGGATATAATAGGCGACGGTGGAATAAGGACAGATCCCGAAAAGGTGGCAGCAATTAAAAATTTTCCGGAACTAAAAAGTCTACGCAGTCTGAGAAGTTTCATGATCTGTGTGGATGGTATCAAAAGTTTGTGGCAAATTTTGCTTCACTCGGTACCCCTTTGACCGATTTAATGACTACCAAACGGAAGTTCAGTCTAACTGACGAAGCTATAAAAGCCTTCGAGGAGCTAAAACAACTTCTGAGCGAAGCCCCAGTTTTGTGTAGCCCAGATTTTTCAAAACCGTTCGCAATTCACTGCAATGCGAGGAAATGGGGGTAGGCGCTGTGCTTGTACAAATGTCCTAAGCAGGAGATGAGCGTCCGATTGCTTTCATCTCCAAGAAGCTAAACAGGGCACAACGTAACTATACTGTGACCGATCAAGAATGCCATCGTAGCTCTCAAAAGTTTCAGGGCATATGTTGAGGGAATGGAATTTACAATCGTAACAGATCACGCCTCATTGAAGTGAATTCACGATTGGCACGATGCGCGTTGGTTTTGCAGAGATATAATTTCAAGATTGAGCATCGCAAAGGCTCACATAACGTTGTTTCTGATTCGTTGTCTCGCGTCAACGAAGACGTAAATAGCCGCAGTACATTTACAAGAAGGACTCTTGGTAGACATGGATTCTGAAGAGTTTAAGAAAGCAGAATATGTGGATCTAGTGGAAAAGGTAAAAGCAAATAAAGCAAACTTTCATGACCTCAAAGCAGACAATGGCTAAGTGTATCGGAAAACTGAGCATTTGAAAGGAGAGCAAGTATGCCGAAAACTCTGGTGCCTGAAATCCCTAAAAAAAATCACACGATCGTTCTATGTCCTGCCACGGTGGCATACATAAGACCATTGAAAGAATGAATTGGAATTTTTATCGTTCTGGACTATTTTTCCAAATATGTATTCCTTAAACCAGTTAGGAAGATTGATACTAGTGGGGTCATAAAATACTTGGAAGGGGAACTGATCATGGTATATGGAGCTCCGGAAACTGTGGTGTCAGACAACAGTTCATAATTTCGGTCTCACGCTTTTCGGAAATTAATGCAGCAAATTATGGCATCACACATACATTAACAGTGGTGCATTCACCGCAAGCAACTACTTCCCAACGCGTTAATCGCTCCGTGATTGCCGCAATCCGAGCATATTTGCGGCAAGACCAGAAGGAATGGGACGAACACCTGAACAGGATATGTTGTGCATTGAGGTCCTCCTTTCACCCTAGTTCGGGAACATCTCCATATTATATGGTTTTTGGACAGCACATGATAAGGAAATTAAATTTACTTGATGACCGTTCACTGAAATTCAATCGCCAGAACACTTTTGATTGTTCGAAAATAGGCGTATGCAGAATGCCGAAAACGAGAAACGCTATAACCTTCGGTCTTGAAACGTTTTATTTGCGGAAGGACAAGAGGTGTATCGACGGAGCTTCAAGCAAAGCTGCTTTCAGACAGGATATTCTGCCAAATTCGGTCCGTCTTTTGTAAAATCAAGAGTTCGCAAGAAGCTAGGAAGCGCATATTATGAATTAGAAGACTTACAAGGACGCCTTGTAGGTACCTATCACGCCAAGGATATTCGACAGTAACGCCTCTTCCATCGGTATCAGTCTAGGGTACTAGGGATAAAATACCCTAGCCTGATTTTTTGGTGGGCTTTGTAGTGGCGCTGAATAGTCCGTTTTAGTTTATCCTAGAAGTATGCTTCTTTTCTGGATCTGTTAGCTGAGTTTCGTTGCATATCTGAAACTTTTGTGCAATGTTATCCGGGTGATAACAATGAGAATGCCAATTCATCGAAGGTCAGCCGGCGCAGAGTGTCTTTGGAAAGCTCGACTCAGCTGTGAAACATTTCCGCAGACGGCCTCAGTTAGGCCACGCTAACCTAGACTCGGTCTGTTCAAACCAAGATGTCACTGAGTGCAGATACACTTATTCCGTAATCAAGTTAATTCGGGAACATCACACTAGGGTTGTCGAAAATTTTAAAAATACCGAATCGATGATTTTTTTTTTATCAAAAAAAAAAATTATAATATTTAAAATATCACATAAAAAGGTCGATATATTTGAAATATTTTATATATTTGATATTTGTTGTGTTAAATGAAAAAATTGACCGCCCACAATAAAAAGACAATAAGTTTCTTTTTAAAAACAATAGTATTTTATTATACATACTTTATGCCCAGTATGCAGGGTTTAGGGATTTTAATAACACCCTTTGCGTTATGTGTGCGTCAGTCATCCTGCTTCTTGAGTCGCGCACAACACATTTGATAGCGGATGCCGTTTTTATACCCTTGCAGAGGGTATTATAATTTTGGTCAAAAGTGTGCAACGCAGTGAAGGAGACATCTCTGACGAAGTATATATTTTCTTGAACAGGTTCACCTCCTGAGTTGATATAAGCATGTCCGTCTGTCCGTCCGTCCGTCTGTCTGTTTCTACGCAAACTAGTCTCTCAGTTTTAAAGATATGAAACTTTGCACACACCCTTCTTTTCTTTGCACGCAGTATATATGTCGGAACGGCCGGGATCGGCAGACTATATCTTATAGCTGCCATATAACTGATTGATCGGAAATGCCATAACGTTGGTGTTTGTAAAGTTAGGAAGTTGAGATTTTCTATGGGTTTTATATTTGGCCAATCAATCCGACCAACCAAATGCCATAAGGATCGGCCGACTATATCCCATAGCTGCCATATAACTGAACGATTGGAAATGCCATAACTTTGGTATTTTTAAAGTTAGGAAGTTGGGATTTTTTATGAGTATTAATTTGATTTGAATTAATATGAATAATTTTGGTGAATATAATGTACATAATATTCTGCAAGGGTATATCAACTTCGGCTCCGCCCGAAGTTAGCTTTCCTTTCTTGTTTGTATCCGTATAGTTTGATTTTACACTCAATTTTTTATTTCGCGCTTGAATTCTTTCAGTCGATGTCGCTTTGGAATTCAGAGTGACCAAAGACAAAAATATCAAAAAATATCGGAATTCCGATATTTGGGCAAAAAAAAAAAACGATGTAAATATATCATTTTTAGGAAAAAAATATCGATATATTGAATTTTGATATATTATCAACAACCCTATAAAACCTTTGGCTCGTTCTCCTTTTACGTAAGAATTTATAGTGGCAAGGAGCGCCTGTCCCGCAGAGCCCATGCCGGAGTAGCCCTGCCGGAGAAGAATTCCTGCCTTTGGGGCAGCCACAGTGGAAAAGCATCCGCAAGAGAAGCTTCCGGAGAAGAATCCCTGCGGAAGGGCAGCCACAGCGGAAAAGCATCCGCAAGAGGAGCGACGTCACGCAGAGCGCACGTAGAAGCAGCCCTGCCGGAGAAAAATTCCTGCCGGAGGGGCAGCCACATCGGAGGAGCACCTACTATAAGAGCCCTACCCGCAGAGCGCACGCCGGAGGAGCAGCCGCATCTGAGAAGCATCCGCCGAAGAAGGCCCAGAAGAGGAACGCCGCCTGAGGTGCGCGCATCACTTGAGGAACATCGCACGCTTAGAGGAGCTGGTTAGAGTCCTCGGCTTTCGTCGTCATCACTAGAGCTGCGACCTGGCCACTTGAGTTTAACCCTTTGGCGCCAATGACGCCCGGCTAGCTCCAAATAACTGGGAAAGCAGCATGAGACTGCCGACAGTTAACCAATTTGTGCATGAGCTAATATTTTGTTTGTGAAAAAGAGAAAGTTGCGATGTAAATATCCGGAAAAATAATTAGAAAAAGTTTTTTTTCAATCGTTTGTTCTCGCCAAGAGAATTAAAAGTATATAACCCATATGGCTGTATGAGGCGCCTATTTAATTTTCAGCATGTTCGTTGAACGGAAGATCGATCTTTCGCCGATGGAAAACTGAATGAGTTGTCTTTGTTTTAAATTAGTGCTGGATCTTGTGAAATCTATACAAAAGAAAAAAAATAAAAATAATTTAAATCAATTTAATTTAGACTAAACTAATTAAACCTACATTTTAAAAACCTGGAGGAAAATTTTTGAAAAATCACATGTGAAGAAAGCTGATAATGAAATTAATAACATAATCATATTCTAGGTTTTAAATACACTCACTAAAAATCATACATACAATTTTATATCTATATCTAACCTATTTACTATGAACTATTCTTGCTTATATTACGATTGCACTCTATATCTCTATATATAAAGCTATCAGTCAGAAAACTGGGAATCAACGCACAGCCAAAACCACTAGTAAACAATATTAATATGCATTTTTATTACATTCTAATAAATTTAAACTGATTTGCTAAGATTTATTGGGGCTCCCCAAGTGGCCCCAATCGCTTCCAATTGGAAAAAAGGTCAATTTTCCTTTCAAAAATTCTGAACGCTAAACCGTTTAACCAATCGAATCCGTGTTTTCGCCCAGTTTAAGACATTATAAATGTTTAAAAAATTTGACCGCTTAGATTTAAGCCTTTTTACTATTTTTAACACCCGTTCTAAAATTACAATTTAGCCAAAAATATCTTCAAACGTCGAAAAATGGCACTTCTAAACTGAGTATCAAAAATTCCTTCGGTAAAGTTTTTCCTTAAGCAAGATCAGTAGACAAGCAGAAAACCAGTGAATAAAACAAGTCAAGTCAACATCAGGAGGAAGCAGAGCCGTGCCGAGTCAACAGGAGCAAGATCGCTACATCAAGACGTTCGGGACTTAGAGTTGAAGTCTCCGAGCTGAAAAACAGGTAGCTGAGGTCCTTAAGGCATCACGCGGCTAAGTCCAGGCGTTTTGTTCTAATTCGTGTCGCGATTTTATTGTTCGGCAAATCCGACAGAAGTGAATAAAAAGAATCCTTCGACAAAGAACCGTGGGCTCGGAAGGGAAGCTGTCCAGGACCAGCTGCCGTGCGAAAACAATTGCCTTATCGAATTCCGGCGTACGCCTGAACCGGCAGGCGAGAATTGTGAAGGCCCTGGTGTGACTAGCCAAGAAAGACGCGCGTCTGAAACACGGGTGTCTCGAGAGGCGTATGCGTCGAGAGCACAGTAGTTCACCGCCAGAGTCCTAGACAGGCAGCTGACCGAATCCCGAGAGCCAAAGACCCGCTGCACCTAGTCTCACAAGAGCACGCGGACAACGGAGCCAGGATCCGCGCCGTGAGCAGAGCAAGGACATCGAAGACCCAAGAAACGACGAGCAGTCATCGCAGGCCCAGCAGCAAGCAAGCCATACTCCAAAGTATCCAGTCCGCGGCTAAGAGGCGAGGGTGGAAGCGTTCGTCTTCAACCTAGCGTCCTGCCACAGGGACTGCATTGGCGGCCTTCTGGCGTATGCTTGAACCGTCAGGTAGAAACTGTGTAGGCGTCTGGTGTGACCGGCCCGGACAGATCCAGGGACAGGAGGCTGTGGCTGCGAAAGGCGTACGCTTTGAGAGTCCAGTGCCTGTTCACCCTAGTCTGGGAACGGTGACACATCCCTAGACCCTCATAGCCCCGAGGCCAAAGACAACGGAGGCGTTCCGGACCAGAGCGAAGCGAGGCAGCGGACAGCGACGGTGGAGCAGCCATTCCCAAGTTCATCAGGAAGGCGTTGAGACAACCATCTGTCACCATTAGTCCCAGGCCGAGGGACAAGTCGGCGAATAAAGATCTTTGTAAATATCCTAACCTTCTGTGGGTTCTCATTAGACAATCGGGCGGTCACGTTTATATAAATTTGGTGGGACGAACAACACACATCTTCTGAGCTAGCCGCACGGTACTCGTAGCGAGCAGACATACCAAATCAGTTCGTTACAACTTTCATTCGATGAAAAACATCCCATACAATTGCCATATAATGATCCTATAATAAAATTAGTATTTGAAAAAATCCACAAAGAAAATATGCATTGTGGGCCCAAGCTCTACTAGCTACATCAATGGAAAAATAAAACTATTGCTCGAAATGTCATTTTAAAATGCGTCAAATGCACAAGAGCTAAGCCAAAATTAATGGAGCTAATAATGGAGCTACCACCACTTAGAGTCACACAAGCTCGACCGTTTCTTAAATCTGAAGTTGACTATTGTGGACCTTTTAAAATTCATTACAAAACTCGTTGAAAGAAGCTACATACTGCGACTAAAGCCGTGCATTTAGAACTGGTCAGCGATTTAACCTCGGAAGCATTCTTGGCAGTTCTTCGTCGATTCATAAGTAGTCGAGGTAAGTGTCAGACTTCAAAATGCGACAATGATACCTATTTTGTCCAGAAATAAGCTTCAGGAATTGGAAGAGACTATCTTCTCGGAAAAGGGCAGAAAGTCTATAGAGGAGACTTGCAATAATAAAGGCATCAATTTCAAGTTTATTCCACCAAGATCACATCATTTTGGAGGACTTTGGGAAGCGGCGGTAAAATCAGCTAAATATTTATAACTAAAACATGTTTCTTCAGCGAATCTGACTTATAAGGAATAAGAAGCTGTGATAGTGGAAATGGTCACTTTCTTATTGGAGAACCGTTAACCGCATAGGCAGACAGTGAGGCATCTCAGCCACCACAATCATTGGAGCAGAGATGGCAAGTCGTATCAAAATTAAAGCATGCGTTTTGGACTCAATGGTCTGCAACAACTTTAGCATCGCCAAAAATGCAGAAGACCTTTGACGAAAGTAAAGGAAGGAGCTTTAGTGCTGATAAAGGAAGATAATATTCCAGTTCTGCATTGGCCAATGGGACGAATAATTAAGACAATCCACGGCAAAGATAATTTTGTCAGGGTTGTAGAAGAAAAAACGAGTAAAGGAATATTTAAACGAGATATTCAGCATCTCGCTCCACTATTCCCAGAGGAGGAGCCTCTCCACAAGCATCCAGCTGACGAAAAGGAAGTAGGGGTGCAGAAACATCGAGTGAAACATCGATAACATCGATGTTTTCAAAATATCGAAACCATCGATGGTTCGTGACCACCATCGATGTCCACCAACACCACCAGAACCAACGTCAAATGAGCCAAAATGCACATTTTCATTTTTGCAAAACAAATCAAAAGTGAAGTCCACCCGAGCCGATGCCATTATTGCCACAAGGCAATTTATGGAAAAGGAAAACAGTCCTGACACTTGCGACCCCTTAAAGTATTAGGAGGTATGATTTTCAAATAATTATGACAAACATGTTAAATAAGAAATACTTTTTACAGATGACTGATGACAACGAATTAAAATTGGTTGCAAAAAAATATTTCTGTGTACAAGCCTCGTCCTGTGAGTCTGAAAGGGTGTTCAGCAAAGCTGGACAAACTGTATCTGATCACAGAACAAGGCTTAAACCTGAAGTTGTTGATCAACTTCTTTTCCTCAACAAAAATAGACACTTTAAATGATCTCAAATAAACCTCATTGTTATCGTTTGTACTGTTTTGCCTTTTTTTTTTTTTAAAACATCGATGTTTTACTCGATGTTTTTTTTTGAAAACATCGAAAACATCGATGGGCACGAACATCGATGTTTCTGCACCCCCAAGAGGAAGATGAGAATCCACCTGATGAAAGAAAAGCAAAAAGGCATAAAAATTAAGCAATGCCTTTGCTGACAATGTCATTAGTTGTTATGCTTCTTATGCTACCCTTAGTAGCAGCACAATCAGTTAACGGCACTCAATTGCCTCAAAGCCAGGAATATTTTTTAAAAGAATTGGAAAGAGCCAACTTTCTAAAACGGATTGGACTTTAATTGAGTATTACAATTACTTACTGGAAGGATATGCGTATCCTTTCAATGGCTATAACAAAAATTGGACACTTATGCAAACAGTTTCCCGTAACAAAGGCATGTACAAGCATGTATCAGCATTTTAAACACATCGAGAAGGATCTTCAAGCTGAAAACATGTTGATAGTAAAGTCACGTCAGCAAAGAGCACCGTTGGACATGGTTGGAAATATTCATTCGGACGTTCATGCACTATGATTAGCGCTAACAAGTGGCCCTTACGACACCAATCAGTGCTTGTTACGCGCGGAGCCCAATGGGCGTAAAAACAAGATCGCGAGAAGTGAAAAAGGACAATATAGAAGCAGACAGACTAAGTTAGAAATACGTACGAGATTAATACTAATACTAATTTTTTGCTAAGTAGGATACAATTAATGCTTTTAGGCTTGGCAAAGAGTCGGTAGTATAATAACTATTATAGTCGTTTCACAGTACTCTAAACGATTCATGCATATCATAGTTAGATCTACAAATATTGAAACTAAGAGGAACATAGTTCCGGGTAATTCTATTAGGCACGGAGAAGTTTATGCGACCTAGTAGCTCGGGACTCTCCACATCCCGGTGAATAAGTTTATAAATAAAAGTTGTGCCAAGCATCGTTCTGCGGTTTACTAAGGATGGTAGATTAATTAGGAGAATTCTACTAGAGTAGGATGGTAAAATAAGGCTTGTGTTCCAGTTAAGCCCCCGTAGAGCAAATAATAAAAAGTTCTTTTGCACAGACTCTACCCGGTCTATATGTACACCATACTGAGGACTCCAAACTGCTGAACAGTACTCCAGGATTGGACGGACTAGTGAAATGAACAGAGTCTTTGTAACATAGGGATCATCGAATTCCTTCGACCATCTTTTAATAAAACCAAGTACTCCCCTGGCTTTATTCACCATAGAAGTAATATGGTCACAAAACTTAAGTTTTGGGTCAAGAAGGACGCAAAGGTCATCAACATGCGTAATTCTTGCATAATGTGGGTTCACCCGAAAAAAATGTCATTACTTTGCATTTAGCGCTATTTAAATCCAAAAGACTTTCACAACACCATGTTTGAAAAGCATTTAGGTCAGATTGTAAGTCTGAACTGCTAGAAATTTCGTTATATTGCAAGCATAACTTAACGTCATCTGCGTACATACGGACACGCGACTTTGTCAAGACTAGAGAGAGATCGTTTATAAATAAAGTAAAAAGAAGTGCGCCAAGGTGGCTTCCTTGTGGGACGCCTGAAGTAACTCGGATCAAATCAGAGATCGAGTTTTTAAAGAGGACTCCTACCATTTAGATAACTTAAGATCCATGTTAGAAGATCACATAGAAACCCTAATAAGTCTAGCTTTAATATAAGAAGCGAATGATTTACTGAATCAACGCTTTACTACAGTCAGTGTAAACTACGTCAGTCTGCATGTTCTTTCTAAAGCCATTTATTACAAAATACGTTAGCTCCAAGAGGTTTGTCGTCGTATATCTTCGCCTTATAAATCCATGTTCACATGGAGATATAATTGATCTACAAACATGTTGCAAGTGGGGTGTAATAACATTTTGCGAAAATCTTTGGGATGTATGATAATTCGGATATGCCTCTGTAATTACATGTATTCGATGTATTTCCTTTCTTATGAGGGGGAATAACAAATGACTCCTTCCAAATAAGTGGGAGATGAGAAGTCTTCAAAGGCAAGGTAAACAATCTACACAGAGTTTCAGCAGAGTATTTAAGCACACAGCCTGGAACTCCGTCCGGACACGGTGAATAGACTGGCTTAACTTTATGGAAATCCTTTCGCTTAACCTCGGACAAAAAATTAAGTTCGACTTGGATATGCCATTTGAATAAGACGGATTTCGACGGGATGAAACAGAATTTGTTATCTGGAAACACTGGGCAAACAAATCGGCAATCGCCTGATCAGTATTTGCATTAGAATTTTCAAATGATAGCGATGCAGGGTAACAGGCCGATTTACGCTTAGTATTAACAAAATTATAAAACTGTTTTAGATCTTGTGAAAATTGGACCCTACAACGAGTCAGATAGCTTTTATCACACCGGGCGCTAAATACGGTAAAACAGGTAAACAGGCCGATTTACGCTTAGTATTAACAAAATTATAAAACTGTTTTAGATCTTGTGAAAATTGGACCCTACAACGAGTCAGATAGCTTTTATCACACCGGGCGCTAAATACGGTAAAATTTGACCGAGCCCTTAGGTATCGAGAGAAGGCAGATTGTGAACCGCACATTTTAAATTTATTGAGAAGTCTGGACTTAACATTTTTTAGGTGTGACAACTCCTTATTAAACCATAGAGGGTTATTTGAAATTGACAGATAGTATAACGGAACACACAGATAAAAGAAGGAGTTCAATGCATTATAAAAGATATTAACAGCCTCAGCCATGTTAGTGCATGAATAAAGATGAAAGTTTGCCTTACGAAAGCAGCGGATTCGTTTAACCGACTTTTCGGATTTTTTATTCAGCTCTGTTCTTGCATCTACAGTCAGATATTAAAAAATCCAATTCGGCTGCGTGCAGACGTGTTTTATTAACGCTCCGGAAAAACAATTTGCCAATCAGTCGCAAACGTTCGAAAAAATTAATAAGCGCGAGGTTTTGCGTTTCGCGATCCAAATCGCATAGCGTAAACTAAAGTTTTAATTAATTAAATAATTAATATTTACGCACTAACTATAAACAAATGAGTAAGAACGTGGATCAGCGCACTCAACGACAAAAACAACAAGACGAAGCCCGTGAAAAAATTCAGAGAGAACAAGACAAACGTCGTCTCTCTTTGGCCCGTAACAACGCCTATTTTACGGTGACGAGTAATACTCTAGAACCGAAAGTGCTTGAAGGTGCAAGTTTACTGACCGCCGAAAACCAGAGAGCTAACTCTTGCTCTCCCGCCCTGCTCTTCACCGCTCGAACGCCATGGAGTGAGCAATGCAAGACTTCAACAGAGCTTCTGCCGCCTACCGCAACAACAACAGTAACTACTACGACTACTACAACGGTCTCTGTCGCCAACAATGTAATAACGACTCCACCCTCTTCTTGTGCTGCGGGTAAAGCAACAACACAACCAAGTGCAAAAATCGGTGCAAACGGCAAAAACAAAGCTACTGTAGAAGAAATGACAATTCTGCAAGCGTGTTCGACCATGCAGACAGGCATGGATCGCTACACTAATATCTCCAAGCGCAAGCTAACACCTCCAAAAAACTTGGACGGCAATAAGCCCAAAATAAATCGTTCCAACAAAGGCCCTGTAAATCCCGGGCCATTAGATGAAAACAGATTTTCCATTCTGGCGGAGCCACCACCTATTTTTATTCGGGAGAAGATCTCCAATGCCCTAGTCAACAAAATAGTTGAGCTTGTCGGAAAAGATAACTTTCATGTTATTCCGCTTATGAAAGGGAATATAAGCGAAACTAAACTCCAAACCAAAACCGAAGACGATTTCCGAGCAGTGTCGAAGTACTTAAACGATGCCAAAAAGAATTACTACACGTACCAGCTGAAAAGTTGCAAAGGTTTGCAAGTTGTGCTTAAGGGAATAGAACCCGATGTGACCCCCTGCGAAATTACAGAGGCCTTAAAAGAAAACGGTTTTTGCGCTAAAAATGTTATAAACATTATGAACAAAAACAAGAAGCCGCAACCACTCTTCAAGGTCGAGCTGGAGCCAGACAGCAGAACTTTGAAAAAAAACGCAGTGCACCCGATCTACAAGTTGCAGTACCTTCTGCACCGTAGGATCACAGTGGAAGAGCCGCACACGGACCGGGACAGTCATAGGGCTTACTGCACCCTCAGGTTAGTATGTGTAGCTTGTGGAAACTGCCACGGCTCCGAACCCTGCCCTGCCAACAAGGAAGACTCTCTCACTAAAAAGTGTGTAAACTGCCAAGGAAACCACACAGCTAACTACAGAGGCAGTCCAGTCTACAAGGCGATGAAAAGTCGGATGCAACGAGCAACAACGGCACGCTCCCTGAACACACAAAACACTTACATGAGATCACAAACGACACCGGAAGTTTTCTTCGCAAAAGCAGCCAGATCATCATTTGGCCCTTCAATTACCACCAACGGAATTTCTTACGCCAGTGCTCTAAGATCAGGCACAGCTCACATAGAGCCGAAAATTGATAACATCCAGCAGGCCATGGGACAGCCACAACAAAATATGATGGAATTTATGTCCTTCATGAAAACCACCATGCAAACCCCTATGCAAAACCAAAATATCTTACTACAAATGGTTGCAGCTCAGCAGTCCAAATAAACCATGCCTAGCCTTCGAATAACTCTGTGGAACACCAACGGTGTTTCACGGCATAAACCTGCAATAACTCAATTTCTGAACGAAAACCACATCGCCGTTATGTTGCTGGCAGAAACGCATCTCACCAGCAAATATAACTTTCAAATACGGGGATACACGTTCTATGGCACCGATCATCCAGATGGTAAAGCGCATGGCGGAACTGGAATCTTAATAAGAGACCGCGTCAAACACCACTTTCACCAACGGTTTGCTAAAAATCATCTGCAAGCTACATCGATAAAATTACAGTTGGGCAAATGCAACCTTGCCATTGCCGCTGTCTACTGCCCACCCCGCTTTACAGTCTCCGAAGACCAATTCATGGCCTTCTACAATTCGCTTGGAGAGCGATTCATAGCAGCAGGAGATTACAACGCCAAGCACACGCACTGGGGATCCCGCCTTGTGACCCCCAAAGGAAGGCAACTATATAATGCACTCATTAAAACATGCAACAAACTGGACTACAGATCCTAGAAAACTACCTGATTTAATTGATTTTGCTGTGACAAAAAACATCTCTCGCAATCTAATATCTGCAAAATCGCTTTTGGATCTATCATCGGACCACTCACCAGTGCTAATAACTCTTCTTCAAAGCCCGGAATTAATCGAGCACCCTCGCAGGCTGACGTCGCATCGAACCAACTGGCTGTAGTTCAAAAAGTACGTAAGTTCCCACATTGAACTAACTCCACAGCTCAACATCAAGGAGGACTGCTACGCCGATGCACTGGAGTCTGTACTCGTCGCAGCAGCCAAAGTCTCAACACCGCAAGGGAGGGATGGGCACACACACCAACACAAAACTAACCATTAAATCGAACAGCTTGTTCTGGAGAAAAGACATTTGAGACGTACTTGGCAAACCAGCAGATCGCCATCCTCAAAACAAAGTCTTAAAGAAGCTGGTCGCAGACTTACCAGGGCTCTAAGCAAGAAGAAGAAAAAGCACAACGCCAGTACATTGAGAAACTTTCACCCACCAGCACTAAGCATCCTTTGTGGAGGGCCCACCCAAATCTAAGTGCGCCGGCCGAAACAGTAATCCTCATAAGAGACTCTTCAGGCAGCTGGGCCAGAAGCGACAATGACAGAGCTTGTACATTTGCTTTACACCTTCGAAATGTTTTTCAGCCAAGCCCTGCAACTAATTCATTCGCACTACCGTCGCCGTCAATTCGAATTGAATCTGAGACGGAGCCAATTCTGTTTCAACCAAATGAAATTGCAAAAGTAATCAGCGAGCAATTGAAACCAAAAAAGGCCCCAGGCGGTGATCAAATAACTCCCAAAATGATAATCGAACTTCCAAACTGCGCAGTTGAGGTTATTTGTAAACTCATCAACGAGATTACACGACTTGGCTATTTCCCAAAAAAATGGAAAAAATCGGTAATCATAATGATCCCAAAGCCAGGGAAAGATCACACAATACCAGCTTCGTACAGACCGATAAGTTTACTCTCGTGTCTGTCAAAACTGCTCGAAAAATGCCTTTTGACGCGCATCATTCCATATCTGAAAGAGCACAACGTTATTCCAGCACATCAATTTGGCTTTCGAGAAAGCCATGGAACAATAGAGCAAGTCAACAGATTAACAACAGAAATAAGGACTGCATTCGAGCTTCGGGAATACTGCAGTGCGGTATTCCATGACTTTCGACCGAGTCTGGCTTGATGGCCTTATCCATAAAATCAGAACGATCCTGCCGGGAAACACTCACAGGATACTCACATCGTACCTTTACAACAGAGCCTTCGCCGTGAGATGCAACACCACAACATCCGATGACTACGCTATAGAGGCTGGAGTTCCTTAAGGTAGCGCCCTTGGTCCAACTCTATTTCTCCTCTACACCGCAGATATTCCCACGAACGAGCGGCTAACTACTTCTACATTCGCAGACGATACCGCGATCATAAGTCGGTCCAAATGCCCAACTCAGGCAACAGCACTACTAGCTGATCATCTCGTTGTAGTGGAGAGGTGGTTATCAGACTGGCGTATAAAAATAAATGCGCAAAAGTGTAAACACATAACGTTTACTCTTAACAGACAAACGTGTCCCCCGCTAACCCTGAATAACACGCCACTTCCACAAGCTGACGATGTAACGTACCTTGGCATTCACCTAGACAGGAGACTTACATGGCGGAGACATATCGAAGCTAAGAAAATTCACCTAAAACTAAAATCAAACAGTCTCCATTGGCTTATAAACGCGCGCTCCCCCCTCTGCCTGGACTTCAAGGTCCTGCTCTACAATTCAACGCGTAAGCCAGTCTGGACCTACGGCTCCCAATTGTGGGGAAACGCGAGCAGCAGCAACATCGACATTATTCAGCGAGCACAATCAAAAATCCTGAGAACTATCATTGGGGCACCTTGGTATGTTCGGAACGACAACATCCACAGAGATCTTGGCATTCTACCCGTAAAAATGAAATATCAAAACAAAAAGCGTCCTACCACACCAAGCTAACTTCTCATCCAAACCAGCTCGCCAGGGGCCTAGCCAGGGCTTCCATCCGGACCCGATTGCAACGCAATGACCTTCCAGCTCAGCAATAGTTATTAGAGCCCCTAAATTTTCGCGCCAGTCACCTTGACTGTCAGATAGTTTTTTAATTTAAGATTCCATATACTTATTGTTAGTCTCAATTCAGAGAAGATCCAATAAATAAAATGCAAATGTTAAAAAAAAAAAAAACATACAGTCAGCTCTAGAGTTGGATGGTAAGGATCTTCCGTTTGTGTAAGTGGTGATGTTCTTAATAGACAAACGCCTTCTGAATTTGAAACAAAACACAAGTCCAATAAACGTCCTAAGGAGTTTTTAACATGGTTCACTTGGGATAGCGCAATGTCAAGCAAGCCGTCAATAAAGTCATGCAGCGCTGAAGGAAGTAAAATATTTGAGTTTTCGTCAGGGGACCATGTCGCTCTAGGTATTTTAAAATCACCTAATACTATTAATTGATCCCGATCTTACAGTTTTTTGGAAAGGGACTGAATAACGGAAAGGTGATTTGCGTAAATAGGGAACTCAGATGATGGTGGGATATATTTTTGTTTTTTTTTTTTTTTTTTTTTTTTCGCGCCGAGTCCCACGGCCCAATTACCCGCCCAACCGACCGAGGGGCGCAGCCGTGTATCGTACGGCACGATTCGCGATAAGATAGACGCGAGATAGGAAAATAAAGGTAAAGGTCCGGGGAAAAAAGTAATAGTTAGATCAATCTTGTGCCAATGAAGCAAGTATCAATCGTTTTAGGAGCGGCAGAGAGTCAAGATTTGATATTACAGGAAAAAGTCTATTATAGTCAGAACATAATACTCTGAAAGGCTCATGCAAGGCATAGTTAGATCTACTAATGATTTAAAATTAGGGGAAAATAATTTCTAGTTAATCTACTTGGCACAGAAAAGTTTAGCCGACTTAACAAGTCGGGGCAGTCAATATCACCATGTATAAGGTTAGTACCAAGCATCGTTCTTCGGTTGGCTAGGGATGGTAAATTAATCAAAAGAAGTCTACTAGAATAAGAAGGTAAGATAAGATTTGCATCCCAGTTTAGGCGCCGTAAAGCAAAAAGAAGGAAGTTTTTTTGTACAGATTCAATACGACCAATATGTATTCCATATTGTGGACTCCAGACGGGAGACCCATGCTCCAGAATCGGACGGACTAGCGAAATAAATAAAGTTTTAGTCAAATAAGGATCATCGAATTCTTTTGACCACCTTTTAATAAATCCAAGCACTCCTCTGGCTTTATTAACCATGGACGAAATGTGATTAGAAAATTTTAGTTTAGGGTCCAAGAGAACGCCAAGATCGTTTACAAGAGTTATTCTATCCAAAGAGCTGCCACTTAACGTGTAAGTCGCGTATATCGGATTGGCCTGATAAAAAGTCATCAGCTTGCACTTGGAACCGTTTAAATTTAGTAAATTATCTCGGCACCAGTTTTGAAAATTATCTAGATCGGATTGCAAGTTTAAATGACAGGAAATGTCCTTATACTGCAGGCACAACTTAACATCATCTGCGTACATAAGTACGCGAGAATGACTTATAATTGAGGGAAGATCGTTAATAAATAATGTAAAAAGTCACGGACCCAGATGGCTCCCTTGTGGGACACCGGAGGTAACACGGAGAATTTCAGAAATTGAATTTTTAAAAAGGACCCTTTGTGACCTGCCATTTAGATAACTTGAAATCCATTTAAGCAGATCAACTGGAAAACCTAAAAGGTCAAGTTTTTGAATGAGAAGTAAGTGATTTACAGAGTCAAATGCTTTACTAAAGTCAGTGTAAATGACGTCTGTTTGAAAACTACTATTAAAGCCTTTTATCACAAATGAAGTGAGCTCTAGAAGGTTTGTGATTGTGGATCTACGTTTTATAAATCCGTGTTGACACGGAGAAATGATTGATCTGCAAAGGTGCTGCAAATGAGGAGTAATAATTTTTTCAAAAAGCTTAGGAATAGTTGACAACTTAGAAATACCTCTGTAGTTGCTGGCTTCTAAATTGTTACATTTTTTGAAAAGAGGAATAACAAATGATTCCTTCCAAATATTTGGGAATTGGGAGGTTTCTAGAGATAAGGTAAACAACTTGTGAAGAGGTTTGCACAGGGCCTTAGCGCAATACATAAGCACACACCCAGGCTTAATACGAAGAAGATCCAAAAGAAGAGAGCTTTCTGTTAAAGTGGGACAGAATATGAGGTTTGACTTGGACATGGTGTAAGAATAAGGCTGTGATGAATAATCTAAAGTAGAGTAAGTCGTTTGAAAAAATTGGGCAAATAAATCGGCTATTGCCTGATCTGTGGTTGCCGTCATGTTTTCGAACGACAGCGAGGAAGGAAAAGAATTAGATTTACGCTTGGTGTTAACGAAATTAGAGTCCTGAGAGAACTGGACCTTACAACGGCTTAAGTAACTATTATAACACTGAGCATTAAGCACGGTAAATCTTGACCGAGCACTTAAATATCTAGTAAAAACAGATTGAGAACCGGTATTTTTATATTTCCTAAAAAGTCTGGACTTTACATTTCCTAAGTGTGTCAACTCTTTGCTAAACCAAGGTGATTTATTGGAAACCGACGACTAGTACCACGGAACACAGGAATTAAAAAATGAGTTTATTGCAGTGTAAAAACATTAACTGCATCGGACATGTTATTGCATAAGTAAAGATCAGACCAATTAAAGCCAGAAATAACATTATTTAGCCTCAGAAAGTCTGCCTTGCGAAAACAATGTATTCGTTTGGTTGATTTTTCTGATTTTTCTTTAATTACTCTACCCGTGTCAAATGTAAGTTCGATTGTAGGGTAATATGGATCTTCAGGTTGCGTGAGTGGTGCTACTCTGAACAGAAACACACCTTCAGGATTTGATACAAAACACAAATCAAGTAGTGAATTTCAAAGATGGTTTACTTGAGATAAGGATATGTCAAGCAGGCCGTCAATAAAATCATGCTGTGCTATAGGTAGTAAGACATTCGATCCATCCTCAGTGGACCAGGTAACTCCAGGTATATTAAAATCATCTAGAACTACCAACTGATCCCTATTGGAAAGCTTATTTGCAACAGACTTAATATCGGAAAGGTGATTTAAATAATCAGGAAGTTCAGACAACTGTACTTAGGAAAAACTTCGGAGCTAAAAATTTCCAGGTTTCTGTAAACACAATAATATGAGATGCAAAGGAAAGGCTATCAGAATACAATTTAGTGAGCTTGCTACGCAAGCCTCTTGCAAAGTTAGAAGTTAGTTTTTTGAAATTGAAATTGGTACACTGGTTTGGCCTCGACTAGGAAGTTTTACTCCCACGGGCCCCTTCTTTTTTGTCTTAGCCTCGAACTCTTTTGCAACCATATTATCCGGCCAAAAGTCGCTCGAGCATATGGCTTCAAAAAGCTCGTTAGGGACAGTTATCTTGAAAGATGAAATGTCTCTAGCATAAGAAAACTTAAACTTTTCCACCTTTACACTATTACAGTCGGCTTTAGTTTTGTCTTGTATATAAGACAATACATCAGAAGATGTTTGATCAGGGGAAAGCCGAGAAACGAAAATTTGTTTCTTTAGTGGAACCACTAAAAGGGATTTTGGTGGAGCAGACATTGTTTCTGCAAAACCAACTTGAGCCGGTTGTCCGGACTCAGTAGTCCCTTGTGGTGTAGATGCTACATTCTGAGAGATAGGTGGATCCACTAATTGTGAAACCACTACGGACAAATCGGAATTCTTAGAAGTCCCTGGTTGCATGCATTCTGTAACGGATTGTTCGGATACCGAATCTTTTTTAGCTGCTGATCTTAGCAACATTTGAGGGTTTGCTGAAATCAGCTGCTAATCCGCCAGAATGCTCTGTTGATCTTTTGATTTTGGTTGCGGGGTGTTCCCCTTTTGCTCCTTACCACCAGCGGCCTTTTTGCGCTTAGGGGACTCTTCTAATAGCTTCGACTATTAAACTGCGAGTCCAGCGCAGAGAGGAGATCATCAGCTCGGCGAAAACTATCTCTAGCCACTCCGAAACAGCTAATCAGCCCCATCAGGCCGCCTTTAGTGGCGCACTTGGTGTGCACCATATTTTCACACAGCCAGCAAGTCATATTAGACTGGTCAGCCCTGATTACGAGGCTGCATTTTTTGCAGAAGCAGACTAAATTTTTGTTATTTATTTTATTTATTTACCACTGTACCAAGAAAGCGAATTTAAATTTATAAGCGAGCAGTTATAAGTACCGCAAGAGCGCAGAAACTGCACGCTTAGAACTTTCAAAGCAAAGAGAGCAAGAGAGCGGGAGCGTAAATAAGTTAAAGTGCATGCACAAAAGAGAAACGGCGGGGATATAAGAAAAGAAAAACACAGTTAAGAATTACCAAAAACTAAAACACTTTATTAGTATTAAATACAAAGTGCACTCGCGAACGGAGTTTAAATTTATGTTTTAATAAACCCGAAGAGAATCAAAATTGTTTTGATAAAACCCACCGATGGGAATAAACGAAAACAAAATGCAAAATTCGATGCGCAGAAAAAAAACACGACCGTTCACTTTGAAAGTCAAAGACGAATTCGAACAAGTAATATATACAAAACTACCGGGAAACGATAATTTTATACCTAGGAATTCGATGTCATAAAATTATTCGAAAGTTAGTTATTCTGACGAAAAGGTTGAGTCGACAGCAATGAGGACTCCACCTCTCCGTCTGGACTGACGATCAAGCCTGTAAATTGTGTACTTACCCGGGAGAATTTCGGAGCAAAGAATATCCAGCCCTAACCAGGTCCCTGTACATACCATAATATTATATACTAAGTAAGCCTCTTGTATTCTGATAGCAAAGAAGAAAAGAGGAGGCTAGTTTTATGGGATAGAAGAGGATGTGGAGGGCGCTGGGGATGGTTCTTTAATGGTATTTTCCATTTCCCCTGAACTATTCTTTTTTCTCTTAGCTTCGTACTCTTTTACAAATATGCCCTCGGGCCAGAAACTGGTGGAGCACACAGATGCAAAAAGAATGATACTTTCCTAGCATAAGAAAATTTAAATTGTTCGACCTTCAAAAAATCAACTTTGATTTTGTTACGGATATAAGCCGTAATATCCAGTGATGAGAGGTCTGGGGCGAGCCGTGAAACAAATACATGTTTTAGCTGGGGCTCCCGAACACAAGTAACCGTTTTTGGTACATGCAACCCTTTTTGATGCTACAGAATTTGTATCTGTACTACCAGTATCGGACTGTAATCCGGACGTTAAGTCCACTTTGTGTACCGAATCACTTTTGGCCGCCGATCTTAGTACCATTTGAGTGGCACCTAAGATTGGCAACTGAGCTGGAATCGAATCGCGAGTAGCAGGTTGCACGGCACCTGCCATAGAATACCCACCGACCGCAACTTTTTTGCGCTTTGGGGAATCGGGCTCAGCTAGCATGCGACTAGTGAGCTGCGATTCAAGCGCCACGAGCAGGTCCGTATTTTTACGGCAGTTTCGGATTAATTCCGTAACACTGCTTTTTGTGAGCCGCCTAATAGATATTGCCTGGTTCTTATATACGATGCATTCATCGCAGTAGTAGCGTTGGCCACTCCTCTTATGGATGGCATCGCGAAACAGGCCAGAATAGCCAAGACACTTTACGTGATAAATTGCATCACATGTATGGCAGGGAATACTTTGCTGTCCAGCCGAGATAACTTTCAATTTTTCAAGGAACAGAAAGCCATTATCACTAACCACGGACCACTGGGCACTATAGCGGACAAAAAAATCGAAAGCGCTCAAGAACTTTTTAATGCCAATAGCCTTTTCGGACTTATCAGACTCAACTTACGCGGATAAAATGGGACAAACGATTTCAGAGGTTAAATCTAATGAGAAGCATTTGCTTACATTGCTGAGAAATCAAACGTTGACTCTACAATCAATGTCATCAAAAGGGATGAAATCTCAAGCTCCAAGCGTTTAAAATCGATAGAGAATTATATTGCAAAAACTAATGCAAACAGAGATCGTAAACGTGTTAACAGATATTCGGCATAACACAATAAGCCCGATGTTGCTGTCACCAAGACAATTAAAAGATCAGTTCGAACAAATACGCAACCATTTAAGGCCTGGACAAAGGCTTCCAGTCTCTCCTGATAATATTTTATTGGCATACCAGATGATGAGAGCTGAGGGAACCATCACTAAGGAGCATAATCGACTTAGCAGAAATTCGTTCGTTGCTGATAGCTACTTTGACCTAACTTAATATGTGGCTGATATCCTGCATCTGCATATGATAACGGGTCATAAACCATATGCACCTAGCCGACGGACGTGTCTTCACACCATCTGTCATTACCCTTGGGAAACTTTAACCCGACCATCTGGTAGATGTAATTGCTAATTTCGGCTATTATTGCTGTAAACTGATAATAAACCAGGTTGTCCATTTTTATCTAGACTAGACCTAAGTAAATATCCTTATAAACCCAAATCATGTATATAAACCCGGATCCATACTCAATAAAACCAGTACAAAAAGAAATCTTGACGTATTCACTTCTCCGCAGCCCAATTTGTTCTGTACGTTTTGTGGCGGCTTTTGCCACTGGTTCTGTACTTGCGGCACACAACAAAAATATTTTCAGCATTCAGATTTCAGTAGAAATCCTACAATGGATGTGCCCAGTAGGACGGCTCTTGAGACGGAAGCGAAGCACACCTGCACATCAGAGTGATCCTCTGAGGCGCTTGTGCCTCTTGTTGTCGGCGCGGGTCGAGACCTGGCTGGCGCAGACGGACTTGGAGCGGTCGCGAATGGATTACCGCTGTGCAGGAGGGTGTCATGACGGTTGTGGCGTGTGAAACAACTTTGGATGGTATCACGACGGCATCTGCGAGTGGAAAGCAATCCAGTTATATTCTCCTGGCGACTGCTCGTGTAATTATTCAAGGAAACAATGGTCAATTTAGAGCATTGCTTGACTCTGGATCCCAAGTTAATGCCATTTCCGAAAGAGCAATCAAAATGCTCGTGATTAAAACCACAAATTCCATGCTTAAAATAAATGGCATTTGCGGAAAATCACACACTTCCAATGCAAGGATCAACGTCCAGATAAAATCAAAACAGGGCAATTTTACTTCATGGTTTTGACATTGCCACGAGACGGTTCTTATCACTAGAGAAGCGATTGCAAAAGGATCAAGCAATCAAAGAAAGTTACGTAGAGTTTATAAAGGAGTATGAAACTTTTAGACATATGAAGGAAGTACCCCAGACACATCTTCCGAAGTCTCATTACTTTATACCGCATCTTTGTGTGCTCAAACTCGACAGTCAGACATCCAAATTAAGAGTTGCATTCGACGCATATGCAGTGACATCTTCCGGTTAATCATTAAACGATTTATTGCACAAAGGTCCTACAGTGCAAAACAGTTTAATGTCAATACAGCTTTTATTTAGAATGAATAACGACGGTTTTACCGCTGACATTGAAAAAATATACAGGCAAATTTGGATAAATCTAAATGATCAACTATACCAAATGATCGTATGGAGAAATGATCCTTCAGAAAGGCTCAAGTATTATCGGTTGAAAAAACAGTCACATATGGCACAAAGTCTGTAACATATCTGGCAACGAAATGCTTGGAATATTTAGCAAATAAGTAAATGTAACAAGAGAGAACGCTATAGTCGAGTGCCGCGACTATTAGATACCCGTTACTCAGCAAAACAACTTAATATAAATATGCCTTCTTGTAATAAATTGACTAGAAATATTAAACATACATACTTATATTGGCTAACCACATACATTCTTAAATAGTATTATGTATATTAAAGTCTAAATGTTTGCACAACACGAGTAACGGGTATAGAGAATAGCTTTCTTTGAAAGGAGTTATCTTTGCCGGGCAATTGCAACTGTGTACAATGTAAATACATACATACACACATACGCCATTGTTTGACTCAGACCTCCAATTTGGCTAACTTGATTTGATTTGCATAGTTCTTGGGATATAGTTCGGTATTGACAAATGAAAACCATCGCATTTTCCTTTAATAGAAATCCTTATCGAGAATTAACGTTGACTCTGTTGAGCACCTTGGCCAGCTGTTCCAAAGTCATCCGTTAGATGACGCTATTGTATTGCGCCATCTACCCCAAGACATTGGTACCACGGGCCATGAAAGGCGGAAATGTAGGCGCTAGCCAGGCTTAAGCGTTTAATGGGTTTTTGGGCGTTAGAGTGGGCGTGGAAAACTTTTATTAGGCCAATCAATAGGTATTGACGAAACAAATACATATCAATTAAAATTTTCATATTAGCATCAAAACTGTGGCCACAGCTTGTGGCTTGTGGGCGTCAGAGGGGGCGTGGCACCATTTTGAAACAAACTTGCGCTGCGTAGGAACTCTTAAAATCTACATGCAAAATGCCAATCTTCTAGCTTTTATAGTTTCCGAGATCTCAGCGTTCATAAGGACAGACTGACAGACTGACAGACGGACAGACGGAGATGGCTAGATCGACTCGGCTAGTGATCCTGAACAAGAATATATATACTTTATAGGGTCGGAAACGCTTCCTTCTACCTGTTACTTTTGCACGAATACAATATACCCTTTTACTCTACGAGTAACGGGTATAAAAATGAGTAAAGGAATATTTAAACGAGATATCCAACATGTCGCCCCACTATTCTCAGAGGAGGAGCCTGTTCATCCAGCTGCCGAAAAGGAAGATGAGAATCCACCCGATGAGAGGCAGGCAAAACACCATACATCGCAACCAACAAAAATGTTTTCTTCGGATGGTAGCTGTAAAATGCAAATGATTCATAATGAAACGGATTCTTCTTGCAAAATAATAAAAGCAGACTGGGAACGCATAATTGCAAAACCTGGATGCACCATTCGAAATTCCTTATTGACAGTCACATGTTGGAAACCACATTAACTCAGTGAAAATCTACGACTTAATTCAACAAGATCTACCTTTACAAGTTCGTAGGAAGCCCCAAACCATAAATACAAAGAGAACTTTTGCATTCCATTAGTTTTAAATTACCACATATTTATGGTTTTTGCATTAATTTTTATAATAATCATTGCTCTTATTCATTTTATGAAGAAATGGCGAAAACCTAGAAATGTCATTCAGCTGAATCAAATGCCGGCCACAACTGTAAATAGAGACTGTTCTTTGATTCTGCCCTTCACGTTGTAATTGTAATTGCTTATTTAGGATATTTTTCTGTAAGCTGATATTAAAACATGTTGTCCATTTTTATCCATTTTTGTCCATTTTAATATAGATATTCCCCAAATCATGTATATAAGCCCGGATCTATGCTTAATAAAATCTGGACGAAAAGAAATCTCCGAAGCTCAATTTGTTCTGTACTTATTGCGGCGACTTTTGTCACTGGTTCTGTACTTGGGCGCGCAAAAAAAAACATTGTCAGCAAACATATTTCGGTAGAAATCACACATAATTCTTTCAATTTAATTTGCCTGAACAGAGTGATCAGATTCTAACTGCTATTTATAACGGCTGAAAGTCCATACCTCTTTTGTTTAGTGAGTTTTTATTGAATAAACTATTCTAGATTGGGATACACTTTAATCAAGGCAATGAAGAACGGTATGTTTCAATAACGATAAAACCAGATCGAAATCAATTGAGTTAACTAGGTTTAAAGAAAGATAAGCAGTACCGTAAACAATGTCATAAGCACTTGTTGAAATTAGATTGATTCAAACCTGTAAGGGCATCTGTTAAAGCAGAGAACCGAAAATAAAGTTTTAGAATAAGATACAAATTAAAGTAATAGCTTAAGAGACCACATAAGCTTTTATTGTGCACCGCTTACATGTATATATTTATCTTTGTTATTATCAATGCTAAGTTCGTTAACAGCAACCCATCGCATTCACCTGCGCCTAATTTGTAAGTTGAAGCCGCCACACTTGCGCCTTTTTTTTGATCTTGCAACAGCTAAGCCAGCGTCTATTAACTTTTGCCTTTCTCAAAAAATATTAATAATTATTTCTTTCGGAAATACTTCATGGCGCCCGGGCGGGGACTGCGAAAATTTTTGCTTGGATTTCATAAAAAAAAAAATTTTTTTGATAGCTGCTTGCAAGTTTCGGCGCCACTTGTCATATTTATTTTTGCATGACAACTGCCGTTTGTGGAAATAAATCTGACGACCAGTTAACAGTGCCAAACAATAGTTGATCGGTAAAAATAATAAGTTTCACAAATTTTCATGTCATATGTGTAGGAAGTTAAAAAGATTTCCAGCCTAAAAAAATGGAAAATCACCGATGTTTACCTACATCGATGTTTCGATGTTTTTCAGAAAAGAACATCGATGTATCGATACATAGAATTCTATACAAATTTTAACGTATATTTTAATTTCTTTTATTTAATTAATCAAAAGGTGTTTAGACTCCAGACTGCCAAGCAGTGATGGGTAAAGAGGAAACATCGAACATCGATGTTTGAAAACCTCGATGTGTTCCAAGTTTTGAAAAACATCGATGAATCGATACATCTCAGATGTTATTTCCAGCTCTATTCCCCAAGATAAAATAATATAAATAATAGACTACCAAAAAACAAAAGCCACGACTATAATATAGCCGTTACATGGCTAACCAATTTCCAAATAAATCAAGCTCTCTTTCGCTCTCTTAAATATTAGGTTGTCAAATAACTCCCTTTCGCTTTTTTGCTCTTTATTCAATGCTTTATAAAAATTTATACAGTGAACGGATTTAGCTAAAATATTCGCCGTTTTGTTCGATAATGTGTTCCCATTTAGACGGCAACTTCATAATACCCCCCTCGTAGAAACTTCCCTCCCTATTTGCGAAAAACTCTGACAGCCACTTTTCACAACCCTCTTTTGAGCCCAACCATACACCAGTAAGGGCATTCGCCATGGACATGTACAGGTGGTAGTCACTTGGCACTATGTCCGAGCTATAAGGTGGATGCGATAAAATCTCCCATTAGCTTCTGACGAGTCATCCTGTTGGCCAATTCTGGTCGATCGCCAGCTTTAAGCGGTCCAGTTGTTCGCAGTAGATGGTAGAATTAAGCGTCCCCATCCGCTTCAAAAATGGGTCGAGTTTATTCCGTTGCAGCAGCATATCGCAGGCGTTGATTCTGTCCAACAGGTTTTTTTGCGTCAAATCATGCGGCACCCAAACATCCAGCTTTTTTTTGTACCCAGCCATCTGCAGATGGTTTAAAACGGTTTGGTGCTTTCGCTGTGTCTACCTAAATTAGTTTCGTTTAGATGTAGAGACGCTTTAAACTTTGATTCACGCAAACCGCATTATTCTTGCAGAGTTATTGGAAATACATTTAGAATGATGCCAGCTTTCGACGAAGAAACAATCCTTTTCATATTCAAAATGTAACTATTTCTTAAGACTTTCGAGCAACGGGTTGACTCTGATAACTCGTTGTACAATAACAAAACGTTTAACCATTTGTCTTTCTGAAGACGCATTGGGAGCAAAAAAATGTTTCAGATGCTGCTTAAAAAAAACATTAGCAAGCTTAAAGAGTGTCTTTAACAACAAGTGATTAATTTTATTAAACTCTAGATCAGCTGTTATAGAAGAAAAATAACAAAATAATTGGTTAGATGTTTACGCAATAATCTCATTTGCTTATTCCTGTGTTCCGTGGTACTATCCGTCAGTATCCAAAAACTCTCTCTTCTCAATCTGTTTTTGCTAGATATTTAAGTGCTCGGTGTTATAATAGGACCCGAAATAGTTTTATAAATTCGTTAAAACTAAGCGTAAATCTAATTGTTATCCTTTCTCGTTGTCGTTTAAAAACATGACGGCAACCACAGTTCAGGCAATAGCCGAATTATTTGTCCAATTTTTTCGAACGACTAGCTCTAATTAAGACCATTTACCACAGCCTTATTCTTTCACCATGTCCAAGTCTAAACTCATATTCTTTCCCATTTTAACAGAAAGCTCTGTAATTAAGTTGACAAAACATGTCAAACGTACATGAAATACTTATAATTAAATGGTTTAAATGTCTTAGTCTAAATTGTCATGGAAGTGTTTTTTGTTTTTTACTTCTGAAGGTTAACAAATTGTTCTTTTGGTGCCCCCTAAATTATTTGGGGAAATAAATTTTGATACTGTTTTCTGATGTTTTTGTGATTTTTTTTTTTAGTCTTAATTTAGATTAAACTTAATTCCTACGTTAAGATTCTCTACTAAACGGTAATTGTAGTGATTTTAAGCATTTCCTTTTATAGTTTATGTTGATTTTACGTTAAAACAAGAAAGGAAAGCTAACTTCGGGCGCAGCCGAAGTTGATATACCCTTGCAGAATATTATGTACATTATATTCTCCAAAATTATTCATATGATACATTCTTAATACTCATAAAAAATCCCAACTTCCTAACTTTAAAAACACCAAAGTTATGGCATTTCCAATCGTTCAGTTATATGGCAGCTATAGGATATAGTCGGCCGATCCTTATGAAATTTGGTAGGTCAGATTCATTCGCCAAAAATAAAACCCAAAGAAAATCCCAACTTCCTAACTTTACAAACACCAAAGTTATGGCATTTCCGATAAATCAGTTGTATGCCAGCTATAGGATATAGTCGGCCGATCCTTATGAAATTTGGTAGGTCGGATTGATTGGCTAAATATAAAACCCATAGCAAATCCCAGCTTCCTAACTTTACAAACACCAGTTATGGCATCAAGTTATGGCATTTCCGATCAATCAGTTATATGGCAGCTATAGGATATAGTCGTCCGACATATATACTGCGTGCAAAGGAAAGAAGGGTGTGTGCAAAGTTTTAATTCGACATCTTTAAAACTGAGAGACTAGTTTGCGTAGAAACAGACAGACGGACAGAGGGACATGCTTATATCAACTCAGGAGGTGATCCTGATCCAGAATATATATACTTTATAGGGTCCGAGATCTTCCTTCACTGCGTTGCACACTTTTGACCAAAATTATAATACCCTCTGCAAGGGTATAAAAATGCCTCATTTATTTTTTTCAATGAAAATTTGTTTACATTTTGTATTTTGACATGCTTATAAAATAATTGACCCTGACATTAACCGTATCGTATGAAAAAATTCATGAAAATAGGCCTTTTTTGGGCGAATTAACCATAGCCCCACTTAAGGCATTTAAATCAAAAAAAGCTTTTTCAACTTTTCCCATTATTTCACTTTTGCAAATGTGACAATTGTTAGTGAACAATTCTTTTGAACTGTTACTAAATGTATTTTTTATACCCTTGCAGAGCGTATTATAATTTTGGTCAAAAGTGTGCAACGCAGTGAAGGAGACATCTCCGACCCTATAAAGTATATATATTCTTGATCAGGATCACCTCCTGAGTTGATATAGCCATGTCCGTCTGTCTGACCGTCTGTCTGTTTCTACGCAAACTAGTCTCTCAGTTTTAAAGCTATCGAATTGAAACTTTGCACACACCCTTCTTTTCTTTGCACGCAGTATATATGTCGGAACGGCCGGGATCGGCCGACTATATCCTATAGCTGCCATATAACTGATTGATCGGAAATGCCATAACATTGGTGTTTGTTAAGTTAGGAAGCTAGAATTTTCTATGGGTTTTATATTTGGCCAATCAATCCGACCTACCAAATTTCATAAGGATCGGCCGACTATATCCTATAGCTGCCATATAACTGAACGATTGGAAATGCCATAACTTTGGTGTTTTTAAAGTTAGAAAGTTGGGATTTTTTATGAGTATTAAGTTGCATCATATGAATAATTTTGGAGAATATAATTTACAGAGTATTCTGCAAGGGTATATCAACTTCGGCTCCGCCCGAAGTTAGCTTTCCTTTCTTGTTTAACAATCTTTTCATCCTGAATTAAGCTATCTTCTGTAACGTCAGATAATATTTGAATTTCTTTAGTTTTCTTTATATGGATTTCATATAACTGAAGAGCCTCTGTATTACATTTTTTTAATAATTATATGTGCAAAGATAATATCATGTGAATTGATTCAATTATAGTGTCATTCTTAATTGCTGTACTGAGTCAACATTTATGTTTTGAAGCTCCGTTTATATTTTTACAGCTTGGTTCTCAGGCGGCCCCATAATTATCCCCAGACCCCAGTAAGTGAGAAACTACATTTCTTCTTCTTAAGGGAAATATTGAGATAATTTAATTTTAAGGTAGGACTTAGATACTTAGAACTCTTAAATGAATGAATTTATTAAACAACTCGTGAAATGGGTCCCAATGGTCAAATTTTTGATTTGTCACTTCTACCTTAGTTGGCACACTTTCCATGATTTATTTCTTCATGTTTTTTGTGATTGTTAACATATCAAATTCTAGCTTTTCTAGAACTTTATCAAACCTCCCATCAGTGATAATTTTTTTAATCCTAATCTCAAAGGATTTCCATTTATCTCCTCCTTTATCTTCTAACGTCTCTTCTAAAAAATTATTTAATTGCTCTATGGCTTTTTCTAACCTGCTACCACCAACTATCTCCTTTTTGGCCCTTCTGCGACTCGCTCCTGAATCTACCTCGGCTTTGTCACCTTGAAATAATACTTCATCCATACGCGTTTTTATATTGTTAACATCAATCAATTTCCTTAAATTGAAACCAACTTTTTGTAGTTCTTGTGAAATTTATTAAGCTCGTGGGCCAACCAACATTTGATCGTTCAAACTTTTGTTATTACTTGTTTTTTTAGAATAACTATCAGCCCAGAGGCGTCAGCGCAAGACCCTGTATAAAACCAACAAATAGTAGTAGTAGTTCATATGTTTTAAGCGATTTATTATAAGCAAAATAGAGTAATTAAATTGCAAGTAGAAGTCCCAAAATGATCTATTCCCTTGGGTCATTTAACTTAATTCGTATTTTTTTAGAGTAGTGGCGTTCATATTGTCGGCGTAGTGTAATGCAAGACTCTTTTGAATTCTAACCTATAATAGTTGAGCGCTGAATCAGCGTTACTCCTAATCTTTTATCTAAGGTGGTAGGTATAGAGCAGGCTGCGCACTTCCATTGGGAATCTGGTGCCGCTGCTATTCTGTCGCTGCTGCTGACGTTCTCACACCGCTGCCTTTCCGTCGCTGCCGCTTCTTCTGTCCCTGTTATTCTCTCGCTACCGCTGCTGCTATTGCGCCGGTCCTATGCACATTGGGATTAATTGTATTTTTGTTGGCATAAACTCTAATTTTAAAGATACGTTTACGAAATAGTAAGACTAAGAACCACCCCCGTCCGCGAGGGTAATTTTAACGAAAAATGCATTTTTTGGTTTTGACCAGGCCCAGTCAACCGTCCCAATCCCATATTTAAAATAAGTTTACGTATTATATTATTGTATTTTACTTATCATTTGTATTTAACTCGAAATCTAAATTTTGTCGAACTCGAAATGCGGGATATCAATTACTTATTTAACAAGGGGTATCGACAAAGTTGTGATTATTCTTCAGACACACTTCCAGCAGTTCGCCCCTACAAATCTCGAGTTGTTCCGAATCTATTGACATATTATGAAATGGTGCAAGTATGCGCAAAAGTTATTATATACAATAACAAATATTACCACATTTGCACTTTTAATTCGTACTCTTGCTAGTTCTCCTCCACGAAACACAAATATTTATAGTTTAACTTCTACATAACATATGGTTCAATAAAACAATTAAATACAGCAAGAAACAAAGGCATTTCTATTGTAAGCACTCTAAGGAATATTATACATACCTTGACGAATATTTTCAAAAATTTTTAAGTTTTAAAATTTAATTTTTAAAATAGTTTTATGATTTAAAAATGCTGAAAATTTCACAAAATAATTTTGTACTTTATGCCAAAAAAAGTTTTTCATCCCAATGTGTTATGGCTTAGCAGCTACATTGCTGTAGCCACTTGAATTTCTAATGTGGTGCGGCCGCTGGGGGCGCTGGCTGGTGTTAACTTATATTAACTTATTATTATTATGTTTATTACTATAAACAACTCTTGTTGTTTTCTAGTTGAATTTAATTATTAAATGCTTCGCATGGCATAACATTATAATAATAGCTTTACATTATAATAATAGCTTTAAATTATAATAATAGCTTTATGCACAACAAAGTATGTTTTTCCATTTCGCTAGGTCGCTCCCAAGAAATTTATTTAATTCTTCATGTGCATTTTTTACTTTCCCATCACTAATTGTGCCAGTAAAAAGAAGAAAAGCTTTTTGTTTTTTGTATGGAGGTTTAACAATTTTGTAAAACAAAATAATATAGCTCTTGACTTATTTAACTGAACGAAAATTTTAATAAGGTTGATGAGATAAATATTAAGTGTGTATCTCAGTGAGACAGTGAAGTATGGACGCAAGTTTTATGATTTTCACAATTTAAGTATTTTACAGTTTTATCCCACAGCTTTAAAACATTTTCTTATTTAGGAGCATAGAACGGCTTCTAAGCGATGTACTTGTAAAGCGCTAGATATTGGTGTCTAGATAAAAACATACGTTCTTGAACCAATGGTCAGCTGGAAGGAAAATTATGAATTGGCCAATCACACGAATCATTTAGCCTTGGTCTGTTTCTGAAAAAAATGCAGCTTCGTAATTAGGGCTGACCAGTCTAACACGACTTTCTGGCTGTGTGAAAACATGGTGAACACCAAGGATCCCAATTTGCAGTTCTGTCGTGAGATGAAATCGTTCATGCGCCCAACTAAATGCGGCTTGAAGGGACTGATTTGCTGTTTCGTTGTTGCTAGAGATCGTTTTTGCACGAGCTGATGATCTCCTCTCTGCGCTGGATTCGCAGTTTAATAGCCGTACGCTATTCGAAGATTCCCCTAAGCGCTGGTGGTAAGCAACAAAATCAAAAATCAATCAAAAGAATAACAGCCGATTAGCAGCTGATTGAAGCAAACCCTCAAATGTTGCTAAGATCAGCAGCTAATAAAGATTCGGTATTCGAACAACCCGTATAAGAATGCATGCATCTACACTCATACCAAAATTAACCCTAAAAACAAGAAATTCATTCAGAAAAGTCACAACGTTTGTCTGTGGGAAAAAGACAGAGAAATTAGTACAATTATGATTTATTTCAGTTCTTACAAGTAAAATCCGATAAGTATCTTATCCGAAAAAACTTTTAATTTTATTCGTCCGTCGGTGGGATTCGAACCCAGGTCTCCCGCGAATGAGTTCAAAGACATTGAATGGAGCCACGGTTGCGCGCGAACAGCGAATGGCAAACCAAAGACTATATGATGGGGCGTTTGCGAAGAAAATTAGTTTAATAAAGTTTTTAGAACTCGTTAAGTCGCAACTGTGAAAGTCGAAATATTTAAAATAAATTTTCTAAGATGATATTTCATATGACAAAAAATATTTTAATTACTTTTCCATAAAGGGTAAAACTTTTAGTCGTTCTAAGCATTACTTCTCATCTGTGTTTATAACACAAGTAAAAAAAAAGAAAAAAGAAAGATGTCGGCAGCTGAAAATGAAGTTGCGGTGCTTAGATTTCTGCTCAGACGTTCTAACCCATAGGCTACTCAGACAGGGTTAGAACAATTTTATGGTCATTTTAGAAAATGTTATAAAAAATATTTCTATATTTTGGGATTAATTTCTATTTTTAAGAAAATATTTCTATATTTAAGAAAATATTTCTATATTTAAGAAAGCGTTTCTATTTTTTAGGGTTATCGAATTTTTAAGGTTCATTTCAGAAAAATTTTCTATTTTTTAGGGAAGAATTTCTAATTTGAAGAAAAAAATTTATAAAAATAAGTACCATTTTCACTAAAATATAGAAATTCTTTCTTGGATTTAGGGTGAGTTTAGTTTATGGCGACAATTTCTACATTTGAGAAACACTTTCTTGATTTAAGAAAAGTTTTCTTGTTTTGAGAAAAAAATTTCTTGAAAATATAAATCTTTTCTTGGATTTAGAAAAAATAAAGTTTTAGTGCGAATTTCTAAAATTTAGGGTTAATTTTGCTATGAGTGTAAGAATTCCGATTTGTCCTCTGTGGTTTCACAATTAGTGGATCCACCCTCAATAAGTAGCTACACCGCCACAAGGCACTACTGAATCCGGACAGCCGGCTCAAGTTGGTTTTAAAGAAACAATGTCTGCTCCACCAAAATCCCTTTCAGTGGTTCCACTAAGAAGCAAATTTTCTTTTCTCGGCTTTCCCCTGATCAAACATCTTCGGGTGTATTGTCATATATAAAAGACAAAACTAAAGCCGATAGTAATAGTATAAAGGTGGAAAAGTTTAAATTTTCATATGCTAGAGACATTTTATCTATAATATATCTATATATATCTAACTGTCCCAAAAAGCTTATGGCTCTAAAAGAGTTCGAAGCTATGATAAAATGAAGAGGCCCAAGGAAGTAAGACTACCTAGTCGAGTCCAAACCATTACACCATTTTCAAAAAACTAACTTCTAACATCGTTCTTTCCTATCAGAATGCAGAGGCAGCAAACTAACTAAATTGTATTCTGATAGCCTTTCCTTTGCATCTCATATTATCGTGTTCATAGAAACATGGAGATCTTTAGCTTCGAAGTTTATCCAGGTAAGTACACAATATATACACCGTCCCTCCTCTTCCGACAGAGAAGTTATTTTTTGAGGAATTCAATACGATTGAATTTATTTGAGTAAAGTTATCGCTCTAACCCTACATACATAACTTGCTCATATATTCCGCCGTTCTCTGAACTTCCTGATTACTTAAATCACCTTTCCGTTATTAAGTCTGTTGAAAAAAAGCTTTCCGATCAGTTGGTAGTTCTAGGTGATTCTAATATACCTGGAGTTACTTGGTCCACTAAGGATGGATCGAATGTCTTACTACCTATAGCACAGCATGATTTTATTGACGGTCTGCTTGACATATCCTTATCTCAAGTAAACCATGTTCGAAATTCACTAGGTCGCCTACTTGATTTGTTTTTTGTATCAAATCCTGAAGGTGTGTTTCTGTCCAGAATAGCACCACTCACGCAACCTGAAGATCCATATCAGCCTACAATCGTACTTCCAATTGACATTGTAGAAGAAAAATCAGAAAAATCAACCAAACGAATACAAGGCAGCCATTTTGAGGCAATAATTTTATTTCTGTTTGTTAGGCCTGCCGTATAAGGACATTTCCTGCCATTTAGAATTACAATCCGATCTAGATAACTTTCAAAACTGGTGCCGAGATAGTGTACTAAATTTAAACGTTTCTAAGTGCAAGCTGATGGCTTTTTATCGAGTTAATCCGATACACGCGTCTAACACGTTTAGTGGCAGCTCTTTAGATAGAATAACTCTTGTAAACGATCTTGGCGTTCTTTTGGACCCTAAACCAAAATTTTCTGATCACATTTCGTCCATGGTTAATAAAGCCAGATGAGTGATCGGTTTTATTAAAAGGTGGTCAAAATAATTCGATGATCCTTGTGTCTCTTAAACTTTATTTGTTTCTTTAGTCCGTCTGATTCTGGAGTGCGGTTCTCCTGTCTGTAGTCTACAATACGGAACACATATTGATCGTATTGAATCTGTACAACTTATTTCTTTTTGCTTTACTGCGCCTAAATTGGGATGCAAATCTTAACTTACCTTCTTATTCTAGTAGAACTCTGTTGATTAATTTACCCTCCCTAGCCAACCGTAGAACTATGCTTGGTAATATCTTAATTTACACCCTTATTCATGGTGACAGCCTCGACTTGGTATGTCGGCTAAACTTTTCTTTGCCAAGTAGATTAACTTTAATTTATATTATTCATATTACTTTTTTTTATGGACTTTTACCTATATTTTTTAATCTCGCGTATATCTTCGAGAGAATCGTGTTGCTGACATAAAAAATGCTAGCGATAATATAAGAATATACGGCTTGAAAACGATAAAACTATGAAATATAGTAATTGTAGAGTCTAAAGTTGACTCTTTTAAAACTATTGGTTTTTTTTATAAACGTTACACAAGAGTAAAAGGGAATGTAGTATTCGTTGGAAAGTAAAAGGTCGAAGGATGCTTTTCCGTCCCTACAAACTCTATTTATTCTTGCTCAGGATCAAAAGTCAAGTCCGTCCGTCTGTATGAACGGCAACATCTTGGAGTAGAGCTAGAAATTTGCGACTTAGCATGAAGATTCTACGTTTTCTTATGCAGCGCAGTTTTTTTCAAATCTTTAGGAGCTAGTTATTGGGAGGAATATGAAAATATCAATATCTATCCACAAAAATTTTCCAAATCGAAACATTACTTATGTGTTAGTTTTGACGTCATCTTTTAAAAACGGAATTTATATAGTTATGAAAGTGGAAAGAGCGAACCCTAAAATTTTCGAAATACGAAACCAAGTTGAGCATATTAATTTTTAAATTGGTTAGCTGAGTAACGGCACTAACCATACAACATATAGACTGGTCATTTCATACAACGAAAGTGGTCACCAAATTTTTGAATCGGGAGGCCCCACAGCTGGTAGCGGCAGGCCACGCACACTTCGTGTGCCTTCGGGTTTTTTTCGCCTCGTTCTAATTCTCATTTTGACGCTCCCGATAACATTCAAACACTTGTTTTGAAAAAATGTAAACAAAACAAAAGCCAAACAGCCGTTCTTGTTTCTGTCCCCACCCCTAAAATTCAATCGTCGGTAGGGTATGCAGGCACCATCCGCTCGCAGAACAACAACCAAAGCTGATTTGGTTTGAAGTTTTCTGATCCACTTAAAAGCAGTCGTTGTTTTTTGTGACACCGACTGCGATATGCCCTGTTCGTATCTCAGTAGATTGATTTCTATTAATTGGAATACATACATATATGCAAAACATTTTACTGCTACTGCTGATATGAATTTGCAAACCAAAATGAAATTTATGCTGAAATATTTAAAAATATACTATAACATATAATATTCTTATTTTTATCATTAACCCAATAGTGAATACGTCCATATTGTTAGGGTACCAAGTCTGAAAAGTAGCAAAAGACAAAATATTCTTGCTGCATCGAAATGAAATGATCGCACACTTGCACCCCTGTATGAGAATGCATGAACAAAGCCCAATTCAAGCGCAGGGCAACCTTCTTCAAAATGCGCGTCTCTGCGACAGAACGACCGAACTCGAGTAATAAGCGCGCGAGCGTCAAAATGAGAATTAGAACGAGAGCGAAAAAAACCCGAAGGCACACGAAGTGTCCGGCGCTACCAGCTGTGGGGCCTCCCGATTCAAAAAATTGGTGACCATTTTCGTTGTATGAAATGACTAGTCTATATGTTGTATGGTTAGTGGTAGCGGGTACCTAATTTAAAGTCTGGTCGAGTATTTTAGTAGTGCATTCAACGTCACTATATCAGAAGGAGGATCGTTTTCAACAGACTATACACAAAGCTTTACCGACAGAACTCCATCTATGTAACTAAAACTAATGAAGTTTGGCAACTTCCAATTGCAAACCTTCGCTATTCTTAACATAGAGGAGTTTCTGACGCTCTGCTTTCATCCCCGTAGATAGCTGATGAGTCTGAGGTGACGTGCAGACATAACTATCATAGTCGGGTTCACTCCACACTGTGAAATATAATTAACGTGTGACCTCGACTTTAATCAATAACTTCAATAAATAGTAACCGCTCAAATAGATTTATCTACCAATATGGTCGGAAACTCTTACATCTACTTATATTATACTTTTCAACGAATACAATTTAGCCTTTTACTTTTCTAGTAAAGGGTATAATGAATAACTACACATAGTACTTCTGGTTATTTTGCATATAAAGTATTTATGTTTTATTGGTAATGTACAATATTTGTTTTTTATTTCTGTCTTGACAGGCGAAACCATAAAACGTGCAGAAGATGAACATGTTCGGATTGTTCAATCCATAATGGAAAAATGTATGAAGAAGGAATCTTTATTAAATGAACTTTATCTTCAATTAATTAAGCAAACTACGGATCATCCAGATGCAAACTCAAGAGTAAATTTAAAAAACTGGGCACTTTTATCCCTTGTATGCAGTGTTATCTTGCCTTCGATAAAGTCTATTCGAAAGTACCTGATTGCTCATTTAAAAAGATGCTCAAGTGATTTTTTGTCTGAAGAGGGTAAATACGCAAGATTTGCAGAAAATGTAAGTACTGTTTCGGTGTTTATTAAAAATTTTAAAATATCCTTTCAATTTATTTAAGTAACGTTAAGATTATTTAAAATCAAATGTGTAGATTTCCAAATATAATATATATTTTTTTCATTGGTGATTTTTTTATTTATATTTATTTGTTTTTCCGATTGTTTCTATGATAAAATTGTCGACTTCTAATACTAGGGGGAAAGTCATCGACGCAGCGGAGGAGTATTTTGCAGACCTTCCGAAAAATTACCTTTCGGATGGGATCAAGAAGTTGGAAAATCGCTGGAATAAGTGTATCGAGCTAAAAGGGGACTACACTGAATAAAATAAAAAACATTTGAGAAAAAATAATTTTTTCATACCCAAGGAGGTTACTCTTTACTCCATCTAGTATATAGATCAAAAGGTACCATTTTAACCTAGGGATTGAAAACCAAAATTTAAAGGAAATCAATTGGCTTAGATGTGCGAAAGTCCGAAATATAGAAATTTCGAAAACGGGAGCTGTTGAAACCGGTGGCCTAAAATGTTCAGTTACATTTTTGTTTAAAATAGGACTCGAATGACAAATCACTATTAATCCGATAATCCGTTCAAAAGTTATTAAAAAAAGGTTTTTAACGTAACAAAACTTGGTTTGTCTGCATGCATTAATTCGCAGAAAATTCGGTAATTTTTTACGAATGTTTATTGGCGATACGAATTTTTGTTTTTATGTTATCACATGGAAGCAATACAAACAATATTTAAACAATATATGCGAGAATTTGCATTCCAAAAATATTAATACGGCGGCACCTCAAAACAAGAAAGGAAAGCTAACTTCGGACGGAGCCGAAGTTGATATACCCTTGCAGAACACTCTGTAAATTATATTCTCCAAAATTATTCATATGATGCATTCTTAATACTCATAAAAAATCCCAACTTCCTAACTTTAAAAACACCAAAGTTATAGCATTTCCAATCGTTCAGTTATATGGCAGCTATAAGATATAGTCGGCCGATCCTTATGAACTTTGGTAGGTCGGATTGATTGGCCAAAAATAAAACCCATAGAAAATACCAACATCCTAACTTAACAAACACCAAAGTTATGGCATTTCAGATCAATCAGTTATATGGCGGCTATAGGATATAGTCGGCCGATCCTTATGAAATTTGGTAGGTCGGATTGATTGGCTAAATATAAAACCCATAGAAAATTCCAGCTTCCTAACTTTGCAAACACCATAGTTATGGCATTTCCGATCAATCAGTTATATGGCAGCATAGGATATAGTCGGCCGATCCCGGCCGTTCCGACATATATACTGCGTGCAAAGGAAAGAAGGCTGTGTGCAAAGTTTCAACTCGATAGCTTTAAAACTGAGAGACTAGTTTGCGTAGAAACAGACAGACGGAAAGACGGACATGGCTATATCAACTCAGGAGGTGATCCTGATCAAGAATATATATACTTTATAGGGTCGGAGATGTCTCCTTCACTGCGTTGCACACTTTTGACCAAAATTATAATACCCTCTGCAATCTTTTTTTGGCAAAGGCACATGTTTATAAATTCAGTCTTTTAAAAAATGTTTAATTTATATATTCTTTAATGGAATTAACAAAAGTTAGTTTATATTAAACATTTCAGCGAACTCTTGTAACGGCTCCTGAAGAAACGTTTATATGTTTTGCCTAGAAGTATACTTTTGGGAGCGCTTTAAGCTAAGCTTTGTTGCCTAACCAAATTAGAAGAGTCTAGCTTTATTGCATGCCTTAATGAGTACTGGTAATGAGTATTTTCGGTAAAACTAATTAGGGGAGATGCCAGCTGATAGTTGGGGCACAGTCTTGAGATTGTGCCCTGCAAGCAGCAAATAACCGAGATCCAGAGGAGCAACCCCAGCTTAAGCATGTGCATATAAAGTGAAAATAAATAAACGAACCCCAATAGAAATAGGTGTACCTATGCGCATTGCACTCCATTGCTCCAGCGCAGACCCCCACACGTCAAAAGGAGTAGATCAATCTGTTCGAACTGCTGTGTGCCTTTACCCATGGTACTCGAATGCACTTTCTGTTTGCCCCGAGTGCGTAACCTCTGCCTTGCCGACCAACCTCTGGCCGCCATAACGACCTGCAACTTTAACCTTTCAACCAGCTAGTTTTAAATTTTTGCTGATACCTTTGTTTTAATCAGCCCAAATCGAACGCCTCTTTAAACGTTTAAAAACAAAAATGGATTACAACTAAATATGTTAATTCTACAAATTAATTATAATTTCTAATTAAGGAATAATTTTTTTGTGTGTTGCGCCAATAGATTATTGGGATAAAGAATGGCTGAAAGTTTCTTTAAATCGTTTTCAAAAATATCGCCTGAAAATGAGTCAATATAAACCTGCGGTGTTACGAAACGCCATACATTATTTCCAGCATTTTTCCAGCATTATTTCGATCTTTCGCCGATGGATAAGTTGCCGTGAGTTTTCTTTAATATAATTGTGGGAGCCGGCAAAGAGCACCAACGAGCATCACGGAGGATGCGGAGATGCAAAACAGTTAGTTAACAATGAGCAGCAGTACGAAGCAGATGTACCGAATGTGAATAAAGTGAATATGTTTAGTTTTGGGAAATAAAGTGTTTAATTTCGGTTACCTGCGGGTCAATACATTAGCGACGAGGTCAAACCTTTATTTTTGCGGAAAGGTACGTAATTATAATAAATACACAAATATAAATAAAATTTAGTGAAATGAAAAAAAACAAGAAAGGAAAGCAAACTTCGGGCGGAGCCGAAGTTGATATACCCTTGCAGAATACTCTGTAAATTATATTCTCCAAAATTATTCATATGATGCATTCTTAATACTCATAACAAATCCCAACTTCCTAACTTTAAAAACACCAAAGTTATGGCGTTTCCAATCGTTCAGTTATATGGCAGCTATAGAATATAGTCGGCCGATCCTTATGAAATTTGTTAGGTCGGATTGATTGGCCAAATATAAAACCCATAGGAAATCCCAACTTCCTAACTTTACAAACACCAAAGTTATGGCATTTCCGATCAATCAGTTATATGGCAGCTATAGGATATAGTCAGCCGATCCTTATGACATTTGGTAGGTCGGATTGATTGTCCAAATATAAAACCCATAGAAAATCCCAACTTGCTAACTTAAGAAACACCAAAGTTATGGCATTTCCAATCGTTCAGTTATATGGCAGCTATAGGATATAGTCGGCCGATCCTTATGAAATTTGATAGGTCGAATTGATTGGCCAAATATAAAACCCATAGGAAATCCCAGCTTCCTATCTTTACAAACACCAAAGTTATGGCATATAGTTCGCGTAGAAACAGACAGACGGACAGACAGACGGACAGACAGACGGACAGACAGACGGACAGACGGACAGACAGACAGACGGACAGACAGACGGACAGACAGACGGCCAGACAGACGGACAGACAGACGGACAGACGGACAGACAGACGGACAGACAGACGGACAGACAGACGGACAGACGGACATGGCTATATCAACTCAGGAGGTGATCCTGATCAAGAATATATATACTTAATAGGGTCGGAGATGTCTCCTTCACTGCGTTGCACACTTTTGACCAAAATTATAATACCCTCTGCAAGGGTATAAAAAGGTGGTTTAGCGTATTCATTGTATTTAATCACAGAATCATCTAAATTGAAAAAAATAAAATGAATTATATAAATGTGGGATGGGGATATATTGATATACTAGATTTCACAACGAGGCGTAGAATTTCATCAGCATCATTGCAAACCACTCTCCCTCCTTTTCCACGAATGTGATCTATATGTACATCACACTCTTCCACCCGAATTTCGCGCCACGATATTGCACCAAGATTAGTTGATGCCGAAGAATTGACAAAGGAGGTCGAAGTATCCATAGTGTGAAAGTCGCAAAAACCGAATATTGATCTTTAATTGTTTAATTTGAAACCTTGTAAAATACCCGAAATAAAATAAACAATATTTTATTTGTAATGCCCTACAAATTATTGGGGGTTCGTCCGTGATGTAAAATACAAGGACAATTAAAATAACTGTGCGTTAACACATAAAGAAATAGCCACGAAGGAGTTACATGAAAGTAAATTGAAAAGAAGCAGTTAATCGACCAAAAAACCGTTAAAAAGAAGAAAAAGTATATTTTTTTATTTCGAAATTATATCAGCGCAACCAACCAAAGATCGTATGATATATTATTCAGTAAAATCGAACATAATAAAATTTCCAATTTATTTAAACACAGCACAATAGAAAATGTTAAATTTGCAAAATAAAGATGGATAAGAAAATAACTATCACGTAGGAAATGTAAATTGTATTCTGAAATCCTTTCCTTTGCATCTCATATTATCGTGTTAAGGGAAACCTGGTTAAAGACAAAGCTTTTTTACGCCAAAGGAGTTATTATATCGCAGGGCAGGGTTTTATAACTTTGTTAATACCAAGCGTAAATCTAGTTTTTATCCTTAATCGCTGTTAATTGACGGTAACCACAGATCAGGCAACAGCCGATATGTTTGGACACTTTTTTCAATCGACTTACTATACTTTAGATCATTCATCGCAGCCTTATACTTATACCATTTTCAAGTCCAGCCTCAAATTCTGTCCCACTTTAACAGAAAACTCTCTTCTTTTGGATCTTCTTCGTATTAAGCTTGTTTATTGGCCAGGGTCCAGTGTTATTCCTGGGTGCGTGCTTTCTTATTGCGCTAAAGCCCTGTGCAAGCCACTCACAAATTTACCATTTCTCTTGAAACTTTCCGATTTCCACATATTTGATCAATTATATCTCCGTGCCAACACGGATTAATTAAACGTAGATACACAACCAATAACATTTTGGAACTCAGTTCATTTGTGATAAAGGGCTACAAAAGTTGCTCTGAAACAGATGTCATTTACATTGACTTTAGTTAAGCATTTGACTTCATAAATCACTTTCTTCTTGTTCGGAAACTTGACCTGAAAATGGTCAAAAGAATTCGATGATCCTTATGTCACTAAGACTTTATTTATTTCGCTAGTCCATCCGATTGTGGAGTATGGGTCTCCCGTCTGGAGTCCACAATACGGAATACACATTGAATCAGTACGAAAAAACGTTCTACTTTTTGCTTAACGCCGCCAAAGCTGGAATGCAACTCTTACCTTACCTTCTTATTCTAGTGGATTACTGCCAATTAATTTACCCTCCCTAGCTAACCGTAGAACGATATTTGGTACTTTGGTCTTTATTTATAACCTTATTCATGGTAAGATTGACAGCCCCGACTTGCTACGTCAGGTTAACTTTTCTGTGCCAAGTAGATTAACTAAAAATTATATTCCCCTTATATTAAATCATTGTAGACCTTACTATATCTGCATGACCCTTTCAGAGTATTATGTTCTGACTATAATATACTTTTTCCTTACTTCATTAGCACAAAATTGAGATACATTTTGCCCCCAGAATTGTACCTATACTTTTATTTCTCGCGTCTATCTTCTCGCGAATCGTGCGACGGCTGCGCCCCATGGTCGGTTTGACTGTCTGACTGACTCCGAGATAAAACCTGAGTCCGCTTTTTCTTTCAACTACGGCACCACTTGATTCCCACCCAGATCAATTTTACCAACTTCGCATCAGACAGATACTGATACGATAGATAAAGTAAATTACTTTTCCTTCTGTTCTGCGATCACTTATTTGACTGGTAGAATGTTTAAGTCGCGATGTATGTTTTCGTTGCAAACGTACCACGGTGCCCCGGTGATTGCTCTCAAGATCTTCGACTGAGCTCGCTGGACTATGTCAATATTGCTATTGCTGGCATTCCCCCATAACTGGGAGCCGTACATCCATATAGGTTTTAGTACCGAGTTATACAGCAGGACTTTATATTCAAGGCAAAGGGGAGACCGAGCGTTGATAGGCCAATGAAGGCTACTGGGTTTTAGCTTTAGGTGTGTTCCTTTGGATTAAATGCGCCATGTGAGTGTTCTGTCGAGGTGTACTCCTAGATATGTAACTTCGGGAGTAGAGTGAGCGGCGGGCAGATTTGCCTGTTCATGATAAACGTAACTTGCTTGCATTTTTGTTTGTTCACTTTAATTCGCCAATCTGATAGCCACTTTTCAACATCGACCAGATGAAGAGCTAGCTGCGTAGTTGCTTGCATCGGGCATTATGAGCGGGTGAGAATAGCTGTATCATCAGCAAACTTAGATGTTGTTAGTCGTGTGCTTATCCAATAGTGAAATCGTTAGTTATAGCAATGTTGCATCTCACAGCAAATTTTCTGTTGTAGAGGTAAGACTTGATGTGTACATCAGACCTTCTAGCCAAACTCTATTAAATGCTTGAGAGACATTTAAAATTATTGCAGTACAGTACTCTCGTTTTTCAAAAGTGTTCCGAATTTCTGATGTTATCCGGTTGACCTGCTCAATTGTTTTTACGAAACCCAAATTGATGTGACGGAGTTCCTTCCTGGATTCTTAGGTATGTGTTTATCCGAGTCAATACGAATTTTTCAAAGAGTTTGGATAAGCATGAAAGTAGGCTTATAGGTCTATACGACGTGGGGATTGTGTGGTCTTTTTCCGGCTCTGCTATCATTATTATAATCGATTTTTTTCATCTCACTTGAAAGTGGCCAAGCTTTGCGATGGCAGTAAAAAGCTGGGTGATGATGCGCAAACAGCGTAATATGGGAGCTCAATGATCATTTTGGGAGTTATGATTTTTTCGGATTCAGCTGATTTTTGATGATATTATCGATTTCGTTTGGGCGAAACTCGATTGGTTCAAGTTGAAGCTGAGGCTCATATGGTAACGTCGGCAAAGTGAACGTACTAGTGGCAGGATTTGGTTGGAAGACATTTTTAAGGTGGTTGGCAAACGTGCTGGCTCTGTCTGCATCGCTGCGCGCCCAGCCGCCTGTGGGAATTCTAATAGGCATTACAGTTTCTTTCGGTGAGCTTAGAGTTGAGTGAGCTCTCCATAGTGAGTGTTTTGTATTAGATGTTGACAGTTGCTCTATGTAGAGTCGGTGAACATATGCTCCTTTTTGCTGTAAAGCTTTAGTGAGTTGTCGTGAGGCATGTTTTAGGCGTTGCCACGCAGATGGCGATCTGTGGAATTGCCACTCTCGACCTAAGCGTCGCAGAGACGAGTACAGATTCCAGTGTATTAACAAAGCTGTATACGTTGGCTTCATCGTTGGGATGAGGGCTTACCTTAATGTGTGAGCTAATATATTTCCTGTATTTAATCCAGTTAGTTTTTTGTAAAGTCAATTTAAACGATTGTTCCAATGTTCCTGGATGTCAAAGTAGAATAAACAGGAGAGGCGAGTGATCGGATGAAAATTCCGAAAGGCATTCGGCGCTTATTAGATTTATCTTTAGGTCTGCCGGCCAGTATGTTGGCCAGAATAAACGTAGTTTAGTTTGTTCTTGGCTTTTATATTTGCATTATAGAGCTCCTTTCCTTTTGGAGTCACGAGACGTGATGCCCAGTGTGTGTGCTTGGCATTGTAGTCTCCTGTTGCTATGAAGTGGGGTCCTAGTGAGTTGAAAAACTGCATAAACTCATCTTCAGCTATAGTGAAGCGAGGGGAGCAGTATACGGCGGCTAGTGTAAGTTTATTTGTATATTTATAGATGTGGCCTGTAGGCAGTTTTTAATAATAATTTCAACATACCTTTCGAACCGGACTCAGAGAGTAGCTTTTAAAAGCACAATCTCAAACTCTGTTTACGTGAACTCTGGTGTTCCGCAAGGGAGACACTTAGGACCACTATTGTTTGGAATTTTCATAAATGACTTGCCTCAAGTAGTTCTCTCTTCTCATGTTATGATGTATGCTGACGACGTAAAACTTTGTTTGCCATTATCGAACCCCAATTCCCATGAACTCTTGCAAGCCGATCTGAATAACCGTCATTCTTGGTGCATCCAAAATTTGCTGTTTTTAAACAACTCGAAATGTAAAGTTATGTCCTCACGCCATATTCTATTGGGTCGAATGATCTTGAACGCATAAATTCCGTAACAGATTTGGAGTGTTATTCAACCACAACTTAAACTTCTCTGATCACATTGGCATTATACTTGGTAAAGTTAAAGGGCCTTTGCCTTTGTTAAACGTTGGTCTAAGGAATTTGGTTCGTTCAATTCTTGAATAATGCTCGTGTGTTTGGTCTCCTCAATATACCAATTATCAGGACCTTGTCGAATCGGTACAGAAACAGTTCTTTTTGTTTGCTTTACGTGGTTTAACCTGGGAAATACATCGTCACCTACCATCTTACGTCGATAGACTGCGTCTACTGAACCTGGCCTCCCTCAAGGATCGTCGAACCTGCCATGGTGTCATGTTCCTTCACAAATTAATATCAAGAGTTGTAAATTCAAGCTACCTACTACCTACCTACTACCTACTATCGTAATTATTAATAAAACCCTGAGTCCGCCCGAGTTTTGTCGTAATTAGTAATAAAACCCTGGGTCCGCCCGAGTTTTATCGTAGTTAGTTTTAACGAAACCCTGGGTCCGCCCGAGTTTTATCGTAGTTAGTATTAACGAAACCCTGGGGTCCGCCCGAGTTTTGTCGTAATTAGTAATAAAACCCTGGGTCCGCTCGAGTTTTATCGTAATTAGTAATAAAACCCTGGGTCCATCCGAGTTTACCGTAGTTATTATTAAAACCCTGGGTCCGCCCGAGTTTTATCGTAGTGTGACGAACCGTAAGACGGCCCTCACAATTGTATATCTATATATATAAAAATGGTGCAAAAAATGTACGACATCGCAAAACAAGAGAACGGCTGGGCCGATTTGGCTCCAATTTTTTTCAGTTGTTTGTAATTGCCAGAAGAAGGTTAATGCATAAGAAAATTTTGGGAAAACCTGCCCGAAAAGTCGCTATCGGCTCAAGAGATGTATTCATTTAAACAGCAGGCTTTGGAAATAATGCCTTCATTGTTGTACATAAAACTGTAAAAAATCGAGTTAACGAAACATTTCCAAAGTTTTAATTGGAAATAATGCCTGCTTTGAGATCAAGACTTGGCCGGCGTTCACGAAATGCGATACATTCTCAGAATGTCCGTAATAAACAAACGCAAGAGGTACGTGCAGAAATAAATGCATCGGCACGCGCCCGAATTGCACAGCTTCGCGCTGCACAAAGGCCACCTCAAGCCCGACAAAATGTGAGTATCGCGCTGCATTCGCATACAATTCCGAAACACCCTACAAAGATCATAACTGCGATGTTATTGGTTCATTGTCTGTCGTATGTCAGCATTGCAATGCACTGAAGTTTCGATTGGAAACCCCCGGCTTATGTTGTGCTGGTGGCAAAATTAAATTGCCCGTTTTGGCTCATCCACCAGAGCCATTGTATTCGCTACTACATGGAAATTCAGCCCAATCAAACAGTTTCCTAAAGCTTGCACAAAAATATAACGGATGCTTTCAAATGACGTCATTTGGAGCCGAGGTTGTTCATCAACCAGGCTACAATCCGAGTTATAAGGTAATGGCGTCTCTTTATTATCAAAACAACTCTCATATTTTTAAAAATTGCATCCCAACATTCAGATTCAAGGGTAAATTCACCATCGAGCGCGCGCTTTGTTACCACCACCAAACAAAGATAATAAATTCCTTCAGATCTACTTCATTGGTGATTCGGAAGATGAACTAAATCAGCGTTGTGTAATTTTCAGTGCAACTAAACGTGAAATTATACAACAATTGCAAAATCTTCTGCATGAGCGTAATGAATTGGTCAGATTGTTCAAAATCGCATTGGATACAATGCACTCTGACGACCACAAAATCATTATCAGCGCTGACAAAAGGCCCACTGGAAGCAGCCATGCAAGACAATTTAATGCTCCCACTATTAATGAAGTCGCAGTGGTGATTGTTGGCGAGAATGTGGAATCACGCGATATTTTTCTCAAGCGTCGGGATGATGGCCGATTCCAGCGAGTTTATGAGACTCATCGGTCATATGATGCACTTCAATACCCGTTGATGTTCTGTCGTGGAGAAGATGGGTATCACTTCAACATAAAGATGGTCAATCCAACGACAGGTTTGTTTACAAGGCATTATTTCTTTTTGATTCTACAACTTAGTTTGAATTCAAATTTTAGGAGAAGAAACGAATAAGAAGGTCAGCTCTATGAATTTTTATGCGTATCGATTGATGATTCGACTAGATGTTAACAATCATCTGTTGAGATACCGCCGTTTGTTTCAACAGTACTGTGTCGACATGTACGTCATAGTCGAAACGGAGCGTCTCAATTTCATTCGTTTCAATCAGTCGAAGTTGCGCTCAGGTTTAAGTCGTGAGACTTTGCAAAAACCCGGGAAACCGCCCCGCCGTGAAAATTCGACAAGTGCGTGAAAAGGTGTAATACGATGTCAACCGACAGTGGCGAAGTTGATGGAGTATACGACCCTGTCGTATGGGAAATCAACTGGAGGCATGGGAAATCAACTGGCTGGATTTGCTGTGAACGGAAACGTAAGCGTCCGCTATATATTTTCTCTAGATATTTTTTTGAAACGACTAGACTGGAGTGGCAAGGAGACTTTGTACGCCACTCGAACAAACCTAAATAAAGAAACAAAGTGTTAGAAACCCAAAATCTATTCGCCTGCCGTGTTTTGTGTGTGAGTGAATGTAGGAGGGGAATTAAACTATTTTCTCTTTCCTCCATCTAGGAAAAGGATTTTTTTTTTACACACACAAACAGAATTTTCCTTCATATATCGATATTTTACAAAATCTGTTTTTCCTCTACGAAACCGCGTGGTGGCCCAGGATTACGACGGAGTCTTGCATTCGCGTGTCGGATCCGAAGCTATTGCCGGACCCGGAGCGCGTAGCGGCCGTGGATTACGACGGAGCTAAGCTCGTTTGTCGGGTCCCGGAGCACGCGAAAAATGTTTCCCTGGGGAAACGGGAAAGAAAATATAAATATGTGTGGTGGCGCAAAACCACACATACGTAATTTTTTTTTCCTCCTCTCACGCTTCCCACATTGTCCCGAACGCGGCGGACACGTGGCCGGCAACTATAAGAGGAGCACACCGGCTACCAGAAGCCAGTCAAGCTCCGGCCATCAAGCGGGGAACATCGTCGCGAACAACGATCACCAGTGAAAACACCTCTCTCGCTTCCCGAGTTGTCCCGAACGCGGCGGACACGTGGCCGGCGACTATAAGAGGAGCACACCGGGCTACCAGAAGTCAATCAAGCTCCGGCCATCAAGCGGGGAACATCGTCGCGAACAACGATCACCAGTGAAAACCCTAGTATAAGGATCCTAGTATCCTAGCTCGCGCAATCAAAGGACCCCCGAGTCCTGTAAACATTCGGCATCCTACCCCGAATCCTAGCAGCAAGGACCCCCGAGTCCTATAAATATTCGGTACCCTCGCCCCGAATTATTTTTCCGCGCACCACTAAGCGGTACGATTTTTTAAATTCTTTTCCCCCCTCCGCTGTCTGTCGCTCGGAAACCATGGGTGTAAGGTGAATATCCTATCTCCGCAAAGAAGAACTATAACTCCTCTTAGCCGAGTTCGGGTTACCCCAAGGGGGAACCGTCGAGGAACTGCGCAGTCGGCTAGCGACTTTCCTCACCCGAGAGGACCTCGAGCCGGAACTCCAGGACCGAGCCAAGGAATTGGCTAGTACATTCCCAGAAGCAGCCACACCCAGGGACAAATCCCCGAGCCCTCTGGAAGGACAAGAACCCCGGGAACAGAAGCTAAGCACACCGGGCGTCGACACCGGGAGCACCTCCCTAAGCACCTCCCTAAGTACCGCCAGGCAACCGACCGACATTGAACACAAACACAGACCCTCCCGCACGCGAGAAAATATCCTCCGCCACCTTGGCGGAAAAACTGCGGAGCTGGGGCATTTTATTCAACGGACAGACCGACCCGCTCACATTTGTCGAACGCCTGGAGGTACAAGCCGACGCATACCGACTCAAGACCGCACGACTCCCCATGGTAATCTCCGGATTGCTTACGGGAAGAGCGGAAAGTTGGTACGGCACATTCCAGATGCAGGACCAGTGCTGCCAGAAACTCCCAAGCAGAAATTGCTAGATTTTGAAAAAAAAAGTTGCTAGAAATTGCTAAAAATTCGTCGAAAATAGCCCAAAAAAATGCTTTGATGCGGCGTGGTGTCGGATCTCGAAAAGTTTCGCGCCTATTGTGGATTTGCAATACGCACAATAGGCCCTGTTAGTGTCTTGCGAATCCACTCCTTAAACTCGTCGTCGCGCAGCCAGGCATCCCGAAAATGTTGTTTGTAAATTTTTGGCATCTTACCGACACTACACAGCACAAAAGTGATCAAAAGTGTTCATATGATTGAACCACTGAGTTAAAAAATACTTCCGATATCTTTGTGAACCATTTTCGATCGTAATTGGTTCAGTAAATTGGAATAGGTATAAAAAAGTTCAAAATGATGAAGAAAAATAACAAAATGTTTAGTTTTGTAATAAAGTTGCTAAAATTGCAAAAAAAAAAATTAAAATTTGCTAGATTTGTTGTTAATAGCAAATCGAAAAAAAAAGTTGCAAATTTATTTAAAAGTTGCTAGATCTAGCAACTAAATAGCTAAACTGGCAGCCCTTGTGCTATGGATATGTCACTCCCCCAACCTTTGAATTTGGCCTGTCCTCAGGACGATAAATTTGGATATAATGAAATATTTTCTTCTATGTTTACAGTATGTTGATCGTTTACATTTTCTAGGGTTTTCGGTGTTTCTTCCTTTGGTTTTACATATTTTACAATTAATTTTCTTGGTATATTTTTGAACTTATAGAATAGATACAATAAAATGCTTATAATTGTAATTACAAATGTGGTTGCAGTTATTATTTGTAATACAATCTTATATTTTGTATGCGTTTCTATAATTTCTTTTGTTTGAATATATGATAGCGGTTCTAATTTAGTTACATTGTTGCTTACATAAATGCTCTGTGTATATTCTAGCATAGTATTTGAAAGTATGAATTCATCTAATTGTACTGAACAATTAAGAATTTTAATAAAATTATTACCAAAGATAGAAATTTCTTTATTAATACAATTTTGATTTAAAAGTGTTTTAGGGATATTCCACGTCAATAATATATTTGGTTCTACGTAATTAATTTGGAAATTTTTATGTGTTTTAGTATATTTGCAACTTGTGGATTCTAGTTTTATTATGCCATTTATCCATTCGTCAAATACTAGTTTTCCTGTTTCTTTATTAAATACTTTTTCTTCGTGAAGGTAATATTTTTCAAATATGTTTTCTGTCAGAATGGTATTATTATCATCTGGATACGGAATTATTTCAAAAATTGGTGCTTTAATGATATCTGTAGGAATGTGGGAAATTATTAAAATTTCATTTGTGTCTGGTTTAAGCCAAGTGGAAGTTTTAATTTTCAACAATTTCTCAGAACTTATTTTAGTTAAATCATCATGTTTTAGTAATTTCGGATTAAATATACCAAGTCGTGTCAACTGCATTCCTTCCTAGCTCAATATCTTCTATATATTCTGTAAAGTGTTGTAAATTAAATATTACGACACTAGCTTGTTCTTCTCTTTCGTCATCTTCTTTTAACTTATTAATTACTTCGATACCATTATTTATTACATCAATAATCATGTTTAAATCTGTATTTTGTATACTATTTTCTGATAAGCTATCTATTTTTTGTTCTAAGTCTTCCCTATTATCTTGATCTAATGTTCCAAATAAATATTTGTAAGTTTTGCCAATAATGTTAAATAATCCTCGTTTATTACGTTTGTCCAATTTAATGCCATTTATTTCTCTTTTGAGTTTATATATATTCTTGATCAGGATCACCTCCTGAGTTGATATAGCCATGTCCGTCTGTCCGTCTGTCCGTCTGTCTGTCCGTCTGTCTGTTTCTACGCGAACTAGTTTTAAAGATATCGAATTGAAACTTTGCACACACCCTTCTTTCCTTTGCACGCAGTATATATGTCGGAACGGCCGGAATCGGCCGACTATATCCTATAGCTTTGGGTTTTATATTTGGCCAATCAATCCGACCTACCAAATTTCATAAGGATCGGCCGACTATATCCTATAGCTGCCATATAACTGATTGATCGGAAATGCCATAACTTTGGTGTTTGTAAAGTTAGGAAGCTGGGATTTCCTATGGATTTTATATTTGGCCAATCAATCCGACCTACCAAATTTTATAAGGATCGGCCGACTATATCCTATAGCTGCCATATAACTGATTGATCGGAAATGCCATAACTTTGGTGTTTGTAAAGTTAGGAAGCTGGGATTTCCTATGGGTTTTATATTTGGCCAATCAATCCGACCTACCAAATTTTATAAGGATCAGCCGACTATATCCTATAGCTGCTTATAACTGATTGATCGGAAATGCCATAACTTTGGTATTTGTAAAGTTAGAAAGTTGGGATTTCCTGTCGATTTTATTTTTGGCCAATTAATCCGACCTACCAAATTTCATATGGATCGGCCGACTGTATCCTGTAGCTGCCATATAACTGAACGATTGAAAATGCCATAACTTTGGTGTTTTTAAAGTTAGGAAGTTGGGATTTTTTATGAGTATTAAGAATGCATCATATGAATAATTTTGGAGAATATAATTTACAGAGTATTCTGCAAGGGTATATCAACTTCGGCTCCGCCCGAAGTTAGCTTTCCTTTCTTGTAGTTATGGTTATTAGTATAATTGCGAAAATGATGATTTTAAACAGATTGTTGATTCCGTTCAGCTTCCCTGAAATTGTCATATTTGCATTTGTTATTTTTCTTCTTCTTAAATTTAGATTTATAATGAGTTATTTTCCTGCCTCTATTTGTTTCTTCAAAATGTTTTTCATCTATCTGTCTCAAATTCCCTGTTTTCATAAATGGGTTTGTAGTTTTTGATTTTACTAGTGGTGATTGCTTAAATCGTGTGTCTATTTCAAAATCATGTCGTTTCTCATTTAGTCTGTCGATCCTCTTCGCTTTCCTTTCTTGTGTGTTATACTCGGGACTTCCTGCATACAAAAATATGTCAGCTGGTATTCTATTTGTTGTATTATGTTTAGTTTTATGGTTATAAGTATAAAGAATTAATTCAAATTTATTTTACCTATTTTCGATGTCTGTGTCGCTTCCTATTATTCTTAATTTTTCGTTAATTGTTTTGTGAAACCTTTCTATATCTGATATACCGTTTTTACTTGTAGTAACTTGAATTTGGACGCCTTCTGAATTTAACCAATTATGTAGAGCTACACACATAAATGCCGAATCTTTATCTGCTTTAATTTCTTGTGGTTTTCCCATTTCATTGAATACTTTTATTATGGCCCTTTTAGCTTCTAACCAATCTTTACTTGTAACTTCGACAAGAGTGGCGAACTTTGAGTATATATCAATGCATGACAAGAATTGTTGGTTTCCTACCATATAAAAATCTATGACAAATTTTTCTCTTATATTTTGTATTTCTGGGGTAGTTTCGAAAGATAAATTCGTGTTCCTATGTTCCGTTTTGGTGATGTTACAGATTTCACTGTCGTTAATAATATTTTGTATTAGTTTCTGATAGTCTGAGAAATAATATTCTTCTCTAAACCAATTAATAGTTTTCTCGATTCCTGGTTGTAGCAATTCTTTGTGTTTCTTTAATATTTTTTCTTTGAAGTTTGCATACGTGAGGATGTCTTCTAGTCTTTTGGTACATCTCACTACTTTTGTTAAATGATTCGGACTTACTATTTCTAGATAAGCTTGTTGGAATATAAGAAAATCTGAGTCATCATGAAAATATACTGCGCTCTTTTTTTTACACAAATATTCTTTGATGATATCTTTCGCAAAAGTATTTGTCATATCTGTATAAATAATTTTGATTTTTAATTTATGAAAATAGTGTTGTACGTCTCTGATTTCTTCATTTCCTTTGATAAATTCTATTTGTCGGGAATAATAATTGATTGGTCGTTCTGTTATTGAAATATAGTTCTGATTGTCTTCATTTGCGCTATGCACCGTTGCATCTATACTATTGGCATCTTCTCCTAATAAATTTTCTTCGGGGATGTCTTCGAACATGTTTTCTTCTATTTTAACCCGCGATAGTGCGTCGGCAACATAGTTTTCTTTTCCTGGTAAATATTTTATTTGATAGTCAAATTCATTTAATTTAATTTTCCATCTTTGTAGTTTCATATTTGGTTCTTTGATATTGTTTAGCCAAACTTAAGGTTTATGATCACTTAAGATCTCAAAAGGTCTGCCGTAGAGATATGATCTGAAATATTTCGTAGCCCATACAATTGCTAAAAGTTCTTTTTCTATTGTTGAATAATTAATTTCATGTTCATTTAATGTCCGGCTAGCATAGCAAATTGGTTTATGGTTTTGTGATAGGATTGCTCCTATAGCTATGTTGCTAGCATCTGTGGTTAAAGAGAATGTTTTTTCAAAGCAGGATAAACTAATATAGGGTCGGAAGTAATTAAGACTTTCATTTTTTCAAATGCATCAATGTATGATCTTTCTTTAATGTTTATCGTGGCGCCTTTTTTCAATTTCATAGTCATATGTTTAACTACATTTGCAAAGTTTGGTATAAATTTCCTATAAAATCCACATAGTCCTAAAAATGATTTTATCTCCTTTGGAGTTTTTGGTATAGGAAAATTTATAATGGCACTGATCTTTATACCCGTTACTCGTAGAGTAAAAGGGTATATTGTATTCGTGCAAAAGTATGTAACAGCTAGAAGGAAGTGTTTCCGACCCTATAAAGTATATATATTCTTGATCAGGATCACTAGCCGAGTCGATCTAGCCATGTCCGTCTGTCCGTCTGTCTGTCCGTCTGTCTGTCTCTATGAACGCTGAGATCTCGGAAACTATAAAAGCTAGAAGATTGGCATTTAGCATGTAGATTTTAGGAGTTCCTACGCAGCGCAAGTTTGTTTCAAAAATGTGCCACGCCCCCTTTAACGCCCACAATCGCTTATATACGATTTTAAAAATTTAAATATTTCGGAAAAGTAAAAATGCAGTTTTATTGTGTTTATCAATACCTATCGAAATGTAGAAGAAATTTTTCAAATCTGACCATTCGTTAAAAAGTTATGCGTGATCAAAGTTTTTATCTCCATCTCCCTCGCACTCCCTTTACCTGAGTAACGGGTATCTGATAGTCGGGGCACCCGACTATAGCGTTCTCTCTTGATTTTATGTTCGGTTTTATACCTGTGGTGGTAACTACATGACCTAGAAATTCTGTTTCTTTTTTCATGAATTCGCATTTGTCTAATTGTAATTTTAAATTTGCGTCGCGTAGCTTTCCAAATACTTTTCTCAATGATAAAATATGTTCTTCCAATGAAGTGGAAAAAATTATTATATCATCTAAGTAAACTAAACAATCTTTATAAATTAATTCTTCTAGTAAATTGTTCATACATCTTTGGAAAGTAGCAGGGGCGTTTTTAAGTCCGAATGGCATACGTGTGTATTCATAATGACCATTCTTTGTAGAAAATGCTGTTTTGGTTTAGGGTCCATTTGAATTTGATGGAATCCTTTAGCTAAATCAATTGTCGTGAAATATTGACATCTTCCCAATTTGTCTAATATTTCATCCATTCTGGGTATTGGAAATTTGTCATTGATGGTTATTTCATTCAAACTTCTGTAGTCTATTACTACCCTGAACTTTGGTTTTCTCGAAGCGTCAGCTTTTTTGGGAACCATCCAGATAGGTGAACAGTAAGGAGATTTCGATTTACGAATTATTCCCTGTTCTATCATTTCGTTCATTTGTTTGTTGACTTCCTCATCAAATGATTGAGGGTATTATAAGGTTTCTTATAAATAGGGTCCTCATGTTTGGTTTGGATAGAATGCTTGATAGTACTTGTGAAAGTCAAATTTTCGCCTTCTTTGTACTGAATATCTTTGTATTCAAATAAAACTCTTTTCAAGCATTCTTTTTCCTCTTTGTTTAAATGTTCTAATCTGAATTCGTTGCATTCACGAATTTCATTTTCAACAGCGAAGTTAAAAGATTGATCCTCAGATGAGGGTGGATTGAGGCATTTTATTGCGGTCTCATCCTCTTCAATCTTTTTCTTTGGTGATTTGGGATTAAGGCTTTTTACGGCGGTCTTATCCTTTTCACTTTCTTTCCTTTGGTGATTTGGGATTAAGGCTTTTTACAGCGGTCTTATCCTTTTCACCTTTCTTCTCTGATGATATAGGATTAAGGCATTTTATTTTATCCTTTTATCATCATCACCATACATAATTATAAGTTTATCTTCACCTAAAGTTACCGTTCCATCTTCAAAATTTATTTTAGCTTTGCAGTTTTTAAGATAATCTCTTCCCATTAAAACATCATAATTGTCTGAAAATTTATGTAAATAAAATTTTTGTTCTATTGGGCAAATTTTACTTGGTTTTATCATTACGCTTTTATTTAATTTTATTGATCCGTTTATAGTACAAACTTTTAAATTTTCATCATTGACTTCAAAGTTCCCAAAATTTTCTTTCATTTTATTAATAGATGAACCCGTGTCAACCATGGCTTTAAGAAGTTTACCTTTAATGATTACTCTGATATATGGGTAGAATTTTCTGGCTCCGAGGCTATTTGCTGAAAATTTACGTCCATCCTATTCTGTGTGCTCTCACTTCCTCTTTGTCTTTTTACAGGAGCATTTCGGGAATTATTTGATGTTGACGCTTGGTAATTTAATGGATTTTGGGATCTGCCTTGAGCTAGAGAATTTCTAAATTCTTGATAATAGCGATTTTGATTCGCTGAGGACTGAGGGATTGTTGAATTATTTAAATTTGAATTTGGATTTGAATACGAATTCGAATTTGAATGACCGTTAAAGTTATTACTGTGTCTTGGGTAATAATTTGAATTATTCTTTTGATGATAATAATTTTGGTGGATATTTCCCGAATTCCTGCGGTTATCGTAACGCACCGATCTGTAGTTCTCAAAGGGATCCGCATCCCAGTGTCCTAACACCATTGCTGTTTCTTTTAAATTTGTTAATTGTGGAAATATCTCTTTTTGATAAAGCATTTTACAATCTATCAGGAAGGTTTTTTTCTATGCATTTTGTAATGATTTTGTTTACTGATGCTGTATAAATGGTTTTTTCTGTTTGGTCAATTTCTAAATCTTGCAACAATTTGGCAATAAACCTGCTAGATAACAGCACACAAACCAGGAGGTTACAAAGGACCCACCCTTTAGATCTACACTGGGACTGGCCAATTCATAGTTTTTTCTTCTGAAATTACGGCTTTGGCGCCGTCTACGATGGTCCTTTCGATACCTGTAACAGGTATTCGACACGCCCGATGTAACCACCTAGATCGGCGGGATTGCCATCAAAATAGGGCAACTCTTTTACTTGCCCAATTAATTGATTCAAATGAAGTTCCGATAATTGGATTGGGGTTGCCATTTTTTTGTTTTGTCAAAGTTTCAATATTTCACTTTTAAATTATTTAATTTTTAGTGGTATTGACCGAAATTGATTTTTCACTGGTCTACGCACGACGATTCGCACATAAGTTCTTTGGCGGATTTCACTTGTGTGTTCGATGATTTATTTTCTTACTAGTCAGGATATACTAGTTGTATAGTAGAATCCCTAAGACCAGTTTAAAACCGACGTTTTTAACTTTCACTTGAAATCCTACCGGCTGCGCCAATTAAATGTTTGCACCATAAGTTTTACATAAAAAAAAAACTTTATTTAATTTTTATTTATCAACTAGTACAATGGTTATTTGGAAGAACACCGTCCTAACTGTTTTAAGACTCAAACTGAACTCGTTCTCTAACTCCTACTTCTTCTACGATCAAACCTCGGTTCTGAGCTTTGGAGCTTTCTAATGAGTGGCTTTAGTGTTTATTGAGTGACATTCATAATTGTACTTTGGACCGTTCTTTGTTCTCATCTTGTTTATGACTTCGGTCCCGAAATCTGAGTATCATGAGTCGTGGGAAAGGGCCTATAGTCAGATCAGCGGCTCATTTAAATTGTTTAGTCTATTGGTCTGGAGTTTTTAATAACATGGAAATTTTCCATGGTTTGTTGACAATTAGGTTTCGATTTCTCTAACGTGTCTTAAAGTAATGTGTGGGTGTGTATGTATGTTTGGGTGTGTATGTATGTGTGGGTGTGTATGTATGTGTGGGAGTGTAGACATGTACATAGAGGTTTGTGGTGCTATGGATATGTCACTATATGTATATGTATGTATGTGGCTAAGTGATTGTCATTTAAAACGCATAGCTCTATAAAGGGTTTATTGTTTATTCATGAATTACTCGCCCCTATGAAAATGGTCCGGCGATGAGAGATCTTCGAGCTAGACTTTTGACGTCATGCGGAAAGTCTTGGCTACTGCGACGTCGTCGGACTCTTTTAGATGCAGTCTTTGATATTTTTGTTTCCTAGGTTGATGCACTATGATCAGCACAAACAAGTGGCCCTTACGACACGAAGCAGTGCTTGTTACGCGCGGAGACCTATTCACCAATGGGCGTAAAGACGAGATCGCGAGAACTGAAAAAGGACAAAAATAGAAATGGACAGACTAAGTTAGAATACATACGAAAACAAATACTAATACTAATTTTGTGCTAAGTAGGATTAAATTAATGCTTTTTAGATTGGCAAGGAGTCGGTAGAAGAAATTACATGGTATCTAATCGGTTCATGCATATCATAGTTAGATCTACAAATATTTAAAGTAAGCGGAATACTCGGGACTCTCCACATCCCCGTGAATTAGTTTATGAATAAAAGTAGTACCAAGCATCGTTCTACGGTTTAATAAGGATAGTATATATTATTTAGAAGAAGTCTGCAAGAGTAGGATGGCAAAATAAGGCTTGCATTCCAGTTAAAGCCCCGTAGAGAAAATAGTAAAAAGTTTTTTTGCACAGACTCTATACGTCTATATGTACACCATACTGAGGAATCCGAACTGCTAAACAGTACTCCAGGATTGGACGGAATAGTGAAATGAGCAGTTTCTTTGTAACATAGGGATCATTGAATTCATTTGTCCACCTTTTAATAAATCCAAGTACTTAACTGGATTTATTTACCAAGGAAGTTTTATGGTCACAAAACTTAAGTTTTAAGGTCATCAACATGCGTGATTCTAGACAACGCACCACCACTCTAAAAAATGTCATTAGTGTCACTTAGCGTTATTTAAAACGACTTTTATAGCACCATGTGTGAAAAGCTTTAAGATAAGATTGTAAGTCTGAACTGCTGAAAATTTCGTTATTGCAGGCATTACTTAACGTCATCTGCGTACGATCATTAATAAATAATGTAACAAGAAAGGAAAGCTAACTTCGGGCGGAGCCGAAGTTGATATACCCTTGCAGAATACTCTGTAAATTATATTCTTCAAAATTATTCATATAATGCATTCTTAATACTCATAAAAAATCCCAAATTCCTAACTTTAAAAACACCTAAGTTATGGCATTTCCAATCGTTCAGTTATATGGCAGCTATAGGATATGGTAGGTCGGATTGATTGGCCAAATATAAACCCCATAGTAAATCCCAGCTTCCTAACTTTACAAACACCAAAGTTATGGCATTTCCGATCAATCAGTTATATGGCAGCTATAGGATATAGTCGTATAGATCGTTCCGACATATATACTGCGTGCAAAGGAAAGAAGGGTGTGTGCAAAGTTTCAATTCGATATCTTTAAAACTGAGAGACTAGTTCGCGTAGAAACAGACAGACGGACAGACAGACGGACAGACGGACGGACGGACAGACGGACATGGCTATATCAACTCAGGAGGTGATCCTGATCAAGCATATATATACTTTATATGGTCGGAGATGTCTCCTTCACTGCGTTGCACACTTTTGACCAAAATTATAATACCCTCTGCAAGGGTATAAAAAGAAGTGGGCCAAGGTGGCTTCCTTCCTTTAAAAGATGACTCGTTGAGTCCTACTACTTACATAACTTAAGATCCCTATTAGAAGATCACATGGAAACCCTAATAAGTTTACCTTTAACACAAGAAGGCCTGAAGTACTGAGTCAATACATTATAAAAGACATTAACGGCATCAGCCATGTTAATGCATGAACAAAATACAGACCAGTCATAGCCGAATGTAAAAGTATTTAAACGATAAAAGTTTGCCTTACGAAAGCAGCGGATTCGTTTAACCGACTTTTCGAATTTTTTATTCATCTCTGTTCTCGCATCTACAGTCAGCTCTAGAGTTGGATGATAAGGATCTTCCGGTTGTGTAAGTGATGTTCTTAATAGACAAACGCCTTCTGAATTTGAAACAAAACACAAGGCCAATAAACGTCCTAAGGAGTTTTTAACGTGGTTTACTTGGGATACCGCAATGTCAAGCAAGCCGTCAATAAAGTCATGCTGCGCTTAATCAAGTAAAATATTAGGGTTTTCTACTGGGGACCATGTCGCACTAGGTAATTAAAATCACCTAATACGATTAACTAATCTCGACCTGACAGTTTTTTGGAAATGGACTGAATAACGGAAAGGTGATTTGCGTAAATAGGGAACTCAGATGATGGTGGGATACATGAACAAGTAATATATACAAAACTACCGAGAAACGATAATTTTTTACTTAGGAATTCGATGTCATTAAATTCTTCGAAAGTTAGTAATTAAGACAAAAGGGTTGAGTCGACAGCAATCAGGACTCCACCTCCCCGTCTGGACTGACGATCAAGCCTGTAAATTGTGTACTTACCCGGGAGAATTTCGGAGCACGTGCTGGTTCCGGCTGTATGATCGGTAGAAGGTGGGGTTCTATAGAGTCCTTGTGCTACTTGCTCGCAAATACTCTTAAATCTTAAAAAAAATCACGTGCAGAACTTGACAACGATCGGGGTAAAAGTACACGGGTTAACAAGAAAAATCGGGAAAAGGTACCTCTTCTTAATATCCCATGGGAGATGACATTCCAGGGTTTTCCAGTTTATTTATGCTGGGCTGGTGTTATAGCCTCAGCAGATGCCCACCCAACCATGATCACCGAACTCCAAAGTTTAAGCTAATTGGTGAACCCATTTAAAACCGGCAAAGCTAACTCATACTCTTCTCACAGCAGAACGCATGACTCCCAAATACGAAAGGCTTAGAAGTTCATTTCTAATTTATAAGCAAAATATTTAATCATATTAATTTAATTTATAAACTCCTAGTGCCCAAAACATATATTAGGGATCTTTAGGAAAATGTTATTTAATAATATTTAAAAATAAAATATAATATGTAGATGTAGATTGATATGTAATAGCTTTTGTGTTTAATTATGGGATTATATAAACTCCCTTTTATTTCAGTGTTTGTCTTGCTTGTGTTATAAATTCATTGTATGAATTAAATAGTTAATAAACAACAAAAATAAAAAAAAACAAGAAAGAACGCTATAGTCAACTGCCTCGACTATTAGATACCCGTTACTCAGCTAAACAATTGCAACTGTGTACAATGTAAATACATACATATGTATGTATATGCTTACATACATACACACATACGCCATTGTTTGACTCAGACCTCCAACTTGGCTAACTTGATTTGATTTGCATAGTTCTTGGGATATAGTTCGGTATTGACAAATGAAAAGCATTGGAATTTCCTTTAATAGAAATCCTTATCGAGAATTAACGTTGACTCTGTTGAGCACCTTGGTCAGCTGTTCCAAAGTCATCCGTTAGTTGACGCTATTGTATTGCGCCATCTACCCCAAGACATTGGTACCACGGGCCATGAAAGGCGGAAATGTAGGCGCTAGCCAGGCTTAAGCGTTTAATGGGTTTTTGGGCGTTAGAGTGGGCGTGGCAAAGTTTTATTAGGCCAATCGATAGGTATTGGCGAAACAAATACATATCATATCATATAATATCCTTATCGAGAATTAACGTTGACTCTGTTGAGCACCTTGGTCAGCTGTTCCAAAGTCATCCGTTAGTTGACGCTATTGTATTGCGCCATCTACCCCAAGACATTGGTACCACGGGCCATGAAAGGCGGAAATGTAGGCGCTAGCCAGGCTTAAGCGTTTAATGGGTTTTTGGGCGTTAGAGTGGGCGTGGCAAAGTTTTATTAGGCCAATCGATAGGTATTGGCGAAACAAATACATATCAATTAAAATTTTCATAATAGCATCAAAACTGTGGCCACAGCTTGTGGCTTGTGGGCGTCAGAGGGGGCGTGGCACCATTTTGAAACAAACTTGCGCTGCGTAGGAACTCCTAAAATCTACATGCCAAATGCCAATCTTCTAGATTTTATAGTTTCCGAGATCTCAGCGTTCATACGGACAGACAGACAGACAGACGGACATGGCTAGATCGACTCGGCTAGTGATCCTGAACAAGAATATATATACTTTATAGGGTCGGAAACGCTTCCTTCTACCTGTTACATACTTTTGCACGAATACAATATACCCTTTTACTCTACGAGTAACGGGTATAAATAAGTAAACTAAACAATCTTTATAAATTAATTCTTCTAGTAAATTGTTCATACATCTTTGGAAAGTAGCAGGGGCGTTTTTAAGTCCGAATGGCATACGTGTGTATTCATAATGACCATTCTTTGTAGAAAATGCTGTTTTAGCAATTGATTTAGGGTCCATTTGAATTTGATGGAATCCTTTAGCTAAATCAATTGTCGTGAAATATTGACATCTTCCCAATTTGTCTAATATTTCATCCATTCTGGGTATTGGAAATTTGTCATTGATGGTTATTTCATTCAAACTTCTGTAGTCTATTACTACCCTGAACTTTGGTTTTCTCGAAGCGTCAGCTTTTTTGGGAACCATCCAGATAGGTGAACAGTAAGGAGATTTCGATTTACGAATTATTCCCTGTTCTATCATTTCGTTCATTTGTTTGTTGACTTCCTCATCAAATGATTGAGGGTATTATAAGGTTTCTTATAAATAGGGTCCTCATGTTTGGTTTGGATAGAATGCTTGATAGTACTTGTGAAAGTCAAATTTTCGCCTTCTTTGTACTGAATATCTTTGTATTCAAATAAAACTCTTTTCAAGCATTCTTTTTCCTCTTTGTTTAAATGTTCTAATCTGAATTCGTTGCATTCACGAATTTCATTTTCAACAGCGAAGTTAAAAGATTGATCCTCAGATGAGGGTGGATTGAGGCATTTTATTGCGGTCTCATCCTCTTCAATCTTTTTCTTTGGTGATTTGGGATTAAGGCTTTTTACGGCGGTCTTATCCTTTTCACTTTCTTTCCTTTGGTGATTTAGGATTAAGGCTTTTTACAGCGGTCTTATCCTTTTCACCTTTCTTCTCTGATGATATAGGATTAAGGCATTTTATTTTATCCTTTTATCATCATCACCATACATAATTATAAGTTTATCTTCACCTAAAGTTACCGTTCCATCTTCAAAATTAATTTTAGCTTTGCAGTTTTTAAGATAATCTCTTCCCATTAAAACATCATAATTGTCTGAAAATTTATGTAAATAAAATTTTTGTTCTATTGGGCAAATTTTACTTGGTTTTATCATTACGCTTTTATTTAATTTTATTGATCCGTTTATAGTACAAACTTTTAAATTTTCATCATTGACTTCAAAGTTCCCAAAATTTTCTTTAAGAAGTTTACCTTTAATGATTACTCTGATATATGGGTAGAATTTTCTGGCTCCGAGGCTATTTGCTGAAAATTTACGTCCATCCTATTCTGTGTGCTCTCACTTCCTCTTTGTCTTTTTACAGGAGCATTTCGGGAATTATTTGATGTTGACGCTTGGTAATTTAATGGATTTTGGGATCTGCCTTGAGCTAGAGAATTTCTAAATTCTTGATAATAGCGATTTTGATTCGCTGAGGACTGAGGGATTGTTGAATTATTTAAATTTGAATTTGGATTTGAATACGAATTCGAATTTGAATGACCGTTAAAGTTATTACTGTGTCTTGGGTAATAATTTGAATTATTCTTTTGATGATAATAATTTTGGTGGATATTTCCCGAATTCCTGCGGTTATCGTAACGCACCGATCTGTAGTTCTCAAAGGGATCCGCATCCCAGTGTCCTAACACCATTGCTGTTTCTTTTAAATTTGTTAATTGTGGAAATATCTCTTTTTGATAAAGCATTTTACAATCTATCAGGAAGGTTTTTTTCTATGCATTTTGTAATGATTTTGTTTACTGATGCTGTATAAATGGTTTTTTCTGTTTGGTCAATTTCTAAATCTTGCAACAATTTGGCAATAAACCTGCTAGATAACAGCACACAAACCAGGAGGTTACAAAGGACCCACCCTTTAGATCTACACTGGGACTGGCCAATTCATAGTTTTTTCTTCTGAAATTACGGCTTTGGCGCCGTCTACGATGGTCCTTTCGATACCTGTAACAGGTATTCGACACGCCCGATGTAACCACCTAGATCGGCGGGATTGCCATCAAAATAGGGCAACTCTTTTACTTGCCCAATTAATTGATTCAAATGAAGTTCCGATAATTGGATTGGGGTTGCCATTTTTTTGTTTTGTCAAAGTTTCAATATTTCACTTTTAAATTATTTAATTTTTAGTGGTATTGACCGAATTTGATTTTTCACTGGTCTACGCACGACGATTCGCACATAAGTTCTTTGGCGGATTTCACTTGTGTGTTCGATGATTTATTTTCTTACTAGTCAGGATATACTAGTTGTATAGTAGAATCCCTAAGACCAGTTTAAAACCGACGTTTTTAACTTTCACTTGAAATCCTACCGGCTGCGCCAATTAAATGTTTGCACCATAAGTTTTACATAAAAAAAAAACTTTATTTAATTTTTATTTATCAACTAGTACAATGGTTATTTGGAAGAACACCGTCCTAACTGTTTTAAGACTCAAACTGAACTCGTTCTCTAACTCCTACTTCTTCTACGATCAAACCTCGGTTCTGAGCTTTGGAGCTTTCTAATGAGTGGCTTTAGTGTTTATTGAGTGACATTCATAATTGTACTTTGGACCGTTCTTTGTTCTCATCTTGTTTATGACTTCGGTCCCGAAATCTGAGTATCATGAGTCGTGGGAAAGGGCCTATAGTCAGATCAGCGGCTCATTTAAATTGTTTAGTCTATTGGTCTGGAGTTTTTAATAACATGGAAATTTTCCATGGTTTGTTGACAATTAGGTTTCGATTTCTCTAACGTGTCTTAAAGTAATGTGTGGGTGTGTATGTATGTGTGGGTGTGTATGTATGTTTGGGTGTGTATGTATGTGTGGGTGTGTATGTATGTGTGGGAGTGTAGACATGTACATAGAGGTTTGTGGTGCTATGGATATGTCACTATATGTATATGTATGTATGTGGCTAAGTGATTGTCATTTAAAACGCATAGCTCTATAAAGGGTTTATTGTTTATTCATGAATTACTCGCCCCTATGAAAATGGTCCGGCGATGAGAGATCTTCGAGCTAGACTTTTGACGTCATGCGGAAAGTCTTGGCTACTGCGACGTCGTCGGACTCTTTTAGATGCAGTCTTTGATATTTTTGTTTCCTAGGTTGATGCACTATGATCAGCACAAACAAGTGGCCCTTACGGCACGAAGCAGTGCTTGTTACGCGCGGAGACCTATTCACCAATGGGCGTAAAGACGAGATCGCGAGAACTGAAAAAGGACAAAAATAGAAACGGACAGACTAAGTTAGAATACATACGAAAACAAATACTAATACTAATTTTGTGCTAAGTAGGATTAAATTAATGCTTTTTAGATTGGCAAGGAGTCGGTAGAAGAAATTACATGGTATCTAATCGGTTCATGCATATCATAGTTAGATCTACAAATATTTAAAGTAAGCGGAATACTCGGGACTCTCCACATACCCGTGAATTAGTTTATGAATAAAAGTAGTACCAAGCATCGTTCTACGGTTTAATAAGGATAGTATATATTATTTAGAAGAAGTCTGCAAGAGTAGGATGACAAAATAAGGCTTGCATTCCAGTTAAAGCCCCGTAGAGAAAATAGTAAAAAGTTTTTTTGCACAGACTCTATACGTCTATATGTACACCATACTGAGGAATCCGAACTGCTAAACAGTACTCCAGGATTGGACGGAATAGTGAAATGAGCAGTTTCTTTGTAACATAGGGATCATTGAATTCATTTGTCCACCTTTTAATAAATCCAAGTACTTAACTGGATTTATTTACCAAGGAAGTTTTATGGTCACAAAACTTAAGTTTTAAGGTCATCAACATGCGTGATTCTAGACAACGCACCACCACTCTAAAAAATGTCATTAGTGTCACTTAGCGTTATTTAAAACGACTTTTATAGCACCATGTGTGAAAAGCTTTAAGATAAGATTGTAAGTCTGAACTGCTGAAAATTTCGTTATTGCAGGCATTACTTAACTTCATCTGCGTACGATCATTAATAAATAATGTAACAAGAAAGGAAAGCTAACTTCGGGCGGAGCCGAAGTTGATATACCCTTGCAGAATACTCTGTAAATTATATTCTTCAAAATTATTCATATAATGCATTCTTAATACTCATAAAAAATCCCAAATTCCTAACTTTAAAAACACCTAAGTTATGGCATTTCCAATCGTTCAGTTATATGGCAGCTATAGGATATAGTCGGCCGATCCTTATGAAATTTGGTAGGTCGGATTGATTGGCCAAATATAAAACCCATAGTAAATCCCAGCTTCCTAACTTTACAAACACCAAAGTTATGGCATTTCCGATCAATCAGTTATATGGCAGCTATAGGATATAGTCGTATAGATCGTTCCGACATATATACTGCGTGCAAAGGAAAGAAGGGTGTGTGCAAAGTTTCAATTCGATATCTTTAAAACTGAGAGACTAGTTCGCGTAGAAACAGACAGACGGACAGACAGACGGACAGACGGACGGACGGACAGACGGACATGGCTATATCAACTCAGGAGGTGATCCTGATCAAGCATATATATACTTTATATGGTCGGAGATGTCTCCTTCACTGCGTTGCACACTTTTGACCAAAATTATAATACCCTCTGCAAGGGTATAAAAAGAAGTGGGCCAAGGTGGCTTCCTTCCTTTAAAAGATGACTCGTTGAGTCCTACTACTTACATAACTTAAGATCCCTATTAGAAGATCACATGGAAACCCTAATAAGTTTACCTTTAACACAAGAAGGCCTGAAGTACTGAGTCAATACATTATAAAAGATATTAACGGCATCAGCCATGTTAATGCATGAACAAAATACAGACCAGTCATAGCCGAATGTAAAAGTATTTAAACGATAAAAGTTTGCCTTACGAAAGCAGCGGATTCGTTTAACCGACTTTTCGAATTTTTTATTCATCTCTGTTCTCGCATCTACAGTCAGCTCTAGAGTTGGATGATAAGGATCTTCCGGTTGTGTAAGTGATGTTCTTAATAGACAAACGCCTTCTGAATTTGAAACAAAACACAAGGCCAATAAACGTCCTAAGGAGTTTTTAACGTGGTTTACTTGGGATACCGCAATGTCAAGCAAGCCGTCAATAAAGTCATTAGGGTTTTCTACTGGGGACCATGTCGCACTAGGTAATTAAAATCACCTAATACGATTAACTAATCTCGACCTGACAGTTTTTTGGAAATGGACTGAATAACGGAAAGGTGATTTGCGTAAATAGGGAACTCAGATGATGGTGGGATACATGAACAAGTAATATATACAAAACTACCGAGAAACGATAATTTTTTACTTAGGAATTCGATGTCATTAAATTCTTCGAAAGTTAGTAATTAAGACAAAAGGGTTGAGTCGACAGCAATCAGGACTCCACCTCCCCGTCTGGACTGACGATCAAGCCTGTAAATTGTGTACTTACCCGGGAGAATTTCGGAGCACGTGCTGGTTCCGTCTGTATGATCGGTAGAAGGTGGGGTTCTATAGAGTCCTTGTGCTACTTGCTCGCAAATACTCTTAAATCTTAAAAAAAATCACGTGCAGAACTTGACAACGATCGGGGTAAAAGTACACGGGTTAACAAGAAAAATCGGGAAAAGGTACCTCTTCTTAATATCCCATGGGAGATGACATTCCAGGGTTTTCCAGTTTATTTATGGTGGGCTGGTGTTATAGCCACAGCAGATGCCCACCCAACCATGATCACCGAACTCCAAAGTTTAAGCTAATTGGTGAACCCATTTAAAACCGGCAAAGCTAACTCATACTCTTCTCACAGCAGAACGCATGACTCCCAAATACGAAAGGCTTAGAAGTTCATTTCTAATTTATAAGCAAAATATTTAATCATATTAATTTAATTTATAAACTCCTAGTGCCCAAAACATATATTAGGGATCTTTAGGAAAATGTTATTTAATAATATTTAAAAATAAAATATAATATGTAGATGTAGATTGATATGTAATAGCTTTTGTGTTTAATTATGGGATTATATAAACTCCCTTTTATTTCAGTGTTTGTCTTGCTTGTGTTATAAATTCATTGTACGAATTAAATAGTTAATAAACAACAAAAATAAAAAAAAACAAGAAAGAACGCTATAGTCAACTGCCTCGACTATTAGATACCCGTTACTCAGCTAAACAATTGCAACTGTGTACAATGTAAATACATACATATGTAAGTATATGCTTACATACATACACACATACGCCATTGTTTGACTCAGACCTCCAACTTGGCTAACTTGATTTGATTTGCATAGTTCTTGGGATATAGTTCGGTATTGACAAATGAAAAGCATTGGAATTTCCTTTAATAGAAATCCTTATCGAGAATTAACGTTGACTCTGTTGAGCACCTTGGTCAGCTGTTCCAAAGTCATCCGTTAGTTGACGCTATTGTATTGCGCCATCTACCCCAAGACATTGGTACCACGGGCCATGAAAGGCGGAAATGTAGGCGCTAGCCAGGCTTAAGCGTTTAATGGGTTTTTGGGCGTTAGAGTGGGCGTGGCAAAGTTTTATTAGGCCAATCGATAGGTATTGGCGAAACAAATACATATCATATCATATCATATCCTTATCGAGAATTAACGTTGACTCTGTTGAGCACCTTGGTCAGCTGTTCCAAAGTCATCCGTTAGTTGACGCTATTGTATTGCGCCATCTACCCCAAGACATTGGTACCACGGGCCATGAAAGGCGGAAATGTAGGCGCTAGCCAGGCTTAAGCGTTTAATGGGTTTTTGGGCGTTAGAGTGGGCGTGGCAAAGTTTTATTAGGCCAATCGATAGGTATTGGCGAAACAAATACATATCAATTAAAATTTTCATAATAGCATCAAAACTGTGGCCACAGCTTGTGGCTTGTGGGCGTCAGAGGGGGCGTGGCACCATTTTGAAACAAACTTGCGCTGCGTAGGAACTCCTAAAATCTACATGCCAAATGCCAATCTTCTAGATTTTATAGTTTCCGAGATCTCAGCGTTCATACGGACAGACAGACAGACAGACGGACATGGCTAGATCGACTCGGCTAGTGATCCTGAACAAGAATATATATACTTTATAGGGTCGGAAACGCTTCCTTCTACCTGTTACATACTTTTGCACGAATACAATATACCCTTTTACTCTACGAGTAACGGGTATAAATAAGTAAACTAAACAATCTTTATAAATTAATTCTTCTAGTAAATTGTTCATACATCTTTGGAAAGTAGCAGGGGCGTTTTTAAGTCCGAATGGCATACGTGTGTATTCATAATGACCATTCTTTGTAGAAAATGCTGTTTTGGCAATTGATTTAGGGTCCATTTGAATTTGATGGAATCCTTTAGCTAAATCAATTGTCGTGAAATATTGACATCTTCCCAATTTGTCTAATATTTCATCCATTCTGGGTATTGGAAATTTGTCATTGATGGTTATTTCATTCAAACTTCTGTAGTCTATTACTACCCTGAACTTTGGTTTTCTCGAAGCGTCAGCTTTTTTGGGAACCATCCAGATAGGTGAACAGTAAGGAGATTTCGATTTACGAATTATTCCCTGTTCTATCATTTCGTTCATTTGTTTGTTGACTTCCTCATCAAATGATTGAGGGTATTATAAGGTTTCTTATAAATAGGGTCCTCATGTTTGGTTTGGATAGAATGCTTGATAGTACTTGTGAAAGTCAAATTTTCGCCTTCTTTGTACTGAATATCTTTGTATTCAAATAAAACTCTTTTCAAGCATTCTTTTTCCTCTTTGTTTAAATGTTCTAATCTGAATTCGTTGCATTCACGAATTTCATTTTCAACAGCGAAGTTAAAAGATTGATCCTCAGATGAGGGTGGATTGAGGCATTTTATTGCGGTCTCATCCTCTTCAATCTTTTTCTTTGGTGATTTGGGATTAAGGCTTTTTACGGCGGTCTTATCCTTTTCACTTTCTTTCCTTTGGTGATTTGGGATTAAGGCTTTTTACAGCGGTCTTATCCTTTTCACCTTTCTTCTCTGATGATATAGGATTAAGGCATTTTATTTTATCCTTTTATCATCATCACCATACATAATTATAAGTTTATCTTCACCTAAAGTTACCGTTCCATCTTCAAAATTAATTTTAGCTTTGCAGTTTTTAAGATAATCTCTTCCCATTAAAACATCATAATTGTCTGAAAATTTATGTAAATAAAATTTTTGTTCTATTGGGCAAATTTTACTTGGTTTTATCATTACGCTTTTATTTAATTTTATTGATCCGTTTATAGTACAAACTTTTAAATTTTCATCATTGACTTCAAAGTTCCCAAAATTTTCTTTCATTATATTAATAGATGAACCCGTGTCAACCATGGCTTTAAGAAGTTTACCTTTAATGATTACTCTGATATATGGGTAGAATTTTCTGGCTCCGAGGCTATTTGCTGAAAATTTACGTCCATCCTATTCTGTGTGCTCTCACTTCCTCTTTGTCTTTTTACAGGAGCATTTCGGGAATTATTTGATGTTGACGCTTGGTAATTTAATGGATTTTGGGATCTGCCTTGAGCTAGAGAATTTCTAAATTCTTGATAATAGCGATTTTGATTCGCTGAGGACTGAGGGATTGTTGAATTATTTAAATTTGAATTTGGATTTGAATACGAATTCGAATTTGAATAACCGTTAAAGTTATTACTGTGTCTTGGGTAATAATTTGAATTATTCTTTTGATGATAATAATTTTGGTGGATATTTCCCGAATTCCTGCGGTTATCGTAACGCACCGATCTGTAGTTCTCAAAGGGATCCGCATCCCAGTGTCCTAACACCATTGCTGTTTCTTTTAAATTTGTTAATTGTGGAAATATCTCTTTTTGATAAAGCATTTTACAATCTATCAGGAAGGTTTTTTTCTATGCATTTTGTAATGATTTTGTTTACTGATGCTGTATAAATGGTTTTTTCTGTTTGGTTAATTTCTAAATCTTGCAACAATTTGGCAATAAACCTGCTAGATAACAGCACACAAACCAGGAGGTTACAAAGGACCCACCCTTTAGATCTACACTGGGACTGGCCAATTCATAGTTTTTTCTTCTGAAATTACGGCTTTGGCGCCGTCTACGATGGTCCTTTCGATACCTGTAACAGGTATTCGACACGCCCGATGTAACCACCTAGATCGGCGGGATTGCCATCAAAATAGGGCAACTCTTTTACTTGCCCAATTAATTGATTCAAATGAAGTTCCGATAATTGGATTGGGGTTGCCATTTTTTTGTTTTGTCAAAGTTTCAATATTTCACTTTTAAATTATTTAATTTTTAGTGGTATTGACCGAATTTGATTTTTCACTGGTCTACGCACGACGATTCGCACATAAGTTCTTTGGCGGATTTCACTTGTGTGTTCGATGATTTATTTTCTTACTAGTCAGGATATACTAGTTGTATAGTAGAATCCCTAAGACCAGTTTAAAACCGACGTTTTTAACTTTCACTTGAAATCCTACCGGCTGCGCCAATTAAATGTTTGCACCATAAGTTTTACATAAAAAAAAAACTTTATTTAATTTTTATTTATCAACTAGTACAATGGTTATTTGGAAGAACACCGTCCTAACTGTTTTAAGACTCAAACTGAACTCGTTCTCTAACTCCTACTTCTTCTACGATCAAACCTCGGTTCTGAGCTTTGGAGCTTTCTAATGAGTGGCTTTAGTGTTTATTGAGTGACAATCATAATTGTACTTTGGACCGTTCTTTGTTCTCATCTTGTTTATGACTTCGGTCCCGAAATCTGAGTATCATGAGTCGTGGGAAAGGGCCTATAGTCAGATCAGCGGCTCATTTAAATTGTTTAGTCTATTGGTCTGGAGTTTTTAATAACATGGAAATTTTCCATGGTTTGTTGACAATTAGGTTTCGATTTCTCTAACGTGTCTTAAAGTAATGTGTGGGTGTGTATGTATGTGTGGGTGTGTATGTATGTTTGGGTGTGTATGTATGTGTGGGTGTGTATGTATGTGTGGGAGTGTAGACATGTACATAGAGGTTTGTGGTGCTATGGATATGTCACTATATGTATATGTATGTATGTGGCTAAGTGATTGTCATTTAAAACGCATAGCTCTATAAAGGGTTTATTGTTTATTCATGAATTACTCGCCCCTATGAAAATGGTCCGGCGATGAGAGATCTTCGAGCTAGACTTTTGACGTCATGCGGAAAGTCTTGGCTACTGCGACGTCGTCGGACTCTTTTAGATGCAGTCTTTGATATTTTTGTTTCCTAGGTTGATGCACTATGATCAGCACAAACAAGTGGCCCTTACGACACGAAGCAGTGCTTGTTACGCGCGGAGACCTATTCACCAATGGGCGTAAAGACGAGATCGCGAGAACTGAAAAAGGACAAAAATAGAAACGGACAGACTAAGTTAGAATACATACGAAAACAAATACTAATACTAATTTTGTGCTAAGTAGGATTAAATTAATGCTTTTTAGATTGGCAAGGAGTCGGTAGAAGAAATTACATGGTATCTAATCGGTTCATGCATATCATAGTTAGATCTACAAATATTTAAAGTAAGCGGAATACTCGGGACTCTCCACATCCCCGTGAATTAGTTTATGAATAAAAGTAGTACCAAGCATCGTTCTACGGTTTAATAAGGATAGTATATATTATTTAGAAGAAGTCTGCAAGAGTAGGATGGCAAAATAAGGCTTGCATTCCAGTTAAAGCCCCGTAGAGAAAATAGTAAAAAGTTTTTTTGCACAGACTCTATACGTCTATATGTACACCATACTGAGGAATCCGAACTGCTAAACAGTACTCCAGGATTGAACGGAATAGTGAAATGAGCAGTTTCTTTGTAACATAGGGATCATTGAATTCATTTGTCCACCTTTTAATAAATCCAAGTACTTAACTGGATTTATTTACCAAGGAAGTTTTATGGTCACAAAACTTAAGTTTTAAGGTCATCAACATGCGTGATTCTAGACAACGCACCACCACTCTAAAAAATGTCATTAGTGTCACTTAGCGTTATTTAAAACGACTTTTATAGCACCATGTGTGAAAAGCTTTAAGATAAGATTGTAAGTCTGAACTGCTGAAAATTTCGTTATTGCAGGCATTACTTAACGTCATCTGCGTACGATCATTAATAAATAATGTAACAAGAAAGGAAAGCTAACTTCGGGCGGAGCCGAAGTTGATATACCCTTGCAGAATACTCTGTAAATTATATTCTTCAAAATTATTCATATAATGCATTCTTAATACTCATAAAAAATCCCAAATTCCTAACTTTAAAAACACCTAAGTTATGGCATTTCCAATCGTTCAGTTATATGGCAGCTATAGGATATAGTCGGCCGATCCTTATGAAATTTGGTAGGTCGGATTGATTGGCCAAACATAAAACCCATAGTAAATCCCAGCTTCCTAACTTTACAAACACCAAAGTTATGGCATTTCCGATCAATCAGTTATATGGCAGCTATAGGATATAGTCGTATAGATCGTTCCGACATATATACTGCGTGCAAAGGAAAGAAGGGTGTGTGCAAAGTTTCAATTCGATATCTTTAAAACTGAGAGACTAGTTCGCGTAGAAACAGACAGACGGACAGACAGACGGACAGACGGACGGACGGACAGACGGACATGGCTATATCAACTCAGGAGGTGATCCTGATCAAGCATATATATACTTTATATGGTCGGAGATGTCTCCTTCACTGCGTTGCACACTTTTGACCAAAATTATAATACCCTCTGCAAGGGTATAAAAAGAAGTGGGCCAAGGTGGCTTCCTTCCTTTAAAAGATGACTCGTTGAGTCCTACTACTTACATAACTTAAGATCCCTATTAGAAGATCACATGGAAACCCTAATAAGTTTACCTTTAACACAAGAAGGCCTGAAGTACTGAGTCAATACATTATAAAAGATATTAACGGCATCAGCCATGTTAATGCATGAACAAAATACAGACCAGTCATAGCCGAATGTAAAAGTATTTAAACGATAAAAGTTTGCCTTACGAAAGCAGCGGATTCGTTTAACCGACTTTTCGAATTTTTTATTCATCTCTGTTCTCGCATCTACAGTCAGCTCTAGAGTTGGATGATAAGGATCTTCCGGTTGTGTAAGTGATGTTCTTAATAGACAAACGCCTTCTGAATTTGAAACAAAACACAAGGCCAATAAACGTCCTAAGGAGTTTTTAACGTGGTTTACTTGGGATACCGCAATGTCAAGCAAGCCGTCAATAAAGTCATGCTGCGCTTAATCAAGTAAAATATTAGGGTTTTCTACTGGGGACCATGTCGCACTAGGTAATTAAAATCACCTAATACGATTAACTAATCTCGATCTGACAGTTTTTTGGAAATGGACTGAATAACGGAAAGGTGATTTGCGTAAATAGGGAACTCAGATGATGGTGGAAATCATGAACAAGTAATATATACAAAACTACCGAGAAACGATAATTTTTTACTTAGGAATTCGATGTCATTAAATTCTTCGAAAGTTAGTAATTAAGACAAAAGGGTTGAGTCGACAGCAATCAGGACTCCACCTCCCCGTCTGGACTGACGATCAAGCCTGTAAATTGTGTACTTACCCGGGAGAATTTCGGAGCACGTGCTGGTTCCGGCTGTATGATCGGTAGAAGGTGGGGTTCTATAGAGTCCTTGTGCTACTTGCTCGCAAATACTCTTAAATCTTAAAAAAAATCACGTGCAGAACTTGACAACGATCGGGGTAAAAGTACACGGGTTAACAAGAAAAATCGGGAAAAGGTAACTCTTCTTAATATCCCATGGGAGATGACATTCCAGGGTTTTCCAGTTTATTTATGCTGGGCTGGTGTTATAGCCACAGCAGATGCCCACCCAACCATGATCACCGAACTCCAAAGTTTAAGCTAATTGGTGAACCCATTTAAAACCGGCAAAGCTAACTCATACTCTTCTCACAGCAGAACGCATGACTCCCAAATACGAAAGGCTTAGAAGTTCATTTCTAATTTATAAGCAAAATATTTAATCATATTAATTTAATTTATAAACTCCTAGTGCCCAAAACATATATTAGGGATCTTTAGGAAAATGTTATTTAATAATATTTAAAAATAAAATATAATATGTAGATGTAGATTGATATGTAATAGCTTTTGTGTTTAATTATGGGATTATATAAACTCCCTTTTATTTCAGTGTTTGTCTTGCTTGTGTTATAAATTCATTAAATAGTTAATAAACAACAAAAATAAAAAAAAAACAAGAAAGAACGCTATAGTCAACTGCCTCGACTATTAGATACCCGTTACTCAGCTAAACAATTGCAACTGTGTACAATGTAAATACATACATATGTAAGTATATGCTTACATACATACACACATACGCCATTGTTTGACTCAGACCTCCAACTTGGCTAACTTGATTTGATTTGCATAGTTCTTGGGATATAGTTCGGTATTGACAAATGAAAAGCATTGGAATTTCCTTTAATAGAAATCCTTATCGAGAATTAACGTTGACTCTGTTGAGCACCTTGGTCAGCTGTTCCAAAGTCATCCGTTAGTTGACGCTATTGTATTGCGCCATCTACCCCAAGACATTGGTACCACGGGCCATGAAAGGCGGAAATGTAGGCGCTAGCCAGGCTTAAGCGTTTAATGGGTTTTTGGGCGTTAGAGTGGGCGTGGCAAAGTTTTATTAGGCCAATCGATAGGTATTGGCGAAACAAATACATATCATATCATATCATATCCTTATCGAGAATTAACGTTGACTCTGTTGAGCACCTTGGTCAGCTGTTCCAAAGTCATCCGTTAGTTGACGCTATTGTATTGCGCCATCTACCCCAAGACATTGGTACCACGGGCCATGAAAGGCGGAAATGTAGGCGCTAGCCAGGCTTAAGCGTTTAATGGGTTTTTGGGCGTTAGAGTGGGCGTGGCAAAGTTTTATTAGGCCAATCGATAGGTATTGGCGAAACAAATACATATCAATTAAAATTTTCATAATAGCATCAAAACTGTGGCCACAGCTTGTGGCTTGTGGGCGTCAGAGGGGGCGTGGCACCATTTTGAAACAAACTTGCGCTGCGTAGGAACTCCTAAAATCTACATGCCAAATGCCAATCTTCTAGATTTTATAGTTTCCGAGATCTCAGCGTTCATACGGACAGACAGACAGACAGACGGACATGGCTAGATCGACTCGGCTAGTGATCCTGAACAAGAATATATATACTTTATAGGGTCGGAAACGCTTCCTTCTACCTGTTACATACTTTTGCACGAATACAATATACCCTTTTACTCTACGAGTAACGGGTATAAAAAAATGGAATCAATTCAAAATATATCTCCAAATAATAATTTAAATTTAATGTATGCAAAATAAATTTTAATTGCAATTTTGTATGTTCATGTAAACTGAATCATTTAATGTTTTTGTAATTTTGTTATTTTTATTATTTTTTTTTGTTTTTATTGGTACTTGTTTAAGTACTTATCAAAATAGTTAAATTTATTTATTTCTATATTTTTATAAATGTTGAAATTTTAGTTAACACAATTTTTTCCAGTGTAGTCGTGGTAATGTGAGCGGTTAGTATTTAAACTGATCCAAGACTGTAAAACTATGTGAGCCCTTGGTAATTACACTGATCAAAGACTGTAAAACTGTGTGAGCGCTTGCAGTTAGGAATGTTGTTTACGTTTTCTATTAAAATTCATTTTATTACATTTTATTTTGATTTCTCACTGTTTCCTTTCTGCAAACAAATACACATTTCAAAGTCCGATTTATTTACACTCACATCACGAATCACTTTCTTTATTTTCACTTAAATTCACCAAATAACTAAATAATAGAAAAAATATAAAATAATTAGTATTAAGTTCACTTTCATTTTTTTTTTCTCCACGTCCAAAAGATCTTTGCAAGTGGATGTGTACTCTGTTGGTGTAAATGTTTTGATGTATTTTTAGAATTTGGTGATAAGGAATTTAAAGGGTTTTATTTCATGTTGTTACTTTACTTTTTCACATTTCCTTGCCTGTAGGTTGGGATATATGTAAGTTGTTTTCGATTTCACTTTTACATGATTATTAGGAGTAAGTCGTCTGCACATGCTGATGTTTTTCCCGTATCGTTGCTGATTTTGGTAAAATAAAACTAAATTCTTCGCGTCGCAAAAGCCACTCATATCCCCGAAGACCACTCAAATCGTCGCAAACACGGTGAAAAAACGTCAAAAAGGCGGAAAACTCTCTTGAGCCAGAAAGCGTGTCAAAAGTAAGCCAAAAACTAGAGGTGAACCAGGTCAGCTGTTGTCACCATTCACACGGCACGATCACACCACCGCAGAAGTGTGACTGTTAAAAGAGTTCGTGTTGTAGCAGCTAGCTTATTTTTCGCCAAACCATCTTTTAAATTCTAACTGCCTAAACATGCCACAACCGCCAGCAAAGAGAACCAGGGAAAAAACTTCCACTGAGTTAAGTTCTCCAACAGATGGGCTTTGGGAAAAAATAAGCCAGAAGTTTGCTGAGCAAACTGATTTCTTGAAAAACCATATGGCTGAACTGGAGAATCGCATTACGACCAAAATTACTGTTACGCTGGACGCTATTAACAGTGATATGTCGGAAATCATGAAGAGAGTTGAGCGTTTGGAGAGTGAGGTTGCGGAAATCCGGGCCTTGCGAGACCAAATCAATCGCCTAAAGTCTGCATCTGAGCTGCAGCAAAATGAAAGGGTAGCTTGTGATCTCCGCCTTCATGGGGTACCATTTAATCAAGGCGAAGATGTGAGGGCATTGTTTCACACCCTTTGCTTTAACCTTAAGGTTACCCCCACCCCAAGAATTCGAGATATATTCCGGATGAAACCCCCTAGAAACGGTCGTTCTATAGTTGACCCAATTATAATGATCAAGTTCGATAGACTTGAGGACAAGGCTAACCTAATGCGTACCGTGGGTGCACTACGGCGTGAAACGAAAAGCCAGCTTTCTCTAAGTTATGTTGGCATAGATTCGCCCACTCCAATCTATCTGAACGAACAGCTGACTAAAACCAACTATGAGATTTTTAAAGCAGCCATGCACATGAAGCGTCAGAAGGTCCTATCAGCTGTCTTCACTCGTCGAGCAATGGTCCACGTAAAGAAGACGGGCAGTGATCAGGTCCTATGCATTGAGAACATGAAGGCCCTTACCGACATTAATTCTGATCGGCATGAGACACCTGCTGAAACTGACTCTAGGAAGGATGGAGCGACACCTAATTTATTTCGTTAATGCAGTTCATCTAAATGTTCTATATGTTCATTTTAAGGTATTATTAGTTCTATTTATATTTACTTTCAATTGCAATTTGTACTTTTATTATATTATGTGTGGTACTGTGTGTGTGTTCCAGGTCTTAGCACTTCAAAATACTTATACTTCTTTTACTTATGTCTGCAATCGAGCCTAATCAAAACTTTAACAGCCATGCATTGATCAGAATTCTTTGTAAACAAACTACTGGTCTGAAAATATGTCACATAAATGCGCAAAGTCTGACTAATAAAATCGATGAGTTCAGGTACCTATTCGAAAATTCAAAAGTCGATGTCATCTGTGTTTCCGAAACTTGGTTCACGTCCGATATCAGTAGTTCATATCTTCGTTGTGCTGATTACAATCTGTTTCGTTCTGATAGAGTAAATCATGCCGGCGGTGTTGCTATTTTTGTCCGTAAACAATTTAAATGTAAAGTTATACGTCAGCAAGAGCTAGAGAGTGCAATAGAATACTTATTTGTAGAAGTACGAGGAACAAATTCTACTACTTGCTACTCAGATCTACTTGCCAATCTGACTGACATCAATCTGACATACAAAAATGTTGTATTAACCGGTGATTTCAACAGTGACCTTTTAACTGATACTAGTCTCTGCGCAGAACTATAATCACTCGGACTTCAGCCAGCAAATGTCACACACCCTACCCATTTCACAAAATCTTCACAAACCCTACTAGATGTATTTTTCGTAGATGACGCAAGTAAAATCCTTTTATATGACCAGGTATCTGTACCAGTTTTCTCGCGGCATGATCTTATCTACTTGACGTATAGCATAGACGTAAGCGCTGAGGAATACTCCATAACCTATCGGGCCTTAAAAGATATAAACTATACGCTACTGGACAGTTGTCTAAACTTCCTAATTATTTAAATCACCTTTCCGATATTAAGTCTGTTGCAAATAAGCTTTCCAATAGGGATCAGTTGGTAGTTCTAGATGATTTTAATATACCTGGAGTTACCTGGTCCACTGAGGATGGATCGAATGTCTTACTACCTATAGTACAGCATGATTTTTTGACGGCCTGCTTGACATATCCTTATCTCAAGTAAACCATCTTTGAAATTCACTACTTGATTTGTGTTTTGTATCAAATCCTGAAGGTGTGTTTCTGTCCAGAGTAGCACCACTCACGCAACCTGAAGATCCATATTACCCTACAATCGAACTTACATTTGACACGGGTAGAGTAATTAAAGAAAAATCAGAAAAATCAACCAAACGAATACATTGTTTTCGCAAGGCAGACTTTCTGAGGCTAAATAATGTTATTTCTGGCTTTAATTGGTCTGATCTTTACTTATGCAATAACATGTCCGATGCAGTTAATGTTTTTACACTGCAATAAACTCATTTTTTAATTCCTGTGTTCCGTGGTACTAGTCGTCGGTTTCCAATAAATCACCTTGGTTTAGCAAAAAGTTGACACACTTAAAAAATGTAAAGTCCAGACTTATTAGGAAATATAAAAATACCGGTTCTCAATCTGTTTTAACTAGTTATTTAAGTGCTCGGTCAAGATTTACCGTGCTTAATGCTAAGAGTTATAATAGTTATTTAAACCGTTGTAAGGTCTAGTTGTCTCACGACCCGAGACAGTTTTATAACTTCGTTAACACCAGGCGTAAATCTAATTCATATCCCTCCTCGCTGTCGTTCGAAAACATGACGGCGACCACAGATCAGGCATAAGCCGATTTATTTGCCCAATTTTTTCAAACGACATACTCTACTTTAGATTATCACAGCCTTATTCTTACACAATATCCGAGTCAAACCTCATATTCTGTCCACGTTGACATAAAGTTCTCTTCTTTTGGATCTTCTTCGCATTAAGCCTGTTTATTTGCCAGGGCCAGATGGTATTTCTGGGTGCGTGCTTAGGTATTGTGCAAACTTCTTCACAAGTTGTTTACCTTATCTCTAGAAACTTCCCAATTCCCAACTATTTGGAAGGAATCTTATGTTATTCCCCTTTTCAGAAAAGGTAACAAGTTAGAAGCCAGTAACTACAGAGGTATTTCTAAGTTGTCAACTATTCCAAAGCTTTTTGAAAAAACCATTACTCCTCATTTGCAGCACTTTTGTAGATCAATCATTTCTCCGTGTCAACACGGATTTTTTAAACGTAGATCCACAATCACAAACCATCTAGAGCTTACTACATTTGTTATCAATAGCAGTTTTCAAACCAACGTCTTTTACACTGACTTTAGTAAAGCATTTGACTCTGGAAATCACTTACTTTTTGTTCAAACTTGACCTGTTAAGTTTTCCGTTGATATTCTTAGATGGATCTCAAGTTATCTGAATGGCAGGTCACAATGGGTCCTTTTTTAAAATTCAATTTCTAAAATTCTGGGTCTGTTACTTCTTACATTATTTATTAACGATCTTCCATCAATTATAAGTCATTCTCGCGTACTTATGTAATATAATATAAGGATATTTTCTGCCATTTAAACCAAATGCAAGCAGGTGACTTTTTATCGGGCCAATCCGATATATGCGACTTACACGTTAAGTGGCAGCGCTTTGGATAGAATAACTCTTCTAAACGATCTTGGCGTTCTCTTAGACCCTAAACTAAAATTTTCGAATCACATTTCGTCCATGGTTAATAAAGCCAGGAGAGTGCTTGGATTTATTAAAATGTGGTCAAAAGAATTCGATGATCCTTATTTAACTAAAACTGTATTTATTTCGCTAGTCCGTCCGATTCTGGAGAATGGGTCTCCCGTCTGGAGTCCACAATACGGAATACATATTGGTCGTATTGAATCTGTACAAAAAAAACTTCCTTCTTTTTGCTTTACGGCGCCTAAACTGGGATGCAAATCTTAACTTACCTTCTTATTCTAGTAGACTTCTGTTGATTAATTTACCCTCCGAACGATGCTTGGTACTATCTTCATTTATAACCTTATACATGGTGATATTTTAGATCATTGTAGATCTAACTATGCCTTGCATGAGCCTTTCAGAGTATTATGTCCTGACTATAATAGACTTTTTCCTGTAATCCTGTAATACTAGCTTCATTGGCACAAAATTGAACTTACTATTGCTTTTTTCCCCGGAAAAAATGTTCTTATCTATCTTCTCGCGAATCGTGCCGTAGGAGGCCAGTGTAAGTGGCCAGTGGGACTTCGCTCGAGAAAAAAAACACTGCCGTCCAACCGAGATAACTTCTTGCAAATTTTTAATGAACAGAAATCACTCGGATCACTTTGCAACTATGGCGGACCAAAAAAGGAAAGCGCTCAAGAACTTGGTGAGAGAGAAAATACCGTGACAGAGCGATAGCGAAACACCGATTATCTTTGATCTTAGGCACCTTGAAACAAGATAGAACGAAAAGAGAGAGAGGGGGAGCGTATCACTGATTAACTTTGATTTTACACACCTCTGAGCGGGATATACAGAGAGAGTGATAGGTCAGGAGGGTAACACCGTTAAACATTGGCGTTCCCCGCAAACTTTGACTTTCCGCAACGATGTTTCACTCCTCAAAGATATTTTCAGAGAGGTAGAAAGATAGATGGTAAACGAAGAGAAAAACTTAAAAGGGAAGCAATAGAAAAATAATAACAACAAACCAGCACCGAAAAATATTTAGAACGTTTGGTTTTTTAAACACAAGTTAATGCACTCACGAAGCGAACGGAAAGTTGTTAAAGACACTTAAAGGTGTAGAAACGTTTAAAAAAATGTTTAAAATTAAAATTCGGAGCGCAAAACAAAAACAAGACCTTCACTGTTAAGAGCGAAAGACCTTCTGCCATGCACTTTTTATTTGTGAGGCTTGAGAAACGGTGTACTCCTGTTGGGAGATGCCTCCTTTTGCAATGATCTTCTTAACATTTTTAATATTGTAGGAACAATAGATTTATGGTTAGTCAAATCCTTATTTAGATCACGTTCGGTATTATACGCCGCCTTGGATTTCTTCCTCGCCATATTCTGTTTGTAGAAGTACTTTTTCTTTTCGTATTGCGAACCGACTATTCGATAAAAGGAGGAGTTCTCGGCGCGTGTTGTGGCTACAGTCGTTTCCACCAGTTCCCGAGTATACAAAAATTTCTGACTGACTTCTAAAAAAAAGTTAAGGCTTCTATATCAGTGATGTTGCTTAGCACGCGTTCGAAACCGGTCCTTAAATTAATTTGAGTAGTTTGGAATTTTCTTTGTTACTGTGACTGATGACACTATATGGAAGAAATGAATAAATATAAGTTAATATGAAGGCCATTAAGAAAGCAAACACGTGACAAACTTTCTTCAAAAAGCGTCATTGTGCCTACTACTCGATACGCACTTTCCCCTTCAAAAGGCCTATCTAGCGACAAACGTAGCTTAAGAAATCAGTATACAAATCAATATAAGCAAAAAAAAAATTAATTTTCTATAGTTTGAAGACAATAAAATCACCTGATTCTGATCAAACAATTGTAGTCTCTCATTCAGTAAACAACTGATCGAATTGAACCCTAAACAACCAATAGGGAAGAAAGTGAGCAATTTGTACTCTTTATGAAAGTAGGACATACTTTAAACAGAAATTCTCAATTGGCATGCGCCGAGCTGATTCTTTGCTTAATGTCTCCTTGTGACCTTCGCCGAACAAGGCACTAAATGCTATTTTAAAACTACCAAGCATAAACATCGGCGCCGTTGAAAAAGCTTAAATAACAGCAATTCGCTTGGGAAGTGGACATCGATAATGCAAATATCCTTCTGCATAACAGCCTGATGCCAAGCATAGCATTATGGCTTAAAATAAAAAATGAATACAGGTGGATGTTTGACAAAGATTGGTAGGACGTGGGTCACTATTCTATCTGGCCCACTATAAATTGCAAGAAGACGGCCACTCAAAAATGACAGCCTGATCTTTAGTAAAGCGGATATTTAAAATCCAATTAATTAAGCCAGGCTTAAACTTCTAATGGAAGAGCAGGACGTAGTTCACTATTTCATCTCGCGACATATACTCTATATGTAACCAGAAGATGGCTGTTAAACTCAGCCCCACTTAATGCAGCGGTTTGTACGTCAGCAGAATCTACATGGGTTTTTTTTTAAAGTTGTAAGAAATTGAACACCTGTTCTGCTCCCGCACCGAACTCTATGCATACAGACCAAAACATCTGGCCAGGCCTTTGAGAACTTTCAAACATAATCCTTCTTAGGGTATACAAATAAATTGAGGCGACTGGATGGACGCAATGCTTACAAGGCTAGGGAATATAAAAACACATGCGGTAAAACAAAAAACTAACGCAGGGTACGACTGAAGCCCATCATAACCTCATTGTCGACAATTTGTAAAATCTTTAAAATCTTTAAAATTGGTTCATTTTCACCATAATGAATCCTTCTGACAGACTCGTAATGCAGGTCTTCAAAGCCCCTCAGACAAAAGAGGCACAACTTGTTGAAAATGACCGTCGTGTTAAAGGCCTGCCGAATATCAAGAAAGTCTAGCCGAAAGTTAAAGCTGAAAAATAAATAAACTGTAGACTTGTTCTAACAGCAAGATAACCATTTTGGTGGTCTGGAGGAGCGCTACAAATACATCAATGCCTTGCAGCAGAGTGCCCTCAAAGTTCTTAAAAAAAAGCCACCACTATGACTAGTGCATGTTTTCAAACGACTTCCATTCATGTGGCCATCGTTCAGGTTGGCAGTAAAAAGGAGGCATCACTGCGTAACGGTTGAGTTAGGCATCCATGCATCCATGACCGCAAAGCAGCGCGCGAAGTCTAATAATGAAAAACGTTCACCCAAATCCTCTGCCAATATTTCAGCAAGGGAAAACTTTCGAAGGCTGCAATTTTGACTTCACATACGTCGGAGAAATTAATGCACCCTTGGCAGGAATGTCAGGTTTGTGGAGCTGTTCTACCAAGATTTGGAAAATCAATCGACGGTATCAGTCATCAGGGAGGTGTGGAAAGTGCATGGAATTCCATGATCACGGAAGAATGAACTGCTCGTAAAATGAGTCACTGATATGGATATGGATGGCAAGCGTTGATGATGATGTTTATTTACTAGTTACTCAATAGCAGATGCATCGGCTTTGGGACTCGCTACCGTGATACATCCCTCCTTTTGAAAAATAACAAAATATAACTATAATATAAATAAATATAATAAAAATATTAATAATATTTATTAATAAAAATGTATTTTATATTTTTTTTTTCGAATCAATAAATATTTATGTTTATATATTTATTATTTTTTTATATTAATATTTATTTGTGCAACCTTCTAATTGTTGTTTTAATTGTTTTTTGGGTTATTATAATTTTGTTTAAAACCGTTTTTTTGGTAGTAGTAATTATTACCGCGGTAAGCTTGTCTCTATCGAGCTGCCATTGGCTGTCATTTCAGTACTTCATTGTATACATTATGTAACGGCTTCGTTCATGGTTGTGAAGATGCCCGCTTATATTTTTTTATTCGGCCAGGCTTAGAAGTTTTGACCATTGTGTTAATAGCTTTATAAGTGCTGAATCTACCAACATGATTGGCTGGTAGACCTTCATCGGTATACCAAGCTTGGAGAAGCTTTTGTAAATTGTCGATTTCAATAGTACATTTTTCTGCTGTCTTGCCTTTTTGGTTGGTCTTTGCCATTTTAGCTTCTACAACATCGGGTGTTTTACCACCAATTGTATCTTTTAACTTTTTTATAATTTCATATACAGTATGTCAACAATTGTTTGCAAAATAAAAATTCAGACACAAAAACAACTTTAACATGCAAATTATTAAGGAAGACGGTTAATTGTTAAAAAATTTGTTATGAGTTATTTAGATAAGTATTAGCTATAGGTATGAATAAAAGCAATGAGAAGTCGCTTTTGACGCTGTCAATAAATTCTTTGCAAAATGCAAATACTGCTTTAAAAAGCACCAAAGGAAAACTAACGGGACCGAAACCGTAAAAAGTGTTCCTTGACCTCATTCTTGCTCAAATTTTTTTCGGATCAAGTCAAATTATTGTTTAAATTTCTTTTTTGCAATGCCTGGAAAACGCACTCACGATAACTTGATTCAGTTAGTTTTTTATTATTTTTCGAAAGAAAAATTTGAATTCCATATAGCGGGAGTAATAAATACTAAAATGAATTCGTTGTTCGGTAGAGGACCTAGCAGATCTGACACTACCTAAATCCATGGACCTGTTGGAAAAGGGTTTCTATACATAGGTGCTGGCTTTAGAGCTTGAGGAACCAGTAGGCAATCCCTACAATGTTTTACAAAATTTTCAGCATCGCGATCAATCAGAGGCCACTATACCTTTGACCTCAACAAAGCTTTGCTCGCAAAAGAGATAATAAGAGGATCGTTGTCAGCCGAGAGTTGCAATAGTACCGCTCCGAGAACTACCGGACTGGCATCTGCTTTAAGGAGCGTTCGATTTGCCGGCTTAAAATAGGCCAGATTTGGTACTTTTGCCAGTCGATGCTTTAAGTTTTGAAAGCCGATTTTCGTTGTTTCGCCCCAGCTAAGTTAGAGGTTCTGTTAAATAGTGATTGAATCTTGAAATTACTTAATTGCGTCAAAGTGTGATCTGACATTAAAATTTTTTGCGTTTTTCTTTTTAAGCATCTCCCAGTCTGTCTGACTAATGAGGTTGAATCGTGACCCCGAATCAATAATAAGGGACATTTTATGGCCCCCTATTCGGGTACTAATGAGTTCCTCTTCTTCGTCACTACATATCTTAAAACAATCTGCACTTTCCTTCTTCCGTTTGGGATCGGGGCACCCATCCTCTACGGAACGCACATCAAATTGTCGCCTTTTTTTATTCCAACTTTTAGGCTGAAAATATTGTCTTTTTCTACATTTCGGCGCAAAATGGCCTAGCTTCAAACATTTTGCACTCGCGCAGGGCAGGAAATATCGTTATTTGCAAGACCAGTTCGACCGTACCTCGAACACTCGAATTCCGGCTTTGTTTTCCGAGTTGTGACTTTGCACGGCGTATCAATGGTAGGTTTAACCAGCATGGCTTATCTGTTCCTCGACTTGGCACGCTTCAATTATCTCGTCTAAAGAGTGTTCTTTACCCAAAAGCTTCTTCATCGTTTCCTTGCTCTTCGTCTTACTCTACTAGTGCACCTGGTAATGAGAATGCAACTGTAGTTGTAAGCCACCTATGTGAAAAAGTTTAGTCTTCTTGGACTTCGGTGACACGATTTGCTCAGCGTCCAGATATATTTTAAACGCTCTGAACCATTTTTCCTATTTATTCCGGAGTATCGACTTTTCAATGGCGTTTCAGCCATTTTGAATTGAATTATATTTTGCTAATAAAAAAAAAAAAATATATATATATAAATGATTTTTTTTTTTAGCCGCTTTTAAAAACGAAGATTACGCAGCCTTTATATATAATATGTATATATACTTTATATTTTATTTCGTCATTAGACTTGTATTTTATACACGGTCAATAAATTGTTTCACTTGCGCAAGTCGAAAACTCTTTCGCTCAGTGTTGCTATGTTTTTACGTCTCTACACGAAAGAAAATAAAACTATAAATTTGGGCTTGCAAAGAAATTTTCTTCCACTCAGCCTCGCTTATATATGTAAGACTGTGTAGGCGAAATAGAGAATAATAACAGCAGAATAACATCAGGAACAGCAGTAGTACCGATAACAGCAGGAACAGCAGTAGTAGCAGTAACAGCAGGAACAGCAGAACAGCAGAAGAACAGCAGAAGAACAGCAGAAGAACAGCAGAACAGCAGAAGAACAGGGGATTAACAGGAGGCATTCAGCGGAGACGACAGCAGCAGAACGGAAGCAGAAAAACGACGCAGAATAAGCAGAATAGAGAAACTACGCAGTTATCTTGTATTCTTCCACCATATACTTATAATCTATACTTAATATTAATAATAAAACCGACGTGACTTAATAACCCACCTTACATATATACATAATATTTTACTCAGGCTTGTGTAACACGCAGTCTCTCTTTATAAATATCATTCAATTTCTCTCTCCGGCTCATGCTTATACATTGCCACGATAGGCTTTTTTTCAACTTAAACTATTTTCCGTTATTTCGTCTTGCGCGAAGTGTTTAGCAAGTGAGAGTTAAGCCTTTTCACGTGCGCACGCAGGCACCGTTTATCTCTCTCAGTTCTTCATTCTACTTTGCGTTTTATTTTTTATTCATTATACCCTTGCAGAGGGTATTATAATTTTGGTCAAAAGTGTGCAACGCAGTGAAGGAGACATCTCCGACCCTATAAAGTATATATATTCTTGATCAGGATCACCTCCTGAGTTGATATAGCCATGTCCGTCTGTCCGTCTGTCTGTCCGTCTGTCTGTTTCTTCGCAAACTAGTCTCTCAGTTTTAAAGATATCGAATTGAAACTTTGCACACACCCTTCTTTCCTTTGCACGCAGTATATATGTCGGAACGGTCGGGATCGGCCGACTATATCCTATAGCTGCCATATAACTGATTGATCGGAAATGCCATAACTTTGGTGTTTGTAAAGTTAGGAAGTTGGGATTTCCTATGGATTTTATATTTGGCCAATCAATCCGACCAAATCCTACCAAATTTCATATGGATCGGCCGACTATATCCTGTAGCTGCCATATAACTGAACGATTGGAAATGCCATAACTTTGGTGTTTTTAAAGATAGGAAGTTGGGATTTGTTATGAGTATTAATAATGCATCATATGAATAATTTTGGAGAATATAATTTACAGAGTATTCTGCAAGGGTATATCAACTTCGGCTCCGCCCGAAGTTAGCTTTCCTTTCTTTTTTTTTTTCATTTCACTAAATTTTATTTCTATTTGTGTATTTATTATAATTACGTACCTTTCCGCAAAAATAAAGGTTTGACCTCGTCGCTAATGTATTGACCCGCAGGTAACCGAAATTAAACACTTTATTTCCCAAAACTAAACATATTCACTTTATTCACATTCGGTACATCTGCTTCGTACGGCTGCTCATTGTTAACTAACTGTTTTGCATCTCCGCATCCTCCGTGATGCTCGTTGGTGCTCTTTGCCGGCTCCCACAAATATATTAAAGAAATCTAACGGCAACTTATCCATCGGCGAAAGATCGAAATAATGCTGGAAAAATGCTGAAAATAATGTATGGCGTTTCGTAACACCGCAGGTTTATATTGACTCATTTTCAGGCGACATTTTTGAAAACGATTTAAAGAAACTTTCAGCCATTCTTTATCCCAATAATCTATTCTCGCAACACACAAAAATATTATTCCTTAATTAGAAATTATAATTAATTTGTAGAATTAACATATTTAGTTGTAATCCATTTTTGTTTTTAAACGTTGAAAGAGGCGTTCGATTTGGGCTGATTAAAACAAAGGTATCAGCAAAAATTTAAAACTAGCTGGTTGAAAGGTTAAAGTTGCAGGTCGTTATGGCGGCCAGAGGTTGGTCGGCAAGGCAGAGGTTACGCACTCGGGGCAAACAGAAAGTGCATTCGAGTACCATGGGTAAAGGCACACAGCAGTTCGAACAGATTGATCTGCTCCTTTTGACGTGTGGGGGTCTGCGCTGGAGCAATGGAGTGCAATGCGCATAGGTACACCTATTTCTATTGGGGTTTGTTTATTTATTTCCACTTTATATGCAAGTTAACAAGTTAACATAAACCAGCAAAAGTCAATGGACCAGCCGCTGACTTCTGTCAGCTTCGGTCGAAACTGCTGATCCAGCTTTTTGCCCGGATGCTCGTGCACAGACGGCAAGCACTGCATATTTGCGTGGCCGCTGTGAGTCTTTTGTTAGCTTTAAGTTTCTTTTCAATTCAGTTTATATCAAAGCCTTGAATAAAGAGCATCAGCTCTGATAATATTTAACTCCGGCTACCGCCGTTAAAGATCTTATTATTTCACACTGACTGAGTCTCTAGGCCAGCAGGTAAAGAAGGGCAGTCACCCTTCCACCCTATTCTTCCTAATTCATCGACGGATGACAACAGCCAACCGGCTACCTTCACGGAGACGGCTGCGAGGGAACCTCTACGGAGTAAAATATTAATTGGCGCCCAGCTCGCGGAAAACCTACCCACATAAATTCGGACCTAAGAGGGAAACTAGGATAGGAAAACCATTTCACAAAAAATGTAAGTGGACTCCTCCGGCTATTTAACTTTTAGTCTGCAAAAATTCCCAGTCTTTTCCGTGTCCCAAGTTTTTATCTGCAAATATTTTATGCGACAAATACGAAAAATATTAATCGCCGTGTTTAAAAAATAAAAAGTAATAAATAAGAAATACACTGCAAGTATAACGTACTAACCAACAAATAGAAAATCAAACACAATTAGTGTAAATCAGCCTTTTAACTTTGAATTTGATTTATTGTGGTTGTTTTTTTTTCTGTGTCTTTCTGTTCGGGCCACGCAGTAATACGAAACGGCCGCCTGACTTTGTCTTTGTTTTTGCTGCATTCTTTTCTTTTGGGAACTTCTTATGCAAACGTTTAGTTGTAAGAGTGCTCTCAGTCGCTCTCATGAACGACGCCTTCCGTCAGTATAGGAACAAAAAAGTTTTTTCTAGCGACTCCGAGTCCGGGAGCGAAGAGAGCGGTCACAGTCACAGCCTTACAGTAAAACGCAAGCCCCTCTACCCCCCAGTACAAATGGATCCCGACCAGCTTAGGGGCTTGATTGACGCTGCCGTCGGCAGAGCGCTGGCAGAGCAGGCCGCGCAAAATCACCAAAGAGAGCTGGAGCTGCGGCAGACGATCGAGCTGCTCGCTGCTCAAGTGGCTGAAGTTAGGGTACAACCGAAGCCAGCCCAAACATTAGAAATTACAACATATGAAGCTATAGAGATTAATGACAATGTTCGATGTGACGAGCCATTGGATGCCGTCAAGTGCCTGCCAGAATTTTCAGGGGCACAAGATTCGGCCGTCGCCGCTTATCATATTTTTAGACGATATAATGGTAGCTCACGCCACTACCAGGCAGTTATCATTATCAGAAGCAAGGTCAGGGGCCCTGCCGATGCGGTGTTGTCCTCGTTTGGCACAGTGCTGAATTTTGACGCGATAATAAGTCGCCTTGATTTCACGTACAGTGACAAACGACCGATGCACGTCATCGAACAGGAGTTAGGAACTTTAAGGCAAGGGGGCCTAACTCTGCTAAACTATTATGACGAAGTAGAGAATAAACTCACTTTGTTAACAAAAAAGGTGCATATGTCACATGATTCGGGTATGGCAAAAGTTCTGTGTGACAAATTCAGGGAAGACGCTCTGAGAGTATTCATATCAGGACATAGGCGAAATCTCACAGACGTGCTCTTTGCGGCAAAAGCTAAAGATTTGCCGACGGCCCTGGCCCTAGCACAGGAGGTTGAGTCCAACCATAAAAGGTACACCTTCGCGGCAACCTTTGCAAAAAGCCAAGAAGATCGCAAAATAGGCGAAAAAACACAAAATCGGCAACAGGTAAAAAACCATCAGCCGGCGGACTCTCAAATAGATGGCGGCAAAAACTTTTCTAGGCAGACTAGGGCGCAAATCCATTCCGATCAGCGCAATAATAACATCCAAAACAGAAGTTACAGTTCAGAACCTATGGACATTGATCCTTCACTTTCAAAAATAATTCCACCCGTTCAAACGCAAGCCTACCAAAATCGGAGACCTGCCACGTCCGACCGAACCAAATCAAAGCAACAGCAAAGGGTAAATCACGTCACCCAGGGTGTAGGAAATGAACCAGGGTCATACGCCAGCACAGCTTCCAAGGCGGCGGAGAAAATCGATGATGACATCATCACAGATTATGACTCTGATGTCATTAATTTTTTAGGGGAAGATCACTGCCCGTCATCAGACGAAGAGTAGCGGGGACCGATATGAGGTTTCTTATCGACACGGGCGCGTCAAAAAATTTCATCCGACCTCACAAAGGGTTGAAAGGCGTTCGCCCCGTAGAATCCTAACGAGGCTTTACCTTACAACACTTCGGTGGTAGCTACCATCAAAACAGTTAACGAGGAGCCCATATACGCAAAATTGTACCCGTACCCCATGGGAGCAGCGGAAATTCAGGATCTGCTAAGAAATGGAATAATTCAAAAGTCGGCATCCCCCTACAACAACCCAATATGGGTGGTAGACAAAAAAGGGACCGACGAAAGCGGAAATAAGAAAATGCGGCTAGTCATCGACTTTCGCAAATTAAATGAAAGGACCGTGTCCGATAAGTACCCCATGCCAAATATTTCAATGATATTGGGGAATCTCGGCAAAGCGAGGTATTTCTCAACGCTGGACCTTAAGTCTGGCTATCACCAGATTACGCTCGCGGAGCGAGACAGAGAAAAAACCTCGTTCTCAGTAAATGGGGGTAAATATGAGTTTAAAAGGCTTCCGTTTGGTCTCAAAAATGCAGCCAGCTTTTTTCAGAGGACCATAGATGACATCCTACGAGAGCAAATAGGTAAATTTTGCTATGTTTACGTTGACGACGTAATAATATTCTCGGAGGACGAAAACTCTCACGTTAAACACGTAGATTGGGTTCTAAAGAGCCTGTGCGAGGCAAACATGAGAGTGTCGGTAGAAAAGTCGAGCTTTTTTAAAAAAAGTGTCAGCTTTCTTGGGTTTATAGTCACTTGTAATGGTGCTACCACTGACCCAGAGAAAGTAAAGGTCATCAAGGAATTTCCGGAGCCCAAGAATGTATTCGAGGTACGGTCATTTCTGGGCCTGGCTAGCTACTACCGATGCTTTATTAGGGATTTTGCGGCAATAGCAAGACCTATCTCGGAAATCTTAAAAGGGGAAAACGGAACAGTTAGTAGACACAGGTCACGAAACATTCCGGTACAGTTCTCTGAAGCGCAAAAACAAGCGTTTCAGAAGCTTCGAAATATCTTGGCGTCTGACGATGTCATGCTGAGATACCCCGATTATAAAAAGGCATTCGATCTAACGACAGATGCCTATGGCATTGGTGCAGTGCTGTCCCAAGAGGGACGTCCGATTACAATGATCTCAAGGACATTGAAGGACAGAGAGGTTAACTATGCTACCAACGAAAGGGAGCTATTAGCCATAATTTGGGCACTGGCCAAACTAAGGCATTATTTATACGCGGTCAAAGATATAAACATCTTCACCGACCACCAGCCATTAACCTTTGCAGTATCGGAATCCAATCCGAATGCAAAGATTAAAAGATGGAAAGCGCGCATTGACGAATCCGGAGCGCGAATATTTTACAAACCCGGTAAGGAAAATCTAGTTGCCGACGCACTCTCGCGACAACAACTTAATGTCATGGCGGAGCAAGAAGCTGAATCGTGCGCGGCCACTATACACAGCGAACTCTCCCTGACACACACAATCGAGACGACGGAAAAGCCATTAAATTGCTTCCAAAACCAAATAATCTTGGAGGAGGCACGCTTCCCGTCAAAACGCAGCTTCGTCCTTTTTGGTAACAAGAGACGGCATGCGATTAATTTTTCCTCCATAGAGAGTTTACTTGATGAGCTCGCAGATGTAATCGTTCCTAAAGGCGTAAACGCTATCTATTGCGACTTGCACACGTTGGCAATGGTACAGGACGAACTGGTTCGGCAGTTTCCGGCCACAAAATTTTGGCATTGCAAAAATCGTGTAACAGACATTTTTGCAGTCAGCGAAAGACGGGAAATCCTCACCGTCGAACACAACAGGGCCCACAGGTCATCCCAGGAAAATGTAAAGAAGGTACTCTCCGAGTACTACTTTCCAAAAATGGCCAAATTAGCTACCGAAATCGTAGCGAATTGCAGGACTTGCGAGAGAGCCAAGTACGACAGGCACCCAAAGAAACAGGAGCTCGGCGAGACACCGATCCCCTCTCATGAAGGAGAAATGTTGCATATTGACATTTTCTCTACAGATAAAAAATACTTCCTTACTTGCATCGACAAGTTTTCGAAGTTTGCCGTCGTGCAACATGTCCACTCAAGGACAATTGAAGACCTCAAACCGGCCCTACTACAAATTATGAATTTCTTCCCAAGAGCTAGGGTAGTCTACTGTGATAATGAACCATCATTAAATTCACACACTATCTCAGCCATGCTCGACAGCCATTTTGGCGTTAGCATTGCAAATGCACCGCCCCTCCACAGCGTCTCAAACGGGCAAGTAGAGCGCTTTCATAGTACCCTTGTGGAACTTGCGCGATGCCTGAAAATCGACAAGGGAATGAGGGTTGCAGAGGGTATTATAATTTTGGTCAAAAGTGTTCAACGCAGTGAAGGAGACATCTCCGACCCTATAAAGTCACCTCCTGAGTTGATATAGCCATGTCCGTCTGTCCGTCTGTCTGTTTCTACGCAAACTAGTCTCTCAGTTTTAAAGCTATCGAGTTGAAACTTTGCACACAGCCTTCTTTCCTTTGCACGCAGTATATATGTCGGAACGGCCGGGATCGGCCGACTATATCCTATGCTGCCATATAACTGATTGATCAGAAATGCCATAACTTTGGTGTTTGCAAGTTAGGAAGTTTGAATTTTCTATGGGTTTTATATTTGGCCAATCAATCCGACCTACCAAATTTCATAAGGATCGGCCGACTATATCTTATAGCTGCCATATAACTGATTGATCGGAAATGCCATAGCTTTGGTGTTTGTAAATTTAGGAAGTTGGGATATTCTATCGGTTTTATATTTGGCCAATCAATCCGACCTACCAAATTTCATAAGGATCGGCCGACTATATCCTATAGCCGCCATATAACTGATTGATCTGAAATGCCATAACTTTGGTGTTTGTTAAGTTAGGAAGTTGGGATTTTCTATGGGTTTTATTTTTGGCCAATCAATCCGACCTACCAAAGTTCATAAGGCCGACTATATCTTATAGCTGCCATATAACTGAACGATTGGAAATGCTATAACTTTGGTGTTTTTAAAGTTAGGAAGTTGGGATTTTTTATGAGTATTAAGAATGCATCATATGAATAATTTTGGAGAATATAATTTACAGAGTATTCTGCAAGGGTATATCAACTTCGGCTCCGTCCGAAGTTAGCTTTCCTTTCTTGTTTTACTTTAACTTAATCTTCAAATGGACCTTTGGGCAATCGTTTATTATACCCTTGCAGAGGGTATTATAATTTTGGTCAAAAGTGTGCTACGCAGTGAAGGAGACATCTCCGACCCTAAAAAGTATATATATTCTTGATCAGGATCACCTCCTGAGTTGATATAGCCTTGTCCGTCTGTCCGTCTGTCTGTCCGTCTGTCTGTTTCTTCGCAAACTAGTCTCTCAGTTTTAAAGATATCGAACTGAAACTTTGCACACACCCTTCTTTCCTTTGCACGCAGTATATATGTCGGATCGGCCAACTATATCCTATAGCTGCCATATAACTGATTGATCGGGAATGCCATAACTTTGGTGTTTGTAAAGTTAGGAAGTTGAGATTTTGTATGGGTTTTATATTTGGCCAATCAATCTACCTAAAATTTCATAAACCTACCAAATTTCATAAGGATCGGCCGACTATATCCTATAGCTGCCATATAACTGAACGATTGGAAATGCCATAACTTTGATGTTTTTAAAGTTACGAAGTTGGGATTTTTTATGAGTATTAAGAATGCATCATATGAATAATTTTGGAGAATATAATTTACAGAGTATTCTGCAAGGGTATATCAACTTCGGCGCCGCCCGAAGTTAGCTTTCCTTTCTTGTTTTTTGGTAATGTTATTACCGGAGGTATTGGTAGATCTTCCATTTTACCTTTATATATGTATTTTTGTTAGTATCTGAATCGTCAATCTATGTTAGGTCTAGTTCGTCCTCTTCTGTCGACTCTATTTGTTCACTAGGTTCGATTGTCAAAGGGGTATTTAGGACTGACGGTATGGATGTTTCTGAATAATACCTCCCCTTAACTTTTATTAAATTTGATCAATAGTTTGCATTTTTTTGCCCAATGTGTTGCATTTTTTTTTCTGTTGTCATATTGTAATATTCCGAATGCATTCAAAGATTCGACAAGTATTTTAGTATGTTTAATTATTGTTTCTATCTGCATGGACCTATTTTGCTTAAAATTTTTTATAATTTATTTTTATTTAGATTTTATTTCGGCCTAATTTTTTGAACTTTTCTAAGTATATGTTTTCCAACTCATTTATTTTACATAAGGTTATATTCTAATGATTCCTGGACTCTTTAAATAAAAATCGGCTAATTTAATTTTATTATTTATGTTTGTGTTCATTATGTCAATTAACAGTATTGATTGATTTGTATCTTGTATTGATCGTTAGCCTTGCTTAAAATTATTTTTCTTATGCATTTATTGTGCATTGACAACATAGATTTGAGCACACTATTACAACATGCTTATCAATATTATTGTTACACTCATCGATTTTTTGAGATTCTACTTTTTTTTTTTTAATTTGCAGTTTTAATATCTACTAAACCAATTTTGGGTACATTATTTGATTTTGGCAGTGTTATACCAAGTATGTACGAGGGTGGTCCGATAAGTACTTATCCTCCAAAAGAAAAACGAAAATTTTGGAAAAGTAGCGATTTATTTCTCCTTCCTTTTAGCTCTGTACACTTGACCCAGCGATGCTCCAAGTTCTTTAAACCGTCTTAAAAATACGTGTTCTCGGGGTCTGCAAAATAGACCTCTGTGGCGGCGACGACCTCCTCATTCGACGCAAATTTCTGTACAGCGAGTGACTTTTTCCAGTTTGGAAACAAAAAGAAGTCACACGGGGCCAAATCTGGGGAATATGGTGGATGAGGTAGCAGTTCGAAGCCCAATTTGACCAATTTGGCCTTGGCGAGGGCGGAAGTGTGAGCCGGTGCGTTGTCATGATGGAAGAGCTCTTTTTTCTTCGCCAAATGGGGCCGTATTTTCTGCAATTCGGCTGCGAATCGGCCCAATAATTCGGCGTAGTACAGCCCTACGACCGTTTTGCCCTTCCCCAGGTAGTCGATGTAGATCACACCTTGTGAATCCCAAAAAACGGTAGCCATCCCCTTTCCGGCCGATGGGACAGTCTTCGCCTTCTTCGGAGCAGGTTCGCCGGGTGAAGTCCACTGTTTCGACTGTTCCTGGGGCCTGGTGTGCACCAGTAGATCCATGTTTCGTCGACGGTCACGAAACTACGCAGAAACTCTTTCGGATTGCGCTTAAACAGCGTCAAACACTGCTCTGAAGTGGTCTCACGGCACCCATCGCACCGACAGCTTTCTCATGCGGTGACCCACATTGTGTTTGAGATGTTTGTGGCACGCTGATCCTCCTTCGGTGACGCAAGTGTCGTTGTGGTCCTCACTCTTGTTGATTATCGGCAGCTGCTGTCTGGACCCTATGGTTTGGCCGGTGCCGGTCATCACACAGGTCGTTGGAAAATACAGGTCTATTGCCACCCATGGTCCGGGGCAGTCGGCAAGACAGATGTTTGATATCTTCGGGTATGGAGGTTTTATTAGAGATGTGGTTTATTTGTGAATAAAATACACTTTATGTTCAATATTTCTTTTTAATTTTTAGATTGACTCCTCCCCTTCAACCCATCACTTGGACTCTACCCAGTCAGACTTTTAATTATTATCTCCATCCAGTTGCCGTTTGTAGCCTGGTGATTTATTTTTATTTCATACTAGAGCACCCGGCGACTTTGTCTCGCCCCAATTTCACGACTTCATATAACCCCAGAGTAATAATAAAACACTGGTAATTCAAATTGAAAAACATTGATATTCGAGATTAATCCCGCAGACATCCAACAATTGGCCTTGCGATTTATTGATTGTCATCGCAAATGCCAATCGAACTGGGAACTGAATCCTCTTGAATTGGAATGAAAGATCTGTTGGAACCGTTGTTTAATCTCGGATGATTTAGATTCCGCAGCATTATATAAATTGATCCCACTTTCAGTTGCAAATTATGCGGCGGAGTTCCTGGCACATCCTGTGAGTTCAAAAAATTCCTTCGGATAGTTGGTCGCTTCATCCTCGTCGGTCACGATGTCAACGGATCTGTATGAATGCAGTTCTCCAGCGATTTAACTTTGAATAACGAAATTCAAACTATCTACGTCCTTATTCTTCGTTGTTCCCCGTTCTGCTCTTTGCGCTGCGTTCGCGTCCGTAAAGTAGACACGCAGGACGTTATCCAAGTGAACAGTTAAGTGCAGTCGGGTGACGTTCATGAATCGGAAATGAAAATAGACGCCAAATGGCCTCGTTACAACTAACGTAGCGTCCAAGTTGAAATTTCGTCACCTCATCGTTTGCATTCGGATCAGCAATGCCAAACATCGCCATGTCGCTCCCTTTGTTCACATATTTGCAAACGTATTTGATGGATTTGATAGAGTTGCAGTACTCAACATTGCAATGCGTTGAGAACGTTTTCGACAAAAGCGGGCAATATGGAACGATCCAGCGGTTATCCACGATTACTGTTACGTTTGTTTCGTTACGTTTCTCCATTACTTCGATCCATTTGCCGTTTATTCATAAGTACTGTGATCTTTTGCTTGAATACTCGTGCAGTGATTTCAGGTCGATCGCTAGATGTTTGTCCTGGAAGCAACAGATTCGTAATTTCGGGCCATTTCGGATTGCATGTGAACGTGATGAATAAATCTGGGCGTCCGTAATTACGGACATACGTCATCGCATCTTATCAGAATGGTCAAACAACCGATGTTTGAATTCAAACTAAGTTGTAGAATCAAAAAGAAGTGATGACTTGTAAGCAAACCTGTCGTTGGATTGAACATCTTTATGTTAAAGTGATACCCATCTTCTCCACGACAGAACATCAACGGGTATTGAAGTGCATCATATGACCGATGAGTCTCATAAACTCCCTGCAATTGGCCATCATCCCGACGCTTGAGAACAATATCGTGTGATTCCATATTCTCGCCAACAATCACCACTGCGACTTCATTAATAGTGGGAGCATTAAATTGTCTTGCATGGCTTCCAGTGGGCCTTTTGTCAGCGCTGATAATGATTTTGTGGTCGTCAGAATGCATTGTATCCAATGCGATTTTGAACAATCTGATTAATTCATTACGCTCATGCAGAAGATTTTGCAATTGCTGTATAACTTCACGTTTAGTTGCAGTGAAAATTGCACAACACTGATTTAGTTCGTTCATCTTCCGAATTACCAATGAGTAGATCTGAAGGAATTTATGATCTTTGTTTGGTGGTGGTAACAAAGCGCCCGCTCGATGGTGAATTTGCCCTTGAATCTGAATGTTGGGATGCAATTTTTAAAAATATGAGAGTTGTTTTGATAATAAAGAGACGCCATTACCTTATAACTCGGATTGTAGCCTGGTTGATGAACAACCTCGGCTCCAAATGACGTCATTTGAAAGCATCCGTTATATTTTTGTGCAAGCTTTAGGAAACTGTTTGATTGGGCTGAATTTCCATGTAGTAGCGAATACAATGGCTCTGGTGGATGAGCCAAAACGGGCAATTTAATTTTGCCACCTGCACAACATAAGCCGGGGGTTTCCAATCGAAACTTCAGTGCATTGCAATGCTGACATACGACAGACAATGAACCAATAACATCGCAGCTATGATCTTTGTAGAGTGTTTCGGAATTGTATGCGAATGCAGCGCGATTTAAGTTTTCATTTGCGGCTGGTCTTCTTCTACTCATATTTTGTCGGGCTTGAGGAGGTCTTTGTGCAGCGCGAAGCTGTGCAATTCGGGCACGTGCCGATGCATTTATTTCTGCACGTACCTCTTGCGTTTGATTATTACGGACATTCTGAGAATGTATCGCATTGCGTGAACGCCGTCCAAGTCTTGATCTAAAAGCATGCATTATTTCCAATTAAAACTTTGGCAATGTTTCGTTGACTCGATTTTTACAGTTTTATATACAACAATGAAGGCATTATTTCCAAAGACTGCTGTTTTAACAGTTTTATGTACAACAATGAATACATCTCTTGAGCCGATGGCGACTTTTCCGGCAGGTTTTCACAAAATTTTCTTATGTATTAACCTTCTTCTGGTAATTACAAATAACTGAAAAAAATTTGAGCCAAATCGGCCCAGCCCTTCTCTTGTTTTGCGATGGCGTACATTTTTTGCACCATTTTTATATATATAGATTCCTTAATCTGTAACCACCATTACATTTGAGTACAGGATGGGACGATCTACACACGCGGGGCACGCTTTAGAGTCCGGCTCGGGGTCGTTGGCTTTCGGGGTGGAGGTCTTGCTTGTGTAGATCCATTGTTTATCCGCCATTGATAAATCTAGAATTGAGCGTTCTGCGACAAAATAAGAGCTAGTTATACAAAACCGGAAGAAAAATTTCCTTTATTGTCCTTTATTATAAAAATTATCCAAAGCATGGTGGAAACCGCAGACGTGGAAATTTCAGAGGAAACTTTCGTGGTCGTAATAATAATTACAACAACTACAACAGTTCCAATTATAATAATAATGAGAGAGATCAATACAGAGTAAACAATCAAGGACACACACGATTTTCATATCGTGGATTTACATTTTGCTATTCCATGCGATGGCATATTAGGAATCGACTTCATAAAGAAATACAACTGTCGATTAAACTTCAAGCCATCTGAAGATTGGCTTATAATCAGACCTTAAATTTCCAATTTATGTGCCAATAATAGAGTCGATATAGCCATGTCCGTTTGTCCGTCTGTCCGTCTGTTTCAATACCGTTGGCGAGCTCAGTTTAAAAGCTAGCGATCTGAAACTTTCACAGTCGTCCTAAAACATGTGTACGCAGATCAAGTTTGAAAATCGACCCGATCGGACGTCTATATCCTATAGCTCCCATAAGAACAATCGGATATAAGTGAATGAATTGATGATATTTCGCGCAGTGTAAAAGATATTCACATGAATCTTTCCAAATCGTATTTTTTTTGCATACCTTGATCAGCGAAAAAGCGCGTGCCGAACGGACGTCAATATACTATAGCTCCCATAGGAACAATAGTGTGAAATCGTGTAAAATTTAATGATTTTCCGTATATTTCGCGCAGTATATAAGCTATGCATACCTTGATCAAGGTAAAAGCGCGTGCCGATCGGACGTTTATATCCTATAGCTCCCATAGGGTCAAATCGGTCCAAATTTGATGTATTTCAGAATATTTCGCGCAGTGAATAAGCTATTGACATAAATTTCGGCAAGGGTATTAAAACTTTGGCTTGCTGAAGGTAGCTTCCGTCCTCGTTTTTAATACTTTTCCCTTTTTTAAATAAAATTCTATTTAAAACAAGAAAGGAAAGCTAACTTCGGGCGGAGCCGATGTTGATATACCCTTGCAGAATATTCTGTAATTTATACTCTCCAAAATTATTCATAGGATGCGTTCTTAATACTCTTAAAAAAGCTCAACTTCCTAACTTCCAATCGTTCAGTTATATGGCAGCTATAGGATTTAGTCGGCCGATCCTTATGAAATTTGGTAGGTCGAATTGATTGGCCAAAAATAAAACCCATAGAAAATCTCAACTTCCTAACTTTACAAACACCATGGCATTTCCGATCAATCAGTTGTATAGCAGCTATAGGATATAGTCGGCCGATCCCGGCCGTTCCGACTTATATACTGCGTACAAAGGAAAGAAGGGTGTGTGCAAAGTTTCAATTCGATATCTTTAAAACTGAGAGACTAGTTTGAGTAGAAACAGACAGACGGACAGACGGACGGACAGACGGGCGGACAGACGAACGGACGGACAGACAGACGGACAAACGGATATGCTTATATCAACTCATCATCAACGGACAGACGGACAGACGGACGGACAGACGGACAGACGGACGGACAGACGGACGGACAGACGGACGGACGGACAGACGGACAAACGGATATGCTTATATCAACTCAGGGTCGGAGATGTCTCCTTCACTGCGTTGCACACTTTTGACCAAAATTATAATACCCTCTGCAAGGCTATAAATATATATACACTTGACCCTCGCTTAACACGGTGTAGTGTATCCACATATAAGTTCTTATTAATTAACATAAATATTGAACGGCAACACTTTGTTATCCGAAGTCACAACCCTTTGTTGTTATACAAATAATATACATAGGGCATTGCCTTTGTCACTCAGCGACAGCGTGCCAAGTGCCCAAACACATTTTAAGTGCAAAAGTAATACGATATGATTTCATTGCATTCACCGCTTAGAGCCGAGTCAGCATGGTTCCCACGCTGACCGCTTATATACATACATATGTGCATGCAGAACTCTCTCTCTCTGTCGCCAGAAACCTAGTCGGAAATGAAACAACCATATCAGAAGTCATTTCCGGACTAAAAAGCAATGTCAAAGGCGAAACTGTAGAAGTATTATCAGCTAAGCTGATGAAAATACAGCAACTCAACAAAACTGCTAACCAATATACATCAGAGGTTGAGCAGATGACAAAAGCTCTAGAAAGTGCGTACATAACAGACGGCCTACCCCTTGCGTTAGCCAGAAATTATTCTACACAGTCTGCAGTTAAGGCAATGACGAGGAATTGCGCAATTGATAAGGTAAAACTTATCATGCAGACTGGCACCTTCAACACAATGAATGATGCCATATCAAAGTTCGTAAATAGTTGCACGGAAGCAACTGGACAACCCAATACTGTCCTTTATTATAAAAATTATCCAAAGCATGGTGGAAACAGCGGACGTGGAAATTTCAGAGGAAACTTTCGTGGTCGTAATAATAATTACAACAACTACAACAGTTCCAATTATAATAATAATGGGAGAGATCAATACAGAGTAAACAATCGAGGACACACACGATTTTCATATCGTGGATTTACATTTTGCTATTCCATGCGATGGCATATTAGGAATCGACTTCATAAAGAAATACAACTGTCGATTGAACTTCAAGCCATCTGAAGATTGGCTTATAATCAGACCTTAAATTTCCAATTTATGTGCCAATAACATATAGTTCTGGCAACAACTCAATACTTCTGCCAGCAAGATCCCAAGTTATTGGAAAAATTCAATGAAATTACCAAAAAGAAAGTGTATTGATTCCAATCCAAGAAATTAAACATGGTATTTACATACCTAGTACCATTGCAACACAAAAAATGCATTCATAAGACTACTTAATACTACAAATAAAGATCAAGTAGTCAGTACAAGTAACTTGGCATATGAATCACTTTCGAACCACGAAGTAGTCAAAACTAATAATGAAAATAGAGAAATGTCTGTATTATCTCAACTATCAAAGAACTTTCCTTCACAATTTAAGTCACAGCTCTCAAGCTTATGCACCAAATACAGTGATATATTCGGATTGGAAATGGAACCAATCAGTACAAATAATTTCTACAAACAGAAACTGAGATTAAAGGATGATGAACTAGTATACGTAGAAAACAAGAGAGAACGCTATAGTCGAGTGCCTCGACCGTTACTCAGCTAAACAACTTAATATAAATATGCCTTCTTGTATGTTTTTCGCCGCTCGAATTAGCACCTTGGCCAGCTGTTCCAAAATCATCCGTTAGATGGCGCCATGAAAGGCGGAAATGTAGGCGCTAGCCAGGCTTAAGCGTTTAATGGGTTTTTGGGCGTTAGAGTGGGCGTGGCAAATTTTTATTAGGCCAATGGATAGGTATTGACGAAACAAATACATATCAATTAAAATGTTCATAATAGCATCAAAACTGTGGCCACAGCTTGTGGCTTGTGGGCGTCAGAGGGGGCGTGGCACCATTTTGAAATAAACTTGCGCTGCGTAGGAACTCCTAAAATCTACATGCAAAATGCCAATCTTCTAGCTTTTATAGTTTCCGAGATCTCAGCGTTCATACGGACGGACAGACAGACGGACAGACGGACAGACGGACATGGCTAGATCGACTCGGCTAGTGATTCTGAACAAGAATATATATTATAGGGTCGGAAACGCTTCCTTCTACCTGTTACATACTTTTGCACGAATACAATATACCCTTTTACTCTACGAGTAACGGGTATAATTATAGAAGCCCACACAGTCAGGTGAACGAGATACAGAAGCAAGTCGGAAAATTGATCACCGACGGAATAGTAGAACCTTCTGTATCTGAATATAATAGCCCATTATTACTTGTCCCCAAAAAATCATCTCCCGCTTCAGATTCAAAGAAATGGCGATTAGTGATTGACTACCGTCAAATAAAAAAAAATTAATTGTTCGATAAATTTCCACTCCCTAAAATTGATGACATTTTAGATCAACTAGGGCGAGCAAAATATTTTTCGTGGGTTTACCTTATGTCAGGATTCCACCAAATTGAATTCCTTATATGGATGACTTAATAGTTATAGGTTGTTCCGAAAAACATATGCTTAAAAACTTAACAGAGGTTTTTGAGAAATGCAGGGAATACAATCTAAAGTTACATCCAGAAAAATGTTTTTTTTTTATGCATGAGGTGACTTTTCTTGGTCATGAATGCACAGATAAAGGAATACTTTTAGATGACAAGATATATGACGTCATCATGAATTATCCAGTGCCGCACAATGCGGATAGCGCTAGACGTTTTGTTGCTTTTTGCAATTATTATAGAAAAAACTTCGCCGAATATTCCCGGTACATAACAAGATTGTGCCAAAACGCATTCCAATATTTAAAAACAAAACTAATGGAACCAACATTGTTACAATACCCCGATTTTGATAAAGAATTCTGTATAATTACGGATGGAAGCAAACAAGCATGTGGAGCGGTTTTAACTCAAAACCATGATGGACTCCAACTTCCCATTGCTTATGCATCTAGATCTTTCACTAAAGGAGAAAGTAATAAGTGTACTACTGAGCAGGAATTAGCTGCAATACACTGGGCAATATTACATTGTAGACCAAATATATATGGAAAACATTTCATAATAAAAACAGACCATAGAACTTTAATATACCTCTTCTCAATGATCAATCCCAGTTCTAAACTGACACGCATGAGTCTCGAATTAGAAGAATATGATTTCTCAGTTGAATACTTAAAGGGAAAAGACAACTATGTAGCTGATGCATTATCAAGCGCTACTCAACCCGGTGACCCTAATAGATAAACAAAAAGATAAAGAAGCCGTTAGCGTTCCACGTAGATATCCTTAGGGAAGCCATTATTTTGATTGTTGTGAAACCAGCATTTGAATCAATAGATTTTGGTTTCACATTAAATCTTACATAGTTGTGCGCATAAACGACATAAACTCCGTAAGGCTTTGTTGCAGGCTGTATGTCATATCTTCAAAGTAGCTTTTTGACTGCTCCGGGAATTGTTGCTGCTGAGCCGTGTTCGGTTCTTGGTATTCTGATTGCAGAAATTAACTTTTTGAGACAGGGTTAGCCAGTCCCGATTTAAAAGCGCTTGCATAACTCACATTTTTATTAGAGTTTATGGGTCCTGCAATCGAGAAGAAGACTTCAGGGTTTGATCTGGAAGCTGTCATCTGTTTATTTTGGGTGCGGGCGGCAGTTCCTCTCTGGTGGATGCGACTTTTCAGCTCCTTATAAACAGGGCAGCCTCAGTAGTTAGCAGTGTGATTGTAACCGCAGTTGCCGCGCTTTTTCGAGTTGCAGTCATCTTTGCTCGCTGGGCAGTGTGCGGAGTCATGAAGATCTCCACACACTACACACACCGGGCGCAGTTTACAGTATGACCTTGTATGGCCATATTCTTGGCAGTTCGCACATTGTACCGGGCCATTGCGTTTGTACGGTTCCTCAACTGTAATTCTGCGGTGCAGCAGAAACTGAAGATTGTAAATAGGGTGCACTTCGTATTTCTTTAGGGGCTTTTTTTCTGGTTCGAGCTCAACCTTAAAGAGTGGCTGCGGCTTTGTATACCTGTTAAGGATGTTGAAGACTGTCTTAGCGCTAAATACCTTCTCTTGTAGCGCCTTTGTTATCTCTGCAGGCGTTACGTCGGACTCTATGCCCTTAAGTACGACTTGCAGGCCCTTGCTACTTTTTAGCTGATACGTGTAAAAGTTCTTTTTATTCTCGGTAAGATGTCTCTTGGATGTTGCCCTTTACTAGAGGTATTATGTGGAAGTTATCCTTTCCAATAAGCTCGATAATTTTGTTGACAAGAACATTGGAACTTTTTTCTCGAATATAAATAGGCGGAGGCTTTGGCTTCTTTTTCTCGACTTCAGTAGATTTAGTTGAGAATTTAGAGGGCTCAGCTTCCTTTTGATTTGGATGTAGCGATCCACACCGGTCTGCACAACCGGCTTAGCACATTCATTGTTTTTGTTCTGTTTGTCGGGCAGCGCAGCGGCAGACGTATTAATGTAGAGAAAGGCTACCGTTGGCTGCGTTAATTTATTAACTAATTATATACATTTTATTCTTCGTTCATTTCAGTTCTTTTATACAGTTGTATGTTTAAGTTTACACATTAATATTACTGAGACACACGCGACCTTCCTCTGCTAATGCTCAATCTCTAGTCCTTCTCGAGCTCTTTTTACGCTTTTTTAACACTAAAGAAAATGTTTGTAACAGAACAACTGATCTGTTATAAAATAGGGCTGTCAATCCTACATTAATATTTGCGCTGCTAGCTGATAATGTCATTAAACGCGCAGTCGATACGGTTTCAGTTGTTGTTGTAGTTACGTTGTTAAAGAAATTGCGGTGCTAGTTACTGCTGATGAGCTTAAGTTATTGCATACCTGCATTGGAGCACTTTCAGCGCTCTTTGGCAGCAGAGACGTCGATGGTAGCGAGGGGGAGCAAGAACGCGCTATCTCGCTCGCTACGTTTAAGAATTCGGTCAAGTTGGGGGTAATTGCCCGCGCTTGATCAGAGCTTGCATTATTTTCGGTTGCTTTAAAAGAGAAGTACGCGTTATTTCTTTGTACTGAGAGCCGTCTCTCGTCTTGCTCACGTTCACGTTGTGTGTGAACGTCGTTCCGACTCATTGTATTCGTGGTAAAGTTAATTAGAAAAGTTTTATATTATTTAAATGACCAATCAATATAAACATTCACGATTTCATCGCAGAAAGCGTATTTTTGCGTTATAGTAGATTTATTAAAACGGTCACTGGACTTTTGTAATTTTATTGAATACTTTTTCCCGGAGCACAATAAATACACGTCTGCATGCGACGACGGTTATAAAAATATTAATAGATTAGAAGTAGCATATAAAAGAGCTAGGATAATGATAGAAGAGCATAATAATAAAAATAAAGTACTATATGATCAGAAAGTAAACAATATAGATGTATCAGTAGGAGATAAAGTAATATTAAGAAATGAAGCAGGTCATAAGTTATATTATAAATATAGTGGTCCATATAAGTAACGGAAATATGATTTAGAAATAATATTATAATTGTTAATGACAAAAACAAAAAACAGATAGTTCATAAGGATAATCATAATCACACATAGTATGGCCATACATAGATAATAACATACATTTATAAATATTTTAGATATACAAATTTTTTAAATTTATATTATTTTTGATTATTTCACTTTCTTTATCGTTATTAAGAACAATAACAAATATAAAAAAAAAAACAAACCCAACACAAAAAAAATTTTTTTTTTATTTTATAGATAATAAGAAATAAAATAACTTTATGAAATTACGTTATTTTTCAAAAAGTGGGAGATGTAGTGTATGTACAAGTTATATGACACATTACTTAGGGGCTCTTACCCAATTTATAAACAACTTTGAACCGAGAGCCAAAGTTATATGACACATTACTTAGGGGCTCTTACCCGATTTATAAACAACTTTGAGCCCAGAGCCAATTTTCAATTAACTCTGACAAGACCCGAGAAAAATCCGTGGTCACCTATTTCTGTCAACACGTCTCTAAATTACTCCCACCCAGATCAATTTCACGCAGTCCGCATCAAACGGATGCTGTAAAAATCCAAGCCGATACTGTAAGCATCGGAGCCCCCAAGCGAGCCCTGAGTCCGCTAATGCAAACAAAAGATTTCCAAAGTGATCCCTAAAGTCCGCTAATGTAAACACCAATTTCCAGCCAAATTTAGATTTCAAACTTAATTGGCAAATTGCATCATCCTATTTTACGACTCTCTTGAGTCATTCTCTTTATCAATTTTTTGAGATAAATCTCTTAAGCCGAGGTTTGATTATTGATCATTGAACTCAAGGAGTCCAGTCCGTTTTTGAGATCCGAACCGAGCACCAAAGAAAAAATCAAGTGAAAAGTAAAAGAGCAGTGAATAAAATAAATTCGACCAATGGAAAAATTGTAATAGTGAATAAGTGATAATAAAAAATAAAAATAAATTTTTTTAAACTAATTCACAAGTGAGAAAGTTAATTACTTAACATAAATATTGAGCGCCAACACTTTGTTAGCCGAAGTCCCAACGCTTTGTTGTTATACATATAATATACATAGGGCATTGCCTTTGTCACTCAGCGACAGCGTGCCAAGTGCCCAAACACATTTCAAGTGCAAACGTAATACGATATGAACTTATTGCATTCACCGCATGGTTCCCACGCTGACCGCTTATATACATATGTGCCTGCATAACTCTCTCTCTCTCTGCACAGCTAGAAAGCCTTAGTTTAAGATAACTAAATAACATTCAATAGAAGAGGATCACATCGAATGGTCTGTTTAATTAAACCTCCAATGGACAATTCTACAACGGACTCTTTTAGCACGAACTCGGTCTTACACGGTTACAAATTTGCTCCCATCCCCATTTTAACACGCTAAAAACCTCGTTCTTACAGGATTTTGCCTTATAAGGAGTGCTATAAAGAAGCTTTAAAAGCTATAAATAAGAAAACATGTTGAAAAAAACTGCCTTAAACTATATATGCCACCAAATGCATTTCAAATATGATATCAATAGAAACATATGATCTCCTTACTTTTTAACATTTTTAAGTTTCTATAAAGATTAACCTGTTAATTAATTACATGAAGCAACTTTTTTCATTTAATACCAACTTTTCATTTTAAAATATGATTGTTATGCATTTATTAAAGGAATATACGTAATAACTTTTGTATAATTTTGAACAAATGTATACAATTTTAATATAAACAAAATTTGAACAATAAAAATTTTTTTTGCTCCCGATTTTGAATTTTGAGAACTTAACCTCTTATTTTGTACTGAATTAATGTTTCACTTAACACGATTTCGATTAACACGATGATTTCTAGGAACGTAACCCCCGTGTTAAGCGAAGGCCAAATTTCTAATCGCGGGGTGCCCTGCAGGGTGCTCCGCAGGGCACCTGAGGCTCGCCGACCAATGTGGGTGGTCCCCAGGCCCTCTGCCGGGGTCTTCCAAGCTGGACAAACCTAGCAAAAAGAACGGCCTCCGCGTGAGAAGAAGCCTACGATCACAAAAATAAATGCGCTAGCAACCTTGCGATTTCCCTTGAATTAACACAAACCTAATTGGGCAAAACAGAAAAACTTTATTATTTTAATTAAACTGTGAAAACTGTTGTAGTCAAGGAAACAAAACTTTACCGCGTTGGTACGATGCAAATCTATACCATCTGACTGCCATGCTGGTTAAATAAAGAAAAAATGTTTTAGAAATATTTACCGGATATTCTAGACAGCTGAGAAGTCCGCCATATGGGCTTGAGAGATGCGACCCTGCAACAGCTGATTAAATCCCGAGCTGGCATCACCTGTCAAGTTCCTCTTGCGTTTATCGATATCTAATCCATGTTCGATTAATATCGTTTAAATTATACTAAACGAAACGGAAAAAAATATCAAAACTCAATTCTGTGGACTTCGGTCGCTTCTTCATAGCTCTCTTTATTAAATCATCCTTAAAGCCTAGTATCCAGATCGACAACCGATTACGCTAGCGTAAAAACTTTAATCTTTCCAGTGTGACCAAAAGTTTGAGTGTTCATCAGATTAAAGCGTGCTACGGTCGTACTGTCAATCAGCTGGGTTTGTTGACAAGCAGTTAAAATTCAAATATCGTATTTGCGGGAAAGAGCCTTTAAAAGACATTATGAAATACCTTGGCAAGACAAGCCTGCCGCTGTACAAAGAAATTAATAAACAATACAATTTAAATTTAACTGTTGTTTTTTTTAATTTACTGATAATTATTTGCTAATTTAAAGTTCAAAGCTGCACTTTTATTGTGTTTTTTCGTACATTCTGGACCTTAAAAACATTTTGCTCTGACAAGAGGCACCCCTGATAGTATTATTGTTATTTTGTCCTCACATGTAAACACCTGCAATGGACTTTTGTGAGTTTTTTGAGTTTTTCCCTCCATTTCTTATAATGTTCGGTGAGAAGAGCACGCCAAAAGATTACATTTTTTAATCTTTTCGCTAGTTCAAAGTTCATTTCCGCAGACTGGCAACGCTATGGAATTTTCTGGTATTTTTTTCGTCGATCAGGGGACCGACGTGAAAAAAAGGCCCGACGTAAAGTGAACGCCAGCTGTTTGCCTCTCGCTCTCTCTCATGACTGGCGTACGGTTTTCGTCGATCTGGATACTAGGCTTAAAGCAAAAAAAATGTTCTACATACCAACTCTCTGAGCTAGCACAGACATAACCTAATAAAGTAAATGAATACATATATGTATACATATATGCGGTTTGGAAAGAGATAAAACATACACACATTGAAATGGCTGATTCCTGGACATAAGTATGTGCCGAATCAGCATTAGTGCATTCCATTGGAATCGCAAACGATCAGATTACTGTCCACTTAAGATTCATGTGAGTTTTGATTATAGAAAACGTATACAATGTGTACTCTCTATAGTGCTAAAGACATCTCCCCCCTTTTGTTATGCACGTATATTCATTATGTCCGCTATATATTTCGTTTTTTTATTTTCTTTTTTTTCCTGCTCGATCATTAATTTTTATCTAATATGGCCGATTTAAAATCTGAATTTAAATTCTGTTGCATAAACGTCCATGTTGTGTACAGGTTCAATTTATGATTAAAATCTATAAATCGTTTTGGCAGTCAAGTTCGTACGGGCAGTATTCCTTAACTGTTGAAGGAGTTGAACGGGTGGCCCATCTAGCGTTTGCTTTTTGAGCTATCGATAATTTTGACTTTGATTTCGAATGTCATTGTCAATGTGTCAGATATTTAGTAGAAGGTTTGCGGCTTGCGGTTTACGAAATGGTTAAGTTTACGCTCGAAGAAAATTGGGAAATATTGAAAACTTTCTTCCAAAGTGAAGAGTCTTAAACCGAAACTGCAAGAAAATTGCGGTCAAAATTCGCAAAAAATAAAGCGCCTTCCAGGCAGTTTTTGGATAGTTTTGTGAAGCGTGTGCGTGAGACTGGATCGTTGATGGATAAAACAACATTTTCGGTCGGTCGAAAATATCGCTGCGGTGGCCGAAAGTGTCAATGACAATCCGTCCACGTCAACTCGGCACCGTGCTCAAGAGTTGGACATTTCGCGCACTTCCCTGCAACGGATTTTAGCCAAGGACCTCCGTCTAAGGCCATATAAGATTCAGTTGGTTCCTCAGCTTAAGCCGCATGACCATCCAATGCGTTTTCGGTTCGCGGAATTGGCTCAGGAGCGCTTGGTCGAAGATGACCACTTTTACCGAAAAATCGTGTTTTCTGATGAGGCCCATTTCTACCACGTTGGTTATGTTAATAAGCAAAACTGTCGCATTTGGGGTTCAGAAAATCCACACGTCGTCTTGGAGAAGCCAATGCATCCACAACGAGTGTCTGTTTGGTGCGGTATGTGGTCGGGTGGAAGGGGCCGCCGTAACCGTTAATGGTGTCCGCTATCGCGGCATGTTGAAAGACTTCTTCTTTCCCTGAATGGAATAGGTAGACATGGACGACATATGGTTCCAGCAGGACGGCGTTACGTGCCACACAGCAAACGTTACAATCGATCTTTTGCGCGGTACGCAAAACGGCCATGTCAACTGGCCACCTCGCAGCTGCGATTTGATCCCGTTGGACTATTTTTTGTGTGGTGCCGTCAAGGATAAGTGTTACGCCAACCACCCAGAAACGATTGACGACCTAAAGCACGAGATTGAAGTCGCCATCAGGGCCATTGAGGGCCATACCATCGAAAATGTGTTTAAAAATTGGGTCGACTGGGCTACTGTGAAGCCAGCCGAGTAGCCATATGAACGAAGTGGTGTTTCATACATAAATCCAATAAAAAAAAATGTTTGAAAAATATATACTCGTTGCTTTTTATACCCTTCCAGAGGGTATTATAATTTCAGTCAAAAGTTTGCAACGCAGTGAAGGAAACATTTCCGACCCTATAAAGTATATATATTCTTGATCCGTCCATTTCTACGCAAACTAGTCCCTCAGTTTTAAAGCTATCTGCTTGAAACTTTCCCAAAAGTTGTCTTTCTATTGCAGGTAGTATATAAGTCGGAATGAGCCGTATCTGGCGACTATATCATATAGCTGCCATATAACTGAACGATCGGAAATGCCATAACTTTGGAGTTTTTAAAATTAGGAAGTATTCCTACTTTTCTATGGATTTTATTTTTGGCCAATCAAATTACCAAATTTCATAAGAATTGGCCGACTATATCCTATAGCCTCCATATAACTGATTGATCGGAAATGCCATAACTTTGGTGTTTGTAAAGTTCGGAAGTTGGGATTTTCTATGGATTTTTTTTTGACCAATCGATCCGACTTACCAAGTTTCATAAGGATCGGCCGACTATATCCTATAGCCGCCAAGGTTAGTACAGTTAATCATAGACCGAGCTTTTTCGGTGATTGTTCTAATCATCCGTTCTGCAACTACATTCAATTGTGGGGTATGCGGAACCGTTAAATGATAACTGATACCTTTTTCGACACAAAATTCACGCATTTCATTAGAGAAATATTCCCTGCCATTATCAATATATAGATTTACCATTTTTAAGTTGAAATGAGCCTCACTTTTCGCAACAAAGTCTTTGAATACAAAAAACACGTCTGATTTATAAGTTATTAAATATGTCACACAGTAATGTGTAAACTGATCAATAAATACTACATAGTAGTTTTTCTTTGGGTTTTATTTTTGGCCAATCAATCCGACCTACCAAATTTCATAAGAATCGGCAGACTATATCCTATAGCTTCCATATAACTGAACGATTGGAAATGCCATAACTTTGGTGTTTTTAAAGTTAGCAAGTTGGAATTTTTGATTGGTTTTATTTTTGGCCAACCAATATAATTTACAGAATATTCTGCAAGGGTATATCAACTTCGGCTCCGCTTGAAGTTAGCTTTCCTTTCATTGTTTATAGCGATTTTAAAACGCAAATAGTCACCGACTAACTCTCATCGAGCGCAGACGTCCGTGCCTAATCCCGTGCCTTATCTCTATTTTTTCGTGGTTTTGATCCACACCCATTCTTCGCTTATAAACAGTTATTTATTTTTTTTTCACGTGCAAGTTCCGCTGATTATTAATCAAAGGTCCAAGCTCTTGTAACCATGGGCCCAGGCCCACCCAGATTAGGGGACAATCGCTTTGCATCGCTTAGCGAAAGCCCCAAGAAAAAAAGAAAAGACCCTTTACTAAACATCACGAAGAGTTCCCAGAACTTCCGGAAACAACAAAAGAAAACCCTAAATTCGTCATTATTTCATCAAAAGACCCCAAGAAAACCATTTCGGAATATTCCTGCTTCGCAGTTTACCGTGCGTTGAATATTATAAGCAAAGAAATACTATCTATTTCTACCCTTCGCGATGGAAACCTCCCAATTCTGGTGAAAACCAAAAATGTTGCAGAAAAATTCCTGAAATCTAAAAGTCTCGCAGGTATATGCGAAATTGATTGCAAACTTCATCAATCCCTTAACTTTGTCAAGGGCACTATATATGCTCCCTTCCTTATAAACGTTCCCGATGACGAAATTGTGAAAGAACTGGCTGACCAAAATGTGCATTCCATATATAAATTCTCTAGGAAAATAGACGGCAAACCAAAACCTTCTGGTGTTATACTCGTAACCTTTGACCAATACAACCTACCAAGCAAACTTGACGTTTCCTGGCACACAGTCAAGGTAAGGGAGTACATTCCCAATCCTATGAGGTGCAAGGGGTACCAATTTATGGGTCATCCAACCAAATTTTGCAAAAATTCCGCCACGTGCAAAAGGTGTAATCTCCCCCCTCACAACCCTGAACCTTGCACACGAACGCAGTGCGCAAATTGCTTAGGCGACCACCCTTCCTCCTCCCCCTCTTGCCCAAGATATATACAACAAAAAGAACTCATCAGAATTAAAACTACACGAAAATGCAGTATAAGAGAAGCTAGACTGTTTCTCAAAAAACAATCTCCCATAACAACCAATCTCTCACCTAATTATGCACATGCTGTGTCAAACTCAAGCTCTACACCCAATACAAACAGTAATACTCAAAAAGAGATTACTATTAATGAAAACAACGACAATTATTCTAAAGAGTCTGCCAACCCAGACCCTTAAAATTACTTATAGCCGAACGCTCTCCTGACGTGTTATGCCTTCAGGAGACCCACTTACCACATAACTTTAAAAACTTTAGATGCCCGCCGGGTTTTAAAGGGTATTTTTGGAATTTTCCCAATAATACTTCTGCAAAACAAGGCGTAGCTATACTCATAAAACAGCAAATTCCACACTCCCAAATATTGATAAATTGTAATCTTCTCTGCACTGGTATTAAACTTGAACTCACTAATCCCGTTTTTATCATAAATATGTACATTCCACCATGTCAAGGCTTTTCAAGTTCCGACATTTCTCATGCTCTAAATCAAATATCCGGTCCTATACTATTAATAGGAGACTTTAACTCCTGGAGCCCTATGTGGGGTTCGCCTCACGCTAATTCCCGCGGGAAAAAAGTTGAGCGAGTTATATCAACATTTAACCTAGTTGTCCTAAACGACTGTTCTGGAACCCATCTCTCTACCCACAACACCATAACCAACATAGATATTTCACTAATCTCACCAAGACTCGCTCACCGTAGCAGTTTGTGCATTTGTGATCAATTACATGGTAGCGATCATTTCCCCATATTTATTTCCTTAGCTTTTCCATTCTCCCCAGACATAACCCTACACATCCCAAAATATAAAACCGATCTCGCTGACTGGAATACTTTCGGCAAAACCTGCACTGAACTCGAGACCAAGTGGACCCCCGGATGCCTAAACCATCAGGTCGCTCTACTCTCGAAATTCGTTAGAACAGCAGCAAACTTCTCCATCCCCCAAACAAAACGGATTCCCCATAAAGCGAAAATTCCATGGTGGAGCCCGGAGCTTCAACAGCTCAGGGATAAAAAGCAAAAGTTTTTTCATACGTTTAAGTCCCAAATGTCATCCACCAACCTCATAAATTACAAAAGAGCCAATGCCATTTTCAAAAAGAATGTCCTTTCTGAAAAACGAAAATCCCTCGAAAACTTCACCTCACGTATTTCTCCCCTTTCCACCACCAAGAAGATTTGGTCAGACATTAATCGTCTGGCTGGCTCTCCTAAAATACCCATAAAATGCATTAAAACCACAAACGCTTTGTTAACTGACTCCAGTTGCATATCAGAAGAATTCAGGGAAGTCTGGGCCAAATACGGAGCTGATGAAAATTTTAGCAACGTTTACATAGGTCTCAAAGAATCATATCTGTCCTCCACATACAACCCTACCCAAATATCTCCTACAGCACTAAGTCTGGACACTCCATTTAGACTGCATGAAATCGAGGCAGCTCTCCAAACAGCTAAGGGCAAATGTCCTGGCGCTGATAGAATTTCCTATCCCCATCTTAAAACAGATTCCTCCATGCCTTAAGCAAAGACTACTTGACATATATAACTGCATGTTATCCACTGGCAATTACCCCCATACCTGGCGATCTTCCATCGTTATTCCCATCCCAAAGCCCAACAAAAAATCTTTAGAAATTAATGGCTACCGCCCAATTTCCCTAATATCCTGCCTAAGTAAAATAATTGAAAAAATGATTGCCCTCCGACTCATGTGGTTTATTAACCGCCACTAACTGATCAGCGGAAACCAAGTTGCATTCAAAAGGAACCACAGCACTATGGACGCTCTACTCAAAATTCAACATTTCGTGTCGAATGCCATTTCGACCAGAAATCACGTCTCCATCCTGGCGACGGATTTCGAAAAGTCCTTCGATCGCGTGGGACTACATGCAGTTCTCTCAAGACTCCAGCTTTGGGGCATTGGTCCAAGACTTTACAACCTGGTTAAAGCCTTTATGACGAAGAGGACCTTTAAAGTCAAAGTCAACGACAAAACCTCCGGTTCAGCCAACCTGCCAAACGGAATCCCACAAGGCTCACCCCTATCGGTAGTCCTTTTCATCATAGCCTTTGATCACATCAACCTCGTAATAACTAAACACAAGGAAATAAACATATCTTTATACGCAGATGACGCTATAATTTATACCAAAAAAAAAACCTTACCACTGTAAAAAATACTTTTCTCAAAATTCTCCAGGACTTAGAAACCTGGGGATTATCTTCTGGCGCTTCTCTTGCCATAGAAAAATGCCACACACTTCACATTTGTCGCAAAATCCACTGTTGTTCTCAAACTTTGGTGCTTAGAAATAAGACCATCGAACCAGTCATGGATTTAAAAATACTTGGAATCACGTTTGACTCTAGGTTTAGCTTTAAGGAACATTGTATTACTTTAAGAAAACAACTTGAAGTCCGGGCTAACATAATTAAATTTCTAAGTTCCAAATTTTCGTATATCCATCCCAACATCCTAACAAACATAACCCGTGCCCTTATTCTCTCCAAAATCGAATACGGACTCCCAATATATGGTAGGTGTGCAGCAACACACCTGAAGAAAATTCAAGCACCCTACAACTCCTCAGTTCGTAGATCAATTAATGCATTTCCAACATCGCTACCAAGCATTCCCGACAGATTAACCGAAGCCACCAGCAATCTAATACCCAGGCTTTTCACAAGCCCAAATCAATCGTTGGTAAGGGATTTCAAAGCTTCCTTCAGGAAAACACGGACTCCCAGGGTTCCCTCAACCCTTCATAGATGCGCCAAGCATGCAGCTTTCATTGGGCTATCAGTCCCTAAGCAGAGAAAAAAACTACGTATCTTCCACCCTGGAAAGACGTATCGGAAAACATCAAAAAGGATCTTCACTTCTATACTAAAAACGACACACCAAGCTCAATTTTCCAAGCCCAATTTAGTCTTCTCAGAAGCCAACTGGGCCCAAGGAATTGGCTTTACTGGGATGGTTCTAAAACTGAAACTTCATCTACCTTCGCAGTCGTCGACAAGGATAACGACATCATCGCGGGAGGATCCCTTCCCAACATCAACTCGATATTTACCATTGAGGCTTTCGCAGTACTTCAGGCCTGCGAATACGCCCACAAAGGTAAAGGAAAATTCGCCATCTGCACCGACAGCCTTTCCACCATCTCAGCGTTGGAAAATCCCTGGCAAACAGATCCCACAATAAGCCAAATACGGAACATCGTTACCCTGAGCAAATTCAAAATAACCATCGTTTGGGCCCCCAGCCACCAGGGTATTCCTGGAAACGAACAAGCGGACGCGGCTGCTCGATTTATGAGCACAGCCCCAACCGTTCAGTTCGCACCCATCAATGCCAGAGACATCTCCAAGCTAATTAAAACCACCAACAAACAAAAGATAATTGCTGATTGGGAAGGTTTTACCCACAGATATAAAGCGCTAAACACAGCCTGCGAAAAAACTATATTTCCAAAAGACCTCAACAAACTCGATCGCAGGATTTACACCCGCCTTCACAGGAAACGCACCAAGCATCAAGGATCTGCTTGCCCTCCCTGCCGCTTCTGCGGAGACAGGACCTTTTCAACCGACCATCTTCTTGACAGCTGTTAGGCCCTGAAGCCCATACGCACTTCCATTTTTGGATCCGTCACCCTCCCATTTTCCCTACTCAAATCCTCTACCAAATCAAATATTATAAGAATTAAAGATTTTGTTAATAAAACCCATCTCCGAATATAGACATAATAATTAAACTCTAAAAACCCGGCCGAAGGACTTCAGTTTCCAGTGCCATTTTTCTTCTTTCCATTAATTTTAGTATTGTATACTAGTTTTAATTTGACATAATAAAAAAAATAAAACGCAAATCTTTCGCGGGCCACCCTTTATTAAAGACGAGGATGGAAGCTAACTTCGGCAAGCCGAAGTTTTAATACCCTTGCAGACTTTGCCGAAATTGCTCAAATTGAAAGAGTAGCGAAAGGAATAAGGTATACATAAATAAACTAGATTTGCATAGTTTCATGTCAAACGCTTTTATACTGCAAAAATTTCATATACAAATAGAAAAAAGGGATATTTCCGCAGCCTTTAACAATTTTTCCTTCAAAAACTATAAGATATAGACGTCCGATCGGCAAGCGCTTTTACCCTGTTCAAGATATGCGAAAATAAATAAGACTTGGAAAAATGTATGTCAATAGCTTACACACTGCACGAAATATTCTGAAAATCATCAAATTTGGACAGATTTCACCCTATTGTTCCTATGGGAGCTATAGGCTATAGACGTCCGATCGACACACGCCTTAACCCTGTTCAAGGTATGCATAAAAAAATATGATTGGGAAAGATTCATGTCAATAGCTTATATACTGCCCGAAATGTCCTAAAAATCATTGAATTTTAACCGGATGCACCCTATTGTTCCTATGGGAGCTATAGGATATAGACGTACGATCATCAAGCGCTTTTACCCTGATCAAGGTATGCATAAAAAAATACGATTTGGAAAGATTAATGTAAATAGCTTATATACTGCGCGAAAAATCATTAAATTTTAACCGATTTCCCCCTTTTGTTCCTGTGGGAGCTATAGGATATAGACGTCCTATCGGCACGCGCCTTAACCCTGATCAAGGTATTCATAAAAAAATAAGATTTGAAAAGATTTATGTAGCTTTACACTGCGCGAAATATCTTCCATTCTTGCAAGTTATATCAGATTGTTCCTATGTGAGCTATAGGATATAGCCATCCGATCGGCACGGTTTTCAAACTTGATCTGCGTACACATGTTTTAGGACGACTGTGAAAGATTTAGATCGCTAGCTTTTAAACTGAGCTCACAAACGGTATTGAAACAGACGGACAGACGGACGGACAGACGGACGGACAGACGGACATGGCTTTATCGACTCCCCTATTGATCCTAATCAAGAATATATATACTTTATGGGGTCGGAAACGTCTCCTTCACTGCGTCATAAACTTCTGACCAAATTTATAATACCCTCTACAAGGGTATAAAAAATATTTATATAAATACACGAACGAACGTATTCATTAAATTTTCGATGATTTCTTGTAATCGTTGCTAAGGTTTGGTGGTGGTGTGCTGTCGATTGTATATTTCTTATTTTCATTTACGAACACATGCCATTTAAAAGTTAATTTTTGTCTGTTATGAACTTTTTCATAGGATCGTACCTTAGTACAAAAGATTCAAAGATTGCTTTAGCTACTATTTTGACACTTTTATCTATCACTGGTATCGTAACAAGAATAAGGTCATAACAAAATAAGGTCACATATTATTGTGAGCTTTTTATCGTAACTTCTAATTGTCTTTGTCATTTGGGGCCAATAATAAGCTTTTTTCATTTTTAGCAGGGTACTCGTAATCCCTGTGTGGTCACCTTCTATTGGGTCGTCATGGTATTTGGACAGGGGTTTTATTAGACTTTTGTCTTTGTTGTCTATCTGAGTAACTTTTATTCACATTGTAAATCTTACATTGTTCTTTCTGATCAAAGACACTTGTAAGATTTTCGGTCATGTGTTTTTCAGAACAACCTATGAAAGTTAAATCATCCATGTACAAGAACGGTTAAGAATGTTCAAGTCCAGTGAGTGCAATTGTTATCAATCATTGGAATGAATTAGGCGCTATTTTTATGCCGAAAGATAATCGCGTAAGGCGGATCCATTGGATCCATTGCTCGTTGAAAAAGACGTTAAGTTTCTTGAATTTTCCTCAAAATCAAAATCATTACTTCTCATTTTCAGCACCTTTGTAGATCGATTATTTCTTCGTGACAACACGGGTTTATTAAACGTAGATCCACAATCACAAACCTTCTAGAGCTTACTACATTTGTTATAAAGGGCTTCAATAGTAGTTTTCAAACAGGCGTCATTTACACTGACTTTAGTAAAGCATTTGACTCTGTAAATCACTTACTTCTTGTTCAAAAACTTGACCTGTTAGGTTTTCCACTTGATCTTAGATGGATTTCAAGTTATCTGAATGGCAGGTCACAAAGGGTCCTTTTTCCAAATTAAATTTCTAAAATTCTCCGTGCTACCTCCGGTGTCCCACAAGGGAGCCATCTGGGTCCGTTACTTTTGACATTATTTATTAACGATCTTCCATCAATTATAAGTCATTCTCGCGTACTTATGTACGTGTACCAAGTGCAAGCTGATGACTTTTTATCGGGCCAATCCGATATACGCGTTAAGTGGCAGCTCTTTGGATAGAATAAGTCTTGTAAACGATCTTGGCGTTCTCTTGGACCCTAAACTAAAATTTTCTAATCACATTTCGTCCATGGTTAATAAAGCCAGAGGAGTGCTTGGATTTATTAAAAGGTGGTCAAAAGAATTCGATGACCCTTATTAAACTAAAACTTTATTTTGGAGTATGGGTCTCCCGTCTGGAGTCCACAATACGTAACACATATTGTACTTTGCTTTACGGCGCCTAAGTCTTCTCATTCCATTGAAGATGATTAATTTACCCTACCTAGGCAAACGTAGAACGTTGCTTGGTAATAACTTATTTATATCCTTACCATGGTGAGATTGACAGCACCGACTTGGTAAGTTGGCTAAACTTTTCTGTGCCCTAATATTAAATCATTGTAGATCTAACTATGCCTTGGATGAGCTTTTCAGAGTATTATGTTCTGACTATAATAGACTATTTCCTATAATCTCAAATCTTGAATCTCTCCGGTTCCTAAAACGATTAATACTGACTTCATTAACACAATATTTAGCTTTTACTAAAACTATATTAAAATAAAATGTAGGCCAGTATTATGAACATTAACAAATAATTACTTACTTTTCTTTTGTGAGGATACGCAAATTAACTTTCTCCTTAGTGATTTGGTTAAAAAAATTTATTTTTATTTAATTAACTTCACTTACCTCTAACATTTCATAGGTTGCACTTAGAATATTTCACTGCTCCGATCTTATAATTTATTTACTTCTATTGTTCTTATTCTTTCGGATCTCAAAAACGGACTGCTGCACATGGGCTGAATGATTAATAATCAAACCTCGGCTTAAGATATTTTATCTTCAAAAATTGATTAAGAGATTGACTCAAGAGAGTCGGCAAAATAGAATGATGAAATTTGGCAATTAAATCTGAAATCGAGATTCTGCCGGAAATCGTTGTTTACATTATCGAGCTTCGAGGGTCGCTTTGGGTCTCCGATGTTTAGAATATCGGCTGAGGATGTTTACTGAATCCGTTCAATGCGGAGTGTGAAATGATATGGGTGGAAACCAGTCGAAGGCGTAGTTGAATGAAATAGCTGTCTACGGGTTTATCTCGGAGTCAATTCTGAATTATTTGGAAATTGGGCTGGGCTCAAAGTTGTTTATAAATCGGGTAAGTGGCCCTAAGTAATGTGCTATATAACTCCCCCCATCCTAAATTGAATCGTCCCGATTCATTGGAACTGAAGGGTATATTGACTGTAATTGATTAGTCAGTTCGACAATGATATTTTCTTCTAGGGTGTTTTCATTGTCGGGAATATTGTTATTTTTATTTTCGGGTATATTATTTTTATACCCTTGCAGAGGGTATTATAATTTTGGTCAGAAGTTTGTAACGCAGTGAAGGAGACGCTTCCGACCCCATAAAGTATATATATTCTTGATCAGGATCAATAGAGGATTCGATATAGCCATGTCCGTCTGCCCGTCTGTCCGTCCGTCCGTCTGTCCGTCTGTCCGCCTGTTTCAATACCGTTTGCGAGCTCAGTTTAAGAGCTAGCGATCTGAAACTTTCACAGTTGTCCTAAAACATCTGTACGTAGATCAAGTTTGAAAACCGCCCCGATCGGTTGACTATATCCTATAGCTCCCATAGGAACAATCGGATATAACTTTCAAGAATGGAAGATATTTCGCGCAGTGTAAAAGCTATTAACATAAATCTTTCCAAATCTTATTTTATATACTGCCCGAAATGTCCTAAAAATCATTGAATTTTAACCGGATGCACCCTATTGTTCCTATGGGAGCTATAGGATATAGACGTACGATCATCAACCGCTTTTACCCTGATCAAGGTATGCATAAAAAAATACGATTTGGAAAGATTAATGTAAATAGCTTATATACTGCGCGAAAAATCATTAAATTTTAACCGATTTCCCCCTTTTGTTCCTGTGGGAGCTATAGGATATAGACGTCCTATCGGCACGCGCCTTAACCCTGATCAAGGTATTCATAAAAAAATAAGATTTGAAAAGATTTATGTAGCTTTACACTGCGCGAAATATCTTCCATTCTTGCAAGTTATATCAGATTGTTCCTATGTGAGCTATAGGATATAGCCATCCGATCGGCACGGTTTTCAAACTTGATCTGCGTACACATGTTTTAGGACGACTGTGAAAGATTTAGATCGCTAGCTTTTAAACTGAGCTCACAAACGGTATTGAAACAGACGGACAGACGGACGGACAGACGGACGGACAAACGGACGGACAGACGGACGGACAGACGGACGGACAGACGGACGGACAGACGGACGGACAGACGGACGGACAGACGGACGGACAGACGGACGGACAGACGGACGGACAGACGGACGGACAGACGGACGGACAGACGGACGGACAGACGGACGGACAGACGGACATGGCTTTATCGACTCCCCTATTGATCCTAATCAAGAATATATATACTTTATGGGGTCGGAAACGTCTCCTTCACTGCGTCATAAACTTCTGACCAAATTTATAATACCCTCTACAAGGGTATACAAAATATTTATATAAATACACGAACGAACGTATTCATTAAATTTTCGATGATTTCTTGTAATCGTTGCTAAGGTTTGGTGGTGGTGTGCTGTCGATTGTATATTTCTTATTTTCATTTACGAACACATGCCATTTAAAAGTTAATTTTTGTCTGTTATGAACTTTTTCATAGGATCGTACCTTAGTACAAAAGATTCAAAGATTGCTTTAGCTACTATTTTGACACTTTTATCTATCACTGGTATCGTAACAAGAATAAGGTCATAACAAAATAAGGTCACGTATTATTGTGAGCTTTTTATCGTAACTTCTAATTGTCTTTGTCATTTGGGGCCAATAATAAGCTTTTTTCATTTTTAGCAGGGTACTCGTAATCCCTGTGTGGTCACCTTCTATTGGGTCGTCATGGTATTTGGACAGGGGTTTTATTAGACTTTTGTCTTTGTTGTCTATCTGAGTAACTTTTATTCACATTGTAAATCTTACATTGTTCTTTCTGATCAAAGACACTTGTAAGATTTTCGGTCATGTGTTTTTCAGAACAACCTATGAAAGTTAAATCATCCATGTACAAGAACGGTTAAGAATGTTCAAGTCCAGTGAGTGCAATTGTTATCAATCATTGGAATGAATTAGGCGCTATTTTTATGCCGAAAGATAATCGCGTAAGGCGGATCCATTGGATCCATTGCTCGTTGAAAAAGACGTTAAGTTTCTTGAATTTTCCTCAAAATCAAAATCATTACTTCTCATTTTCAGCACCTTTGTAGATCGATTATTTCTTCGTGACAACACGGGTTTATTAAACGTAGATCCACAATCACAAACCTTCTAGAGCTTACTACATTTGTTATAAAGGGCTTCAATAGTAGTTTTCAAACAGGCGTCATTTACACTGACTTTAGTAAAGCATTTGACTCTGTAAATCACTTACTTCTTGTTCAAAAACTTGACCTGTTAGGTTTTCCACTTGATCTTAGATGGATTTCAAGTTATCTGAATGGCAGGTCACAAAGGGTCCTTTTTCCAAATTAAATTTCTAAAATTCTCCGTGCTACCTCCGGTGTCCCACAAGGGAGCCATCTGGGTCCGTTACTTTTGACATTATTTATTAACGATCTTCCATCAATTATAAGTCATTCTCGCGTACTTATGTACGTGTACCAAGTGCAAGCTGATGACTTTTTATCGGGCCAATCCGATATACGCGTTAAGTGGCAGCTCTTTGGATAGAATAAGTCTTGTAAACGATCTTGGCGTTCTCTTGGACCCTAAACTAAAATTTTCTAATCACATTTCGTCCATGGTTAATAAAGCCAGAGGAGTGCTTGGATTTATTAAAAGGTGGTCAAAAGAATTCGATGACCCTTATTAAACTAAAACTTTATTTTGGAGTATGGGTCTCCCGTCTGGAGTCCACAATACGTAACACATATTGTACTTTGCTTTACGGCGCCTAAGTCTTCTCATTCCATTGAAGATGATTAATTTACCCTACCTAGGCAAACGTAGAACGTTGCTTGGTAATAACTTATTTATATCCTTACCATGGTGAGATTGACAGCACCGACTTGGTAAGTTGGCTAAACTTTTCTGTGCCCTAATATTAAATCATTGTAGATCTAACTATGCCTTGGATGAGCTTTTAAGAGTATTATGTTCTGACTATAATAGACTATTTCCTATAATCTCAAATCTTGAATCTCTCCGGTTCCTAAAACGATTAATACTGACTTCATTAACACAATATTTAGCTTTTACTAAAACTATATTAAAATAAAATGTAAGCCAGTATTATGAACATTAACAAATAATTACTTACTTTTCTTTTGTGAGGATACGCAAATTAACTTTCTCCTTAGTGATTTGGTTAAAAAAATTTATTTTTATTTAATTAACTTCACTTACCTCTAACATTTCATAGGTTGCACTTAGAATATTTCACTGCTCCGATCTTATAATTTATTTACTTCTATTGTTCTTATTCTTTCGGATCTCAAAAACGGACTGCTGCACTTGGGCTGAATGATTAATAATCAAACCTCGGCTTAAGATATTTTATCTTCAAAAATTGATTAAGAGATTGACTCAAGAGAGTCGGCAAAATAGAATGATGAAATTTGGCAATTAAATCTGAAATCGAGATTCTGCCGGAAATCGTTGTTTACATTATCGAGCTTCGAGGGTCGCTTTGGGTCTCCGATGTTTAGAATATCGGCTGAGGATGTTTACTGAATCCGTTCAATGCGGAGTGTGAAATGATATGGGTGGAAACCAGTCGAAGGCGTAGTTGAATGAAATAGCTGTCTACGGGTTTATCTCGGAGTCAATTCTGAATTATTTGGAAATTGGGCTGGGCTCAAAGTTGTTTATAAATCGGGTAAGTGGCCCTAAGTAATGTGCTATATAACTCCCCCCATCCTAAATTGAATCGTCCCGATTCATTGGAACTGAAGGGTATATTGACTGTAATTGATTAGTCAGTTCGACAATGATATTTTCTTCTAGGGTGTTTTCATTGTCGGGAATATTGTTATTTTTATTTTCGGGTATATTATTTTTATACCCTTGCAGAGGGTATTATAATTTTGGTCAGAAGTTTGTAACGCAGTGAAGGAGACGCTTCCGACCCCATAAAGTATATATATTCTTGATCAGGATCAATAGAGGATTCGATATAGCCATGTCCGTCTGCCTGTCTGTCCGTCCGTCCGTCTGTCCGCCTGTTTCAATACCGTTTGCGAGCTCAGTTTAAGAGCTAGCGATCTGAAACTTTCACAGTTGTCCTAAAACATCTGTACGTAGATCAAGTTTGAAAACCGCCCCGATCGGTTGACTATATCCTATAGCTCCCATAGGAACAATCGGATATAACTTTCAAGAATGGAAGATATTTCGCGCAGTGTAAAAGCTATTAACATAAATCTTTCCAAATCTTATTTTTTTATGCATACCTTGATCAGGGTAAAAGCGCTTGGCGATCGGACGTCTATATCCTATAGCTCCCATTGGAACAATTAGGTGAAATCGGTTAAAATTTAATGATTTTTAGGATATTTCGCACAGTATATACAATTGACACGAATCTTTTCAAATCGTATTTTTTTATGCATACCTTGATTAGGGTAAAAGCACGTGACGATCGGACGTCTATATCCTATAGCTCCCATAGGAACAACAGGGTGAAATCGGTCAAAATTTGATGATTTTCTGAATTTTTCGCGTAGTGTGTAAGCTACTGACATACATTTTTCCAAGTCTTATTTATTTACGCATATCTTGATTAGGGTAAAAGCGCTTGCCGATCGGACGCCTATATCTTATAGCTTCAGTAGGAAAAATTGTTAAAGGCTGCGAAAGTATCCCTTTTTTTATATTATTTTATATGACATTTTTGCAGTATAAAAGCAATTGACATCAAACGATGCAAATCTAGTTTATTTATGTATACCTTATTCCTTACGCTACTTTTTCAGTTTTAGCAATTTCGGCAAAGTCTGCAAGGGTATTAAAACTACGGCTCGCCGAAGTTAGCTTCCGTCCTCGTTTTCATTAATTTCTATATGGGTTTGCCGTGATTTGAATATTAAAAAATTTCTGTATTTAATTATAAGCATAATCATTAAATATATAAATGTAAGTATTACCAATATTAACGAAATTGGTATTTGAGTTTGTTTGATTTGAATAAAAGGATTTAGTATGTTTAGTATGTTAATACTATATACGAGCGCGTATTAGCGTGGCTTGTGAACAGTTGTGTTTACCTTTGTGCTCTGAGTTTTTGTATTTTTTCAGTGATTTTGTGCGAGTGTTTTGTGTTTATTTATTTACAAAGCTTAACTTAATATCTGTGTTAGAAATTTTAAATAGATCTCCCAGTAACCGGGTATGTGTTTATAATAGTTTTAACATTTCTATTAGATTTGTTTAATCTCGTAGCTTTGTTAGTGTAATTTACGCTCTCTATACTTGCTAGAACTCTTTTACTCCCTCTCAATCTCTCCCGCTCTATTTTATAACTGTAATTTACTCTCTATGAACTTCTGGTAGACTTTTTCGTTTATTTCTCTAACTCCCTCTCTCTCTCTTGCATGCTTTACATTGCATTTGTTTATTGATTAAAGTTGTTGTGTTGCACAAGCCACGCTCAGTCGATATAAGATTTATTCTCTCGTGCTCTCTTTATTCGATTTAATTCGTGATCTCGCGCTCTTACTTTTTTCGTGTTTTGTCCCCTTCATGATACAATAACATATATGTTATTGTATCATGGTCCCTTTGTGGTTTTTGGATTTGATCCCAGTGCCAAATTTACTTTGAGGTATTTTTCATATTCTTATTTTTTTATTTGCTTTAAACTTACAATGGCTCTTGTCTGCTCTAAGAAAAATTGTACTCTTGCGTCTTCAACTAAAGACCCTTTTATTTTTTGCTGGCTCTGCGATTCGATGATGCACGTTAAATGTGCAGGATTTACTGGGAGAGTCAAAGATTTCATAGATCTTAATTCTGGTCTCATGTGGTCATGTGGGTCCTGCAGGGAAATGGTAGTTGAGATGAGCGGCTTTATGAGGCAGACTCGAGACAGCCTATTGAATATCTCAGGAGCTTTTAAACAACTCAATGAGGGGTTCAATTCCGTCTGTGCCCAGTTTAATAATAAACAAGAACGGAAAGCTAACTTCGGACGGAGCCGAAGTTGATATACCCTTGCAAAATATTCTGTAAATCATATTCTTCAAAATTATTCATATGATGTATTCTTAATACTCATAAAAAGTGCCAACTTCCTAACTTTAAAAACACCCAAGTTAATAATAATAATAATAATAATAATAATAATAATAATAATAATAATAATAATAATAATAATAATAATAATAATAATAATAATAATAATAATAATAATAATAATAATAATAATAATAATAATAATAATAATAATAATAATAATAATAATAATAATAATAATAATAATAATAATAATAATAATAATAATAATAATAATAATAATTTTTTTTTTTTTTTTTTTGGGTGGAGGGGGTAAAATGCCTTCTGCATCTCACACTACCGTCGTATGTGTGGTATGTGGGGCTTGCACCCACTAAAAACCCCTCCTCATCAGGCCTGTATCCACTTCGGACAAGCTTCCGCATTACTTCAAAGTGGGGCCTCTTGCGCGCGATGCGCGTTCATCTACTCATACAAAGCTCTAAGGCTCGCCTCTACTTAAATGCCAATATATACCGTAGAAGATATCCATTGGCACCCAAGGAGAGGCGATCCACAGAGCCCGTCTGATGGTCTGCGTCCAGCCGGCCCTTTTTATAGCCTTTCATCAAGGTGAAATTTCTTCAAGCGCAGAATGTCTCCGATAAAAACGACTACTGCTCTCCAGTTCACTTCGCTTTCGCACGTCTTGGCGATTATAGTTTCCGGCGTAATCTGTCCGATCGCTCGTGACAGAATATTTCGTTGCTGCTCGAATTTGGTACAATAAATCACTGTGTGTTCTGCGTTGTCGGCTTCCGCATCAGCGTAAATACAACTGGCTTCCGTGCTTTTGCCCATCTTGTTTAGAAAGAAACTAAAATAACCGTGACCTGTGAGCACTTGCGTGACGTAGTAGTCTACATCACCGTGTCGTCTCTCCACCCAGCTTTTAAGGTCGGGGATAAGTCTTCTTGTCCATCTTCCAGTGCCTTCGCGTTCCCATCGTTCTTGCCAGATATTGATGGTCTCTCTTCTTAGGGCCAGAATCGATTGTCTAGATGCTTCTCCAGCTTGTCGGAGGTCGTAGAGGCTCTTGCGTTCTTTCGCTAGCAGATCTATCGGAATCACGCATGCTAAGACGAGTGCTGCAGCACACGACACCGTGCGATATGAGCTAATTATACGTAAGGCAGAGGTTCTTTGTATAGCCAACAAAGTCTTCAGTCTGCAATTTGTTTTTAGCGAATCAGCCCACACTTCACATCCATACAGAAGAATGGAGTTGTTTGTATTCATTAACAGCTTTCGTCTAGATGGTATTGGGCCACCGATGTTTGCCATAAGTCTACTAAGAGACCTTGTTGTCTCTGCAGCCTTGGTTGGTTTTTAATTTGAGGTCCAAAGGTCAGTTTAGAGTACTTTATTGACTTCTGTGTCCGAATAGTTGTCTCAGTGAGCCTTAATTCTATTTCCAATGGCATCTGCTTTCTGGTGACTAGCAATAGCTCAGTTTTTTGTGAGGCAAGCTGTAAGCCACGAGAGTCCATCCATTCGTTTACACGAATCATTACTTGATTTAGTATTCTTTGGGCGTACTCAGTTTTGCGTGCTGGAATCACTGCGACTATGTCATCCGCATATCCTACGAGAAATGCGTCGTCAGGCATTTCTGTGCTGAGGATATCGTCATAACTGATATTCCACAGTTCCGGTCCTAGTATGGATCCTTGAGCTGCTCCCGAGGTGATGTCCATCCGTTTTTCGCCTTCTCTTGTCAGATAAATCAGTTTTCGATTCTGTAGATAGCTGTCTAAAAGCCGCATCAGGTATTCTGGGATGTGGAATCGTCTGTTTAGCGAATCGATCATGTCCGACCACCTGACACTATTAAACGAGTTTGTACCCCAGACCCCATGGGTCCTTGTTAACGTCATTACAGAGGGATTTCCATTTATTTCGTTTACTTATGCGAATGGCAATATTAAGAAGCTTTTTCGCCTTCTTGTACTTCTCCTTCTGTGTAGCGAAGTTTCCGCTTCTCCTAGCAGCATCACAAGCTCTTTTTATGGTGGACATAGTGCTGCTAACAACGCTCTCCACGCAAGTTCTCTCATTGCTATCGATTTGACTCCTGTCAATTTCTCCTATTAACAGGTTCTTGTTTAGTCGGTTAAGATTCCATCGGTGACTTCGTATTTGATTTCCTACATGATGAGCCGTACTTCCTTCAGTACTGAAAGATATGTACTCGTGGTCGCTTCCATTGTAGATGTCTAAGACTTTCCAGTCTAATATTCTGTGCGCAGAGTTCTCTGATACTAGCGTTATATCCGGTATTGTGCCTGTTTGGCCCATTCGCTGAAACGTCGGAGCTCTGCCCACGTTAGCGACTACCAGTCCAACTCTTGCTGACATATTAAGAATTTTTCAGCCTCCTAACTTTACAAACACCAAAGTTATGGCATTTCCGATCAATCAGTTATATGGCAGCTATAGGATATAGTCCGCCGATCCTTTTAAGATTTGGTAGGTAGGATTGATTGGCCAAAAATAAATCCCATAGAAAATCCCAACTTCCTAACTTTACAAACACCAAAGTTATGGCATTTCCGATCAATCAGTTATATGGCAGCTATAGGATATAGTCGGCCGATCCTAATGAAATTTGGAACGTCGAATTGAATGGCCAAATGTAAAACCCATAGAAAATCCCAACTAAATACGACCCTTCTAAATGGGTGTCATTGATTACATTTTTTCCGTTTACAAAAATGGCTCCTTCTTGGATTACATCTACATTTTTATTTTTTTCTCAGATTTTTTTACATATTGTTTTTTCTCCATTGTGCAGTAATTATTAAACAATTCTTTCTTAAAATTAGACATTACATAATACTTGTTTTTACATTTTGCGACGTGATTGTCGATTAATAATTTTCCATCTTTATCTGAAATTGATCTTGAATTGTATACTTCGCTACGATCGGTAATAATGGGTTATTTTATGTATATAATAAAAAGGTCTTGGTGCAAAGCAATTTTGAATTCAGATATATCCTATAGGTCAGTTATAATTACAGGCTTTTGTTCAAGTTTATAAATTTCTTGTAGGTCCTCATTGTTTAAAATTTTGGTGTTAAAAACATAAATTTTTGCAAGTGTAATTGTATCCATTAAATTTGTAAGATCGTAAGTAAGCGAACGTAAACGATATTTTCTAAGTGGATTTTCTTGACTTTCAAATGCAGATTTGAAATCATCAGATAACGTTTTTATTTCTTTAAATATTTTAGAGTTAATAACTAATTGATCGTTATTATTTTGTATTAAATCATTGATTTTATTCTGAACAGCTTTGAAATCATCATGATCTGGAGTACCAGCTAACCATTTCCAAATAGTGCCTAATTCATTAATTCCTCCCATAGAAAATCCCAACTTCCTAACTTTACAAACATCAAAGTTATGGCATTTCCGATCGTTCAGTTATATGGCAGCTATAGGATATAGTCAGCCGATCCCGGCCGTTCCGACTTATATACTGCGTGCAAAGGAAAGAAGGATGTGTGAAAAGTTTCAATTCGATATCTTTAAAACTGAGAGACTAGTTCGCGTAGAATCAGACAGACGGACAGACAGACGGACAGACAGACGGACAGACAGACGGACAGACAGACGGACAGACAGACGGACAGACGGACAGACAGACGGACAGACAGACGGACAGACAGACGGACAGAAGGTCATGGCTATATCAACTCAGGAGGTGATTCTGATCAAGAATATATATACTTTATAGGGTCGGAGATGTCTCCTTCACTGCGTTGCACACTTTTGACCAAAATTATAATACCCTCTGCAAGGGTATAAAAATTATTAACCGAGTCGCCTAAACGTAAAAAAGCCAGTTTAACCGCCGTTAATATGATTGTGGAATCCACCCCAAATCCGAACTTGGTAGCAGCAGTTTCTGTTGACATAGGGGTAAATGAACCAACTGTGCCTATGGATACAGCTAGTTCGGGTGGACCCTCTGTTTCCAGAATAAAATCTACAGTACTGGCTAAGTCAAAGAATTCGTTGCCGACCATACCTACAGGTACAGTAGGCACTGTTCCTGGTTCTCAGCCCAGTGAGGTTTAGACTGCTGCTGGGGGGCGTAAGAAACTTTCAGTTGTTCCACAAAGGAAGCAATTATTTGTTTCTAGATTCACCCCAGATACCACATCTGAGGATGTTTTGGAATTTATACGTGAAAAATTCCCATCCGAGGATATTGCAGTTGAACAATTTCGATTTTCTTACGCTCGTAGGATATCGTCTTTTAAAATATTTGCTCCGACTGATGTGTTTAATGTGTTACTTTCTGAAAGTTTTTGGCTTAATGATGACTTAGTAATTAAAGAATTTGTTCCAAATAAACCGCGAACAAATAACAGGCCTTCCACTGTGCCAAAAAACTAAAAAGTTTATTCTTGGCGTATCAAAATGGTAGGGGACTAAATATGAAGCTACACAAGCTTTATGCTGACTCCTCTGCATTCACCGAAGATATTTTGGCTTTTACGGAAACTTGGCTAAAACCAGAGATATCTGACTCTGAAGTTCTGTCAAATAACTTTAATACTTATAGGACCGATCGCCCCTCACGTAGGGGGGGCGGTGTACTGATTGCCGTTACCTCTAGCCTAACATCCGAAAGAATTCTCACTCATATCCCAAACGAAATTGAATTTGTAAGTGTGAAAGTTTCCTTGCAATCTTTATCTATTTTTGTTACATGTTCCTATATTCTACCTGGCTCTGATCTAGTAATTTATGAGCACCATCTGTCCGCCATAAAATCCGTACTATCCCTTCTTTCTAACAGAGAACTTTTGATTGTTTTGGGTGACTTTAATCTACCTGATATTTCTTGGTCTCCTCCCACTGACTCACTTGTCGCTATAGAAGAGACATTAAAAGTTACTAAATACGACCCTTCTAAATGGGTGTCATTGATTACATTTTTTCCGTTTACAAAAATGGCTCCTTCTTGGATTACATCTACATTTTTATTTTTTTCTCAGATTTTTTTACATATTGTTTTTTCTCCATTGTGCAGTAATTATTAAACAATTCTTTCTTAAAATTAGACATTACATAATACTTGTTTTTACATTTTGCGACGTGATTGTCGATTAATAATTTTCCATCTTTATCTGAAATTGATCTTGAATTGTATACTTCGCTACGATCGGTAATAATGGGTTATTTTATGTATATAATAAAAAGGTCTTGGTGCAAAGCAATTTTGAATTCAGATATATCCTATAGGTCAGTTATAATTACAGGCTTTTGTTCAAGTTTATAAATTTCTTGTAGGTCCTCATTGTTTAAAATTTTGGTGTTAAAAACATAAATTTTTGCAAGTGTAATTGTATCCATTAAATTTGTAAGATCGTAAGTAAGCGAACGTAAACGATATTTTCTAAGTGGATTTTCTTGACTTTCAAATGCAGATTTGAAATCATCAGATAACGTTTTTATTTCTTTAAATATTTTAGAGTTAATAACTAATTGATCGTTATTATTTTGTATTAAATCATTGATTTTATTCTGAACAGCTTTGAAATCATCATGATCTGGAGTACCAGCTAACCATTTCCAAATAGTGCCTAATTCATTAATTCCTCGCTTTGATCTATTGGGTATAATTTGTGCGATAAGCATTTTAATTATTTTTAAATCCTGTGCTATTTCCCAATGTAAATTCTGGTCAGTATTTATAAATTCTGATTCAAGATTAATTATTTCTTTATAAAAACTTATATTAGTAATATGAAATAAATCCGTGTATGATTCATAAATAAGAGCATCTTTGGTATCCTTGTAAAGGAAGAAATCATGGTTTGAATAATCCATAATTTCGGCTTTGTATGTAGCCACCATCAATAATAAGAAAGTTAATGATATCATTATCTGGAATTTGAAATTAAACATTTTTTATTTGGTATTTAATATTGTCCTCATGAATCGTACGGTTTCGATTATTAATAATAACCTTATTAGGATGATTCTCCTTTACTACTTTTTTTGTATCTTGAATTAAGTTTGTTTCTTTCCCCGTGTTTTTTTTTTAAAATTACCTCACCTACTTGTTTTTCCCTCGTTTATTTTTATTGTGAAAATCTAACATTTTTTCCTGAGCTTGTTTAAGCAGTTGGGGAGATGTATCATGCTTAATTTTATTAAATAATATGTCATATGGTCGTTGATTAGTAATTGAGTGTATGGTTAAATTATATTTTTGTGCTGCTCTAATAATAATTTCTGAATAATCGACTAAATTAAGCTCGTCTTTAATGCAACGGGCAATTTCTGTCAGTGTCGAGTGTGCCCTTTCAATTTGTCCATTGGAGGTACTATGCCGTGGCTCAGCGAAATATAATGATAACCCATTTGCAAAAGATTTAAATTGGGAAGATGAAAAACTTGGCTCGTTATCTAACATTATAGTTTTGGCTAATGGAAATTGTTGTAAAATTTTCGAAACTTTATTTTCTATATTTAATTTATTTTGGATTTCTTTAACTATCAAATATTTTGAATAGGAATCTATACAAGTAATGAATATTAAATTCTGAGCATAATATATATAGTGACATATCCATAGCACCACAAACCTCTATGTACATGTCTACACACCCACGCATACATACACACCCACACATTACTTTAAGACACCCTCAGAGAAATCGAAACCTAATTGTCAACAAACCATGGAAAATTTCCATGTTATTAAAAACTCCAGACCAATAGACTAAACAATTTAAATGAGTCGCTGATCTGACTATCGGCCCTTTCCCACGACTCAGGATACTCAGATTTCGGGACCGAAGACATAAACAAGATGAGAACAAAGAACGGTCCAAAGTACAATTATGAATGTCACTCAATAAACACTAAAGCCACTCATTAGAAAGCTCCAAAGCTCAGAACCGAGGTTTGATCGTAGAAGAAGTAGGAGTTAGAGAACGAGTTCAGTTTGAGTCTTAAAACAGTTAGGACGGTGTTCTTCCAAATAACCATTGTACTAGTTGATAAATAAAAATTTAAATAAAGTTTTTTTTTTATGTAAAACTTATAGTGCAAACATTTAATTGGCGCAGCCGGTAGGATTTCAAGTGAAAGTTAAAAACGTCGGTTTTAAACTGGTCTTAGGGATTGTACTATACAACTAGTATATCCTGACTAGTAAGAAAATAAATCGTCGAACACACAAGTGAAATCCGCCAAAGAACTTATGTGCGAATCGTCGTGCGTAGACCAGTGAAAAATCCAATTCGGTCAATACCACTAAAAATTAAATAATTTAAAGTGAAATATTGAGAGACACATAAAACATAAAAAAAATCCAATTCGGTCAATACCACGAAAAAATTAAATAATTTAAAAGTGAAATATTGAAACTTTAACAAAACCAAAAATGGGAACCCCAATCCAATTATCGGAACTTCATTTGAATCAATTAATTGGTCAAGTAAAAGAGTTGCCCTATTTTGATGGCAATCCCGCCGACCTAGGTGGTTACATCGGGCGTGTCGAATACCTGTTACAATTATACCCGACCCAAGATGCCCGACAAATACATATCATCTATGGAGCCATCGAAAGAACCATCGTAGACGGCGCCAAAGCCGTAATTTCAGAAGAAAAAACTATGAATTGGCCATCTACAAAAGCAGCCCTAATCCGAGCATTCAAGGACCACAGACCATACGAGGACCTTATAGCACTCATCTACAGGACAAATTATAGAGGAAGCATCAGTAAGTTTGTAGATGAACTAAGGAAGAAATCATCAACTATTATAAATAAGTTAGATTTAGAAATTGACCAAACAGAAAAAACCATTTATACAGCATCATTAAACAAAACCATTACGAAATGCATAGAAAAAAATCTTCCTGATAGATTGTATAATGCTTTATCAAAAAGAGATATTTCCACAATTAACAATTTAAAAGAAACAGCAATGGTGTTAGGACACTGGGATGCGGATCCCTTTGAGAACTATAGATCGGCGCGTTACGATAACCGCAGGAATTCGGGAAATACCCACCAAAATTATTATCATCAAAAGAATAATTAAAATTATTACCCGAGACACAGTAATAACTTTAACAGTCATTCAAATTCAAATTCGCATTCAAATCCAAATCCAAATTTAAATAATTCAACAATTCCTCAGTCCTCAGCGAATCAAAATCGCTATTATCAAGAATTTAGAAATTCTCTAGCTCAAGGCCATTACCAAGCGTCAACATCAAATAATTCCCCAAATGCTCCTGTAAAAAGACAAAGAGAAAGTGAGAGCACACAGAATAGGATGGACGTAAATTTTCAGCAAATAGCCTCGGAGCCAGAAAATTCTACCCATATATCAGAGTAATCATTAAAGGTAAACTTCTTAAAGCCATGGTTGACACGGGTTCATCTATTAATATAATGAAAGAAAATTTTGGGAACTTTGAAGTCAATGACGAAAATTTAAAAGTTTATACTATAAATGGATCGATAAAATTAAATAAAAGCGTAATGATAAAACCAAGTAAAATTTGCCCAATAGAACAAAAATTTTATTTACATAAATTTTCAGACAATTATGATGTTCTAATGGGAAGAGATTATCTTAAAAATTGCAAAGCTAAAATTAATTTTGAAGATGGAACGGTAACTTTAGGTGAAGATAAACTGATAATTATGTATGGTGATGATGATAAAAAGGATAAGACCGCAGTAAAATGCCTTAATCCTATATTATCAGAGAAGAAAGGTGAAAAGGATAAGACCGCTGTAAAAAGCCTTAATCCCAAATCACCAAAGAAAGAAAGTGAAAAGGATAAGACCGCCGTAAAAAGCCTTAATCCCAAATCACCAAAGAAAAAGATTGAAGAGGATGAGACCGCAATAAAATGCCTCAATCCACCCTCATCTGAGGATCAATCTTTTAACTTCGCTGTTGAAAATGAAATTCGTGAATGCAACGAATTCAGATTAGAACATTTAAACGAAGAGGAAAAGGAATGCTTGAAAAAGGTTTTATTTGAATACAAAGATATTCAGTACAAAGAAGGCGAAAATTTGACTTTCACAAGTACTATCAAACATTCTATCCAAACCAAACATGAGGACCCTATTTATAAGAAGCCTTATAAATACCCTCAATCATTTGATGAGGAAGTCAACAAACAAATGAACGAAATGATAGAACAGGGAATAATTCGTAAATCGAAATCTCCTTACTGTTCACCTATCTGGATGGTTCCCAAAAAAGCTGACGCTTCGGGAAAACCAAAGTTCAGGGTAGTAATAGACTACAGAAGTTTGAATGAAATAACCATCAATGACAAATTTCCAATACCCAGAATGGATGAAATATTAGACAAATTGGGAAGATGTCAATATTTCACGACAATTGATTTAGCTAAAGGATTCCATCAAATTCAAATGGACCCTAAATCTATTGCCAAAACAGCATTTTCTACAAAGAATGGTCATTATGAATACACACGTATGCCATTCGGACTTAAAAACGCCCCTGCTACTTTCCAAAGATGTATGAACAATTTACTAGAAGAATTAATTTATACAGATTGTTTAGTTTACTTAGATGATATAATAATTTTTTCCACTTCATTGGAAGAACATATTTTATCATTGAGAAAAGTATTTGGAAAACTACGCGACGCAAATTTAAAATTACAATTAGATAAATGCGAATTCATGAAAAAAGAAACAGAATTTCTAGGTCATGTAGTAACCACCACAGGTATAAAACCAAACCCAAAAAAGATTAGTGCCATTATAAATTTTCCGATACCAAAAACTCCAAAGGAGATAAAATCATTTTTAGGACTATGTGGATTTTATAGAAAATTTATACCAAACTTTGCAAATGTAGTTAAACCTATGACCATGAAATTGAAAAAAGGCGCCACGATAAACATTAAAGAAAAATCATACATTGATGCATTTGAAAAAATGAAAGTCTTAATCACTTCCGACCCTATATTAGTTTATCCTGATTTTGATAAAACATTCTCTTTAACCACAGATGCTAGCAACATAGCTATAGGAGCAATCCTATCACAAAACCATAAACCAATATGCTATGCTAGCCGGACATTAAATGAACATGAAATTAATTATTCAACAATAGAAAAAGAACTTTTAGCAATTGTATGGGCGACGAAATATTTCAGATCATATCTCTACGGCAGACCTTTTGAGATCTTAAGTGATCATAAACCTTTAGTTTGGCTAAACAATATCAAAGAACCAAATATGAAACTACAAAGATGGAAAATTAAATTAAATGAATTTGACTATCAAATAAAATATTTACCAGGAAAAGAAAATTATGTTGCCGACGCACTATCGCGGGTTAAAATAGAAGAAAACATGTTCGAAGACATCCCCGAAGAAAATTTATTAGGAGAAGATGCCAATAGTATAGATGCAACAGTGCATAGCGCAAATGAAGACAATCAGAACTATATTTCAATAACAGAACGGCCAATCAATTATTATTCCCGACAAATAGAATTTATCAAAGGAAATGAAGAAATCAGAGACGTACAACACTATTTTCATAAATTAAAAATCAAAATTACTTATACAGATATGACAAATACTTTTGCGAAAGATATCATCAAAGAATATTTGTGTACAAAAAAGAGCGCAGTATATTTTCATGATGACTCAGATTTTCTTATATTCCAACAAGCTTATCTAGAAATAATAAGTCCGAATCATTTAACAAAGGTAGTGAGATGCACCAAAAGACTAGAAGACATCCTCACGTATGCAAACTTCAAAGAAAAAATATTAAAGAAACACAAAGAATTGCTACATCCAGGAATCGAGAAAACTATTAATTGGTTTAGAGAAGAATATTATTTCCCAGACTATCAGAAAATAATACAAAATATTATTAACGAATGTGAAATCTGTAACATCGCCAAAACGGAACATAGGAACACGAATTTATCTTTCGAAACTACCCCAGAAATACAAAATATAAGAGAAAAATTTGTCATAGATTTTTATATGGTAGGAAACCAACAATTCTTGTCATGCATTGATATATACTCAAAGTTCGCCACTCTTGTCGAAGTTACAAGTAAAGATTGGTTAGAAGCTAAAAGGGCCATAATAAAAGTATTCAATGAAATGGGAAAACCACAAGAAATTAAAGCAGATAAAGATTCGGCGTTTATGTGTGTAGCTCTACATAATTGGTTAAATTCAGAAGGCGTACAAATTCAAGTTACTACAAGTAAAAACGGTATATCAGATATAGAAAGATTTCACAAGACAGTTAACGAAAAATTAAGAATAATAGGAAGCGACACAGACATCGAAAATAGGTATACTAAATTTGAATTAATTCTTTATACGTATAACCATAAAACTAAACATAATACAACAAATAGAATACCAGCTGACATATTTTTGTATGCAGGAAGTCCCGAGTATAACACACAAGAAAGAAAAGCGAAGAAGATCGACAGACTAAATGAGAAACGACATGATTTTGAAATAGACACACGATTTAAACAATCACCACTAGTAAAATCAAAAACTACAAACCCATTTAAGAAAACAGGGAATTTGAGACAGATAGATGAAAAACATTTTGAGGAAACAAATAGAGGCAGGAAAATAACTCATTATAAATCTAAATTTAAGAAGAAGAAGAAAAATAATAAAAGCAAATATGACAATTCCAGGGAAGCTGAACGGAATCAACAATCTGTTAAAAATCATAATTTTCGCAATTATACTAATAACCATAACTAAAATGGCAGTGGGACAAAGCATCGAAATAAACCCAATTAAGGCCCAAAATGGATACCTTGTATTCAAAACCGGATCTATTGATATTCCAACAAATTTCGAATATCATTATTTAAGCATAAACGTAACAAAAACGGAACAAATATTTGAAAGTCTTATAAAAGAAGCCAACGAATTTAATAACATTATACAAATTCGCTATTTAGCTGAGAAACTCAAAAGAGAAATAAATGGCATTAAATTGGCCAAACGTAATAAACGAGGATTATTTAACATTATTGGCAAAACTTACAAATATTTATTTGGAACATTAGATCAAGATGATAGGGAAGAATTAGAACAAAAATATCAGAAAATAGTATACAAAATACAGATTTAAATATGATTATTGATGTAATAAATAATGGTATCGAAATAATTAATAAGTTAAAAGAAGATGACGAAAGAGAAGAACAAGCTAGTGTCGTAATATTTAATCTACAACACTTTACAGAATACATAGAAGATATTGAGCTAGGAATGCAGTTGACACGACTTGGTATATTTAATCCGAAATTATTAAAACATGATGATTTAACTAAAATAAGTTCTGAGAAATTGTTGAAAATTAAAACTTCCACTTGGCTTAAAACAGACACAAATGAAATTTTAATAATTTCCCACATTCCTACAGATGTCATTAAAGCACCAATTTTTGAAATAATTCCGTATCCAGATGATACTAATACCATTCTGACAGAAAACATATTTGAAAAATATTACCTTCACGAAGAAAAGGTATTTAATAAAGAAACAGGAAAAGTAGTATTTGACGAATGTATAAATGGCATAATAAAACAAGAACCCACAAGTTGCAAATATACTAAAACACATAAAAATTTCCAAATTAATTACGTTGAACCAAATATATTATTGACGTGGAATATCCCTAAAACACTTTTAAATCAAAATTGTATTAATAAAGAAATTTCTATCTCTGGTAATAATTTTATTAAAATTCTTAATTGTTCAGTACAACTAGATGAATTCATACTTTCAAATACTATGCTAGAATATACACAGAGCATTTATGTAAGCAACAATGTAACTAAATTAGAACCGCTATCATATATTCAAACAAAAGAAATTATAGAAACACACACAAAATATAATAATGTATTCCAAATAATAACTGCAACCACATTTGTAATTACAATTATAAGCATTTTATTGTATCTATTCTATAAATTCAAAAATATACCAAGAAAATTAATTGTAAAATATGTAAAACCAAAGGAAGAAACACCGAAAAACCTAGAAAATGTCGATCAACCTACTGTAAACATAGAAGAAAATATTTCATTATATCCAAATTTATCGTCCTGAGGACAGGCCAAATTCAAAGGTTGGGGGAGTGACATATCCATAGCACCACAAACCTCTATGTACATGTCTACACACCCACGCATACATACACACCCACACATTACTTTAAGACACCCTCAGAGAAATCGAAACCTAATTGTCAACAAACCATGGAAAATTTCCATGTTATTAAAAACTCCAGACCAATAGACTAAACAATTTAAATGAGTCGCTGATCTGACTATCGGCCCTTTCCCACGACTCAGGATACTCAGATTTCGGGACCGAAGTCATAAACAAGATGAGAACAAAGAACGGTCCAAAGTACAATTATGAATGTCACTCAATAAACACTAAAGCCACTCATTAGAAAAGCTCCAAAGCTCAGAACCGAGGTTTGATCGTAGAAGAAGTAGGAGTTAGAGAACGAGTTCAGTTTGAGTCTTAAAACAGTTAGGACGGTGTTCTTCCAAACAACCATTGTACTAGTTGATAAATAAAAATTTAAATAAAGTTTTTTTTTTATGTAAAACTTATAGTGCAAACATTTAATTATATCAATATGTAAATTTTAACCCTCTCTTTCTGGAATAGGTGCCTCTCCGATAGGAATTTGCACTGGGTGTCTATCGTATTTATTCTGATTACAGATTTGACAATTTTTAATATATTCTTTAAGTTTCTTAAATAAATTCGGCCAATAATATAATCTACATATTTGCTTATAATTTTCATCAAGCCCTCTATGAGCTCTACAATGAGTTTCCGTGATAATAAGAGCCTGGTCTTCCGCATCTTGGACAAATATTTTTTTGGTTACGTATATAAAAATGTATTAATAAAATTATCTTCAAGTGGTTTTTGTATTCTATAAAAATCTTCTAAAGTACAATGAATTCCTATAGTTATATTTGGTGGAATATATTCCCTTAGAATTGATACCAAATTTTCTGGAGTATCATATTCTATTATATGCCTTGTATTTCCAAATGAGTTTATCGACTCATGTATTGTATACCTCCCCGTTGCTATTAGCAATTGTTGCTTAAAATGGTTTAAGGGCTTTCGGGTTTCTTGTATAACATTCTCAAAACTACTCTCTGCTGAATGCAGAGTGTTTTGATCTGAGACCGATTCATTACTTTCTGTCAAGTTATTTATTTGGATTCTTGATAAGGCATCCGCGACAACATTTGTTACTCCTGGCTTATAAATAATTTTTGGTGAATAACTTTTAATAAAAGAATACCATCTCTTCATTTAAATATTTGGGTTTTTTTGAGAAATGGAAAATGATAAAGGTTAATGATCTGTATAGATCTCAATGTTATTAACTCCATATAAATAATTCCGTAAATTTTTTAATTCCCAAACTATGGCTAAAAGTTCCTTTTTATTAGTAGCATATAATTGTTCAGTTTTGGATAAAGTTTTAGAAATAAAAGTAATTGGTTTTCCTTCTTGAGAGAGAACAGCTCCAATTGCTAAATCAGATGCGTCAGTGGTTAAAGTAAATTTTGTATTATAATCGGGTTGTACTAATTCTATTTGTGCGATTAAATTATCTTTGAGCTCGTTAAAAGCTCTTACAGCTGAATCATCCAACTGTATGAAAGTTCTACGTTAAGCTTTTTTAGATACTTTGCCAGTTTCGCCTTCCAAATATTTGGTTAATGGTTTTCCAATTTTGGCGCAATTTTGCACGAATTTTCAGTAATATCCTGTTAGGCCTAGGAAGCTTCTAAGCTCTCGAATATTTTTTGGAATAGGGTATTTTAAAATTGTAGAAATTTTTTCCGGATCGGTTTTGATCACATTGTGAGATACAACGTAACCAAGAAGTTTGTTTCTAATTTAAAGAACTTTGATTTTTGAATAAAAATTTTCATGTTTGCGTTCAGCAAAATTTTAATTATGACAATTAAATCTCTGTAATGTTGTTCAACAGTATTTGAAAAAATAATAATGTCATCCATATAGACATGACACATTTTACCAACTTCATCTCTTAATATATCATCCATTGCTCTTTGGAAAATTCTGGGAGCGTTAGTTAACCCAAATGGCAATCGAAGGAATTCGTATTTACCATTATTTATTGAAAAAGAGGTTTTTTAATGTCTGTTTCTTTCATGAGAATCTGATGAAATCCAGATTCTAAATCAATTGTTGAAAAGTATTTTGCTTTCCAAGGTTTGATAAAATTACTGAAGGATCCTGCATTGGGTATCTGTCAGGTATTGTATTTTCGTTTAATTTTTTAAAGTCAATTACGAGACGGAGTTCCATCTTCGTTGAAGCCCTTTTTTGGTACTAAGGACTCCTACTTGGCCTTATAATTTCTTCGTTTAACATTCGGTTTATTTCCGAATTTACAAAATCTGATGCTGACAAAGCATACGGATATTGTTTACTATATATGGGTCTATCATTTTCTGTATTTATTTCACCTCGAATATCAGTTCTAATTGGAATCTGCATATTTATTTTCGAGTGTTCTTTGTTGATAATGTTTTGAATCTCATTCTCCAAATCATTTAATTGATTTGAAGATGATATTTTTATATTGTTAATTAAATCTTTGTCGGATACTTCTACGATGGCGTGTTCAGGATTTTTATTTCCCAAACTTTTAATTTTTTCGGATATTTCTACGACGGCGTGTTCAGGATTTTTGTATCCCAAACTATTTTCACTTTGATTGCCCACTTCAGAATCGGATCTGACTTGAGTCTCTTTATCAAAATATTTTTTTATGATAAATTCCCTTAACGGAAGAATGGTATTTTCTTCAGATAAAGAATGTTGATTTAAAAAGTTCCCATTATGGTAATTCAATTTTTCTTCTTTTCCATTATATTTTAGTATTCCCTTAGCTGTATCGATTACAGCTCCAATTTTCTTTAATGGATTATATCATATTAATAAATCTGATTCTAGTCCCGTGTATCGCATGTTAAATATAGTTATCATATGGTAATATTTAATTATTGAATATCCATTCACTGTGGATACCCTTTTATAAATTGGAAGTTCGTTCTTATTTTTATATATTCCTGTCTTTATATAACAAGAAGTTGCCCCCGTGTCAATTAATATTTTTATACCCGTTACTCGTAGAGTAAAAGGGTATATTGTATTCGTGCAAAAGTATGTAACAGCTAGAAGGAAGCGTTTCCGACCCTATAAAGTATGTAACAGCTAGAAGGAAGCGTTTCCGACCCTATAAAGTATATATATTCTTGATCAGGGTCACTAGCCGAGTCGATATAGCCATGTCCGTCTGTCTGTCCGTAACTCGATAACGAGTTATCGAGATCGGTATTCTCGTCATCGACCACTCTGGGCACACTCAACGGGGCCTATATAAGCAGAGGCAAGACCCCAGATGAGTCACTTGCGTTCCGACGATCTTCGAGGAAACATCAGCAACAAGGTAAGTGTTCTGGTAGATAGTCTTGGTAGTAGTAGTGGATCCGTAAGAACGCGGTTTATAAATCGGCTCTACGACCTGGATAGGATCACTGACGTCCCGGTGTGGTTTCCTAGAAATCAGCCCAGACCCAGTCGTGATCACTGAGGCGGCCCGGTTTTCGTAATACAGGCACACCTCAGTGAGTTCCACCAGAAGTCACGTTTCCGGCTTCCGACCCGGAAACGAAACGGATGTAGAAACGACAGTTCGAACCTAACGATGCCCGGCAGACCGATCCGCAGCGCCGAAGCTCGCACACCGGATCACGACAGCAAGCAGTTCATCACCCGGCCCTTTCGCAGCGCCGAAGCTCGCACACCGGATCACGACAGCAAGCAGTTCATCACTCGGCCCTTCCGAAGCGCCGAATCGACAGAGCAAGCAGTCCCGACGCATCTACACACAACTACACGATTATACGATTACTTTGAAATACACGTCTCTAGTTTTACCCATCTGTGTCATTATTGGGGAAAGGGAGGTAAACCGATCTGTAGAGGAATAAATATAAATATCTGTCACGAACCCTGACCACGGCGAGCTTTACCGCTTCAAAAAAAGGGTCGTTACAATATTTTATTAATTGTTTTATGTGTGCTTCGCCTAAAAAATGATCTTCCCCAATATTGTTGAGCCTCATTGTTTTGTTAACCGGTTGATTAACAGTTCCTGCGGGCATTCTTTTATTTTGTACTTATTCCTGCTGATTGTATTTCCTATTTTGATTCCATTTATTATAATTATTATTCTGATAATTATTTCCCTGATTAAAGTTATTATTGGGCCTATTCTGAATCTGCAAAGATTCATCTATTTCCATATTTTAATTTTCTGATTAAATTTATTTTGATTCCATTTATTATAATTATTATTCTGATAATTATTTCCCTGATTAAAGTTATTATTGGGCCTATTCTGAATCTGCAAAGATTCATCTATTTCCATATTTTAATTTTCTGATTAAATCTAAAGTTGTTATTGTTCCTTTCATTATTGTTATAATTGTTTAGTTGTCTTGGTTTGTTGTTTAAAAATATTACACCGTTACCACTTTGGTTGGGCTCGGTGATTTTTTTCTGTGTAGTTGTAAACGAATTTGCAAAATGTGCTCTCATGTAAATTTTCTATTGACTGTTCCATAATAGTCCATTATGGATAATTTACCCTGGCTGAGAACACTTAACTCCTGTTCAATAATATGGATAGGACGTTTGTCACTGTAGACAAAGTCTAGTCTGGCCATTATGGCATCGAAGTTTAAAACTGTACCGTTATGGGTTAAGGCGTCATTGGCCATCCCTGTTATTTTGTTTCTTAATATTGATAATGCTGAATAAAATCTTTCGCTACCTCTGGCATATTGACCCATAGCTATTTCAGCTGATTCCCTCCAGCTAACATATTTGTCTTCTTCACTCCTATACTCTCTAACAGATTTGATGATCTCATAAGATGTTTCGCATTTAATATTTGGATCAACTATTTCTACTTGATAATCTTCAACTTCCTTTATTTTATTAGCAAGCTGTAATTTTTTTTTTATTTTTATTTTGTCAAATTAAAACTAGTATACAATACTAAAATTAATGGAAAGAAGAAAAATGGCACTGGAAACTGAAGTCCTTCGGCCGGGTTTTTAGAGTTTAATTATTATGTCTATATTCGGAGATGGGTTTTATTAACAAAATCTTTAATTCTTATAATATTTGATTTGGTAGAGGATTTGAGTAGGGAAGATGGAAGGGTGACGGATCCAAAAATGGAAGTGCGTATGGGCTTCAGGGCCTGACAGCTGTCAAGAAGATGGTCGGTTGAAAAGGTCCTGTCTCCGCAGAAGCGGCAAGGAGGGCAAGCAGATCCTTGAAGAAGGTGTTCGTGCGTTTCCTGTGTATGTCCAATGCGAAGGCGGGTGTAAATCCTGCGATCGAGTTTGTTGAGGTCTTTTGGAAATATAGTTTTTTCGCAGGCTGTGTTTAGCGCTTTATATCTGTGGGTAAAACCTTCCCAATCAGCAATTATCTTTTGTTTGTTGGTGGTTTTAATTAGCTTGGAGATGTCTCTGGCATTGATGGGTGTGAACTGAACGGTTGGGGCTGTGCTCATAAATCGAGCAGCCGCGTCCGCTTGTTCGTTTCCAGGAATACCCTGGTGGCTGGGGGCCCAAACGATGGTTATTTTGGATTTGCTCAGGGTAACGATGTTCCGTATTTGGCTTATTGTGGGATCTGTTTGCCAGGGATTTTTCAACGCTGAGATGGTGGAAAGGCTGTCGGTGCAGATGGCGAATTTTCCTTTACCTTTGTGGGCGTATTCGCAGGCCTGAAGTACTGCGATAGCCTCAATGGTAAATATCGAGTTGATGTTGGGAAAGGATCCTCCCGCGATGATGTCGTTATCCTTGTCGACGACTGCGAAGGTAGATGAAGATTCAGTTTTAGAACCATCCGAGTAAAGCCAATTCCTTGGGCCCAGTTGGCTTCTGAGAAGACTAAATTGGGCTTGGAAAATTGAGCTTGGTGTGTCGTTTTTAGTATAGAAGTGAAGATCCTTTTTGATGTTTTCCGATACGTCTTTCCAGGGTGGAAGATACGTAGTTTTTTTTCTCTGCTTAGGGACTGATAGCCCAATGAAAGCTGCATGCTTGGCGCATCTATGAAGGGTTGAGGGAACCCTGGGAGTCCGTGTTTTCCTGAAGGAAGCTTTGAAATCCCTTACCAACGATTGATTTGGGCTTGTGAAAAGCCTGGGTATTAGATTGCTGGTGGCTTCGGTTAATCTGTCGGGAATGCTTGGTAGCCCAGCTTCGGCCAGAATGCACCGTACTGGCGATGTTGGAAATGCATTAATTGATCTACGAACTGAGGAGTTGTAGGGTGCTTGAATTTTCTTCAGGTGTGTTGCTGCACACCAACCATATATTGGAAGTCCGTATTCGATTTTGGAGAGAATAAGGGCACGGGTTATGTTTGTTAGGATGTTGGGATGGATATGCGAAAATTTGGAACTTTGTTTTCTTAAAGTAATACAATGTTCCTTAAAGCTAAACCTAGAGTCAAACGTGATGCCAAGTATTTTTAAATCCATGACTGGTTCGATGGTCTTATTTCTAAGCTCCAAAGTTGGAAAACAACAGTGGATTTTGCGACAAATGTGAAGTGTGTGGCATTTTTCTATGGCAAGAAAAGCGCCAGAAGATAATCCCCAGGTTTCTAAGTCCTGGAGAATTTTGAGAAAAGTATTTTTACAGTGGTAAGGTTTTTTTTTTTGGTATAAATTATAGCGTCATCTGCGTATAAAGATATGTTTATTTCCTTGTGTTTAGTTATTACGAGGTTGATGTGATCAAAGGCTATGATGAAAAGGACTACCGATAGGGGTGAGCCTTGTGGGATTCCGTTTGGCAGGTTGGCTGAACCAGAGGTTTTGTCGTTGACTCTGACTTTAAAGGTCCTCTTCGTCATAAAGGCTTTAACCAGGTTGTAAAGTCTTGGACCAATGCCCCAAAGCTGGAGTCTTGAGAGAACTGAATGTAGTCCCACGCGATCGAAGGCCTTTTCGAAATCCGTCGCCAGGATGGAGACGTGATTTCTGGTCGAAATGGCATTCGACACGAAATGTTGAATTTTGAGTAGAGCGTCCATAGTGCTGTGGTTCCTTTTGAATGCAACTTGGTTTCCGCTGATCAGTTAGTGGCGGTTAATAAACCACATGAGTCGGAGGGCAATCATTTTTTTCAATTATTTTACTTAGGCAGGATATTAGGGAAATTGGGCGGTAGCCATTAATTTCTAAAGATTTTTTGTTGGGCTTTGGGATGGGAATAACGATGGAAGATCGCCAGGTATGGGGGTAATTGCCAGTGGGTAACATGCAGTTATATATGTCAAGTAGTCTTTGCTTAAGGCATGGAGGAATCTGTTTTAAGATGGGGATAGGAAATTCTATCAGCGCCAGGACATTTGCCCTTAGCTGTTTGGAGAGCTGCCTCGATTTCATGCAGTCTAAATGGAGTGTCCAGACTTAGTGCTGTAGGAGATATTTGGGTAGGGTTGTATGTGGAGGACAGATATGATTCTTTGAGACCTATGTAAACGTTGCTAAAATTTTCATCAGCTCCGTATTTGGCCCAGACTTCCCTGAATTCTTCTGATATGCAACTGGAGTCAGTTAACAAAGCGTTTGTGGTTTTAATGCATTTTATGGGTATTTTAGGAGAGCCAGCCAGACGATTAATGTCTGACCAAATCTTCTTGGTGGTGGAAAGGGGAGAAATACGTGAGGTGAAGTTTTCGAGGGATTTTCGTTTTTCAGAAAGGACATTCTTTTTGAAAATGGCATTGGCTCTTTTGTAATTTATGAGGTTGGTGGATGACATTTGGGACTTAAACGTATGAAAAAACTTTTGCTTTTTATCCCTGAGCTGTTGAAGCTCCGGGCTCCACCATGGAATTTTCGCTTTATGGGGAATCCGTTTTGTTTGGGGGATGGAGAAGTTTGCTGCTGTTCTAACGAATTTCGAGAGTAGAGCGACCTGATGGTTTAGGCATCCGGGGGTCCACTTGGTCTCGAGTTCAGTGCAGGTTTTGCCGAAAGTATTCCAGTCAGCGAGATCGGTTTTATATTTTGGGATGTGTAGGGTTATGTCTGGGGAGAATGGAAAAGCTAAGGAAATAAATATGGGGAAATGATCGCTACCATGTAATTGATCACAAATGCACCAACTACTACGGTGAGCGAGTCTTGGTGAGATTAGTGAAATATCTATGTTGGTTATGGTGTTGTGGGTAGAGAGATGGGTTCCAGATCCGTCGTTTAGAACAACTAGGTTAAATGTTGATATAACTCGCTCAACTTTTTTCCCGCGGGAATTAGCGTGAGGCGAACCCCACATAGGGCTCCAGGAGTTAAAGTCTCCTATTAATAGTATAGGACCGGATATTTGATTTAGAGCATGAGAAATGTCGGAACTTGAAAAGCCTTGACATGGTGGAATGTACATATTTATGATAAAAACGGGATTAGTGAGTTCAAGTTTAATACCAGAGCAGAGAAGATTACAATTTATCAATATTTGGGAGTGTGGAATTTGCTGTTTTATCAGTATAGCTACGCCTTGTTTTGCAGAAGTATTATTGGGAAAATTCCAAAAATACCCTTTAAAACCCGGCGGGCATCTAAAGTTTTTAAAGTTATGTGGTAAGTGGGTCTCCTGAAGGCATAACACGTCAGGAGAGCGTTCGGCTATAAGTAATTTTAATTCGTGATAATTATTGAAAATTCCTTTTATGTTCCATTGTAAGATTTTAATGACCATGGTTAAAGAGAATCAGGGGAAGCTGACGCGGGGTCAACTTCAGCCATTGATGTATCTGAGTCAGATGAGTTTTTACTAGAGTTACTATTTGATTTCATTTCGTTCAAGAGTTCATCTGCTTCCAATCTAAGAGAGCGACTGTGTTTCAAGCGCTCTTTATAATCAGAATACATTAAAGGGAGTGATAGCTGTGAGTGTTCACTATTTATGCTGTAGGTGGGCGAGAGAGAATTGCTGGTGCGATTGTGATTTTCGAGGTCTTCAGTTGTTTTTATATTGGGGCTTTTTAGTACGATTTTGTTAGATGTTGAGGGTCTTGGAGAGGTAATCACCGAATGGTTATTAGATTTACTTGTGGAAGGCGAAATTGAGAGAGATAAGGATTGAGGGTCTGGGTTGGCAGACTCTTTAGAATAATTGTCGTTGTTTTCATTAATAGTAATCTCTTTTTGAGTATTACTGTTTGTATTGGGTGTAGAGTTTGAGTTTGACACAGCATGTGCATAATTAGGTGAGAGATTGGTTGTTATGGGAGATTGTTTTTTGAGAAACTGCATTTTCGTGTAGTTTTAATTCTGATGAGTTCTTTTTGTTGTATATATCTTGGGCAAGAGGGGGAGGAGGAAGGGTGGTCGCCTAAGCAATTTGCGCACTGCGTTCGTGTGCAAGGTTCAGGGCTGTGAGGGGGGAGATTACACCTTTCGCACGTGGCAGAATTTTTGCAAAATTTGGTTGGATGACCAATAAATTGGCACCCCTTGCACCTCATAGGATTGGGAATGTACTCCCTTACCTTGACTGTGTGCCAGGAAACGTCAAGTTTGCTTGGTAGGTTGTATTGGTCAAAGGTTACGAGTATAACACCAGAAGGTTTTGGTTTGCCGTCTATTTTCCTAGAGAATTTATATATGGAATGCACATTTTGGTCAGCCAGTTCTTTCACAATTTCGTCATCGGGAACGTTTATAAGGAAGGGAGCATATATGGTGCCCTTGACAAAATTAAGGGATTGATGAAGTTTGCAATCAATTTCGTATATACCTGCGAGACTTTTAGATTTCAGGAAGTTTTCTGCAACATTTTTGGTTTTCACCAGAATTAGGAGGTTTCCATCGCGAAGAGTAGAAATAGATAGTATTTCTTTGCTTATAATATTCAACGCACGGTAAACTGCGAAGCAGGAATATTCCGAAATGGTTTTCTTGGGGTCTTTTGATGAAATAATGACGAATTTAGGGTTTTCTTTTGTTGTTTCCGGAAGTTCTGGGAACTCTTCGTGAAGTTTAGTAAAGGGTCTTTTCTTTTTTTTCTTGGGACTTTCGCTAAGCGATGCAAAGCGATTGTCCCCTAATCTGGGTGGGCCTGGGCCCATGGTTACAAGAGCTTGGACCTTTGATTACTAATCAGCGGAACTTGCACGTGAAAAAAAATAAATTACTGTTTATAAGCGAAGAATGGGTGTGGATCAAAACCACGAAAAAATAGAGATAAGGCACGGGATTAGGCACGGACGTCTGCGCTCGATGAGAGTTAGTCGGTGACTGAGCTGTAATTTTAAACTTACTATCTCTTCTTTTAATGGATTCAATTCACAATTAACAATTTCCTACATTTATCATTGTGTTATTTGCATATGTAGGCTCTTGAGGGGTCATTACGTTGTGAGGCCTTTTATTACTTGGACCTCCTTGTTCTGGATTCATTGTTAAAATATTTTCAAAATCTTTAATTAACTCTTCCACTTTGTATTCTTATATTTCTAATAATTTTTTATTAATTAATATATAAAAAAAAAAAAAAAATATTCTCGCTCACGACTTGTCCTTCTTCCAGCCGATGATCATTGTTGGGGTCTTCTATTAGTCTTCCTTCTAAATTAATTTGTCTTCCTTTTATTTTGTCTTCCTTTTTTTATTTGGTTTGTCTTCCTTCTTTATTTGGCGAGGGATTGCCCTACAGCATGGTATTTTTTGTTTTTTCTTTTTGATGATTTCTTGTAGATTTTTGTATTCAACTTATTAGTTGAATTTTTTATTTTGTAGATTTTGAATTTTTTTTCTTTGTAGATTTTCCTTTTGTATAATTAATTGTTCTCCTTTTTGAATTTTTTGCTGGTGTTGGTTCTTTTTTATTTTATTGTTCACTTTTGTAAATTTTTGGTTGGTAATTTTATTTTTATTAATTTTATAAATTTATGTGTCCGGAGCAGTAAAAAATTTTTTTTGACAAGCACTACTTTTATTAGGGACGTTTTTATATTTTTAAAAATAGATTATTGCATTTATTGATTTCCACTTTTAATGATTTGTTTAGATCAACACACACTTTTTTGGTTTTCATTGGTTATTTTGATTTAAGGAGGATTATTGCATTTATTGATTTCCTGACCTATTTTTTATAACACAACTTTTTTATTTTCAGCGGGTTGTATCTGGGTTTTTTTGGCCGCACTAAATTCCTTTTTCACATAAAAACTTTTTGAACTTTTTTTTTTTAGTTTTTATGCCTTGCTTTAGAATTTGTTTTAACTATGCGGCCCCACGTTGGGCGCCAATTAACTTTCTCCTTAGTGATTTGGTTAAAAAAATTTATTTTTATTTAATTAACTTCACTTATCACTAACATTTCATAGGTTGCACTTAGAATATTTCACTGCTCCGATCTTATAATTTATTCACTTATATTGTTCTTATTCTTTCGGATCTCAAAAACGGACTGCTGTACTTGGGCTGAATGATTAATAATCAAACCTCGGCTTAAGAGATTTTATCTTCAAAAATTGATTAAGAGATTGACTCAAGAGAGCCGGCAAAATAGGATGATGAAATTTGGCAATTAAATCTGAAATCGAGATTCTGCCGGAAATCGGTGTTTACATTATCGAGCTTCGAGGGTCGCTTTGGGTCTCCGATGTTGAGAATATCGGCTGAGGATGTTTACAGAATCCGTTCAATGCGGAGTGTAAAATGATATGGGTGGGAACCAGTCGAAGGCGTAGTTGAATGAAATAGCTGACTACGGGTTTATCTCGGAGTCAATTCTGAATTATTTGGAAATTGGGCTGGGCTAGCAGAGACGCTAGCAGAGACTGTATTTATATACAGTATACCTATAAAAACATCATTAATGGTCTAATGGAACTATAAACAAGCGCCTGAAAGATATTAAAAAAACTAAAATCTATATTTCTTAATTTTAAAAGTGTTTTTTTAGAACCCAAGGGACGAAGCGTCGTCAGTGGACCCCAAGCAGCGAAGAAATTTTGTGTACTACTAATCGCAGACCTTGCTACTCAAAGTTTTATTTTATGGATGGGCAATATTATTCAATCGAATTTCAACCAAGCTCCACAGCGAGTGATGTATTGGAAATTATTAAGAAAAAAATTGGACTTCAGGATAACTCCAAAGGATATTCCATTTATGAAGTTATAGGAAACTCAGAAAGAAGTCTTTTATTGGAGGAAAAAGTTTGCGATGTAATGGCGAAATGGGAAAAGTATCAGTCTGCTTCACAGCAAGGAACTCAATATCAGGTAAGAGAATAACGTAACTCATAATTAAATGATTGTTTCAGTAAGTTAATATAGCCAAAAAAAAACATTAGAAATGTTTGATAATACATCTATGGAAACTGTGAAAAACAGCGGTTGTAAATGTTTCAAGTATTATTCAGTATTATTATTCAAGTAATATCGATCGGCGAACCGTTGATCCGAATTTGGAAACAAAAACAAGGCAAACAAGTATCAACCAAGTCTACAAAAATACGAATATATAAAAACATGAATTATAAACTGTGGTTCATTTGGTGGTATCTGATTTGTTACATCGATTTAAGCAATTATAATATTATTATTAATATAATATATATATTAATATATATCAATATCCAATATCTTAGCACACATTACAACAAACGCCTTGACTGATCCAGACACGTAAGTTTTTCTATATCCGTTAGTCGTAGAGTATTGTATTTGCTGTAAAGTATGTAACAGGCAGAAGGAAGCGTTTCCAACCCTATAAAGAATATACAAATTCAAATTCATATTATATCATATTTCAAAATTGATCTACGTGATCTGGAGTCCCGCAGCGAAGTCATCTGGGCCCTTTGCTGTTGACTTTGTTTATCAACGATCTTCCCTCTATCATAACACATTCTCGTGTACTAATGTATGCTGATGATGTTAAGCTTTGTTTATCATATAATGATATAGCGTCGGGATTTAACTTACAGTCACATATTGATTGTTTTCATGAATGGTGTGAGTACAACCTTTTAAAGTTGAACTACCTTAAATGCAACGTTATGATTTTTTATAGGGGCACTCCTACGTTTATTAGTTACTTTCTTGAAAATACGCCACTCGACCGTATATATTCAGTTAACGATATAGGTGTTCTTCTGGACCCTAAACTTAAATTTGACTGCCACATAATGTCCACTGTTAACAAAGCCATGAGTGTTCTTGGCTTTATAAAGCGTTGGTCAAAAGAATTTGATGACCCTTATACGACCAAATTATTATTTACCTCCCTTGTCCGTCCTATTTTGGAATATTGTTCGACGGTTTGGAGTCCACAATATCAAGTGCACATTGACCGTATTGAATCGGCACAAAAAAAATTTCTTCTATTTGCCCTTCGTAGTTTGAACTGGGATCAAAACGTAAGGCTACCTACCTACCAGAGTAGATTACTGTTGCTTAATTTACCTACACTTGTAAAACAATGCTTGCAATTTTTTAACAAAATCTTATAAGAGGTGATATTGATTCTGCAGAACTTGTAAACCGCCTAACTTTCAATGTTCCTGTCACGATGTTCATCAAAATTTTGTCTGCGTCATCTAATTTGCATTTCCACTTCTATCCCGTTATTAAAAACTAATATTTTAACTCATTTGCTTTTCTCTTAATTGTGCCTTCTATTTTCACTTGTGTCTTGTCTCTATTTAATTTATGTATTTTCCTCGCTTGAAACGAACATTCATAATTCTCAGGCCAAGATGTTGACTAAGAGAAGCGCTCACGCGAAATTATTCTCCGGCTTGTCTCGTCGACAATTGGTGTAGGTTTTGGCTACTTCTCTCGGATGGCCTATCTTCATTATTAATTCTAAAAAATATTCGCGTGACAGGACAAGCTATAACAAAGGGACGAGACACTACATATTTTAACCAGACATTTACGGACATCTAAAACTAGGGGTTCTATTGCACTTTACCTACTCTGTGAACACTTTAAAATCTCAGATGTTGTGGAGATCTATATTGCCCTCCCTTCCTTCGACCGTTTCTTTACCTACAAAAACCCATATTCCTTGAAACGGCCCCTTGGTGTTCAGGGGTGCCAGGGGGTCATTTATGCCGAGTCAAAAAATTGGGGATTTAAAACATAAAATATTTATTTAACAACTAAAAGAAGAGTACGAATAATTCCTGGAGACAGCTATACATCATAATAAATCAGAGAACAGTAAAAATATAATAAATGGGACAATATAAAAATATATATAAATAAAATTGGGATAAAAATATGGAATAAAAATATAGTTTATATAAAAAGTTAGGCATTCATTCGATGAGATTGGATTTAAATATATAAAGATGAAATTAACAAAAGACAAAATTTAGAAAGGCGAATCAGATTTCTTTGGCAAACATAGCCTTAATTTTGAGCAGCAAATGGGCAAACAAAACTCCTTAAATTTTTAGAAGTGTATAATTGATTTTCCGCCACTCACTTTGGATTTACTTTAGGGTTTCATTCTTTTGTGGGATCTTTTTTTTATTGATTTTACTTTAACGAAAAGTTTATATATCGCATTTTCTTTTTAACTGGGGATTTCTTCGGTTATGTCATCATTTATGTGAATAAAAATATCAGGAACTTTTGTTCGCTCACCAAAATTTCAGCTGGAGTCCTCCTCGACGAAAGCGCTTTCTCGGGATAGACCTGGAACTTTAGAAAATATGCTTTTTCTGGCACACACGTACCGCATTTATGATAAAAAAACGACACAAAAAAAAAAATGCGATTGAGTCCCCGGACGGAAATCACTCAATATTTTTTTCAAAAGAAAACCACTCAAATTGGCCTCTGCCCTTTCATCATCATTTTCGCTCGACTTTTTTTTTTCACCGCATAGCCGTTATGCAATTACATTAACTTAAAATAAAAAAAAAGAATTAATCTCTTATGCTAAAACTTAACTACAAGAATTTCGGCTGCTTGACTTCTGCACTTTTCTTTTACACAATATTTTTTTTTCCACTTTTGGGTATTCGACCCTTTGGAGAACTTGCTGAGGGATTTTCTGTGGGCTTTGGGGACTTTAACGGAATTTTTTAAAACTTTTCACGCCACTAAAATCGGGCACACAAGATAAGAAAAATTTCCCTCTTTTCCCGGGACTGCAATTTTTCTGATTCCGGCGACGTTTAACGATTCCGAGTCCTACTTTCCCCGGCGTAAAAAAACACGCGCTCGAAGGCAGCTGCGCGACAACTGCGCGAATCCAAAAAAAAAAAATAATCTGGGCGACGTTTTGGAGACTCTTTGTTGCTGCAAGACTTCGGTGTTCTTCGTTTTTTTAGGCTCGCCAATATGCACTCAATTTCGGTCTGTTTGCTTCCCAATTGATTTTGTTAAGCGCCAAGCCTAATTAAATAAATTCCAAGCTAAGTTTAAACTCACCCAGACCCTACGCTTTAGAAACTTACCAGCTAGGACTCAGCGCTGCGCTGGATATTTAAGCTGTGGTTTTTCGGTTCGCTGATATGCCGGGGATAACTTTCGCACTAAAAATGTAACTTTGGAATATATACTTTCACCCGGCACAACTTGCACCTTTGACGCCACGATTGGAATAGACCGATCTAGACGCCACAATTATGGCGGTAACCCCTAGCCGAGTAGATGAGATGGAGAAAGGGAAAGTTGACAGAAAGGTCTGTTGCTCTCCTTGCCGCTTTTCTTTAGCCACATCCCGTACCGCAGAGCGACTCCTAGATGGCGCTTACCACATTTTACATCCAGCTAACTACAAGCGCTACAAAAAAAAGCCCCCCTCCTAAGAGCAGACTTGCGGTTTACAAACCCGAAGGATGATCACCACCAACCAAGCTTGTAGTTCATTCAGACTACTGTTTCAGGTCCTTGGCGTGGAAACGACCTACCAAATTCCCCTGTAAATCTTCCAGCTCATAACACGAATTCCCTAACTTCTTCCGGACTCTGACTTTAACATATGTTGGTCCTAATTTTGAACTGTATCCGCCTGTAAAACTACTCTGCTTGAAGTTCTTTCGGTACACTTCTTGCCCTTCGCTGTATGCAACCTCTCTTGTCCGCAAATTGTATTGACGCTCATTTTTGGCGTTTTGCCTACTCATAACTTCCTGAGCCTTTTTCCTGACCAACTCCAGAGAGTCTTCTCGCGTAAACACCGCAGATCTATCCTCCAAAATTCCCAGAGCTCTCAACAGTTTATAGGAAGATCCGGACGAGAGGAAATGCTGCCCAAATACCATGTAGTACGGTGTGGTCCCTATAGCTGAATGGACTGCAGAACGAAGAGCGCAGCATATACTACTAAGCTGCTCATCCCAATCCTTTTGGTCAGCTCTCACGTACGACCGGATGGCGGCAATCACGGATCGATTCACCCGTTCGGAAGCATTCGCCTGAGGCGAATAAGCCGCTGTAAGGGTATGCGATATCTCATATTCCCTTAGAAACTTTTGGAAGGCTTCCGCCTTAAACTGGGAACCATTGTCAGATACTATGGTCTCTGGGAATCCGAACGTATGGAATAATTCCTGTTGCATATATTTTATCACCACGTCTGCTGTGAGCTTCTTGACCGCTTTCAGAAACACGAACTTTGAATAATGGTCCAAAACAATGAAAATTCCCACATTGCCAGAGCGAGATCTGGGATATGGGCCTAAAAAGTCAACATACAATCGCTGAAAGAACCGCTGTGACTCTGGTGCCACGCCCATCGGTGGCCGCTGTATTCTGTTCGGATACTTGGTGGTCTTGCATGTTTCACAGGATTGAATATATGACTTGACATCATTAATCAGACCAGGCCAATAATAATACCTACGAATCCTTTCTAACGTTTTATGTACGCCTCCATGTGAAGCAAGTGGGTCATCGTGGGATTTCTTTAACACCTCTGAGACTAACTCGTCGGGAATCCAAAGCTTCCAAATAAAGGTATCATGCAATGGGTCGCCCGTGGCATGATCTGATCTCCTGTACACCAGTCCATCTACTACCTTCAGGTCTGGCAACTTATCTTGATTTGCTTCTACTCTTTTTGCACGCTTCACATATTCATCCGATTTGAACTGTGGCGACTGAAGATCGATTAACAATCCATGACTTGAATCAATAGATGCTAATTCGGCCTCGTTTACCCTTGATAGGGCATCTGGTACAACATTTAGCCTGCCACTACGATGCTCTATTTTAAAATTGAAGCCTTGCAGCTTTAAAGCCCACCGAGCTAGACGAGAATGCAAATCAGTCTGGGACATGAGCCATTTAAGAGATGCATGGTCTGTTATGACCGTAAATTCATGTCCTTCAATGTATGGCCTGAACCGTTTTATGCACACTATAGCCGCTAGACATTCCTGCTCAGTGACTGAATAGTCGCGTTGTGCCTTGTTAAGTTTTTTAGACACGAATGCGATTGGATATTCGTCACCTTCCTCGGTTTTTTGTACCAAGACTCCACCTACTCCAGTCTTACTCGCGTCACACTGCACGAAAAAGGGCTTATTGAAATCTGCGCTGCGTAATACAGGAGCAGAACAAAGCATATTTTTCAGCTGATTAAATGCTGTTTCGCCTTCTGGAGTCATCTGGAATTTTTTCTTGGGCTTAAGCAAGTCAGTTAGTGGGGCTGCTACCGAAGCAAAATTGCTAATAAACTTGCGATACCAGCCTACCATCCCTAGGAAACTTCTGAGAGATTTCAAGTTTTTCGGAAGAGGGAATTCAGACATTGCCGATATTTTTTCTGGATCAGTCCGTATAACTCCTTCCCCCACTATATGACCTAAATATTTTACTGATCGCATACAAAAATGGCTTTTCTCCACGTTGAGAGTTAGACCAGCTATCTTTACCTGCTCAGCTACTAAGCCTAGCACTTTTATATGGGTTTCAAAGCTATCCGACACCACCAACAGATCATCCAAATAAACGAAAACCTCATTGCGTAGATTGGCTGGTATGACCTTGTCCATTAGACGCGTCATAGTTTGCGAAGCGTTTGTAAGCCCGAACGGCATCACTTTATACTGATAAAGAGGCTTTCCCGGAATGGTAAAAGCCGTCTTATCCCGCGATTTTGGATCTAGAGGGATCTGCCAATAGGCATCTTTCAGATCCAAACTGGAGATAAACATTGCCTTGGGTAGTCGTGACAAAATACCATCGATTTGCGGCAAAGGATATGCATCCTTTTTCGTCACAGCATTGACTTTGCGACTATCTAAACACAGACGGACTTTTCCTGGCTTTTGAACAAGAACAACTGGTGACGACCAAGCGCTCTGGGACTCCTCTATCACTCCCATTTCCAACATTCTATCGACTTCAGCATATAGAAGTTTTTCTACAGCGGGAGATACGGGAAAATGGCGCTGTTTGACCGGTTTAGCATCGCCGATATCAATTTCATGAGAAATCAATGTAGTTTTTCCTAACCCAGACACTGCAAAAGAGGGAAATTTGGCCACAACCTGACTGAGAGTATTTTGTTGTATATCGGACAGTATATGATTGCCTGACACTATTTCAGAGACTTGCATGGATGGTGGTAATAAGTCAAAGGTATTCCAAAAATGTATCCCTAGATATAGATCCTGACCCAAGGACGGCACGATGTGAAACTCAAGCTCCTTGGATACGTCCTTAAAAGTCACTTCGGTTTTCAATTTACCTATGACATCCTGTTTCGCTCCATCGGCTGTGTGTGCTACCATTGAAACACTTTTGAATTTAACCCTACTAAGTATGATTTGCTCTGCTAATTTACCGCCGATGACATTTATAGCTGCTCCGGTATCCAACAATCCTGTTACTACCCTATTTAATAACTTGACTTCGGCGTACGGACGACTATCATGTTTTTTAAAACGTATACAATTGATGGTTTTAATCGAATTCCAAAACGATCTTAATCTTTTTGTATTTCTCGACATTTTTCTGGGTAATTTCAGACTGTCTAAACTAACATTATTACTAATTATATTAGACCAACCAATTGAAAGTTTTGGACCTTCATTGGACTCAGATTCCCAAACAATTGGACTTCTTATGGGGGATTCGCTTCTTCGTTGGTCGCCTTGTTTGGTGGAACACAGGTCGATTGGCGATAGCTGCCTGTGTTCGTCCTTCCGTTTTTTTGGCACCGAACACAAGTATGACTGTAGGCATTCATTAGGCCACACTTATAACAGAAAACTTTTCTCTTAGCCTTACAATCTTGGTATCGGTGGCCTTCTTTATGGCAGTTAAAGCAGATAAGCGCCACTGCCCCGACTTCCCAGCTGAGATCGGCGTCGGAGAATTCCTCTGCATCTTCCCACTTGACCTCTTCGACCAATTCTGAGACTTGTTTCCTGAAGGGAACGACCTTTTGGTAGCCCTGAGTCTTTCGCACATCTTCCAAAAAATCCTCCCTACGACGACAAATTTCTCGCAATTTTTCCACAGTTTGTACCTGCAGATTTAAAATCTCATGCCTAATCTCTGGCCTTAAATTCCGCTTCAAGATTTCTACAATCTCCATCTCCGACAACGGCACTTCCAAACTGTCCATCATTTCAACCACAGCATCGTAAAAGGAGTCAAATCCTTCTTTTTCGCGCTGTTTCCTATCGCGTATGGCCTCTCTTACGTCCATGTCCGTTCGAGCATCTCTAAATTGCAAAGGAATTCCCATTGTAGATCGCTTGTTCTCCTATGGCATCTCCAATAAAATTCCCTAGCCTTTCCTTCAAACAGGAGATTCGCATTGCTACTAAGGATCAGGTAGTTCCCCTCCAGAGTCTGTTCTGTGAGAGCCTGAACCCTATAAATGAAGTTATCTACGCTAATGCCCTCAGAACTACCATTAAAACGCAATTTCCAGCTGTTTATAATGTGGCCTACCTTATCCGGCCTCTGGCTTAGATCGGATGTGAAGCTCCTAGGAGTTCCTCGTCCCGAGCCTGCTTGAACACCCGTGTGATCTACTGAAATTTGTTGCTCCACATTTCTCTCTTCCTCATGCTCAGAGATATTTACACCCGTTGGCTGAAAGCGAGCCGCAAGGTTGGTATCTATAAGCTGGGCCATTTTATCTGACAACAGGGTTAGTAATTCATTCTGCATGCCTTGTATAGCGCTTTTGACTGTGTTCTCAATTAATGCTGTTTGAGAAGTTCCCAACCCTGCTGAACCTCGATCTCCTATTGGCGTATTGCCACTCGCAGTTAGCACCTGAGTCTTCTGCTGACGGGTATTTTGAGAAGGAGTTCCTGGTTTCTCAAAACATACGGTTTGGCAAATGGGACATGTAGTGTGGGTCTTGGAATAATTTGCGATACAAGATTGATGAAACTCATGCTTGCATTTAGTTTTATATGTCTTGGCGGAGTCTAAATAACACTCGCACAGCGAACACTGGCGGGTTTCGGCACCTTCACCATCAGCCATATTGAATAGATAAACAAAATCCTAGTCTAATAACTAAAAAAAATATAAGCTAATATATAAAAGAAATTATAATGTGAAAACTAAACTCAAAGTAACATATAAATACGAGATATATAAAACGAGAAAATTGCATAAAACGAGTGCGAAATTACAACACGTTACATAAACCAGAAATATTGGTCTTCTTATCTCCTTTTGTTTGCGAGGTCGATGACCTCCCCTGAACAATCAGCTGTCCAACTCTCTATGCAAAACTACTCAAGATTCGAACTCAAACAAAAATGCAATCGAACTGCTCGAATACACCGAGAAAAATCAAATATCGATTGACAGCAAAAATATGAACATGTAATGATAATATCAATAAAAAATAAAATATAAATTTGTATAAATAAATTAAAATAAATTTGTAATCAAAAGCAAAAGAAATAAATATCATAAATTAATTTGACGTCGGACATAAATATTCCCCCTCTGACAAACCTAACAAAGATAAGAAAAGTGCATAGAAAAAAACATAAAATGCAATTGCATGTGCATTGCGCTTATCGCTTTGCCAAAAACTACAACCACAACAATAAGCGCCACTCGCAGACAGCGGCTAGCCGATCGTACGACCTTCGCGACAATGCCTAGAATCCGAGCCGTCTGCTTCGCACTTTACAATTGCGGAGCATGTTAGCTATGCCTTTCATCGTGGTCAGCGAATCTTTATGTAAATAAAATCCACTGCATATCCAATGCGAATTTTGGCAAGCTGATCTGTCTGATGAGTAATTAGGTTACTCCTGTAATGTTTAAACTTTGAATTTTGGTTCATTAACCGTGGTCAGGAAGCGAAATTATAGCTACAAATCTCAAAACCTGCAGTTCCTAAGCGTTTAATAACCAAACCTATTGACTTTAAAAATGTAAGGGTATACTAGAGGGAATTCTTCCTCTTCCTAAAATTTTTGGTCAAGCGTGGACGAATGACTCATCTCTCTGGACTCTGTCTCTTCGTTTCCGAAGCGTTTGAGTGGAATTCTAAGCGAGGTTCGAAGCTGAATTGAGTGAAAATATCTGAAAGTCTCCAATAGCAATACGAGAATTATTTGCTCAAGTAAAATCAAATATTTATAACCTGGCTAACACATAAAATTGTATCTCGTGAGCAACGTAAAAACGTGGCCATGAAGTTGGGCGCCATAAAATAATAATGATAATTAGAATATAATTATAAATGTAACGAACATTCATAATTCTCAGGCCAAGATGTTGACTAAGAGAAGCGCTCACGCGAAATTATTCTCCGGCTTGGCTCGTCGACAATTGGTGTAGGTTTTGGCTACTTCTCTCGGATGGCCTATCTTCATTATTAATTCTAAAAAATATTCGCGTGACAGGACAAGCTATAACAAAGGGACGAGACACTACATATTTTAACCAGACATTTACGGACATCTAAAACTATTGCACTTTACCTACTCTGTGAACACTTTAAAATCTCAGATGTTGTGGAGATCTATATTGCCCTCCCTTCCTTCGACCGTTTCTTTACCTACAAAAACCCATATTCCTTGAAACGGTTCCTTGGTGTTCAGGGGTGCCAGGGGGTCATTTATGCCGAGTCAAAAAATTGGGGATTTAAAACATTATAAAATATTTATTTAACAACTAAAAGAAGAGTACGAATAATTCCTGGAGACAGCTATACATCATAATAAATCAGAGAACAGTAAAAATATAATAAATGGGACAATATAAAAATATATATAAATCAAATTGGGATAAAAATATGGAATAAAAATATAGTTTATATAAAAAGTTAGGCATTCATTCGATGAGATTGGATTTAAATATATAAAGATGAAATTAACAAAAGACAAAATTTAGAAAGGCGAATCAGATTTCTTTGGCAAACATAGCCATAAATTTGAGCAGCAAATGGGCAAACAAAACTCCTTAAATTTTTAGAAGTGTATAATTGATTTTCCGCCACTCACTTTGGATTTACTTTAGGGTTTCATTCTTTTGTGGGATCTTTTTTTTATTGATTTTACTTTAACGAAAAGTTTATATATCGCATTTTCTTTTTAACTGGGGATTTCTTCGGTTATGTCATCATTTATGTGAATAAAAATATCAGGAACTTTTGTTCGCTCACCAAAATTTCAGCTGGAGTCCTCCTCGACGAAAGCGCTTTCTCGGGATAGACCTGGAACTTTAGAAAATATGCTTTTTCTGGCACACACGTACCGCATTTATGATAAAAAAACGACACAAAAAAAAAAAATGCGATTGAGTCCCCGGACGGAAATCACTCAATATTTTTTTCAAAAGAAAACCACTCAAATTGGCCTCTGCCCTTTCATCATCATTTTCGCTCGACTTTTTTTTTTCACCGCATAGCCGTTATGCAATTACATTAACTTAAAATAAAAAAAAAGAATTAATCTCTTATGCTAAAACTTAACTACAAGAATTTCGGCTGCTTGACTTCTGCTCTTTTCTTTTACACAATATTTTTTTTTCCACTTTTGGGTATTCGACCCTTTGGAGAACTTGCTGAGGGATTTTCTGTGGGCTTTGGGGACTTTAACGGAATTTTTTAAAACTTTTCACGCCACTAAAATCGGGCACACAAGATAAGAAAAATTTCCCTCTTTTCCCGGGACTGCAATTTTTCTGATTCCGGCGACGTTTAACGATTCCGAGTCCTACTTTCCCCGGCGTAAAAAAACACGAGCTCGAAGGCAGCTGCGCGACAACTGCGCGAATCCAAAAAAAAAATTAATCTGGGCGACGTTTTGGAGACTCTTTGTTGCTGCAAGACTTCGGTGTTCTTCGTTTTTTTAGGCTCGCCAATATGCACTCAATTTCGGTCTGTTTGCTTCCCAATTGATTTTGTTAAGCGCCTAGCCTAATTAAATAAATTCCAAGCTAAGTTTAAACTCACCCAGACCCTACGCTTTAGAAACTTACCAGCTAGGACTCAGCGCTGCGCTGGATATTTAAGCTGTGGTTTTTCGGTTCGCTGATATGCCGGGGATAACTTTCGCACTAAAAATGTAACTTTGGAATATATTCTTTCACCCGGCACAACTTGCACCTTTGACGCCACGATTGGAATAGACCGATCTAGACGCCACAATTATGGCGGTAACCCCTAGCCGAGTAGATGAGATGGAGAAAGGGAAAGTTGACAGAAAGGTCTGTTGCTCTCCTTGCCGCTTTTCTTTAGCCACATCCCGTACCGCAGAGCGACTCCTAGATGGCGCTTACCACATTTTACATCCAGCTAACTACAAGCGCTACACGCTAAAGTTTAGGGTTTCATTTTTGGAAATTGTATTACCCAAATGTTTTGAAAAAAAACACAAGAATATGTGATTTCGTAAAATATTGCCACGCATAAAAACCACCTAAATATGTCCAAAAATATAAAAAGGAATGGGAGACTGAAGCATGTTTTAAAGGTGAGTTAAATTTTACATGGTAAAACAGTTTTAAGCGTTAAATGTACAGTGCACATGCTGAATGTACATTTATTTACATTTTTAACTTTTGTTTTATTTAAGATTGGTTGAAACCATCGCTAGGTAGCACCTCTAACGCTTTGTACGTTTATTGCAAAGAAGAAAATTGGTGCGCACCGCAAAGGCTTAGACGAACATGCTGCAACAAAAAAGCACATTAGAAATGTTGGCGAGAAGAAAACACTTGAAGGCAATGCTATTTAGGATAAATTAAAGCCCAAAATCGAAAAAAGTAGGAAGAGGGCTGAGTTAAAAATTGCAGCATTCATTTCGGAACACTGCAGTATTCTTGCAGTGGATCATTTGTGTGAGGTGATCTCAGATTTGGATATAAACTCTAAAGCTTTGAAGAATATGAAACTGCACCGCACAAAATGTACAGGTATATTCAACGCTTTTTTAATTTATATGCAAATGTATTGCTACCTTTTTTGGCATTCACTGTGTCAATTGTTTTTAGGTCTGATCATGAATGTTTTGTCGCCATGCCTTTTGGAAGACCTCATTAAAGATATCGGAGATTTTCACTTCTCATTAATAGTGGATGAAACTACAGCCATCGACACGACGAAAATCCTGTGCATCATGGTGCGTTACTTCAGCAGGACTCAACGTAAAAAGTGCACATCTGGAAAATGGAACCGCCGAGCATATAACAAAGTGCCTAGAAGATCAACTGAAAGCAGATAAGTTAGAGTTGGAAAGATTGAGACTGAGTGCCATTCAAACAATATTAGATGAGTGGGACTCTCTAAAGCTGCATTTTGAAATGGCTCGTACGTCCGAACGAGGTGACTCTGGCTATAAAGCTGATACATTGTTCCAAATGTACAACGTCGAGAACAAGTTGTACTTGATTTTTCTTCAGTACTCATTAAAAGGGATAATATCAGTAAACAAATTATTCCAATCCGACTCAGTGGAACCTTTGACTTATTGACTAAACGACTTATTGTTTTCGTACATGCAAAAAATTGTTGTGCCACAACAATTGGCAAAGTCAAACGCACTAGATTTATGCGAATTTCCTTTTAAATGATGCCAGTGCACTAAGGGGAATTTGCCCAATTTTTTGGAATAAATGTATTTTTTAAAAGTATGCCGATTTTAAATTTTTTTGTTTTAATGTATTAAGAAAACATCAAGCTGTTTGGTAACATACCGCAAATGTAAACTTAAAAGTCTAGTATTTAAATACCAACTGTTAAAGTCAGCTGTTGCAAGCGCACATGGTTTGTTTACATTTTGCTTAACTTTGAAGCTCACTTTGAAATCATTATCTATGCAACAAAATGACGTAAGACAGTCAAATTTGAAATGATTACCAATTCTCAAGGTATGTTCTGTGTAAAAATACTTATATATTGCTTAATATGTGCGTCCAATTTTAACAATTTGTAAATGTAGCAGGTGATGTTTTTGTTTGGGTTTTTGAGAGAAAGTTAAACTTTCAATAGAGTTTTAAAAAAATGTTTAACTTTGTTCAGTGAGTGTCTATATCTATGTTGTAGAGCCATTAATTGCGAATTCAGAACATATTGTCTCATTATGCGCTTCGTGCGACTTTTCGCGTAATTTCATTTTTTAGAAATCAAAAACGCAGCCCTGCTGGAAGTTTTGCATAAGCAAATGGGTCTTCGAGAAAAAGAAGATGGTGAATTCACTTTTGTTAGCTAGCTAGTTAATCCCACAGTTGAATCTCCAACTTTACAGATGTTTTTCAGAGAGCCATGGTTACTTCAGACCCTATCATTTCATCAATGAATTTGAAGAAGCGCGTCCGAAAACATAAGCTGCTTGCTCTTCCACCAGAAGTCATTCAATTGTTATTATGCGAATATGAACCTGGAGACGAGTCTCTAGATGTTGATAATTATGAAGAAGAAAACGACTATTATTTTTTGTACAACATTGAAATTGAAAATTAAGAGCATATAGAGCTAAATTTATTATAAAAAATATAAAAAATTGGGTGCGGGTTAGGTGTATACTTTCACTTTTCCAACAGGTGTGTATAGGTATGTAGAACACTATAAAAAAAACCTCACTGAAATATGTTACATAGTTCGCGAGTTTTTAATTTATTCCAAAAAATCGGGCAAATTCCCCATAGTGCAGTGGAATGTATAAACTATGGATACCTTTTTAATGAGTTGTCTTCGACTTGCTTGCCGGACCACTTGATATATATCAAAAAACGATGCAGGGACTGCTTGATTAAACTCACGGACGAATTGCAAGCACGAGTTCCCAAGAACACAAAATGCCTTGAAAAAATATGTGTTTTTGCACCGAAAGCAGCACCAGTCAGTATAAGGAAGACATTTCTGAACTGGCTGAGTCTTTCAAGGGTCTTGGCATTGACATCGACGCTACTGTGACCGAGTACAATTTGTTGCATCGCGTCGAAACAAAAGCAACGTCCTCAGATGAATACTGGGCTACAATCGACGAACAAACCGATTCTGGTGATAAAAAAATATTTGGCAATGTATCAAAATTAGCAATGTCCCTTCTGTGCTTGCCATTTTCAAATGCATCTGTTGAACGAGCATTTTCGGTTTTTAACATTGTTAAAGATAAATTGCGAAACAGAATCGCAACCAAAACCGCCGATGCTCTTCTTCGAATAAGATTAACCTTACCAAACAAATGCAATAGCTTTGAACCATCCCCTCAAATGTATAAGCTATTGAATAGCAAAGAAGTGTACATAATGAAGATTTCGAGGTGATTTCTTAAAATTCGATATCGTTTTGTAGTATATAAGTATAAAGAATATTCATATATTTCAAAATATTATAATAAATATATGTTAAACAACAAATTACTATACACAGATTTTTCCAATCCTAACATTTCTAGAACGTCATATTGAGATATTTCTTATTTTATTGTATAAGTTCGAAATTAACTGATTTTTTTAATTTAGGGGGAAAACTGGATTTTTTAGGGGGAAATATCGCCTGTTTGAGATTTTTTAGGGGGAAAGCAAAATTTTCATCTGGCAACACTGTTATGCTTCACTGTATATTTCAGAAAGCGGAAGAAAGCGGGAAAACTGTTAGTGGGGTGGAATGGAATCGTATGTCTTGGCAACACCTTTTAAATGACGTATAGATTAATGAGTTCTATATAGCTTGAGTTGTTTAGGCCATTGGGTTTAGGGGCTTCCTTCATATATGGTCTTAGAAAAATAGAGCTTACAACAGCTTCATTAACGTCAAAAGGCCTGCTGATATCGATGCACCCGGACCCTAACAGTGAGCACCATGACTCCTTGTTATATTCAATAATCTTAAAATTCGAGTCCCGTATACAATTAGCATAACCTTTAGAATCAATTGAAAATTTTAAACTACAGTACCTCTGTATGTAAAACAAGAGAGAACGCTATAGTCGAGTGCCTCGACTATTAGATACCCGTTACTCAGCTAAACTATATTAAAATATGCCTTCTGTAATAAATTGACTAGAAATATTAAACATACATACATATATTGGCTAAACACATACATTTTAAAATAGTATTATGTATATTAAAGTCTAAATGTTTGCACAACACGAGTAACGGGTACAGCGAATAGCTTTCATTGAAAGGAGTTATCTTTGCCGGGCAATTGCAACTGTGCACAATGCAAATACATGCATATGTATATGCTTACATACATACACACATACGCCATTGTTTGACTCAGACCTCCAATTTGGCTAACTTGATTTGATTTGCATAGTTCTTGGGATATAGTTCGGTATTGACAAATGAAAACCATCGCAATTTTAATATAAATCCTTATCGAGAATTAACGTTGACTCTGTTGAGCACCTTGGTCAGCTGTTCCAAAGTCATCCGTTAGATAGCGCCATGAAAGGCGGAAATGTAGGCACTATCCAGGCTTAAGCGTTTAATGGGTTTTTGGGCGTTAGAGTGGGCGTGGCAAACTTTTATTAGGCCAATCGATAGGTATTGACCAAACAAATACATATCAATTAAAATTTTCATAATAGCATCAATACTGTGGCCACAGCTTATGGCTTGTGGGCGTCAGAGGGGGCGTGGCACCATTTTGAAACAAACTTGCGCTGCGTAGGAACTCCTAAAATCTACATGCAAAATGCCAATCTTCTAGCTTTTATAGTTTCCGAGATCTCAGCGTTCATACGGACGGACAGACAGACGGACAGACGGACATGGCTAGATCGACTCGGCTAGTGATCCTGAACAAGAATATATATACTTTATAGGGTCGGAAACGCTTCCTTCTACCTGTTACATACTTTTGCACGAATACAATATACCCTTTTACTCTACGAGTAACGGGTATACACAAAATGGAATCAATTCAAAATATATCCCCAAATAATAATTTAAATTTAATGTATGCAAAATAAATTTTAATTGCAATTTTGTATGTTCATGTAAACTGAATCATTTAATGTTTTTGTAATGTAGTAGGCCACCTTATGCCCGATAAACTATCGATTGTTAATGTTAAGCTAACATTAAGTATAACATAATCTTTAATCAAGCCCAATGTTAATCATTCTTGGTATGTGCATTGAATATAGCGGACGTGTTTTAATAAAAAGTGCCTAAAGTATTAAATATACCGGTTCAGAAGTGGGATAAATCTACGCAATGGACGATATAAACTTCAACAATTTCTCGGTTGTCCAACTGAAAAGATGGCTTTCCGCGTTGGGAATGCCAACTCAAGGCCTTAAGGCCGAATTGATGGCTCGTCTTGGGCGTGTTCCTCCCGAGGAGCGCGGCCAGGCACCACGCGAAGACGCCAACCCAAATTCTGGAGAAGATCGGCCCGTTAACGAGGATTCCGAAGAAGTTCAAGGCGACGCTTCCGCCCATCAACTTGAGGGCGCCGAGGGCAACGTGAACATCGCACCAGCGGCTTCTCAGAGGGTGTTCTCCCGAGATGCCCTTGAACAACATGAACTTCTTGCCATCATAAGGCAGCTGCAGGCAGAAGTAAGTGCGCATCGCAATTTGTTGCAACAAGCGCAGACACGTGGCGCCGCACAACAACAAGCAGTTGACAATAGTGGCAACCTCGGAGACTCGAACATTCTACCGCGGTCGCAAGTGCATGCATCGTCTGGCAACCCTGCCAGTCTGATCGTGCTACCGACCTCAGACGACAATGCATCTGGTGGCGGCATTACAAGCTCAAACATTTTGCCAGCCCTGCAAGGCATTGCATCGAGTGGCAACAGCAGTGGTTTGGCAGTATTCGGCTCAACGAACAGCAACATGAGGATGCCCATGGGAATAAAAAATGCTTCAGCCGTTTTTCAACGCTTCGTAAACAAGATTTTTTCCGATTTGATCAGAGAAAATAAAGTTATTGTATATATGGATGACATAATGGTAGCCAGCACAGATATAGAGGAACATTTAAGTACATTAAAGGAAGTATTTATACGTTTAGTTAATAATAGGTTAGAGCTGCGGCTGGATAAGTGTGAGTTTATGCAGTCAAGCATAAAATATTTAGGATTCTTCATAACTAAAGAAGGAATTAGAGCAGATGATAGAGGTCTTGATGCTATTGAAAACCTTCCGATCCCAGAAAAATTACACAACGTTCAAAGCTTTTTGGGGTTATGCTCATATTTCAGACGCTTTATAAAAGATTTTTCTATTTTAGCCAAGCCACTTTACGATATGTTAAGAAAAGATAAGGACTTCACGTTTACAGAGAAAGAGTTTAATTGTTTTTTAAATCTTAAGAAAAAACTAATCGAGTCCCCTGTCTTGGCTATTTATGATCACAAAGACGATGTCGAGTTACATTGCGATGCAAGCTCTTTAGGTTTCGGTGCAGTTTTAATGCAAAAGAAAGGGGATGGAAAATTTCATCCCGTGTTCTATTTCTCAAAGCGAACAACAGAAACTGAGTCCAAGTACCACAGCTTTGAGCTAGAAACATTGGCTACGGAAAACATTTTAAGATAATAACCGATTGTAATTCTTTAACCCTTACTTTAAATAGGGTTGACCTAAACCCTAGAATTGCCCGGTGGGCACTCGAACTTCAAAATTTTGATTACGAAGTAGTTCACCGATCGGGAAATAAAATGCAGCACGTAGATGCTCTAAGTAGGTGTCATATATTAACGATTGTGGCCAAAAGTTTCGAAGATAATCTGTTAATCTGTCAATCAAAAGATTCAAAAATTTTACAAGTTCGAGACCAGCTAGAGAAAAATCAACTTAAAATGTTTGAAATGAGAAACGGGGTCGTGTACAGAAAATCGAACGACGACAGATTGTTATTTTATGTCCCTGAAGAAATGGAGAGTCATATTTTACATAAATATCACAATGAACTTGGACACATTGGTAGAGATAAAATGTTAGACGCTATTTTAAAAACATATTGGTTTGATAAAATGAAAGAAAAGTGCAGTAGTCACATTGAAAATTGCCTAAAATGTGTTGCATTTGCTCCAAAAACGGGTAAATCAGAAGGTTTTCTGCATAGTATTCCAAAAGGGGATAAGCCCTTCGAGTTGCTGCATATCGATCACTACGGACCAGTGGATAAAGGAAGAGCAAATAAACACCTCTTTCTAATTGTAGACGGGTTTACTAAGTTCGAAAGACTGTACACAACTAAGACGACAAATACAAAAGAAGTTTTAAAAGCATTAAGCGACTACTTCAGGGCTTATAGCACACCAAAGTCGATTGTATCAGACAGAGGTAGTTGTTTTACCTCTAATGATCTCGAACAATTCTTGTCTCAGAGGAACGTAAAGCACTTGAAAATTGCAACAGGGTCTCCATAAGCTAACGGACAAGTGGAGCGTATAAACAGGAGCATTGGCCCTATGATTGCAAAACTTACAGAACCAGAAAAAGGTGCACATTGGGACACAGTAATTGAGCAAGTAGAATATACCCTTAATAACACTGTACACAGAAGCATAAAACAGATCCCGAGCAAGATGCTTTTTGGTGTTCAACAGAAAGGAGAGATCGTAGATGAGCTTAGAGAAAAATTGGAAGAAATAAAAGATACGATTGTTACTAAAAGTTTAGAGGAAATTCGACTAAAAGCAATAGATAATCAAAATCAAGCTCAGGCATACAATAAAACTTATTTTGACAAGAATAAGAAAAAGGCCAAGGACTACGCAAAGGGGGATTACGTCATGGTAAAAAACTTTGATAGCACAGCAGGAGTGGCGAGGAAGTTGATCCCCAAGAATAAAGGACCATATGTCATAGCCAAAGTGCTTCGGAACGACAGGTTCTTGTTGCAGGATGTTGAAGGTTTTCAAGTGTCGCGAAATCCGTACAAGGGTGTCTGGAGTGCTCAAAATATAAGACCATGGATAGGAAAAAGGAAAGCATTGTAAAACATAATATAACTCAACTATGTATTAAGATAAGACTATTGTAATCAGCTTTAACTTTAGCCTTAAGAATCTCAGGATCAAGGGATCCAAGTCGCAGGACGGCCGAATTGTAGTAGGCCACCTTATGCCCGATAAACTATCGATTGTTAATGTTAAGCTAACATTAAGTATAGCATAATCTTTAAGCAAGCCCAATGTTAATCATTCTTGGTATGTGCATTGAATATAGCGGACGTGTTTTAATAAAAAGTGCCTAAAGTATTAAATATACCGGTCCTCCTACAGTAATTTTGTTATTTTTATTTTTATTATTTTTTTTGGTTTTTATTGGTACTTGTTTAAGTACTTATCAAAATAGTTAAATTTATTTATTTCTATATTTTTATAAATGTTGAAATTTTAGTTAACATAATTTTTTCCAGGGTAGTTGTGGTAATGTGAGCGGTTAGTATTTAGACTGATCCAAGACTGTAAAACTATGTGAGCCCTTGGTAATTACACTGATCAAAGACTGTAAAACTGTGTGAGCGCTTGCAGTTAGGAATGTTGTTTACGTTTTCTATTAAAATTCATTTTATTAAATTTTATTTTGATTTCTCACTGTTTCCTTTCTGCAAACAAATACACATTTCAAAGTCCGATTTATTTACACTCACATCACGAAACACTTTCTTTAATTCACCAAATAACTAAATAATAGAAAAAATATAAAATAATTAGTATTAAGTTCACTTACATTTTTTTTTTCTCCACGTCCAAAAGATCTTTGCCGGTGGATGTGTACTCTGTTGGTGTAAATGTTTTGATGTATTTTTATTTCATAAAACTCTAATTAAGATTTTTTTTTAACTTCTCTCGGCACTTAGCTCCCCTACACTGCGTGCGCTCGGCATATTTCTCGTTAGTCCTTTAAATTATATTATATTATATTATTATATTATTAAACAAATACACAGTATAAATAAAAACTAAAATATATTTATATTAAAAACCTCTTTGATTCCAAAAAATAAATAAATACAAAATAAAGGCAATGGCAACCAAGGCGATCGAAGACCTTAAACACAAACGAGATATTTGCATGATAAGTATAAACCGAACGTCTCGCAACTTAAATGACGGTAAAATTTCTGTTAATCCGGTTGAGCTAGAGTGTCGATTAGAAATCCTAAATTCGCACATTGAAAATGCTTCACTTCTTCAAAACCAAATAGAAGTGAGAGATCCAAAAGATGTCTTTCGCGAAGAGTTGGAAGAGTGTGCCGTTTTAACAAAATCATTACTGATTTCAATGTTAAATAACGCTAAACGGAATTCTGTAGAAAAATCCGATCCGCAGGCAAGTCGCCCGCCTCAATGCCGCATGCCGAGCGTCGCTCTTTCAACATTTAGCGGAAAACAATCCGAATTTAAAAATTTTATAAGCCTTTTTGAAACTTTTGTTCACAAAGATGATACGCTACACGAAATTGAGAAATTTAATCATTTAATTTCGTCACAGCGGAAAATTATCCCAAAAGCCCTTGCTAGCCTGAAGCGGGTGTACGATAATGATTTCCTTTTTTTTTTTGACAACATATCGACACTTTTTAATTTGCAAAAAATTACCCAGCCGTCAGCTACAGCCTTGAGAACCCTCATCGACACAGTCACAGCCTTTTATGACTCCTTGCTGTCTATTGGGGATGATAGACGCATTACTAATGCTATTTTAATACATTTGGTAATGAGCAAGGTCGATGCAGGAACTAAAAGAAAATGGGAAGAACAATTAGACTATACTTCGCTTCCTCTTTGGAGCGAATGTGAGACGACTTTGAACAGGCGTTACCAACATATGGTAGCTGAAGAGGCCTCCAAGCCCAAAACTGTTCAGCAAGTCCAATCTAATCCTAAGAAGAATGGAAATATAAGTTTTTCGTTTGTCGCTGCCAGGAACGACACGGTACAATGCGTGTATTGCAACTCAGCTGAGCATCAAATTGGAAACTGCACTTCCTTCGCAGCTCTAACAGTTCAGCAAAGATTCGATTTCGCTAAAAGAGCACCCTTGTGCATTAACTGCCTTCGAAAGGGACATACCATCAAAAAATGCAAATCGAACAGATGCAGAGTGTGCAATTCCTCACACCATACGTTGCTACACATATATTCAGCAAACACTAATCTCGCGTTGCCACCCCCTTCTCAGCCCACGCTCATGCAGGAGACTCCATCCGCTTCGCATGTTATGCATGCGACTGCAACGGATAGAGTCATTCTTGCAACGGCTATTGTGAGCGTTCAAACGAAAAGTGGCGAATTTGTCTTGGCTCGAGCGTGGCTCGACTCAGGATCACAAATAAACTTTGTGACCGATGAGCTCGCTTAGAGTCTTTAAATTTCAAGATAGGAGGTGTGCTTGAGCTTACGAGGCATTGGTGGGACTAATGCCCAAGCTACAAAAAAATACACACGGTTGTGAAGTCGCGAGTAGGGAATAGCCAGTTGTCGTCCGATTTTTGGATCCTAAAAAATATTTCTGGTTAGCATCCGGATCAAGCGGTGAACACCAGCGGGTTGAGAGTGCCTGAAAATATTCAGTTGGCAGATCCATTTTTCTTCAAACCCCAAAAAATAGATATTCTTATCGGTGCAGATACGTTTTTTGAACTTTTATCTGTTGGCCAGATCAAGCAGGGGCCTAAACTTCCCATCCTACAAAAAAACAGTTATCGGCTGGATAGTGTCTGGGAGATGTGCCTCTGAAGATAAAATTAAGGCTAAATCTGCCAGGAGGAAGCGTTGGAGTCAATTGACACAACCCAGCAGAAATTTTGGTCTGTGGAGGAACTGCCGCCCAAGGCTAAAGTCCATTCTCCTGAGCAGCATCTTTGTGAACAACACTTTGAGAAAAATACTCAAAGATTGTCGTCCGGTAGATTTTCGGTTCGTTTGCCGTTCAAATCTGACCCAAAATCTCTTGGCTCATCTTACGAAGTTGCGAAGCGTAGATTTTTGTCGCTAGAAAGGAAATTGTCAAAGGACCCTTCGTTGAGGAAGATGTATATTGAATTCATGAAGGAATATGTTTCCATGGGCCACATGTCTTCCACCAATGACAAAATTCCAAACACTCCGCACTATTTCTTTCCGCACCAGTGCGTTCTACGGCCACAAAGTACTTCAAGAAAGTTGAGAGTAGTTTTTGATGCATCGTGCCGTACATCGATGCAGGTATCGTTGAATGACATCTTGATGGTGGGCCTAACCATTCAAGAGGAGCTGTACTCGACACTGTTGCATAAGTTTGCCCTTGCGGCAGACATAAAAAAAATATATCGCCAAGTAATGGCGGACGAATCTGACCGAAACTTTCAGCTCATAGTATGGAGACGAGATCCCTCTGAGTCTCTGATTCTGAATTTTTAAATTAAATACCGTTACATATGGAACTTCGCCGGCACCCTTTTTGGCGATCAGGTGTTTAATGCGGCTAGGAGAGATGGCGCAAGCAACTTATCCAAAAGCCGCACAGATTATTCTGAAAGATTTTTATGTCGACGATTTGTTGACTGGCGCCGGATGCGTTGAGGACCTGCAAGGCCATCGAGACGAAGTTTCTCAGGTTTTGCAAGAGGCAGGATTTAAACTGGCAAAGTGGTTTTCAAACTGCCCAGAGTTATCCGCATCTGATAGCGCTGTAATGCCACTTACGGCAGGCTCAGACGTAACTAAGACCCTTGGCGTGGTTTGGTTGCCGGGTAAAGATTACTTTCAATATCGGTTGGATGACTCTTTCCTGGATCTTCGCGCAACAAAACGAAATATTTTGTCGGTGACTGCTCGACTTTTCGATCCACTTGGTCTCTTGTGTCCTTTAGTCACAAGGGCAAAGATGTTGTTGCAGGAGCTGTGGCTTCGAAAGCTAGATTGGGACGAGTCGCTACCAATGCAGTTGCATACTTCATGGGATACCTTTAAAGCAACGCTTCTGCAGCTGCCGAAAATTAAGGTATCGCGATTCGTCCACAAAGATCCGCAAGTCCCGATTCAAATACATGGTTTCGCTGACGCTTCCATGCGAGCGTATGGAGCGTGCATCTACGTTCGTACTTAAACTGCTGAAGGTTTAAAGGTGTCTTTATTGACCGCCTTGAGCTGTGCGCAGCTCACCTTTTAGCAGAGCTGTATAATCGTGTCAGGCCATTGCTAAATTGTTATCCCGTGGATGTGACGTTGAGGAGCTTACAACGTCCATCTGGATTGGCGGGCCTCTGTTCTTGCTGGATTCAGAATTTAATTGGCCTGTAAATCAACATTTCGAACTGCCGGCCGCAGTAGTGTCGATGGAATTACTCAAATCGGCATTAGCTCTTGTAGTCAGCCCAGAGCCAAATTATCTGCTTCAGAAAATAGAAAACTTTTTGTCGCATCTGAAGCTTCTGAGAGTTTTCGTATGGGTTCTCCGCTTTATTCAAAGGTGCAGAAAAGGGACGAAGACCTTTGAAAAAAGTATTTCGCCAAGAGAACTGAATTTCCCTTTTGAGAAAATTGTTGAAGCTATCCAATTTCACGAATTCAGAGACGATATTAGTAAAATTCGTAAAAATAAACCGGTAGCAACGAATATTCAAAAGCTAAGCCCTTTTATTCAGGAAAATAAATTAAATTGGTGTTCCTCGACATTGCTACGAGTTGGGGGTCGGTTATTGAATGCTCCTGTTCCGTACGAAGCCAAATTCCCGTTGTTGCTGTCTAAAAGCTCACAATTCATCAGATCATACGTGTCATACCTGCACGTTACGAATTGTCACGCTGGCCCTCGAGCTCTTGTAAGTCGTCTGCGCGAGAAAGTATTGCTAGTCAATGCGCAAGAAGTCTGCCGACGAACAGTGCAATCGTGCATTTGCTGCTTTCGCTGTAAGCCGCAACTCTTGAACCAAATCATGGGAAACTTGCCAGCAGATAGACTTCGAGCTCTCCGCCCATTTAACATCTGTGGCGTTGATTTTTGTGGCCCCTTTAACACAACGTATCGTATCCGTGGTAAGCCACCGTACAAGTCGTACGTGGCCTTGTTAGTCTGTTTTGCGTCCAAAGCGGTCCACTTGGAGCTTGTGTCTGACCTAACCACTGATGCTTATATGTTGGCTTTTCAAAGGTTTGTGAGTCGTCGCGGGATACCGGAGAAGGTGTGGTGCGACAACGCAAGCAACTTCGTCGGAGCCGACCGGCACATGAGGGAGTTCCGAGCCCGCCTGGAGGAGCAGGGGGGCGGTATAGAAACAAACATAAGGATGCGAGTTTGCGTTCATACCGCACAGGGCACCACACTTCGGCGGACTTTGGGAGGCAGGTGTGAAGTCTGCAAAGCACCTGTTGCTTCGGACGGTCGGCCAAAACCTCTTGACCGCGGAGGAGCTCGAAACTCTCCTCACCAGCGTGGAGGCCGTGCTGAACTCCAGACCTCTGGGAACCCTCAGCAACGACCCAAACAACGGCGAAGCCCTGACCCCCGGACATCTGCTCATCGGCGGCCCACTGCTGGCCCCACCGTCGGAAGCACTCCCGGACCTAATCAATCTGACCTGTTTGCGTCGATGGCGAGGTGTCTTGTCGCTCAAGTACAAGTCCTGGCAGCGATGGTCCCAAGAGTACATCTCCAGCCTCCAGCAGAGGTCTAAGTGGCACAAAGAGGAGCCAAATCTCGCCGCGGGAAAAATGGTCGTCGTCGCAGAGGACAACCTTCCACCCCAGCAGTGGAGGATCGGGCGAGTGGAAGCGGTCCACGCCGGCGCCGATAAAAAGGTTCGGGTACGTCCGCCACCCGAACCTTTTTATCGGACTCCGGAAGGACTCTACCGGAGAGCGATCCATCTGCTGGCGGTATTGCCTGCGTTCGGCTGAAGGACGTCGTCCCATTAACATTGTAAAATCTCTCTAGTTTTAAGGCGAGAGCGGGAGCCAATAAAGCTTTCCTTCGCTCTCGCGAATTCGCCCCGTCTCTCGCCCCCCTTAGATAAGCATAGCTCTAAGAGATCATTATGGAAATTGAAATCAGTGTTAAATCGAACCCGATCCAAATCGCACTCCCTTTCGTCGTCAATTTCGCAAATAAAAACAAGAGAGAACGCTATAGTCGAGTGCCTCGACTATTAGATACCCGTTACTCAGCTATACAACTTAATATAAATATGCCTTCTTGTATGTTTTTCGCCGCTCGAATTAGCACCTTGGCCAGCTGTTCCAAAGTCATCCGTTAGATGGCGCCATGAAAGGCGGAAATGTAGGCGCTAGCCAGGCTTAAGCGTTTAATGGGTTTTTGGGCGTTAGAGTGGGCGTGGCAAATTTTTTTTAGGCCAATCGATAGGTATTGGCGAAACAAATACATATCAACTAAAATTTGCATAATAGCATTAAAACTGTGGCCACAGCTTGTGGCTTGTGGGCGTCAGAGGGGGCGTGGCACCATTTTGAAACAAACTTGCGCTGCGTAGGAACTCCTAAAATCTACATGCAAAATGCCAATCTTCTAGCTTTTATAGTTTCCTAGATCTCAGCGTTCTTACGGACAGACAGACGGACATGGCTAGATCGACTCGGCTAGTGATCCTGAACAAGAATATATATACTTTATAGGGTCGGAAAGGCTTCCTTCTACCTGTTACATACTTTTGCACGAATACAATATACCCTTTTACTCTATGAGTAACGGGTATAAATATCGTTGCTCTCCAGTCACAAGTAGCGTATTTTGTTAATACAAATTAGTATTAAAACTTTCAATCAGGATAAGAGAAATTATCAGTTAAACACTAATACTAAAAAATACTTGCTGCCTAAAGCAAGCTTATACTTCACAAGGCCAATGTAGGCAAAATTATATTAATAATGAAACCTTATATAAAATTAACCCAATTGTTGTGGAACAAAATCCATAAGTCTGGTTGTCGTCTACGGAGACGCCGTCGATCCCGTGCTGTGGCAAGATGTCTTGCCAGACAGTTTGTATGTGTGAGCTATCGCTATCGCTATCGAATTGAGGATTTACAAGTCGTCTCCATTACCGTCGGCCCTCCCGTGTCTTGGAGCATAACTCGGTTTTCCACATAACGGTGCCACTTTACCCCCAGCATTCTCCTGATAGCCTTTGTAATGCACGTTTGCACCTTCTTTGGTGATTAATCGCAGGCCGTGCCCCAGCAAGTGATTCCCCAGTTTAAAGTGGGAAGGAAAATGGATTAAAGAGCCGCACCTTGGCTTGAAGGGATAGGTCGCTACGAAGGAGCCAGTCCATTGTTTTGTTCTTGCTGACCCACAGACTCGATCAATTTGTCCCTTCCAAAAAGACGACGGTCTAAGGTAAATCCGAAGTAAGTCACATTTTCTTCGTGCTTTAGCCTATTCCCATCAATTTAGAAGCTATGGGAACGGCCAGGGCGGATAGCAAATGTGGCATGCTGTGTTTTGTCACCATTTAGCGCAATGTTCCATCGAGAAGCCCAGCACTCAAATTTGTCTAATGCCTGGACGCGTCGGGAGGCAGACGTAGAAGTGCTACCAGTTACAAGAAATGCAGTGTCATCTGCATATGTGGCCGGGAATGTAACACGAGCAATTGGGCTTGGAAGATCCAAAGTGTAAATTGTGTACAAGACCGGACCTAGGAAGCTTCCCTGACATTATTTTATCGAAGCGTACTAACAACTTGTCAATTGCCGCCGCTTGGGTTATCGCAGCAGCCTCTTGCTGCTTCCTTAATCTATTAATAAATTCCATCTATCGCACAGATCAACCAGACTATAAAGCCCGCGGCGGAACCGGCATCCTAATCAGGGAACGCATCAAACACCACTTTCACCAAAGGTTTGCAACTAATTACTTGCTGGCCACGTCTATCAAAGTAAGTCAGGTAACGAAGAACTTTCCATAGCCGCTGTCTACTGCCCGCCTCGCTTTACCATTTCTGAAGGACAATTCATGGATTTTTACAACCTACTTGGAGAACTTTTCATAGCACTAGGAGACTACAATGCCAAACAGACGCACTGGGAATTACGACTCGTGACTCTCAAAGGAAGGCAATTATATAATGAAATTATAAAACTGAGCAACAAATTGGACTATGTTTCCGGCGTACTTCAGCTCCTTGTAGACCACACAGCCCCTGTAGTTTGCCGAGTGATTTCCTCCGCAGTTTCCACATTTCTTCTTTTGGAAGACTTCCTTGTTGGCAGGGAAATAAGCGGAAATGTGAAAGTCTCCACAAACTACACAGTTTGTCCTGGTATGTCCATACTCCTGACAGTTTGTACATTGCACTGGAGCGTTTCTTTTATGTGGCTCTTAAGCCTTAATTCTTTGGTACAATTGGGCTTGCAGGTTAAATTGAAGAGTGGTTGCGGCTTTTTATACCCGTTACTCGTAGAGTAAAAGGGTATATTGTATTCGTGCAAAAGTATGTAACAGCTAGAAGGAAGCGTTTCCGACCCTATAAAGTATATATATTCTTGATCAGGGTCACTAGCCGAGATATAGCCATGTCCGTCTGTCCGTCTGTCTGTCCGTCTGTCTGTCCGTCTGTCTGTCCGTCTGTCTGTCCGTCTGTCTGTCCGTCTGTCTGTCCGTCTGTCTGTCCGTCTGTCTGTCCGTCTGTCTGTCCGTCTGTCTGTCCGTCTGTCTGTCCGTCTGTCTGTCCGTCTGTCTGTCCGTCTGTCTGTCTGTCCGTATGAACGCTGGGATCTCGGAAACTATAAAAGCTAGAAGATTGGCATTTTGCATGCAGATTCTAGGAGTTCCTACGCAGCGCAAGTTTGTTTCAAAAAGGTGCCACGCCCCCTTTAACGCCCACAATCGCTTATATACGATTTTAAAAATTTAAATATTTCGTAAAAGTAAAAATGCAGTTTTATTGTGTTTATCAATACCTATCGAAATGTAGAAGAAATTTTTCAAATCGGACCATTCGTTAAAAAGTTATGCGTGATCAAAGTTTCTATCTCCATCTCCCTCGCACTCCCTTTACCTGAGTAACGGGTATCTGATAGTCGGGGCACCCGACTATAGCGTTCTCTCTTGTTTTTCCTATTAATAATGTAACTTACGTTCTTTGCAGAAAAACCATTATCTTTGATGGCATCAATAACTTCATTGGGGTTACGTCAGCCTTGATTCTTTAGTATTACTTGCAAACCATTGCTGCTTTTAAGTTGGTACGGGTATTAGTTTTTCTTAGCTTCCTCCACGTATGTATTTAGACACAGCCGAAAATATTCTTCGGACTTGTCTGAAGTTTGGTTTCGTGAATATTCCCTTTAGTGATCGGAACAAAAATTTCCATCCCCGAACATCGCAACAATTTTGTTGAGCAGGGCGAATAAAATAAATGAACAAACATGGCCTCCACTATCATTAAATTCCGCAAGTCGACGAAGAAACGTATCTCAGCGTCCACCTCGACAGACGGCTAACATAGAGAAGACACATGGAATGCAAGAAACTATGTACATCTAAAACTAAAAGCCAGCAACATCCACTGGAAAATAAACGTTCGATCCCCCCTGCGTCTGAACTACAAGGTCCTGCTCTACAACTCCACTCTCAAGCCTATCTGGACATCCAAAATTAAAAGATTCAATAAATAAATAGCAACGCAAAATAAAAAAAAAAATTGCTAGAAATGAAAATGTAGCGAAAGGAATAAGGTATATTGTTCCTATGGGAGCTACAGGATATAGACGTCCGATCGGCACGAGCTTTTACCCTAATCAAGGTATGCATAAAAAAAATACGATTTGGAAAGATTCATGTCAATAGCTTGTATACTGCGCGAAATATCCTAAAAATCATTAAATTTTAACCGATTTTACCCTTTTGTTCCTTTGGGAGCTATAGGATATAGACGTCCGATCGCCACGCGCTTTTACCCTGATCAAGGTATGCATAAAAAAATACGATTTGGAAAGATTCATGTCAATAGCTTGTATACTGCGCGAAATATCCTAAAAATCATTACATTTTAACCGATTTTACCCTTTTGTTTCTATGGGAGCTATAGGATATAGACGTCCGATCGTCACGCGCTTTTACCCTGATCAAGGTACGCATAAAAAAATAAGATTTGGAAAGATTTATGTCAATAGCTTTTACACTGCGCGAAATATCTTCCATTCTTGCAAGTTATATCCGATTGTTCCTATGGGAGCTATAGAATATAGACATCCGATCGGGGCGGTTTTCAAACTTGATCTGCGTACACTTGTTTTAGGACGACTGTGAAAGTTTCAGATCGCTAGCTTTTAAACTGAGCTCGCAACGGTATTGAAACAGACGGACAGACGGACAGACGGACGGACGGACAGACGGACAGACGGACATGGCTATATCGACTCCCCTATTGATCCTGATCAAGAATATATATACTTTTAGGGTCGGAATCGTCTCCTTCACTGCGTTACAAACTTCTGACCAAAATTATAATACCCTCTGCAAGGGTATAAAAATTTGGAAGATCAACGAATAGTGTGAAAACTTTGTTCTGCTAAAGAAATTTTGATTGAGGAGTTAATTTTTCGATCTGGTTATTATCAATGATCTGGGGAAACACTAAGGATTGGGTTTCTTCTGTAAAATCATTGTGCAGTGCTTGACATGTTTTTGGATGGTCACCTATACCTTTAAAACGAATGAAGCTTTTGTACGGCCTTCATGGTATTATCAATAACAATCTGTCAGAGATCAAATTCATCTAACATCCTAAATTAAGAAGTGCTCTGAAACTGCCATATGATTGTCTTTTTTGCCACCTCGACTGTGTCTAGTTAGTAGTTATACCCGTTACTCGTAGAGGATTAAAGGAAATTGCTATGGGTTTCATTTGTCAATATAGAACTATATCCCAAGAACTATGCAAATGAAATCTAGTTAGCCAAGTTGGAGGTCTGAGTCAAACAATGGCGTATGTGTGTATGTATGTAAGCATATACATATGTATGTATTTACATTGTACACAGTTGCAATTGCCCGGCAAAGATAAGTCCTTTCAAAGAAAGCTATTCGCTATACCCGTTACTCGTGTTGTGCAAACATTTAAACTTTAATATACATAATACTATTTAAGAATGTATGTTTAGCCAATATAAGAATGTATATTTAATATTTCTAGTCAATTTATTGCACTCAAAAACATAAACATAAACACAGCTGCTGGTGCAGGACAAAAGCTGCCAGCGCTGGTGCTGATGCTCGTGCTGTAAAGTTGCGAGCACTAAGATATCGCCGAATTCAAATTGATAATTTGAACTTTTTGTCCTTTTTTTCTGTGGTCACTATAATTCACATTTTGTTAAAAAAAAAACACAAGAAGGCATATTTATATTAAGTTGTTTAGCTAAGTAACGGGTATCTAATAGTCGAGGCACTCGACTATAGCGTTCTCTCTTGTTTTTGTTTATGTTTATCCTATAGTAGAGTAATGGGCTTCTGTACTTGCTTCTTGTTCTCTCAATGCAACATAGTGTTGTGCTTCTTGTCGCTCTTAAGACATGTCTGACCTTTACAGTCTTTATCTTTGTAGTAAATACTTGGTGCTCGAATACAACCCTAACAGAATACTGCATAATACGTTTTCTTACAGAACGAACATAAAATATTTCTTGAACATAGCAGATGCAAATGTTGATCATCTTGATTTTCTCTTAGAACTTTAAACCCTTTCCAATATTTCCCATAATTTTTTGATCCAAGAATTGAGGCACTAGGTATTTAACTACTGTCTACCTTCCGATTGATTGTTTATATATAATATAACTTTACTGAAAGCACAACAAGTGAAGAGAGTAATTTAATTTTGGTAATGAATAATTCCTGTAATTAAGGATTTATTTTTCTTTGAGCTCTATATGGCGTGTTGTTCTTTCTGAGGTTTTGAGATATTAATTTTGGCGTTTGTTCCAGGTACCATTTATAGAAAAAATTTTAAAAATGGTCTCCATTTTAATAATTTTCAACGAAAGTTCCGAATGTGGATTCATAGGTAGTTTTAGAGATTTTAAAATATAAGTAAAATATTTCTAAAGAAAATACTTTAGTAACTGCATAAAATCAATTAAGGGTAGGCATATCAGCATAGGTGTTTTTTTTCATTCTTAAAGAAATGGTAGTCCGCCAAAGGACTAATCTGCTACTGGACTTAGCTTCTTAGCCGCTGACCTACGGGAAAAGCGTCCCAACCGATTAAAGGTTGCGAGCTTGACTCTTAACATAATTCAAATCCATGGATTTCGACATTGTAAAAATGCTTATACAAATCAAAAAGTCTTCCTCGTTCTTGACATCCTGCTTTTTTATATGTTATTTTAATTTCGGAGTATTTTTTAAAATGTAATGACTGAATCTGTAATCGTATTTCAGCCATTACAACGGTCATAAAAGTCAAATTAAAATGTTATTGTTGATAGTACTGATAGTCACTGACAATAGTAAATCGAGGAAAAATAAAAAATTACAGCAAAATAAGTAAAATGTTAAATATTTCCAATGCCATTAAAATCACATATGCATCATACATTTCATAAATCTAATTCTGTGACAAATATTAAATTTTATGGAGGATAACTATTTAACTAACATCTGCTGAGAAGAAACCCTAACCTGCCCAGATTTTCGTTAATTGGTTTTACATATTCTTGATTAGCATTACTACGCTAAAAAACATTGCAATGTCCGTATTTTTTATACCAATTGCGAGCTAAGCTTAAAAACTAGAGACTTGAAACTTCTGCAATATTTTAATATGTCTACGCAGATCATGTTAAGAAACATTGGTGGTCAGACGACCGTCTCACATTGTAGTCTTAGGATAGATCGTTCTAAATTTGAAAATAGGTTTTTAAAGAATAAACGAGGACGGAAGCTAACTTCGGCAAGCCGAAGTTTTAATACCCTTGCAGACTTTGCCGAAATTGCTAGAAATGAAAATGTAGCGAAAGGAATAAGGTATATTGTTCCTATGGGAGCTACAGGATATAGACGTCCGATCGGCACGAGCTTTTACCCTAATCAAGGTATGCATAAAAAAAATACGATTTGGAAAGATTCATGTCAATAGCTTGTATACTGCGCGAAATATCCTAAAAATCATTAAATTTTAACCGATTTTACCCTTTTGTTCCTTTGGGAGCTATAGGATATAGACGTCCGATCGCCACGCGCTTTTACCCTAATCAAGGTATGCATAAAAAAATACGATTTGGAAAGATTCATGTCAATTGCTTATATACTGTGCGAAATATCCTAAAAATCATTAAATTTTAACCGATTTCACAATATTGTTCCTATAGGAGCTATAGGATATAGACGTCCGATCGCCAAGCGCTTTTACCCTGATCAAGGTATCCATAAAAAAATAAGATTTGGAAAGATTTATGTCAATAGCTTTTACACTGCGCGAAATATCTTCCATTCTTGCAAGTTATATCCGATTGTTCCTATGGGAGCTATAGGATATAGACATCCGATCGGGGCGGTTTTCAAACTTGATCTGCGTACACATGTTTTAGGACGACTGTGAAAGTTTCAGATCGCTGGCTTTTAAGCTGAGCTCGCAAACGGTATTGAAACAGACGGACAGACGGACAGACGGACAGACGGACATGGCTATATCGAATCCTCTATTGATCCTGATCAAGAATATATATACTTTATGGGGTCGCAAACGTCTCCTTCACTGCGTTACAAACTGATCAAAATTATAATACCCTCTGCAAGGGTATAACAATGTTTTATTTCCCACTTTTATACCCTTGCAGAGAGTATTATAATTTTGGTCGGTTTGTAAAGCAGTAAAGAACGTTTCCGACCCTATAAAGTATATATATTCTTGATCAGGATCAATAGGTGAGTCGATATAGCCATGTCCGTCCGTCCGTCTGTCCGTCCGTCTGTCCGTCCGTCTGTCCGTCCGTCTGACGGCTGTTTCAATACCATTGGCGAGCTCAGTTTAAAAGCTAGCAATCTGAAACTTTCACAGTCGTCCTAAAACATGTGTACCCAGATCAAGTTTGAAAATCGATCGGACGTCTATATCCTATAGCTCCCATAGGAACAATAGGGTGAAATCGGTCCAAATTTGAAGTATTTCAGAATATTTCGTGCAGTGTATAAGCTATTGACATACATTTTTCCAAGTCGTATTTATTTACGCATACCTTGATCAGGGCAAGGCGCTTAACGATAGGACGTCTATATCTTATAAATAAAATTGTTAAAGGCTGCGAAAATATCCCTTTTTTTCCTATTTGTATATGACATTTTTGCAGTATAAAAGCTATTGATATGAAACTATGGAATTTATCTAATTTATTTATGTATACCTTATTCTTTTCGCTACTTTTTAAATTTTAGCAATTTCGGCAAAGTCTGCAAGGGTATTAAAACTTGGGCTTGCCGAAGATAGCTTCCGTCCTCGTTAATATGTACCTTTTAAGCAAAAAGACACAACAACTGATTTATGTACTCGTCAATCATATATTGAATTTGAAAGCTTATAAATTAATGAATGCTAACTGTTTTTTAATGTTTTAAATATAAATATTGATGTATAAGTTAAGTGTTTTCTGTGGTAAGGAATTATTTAAGATTATATACCTATGCCCCAAAACTGCTGACCCGGCGCCTCGTGCATGGTGTCGGGTGGCCGCCGCTTTTGCCGCAGTGGCCTTCCCTTATTTTTTTGCCGGCTATGTGTTGTTAGCTTGGCAAAGTTTCTGTTTCCGGATGACTGGAATAACTCCTGCCCGCTTAGATGACGAACGTCCACGAACTTCTTGAAACCGTCAATAATAACATAAAGCAGATGTCGATCGCGGGCACTCAAGATATTATATGCCGTTTTATCAGTCCCCTTTCTACTTCGCCAATGATCGTGGGCTTTCGATATTTAATTTCTGCAAATATGGTGAGCTCTATACTTATTGATGGCCCTTTATGTTAGAACCGTTGATGCAGCTGACGCAGGGCATTTTTTTTACGTAGCTCATTAAATTTCTGTATATGGTGTCTTTAACTTTTACCTCCTAGCAAATGTAGTGAGGAAGGTTTTAGTTTCCAGTTTCCAGTTGTCCATTAATCGTAGCTGTTAGTGGCTCAAGGTGGCTGGGCCGAGTGGTAGATGCCTCCTGAGTGGAGTTGTTGTGCACATGTTGTGCAGAATGTTCTTATAAGGGCAGCGCTTCCAATCGGCATAATTTTGTTACCGCAGTTATGTACATTATTGTCTTGCAAGATTATTTTCTTACATGCTATATACATATTAGGTTATTTTAATATAAGATGTCAGTCACCATGTTGTGCGTGTAACAGGATGTGCCAATACTGGTTGTTTTGCATAAAATTGCATTGACTACGTCCCTCTTGACTACATTGTATAGTCTTTGTATTAGTATTTCTCTATTCGGCAAATGTAAGAGATTTCAAGATTTTTCACAAAAAATAATCAACGTTCTAGCTGAGGCAGTTCCATTTTCTTCTATTATTATTTGGTTCCGAAATGAGTTGACCGAGCTGAGCTTTGACAGTGGCAGTATCTAAATGTGTATACTCCTTTAACGTGTGCGCTTAATATTTTCGTTTTGATTGCGATCTGAGACGGCGAAAGTTAGGGCCTTGTTTTTCACCTCATATTGGCAGTTTCTGAAGCTCTTTAGCTCACTTTCGTTTGTTGCAAAATTTAGCTCCCTGTCCTTTAGAGTGGGTTATGGTTTTACTTCTTGTAATTAGAGTGCTCCCAAACCGAAAGACGAATTATCTGTCGTTAAATCAAACGCTTTTTTGTATATATAGAAACATCACGTTTTCAGACGCAAGAACCTTCTTAAGCTTTTTAAATGCCTGGCTCTGATGCTCGTCGAAGTTAACAGGTATTTTCTTGGATTATCTGGCGCTTACTTTGCCTTTTAATCCTTTTAGGATGTCACTTATAGGTTTTGGAATAGACGCAAAGTCTTTAATAGAACTCCTATAGTAGCTTGCTAATCCATGGAATGAATTTACATTGGTTGGTTGCTCGTAGTTACGAACTGTATCTTCTTTATTAGGGCATGTTCTTATGCCTTCTCGTGAAACTAAGAAAAAAAAAATACTTTACGTTTTTTTTTTAAATTAGATTTTTCACGGGAAACCCTGATGTTGGTTGATCGTGCATATCTGCTGAAGAAATAATTATCAATGGCTCTCTGAGAAATGCTGGGTGCATTTTTCAATCCAAAGGGTAGTCTGTAAAATTCATATTTCGCTTTTTGTTGTCATTAATAGCTTTCTGAGATATGATGGGTGCATGTTGAGAAATCGTTTTCGTTAGGTGGGTCATTGTCTAACGCTAAATGTTGATTCTTTGGTATTTTGGTCCTTTGTACCTTGCACTACTATTACTTTGTCGTTTGGATTGAAAATTTGACTGATTCGCCTGCTACTATTTTTTTTGGGTTGGCTTTGAAACGGAAATCTTTGTTGATTTTAAGTGGTTTGCCTAAAACCTAATGAGCTATCCAAGTCCATCGGTCTGCAGTTTTTCCTCCGTGCTACGGGAAAAGTTACTTGCAAACATATATCCCTCGTAGTTAGCCTCGACTTCTTGGGCTAATGCTAGAGCGGAAAAAGAACATCATTTAACGATTTACTGGTTCCCGAAATAAATACACGTAACGCTCATGCTCAGTATTTTTCGTTACTGTGTTGTCGTAGTTCATGATTATCTTGCTTATAAGCAGATTCACTTTTTTCTCCATTTCGTCATAATACTGCCGGATTGTCATTTTTTCCTTGGCGAAGCGTTGACATCTCTTGCTTTATTAAATATACCGGTCGTTTGTCCTTTTATTTTGTTTCTAAGCAAGCCTTGGTAGAATTTCAAACTACTTTCGTATTTTTCATACACTTTGTGTGCGGTATGCGCCGCTTATCTCCATGAGACGTACTTGTCAATTTTCCCACCAGGGACTTCATAATGCCTAGGGTCTCGTTTCACGTTACACTCAACTGCTGGTGTGCCGATACTTACACCACTTAAACATTTCTGAATTTCTTTTAATTTTCTGTTTGCTTTTTACTTATGCGAGTTAAGGGATAAGGGAGGATAACTATTTAACTAACATCTGCTGAGAAGAAACCCTAACCTGCCCAGATTTTCGTTAATTGGTTTTACATATTCTTGATTAGCATTACTACGCTAAAAAACATTGCAATGTCCGTATTTTTTATACCAATTGCGAGCTAAGCTTAAAAACTAGAGACTTGAAACTTCTGCAATATTTTAATATGTCTACGCAGATCATGTTAAGAAACATTGGTGGTCAGACGACCGTCTCACATTGTAGTCTTAGGATAGATCGTTCTAAATTTGAAAATAGGTTTTTAAAGAATAAACGAGGACGGAAGCTAACTTCGGCAAGCCGAAGTTTTAATACCCTTGCAGACTTTGCCGAAATTGCTAGAAATGAAAATGTAGCGAAAGGAATAAGGTATATTGTTCCTATGGGAGCTACAGGATATAGACGTCCGATCGGCACGAGCTTTTACCCTAATCAAGGTATGCATAAAAAAAATACGATTTGGAAAGATTCATGTCAATAGCTTGTATACTGCGCGAAATATCCTAAAAATCATTAAATTTTAACCGATTTTACCCTTTTGTTCCTTTGGGAGCTATAGGATATAGACGTCCGATCGCCACGCGCTTTTACCCTAATCAAGGTATGCATAAAAAAATACGATTTGGAAAGATTCATGTCAATTGCTTATATACTGTGCGAAATATCCTAAAAATCATTAAATTTTAACCGATTTCACAATATTGTTCCTATAGGAGCTATAGGATATAGACGTCCGATCGCCAAGCGCTTTTACCCTGATCAAGGTATCCATAAAAAAATAAGATTTGGAAAGATTTATGTCAATAGCTTTTACACTGCGCGAAATATCTTCCATTCTTGCAAGTTATATCCGATTGTTCCTATGGGAGCTATAGGATATAGACATCCGATCGGGGCGGTTTTCAAACTTGATCTGCGTACACATGTTTTAGGACGACTGTGAAAGTTTCAGATCGCTGGCTTTTAAGCTGAGCTCGCAAACGGTATTGAAACAGACGGACAGACGGACAGACGGACAGACGGACATGGCTATATCGAATCCTCTATTGATCCTGATCAAGAATATATATACTTTATGGGGTCGCAAACGTCTCCTTCACTGCGTTACAAACTGATCAAAATTATAATACCCTCTGCAAGGGTATAACAATGTTTTATTTCCCACTTTTATACCCTTGCAGAGAGTATTATAATTTTGGTCGGTTTGTAAAGCAGTAAAGAACGTTTCCGACCCTATAAAGTATATATATTCTTGATCAGGATCAATAGGTGAGTCGATATAGCCATGTCCGTCCGTCCGTCTGTCCGTCCGTCTGTCCGTCCGTCTGTCCGTCCGTCTGACGGCTGTTTCAATACCATTGGCGAGCTCAGTTTAAAAGCTAGCAATCTGAAACTTTCACAGTCGTCCTAAAACATGTGTACCCAGATCAAGTTTGAAAATCGATCGGACGTCTATATCCTATAGCTCCCATAGGAACAATAGGGTGAAATCGGTCCAAATTTGAAGTATTTCAGAATATTTCGTGCAGTGTATAAGCTATTGACATACATTTTTCCAAGTCGTATTTATTTACGCATACCTTGATCAGGGCAAGGCGCTTAACGATAGGACGTCTATATCTTATAAATAAAATTGTTAAAGGCTGCGAAAATATCCCTTTTTTTCCTATTTGTATATGACATTTTTGCAGTATAAAAGCTATTGATATGAAACTATGGAATTTATCTAATTTATTTATGTATACCTTATTCTTTTCGCTACTTTTTAAATTTTAGCAATTTCGGCAAAGTCTGCAAGGGTATTAAAACTTGGGCTTGCCGAAGATAGCTTCCGTCCTCGTTAATATGTACCTTTTAAGCAAAAAGACACAACAACTGATTTATGTACTCGTCAATCATATATTGAATTTGAAAGCTTATAAATTAATGAATGCTAACTGTTTTTTAATGTTTTAAATATAAATATTGATGTATAAGTTAAGTGTTTTCTGTGGTAAGGAATTATTTAAGATTATATACCTATGCCCCAAAACTGCTGACCCGGCGCCTCGTGCATGGTGTCGGGTGGCCGCCGCTTTTGCCGCAGTGGCCTTCCCTTATTTTTTTGCCGGCTATGTGTTGTTAGCTTGGCAAAGTTTCTGTTTCCGGATGACTGGAATAACTCCTGCCCGCTTAGATGACGAACGTCCACGAACTTCTTGAAACCGTCAATAATAACATAAAGCAGATGTCGATCGCGGGCACTCAAGATATTATATGCCGTTTTATCAGTCCCCTTTCTACTTCGCCAATGATCGTGGGCTTTCGATATTTAATTTCTGCAAATATGGTGAGCTCTATACTTATTGATGGCCCTTTATGTTAGAACCGTTGATGCAGCTGACGCAGGGCATTTTTTTTACGTAGCTCATTAAATTTCTGTATATGGTGTCTTTAACTTTTACCTCCTAGCAAATGTAGTGAGGAAGGTTTTAGTTTCCAGTTTCCAGTTGTCCATTAATCGTAGCTGTTAGTGGCTCAAGGTGGCTGGGCCGAGTGGTAGATGCCTCCTGAGTGGAGTTGTTGTGCACATGTTGTGCAGAATGTTCTTATAAGGGCAGCGCTTCCAATCGGCATAATTTTGTTACCGCAGTTATGTACATTATTGTCTTGCAAGATTATTTTCTTACATGCTATATACATATTAGGTTATTTTAATATAAGATGTCAGTCACCATGTTGTGCGTGTAACAGGATGTGCCAATACTGGTTGTTTTGCATAAAATTGCATTGACTACGTCCCTCTTGACTACATTGTATAGTCTTTGTATTAGTATTTCTCTATTCGGCAAATGTAAGAGATTTCAAGATTTTTCACAAAAAATAATCAACGTTCTAGCTGAGGCAGTTCCATTTTCTTCTATTATTATTTGGTTCCGAAATGAGTTGACCGAGCTGAGCTTTGACAGTGGCAGTATCTAAATGTGTATACTCCTTTAACGTGTGCGCTTAATATTTTCGTTTTGATTGCGATCTGAGACGGCGAAAGTTAGGGCCTTGTTTTTCACCTCATATTGGCAGTTTCTGAAGCTCTTTAGCTCACTTTCGTTTGTTGCAAAATTTAGCTCCCTGTCCTTTAGAGTGGGTTATGGTTTTACTTCTTGTAATTAGAGTGCTCCAAAACCGAAAGACGAATTATCTGTCGTTAAATCAAACGCTTTTTTGTATATATAGAAACATCACGTTTTCAGACGCAAGAACCTTCTTAAGCTTTTTAAATGCCTGGCTCTGATGCTCGTCGAAGTTAACAGGTATTTTCTTGGATTATCTGGCGCTTACTTTGCCTTTTAATCCTTTTAGGATGTCACTTATAGGTTTTGGAATAGACGCAAAGTCTTTAATAGAACTCCTATAGTAGCTTGCTAATCCATGGAATGAATTTACATTGGTTGGTTGCTCGTAGTTACGAACTGTATCTTCTTTATTAGGGCATGTTCTTATGCCTTCTCGTGAAACTAAGAAAAAAAAAATACTTTACGTTTTTTTTTTAAATTAGATTTTTCACGGGAAACCCTGATGTTGGTTGATCGTGCATATCTGCTGAAGAAATAATTATCAATGGCTCTCTGAGAAATGCTGGGTGCATTTTTCAATCCAAAGGGTAGTCTGTAAAATTCATATTTCGCTTTTTGTTGTCATTAATAGCTTTCTGAGATATGATGGGTGCATGTTGAGAAATCGTTTTCGTTAGGTGGGTCATTGTCTAACGCTAAATGTTGATTCTTTGGTATTTTGGTCCTTTGTACCTTGCACTACTATTACTTTGTCGTTTGGATTGAAAATTTGACTGATTCGCCTGCTACTATTTTTTTTGGGTTGGCTTTGAAACGGAAATCTTTGTTGATTTTAAGTGGTTTGCCTAAAACCTAATGAGCTATCCAAGTCCATCGGTCTGCAGTTTTTCCTCCGTGCTACGGGAAAAGTTACTTGCAAACATATATCCCTCGTAGTTAGCCTCGACTTCTTGGGCTAATGCTAGAGCGGAAAAAGAACATCATTTAACGATTTACTGGTTCCCGAAATAAATACACGTAACGCTCATGCTCAGTATTTTTCGTTACTGTGTTGTCGTAGTTCATGATTATCTTGCTTATAAGCAGATTCACTTTTTTCTCCATTTCGTCATAATACTGCCGGATTGTCATTTTTTCCTTGGCGAAGCGTTGACATCTCTTGCTTTATTAAATATACCGGTCGTTTGTCCTTTTATTTTGTTTCTAAGCAAGCCTTGGTAGAATTTCAAACTACTTTCGTATTTTTCATACACTTTGTGTGCGGTATGCGCCGCTTATCTCCATGAGACGTACTTGTCAATTTTCCCACCAGGGACTTCATAATGCCTAGGGTCTCGTTTCACGTTACACTCAACTGCTGGTGTGCCGATACTTACACCACTTAAACATTTCTGAATTTCTTTTAATTTTCTGTTTGCTTTTTACTTATGCGAGTTAAGTGCACTCGAGATTGCGCCTACTATAAAGATTTTTTTTTTTTTTATTTAAATTTGCTTTTATTTATTGAATCTTCTCTTAATATTGAGACTAACAATAAGTTTACGAATCTTAACATTAAAATTTAACTTACAGTATAATAAGACTGCATTCTGGTTGCGCGTCCTTCAAGTCGGTCGCTGGGTGGGTAAGTCATTGCGACGAAGGCGTGATTGGTTGATCAACCTTGTAAGACCTCTCGACAGGTGGTTAGGGTGCAACGATAGCTTGGTGAAGTACTTTTCCTTCTGTTCTGCGATCACTTCTTTGACTGATAGAATGTTTAAGTCGCGATGTATGTTTTCGTTGCGAACGTACCACGGTGCCCCGGTGATTGTTCTCAAGATCTTCGACTGAGCTCGCTGGACTATGTCAATATTGCTATTACTGGCATTCCCCCATAACTGAGAGCCGTACATCCATATAGGTTTTAGTACCGAGTTATACAGCAGGACTTTATATTCAAGACTAAGGGGAGACCGAGCGTTGATAAGCCAATAAAGGCTTCTGGCTTTTAGCTTTAGGTGTGTTCTTTTGGCTTTAATGTGCCGGCGCCATGTGAGTCTTCTGTCGAGGTGTACTCCTAGATATGTCACTTCGTTTGCTTGCGGGAGTAGAGTATGGTTTAACATGAGCGGCGGGCAGTTTTCAGGGTGAACGTAACGTGCTTGCATTTTTGTTCGTTCACTTTAATTCGCCAATCTGATAGCCACTTTTCAACATCGACCAGATGAAGAGCTAGCTGCGCAATTGCTTGCATCGGGCATTTTGAGCGGCTGAGAATGGCTGTATCATCAGCAAACGTAGATGTTGTGAGTGATAGTGCAAACGGCGCAATATGGGAGCTCAATGATCATTTTGGGAGTTATGAGGTCGCAGCCCGGGGAGTTTTTCGGATTCAGCTGATTTTTGATGATATTAACGATTTCGTTTGGGCGAAACTCAATTGGCTCATGGTAAAGTCGGAAAGGTGACCGCACTAGTGGCAGGATTTGGTTGAAAGACATTTTTGAGGTGGTTGGCAAACGTGCTGTCTCTGTCTGCATCGCTGCGCGCCCAGTCGTCTGTGGGATTTCTAATGGGCATCACGGTTACTTTCGGTGAGCTTAGAGTAGGGTGAGCTCTCCATAGTGAGTGTTTTGTACTAGATGTTGACAATTGCTCTATGTAGCGTCGTTGGACATGTGCTTCTTCTTGCTGTTAAGCTTTTGTGAGTTGACGTGAGGCATATTTTAAGCTTTGCCTAGTTGCCACTCTCGACGTAAGCGTCGCTTTTCAAGGACGAGCTGTTCTATTTTTTTATTTGTCTTCTTTTGGTTGCTTTGCGTACATGTAGTTTGGGGTGTTGAAACTCGCTTCTTATGAACTCATTTTTTTTATCTGGTCGGATCGAGGGCCTTACGAGCGGGTTGGGTGACAGTTAAGTTTTTCCTGTCGTATTTGAAAAGTAATGATTTGAATTAGAAAACTGTTAAATAAGTATTTAAGGGCTAGTTATATTGCGCCTTATAACTGGTCTCTAAAGGATTTGGTGATTTTTGTGCGTTAGAGTGGGCATGGCAATAAACTTGCGCAAGAAAACCTAGAATCTTCATGCTAACTCTCAAATCTCTAGCTGTAATAGTTTCCGAGATGATCAAGAATATATATGTTGCTCTACTCTATATATACAAATAAACAAGCCCAAAGTTAAATAAACGATAATAATTAGTGTTAAATTACAGGTACCAACAAACAAACGCTAGTCATTCTAATATTGGAACAAAGAGATGCAATCGTGACGAGAGTAATGGGGGGTTAAAGGTATTTGATTATATTATTAATCTTAAAGATTATGATTCTAACATGGACCAGATGAAAAGGAGAATGTTAGGTTATCAATTAAGATTCAGATCTTAAAAGAAAGTTAAATCAATTAAAATAAGGGTTTTAGACACAGAGCTAAAATTGTTTATCGAAAAACTCATTAAAAATCCACTTAAACAAATAAGAAGAGGTTCAAGGTGTGCTTTAAAAATTAGAGAATTAACGAATTAGTTAACTCCTTAAACTCACGAGCATAATAAAAATCACATGCTGCAGCATTTAAACAACATATCAGATAGTCTTATATTTTAAAATATGGGAGCCGTTGTGATTTTTAATCACATCGATGCGGAGAAGGCGGTCGTAAAATCTCGGAATGTCAACCTGAACTGAAAGTGTTCCCCAGCACAAATAGGCAGAAAGAAGTTGATAAGTCGTCCATTGCATGCTGGAATAGTTTTTGATCGGGAGACAGGTGATCTCGGTGATGCAGACATTGCCATTCCGTCTAATTTATTTGCCAAATATCCTGAGGTCGCAAAAAACTCTTGTTCAAGAAAGTGGAACTTATTGAAGAATATTTTAGGTTGATAAAATTAATACCAAGGTTATGTAACGCGTGGGAATGAGGGTGGAGTAAATTGTCTGAGTCGTGATTAAAATGTTCCCTTATGGGCCATCAAAAGATGAGCAAGATTCTGTTCTGGGAATTTTCAAACTAATTTTTTACTTACACTTTGTAGTAACTAATATGAGCTTAAAAATCTTGACTGATGGGATTGATAACTAGATAAATTTAATCGCGACATTATAGCTGCCCAATCACACCAGTGCCTCCTTCCGCCATAACATTCTCTCTATCTACGTTTATTTAATAAAACCTTGTTTTAAGGTACTGAGCATTTGAATCCAACCGAAATTTATTTCCTGCAAGCCGAGATGGAAATTCCGTCGTATGGATTAACAACGTTTCTATATCACCCCGCCTATTACCTTATCACATTTAAATATTATAATTTACTACTCTCTGTACTCAGTTCTAATTACATCCCTTACTAATTAATTTTAAATTGCTTCCTTTTCAGCTGAACCCTAAAACAACTGGCCGAAACCCTCAGTATATATTCCTATTTAAAAAGCATTTATTTTTTGACAACTACATCAATTTAGATGATACTGTTGAAAAGGAGCTGTTGTATCACCAAATTCTGCATAGCTTGAGAAGTGAAAGGTATCCAATAACTGAAATGGAAGCGATAATGTTAACTGCTCTTCAGAGCCAACTTGAGCTGGGCGATTGCTGTGAAATAATAAGTGATTACAGGGTTGTCGCAAGCCATTGTTTACCACCAAGATTTGTACCAAATATTCCTAATGAAGCTGTGGCAATGCATCATCAAAGTCTTCGAGGAATGTTGCCAACAGAAGCTAAAAAAGCCTTTCTTAATTTAATACAAAGTTGGCCTCTTCATCGTGCAACTATTTTTGATGTTATGGTAAGTTTATTAAATCTAGGGTTGTTTTGGAAGAAATCAAATGAAAAGGATCATTATAATATCAGTCAAAAATTTGCAACGCAGTGAAGGAATCATTTTCGACCTTAAAAAGTATATATTCTTGATCAGCATCACCAGGAGAGTCGATCTAGCCGTCCGTCTGTCCGTCCGTCCGTCTAGTCTCTCAGTTTGAAAGCTATCCGCTTGAAACTTTTCCACTTTTTTTTCCAACTTAGTTGGAACCCATTCTCGGTTTCAAAAAATCGATTTTGTTTTTTTTATTTAATTCGAACTTATAACTGTGGCCCCAGGAATTCCGCAGTGATGCAAACAACTAGTGTTTAATTTTTTTTTTTTGTACTTTTTAAAAATTTTTTTCCTGAATGCACAACATCTTGAGAATATTGTGTTAAAGTTTTAGATCGATCCGAGTAAAGCTTCCGAACTTATGGGCAGTTGAACGTAGGTAAGTTAGGTCGTTTTGTATGGGTGTCCAAAACTTTAAAACGCTCTCCTGAAAAGTTACCCTTTTCAAAGTCGGTGTACACGATCCTGCAAAATCTATCGGACGGATCGTTTTGAAATTTTGCACAGTTGTTCTCAACTAAATTCCTCAGGTAACGCTGTTTTATTTATTAAATTAAATTTATTATTTTTAGAGCAACAAATATCTCGACGTTTTAGGCGAATATCGGTGTTTTTGACTTTCAAGTGCCTTAAAAAATCGAAAAAAATAAAAACTCGACAACGTTACCTGAGGAATCTTGTTATTTAACTAATGCAATTGGAGTTTTTCATTTCGGATGATTCTGTGACCGGTTATCGTGTACACCGCAAAACATCTTTTCTTCGAGGCGCCGCCGGAGATTGCCTGTATCTCAGTCAATTGAACGTAGGTAACTTAGGTCGTTTTGTATGGGTGTCCAAAACTTTAAAACGCTCTCCTGAAAAGTTACCCTTTTCAAAGTCGGTGTACACGATCCTGCAAAATCTATCGGACGGATCGTTTTGAAATTTTGCACAGTTGTTCTCAACTAAATTCCTCAGGTAACGCTGTTTTATTTATTAAATTAAATTTATTATTTTTAGAGCAACAAATATCTCGACGTTTTAGGCGAATATCGGTGTTTTTGACTTTCAAGTGCCTTAAAAAATCGAAAAAAATAAAAACTCGACAGCGTTACCTGAGGAATCTTGTTATTTAACTAATGCAATTGGAGTTTTTCATTTCGGATGATTCTGTGACGGGTTATCGTGTACACCACAAAACATCTTTTCTTCGAGGCGCCGCCGGAGATTGCCTGTATCTCAGTCAATTTTTAATATTTTTGGAAGAAAAAAATCACACATATTGTTTAAATGTTGCCCAGTCACATGCAAAAAACAAAATTGAGCTGAGATTATCCGTATTGGCAATAAATTTTTTTTAAAAATGTCAGATTTTTCACCGAATTAACTATATTTAATAATCCTAGTTCATGCTATAGCCATACATGTACTCTTTTAAATTTGTTTATATTACTATAGGAGCTTTATTTAATTTAATTAAGCGGATACCCCCCCACTCACGATTTCAAATTTTGACGATTTTTAATATGCTGGTAAATGTACATATATTATTTTTTAGGCTTGTAACTTTGCATCCATTTATTTAAAGTCTTAAAAAATCAGAACAAAATTTAACATAATATTTTTTTTGTTGTTGTTTTTTGTCATTGAACAAAAGCCCTTCTTTTCGGCGGCGTATGGGATTTCTGCTCACTGGAACATTGGGAAGAATTATTAAATTCGCACAAAAATTAACAAAATGGCGCCCTTTGAACATTTTTTTTGGAAAATCGCCTTCTTTTCAGCCACAAATCAAGTTGAAAAGTAAAGAAGATCTTCACCGATTTGATTTATCCTAGTGCATACTATGGCTATTGTTTGGACTCTATTTTGTCAACACGACAACTTGCAGTGTAACTGACGTCACACTGTAAGCTCTCTAGTTACAGACATTCTTCTTTGCCTTTTATTCGTAGTCTTGTTTGAAAGATCGAACCAGATCACAGTTAGTTTGTTCATATGTACATACATAAGTTGAAGAGCTGCAGCTTCGGTGAAAATGAAATGTAAAACCGACAAGTTAATCTGCGAGCGACAGTCAACATAGTTAGAAGCACCATCTGTGCTCTTCTCTTTAATGTTTAGTTATATCACCTAAATAAATCGAACGCACATTTTTGGAACCTTTCGACTAATTATTTGGGACCTTGGGAAACAGACCGCCACTCCGAGGAACTTCCAACGCCGCCACAGGTGGACAATCACTCTGTGCGCCGCATCATATTTTGCTGAAGATTGGGGCTCCGTCGGTACGCAGCCATAGCCAACACAGCTATATATGTATAGAACGTATTCAAATTTAGAACCGATTGGATTAATAGTTTTTAAGTACCTCATGCCCATATCGAAAAAAAAAGAAAAAACTCGACAGCGTTACCTGAGGAATTTAGTTGAAAACAACTGTGCAAAATTTCAAAACGATCCGTCCGATAGATTTTGCAGGATCGTGTACACCGACTTTGAAAAGGGTAACTTTTCAGGAGAGCGTTTTAAAGTTTTGGACACCCATACAAAACGACCTAAGTTACCTACGTTCAATTGACTGAGATACAGGCAATCTCCGGCGGCGCCTCGAAGAAAAGATGTTTTGCGGTGTACACGATAACCGGTCACAGAATCATCCGAAATGAAAAACTCCAATTGCATTAGTTAAATAACAAGATTCCTCAGGTAACGTTGTCGAGTTTTTATTTTTTTCGATTTTTTAAGGCACTTGAAAGTCAAAAACACCGATATTCGCCTAAAACGTCGAGATATTTGTTGCTCTAAAAATAATAAATTTAATTTAATAAATAAAACAGCGTTACCTGAGGAATTTAGTTGAGAACAACTGTGCAAAATTTCAAAACGATCCGTCCGATAGATTTTGCAGGATCGTGTACACCGACTTTGAAAAGGGTAACTTTTCAGGAGAGCGTTTTAAAGTTTTGGACACCCATACAAAACGACCTAACTTACCTACGTTCAACTGCCCATAAGTTCGGAAGCTTTACTCGGATCGATCTAAAACTTTAACACAATATTCTCAAGATTTTGTGCATTCAGAAAAATTTTTTTTAAAAAGTCCAAAAAAGCTCTCTAGTTACAGACATTCTTCTTTGCCTTTTATTCGTAGTCTTGTTCGAAAGATCGAACCAGATCACAGTTAGTTTGTTCATATGTACATACATAAGTTGAAGAGCTGCAGCTTCGGTGAAAATGAAATGTAAAACCGACAAGTTAATCTGCGAGCGACAGTCAACATAGTTAGAAGCACCCTCTGTGCTCTTCTCTTTAATGTTTAGTTATATCACCTAAATAAATCGAACGCACATTTTTGGAACCTTTCGACTAATTATTTGGGACCTTGGGAAACAGACCGCCACTCCGAGGAACTTCCAACGCCGCCACAGGTGGACAATCACTCTGTGCGCCGCATCATATTTTGCTGAAGATTGGGGCTCCGTCGGTACGCAGCCATAGCCAACACAGCTATATATGTATAGAACGTATTCAAATTTAGAACCGATTGGATTAATAGTTTTTAAGTACCTCATGCCCATATCGAAAAAAAAAGAAAAAACTCGACAGCGTTACCTGAGGAATTTAGTTGAGAACAACTGTGCAAAATTTCAAAACGATCCGTCCGATAGATTTTGCAGGATCGTGTACACCGACTTTGAAAAGGGTAACTTTTCAGGAGAGCGTTTTAAAGTTTTGGACACCCATACAAAACGACCTAACTTACCTACGTTCAACTGCCCATAAGTTCGGAAGCTTTACTCGGATCGATCTAAAACTTTAACACAATATTCTCAAGATTTTGTGCATTCAGAAAAATTTTTTTTAAAAAGTGCAAAAATTTAAATACTATTATTCATATGATGCATTTTTAATACTCATAAAAAATCCCAAGAAACATTAAAAACACCAAAGTAATGGCATTGCCAATTGTTCAGTTATATGGCAGCTATAGGATATACAAAATTGATTTTGCTGTTTTTTTATTTATATAAATTATTCCTTTGAGATATAGTAATTAAACTAGATATACTATATCAGATATACTATATCAGATTTTCGCTTTTAGTTTTATCAAAATCGGATAAGAATATTCCTTTCTTGTTTAGTTATTTTTTAGTTTAATTAATTATTTATTTATTGTATTTGTATATACTGGACAATTCATTTCAGTCATAACTTCGCAACATTTAAGGCAGACACTCCCGACACTATAAGGTATATTAACTATTGATCTGCAGAATCGATCTAGCCAAATTGGTCAGATATTGGGAAGCTGAGTAACGGATATCTTTTAGTCGAGGCCTCGATTTAATTTTTATACCCGTTACTCGTAGAGTAAAAGGGTATATTGTATTCGTGCAAAAGTATGTAACAGGTAGAAGGAAGCGTTTTGCATGTAGATTTTAGGAGTTCCTACGCAGCGCAAGTTTGTTTCAAAAAGGTGTCACGCCCCCTCTGCCGCCCACAAGCCACAAGCTGTGGCTGTGCAAATGTTAATTTTACAAAGGTTGAGGATATAGAGGTACCCCAGGAAATTTCTGAAAAATTCCAGGACATGTTAGGAAATCGCACAGGCGTATTCGCAGAGCCGAACGAGGCGCTGCCTTACAATACTAATATCATTGGTACTAGCCGGACAGAGAATGAATACCCAATATATTCTAAATTGTACCCATACCCGATGGGTGTGTCCGAGTTTGTAAATAAAGAAACAGAAGCCATGTTACGAGACGGCATAATCCGACCATCTCGGTCTCCGTATCACAACCCTGTTTGGGTTGTAGATAAAAAGGGACCGATGAGCAGGGAAACACAAAAGAACGCCTAGTAATACACTTCAGAAAACTTAACTTAAAGACAATAGACGACAAATACCCTATCCCAAATGTTGTTTTGGGAGGGCAAAACACTTTATCACATTGGATTTGAAGTCTGGTTTCCACCAGATACTTCTCGCCGAAAACGACAGAGAAAAAACGGCCTTCTCAGTAGGAAATGGGAAATATGAATTTAGCAGACTGCCCTTTGGATTGAAGAATGCACCCAGCATTTTTCAGAGAGCCATCGGTGATGTGCTCAGAGAACAAATAGGGAAATCATGCTATGTTTATGTCGATGACGTAATTATTTTATCAGAAAATATGCACGAGTATGTGAAACACATAGCATGGGTCTTGGACAAATTATATGAGGCCAACATGAGGGTTTCGCATGAAAAATCTAATTTCTTTAAAGAAAGTGTACAGTATTTAGGTTTCGTAGTTTCACGAGGAGGCATAAGAACATGCCCTAGCAAAGTAGATGCAATTCGTAACTACGAACAACCAACCACACTATTTAATGTCAGATCATTCCTTGGATTAGCAAGTTACTATAGGTGTTTTATGAAGGACTTTGCATCTATTGCAAAACCTATAAGTGACATTCTAAAAGGAGAGAATGGCAAAGTAAAAGCAGGACAATCAACAAAAATACACGTTAATTTTGATGAACATCAGCGTCAGGCATTTAAGAAGCTTAAGAATGTTCTCACGTCTGAAAACGTAATGTTATTATATCCAAATTAAAAAACAAGGCAGCACGCCGAAAACCAATTAAACAAGAGAGAACGTTATAGTCGAGTGCCTCGACTATTAGTCAGCTAAACAACTTTAGATTTTGCATTAACATAATGTGAATTAGAGTGACCACAGGAAAAAATGACAAAAAGTTCAAACTATCAATTTGAATTCGGCGATCTCTAAGAGCTAGCAGCTTTACAGCATGAGCATCAGCACCAGCGCTGCTTTAGCGCAGGCAGCTTTAGCGCAGGCAGCTTTAGCGCAGGCAGCTTTAGCGCAGGCATCTTTTTTCCTGCACCAGCATACACACATACGCCATTGTTTGACTCAGACCTCCAATTTGGCTAACTTGATTTGATTTGCATAGTTCTTGGGATATAGTTCGGTATTGACAAATGAAAACCACCGCAATTTCCTTTAATAGAAATCCTTATCGAGAATTAACGTTGACTCTGTTGAGCACCTTGGCCAGCTGTTCCAAAATCATCCGTTAGATGGCGATATTGTATTGCGTCATCTACCCCAAGACATTGGTACCACGGGACATGAAAGGCGGAAATGTAGGCGCTAGCCAGGCTTAAGCGTTTAATGGGTTTTTGGGCGTTAGAGTGGGCGTGGAAAACTTTTATTAGGCCAATCAATAGGTATTGACGAAACAAATACATATCAATTAAAATTTTCATAATAGCATCAAAACTGTGGCCACAGCTTGTGGCTTGTGGGCGTCAGAGGGGGCGTGGCACCATTTTGAAACAAACTTGCGCTGCGTAGGAACTCCTAAAATCTACATGCAAAATGCCAATCTTCTAGCTTTTATAGTTTCCGAGATCTCAGCGTTCATACGGACAGACAGACAGACGGATCCTGAACAAGAATATATATACTTTATAGGGTCGGAAAAGCTTCCTTCTACCTGTTACATACTTTTGCACGAATACTTTGCACGAATGCAATACTCTACGAGTAACGGGTATAAAAACCTTTGACTTAACGACAGATGCTTCGTCTTTCGGTTTCACAGGACGGAAAACCCATAACCATGATATCACGAACTTTAAAGGACAGGGAACTAAATTTTGCAACAAACGAAAGAGAGTTGTTGCCAATTGTATGGGCCGTAAAGAGCCTCAGTAATTACCTATACGGCGTAAAAAATTTAAACATTTTTACTGACTAACTAACTATTTTTCGCCGTCTCAATCGCAATCCAAACGCAAAAATTAAGCGCAGGAAAGCTGTCATTGACGAGCACAACGCACAAATTTTTTACAAGCCAGGAAAAGAGAACTACTTTGCTGACGCGCTGTCCCGACAGCACATCCACGCGCTAGAAGGGATGCTCAGTCAGATATTGCCACAATGCATAGCGAATTATCACTAACCTACACCATCGAAAAAACGGACAAGCCGGTCAACTGCTTTCGAAACCAAATCATATCCAAATCAATTTTTTGCGAACTGCCAGTACTGGCATTTATCCAGCATAAATTAATAGAAACTTTTCCGACAACCACTTTTCGTTACACAAACCTCATGGTGACTGACATTTTAGACAAAAACAAACAAAAGGAAATTACTGTGTCAGAACATAACAGGGCTCATAGAGCTGGTCAGGAAAACGTGAAACAGATCATGTAGGACTATTTTTTTTTCCCGAAATAACTCATATGGCAAATTTGTGTCGCAAATTGTAAAATTTGTCAGAAGGCAAAATATGATCGACACTCTCAGAAACAGATTCTCGGGGAAACACCTATTCCCTCATACACGGGCGAAATATTACATATTGACATATTTTCGACCGACAAAAAATACTTTCTTACTTGTGTAGACAAATTTTAAAAATTTTCAATTGTCCAACCAATCGCTTCCAGAACCATTGCAGACGTACAAACTTACAACTCTAACAACTTATAAATTTCTATCGACGATCAAAAAAAATATATTGCGATAATGAGAAAATTTTGTATTAAATCCGAAACAATTAAGTCCCTTTTAAGTAACCGGTTTAACGTACAAATCGTTAATGCACCGCCACGTCATAGTACATCGAACGGACAAGGAGGAAGATTCCACAGTACACTGACAAAAATTGCACGGTGCTTAAAAATTGAAAGAAGTATTGAGGATAAGTATATTCACTCAGTAACAAATAAAAGACCCATTGACATAATAAACTCATTGACCATTGAGCTTAACACAGAAATTAGGGATAAGGTCTTAAATGTGCAGATCATTCAACTACAAAGATTGAACAAAACAAGACAAGACAGAAATTTTCACGTGGGAGACAACGTTCTGGTGAAATCAAATAAGAGGTTGGGAAACAAACTTTCAAATTTGTATACCGAGGAAACCGTCGAAGCAGACTTGGGGACCACTGTCTTAATAAAAGGGAGGGTGGTTCATAAGGACAATTTGAGGTAATTAAAATAAATCAAATTTTTCTTTTTATTTTTATTTTCGACACACTTGGATTTGTATGATACTACTTCTCGCCGTACCAATAGCAGCTAAAATGGTCGACTACACGACCTCAAATTACATACCAATCATAGACGGACATGTGACTATTTGGAGAGACTTCCAATACCTCAAACACTCAACCAACCTAACCATGTACTCGGAAATAGTTAAAGAAACAGAAGAAATGAGAAACCATTTCCCTCAGTCACATATGAGGCAGATATTAGACTCAGATTTACGACACATTAGGACTCTTATAGATACCGTAAATGTTCATCATAGACACGCAAGAAGCATAAATTTATTAGGCACCGCATTAAAAATCGTAGCCGGTACTTAGGATTTTGATGACTTCGAGAACATTTAATTTAAGCAGACAGAATTCATAGAATCAGAAAATATACAAATAAATATTAACACAAAGACCCAGGAACAAATAAACATCCTAACGAATACGGTAAACATTTTAGTAAAAAATGCAAAAGCAAAATAGATAAATACAGAAAATTTATATGAGAACTTGCACTCACTTCCTATTGATGTTGTCGGTTACACTTGCAAAAATTGGAATAATCAACTCCGCGATTTTAGACTCAAATGACTTACAAAATTTAATCAATGAACATTCCACAAATGTTACTTCAACTGATTTAATGGAAGTAGCTCAAATTAAAGTTTTATTAAATAATAATTTTGTACACTTTTTTATTAAAATATCCTAAGCCCTACATAGCTTGTAAGAAAATAATCAGCGCTGTCCTTACGACAACATTCTTACGACAACATTCAGTGGAAAGGATGATTATCCTGTTGAAAAGTCTATTCTTCACCAAAATAATTTTCTCCAAATTGGACCAGAACTTCGTCTAAGAGCTCTACATATCATTGTGCATTTATTTTATGAGATATAAAGCATATAGGAGACTTTTCAAAGGCAGCCCATACCATGAGAGACCCACCGTGAAAGTTCTGGAGACGTGGACTTTTTTGGGACTTCTTATATCGCGATCATAATAGCGATAGCCATCTAAATTAAACGTTTTCTCATCGCTAAATATTAAATTTTTCCACTCTATATCCCAAAATTTATATTAATTGTCAAACTGCAATCGGGCTACTTTGTGCCTGGGCAGTAGTTCAGGTTTAAGCAGTTTTTTTCATATGAAACATTTTCAGATCCTTTTAAAATTTTTTGGACCCGTACATCGTATTTGGGATGCACTGATGTTTTCATTAATTGCTAGAAATTTAATTCGTCGCTTGTCCCGCTCTTCAACTAGGGGTGGGCGGCCAGAACGGGATTTCTTACCATGATTTTCTGGGTCCTTTAAAAGGTTTTCCACCGTCCGCTTACTCCTCCCACATTTTTCAGCAATTTTGCGTATTGACATTATTGCCAATATGCTTGCTCGCTCTACATCGCTCAAATGAGTGAAATTCGGCATATCTGAACAAAAAATGTTAATTAAAACTTAAAAACTATTATTTTTTCGACGAAACTCACTAAATTTGATTTTTTGTAATTGTTTGCAATCACTGCAATTTAAATAATTTAATTCGACGTCATCAGCTTTACTGAAACGAACACAAAAAGAGATGTCCCACTTACTTATTTCGTTCGCAGAAGCAAAATTCTTTTGAGAAAAATAAACCTAACAGGAAAATCCTACTGTACTTTTTAGATTCTCTTTGCTTATGTCTCACACGAAGTTCAATAAACAATTCGTAGGAAAAAAAATTCCGGAAATTGGTTTTTGTGGACAAAAATTCATCAACATAAGTGTCCTACTTACTAATTTCGTACACCTTATTTCTCCAAAAACTGCTGTACAAAACGCAATAAATTTTCCTAGATGGCTACCCAAATTTGATGGGGATTATTTAAAATGGCAACAGTTTCATAATATATTCAAAAAAATTATTCATGAATCAACGTTACACACAATACAAAATATGTGGTATTTAAAAACTAATGTTAATGGAAAGGCAGAACGCTTCATTCGCCATTTATCATTAACTGAAGCTAATTATTGAACTGCTTAGAAAACACTTGAAGAACGCTTCAACATCAAAAGAGTGTTATGAATCGTCTTTGACTTTCAAAGTGAACGGTCGTGTTTTTTTTCTGCGCTTCGAATTTTGTATTTTGTTTTCGTTTATTCCCATCGGTGGGTTTTATCAAAACAATTTTAATTTTCTTCCGGTTATTTAAACATAAATTTAAACTCCGTTCGCTTCGCGAGTGCACTTTGTATTTAATACTAATAAATTGATTTAGTTTTCGTAGTTCTTATCTGTGTTTTCTTTTCTTATATCCCCGCCGTTTCTCTTTTGTGCATGCAAATTAACTATAACTTTAATAAAAGATTCTAATAATTATCGTAAACAATTTATTTTGGCAGAGCTTACTACTGAGTTCTCACGGGTTCTTATCTTATAAACATTTCCACCCTCGCAAACGGCGAACCAAGCTTGAGACAGACGTAAACAAATTCCCCCTAGCTAGCCGCCAAAGGCCAGCCAAACTGTAGACTAAACATCCGTTAGAATCCCAACACCGCGAACCCTCTTTTTTAGGCATCGCGTTCGCTTCCAAATTTTCCATGCTGATCACAGCAATCTTAATCGGTAATTAGCTTCAGAAACCAAGACTTCGGAAAATTACGAAGATAAACTTTAAAAGCTTCGATCCCGAGGCAACAAGGGAGGAGAACCAACTCAAGCTTGGGCAGTCGTGAAATAAGTCTAGGAATGATTGTATTCTAAGTCTACGTGAAGTTTATTTAATAAAAATTATATTTTTTTAAATACATTCGGTATCGTATTTGTAATTTGCACTTTAACTTTTTTACGCTCCCGCTCTCTTGCTCTCTTTGCTTTGAAAGTTCTAAGCGTGCAGTTTCTGCGCTCTTGCGCTACTTATAACTGCTCGCTTATAAATTTCAATTCGCTTTCTTGGTACAGTGGTCTCAATAAATAAAATGAATAATAAAAATTTAGTCAGCTTCTGCAAAAAATGCAGCCTCGTAATCAGGGCTGACCAGTCTAATCTGACTTGCTGGCTGTGTGAAAATATGGTGCACACCAAGTGCGCCGGTTTTACTGGCCGGACAAGTGATGACCTTTCAAAGGGGCCCAATTTGCAGTTTTGTTGTGACGCTTGTGTCGAGGTTGAGAACGAGATGAAATCGTTCATGCGCCAAACTAAAGGCGGCCTGATGGGGCTGATTAGCGGTTTCGGAGTTGCTAGAGATAGTTTTCGCCGAGCTGATGATCTCCTCTCTGCGCTGGACTCGCAGTTTAATAGTCGTAAGCTATTAGAAGCGCAAAAAGGCCGCTGGTGGTAAGGAGCAAAAGGGGAACACCCCGCAACCGAAATCAAAAGAACAACAGAGCATTCCGGCGGATCAGCAGCTGATTTCAGCAAACCCTCAAATGTTGCTAAGATCAGCAGCTAAAAAAGATTCGGTATCCGAACAATCCGTTACAGAATGCATGCAACCAGGGACTTCCAAGAATTCCGATTTGTCCGTAGTGGTTTCACAATTAGTGGATCCACCTATCTCTCAGAATGTAGCATCACCACCACAAGGGACTACTGAGTCCGGACAACCGGCTCAAGTTGGTTTTGCAGAAACAATGTGTAACGTGTAACGACTGGATGTGGCAGACGAACCCCGAATTCTGCAGTTGCGGGGCACGCTATAGGATCCGGCACTCACTCGTCGGCTTTGGGGGTGGAGGTCTTGCGCCTACAGATTCGCCAACTGACCACATATTATTATTACTAAGATTGGAATTGAGCGTGCTAGCGACAAGAGAGGATAGATAACTAAAACCGGAAGAGAATGATAACTAAATTCTGGAATAAGTATTACAGGGACAGAAAAGATTATGAGAAAGTTAGCTAAGCGAATCCACGAATGGTATTGTGGTCGCGTATGGCCCTCCCAACCTATGATCACCACCTTAAAGCATGGCTTCGGTGACCCCTTGTTACCCTACGATCGAGAAATCATCAGCTTAGTTCAGTTCAAGTCGTTCAGATATACATGGTTTTATTTAGGTTTACCATCTTAATTAATTTTCTTTTGATAGCGATAAATAATAATTTATAAAAGAAGTAGATTTATACAGATGATAAAGTAGAGCGAGGTAATATTCATAATGATATATATAATAAATGATAATATAATAATAATAATATATAATGAATTTAATCGATATTAATTTTATCATAAAGAAATAGTTTTTCATTTGCTTTAGGTATTGTTAAAGAAATAGTTTTGTATTAGTTCTAGGAATTCAATATGTTATTTAGTCTCAGGTTTTCTTTGAGAGACATTCTTCAAAAATTTTAATTCAAATTTAAAACAATATAGACTTTAAGAGTCAACAATCGGCGACCGTAATTTAAGTTAGCTTCATTCAAAAATTTGCCTCCACATCCGATTTTATCTACAATTCGTGTTAATTAATTTATAAAGAATTTATTTAATTTTATACTTTTAAAGATCGGAGTGGCTATGTTTTTACTTTATATAATTAATTCTCAACCTGACCTAGCCTCCTGGCAGTTCGAAAACTTATTATGATTTAAATATCTTGACCAGTCTAATCTGACTTGCTGGCTGTGTGAAAATATGGTGCACACCAAGTGCGCCGGTTTTACTGGCCGGACAAGTGATGACCATTCAAAGGGGCCAATTTGCAGTTTTGTTGTGACGCTTGTGTCGAGGTTGAGAACGAGATGAAATCGTTCATTCGCCAAACTAAAGGCGGCCTGATGGGGCTGATTAGCGGTTTCGGAGTTGCTAGAGATAGTTTTCGCCGAGCTGATGATCTCCTCTCTGCGCTGGACTCGCAGTTTAATAGTCGTAAGCTATTAGAAGCGCAAAAAGGCCGCTGGTGGTAAGGAGCAAAAGGGGAACACTACGCAACCGAAATCAAAAGAACAACAGAGCATTCCGGCGGATCAGCAGCTAATTTCAGCAAACCCTCAAATGTTGCTAAGATCAGCAGCTAAAAAAGATTCGGTATCCGAACAATCCGTTACAGAATGCATGCAACCAGGGACTTCCAAGAATTCCGATTTGTCCGTAGTGGTTTCACAATTAGTGGATCCACCTATCTCTCAGAATGTAGCATCACCACCACAAGGGACTACTGAGTCCGGACAACCGGCTCAAGTTGGTTTTGCAGAAACAATGTGTAATGTGTTACTCACCAAAACCCTTGATTCAATCATTTTTAAAAAAGAAACAAAAGTAAGACAACATCGTCTGAAATTAATTACACTCGATATTCAAAATTTAATCGATACTATCACTTTAGCAAAAGTCGACGTTTTCAATACAAAAATTTTAAATGAAAAAGACATAAAAGAAATCTTTAGACACGAAAATAAACCAATTGTACTATCAGATTTACTAGACATTTCAACATTCAAAATAGTAAAAAACCAAGATTTACTTATAATATATATAAAATACCCAATAATTAATAATATTTGTAGTTTGTATACATCAAGGGCAATTGCCCAAAATAATGGAAAATTAATAATAGACGATAAGACAGCGTATTGCAACGGAATATTTTATAAGATAACAACTTTTAAAAAATAAATATTTAATAATTATTGTAAACTTCCTAACGAGAGTTCCTGTTTCATAAATTTATTAAATGGAAAAAAAGCAAACTGTTAAAAAATTAGGGAAAAAAATAAAAACTTTGAAAATTTTGATGATGGCGCCATTCTCCTCACCGGAGAAAACATTGTTAACAAAACAAAATTAAACGGCGTATTTCTGATTTTATTTAATGAAAGCATCGTCATTAATAACGTAAAATACATTAATGAAAAGCAAAAACTGTTAGAATACATAACACAATATAAATATAATAATTATATGATCACAGACTACATCTTCTCAAACGATTCCGAATTAAGTTTATATAACATAAACATCATAAATCCATTTTTAAAAATCGGAAATACAAAAATACCCCTAGAGCTAATATTGTTAATATTAATAATTACCTCCTTAATCATATACAAATCACCCGAAATCTTAAACAAAATAATACAACATATTCAAAAAAAACGCACCAAAACAAAAATAGAAATAGAAATCCCAGAACCCGAAAATACAATTGAAACCATTACAGAGAATGAACCCGAAAATAAATAGAAATAACATTTGCTGAACTTAACAATAGAATCTCCTCCCTCGCATCACACTTGTAATAAATCGGGACGATTCATCTTAGGAGGGAGAGAATTAACTATAACTTTAATTAAAGATTCTAATTAATATCGTAAACAATTTATTTTGGCAGAGCTTACTACTGAGTTCTCACAGGTGCTTATCTTATAAACATTTCCACCCTCGCAAACGGCGAGCCAAGCTTGAGACAGACGTAAACAAATTCCCCCTAGCTAGCCGCCAAAGGCCAGCGAAACTTTAGACTAAACATCCGTTAGAATCCCAACACCGCGAACCCTCTTTTTTAGGCATCGCGTTCGCTTCCAAATTTTCCATGCTGATCACAGCAATCTTAATCGGTAATTAGCTTCAGAAACCAAGACTTCGGAAAATTACGAAGATAAACTTTAAAAGCTTCGATCCCGAGGCAACAAGGGAGGAGAACCAACTCAAGCTTGGGCAGTCGTGAAATAAGTCTAGGAATGATTGTATTCTAAGTCTAGGTGAAGTTTATTTAATAAAAATTATATTTTTTTAAGTACATTCGGTATCGTATTTGTAATTGGCGCCCAACGTGGGGTCCGCGCTGTAAAAAATATCGAAATGAAATAAAAGATATTCGCGAGTGTTCCCATAAAAATAAATCATAGACCCGAAAATAAAAAAGGTTTCTATGTAAAAAAACAAAACGTCCGGATAAAAAAAACCAGAGCATAAAGTGAAGAATTTATTGTGCTGAGAAACAACTAAAGTGAAAATCTAAAAAACACAATTAAAAGTGCAACACTTTAAATAAAGAATTAAAAAAGGGCCAGAATACGCCAAATAATAAAAGTGAAAAATTACAATAATATATTAAATATAAATTATCCAGGAAAATAAAAAATCGCAAAAAGTGCAAAACTACAAACAATAATAAATATTTCCAAAAAAAAAAAAATAAATAAAATAAATAAAATACTTATAAAACGCCAAATATAATAAAAAAAAGGGGTGCAAAAATTAAATTTACAAAACGCAAATATAAAACAGTGCAAAAATACAGCATCATTTTTAATATTCCTAAAGAGTAATATAAATCATCAAAAATTATTTTTTTTTTTTTATAAAATAAAACAAAATAAAAAAAATTAAAGAAAACAAATAAAAAACATACAAAAAGCTACACGAAAACAAAAAAGAAAAAACTATAGAAAGTGACACACACAAACAATTTGATAAAACCAAGAAGTACCAAGAAAAGGAACGAAACAAAATTACTGGGAGAAGACTAAGAAGACCCAGGACCCACCAGGACACCGAAGACAACAAATCGTGAGAGTAGAATTAGCATTATAAAAATATTTAAATAAGAAAGAAATTATTATCTACAATTCTAAACAATATTCAATATATATAAAACTAATCTTCATAAATAAACACAGAAAGATTTTGCTAAAAGTGATAGATTAATCCTGGAAGAGTTAATAAACGCATTACAAAATTTTAAAATGACTGATACAAATGGTCCGTCGACAAGCCGAAGCGCTAACAAACAAACACCCAAATAAACATTAATCACAGATTTAATTGTCCGATTGATTGCTAGTAATGTAACCCCTTTACAAGACGAAATAAAAAATTTACGTACCCTTTTAGACTCAAGAGCTAATTTAGTAACCGAATAACAAGTCGAACAGATTGACGATAACATAACATGCGACGAAACTTTGGAGGTAGTAAAATCCGTTCCCCAGTTTTCCGGAAGTTTAGAAAATTATGTGGGCTGGCGGGAAGCCGCTGAAACCGCAATGGGATTATACGTTCGTAAAAGCCGCAGGTATTTTGTAGCTTTAACCATTTTAAAAAATAAAATAATAGGAAAGGCAAATGATGCCTTAACAAATCACGGAACGGTGTTAAACCTCGACTCAATTTTAGCCAGGCTCGACTTCGTCTTTAGCGACAAAAGACCTATCCACATAATTGAACAGGAACTAAGCGTCCTTACACAAAATAAATTCTCAGTTATGGACTTTTATAATTTGGTTAATAACAAATTAACCTTACTAATAAATAAAACCATAATGACTTACGGGAAAGAAAATCCCATAACCACAGAAACAAACCTCAGACATAGGCAAAATGCCTTGAGAGTGTTTATAACTGGCCTAAACGGCTCAATTTCCGGCATGTTATTTTCCCTTAACCCTCCAGACTTGCCAAACGCATTAGCCAGAGTGCAAGAAATGGAAAGCAACCAGATGAGGGCACGGTTCGCTTATCGTTTTAGCGCTCCTCAACGCCGCTTTAACGAAAACCCACGAACTTCATATGATTCATATTATAAATTTGACAACAATAATCAGGGCAATCAATTGCGCCTGAATAGAACCAATGATAATATTCAAAATTATCAAGGGCAAAAAGCCAACTAACAATACACCAACAAACATGGCTATCAAAATATTAGTTATCAAAATAATAATAACTCTCAAATTACTAATAGCTATAAAAACCCGAATAACTATCAAAATACTAATAGTTATCAAAATCATAATAACTATCAGTATAACAACGCTCGGTTCAATTCAAACACAACTAATAATGTTTGGACACAAGCGAATAATACTTATCAAAACAGGAGTGAGCCAATGGAAGTGGACGCCAGCATCCAATTCCAAAATAAAAATTATAATCCTAATAACCAATCATTTCCCAAAGGCTGGCAGTACCAAAACAAAAATAATAATTTCCAAACAAACTCCTATAACCAAGAAAGAAACCCATTTCAACAAGCAGAACAGCCAGCTAAGCGCACACAAGTTGAGTCATCAGCTCAACCAAAAAACAAACAAATGCGCATAAATAATATTCAAGAGGACCATTTTTTAGAAGAACAATAGGCCTGCCACACATTTTTCGGCAGGACAAGAAAATAAATAAAAAATTTAATATTTTGATAGACACAGGAGCTACAGCCTGTTATATAAAAAAGGCATTTACCAAAACGGGATAGAATTACCTATTTATAAGAGAGTATCCACAGTCAATGGATACTCAATAATTAAAATATACCACTACATAACAATTTTTCAAACAAAACACATATTTTATGAAATCGAAGGTTTAAAAGCAGATTTAATAATAGGATATAATTTACTAAGAAAGATAGGAGCAGTTATTGACATAAGCAATAATACAATAAAATATAATGGGAAAACGGAACAATTGCATTATGAAGAAAAATGAAACTTATTAGAATCAAATAATGAAACAACCATACTTCCCCTAAAAAAATATATACTAGATAGATATTTTAACCATGAAAGTTTTACGAATAAAAATACAGCTAGCATAGAGAGTTTGGGGTATATAAACCCCGAACAAGCCATTAATGTCAATTCCGACACAATCAGTTTGGGACAATCAAGTTCCGAACGCGCCGTCGACGATATTTCCGACACAGATGAGTCAAACAGTTTGGGATCTTTAGATTCCGACCACGCAGTAGATGTCAAGCTCGACATAAACAAAATAAACATTTCAGAAGATGAAAATATAGGTAGCAACTTCGACAATACCCTCGATATTAATAATTCAGAAAACACTACTGACGAAACAATAATAACCAATTATACAGAAAAAATAGTAAATACAATAAAAAAAGTACACTCAGAAATAAATACGAATTTTCCATTCCGGACAGATGTTCGATGCGAGATAGACACAATTAATGACAAACCAATTTATTCATGACAGTACCCATATTCACAAGCAGTAAATGGGTTTGTGAATCAGGAAATAAGTCGTATGCTTGAAGGCGAAATCATTAGACCCAGCAAAAGCCCTTATAATTCGCCTATGATTGTAGTATCAAAGAAAGGTACTAATGAAGACGGCACCCCCAAACACAGACTCTGCATTGATTTTAGAAAATTAAACCTCAACACAATTCCGGATAGATACCCCATGCAGGATCCGTCAGTTATTTCTTAAATCTTGATAAAAGAATCATACGTAGAAAAAACTTCATTTTCCATTAACAACGGAAAATACGAATTCATAAGAATGCCATTCGGGCTTACAAATGCGCCCAGAATTTTCCAGAGAGCAATGGACGATATACTTAGAGAACATATTGGAAAATTCTGCCATGTTTACATGGACGATATAATTACTTTTTCTCACTCCCTCAAAACACATTTAAATGACCTCAATTCGATAATTAACATTCTACACGAAGCCAATATGAAAATATCACTAGAAAAATCCCAATTTTTTAAAATGGAAACATCATTTCTAGGATATGTAGTATCACAGAACGTTATTAAAACCGACCCTCAAAAAATAGAAACCATATCGAAATATCCTATTCCCAAAAATATCAGAGAGCTGCGTAGCTTCCTGGGACTCACAGGATACTATAGAAAATTCGTAAAAAATTACGCGTCCATTGCCGAACCCCTAACCAGATTTTAAGAAGGCTCCAATGGAAAAATTTCAAAGAGAATGTCAAAGAATGTCTCAATTACTCTCGATGATCCGGCAATCCAGGCCATTAACGAACTAAAAGAACAACTAATTAGCTACATAGAACTAGTTCAACCAGATTACACAAAAAAATGTACATTAACAACAGACGCCTCTGATTTAGCTATAGGAGCAGTGCTCTCCCAAAACGGAAACCCAATTACCTTTATATCTAAAACACTCAATAAAACCGAAAGAAATTACGCTACCAATAAAAAAGAACTTCTAGCGATAGTTTGGGCACTAAAAAACTTAAGAAATTATTTATACGGAGTATCAGGACTAGAAATACATACGGACCATCAACCGCTCTCTTACGCTATTTCGGATAAAAACCCAAATGTTGAATTAAAAAGATGGTTTAATTACATAGAAAGTTTTAACCCAAAAATTATATATAAGCCTGGTACTACTAATGTAGTAGCGGATGCCCTTTCTAGAATCGAAATAAATAATATAACAGAAGAAGAGAATGAAGAATCCACGGATTCTGGCACTCAACATTCAGCCGAAAGCAGCTTTGATAACATAATTAACGAAACAAAAAAAACCCTTAATCAGTTTAAACAACAACTTCTATTAGCAAAAGGAAACTTTACAATACATGAACAAATCAATGTCTTCGACAACAGAAGGCATATCATAGAATATGACTAACCAGAAAACTTAATTACAATTCTAAAAGAATTTCTACAACCGAATATTAGCACAGGAATCCACTGCACCCCTGAAGTATTGTACGAAATTCAAATTCCACTAAAAGATAATTTTACAAATAAATTTCTATATACAAACATTTTTGTTGAAGATATAACAAATAACGAAGATAAAGCAATAATAATAGAGGAAACCCATTGTCGAGCTCACAGAGGATTAGATGAGAATTATAAACAAATCAGCAGGCTATACTATTGGCCAAACTTATACAAAAAATTAAAGGAATATATCACGAATTGCGAAATTTGTAATACAAATAAATACAACAGAAATCCAATTCAAATCCCTATCGGAGAAGCTCCAATTTGAAAAATAGAAGGTCAAAATTTACATATTGATATTTATTACGCACAAAATCTAACGTTTTTAACTTGCATCGATTCATACTCTAAATACCTCGTTGTAAAAGAAATTAGTAACAAAAAAAACAATGACTCAAAAGTATACGAATTACTTCAAACATTTCCACTGGTAAAAACAATTATGATAGATAACGAGCCGAGTTTCGTATCGGCTCAGTTTAAATCCTTTTTACAACGTTCTGGAATATCAATTTATTATACAGACCCTAGACATAGCCTATCAAACGGACAAGTTGAATGAGTTCATTCAACCTTAACAGAAATAGCTCGTTGTATTAAAGACGAGTACCGCCTCCTAGATTATTCTGAAATTATTATAAGAGCAGCAAAAAATTACAATTTTACAATTCACTCAGTGACAAATCAAAAACCTTACGACATCTTGTTTAATAAAATAAATCATAGCGACTTACCAGTCAAATTACAGATAGATCATCAAAATAAAAATAGATTACAAAAAAATTATCACGTAGGAGAAGTAGTATACGAAAAAAGATTCGGAGAGAGAAACAAACTAGGTCTAATATTCAAAAAACAAGTCGTTCAGGAAAACTTACCAAACAAAGTAATAATTAATAATAAAAAAAGAGTTATTCATAAAGATAATATTAATTAATTCATCTCTTACAGACGATGGAAATCCCATTTGTCATCGCTATTTTGATTACTTTTTGCCACGAATATTTCAGGAAGTACAATTACTCACCAAAACCCTTGATTCAATCATTTTTAAAAAAGAAACAAAAGTAAGACAACATCGTCTGAAATTAATTACACTCGATATTCAAAATTTAATCGATACTATCACTTTAGCAAAAGTCGACGTTTTCAATACAAAAATTTTAAATGAAAAAGACATAAAAGAAATCTTTAGACACGAAAATAAACCAATTGTACTATCAGATTTACTAGACATTTCAACATTCAAAATAGTAAAAAACCAAGATTTACTTATAATATATATAAAATACCCAATAATTAATAATATTTGTAGTTTGTATACATCAAGGGCAATTGCCCAAAATAATGGAAAATTAATAATAGACGATAAGACAGCGTATTGCAACGGAATATTTTATAAGATAACAACTTTTAAAAAATAAATATTTAATAATTATTGTAAACTTCCTAACGAGAGTTCCTGTTTCATAAATTTATTAAATGGAAAAAAAGCAAACTGTTAAAAAATTAGGGAAAAAAATAAAAACTTTGAAAATTTTGATGATGGCGCCATTCTCCTCACCGGAGAAAACATTGTTAACAAAACAAAATTAAACGGCGTATTTCTGATTTTATTTAATGAAAGCATCGTCATTAATAACGTAAAATACATTAATGAAAAGCAAAAACTGTTAGAATACATAACACAATATAAATATAATAATTATATGATCACAGACTACATCTTCTCAAACGATTCCGAATTAAGTTTATATAACATAAACATCATAAATCCATTTTTAAAAATCGGAAATACAAAAATACCCCTAGAGCTAATATTGTTAATATTAATAATTACCTCCTTAATCATATACAAATCACCCGAAATCTTAAACAAAATAATACAACATATTCAAAAAAAACGCACCAAAACAAAAATAGAAATAGAAATCCCAGAACCCGAAAATACAATTGAAACCATTACAGAGAATGAACCCGAAAATAAATAGAAATAACATTTGCTGAACTTAACAATAGAATCTCCTCCCTCGCATCACACTTGTAATAAATCGGGACGATTCATCTTAGGAGGGAGAGAATTAACTATAACTTTAATTAAAGATTCTAATTAATATCGTAAACAATTTATTTTGGCAGAGCTTACTACTGAGTTCTCACAGGTGCTTATCTTATAAACATTTCCACCCTCGCAAACGGCGAGCCAAGCTTGAGACAGACGTAAACAAATTCCCCCTAGCTAGCCGCCAAAGGCCAGCGAAACTTTAGACTAAACATCCGTTAGAATCCCAACACCGCGAACCCTCTTTTTTAGGCATCGCGTTCGCTTCCAAATTTTCCATGCTGATCACAGCAATCTTAATCGGTAATTAGCTTCAGAAACCAAGACTTCGGAAAATTACGAAGATAAACTTTAAAAGCTTCGATCCCGAGGCAACAAGGGAGGAGAACCAACTCAAGCTTGGGCAGTCGTGAAATAAGTCTAGGAATGATTGTATTCTAAGTCTACGTGAAGTTTATTTAATAAAAATTATATTTTTTTAAATACATTCGGTATCGTATTTGTAATTTGCACTTTAACTTTTTTACGCTCCCGCTCTCTTGCTCTCTTTGCTTTGAAAGTTCTAAGCGTGCAGTTTCTGCGCTCTTGCGCTACTTATAACTGCTCGCTTATAAATTTCAATTCGCTTTCTTGGTACAGTGGTCTCAATAAATAAAATGAATAATACAAATTTAGTCAGCTTCTGCAAAAAATGCAGCCTCGTAATCAGGGCTGACCAGTCTAATCTGACTTGCTGGCTGTGTGAAAATATGGTGCACACCAAGTGCGCCGGTTTTACTGGCCGGACAAGTGATGACCTTTCAAAGGGGCCCAATTTGCAGTTTTGTTGTGACGCTTGTGTCGAGGTTGAGAACGAGATGAAATCGTTCATGCGCCAAACTAAAGGCGGCCTGATGGGGCTGATTAGCGGTTTCGGAGTTGCTAGAGATAGTTTTCGCCGAGCTGATGATCTCCTCTCTGCGCTGGACTCGCAGTTTAATAGTCGTAAGCTATTAGAAGCGCAAAAAGGCCGCTGGTGGTAAGGAGCAAAAGGGGAACACCCCGCAACCGAAATCAAAAGAACAACAGAGCATTCCGGCGGATCAGCAGCTGAATTCAGCAAACCCTCAAATGTTGCTAAGATCAGCAGCTAAAAAAGATTCGGTATCCGAACAATCCGTTACAGAATGCATGCAACCAGGGACTTCCAAGAATTCCGATTTGTCCGTAGTGGTTTCACAATTAGTGGATCCACCTATCTCTCAGAATGTAGCATCACCACCACAAGGGACTACTGAGTCCGGACAACCGGCTCAAGTTGGTTTTGCAGAAACAATGTGTAACGTGTAACGACTGGATGTGGCAGACGAACCCCGAATTCTGCAGTTGCGGGGCACGCTATAGGATCCGGCACTCACTCGTCGGCTTTGGGGGTGGAGGTCTTGCGCCTACAGATTCGCCAACTGACCACATATTATTATTACTAAGATTGGAATTGAGCGTGCTAGCGACAAGAGAGGATAGATAACTAAAACCGGAAGAGAATGATAACTAAATTCTGGAATAAGTATTACAGGGACAGAAAAGATTATGAGAAAGTTAGCTAAGCGAATCCACGAATGGTATTGTGGTCGCGTATGGCCCTCCCAACCTATGATCACCACCTTAAAGCATGGCTTCGGTGACCCCTTGTTACCCTACGATCGAGAAATCATCAGCTTAGTTCAGTTCAAGTCGTTCAGATATACATGGTTTTATTTAGGTTTACCATCTTAATTAATTTTCTTTTGATAGCGATAAATAATAATTTATAAAAGAAGTAGATTTATACAGATGATAAAGTAGAGCGAGGTAATATTCATAATGATATATATAATAAATGATAATATAATAATAATAATATATAATGCATTTAATCGATATTAATTTTATCATAAAGAAATAGTTTTTCATTTGCTTTAGGTATTGTTAAAGAAATAGTTTTGTATTAGTTCTAGGAATTCAATATGTTATTTAGTCTCAGGTTTTCTTTGAGAGACATTCTTCAAAAATTTTAATTCAAATTTAAAACAATATAGACTTTAAGAGTCAACAATCGGCGACCGTAATTTAAGTTAGCTTCATTCAAAAATTTGCCTCCACATCCGATTTTATCTACAATTCGTGTTAATTAATTTATAAAGAATTTATTTAATTTTATACTTTTAAAGATCGGAGTGGCTATGTTTTTACTTTATATAATTAATTCTCAACCTGACCTAGCCTCCTGGCAGTTCGAAAACTTATTATGATTTAAATATCTTGACCAGTCTAATCTGACTTGCTGGCTGTGTGAAAATATGGTGCACACCAAGTGCGCCGGTTTTACTGGCCGGACAAGTGATGACCATTCAAAGGGGCCAATTTGCAGTTTTGTTGTGACGCTTGTGTCGAGGTTGAGAACGAGATGAAATCGTTCATGCGCCAAACTAAAGGCGGCCTGATGGGGCTGATTAGCGGTTTCGGAGTTGCTAGAGATAGTTTTCGCCGAGCTGATGATCTCCTCTCTGCGCTGGACTCGCAGTTTAATAGTCGTAAGCTATTAGAAGCGCAAAAAGGCCGCTGGTGGTAAGGAGCAAAAGGGGAACACTACGCAACCGAAATCAAAAGAACAACAGAGCATTCCGGCGGATCAGCAGCTAATTTCAGCAAACCCTCAAATGTTGCTAAGATCAGCAGCTAAAAAAGATTCGGTATCCGAACAATCCGTTACAGAATGCATGCAACCAGGGACTTCCAAGAATTCCGATTTGTCCGTAGTGGTTTCACAATTAGTGGATCCACCTATCTCTCAGAATGTAGCATCACCACCACAAGGGACTACTGAGTCCGGACAACCGGCTCAAGTTGGTTTTGCAGAAACAATGTGTAACGTGTAACGACTGGATGTGGCAGACGAACCCCGAATTCTGCAGTTGCGGGGCACGCTATAGGATCCGGCACTCGCTCGTCGGCTTTGGGGGTGGAGGTCTTGCGCCTACAGATTCGCCAACTGACCACATATTATTATTACTAAGATTGGAATTGAGCGTGCTAGCGACAAGAGAGGATAGATAACTAAAACCGGAAGAGAATGATAACTAAATTCTGGAATAAGTATTACAGGGACAGAAAAGATTATGAGAAAGTTAGCTAAGCGAATCCACGAATGGTATTGTGGTCGCGTATGGCCCTCCCAACCTATGATCACCACCTTAAAGCATGGCTTCGGTGACCCCTTGTTACCCTACGATCGAGAAATCATCTGCTTAGTTCAGTTCAAGTCGTTCAGATATACATGGTTTTATTTAGGTTTACCATCTTAATTAATTTTCTTTTGATAGCGATAAATAATAATTTATAAAAGAAGTAGATTTATACAGATGATAAAGTAGAGCGAGGTAATATTCATAATGATATATATAATAAATGATAATATAATAATAATAATATATAATGAATTTAATCGATATTAATTTTATCATAAAGAAATAGTTTTTCATTTGCTTTAGGTATTGTTAAAGAAATAGTTTTGTATTAGTTCTAGGAATTTATTATGTTATTTAGTCTCAGGTTTTCTTTGAGAGACATTCTTCAAAAATTTTAATTCAAATTTAAAACAATATAGACTTTAAGAGTCAACAATCGGCGACCGTAATTTAAGTTAGCTTCATTCAAAAATTTGCCTCCACATCCGATTTTATCTACAATTCGTGTTAATTAATTTATAAAGAATTTATTTAATTTTATACTTTTAAAGATCGGAGTGGCTATGTTTTTACTTTATATAATTAACTCTCAACCTGACCTAGCCTCCTGGCAGTTCGAAAACTTATTATGACTTAAATATCTTGGATTTCATTGCTTTTCTTATCATATTAATTTTCTTTGTTTTTGGGTTTTATGACACGCGTTGGTTTTCTTCAAACAAAAGCTCTTTGATCTTTTAAATCATACTTGGTTGAGATTAAATTAAACTGATTGATCACGAGGCAAGGATTTACTGGCATTGAGGTTAAGCCCTACCGGTCGATATGCAAAGCTAGGTTAGGACCGTTTACACACGCGGCGCTTTGACAAAGAAATGGGTTTAAACTCCGGGATTTGTTAGATTTATTTGTCCCTCGGCAGCCTCACAGATGGATGCGCGCATCCCACGAAACTTAGCTATTGTACGGAGGCGCGGCGCGTTGGACATCGGGACAGGTTATGTCGCTGAATTAAACCGCCCTGGGGTCTTCAGGTCGCTCTGCAAGGTCTACACTTCGAATATCACATATATGCCTCGTAGATAAGGTATTGCTGGTTACTGATCACTCCAAATCATCTCCCGCGGCACAACCTAGCGATTTCAATTAAATTAATTACAGATGTGGCAACCAAAAGGGTAATGCAAACTATACCTAGCGATTGTGCCACGTAACTTGATTTTTTTTGGCTTTTGTGTGGCGGTAATCCTCTTGGCCGACTCAATATGTTGCGACTTCGGCGGCAACTTGCGGCAATATTGACTGCGGTTTCCACCAGAAATTTCTAATACCTGTAGTAAATTTTGGTTGTAGGTCAAACACGCAACAAATTTAAGCCAAATGCAAGTGCACTTACTGCGAACTTCACTGGCCGATATTTGTGGCTGGCACTGGTTGCTGGATCGCACTTAGGATACTGGATGCCACTCACAATCTGATATTTCGGCTTATAGCCTTTCAACACTGTGAAATTTGTAAGCTGCTGGCACGTCTGTCTCACTTGCAGGTTGAAATAAGAAGATCGTAACCGGAATCAGATAGATACCAGCGAGGATTTTGGCGGAAATATATATCATATGACGACCGATAGGTGTCTAGAACTTTCCATAACCATCCTGGCTCAGCTGTTCGAAATATCGATAAATCGGGTCAGGTGGCAACACTCGGTCAAGGTTTAATTGAATTTTGGTTCGCCAGTCGCTACAGGCGCCGTTACAAAACCCCCCCGCTAGAATCAGGCTAGGGTATTCAGCTCTAGATACCCTAGACAGATACCGCCTGTAGTCGCATCACAGGCGAATGTCTTTCGCCTGATAGTTGCCTAAGAGTCGACCTTGTAAGTCCTCCAGTTCGTAATAAGATCTTCCCAATTTCCTTCGAACTCGGGCTTTTACAAATGATGTTCCAAACTTTGCGTTATAGCCGGTCTGAAAACAACATTGCTTGAAATTGCGACGAAATACTTCTTGCCCTTCTGCAAAGGAAACGTCTCTCGAGCGCAAATTATAACGTTTTTCGTTCCCATCGTGAGCTTTCTGCATTTGCTTAGTCGCTTACTCTCGGACTATTTCAAACGAATCTTTTCTATTAAACAACAAAGAACGATCATCCAACATGTTCAGTCTCCTTAGCAAGGAATAACTAGAACCGGAAGTTACCATATGCTGGCCGAAAGCCATATAGTACGGCGTTGTACCGATACTAGCATGAATCGAGGACCTTTAGGCACAGCAAATCCTATTTAAATACTCATCTCAGTCTTTTTGATCTGGACTAAGGTAAGCTCGAATCCCTGAAATAACGGAGCGATTGACACGCTCGGAGGCGTTAGCTTGAGGCGAATGAACAGCCGTCAGCACGTGTGAAACTTCATACTGCTTCATCAGTTTCTTAAATGCTTCATAACGGAACTGGGATCCGTTGTCTGATACGACAGTTTCCGGGACACCGAAAGTCATGAAAAGCTCGCCTTCGAGGTACTTAATAACAAGCTAGCGTTAATCTTCTTCACAGGCTTAAGAAACACAAACTTAAAGAAATGATCGAGGACTATGAAAATCCCGATATTCCCGCTTCACGAACGTGAGTAAGGTCCGAGAAAATCGATGAATATTCGTTGGAAAAGTCGCACGGTTTCTGGCGCTTTTCCTAGCGGTGGTCTGAGAACATGATTCGGTGGTTTAATCGCCTTACATGTCTCACAGGCATTAACGTATGCTTTCACGTCAGGTACGAGGCGAGGCCAAAAATAATATCTCCTAACGCGCTCGACAGTCTTATGTATCCCGCCGTGAGAAGCCAATGGACTGTTATGCGCTTGGAAAAGGACTTCGGGAACCAGTTCTGATGGTATCCAAAGCTTCCAAGCGAATCCGTCGTGTACTTGTTCCCCAGTCAAATGTTCTGCTTTTCTGTACAAGTACCCATCTTCTGTTTTAAGATCAGGGAAATTATCTTTCTTCTCTTCGACCTTTGCCACTAAATCTTTGTAAGCAGGAGAATTAAAGTGGTTCGAAGTTAAATCGTCTAACAAACCTTCTCGCAAATCTACTGACATAAGCCATTTAAGCGAGGCGTGGTCGGTAATGATAGTGAAATCATGTCCCTTCACGTAAGCTCTAAAATTCTTCAAGGCTACTATCGCCGCCAAACACTCCTGCTCGGTCACGGTATAGCTTTTCTGAGCTCGATTAAGTTATTTTCCTGCACGTTTGATGTGAACTGCGATCTCCCTAAGTACGTCAAGATGATTCTCAAAGTTTGACGATACTACCAGAAGGTCGTCTAAGTATATGGATACCTCGTTTCTGAGATGTGCTGGGACAACTTTGTCTATCAAGCGAGACATTGTGCTTGTGGCATTACAAAGCCCAAAAGGCATTACTTTGAATTGGTAGAGTGGCCTTACGGGGACTGTGAATGCCGCCTTGTCTCTGGATTGGACTTCCAACGGTTTTTGCCAATAGGCGTCTTTCAAGTCGAGGATGGTAATATATTCGGCTTATGGCAACCGACTTAAGATGCCGCTAATTTGGGGAAGAGGATAGGCGTCTTTTTCTGTGAGACTATTGACCTTTCGGCAATCTAAACAAATCCTCACTTTGCCAGGTTTAGTAACCAGGCGCTTTCTGATTCTTCAATAACCCCTAATTGCAACATTCTGTCTATCTTTGCGTACATACTCTTCTCAACGGCTGGTGAGACAGGGAAATGACGCTGTTTAATTGGCTTGGCACTACCTACGTCAATTGTATGTGTAATTAAACTTGTCTGGCCAAGACCTTCCTGGGTTATCCTTCTTCATGAGTGCTCTAGCTAAATCACCTCCAAAACAACTTATGGATGCCCCGGAGTCAAGTAAACCGTACACGGTACGATCTAATAAGCGTATTGTCAAAAACGGTCGAGGATCTCTTGTTTCTATCGGAACAGAACAAATATATTTCAATCCCAACCGACAGGTTCTAACGTTTTGCCAAAACGATTCGATTCTTCTAGAACTCCGAGACTTGAATTTTTCCAAAGGAGGGTTGTGACAAAGTTTTGAATGTTAAATATCAGGTAAAATATTATCTTTACAATGCAGCAAAGAGCTGCCTTTTGGAACGTCAGGGATACTTTGTGGTGCCATGAATGGTGCACCCACGTCTAATCGGTCATTGTTGACTGGTTCCGATAGGTATTCGAAGTTTTCGGTCTGTACACTTTTTTGTACACTTTACGCAATTGGTCTTGTAAGTGTTATCTGCACCACAGCCTTAACAAAAAAGTCGTTTATCGGCTAAACAATCCTGGTAAACGTGTCCCTCCTTGCGGCAGTTCCAGCATTTAAGGTAAACGCGTCTACTTCTAGATCGTTTTCCGATTCAGAACCTTTATGAGAATCAGATTCTGGAATCAGTTTCGATATTTCGCGTCTAAATAGGTTACCTTTACTATACCCGTGCGCGCGTTTAACGTCGTCGAGGAAAGCTTCGCGACAGGTTCCTCTTAGCTCAGAGACTGTTGAGATATCGACATTCAGTAGTTCATGTCGTATCTCAGGCCATAGATTATTCTTGAGAACTCGGACAAGTTTTCGCGAGCTCCAAGGTAGTTCGAGTTGATCGACTAAAACGTTTACGCTATCGTAAAAGCTATAAAATGTTTCACTAGGCTTCTGCTTCCTGTTTCGGATTAACTCCTCGATGTCAATATCATCTCTTGTCTGACGAAATTGCATGCGCAAAGCCGAACATAGCCTATCCCAGCGGACTTCGGTTACCGATTTATGGTAACGCCAAAAAAAATCGTTGGCTTTGCCCTCAAAAAGAACGCTGGCGTTCTTGCAAAGAACCGAGAAATTTCCATCTAATGTTTGATGCGTTAGCGCCTCAACTCTATAAATGAAGTTATCTACTGAGACTCCTGTTCCCGAATATTTAATCTTCCAACCGTTTAAAATGTGAACGACCTTGTCGGGTCTATTTATGAGATCGGACATGTTACTTCGGTGAGAGCCTGGGAAGCCTATGTTAGGCATGAGCCGATGTCTGTTTTGTATTTGTTCGACAGCACAAACTGGCTCATTCTCAGCCACGTCTACTGGTGGAGGAGTGGCGGATCTCTCTTCGCCGCCCACAGCGGAATTTGGCGGAGTTGTGATCAGTCTCTGTACAGTTTCTTCTACTGCATTTTGGATTAAATCGGTAATCTTCTCTGAAAGAAGCGAGAATAGTCTTCGCTCCATGGAGACCATAGTGACTGTGTTAATTGCTGTTGCTTGATCAGTAACACTATCGTTGCTGCTCTGAGCGCTTCTAGATGGACCTGGGGTATCGATTACTTCAGGTTGGAGATCTTTGGATTGAGACCGAGTTTACAAACCATTTTCGACTACTGGCCTGCAGGAAACTTTGCATACTGGGCACAAGTCGCTTTTCTTGAAATGCGCATCAATGCACTTCTTATGAAATTCGTGATGACATATTGTTTCGAAAATTTCAGGGACTGATTTAATTTCGGCCTTGCATATCGGACAGACTGGCTTGGTGGCTTCCTGTGAGCCTTTGCTTGGTGATCGGTCTATCCCCATTTTTAGAATATTTTTAGAAATAATAAATTCTTTAAAGAAATATAAAACCAACGAGTAATCTTCGTAGTAGATACAACAAAATCTTTTCGATATATAAACCAAGAAATTAGTAAAACTGAACTTTTTGCTTGATGTTCCCCGTATCGTAGGATAAATATATATTATAACTGCTAAACTTTCTCGGAAAAATTATAGGAGACAGATAAAGTGGACTTCTCGTTTTCTTACTTAAAATTAAATCCAAGGAGGTGGTTAAATTTTTCTAAAATGTATTGCGGACAGAGTATAGTTCGAAAACCAATAATGGTGTATTCCTGCTACACAAAAAAAAATTTAATCCCTCTAAGGCTAAACGAAATTAAACTTCTATAGGTCCTTCGTGGATAGTGTACCACTTGAAGTTGTACCTATTTTCCGAAACGCTTGAGTCTATAAAACTATTTAATTTACAAAGTGTAGTTAAGACAATGATGTAGTAAATCAGATAGGGTCAGAAGATCTACCGTAGTTTGATACATTCTGCATTTTCCTCGGACTAAGTTTTCTAAACATCACGGACTAAATAAAGGAAAATCCTAACTCTGATTGTTAATTTTGGCCAGAAAGAAAACTAATGTTCTTTGTCTCTGTTCTCCAAAAGAATTGACAATCCAAGAAAGGTATTTTGTATAGTAAGGAAAGTGAAAGTTGAAATTAAAGAACAAGAGAGAACGCTATAGTCGGGTGCCCCGACTATCAGATACCCGTTACTCAGGTAAAGGGAGTGCGAGGGAGATGGATATAGAAACTTTGATCAAGCATAACTTTTTAACGAATGGTCCGATTTGAAAAATGTCTTCTACATTTCGATAGGTATTGATAAACACAATAAAACTGCATTTTTACTTTTCCGAAATATTTAAATTTTTAAAATCGTATATAAGCGATTGTGGGCGTTAAAGGGGGCGTGGCACCATTTTGAAACAAACTTGCGCTGCGTAGGAACTCCTAAAATCTACATGCCAAATGCCAATCTTCTAGCTTTTATAGTTTCCGAGATCTCAGCGTTCATACGGACAGACAGACGGACAGACAGACGGACAGACAGACGGACAGACAGACGGACAGACGGACAGACGGACAGACGGACATGGCTAGATCGACTCGGCTAGTGATCCTGATCAAGAATATATATACTTTATAGGGTCGGAAACGCTTCCTTCTAGCTGTTACATACTTTTGCACGAATACAATATACCCTTTTACTCTACGAGTAACGGGTATAAATATGGAAAAGAATTCAAATTAATTTATTGGTGAGTCTTAATGAGTGACTACTGTACTCACTAAGGCCCCACAAGTTGGGCGCCACCTTTTCTTAATAATAATAATGAATTATCTCTGTAACGTGTAACGACTGGATGTAGCAGACGAACTCGGGAATCTGCAGTTGCGGGGCACGCTATAGGATCCGGCACTCGCTCGTCGGCTTTGGGGGTGGAGGTCTTGCGCATACAGATTCGCCAACTGACCACATATTATTATTACTAAGATTGGAATTGAGCGTGCTAGCGACAAGAGAGGATAGATAACTAAAACCGGAAGAGAATGATAACTAAATTCTGGAATAAGTATTACAGGGACAGAAAAGATTATGAGAAAGTTAGCTAAGCGAATCCACGGATGGTATTGTGGTCGCGTATGGCCCTCCCAACCTATGATCACCACCTTAAAGCATGGCTTCGGTGACCCCTTGATTCCCTACGATCGAGAAATCATCAGCTTAGTTCAATTCAAGTCGTTCAGATATACATGGTTTTATTTAGGTTTACCATCTTAATTAATTTTCTTTTGATAGCGATAAATAATAATTTATAAAAGAAGTAGATTTATACAGATGATAAAGTAGAGCGAGGTAATATTCATAATGATATATATAATAAATGATAATATAATAATAATAATATATAATGCATTTAATCGATATTAATTTTATCATAAAGAAATAGTTTTTCATTTGCTTTAGGTATTGTTAAAGAAATAGTTTTGTATTAGTTCTAGGAATTCAATATGTTATTTAGTCTCAGGTTTTCTTTGAGAGACATTCTTCAAAAATTTTAATTCAAATTTAAAACAATATAGACTTTAAGAGTCAACAATCGGCGACTGTAATTTAAGTTAGCTTCATTCAAAAATTTGCCTCCACATCCGATTTTATCTACAATTCGTGTTAATTAATTTATAAAGAATTTATTTAATTTTATACTTTTAAAGATCGGAGTGGCTATGTTTGTTTAATTTTTTGTTCACTTCACGAATCGGCGAGAAATTTGTATGAAAATATAAAGGTATAATGAAAGGGTTTATTAGGTGTGACTCACGGCATTTCCTCCGACTTTGAAGATCGATCTCCGGACGGGATGAGTTGGCTGTAATCTAAATAAAGGCGATATTTCTCGCTATGGGGGACTTTTAAAACAAAATTATACTTTTCACTCATTTCTCTGGGATACACAAACGGTTTGAATAAATTTGCCCAACCAGTACCGATTTCAACGCATTTTCTCGATTAATTTAAAAAGAAAGTAACATATTTTCGCTCAAACATACAAAAACTTAGCTCTTCTTAAATTAATACCTCTTCTTGGCTTTTCTTATTACTTTAGACTCGATTAACTTCTTAGTTAAATTTACTTTATATAATTAACTCTCAACCTGACCTAGCCTCCTGGCAGTTCGAAAACTTATTATGATTTAAATATCTTGGATTTCATTGCTTTTCTTATGATATTAATTTTCTTTGTTTTTAGGTTTTATGACACGCGTTGGTTTTCTTCAAACAAAAGCTCTTTGATGTTTTAAATCATACTTGGTTGAGATTAAATTAGCCCTATACATGTACGTAGACAGATGAAACTGATTGATCACGAGGCAAGGATTTACAGGCATTGAGGTTAAGCCCTACCGGTCGATATGCAAAGCTAGGTTAGGACCGTTTACACACGCGGCGCTTTGACAAAGAAATGGGTTTAAACTCCGGGATTTGTTAGATTTATTTGTCCCTCGGCAGCCTCACAGATGGATCCCACGAAACTTAGCTATTGTACGGAGGCGCGTTGGACATCGGGACAGGTTATGTCGCTGAATTAAACCGCCCTGGGGTCTTCAGGTCGCTCTGCAAGGTCTACACTTCGAATATCACATATATGCCTCGTAGATAAGGCATTGCTGGTTACTGATCACTCCAAATCATCTCCCGCGGCACAACCTAGCGATTTCAATTCAATTAATTACAGATGTGGCAACCAAAAGGGTAATGCAAAATATACCTAGCGATTGTGCCACGTAACTTGATTTTTTTTTGGCTTTTGTGTGGCGGTAAATCCTCTAGTTAATTGGCCGACTCAATATGTTGCGGCAATATTGACTGCGGTTTCCACCAGAAATTTCTAATACCTGTAGTAAATTTTGGTTGTAGGTCAAACACGCAACAAATTTAAGCCAAATGCAAGTGCACTTACTGCGAACTTCACTGGCCGATATTTGTGGCTGGCACTGGTTGCTGGATCGCACTTAGGATACTGGATGCCACTCACAATCTGATATTTCGGCTTATAGCCTTTCAACACTGTGAAATTTGTAAGCTGCTGGCACGTCTGTCTCACTTGCAGGTTGAAATAAGAAGATCGTAACCGGAATCAGATAGATACCAGCGAGGATTTTGGCGGAAATATATATCATATGACGACCGATAGGTGTCTAGAACTTTCCATAACCATCCTGGCTCAGCTGTTCGAAATATCGATAAATCGGGTCAGGTGGCAACACTCGGTCAAGGTTTGTTTTAAGTAAGCCTTATGTAGTAGGCTTCCAGGCTGAATTTTGGTTCGCCAGTCGCTACAGGCGCCGTTACAAAACCCCCCCGCTAGAATCAGGCTAGGGTATTCAGCTCTAGATACCCTAGACAGATACCGCCTGTAGTCGCATCACAGGCGAATGTCTTTCGCCTGATAGTTGCCTAAGAGTCGACCTTGTAAGTCCTCCAGTTCGTAATAAGATCTTCCCAATTTCCTTCGAACTCGGGCTTTTACAAATGATGTTCCAAACTTTGCGTTATAGCCGGTCTGAAAACAACATTGCTTGAAATTGCGACGAAATACTTCTTGCCCTTCTGCAAAGGAAACGTCTCTCGAGCGCAAATTATAACGTTTTTAGTTCCCATCGTGAGCTTTCTGCATTTGCTTAGTCGCTTACTCTCGGACTATTTCAAACGAATCTTGCCTATTAAACAACAAAGAACGATCATCCAACATGTTCAGTCTCCTTAGCAAGGAATAACTAGAACCGGAAGTTACCATATGCTGGCCGAAAGCCATATAGTACGGCGTTGTACCGATACTAGCATGAATCGAGGACCTTTAGGCACAGCAAATCCTATTTAAATACTCATCCCAGTCTTTTTGATCTGGACTAAGGTAAGCTCGAATCCCTGAAATAACGGAGCGATTGACACGCTCGGAGGCGTTAGCTTGAGGCGAATGTACAGCCGTCAGCACGTGTGAAACTTCATACTGCTTCATCAGTTTCTTAAATGCTTCAGAACGGAACTGGGATCCGTTGTCTGATACGACAGTTTCCGGGACACCGAAAGTCATGAAAAGCTCGCCTTCGAGGTACTTAATAACAAGCTAGCGTTAATCTTCTTCACAGGCTTAAGAAACACAAACTTAGAGAAATGATCGAGGACTATGAAAATCCCGATATTCCCGCTTCTCGAACGTGAGTAAGGTCCGAGAAAATCGATGAATATTCGTTGGAAAAGTCGCACAGTTTCTGGCGCTTTTCCTAGCGGTGGTCTGAGAACATGATTCGGTGGTTTAATCGCCTTACATGTCTCACAGGCATTAACGTATGCTTTCACGTCAGGTACGAGGCGAGGCCAAAAATAATATCTCCTAACGCGCTCGACAGTCTTATGTATCCCGCCGTGAGAAGCCAATGGACTGTTATGCGCTTGGAAAAGGACTTCGGGAACCAGTTCTGATGGTATCCAAAGCTTCCAAGCGAATCCGTCGTGTACTTTTTCCCCAGTCAAATGTTCTGCTTTTCTGTACAAGTACCCATCTTCTGTTTTAAGATCAGGGAAATTATCTTTTTTCTCTTCGACCTTTGCCACTAAATCTTTGTAAGCAGGAGAATTAAAGTGGTTCGAAGTTAAATCGTCTAACAAACCTTCTCGCAAATCTACTGACATAAGCCATTTAAGCGAGGCGTGGTCGGTAATGATCGTGAAATCATGTCCTTCCACGTAAGCTCTAAAATTCTTCAAGGCTACTATCGCCGCCAAACACTCCTGCTCGGTCACGGTATAGCTTTTCTGAGCTCGATTACGTTTTTTTGAGATAAAGGCTGTACCTGTACCAGCACAGCACCGACACCAGTCTTACTAGCATCGCAATGAATAGCGAACGGTTTGGAAAAGTCCGGGCTGCATAGCACCGGAGCTTCGCTGAGACGACTCTTCAAGATTTTAAAAGCTTCCAGTGCTTCGGGAGTTAGACTGAACCTTCGTTTGGTTGTCATTAAATCGGTTAAAGGCGAAGCGAGAGAGGCAAAATTCGGAACGAATTTGCGGTACCAACCACATAATGCCATAAAACTCCTCAAACCTCGAAGGGTTTTCGGGACAGGAAACTCGGTAATTGCTTTCACCTTTTCAGGATCTGTCCGAATTCCGCCATCGCCAATGATATGCCCTAAATATCTTACACGTCGCATGCAGAAATGACTTTTGCCAATATTGATTGTCAATCCTGCACGTTTGATGTGAACTGCGATCTCCCTAAGTACGTCAAGATGATTCTCAAAGTTTGACGATACTACCAGAAGGTCGTCTAAGTATATGAATACCTCGTTCCTGAGATGTGCTGGGACAACTTTGTCCATCAAGCGAGACATTGTGCTTGTGGCATTACAAAGCCCAAAAGGCATTACTTTGAATTGGTAGAGTGGCCTTACGGGGACTGTGAATGCCGCCTTGTCTCTGGATTGGACTTTCAACGGTACTTGCCATATATATATATAATATATTCGGCTTATGGCAACCGACTTAAGATGCCGCTAATTTGGGGAAGAGGATAGGCGTCTTTTTCTGTGAGACTACTGACCTTTCGGCAATCTAAACAAATCCTCACTTTGCCAGGTTTAGTAACCATGACTATAGGAGAGGACCAGGCGCTTTCTGATTCTTCAATAACCCCTAATTGCAACATTCTGTCTATCTCTGCGTACATACTCTTCTCAACGGCTGGTGAGACAGGGAAATGACGCTGTTTAATTGGCTTGGCACTACCTACGTCAATTGTATGTGTAATTAAACTTGTCTGGCCAAGACCTTCCTGGGTTATCCTTCTTCATGAGTGCTCTAGCTAAATCACCTCCAAAACAACTTATGGATGCCCCGGAGTCAAGTAAACCGTACACGGTACGATCTAATAAGCGTATTGTCAAAAACGGTCGAGGATCTCTTGTTTCTATCGGAACAGAACAAATATATTTCAATCCCAACCGACAGGTTATAAGGTTTTGCCAAAACGATTTGATTCTTCTAGAACTCCGAGACTTGAATTTTTCCAAAGGAGGGTTGTGACAAAGTTTTGAATGTTAAATATCAGGTAAAATTTTAACTTTACAATGCAGCAAAGAGCTGCCTTTTGGAACGTCAGGGATACTTTGTGGTGCCATGAATGGTGCACCCACGTCTAATCGGTCATTGTTGACTGGTTCCGATAGGTATTCGAAGTTTTCGGTCTGTACACATTTTTGTACACTTTACGCAATTGGTCTTGTAAGTGTTATCTGCACCACAGCCTTAACAAAAAAGTCGTTTATCGGCTAAACAATCCTGGTAAACGTGTCCCTCCTTGCGGCAGTTCCAGCATTTTAAGGTAAACGCGTCTACTTCTAGATCGTTTTCCGATTCAGAACCTTTATGAGAATCAGATTCTGGAATCAGTTTCGATATTTCGCGTCTAAATGGGTTACCTTTACTATACCCGTGCGCGCGTTTAACGTCGTCGAGGAAAGCTTCGCGACAGGTTCCTCTTAGCTCAGAGACTGTTGAGATATCGACATTCAGTAGTTCATGTCGTATCTCAGGCCTTAGATTATTCTTGAGAACTCGGACAAGTTTTCGCGAGCTCCAAGGTAGTTCGGGTTGATCGACTAAAACGTTTACGCTATCGTAAAAGCTATAAAATGTTTCACTAGGCTTCTGCTTCCTGTTTCGGATTAACTCCTCGATGTCAATATCATCTCTTGTCTGACGAAATTGCATGCGCAAAGCCGAACATAGCCTATCCCAGCGGACTTCGGTTACCGATTTATGGTAACGCCAAAAAAAATCGTTGGCTTTGCCCTCAAAAAGAACGCTGGCGTTCTTGCAAAGAACCGAGAAATTTCCATCTAATGTTTGATGCGTTAGCGCCTCAACTCTATAAATGAAGTTATCTACTGAGACTCCTGTTCCCGAATATTTAATCTTCCAACCGTTTAAAATGTGAACGACCTTGTCGGGTCTATTTATGAGATCGGACATGTTACTTCGGTGAGAGCCTGGGAAGCCTATGTTAGGCATGAGCCGATGTCTGTTTTGTATTTGTTCGACAGCACAAACTGGCTCATTCTCAGCCACGTCTACTGGTGGAGGAGTGGCGGATCTCTCTTCGCCGCCCACAGCGGAATTTGGCGGAGTTGTGATCAGTCTCTGTACAGTTTCTTCTACTGCATTTTGGATTAAATCGGTAATCTTCTCTGAAAGAAGCGAGAATAGTCTTCGCTCCATGGAGACCATAGTGACTGTGTTAATTGCTGTTTCTTGATCAGTAACACTATCGTTGCTGCTCTGAGCGCTTCTAGATGGACCTGGGGTATCGATTACTTCAGGTTGGAGATCTTTGGATTGAGACCGAGTTTACAAACCCTTTTCGACTACTGGCCTGCAGGAAACTTTGCATACTGGGCACAAGTCGCTTTTCTTGAAATGCGCATCAATGCACTTCTTATGAAATTCGTGATGACATATTGTTTCGAAAATTTCAGGGACTGATTTAATTTCGGCCTTGCATATCGGACAGACTGGCTTGGTGGCTTCCTGTGAGCCTTTGCTTGGTGATCGGTCTATCCCCATTTTTAGAATATTTTTAGAAATAATAAATTCTTTAAAGAAATATAAAACCAACGAGTAATCTTCGTAGTAGATACAACAAAATCTTTTCGATATATAAACCAAGAAATTAGTAAAACTGAACTTTTTGCTTGATGTTCCCCGTATCGTAGGATAAATATATATTATAACTGCTAAACTTTCTCGGAAAAATTATAGGAGACAGATAAAGTGGACTTCTCGTTTTCTTACTTAAAATTAAATCCAAGGAGGTGGTTAAATTTTTCTAAAATGTATTGCGGACAGAGTATAGTTCGAAAACCAATAATGGTGTATTCCTGCTACACAAAAAAAAATTTAATCCCTCTAAGGCTAAACGAAATTAAACTTCTATAGGTCCTTCGTGGATAGTGTACCACTTGAAGTTGTACCTATTTTCCGAAACGCTTGAGTCTATAAAACTATTTAATTTACAAAGTGTAGTTAAGACAATGATGTAGTAAATCAGATAGGGTCAGAAGATCTACCGTAGTTTGATACATTCTGCATTTTCCTCGGACTAAGTTTTCTAAACATCACGGACTAAATAAAGGAAAATCCTAACTCTGATTGTTAATTTTGGCCAGAAAGAAAACTAATGTTCTTTGTCTCTGTTCTCCAAAAGAATTGACAATCCAAGAAAGGTATTTTGTATAGTAAGGAAAGTGAAAGTTGAAATTAAAGAACAAGAGAGAACGCTATAGTCGGGTGCCCCGACTATCAGATACCCGTTACTCAGGTAAAGGGAGTGCGAGGGAGATGGATATAGAAACTTTGATCAAGCATAACTTTTTAACGAATGGTCCGATTTGAAAAATGTCTTCTACATTTCGATAGGTATTGATAAACACAATAAAACTGCATTTTTACTTTTCCGAAATATTTAAATTTTTAAAATCGTATATAAGCGATTGTGGGCGTTAAAGGGGGCGTGGCACCATTTTGAAACAAACTTGCGCTGCGTAGGAACTCCTAAAATCTACATGCCAAATGCCAATCTTCTAGCTTTTATAGTTTCCGAGATCTCAGCGTTCATACGGACAGACAGACGGACAGACAGACGGACAGACGGACATGGCTAGATCGACTCGGCTAGTGATCCTGATCAAGAATATATATACTTTATAGGGTCGGAAACGCTTCCTTCTAGCTGTTACATACTTTTGCACGAATACAATATACCCTTTTACTCTACGAGTAACGGGTATAAATATGGAAAAGAATTCAAATTAATTTATTGGTGAGTCTTAATGAGTGACTACTGTACTCACTAAGGCCCCACAAGTTGGGCGCCACCTTTTCTTAATAATAATAATGAATTATCTCTGTAACGTGTAACGACTGGATGTAGCAGACGAACTCGGGAATCTGCAGTTGCGGGGGCACGCTATAGGATCCGGCACTCGCTCGTCGGCTTTGGGGGTGGAGGTCTTGCGCATACAGATTCGCCAACTGACCACATATTATTATTACTAAGATTGGAATTAAGCGTGCTAGCGACAAGAGAGGATAGATAACTAAAACCGGAAGAGAATGATAACTAAATTCTGGAATAAGTATTACAGGGACAGAAAAGATTATGAGAAAGTTAGCTAAGCGAATCCACGAATGGTATTGTGGTCGCGTATGGCCCTCCCAACCTATGATCACCACCTTAAAGCATGGCTTCGGTGACCCCTTGTTACCCTACGATCGAGAAATCATCAGCTTAGTTCAGTTCAAGTCGTTCAGATATACATGGTTTTATTTAGGTTTACCATCTAAATTAATTTTCTTTTGATAGCGATAAATAATAATTTATAAAAGAAGTAGATTTATACAGATGATAAAGTAGAGCGAGGTAATATTCATAATGATATATATAATAAATGATAATATAATAATAATAATATATAATGAATTTAATCGATATTAATTTTATCATAAAGAAATAGTTTTTCATTTGCTTTAGGTATTGTTAAAGAAATATTTTTGTATTAGTTCTAGGAATTCAATATGTTATTTAGTCTCAGGTTTTCTTTGAGAGACATTCTTCAAAAATTTAAATTCAAATGTAAAACAATATAGACTTTAAGAGTCAACAATCGGCGACCGTAATTTAAGTTAGCTTCATTCAAAAATTTGCCTCCACATCCGATTTTATCTACAATTCGTGTTAATTAATTTATAAAGAATTTTTTTAATTTTATACTTTTAAAGATCGGAGTGGCTATGTTTTTACTTTATATAATTAACTCTCAACCTGACCTAGCCTCCTGGCAGTTCGAAAACTTATTATGATTTAAATATCTTGGATTTCATTGCTTTTCTTATCATATTAATTTTCTTTGTTTTTGGGTTTTATGACACGCGTTGGTTTTCTTCAAACAAAAGCTCTTTGATCTTTTAAATCATACTTGGTTGAGATTAAATTAAACTGATTGATCACGAGGCAAGGATTTACAGGCATTGAGGTTAAGCCCTACCGGTCGATATGCAAAGCTAGGTTAGGACCGTTTACACACGCGGCGCTTTGACAAAGAAATGGGTTTAAACTCCGGGATTTGTTAGATTTATTTGTCCCTCGGCAGCCTCACAGATGGATGCGCGCATCCCACGAAACTTAGCTATTGTACGGAGGCGCGGCGCGTTGGACATCGGGACAGGTTATGTCGCTGAATTAAACCGCCCTGGGGTCTTCAGGTCGCTCTGCAAGGTCAGCACTTCGAATATCACATATATGCCTCGTAGATAAGGTATTGCTGGTTACTGATCTCTCCAAATCATCTCCCGCGGCACAACCTAGCGATTTCAATTCAATTAATTACAGATGTGGCAACCAAAAGGGTAATGCAAACTATACCTAGCGATTGTGCCACGTAACTTGATTTTTTTTTGGCTTTTGTGTGGCGGTAAATCCTCTAGTTAATTGGCCGACTCAATATGTTGCGCCTTCGGCGGCAACTTGCGGCAATGTTGACTGCGGTTTCCACCAGAAATTTCTAATACCTGTAGTAAATTTTGGTTGTAGGTCAAACACGCAACAAATTTAAGCCAAATGCAAGTGCACTTACTGCGAACTTCACTGGCCGATATTTGTGGCTGGCACTGGTTGCTGGATCACACTTAGGATACTGGATGCCACTCACAATCTGATATTTCGGCTTATAGCCTTTCAACACTGGGAAATTTGTAAGCTGCTGGCACGTCTGTCTCACTTGCAGGTTGAAATAAGAAGATCGTAACCGGAATCAGATAGATACCAGCGAGGATTTTGGCGGAAATATATATCATATGACGACCGATAGGTGTCTAGAACTCTCCATAACCATCCTGGCTCAGCTGTTCGAAATATCGATAAATCGTTAAATTGTTTTAAGTAAGTCTTATGTAGTAGGCTTCCAGGCTGAATTTTGGTTCGCCAGTCGCTACAGGCGCCGTTACAAATGTCTGCTCCACCAAAATCCCTTTCAGTGGTTCCACTAAAGAAACAAATTTTCGTTTCTCGGCTTTCCCCTGATCAAACATCTTCTGATGTATTGTCTTATATACAAGCCGATATACTAAAGCCGATTTTAATAGTGTAAAGGTGGAAAAGTTTAAGTTTTCTTATGCTAGAGACATTTCATCTTTCAAGATAACTGTCCCTAACGAGCTTTTTGAAGCCATATGCTCGGGCGACTTTTGGCCGGATAATATGGTTGTAAAAGAGTTCGAGGCTAAGATAAAGAAGAAGGGGCCCGTGGGCGTTAAACTTCCTAGTCGAGGCCGTTTGTACCAATTTCAAAAAACTGACTTCTAACCTCCTTCTTTCCTATCAGAATGCAAGAGGTTTGCGGAGCAAACTCACTAAATTGTATTCCGATAGCCTTTCCTTTGCATCTCATATTATTGTATTCACAGAAACCTGGTTAAAGCCGGAGATCTTTAGCTCCGAAGTTTTTCCGGGTACACAATATATAGGTATGACCGTCCCTCTAGTCGGGGAGGTGGAGTCCTAATTGGAGTTGATTCAAACCTCCCGTCTCTTTATATACATAAGTTGCTCATATATTCAGCCGTTGTCTGAACTTCCTGATTATTTAAATCACCTATCCGTTATTATGTCCGTTGCAAATAAGCTTTCCGATAAGGATCAGTTGATAGTTCTAGGTGATTTTAATATACCTGGAGTTACTTGGTCCACTGAGGATGGATCGAATGTCTTACTACCTATAGCACAGCATGATTTTATTGACGGCCTGCTTGACATATCTCTATCTCAAGTAAACCATGTTCGAAATTCATTAGGTCGCCTACTTGATTTGTGTTTTGTATCAAATCCTGAAGGTGTGTTTCTGTCCAGAGTAGCACCACTCATGCAACCTGAAGATCCATATCACCCAACAATCGAACTTTCATTTGATACGGGTAGAGTTATAGAAGAAAAATCAGAAAAATCCAAACGAATACATTGTTTTCGCAAGGCAGACTTTCTGAGGCTAAATAATTTTATTTCTGGCTTTAATTGGTCTGATCTTTACTTATGCAATAATATGTCCGTTGCAGTTAATGTTTTTTACACTGCAATAAACTCATTTTTTAATTCCTGTGTTCCGTGGTACTATCCGTCAACTTCCATTAAATCACCTTGGTTTACCAAAGAGTTGACACACTTAAGAAATGTAAAGTCCAGACTTTTTAGGAAATATAAAAATACCGGTTCTCAATCTGTTTTTACTAGATATTTAAGTGCTCGGTCAAGATTTACCGTGCTTAATGCTCAGTGTTATAATAGTTACTTAAACCGTTGTAAGGTCCAGTTCTCTCAGGACCCGAAACAGTTTTATAATTTTGTTAACACCAAGCGTAAATCTAATTCTTTTCCTTCCTCGCTGTCGTTCGAAAACATGACGGCAACCACAGATCAGGAATAGCAGATTTATTTGCCCAATTTTTTCAAACGACTTACTCTACTTTAGATTATTCATCACAGCCTTATTCTTACACCATGTCCAAGTCAAACAGAAAGTTCTCTTCTTTTGGATCTTCTTCGTATTAAGCCTGTTTATTCGCCTGGGCCCGATGGTATTCCTGGGTGCGTGCTTAGGTATTGCGCTACGGCCCTGTGCAAACCTCTTCACAAGTTGTTTACCTTATCTCTAGAAACCTCCCAATTCCCAAATATTTGAAAGGAATCATTTGTTATTCCTCTTTTCAAAAAAGGTAACAAGTTCGAAGCCAGTAACTACAGAGGTATTTCTAAGTTGTCAGCTATTCCTAAGCTTTTTGAAAAAATTATTACTCCTCATTTGCAGCACCTTTGCAGATCAATCATTTCTCCGTGTCAACACGGATTTATTAAACGTAGATCCACAATCACAAACCTTCTAGAGCTCACTACATTTGTGATAAAAGGCTTCAATAGTAGTTTTCAAACAGACGTCATTTACACTGACTTTAGTAAAGCATTTGACTCTGTAAATCACTTACTTCTTATTCAAAAACTTGACCTGTTAGGGTTTCCAGTTGATCTGCTTAAATGGATTTCAAGTTATCTGAATGGCAGGTCACAAAGGGTCCTTTTAAAAATTCAATTTCTGAAATTCTCCGTGTTACCTCCGGTGTCCCACAAGGGAGCCATCTGGGTCCGTTACTTTTTACATTATTTATTAATGATCTTCCCTCAATTATAAGTCATTCTCGCGTACTTATGTACGCAGATGATGTTAAGTTGTGCCTGCAGTATAAGGACATTTCCTGCCATTTAGACTTGCAATCCGATCTAGATAATTTTCAAAACTGGTGCCGAGATAATTAACTAAATTTAAACGGTTCCAAGTGCAAGCTGATGACTTTTTATCGGGCCAGTCCGATATACGCGACTTACACGTTAAGTGGCAGCTCTTTGGATAGAATAACTCTTGTAAACGATCTTGGCGTTCTCTTGGACGCTAAACTAAAATTTTCTAATCACATTTCGTCCATGGTTAATAAAGCCAGAGGAGTGCTTGGATTTATTAAAAGGCGGTCAAAAGAATTCGATGATCCTTATTTGACTAAAACTTTATTTATTTCGCTAGTCCGTCCGATTCTGGAGTATGGGTCTCCCGTCTGGAGTCCACAATGCGGAATACATATTGGTCGTATTGAATCTGTACAAAAAAACTTCCTTCTTTTTGCTTTACAGCGCCTAAACTGGGATGCAAAGCTTATTTTACCTTCTTATTCTAGTAGACTTCTTTTGATTAATTTACCATCCCTAGCCAACCGTAGAACGATGCTTGGTACTATCTTTATTTATAACCTTATACATGGTGATTTTGACTGCCCCAACTTGTTAAGTCGGGTAAACTTTTCTGTGCCAAGTCGATTAACTAGAAATTATATTCCCCTAATTTTAAATCATTGTAGATCTAACTATGCCTTGCATGAGCCTTTTAGAGTATTATTATTCTGACTATAATATATTTTTTCCTGTAATATCAAATCTTGACTCTCTGCCGCTCCTAAAACGATTAATACTTGCTTCATTGGCACAAGATTGATCTAACTATTACTTTTTTCCCCGGACCTTTACCTTTATTTTCCTATCTCGCGTCTATCTTATCGCGAATCGCGCCGTACGATACACGGCTGCGCCCCTCGGTCGGTTGGGCCGAGGGACTCCCTGCGAAAAAAAAAAAAAATAGCAATCCCAGGGCGTTAACACAATTCTTGGATCAGGATGATCTCATTCGAGTTGGAGGCAGATTGGAAGCATCTGAACTTTAATTCGATGCAAAACATGCCATACTTTTGCCATGTAATGATCCTATAGTAAAATTAGTATTTGAAAAAATCCACAGAGAAAATATGCATTGTGGTGCCCAAGCTCTACTAGCTACATCAAGGTACAATATTGGTCGATAAAGACAAAAACCTTAGCTCAAAATGTCATTTGAAAATGCGTCAAACACACAAGAGCTAAGACAAAATTAATGGAGCAAATAATGGGACAGCTACCATCACTAAGAGTCACACAAGCTCGACCGTTTCTTAATTCTGGAGTTGACTATTGTGGACCTTTTAAGATTCATTACAAAATTCGTGGAAAGAAGCCACATACTGCTTACATAGCAATATTCATAAGTCGTCGAGGAAAATGTCAGACTTTACACTACGACAATGCTACCAATTTTGTTGGTGCCAGGAATAAGCTTTAGGAATTGGAAGACAATCAATCGGACAAGGCCAGAAAGTCTATAGTGGAGGCTTGCAATAATAAAGGCGTCAATTTCATGTTTATTCCACCAAGAGCACCTAATTTTGGAGGACTTTGGGAAGCGGCGGTAAAATCTGGTAAACATTTATTACAAAAAAATGTTTCTACAGCTAATTTGACGTATGTGGAATTAGAAACTGATAGTGGAAATAGCAGCTATCACGAATTCAAGACTCTTGGTTCCAATGTCAAGCGATCCAAATTTTGTTACGGCACTTACCCCTGGTCACTTTCTTATTGAAGAAGAAGCTTTAGTGCTGATAAAGGAAGATAATACTCCAGTTCTGAAATGGCCAATGGGACGAATAATTAAGAAAATCCATGGCAAAGATAATTTTGTCAGGGTTGTAGAAGTAAAAACGAGTAAAGGAATATTTATACAAGATATTCAGCATCTCGTCCCACTATTCCCAGAGGAGGAGCATCTCTACAAGCATGCAGCTGACGAAGAGGAAAGTGAGAATCCACCTGATGAAAGAAAAGCAAAAAGGCCTAAAAATTCAGCAATACCTTCGCTGACAATTATTATGCTTCAGTTGTTATGCTTTTTCTGCTACCCTTAGTAGCAGCACAATCAATCAACATTACTCAATTTGCCTCAAATCCAGGAAATAGTTGCTATGCTTCTTCTGCTACCCTTAGTAGCAGCACAATCAATAAACATTACTCAGTTTTCTTCAAAGCCAGGAATATTTTTGAAAAGATTGGAAAGAGCCAACTTGCTAAAACGGATTGGGTACTACAATTTGCGACCTTACTGGAAGGATATGAGTACCCTTTCAATGGTGCAAACGATTTCAGAGGTTAAAGCTAATGAGAAGCATTTACTTACGTTGCTGAGAAATCAAACGTCTTTGATTGACTCTACAATCAATGTCATCAAAAGGGATGAAATCTCAAACTCCAAGCGGTTAAAATCAATAGAAAATTATATTGCAGAAACTACTGGTACTGCAAGTAGATTTAATAAATTTTCATGCTATATAACACTTGCGACTCAACTATCTCTATTAGCTTCTAGTCTGCAACGAATGCAAACAGAGATCGTAAACGTTTTAACAGTTATTCGACATAACACAATAAGCCCAATGTTGCTGTCAACAAGGCAATTAAAGGATCAGTTAGAACAAATACGCAACCATTTGAAGCCTGGACAAACGCTTCCAGTCTCTCCTGATAATATTTTAATGGCATACCAGATGATGAGAGCTGAGGGAACCATTGTAACGACCTGATTCTTTATTTCTGCTCGCTACGTAAACGTGCGGCTAGCTCAGAGAAGTTGTGAGTTCGTTCCACCAAATTTATATTGAGTGACCGCCCGTGACCAAAGGATAACGCCAGAAATGATTAGGTTGGTGCTGGTTTATTGACTCTCTAAAATATAGGCTTATTGCTATTATTCTGCTGCCCGTTGTCGCTGTCTCCTGCTGCGTTGCTCCTGGCTCGCTGCTGCTCTGCTCCTGGCGTGCTGCTGCGTCGCTCCTGGCTTACCGCTGCGTCGCTCCTGGCCTGCTACTGCGTTGCTTCGGCTTGCTGCTCCGGGTGACTGAGATCGGGACGACTCCACCAAAACCCTGGATGTTATGCGAGCTTCCCTACCGGGGCCGGCAATGTGTATCGCCTAGCAGGTGAACCGAAGTTACGCCTTATCGCCTAGCCACCTTTATCGCCTGGCTTCCGGAGTTCAGCCTGGACTTTGTCGGCAAGGTGTATCGCCTAGCAGGTAGAACAAAGTTCTCCCTTATCGCCTAGCCACTTTTATCGCCTGACACCGCGCAAGGACTCCCTAAGCTTGACTTTACCACGACCTAGCACCGTTGGATCTCAGCGTTGTAGCCTCAGCCTTGTAGACTTGTCGTCGTTCGGCGTCTCGACTTTGCGATCTTGATCCTTGAGCACTTCGGTTTCGATGTTTACTTATTCCGCGTTCACGCACTCGCTCTGATTCTCCCACTCGTACTGTACCGAGCTGCGCTTGCGCCGTCCTTTATATAGGCGCAGTAGGTGCCGTTATTTCCCTCGGGTCCAAGGTCCACTGAGGTACCGTTAATTCACGGTGTCTCCTCTTTGGGCGGGTCCGAAGTCCGCCAATTTACCGTATGACCCCGTTGCCCTTGCCGGGCGCGGGTCCAAGGTCCATCGAGGTACCGTTAATTCACGGTGTGTCCTCTTTAGGCGGGTCCGAAGTCCGCCAATTCACCGTATGACCTCGTTGCCCTTGCCATATGAGGGTCCAAGGTCCGAATGTTTCCCGTTTGACCTGGATGCCCTTCATTTCTCCGTCTTTCTCGCCTCCTCCGCTGTTGCTAGGCCGATCTCCTGCATCGGGATTTGTGGGGAGTTTAAGACTCCTCACATTTCCCCCTCCCTTCGGAAATGTAATGAAAGTGGTGACTTTCCCCGCCCTTTATGTTTATACTACTCGAATTTCCCGCCTGACTTGTGTGTTAGATGTTCCCCAGACAGTTCCCCGAAAAACTTAACCTTTCCCCAGACTGTTCTCCTAAAAGACTTAACTCGTACAGCTCTTTGAAAGACTTGAACTTTCCCGCGACTGTTTCCCTAAAAGCCTTTTCCATGCAGCTCCTTGAAAGATTATCTCCCCAGACTGTTTCCCTGTTCCCCAGATAGTTCACAGTTCCCAGATAGTTCGCAGTTCCCCAGATAGTTCACAGTTCCCCAGATAGTTCACAGTTCCCATTTTCCAGTTCCCCAGACAGTTCCCTGCGTGAAATTCGAATTTTCCCGCCCAGACATTTCCCCAAACTAAAAGTCACCATTTCGCTTTCCCTCGGTCCGGCAACTCCCTGAAATCTCACCACGATCGCGTTTATCGATTGTGGGTTCCAGTGTTGCCATCGTCGTTGCCTTTTCGTTGTCTTAAGTTGCCATTTGAATTCTTGAACATAGAAATAACCAATTTTGTTAACCCATCGATCGCAACTATCGATCGACCGCCTCGGCGCCCCCGTCCCTATTACCTATGTCCGGCAACCCATTGCTCCCAAATGTAAATAAACAAACCAATTTTCGGATTAAAACCTTTAAAGGCCTTTTATTGGGCCTTCAGGACTCTCACCGCCCCGCCAGCCACCCGGATGCGGTAGCGGACGCCATCTACCACTAGCAGCTTGGCCCAGCGGCTGCTCCGAGCCCTTCTCACCTGCCTGCTGTCCTCGGGTGCCACCCTCGGCGGCCACCCTCCCTCGGCAATCTCTTCCCAGCGGCTGCTGTCCGCCGAAGTTTGTCGGCTCATCGACGGCCTTGCTGGTGGCGACCGCGGCTCCGGGCACGATGTCATCCTGGCGACTTTGGGCGGCCGTGCGGCTGGCCCTTCTGCGGATGGCCACACCCAGGGCCCCTTCTCCCAGAACTCCGGCTCCCCACCGAGCCGTTTGGCTGGCAACGGCGATGGCGTCAGCACCCACGGCGGCGGTGGAGGCGGCGGTGTCTCCGCTCCGTGCCGTGGTGCCTGGAATGGCCGTGGTGCCTGCGGCGGTGACGGTGGTGGCGGTGTTGCAGGCCGGCGCGGCGACGGTGGTGGCGGTGTTGCTGCCCGGGGCGGCGACGGTGGTGGCGGTGTTGCAGCCCGGCGCGGCGACGGTGGTGGCGGTGGCGGTGTTGCAGCCCGGCGCGGCGACGGTGTAGCGCTGGTAGTCAAGTGGGAACGGATCGTAGCTGGCGTCATCTGTGGGGTGGTTGCCGAACTAGGGTTAGGGATAAGAGAAAGCGTAATAGGTCAACAGGGCGAAATGTCAGTTGATTTCTGCTGAGAGTGTTTGCCATTTTGGCTGTTAAGGGGTTTGCCGCCAGCGGTAAGCGGCATCAGCGTTCTTTTCTATTTGAACCTTCCACCGATCAAGAAGTGAATCGGCAAAGTCAGTGTGCCAACAGTGCCAAAAGTTTGAGCTGAGCGAGATTTTCAAAGGGAAAAGGCAACCAAATTTAATCATTTCGGCCGAGTCCTATTATTGAGGGTGAGTTCAAAATAAACGGAAGAAAATCAATGGGTCCGTTCAGTAGCACTTTATGTGATTTATAGGCTCGGCGATCAGAGACCAGATTCTACGATATTCAATACCGGCGGGAACACTTAAAACTGCAAGCAGCTGAGGCAGAAGTTCTCATTGAAATTCTATTTCGGAGAGGGCGACCAGTTGCTGCGAGACTTACGATCGGCGCGGAACCACGGGAGAATCGCGGGAGGAAAATGGTTTAAAAGTGAAAAAAACGTCTTGCGTGAGGGTCTAAATTTACCCAGTCCCCGACCCCATTAAAAGTGTGAAAGGAGTTTGAAGAGAAAAACCCTTTAAAATGTGGGCGAAAGGGAAGTAAAATCAATCGAAAAAAAAAGAAAAAACCAGCCGAAAACGCCATTTAACCTCACCTTCAATTTGCCGTAAAAGAGGAAAGAAAAGAAAGAACGAAGTAATAGGAGTGATTGAAAAAAAAAGATGTCAGAATAGATTAGTTTTTTAATTATTAATCCTAAGCAAGTTTTTTCATATGTTATTTTAAAGTGTATTTTTGTGAATTGGTGTTTGAGTGTTTGACACTCAGTGTGCTGCCAAAACTCCGGCATTGTGTTCCCTCTTTCATAGAAAAAAAAGTTTAAAGAAAAAATTGTATGGCCACTTACCCTCTAAAAAAAAAAAAAATTTGAAAAAGGAAATTTGAAAATGAAAGAGTGAAAGCCCCATGTGTCCCCCAAAAAAATACCCTTTTCTCCTTTCGCAGCATTTTCAGCCGACTTCGAAAAAAGCGCTTTCTTCGAGGACGCATCTGGAAAAATTGGTAAGCGTTTAAAAAAATATAAAAAGAATATAATTTTGGATGATGGGCTGCAATTACAAGTTCTTTTTTTTTAAATTTTATGATGTGGTGAGAGTAATTTCCCGAATTTAAATTTTCCTATAACTGGCATTACGTAATGGCCCAAGAATAAGAAGTTAAAGACAATCGCGAAATTGGGTGCCAATACCGTAGCTTTGAACAGCAAGAACCCACTCAACGCCAACATCGTAAATCGCTTTGCGTTTGCGCTCATGTTTTGATTTAGTATGCAAGTGAGAACGGTAACATGTCAACGTAACATAACGTAATTAAAAGTTGAAAAACCACACCAAGAAAAGTTAGTTATATTTGTCCTTCTTTTAAATTCAAAGTAAATGTAAACCTAATTGGCATGCCGTCTTTAATATATATATTTTTGAAATCTGATTATTGCACCTATCCCTATTTATAAGAATTACCTATTATATTTATTATATTTATGCTATTTATTATATATTATCGCCATTTGTTTTTTTCTAATGATATTTATACCTACATATTATTTTTATATTATTCTTTATACTCCATGTTAGTCTCGATTAGTGTTTTCAGCAACATTGATTTGTTTAAGCTTTTAAGTTGTTAGTTAATAAAAGATGTTTATAATGTGGTAAATTTGTGTGTTTGTCCTCGGCGGACATGAGACCCCCGTGAAGCCGCAACCGCAAGGGGCCGTTCTAGGTAAAAGGAAAATGGTTAGGGAACGGCCAATGGAAGGGTGGGCTGATTGCCGCCTCTTTAACAGCTGAGGTGGAAAAGCGGTAGGCTCGATCGCAGATGTAAAGGGCCTTACGCCCGACAATAGCCCGAGTAGTAGTAGTGTTTTCTCTCCCCGGCCTTAGTTTGGTTTGTCTTTGCACGCAATCTGAGTTCTGATAATAATCAAATAGGCAATGACGGGTTAAAGCAAAGATCCACCCCACTAGCCGACGAGCCAAAGCCGATTAACATTTTTGCGTGCGCTTTGACCCGTCCGTAACACCCAGCCTGAATCTTTTGTTTATAGATGTCCGTTACATTTATAAATAATTAGTTGTTAGTATGATTATTATAATTATTCTGGCGCCCAACGTGGGGCCGAATTTTTTTTCAGTCTACCACCCATGCACTACTACACCCATCCACATTTTTTTTTTAAATACAAATTAACTTTAAAGTTATAGAAATTTCGTTCCGACGCATTTTTTATACTTGTCCGCATTTATTTTTGTTTTTGCAAAACCAAAATCAGGCGCTTGGAAAACGATTGCCAGAATTACTCGTAATTAGGAATCGGCCACGGCTGACGATATGCAAAAACATTTTATTTTTTTTACTCTTCATTCAGTTTTCTTTTATTTGAGTACCTTAACTTTAACATTCAGCCGCATAGTATTTATAGGCTTGCAGTTATTATTAACAGCTCGCCTAGCCACGTCTGATGTCAAACACAGGGTATTCATTCCGTCGTATGTTGTGAAAAATCAGTCCACAGTCAAACGCTTTGGATGCACTTAGAAAAATTCTTTGAAAAGAAATTAAGTGCCCACGTTATAAGACTAGCTGATAAGATCCGTGCATAAGGGCATATGGGCGAAATCGTTTGGAACGCAGTCTGAGCGGACCGCTCGCTGACCACGATTTGCATTTAGCTTTGTGTTGTTGCTTGTTTAGAGATAAGCGCAGCCCATACGCATGCCCAGTTATGTATTTTTTTTGTTTTTTCCATTTCTCTTTACACTTGTTTGATCGACGTCTGAAATTTGGTTTTCGCAGGGGAATTAGTCGCGCTAGAGGCAAACGATTTTTGTCTGAGAAATTTTATTTGTTTGGTGAGCATTATTTTTGTTCTCCGTGACTTTGATCGTTTCTTACGCATACATTCACTTACATGTGTGTAATATTCAGGCTGAGCGATAAGCAGTGAACCAGCTGGCTTTTCGTTTGAGGTTGTTGAACTCTTATAATAAGAATTCGAGTCAAAGGAAGGTAGCAAATTTATTGTATTTGATTTGGTGATTGATTTTTAAAAAAGAATAAATTATAGTTTTAATATTCATTTAATAATTGCCTTTTCTTAGTCGGATATTTTGTTGTGTCAAATATATTAATGATTAATTAAATTATTTTTTTGTCTTTATATTTCAATTCCTAATATATTCCTAATATTTGGTAACTGCGTTTTCTTATTAGAATTTTATTTTTGTGCTGAATAAACTATTGATAAATTAAATTATTTTTTTATCTTTATATTTAAATTCTTAATATATTTTTTTGTAACTGCGTTTTCCTGATTGATTAATTAAATTATTATTTTTTTGTCTTTATATTTAAATTCTTAATATATTTTTTGTAATTGCGTTTTCTTGATTGATTTATTAAATTATTATTTTTTGTCTTTATATTTAAATTCTTAATATATTTTTTGTAATTGCGTTTTCTTGATTGATTTATTAAATTATTATTTTTTGTCTTTATATTTAAATTCTTAATATTTTTTTTGTAATTGCGTTTTCTGATTGATTAATCTATTATTTTTTTGTCTTTATATTTCAATTCGTAATTCATTTTTTTTGTAATTGCGGTTTCTTAGTAGGATTTAATTTTTGTGTTGAATACATTATTGATTAATTTTCTTACTATTTATTGTGTTTATGATTCATTATTTTTATATATTTTTTTGTAATTGTCTTCGATTATTTTATTTTTTTATCAATTACCTTTTATTGAGATAGAAAAATGGCTGATGAGGCAAATGATAGCACTCCAACACCACCAGAATGCGTACTGTGTGGAAAAGCACTAACAGTTGCAACAGTTTTTAGAACCAAATGCTTGCACGAATTTCACAAATCATGCATAGCAATTTATTCTAAAAAGAAACCAACTTGTCCCACCTGTAGTACTGTCTGCTTTGAGAAGCCTGCTACGCCCAACACTAGGTCGCAGGGTAAAGTTAATCTCGACAGTCCAGGAACTTCAGCTGGCTTAAATTAGTCGGTTCGTCAGCAGTTGGATTCAAACGCAGGGCAAACTGATTTCATAACAAATGCCATATCAGAGGCCGTCCGAGGAATGCAAAGCGAATTAATGGCCCAACTATCAAGGGAGATGGGACAGCTAATTCGATTAGGTATAACAGCTCAGTTACAACCAATCAGTGAACAGCTATCTCAGCGCGGTAGTCTTCCTCCCAGTGGCCAACCATCGCCCAGTAGACTTCCGGAGATAAACTTAGACACTGCTCTAGGTTTTGTTGGCAGCCACGGTCCTGGACCAGGGTCACAGCGAAGTTTTGTCTCTGATTTAGCACAAAGGCCAGATAAGGTTGCGCATATCATGAATGGTTGGAAGATTCGTTTTAGCGGAAATCAAGATGGTCTTAGTGTCGACAATTTTATATACAGGGTGGAAGCTCTCACTCGTCAAACACTTGAAGGGAATTTTACCATTTTGTGCAGTAATGCTAGCATGCTCTTTGAAGGCAAAGCCAGAGATTTTTATTGGCGGTTCCATAAAACATCTCCAATATTGAAATGGGATCTGCTTTGTCAAGCTTTTAGGAATCAATTTAGAGACACCCGGACTGATGTTGACATTAGAGAAGCTATTCGTGATCGCAAGCAAAAAGAAAAGGAGACTTTCGACAGCTTTCACGACGCAATTATGCAGATGATGGACGGATTGGCGGTGCCTTTAGAGGAGTTCACAGTGGTCGATATTCTGAAGAGAAATTTGAGACCAGAAATAAGGCACGAGTTGCTAAATGTAACCATACATTCTGTGGATCATTTGAGAGAAGTTTGCCGTCGTCGTGAGAGTTTCCTAGACGATGTTAGGAAAAATCAAGGGTATCAGAAGGTTGTTCCTTTTCGGAGACAGGTGGCTGAGCTGGTAGAAGAAGAGGATCTCGATGAGCGTGTCATGTTTTCAGATGATGATGAATTCGAAGTTGGTGCCTTGGCTTTAATTTGCTGGAATTGTCATAAAGAGGGCCATCGCCACCAAGAAAAGAAAAGAATTTTCTGTTGGGGTTGTGGGGCTAAAAATATTCTGAAAACTCACTGTGCTCGTTGCCAAAAAAACGTAAAGCAGGGCACACAGTATCGTCAGCAACTGGGTGCTCAGAAAAACAAAGCCACGAACACCGAGCTGAGCCAGTAGAATCGTCATCGTCGACACTTAAAGAAAATAACAACGCTAATCTCACATTCAATAGACACAGGAGATGCTAAGCCAGTAAAACAGCGCCATTTCCCGGTGTCCCCAGCCATTGAGAAATTGTTGTATGCTGAGATAGACCGAATGCTTAAACTCGGAGTCATCGAGGAATCGGATAGTCCTTGGTCGTCTCCTGTGGTGTTAGTGCAGAAGCCTGGAAAAGAGACTCTGTCTCGACAGCAGAAAAGTCAACGTAGCCACTAAGAGAGATGCATATCCACTTCCGCAGATTGACGGTATATTAGGTAGACTTCCCAAAGCAGTATTTATTTCAAGTTTAGATTTAAAAGATGCTTATTGGCAGATTCCTTTGGAGCCAAGTTCTCGCGAAAAGACTGCTTTTACTATTCCTGGGAAGCCACTCTACCAGTACAAAGTAATGCCCTTCGGTTTGACTAATGCGTCCCAAACAATGACCCGGCTCATGGATAAAGTGATTCCAGCATCATTGAGAAATGAAGTATTCGTGTACTTGGATGATCTGTTGGTGGTATCTGATACATTCGAAGGCCATATGACGGTTTTAAGTTTGGTTGCTGATCAAATACGCTCCGCGGGTTTAACGCTTAACGTTGGCAAAAGCAAATTTTGCATGAAGTCAGTAAAGTACTTGGGCCATATTGTTGGAGAAGGTGTCATTCGCACAGACCCCGAAAAGATTTCGGCTATGAAGGATTTTCCTTTGCCAAAATCTTTAAAAGCACTTCGGAGTTTTCTTGGTATGGTGGGGTGGTATCGAAAGTTTATAAACAATTTCGCTTCTGTTGCAGCTCCACTCACAGATCTTCTAAAGCCAAAGAAAAAGTTTGTGATGACCCCGGAAGGCAAAGAATCTTTCGAAGCGCTGAAAGACATGCTTTGCTCAGCGCCCGTGCTTCGAAGTCCTGATTTCTCTAGACCTTTCTTTGTTCAGTGTGATGCAAGTAAATCTGGTGTCGGTGGTGTCCTTGTTCAGAAAACCGACGAAGGCTATGAGTTTCCTATCGCATTCGTTTCCAAGAAGTTGAATAAGGCCCAAAGAGATTACTCGGTGACTGAACAAGAATGTTTGGCGGCCATTGTTTGCATTAAAAGGTTTCGGGCCTATATAGAAGGCCATGAATTCACCGTGATTACGGATCATGCGTCTTTAAAATGGCTCATGTCCCAAACGGATCTGCACAGTCGTCTAGCGCGGTGGTCACTAAAATTACAAGGTTTTAACTTTAAAATTGAACATCGAAGTGGTAGGCTAAATGTGGTTCCCGATGCTTTGTCGCGTGTGAATGAGGAAGAACTAGCAGCAATAGATGCTAACCACGGTTTGATGGTCGATTGCCAGGATTCAGCTTTTAAGTCTGGTGAATATTTAGAATTGCAGGAAAAGATTATTGCAAATAGTGAGAAATTTCCAGATTTAAGGGTTGATGATGGACTTTTGTATCGCAGAACTGATCATGCGACGGGAGATTTGTTGCACGATACCTTTGCGTGGAAGTTGTGGATTCCAAGCGAATTGGTACCTGCTGTGTTAAAAAAGGCTCATGATGACCCGCTAGCGTCTCATGGAGGAGTGCACAAGACTTTAGAACGGATGCGTAGATATTATTTCTGGCCAGGATTGGTGACAGATGTTAAAGAATATATAGGTAGTTGTGACATCTGCAGAAAGACAAAAGCACCAAATAGAGTACAAAGGCCACCAATAGGAATCGCTCCCGAATCGCAGAGATTTTTCCAGCGACTCTACATTGATTTCCTCGGCCCATATCCTCGATCGCGGTCTGGAAATGTGGGGATTTTTATAGTTTTAGACCACTATTCAAAGTTTGTCTTTTTGAAAGCCGTGAAGAAAATGACTGCTGATGTGGTTGTTAAGTACTTGCAGCAAGAATTGTTTCATATTTTTGGGGTGCCTGAAACGATTGTGTCGGATAATGGCTCCCAGTTTAAGTCCGAGCCATTCCAGAAGTTGCTGAATCAGTACAAAATTTCCCATAGCTTGACCGCTGTGTATGCTCCGCAGGCAAATGCCTCTGTGCGAGTAAACAGGTCAGTGATAGCCGCAATACGGTCATATATCCGAGAAGACCAGAAAGATTGGGACGAATATCTGAGCAGTATTTGCTGTGCTTTGCGTTCATCTATACATTCGGGAATTGGCGCAACACCCTATTATATGGCTTTTGGCCAGCATTTTGTTTCATCTGGCTCGACCTATAAGCTGTTGAGGGCTCTCGGAATGCTTGAGGATAGAGCAGCCAGATTCACTCAGGAAGATTCGTTGGAATTGGTGCGTTCTAAGGCTCGAGAGGTTATGCAAAAACAAAATGAAAAAAACGAACGACAGTATAACTTGCGGTCTCGGGAGGTAGTGTACCAAGAAGGTCAAGAGGTTTATCGCAAAAACTTTAAACAGAGCAATTTTTCAGGAGGCTATAGTGCGAAACTCGGTCCATTATATCTCAAGGCTAGAATCCAGAAAAAGCTAGGAAATTCATGCTATGAACTGGAGGATTTGCAAGGTCGTTCCTTGGGCCGTTGTCATGCCAAGGATTTAAAACAATAAGCAGGTTCAGCTACCAGCTTTGTTTGGATCTGTTTTGGGATGTCAAACCCCATTCCAGATCTTGTGGGGGGAGTTTTGTAGCGCTGGTAGTCAAGTGGGAACGGATCGTAGCTGGCGTCGTCTGTGGGGTGGTTGCCGAACTAGGGTTAGGGATAAGAGAAAGCGTAATAGGTCAACAGGGCGAAATGTCAGTTGATTTCTGCTGAGAGTGTTTGCCATTTTGGCTGTTAAGGGGTTTGCCGCCAGCGGTAAGCGGCATCAGCGTTCTTTTCTATTTGAACCTTCCACCGATCAAGAAGTGAATCGGCAAAGTCAGTGTGCCAACAGTGCCAAAAGTTTGAGTTGAGCGAGATTTTCAAAGGGAAAAGGCAACCAAATTTAATCATTTCGGCCGAGTCCTATTATTGAGGGTGAGTTCAAAATAAACGGAAGAAAATCAATGGGTCCGTTCAGTAGCACTTTATGTGATTTATAGGCTCGGCGATCAAAGACCAGATTCTACGATATTCAATACCGGCGGGAACACTTAAAACTGCAAGCAGCTGAGGCAGAAGTTCTCATTGAAATTCTATTTCGGAGAGGGCGACCAGTTGCTGCGAGACTTACGATCGGCGCGGAACCACGGGAGAATCGCGGGAGGAAAATGGTTTAAAAGTGAAAAAAACGTCTTGCGTGAGGGTCTAAATTTACCCAGTCCCCGACCCCATTAAAAGTGTGAAAGGAGTTTGAAGAGAAAAACCCTTTAAAATGTGGGCGAAAGGGAAGTAAAATCAATCGAAAAAAAAAGAAAAAACCAGCCGAAAACGCCATTTAACCTCACCTTCAATTTGCCGTAAAAGAGGAAAGAAAAGAAAGAACGAAGTAATAGGAGTGATTGAAAAAAAAAGATGTCAGAATAGATTAGTTTTTTAATTATTAATCCTAAGCAAGTTTTTTCATATGTTATTTTAAAGTGTATTTTTGTGAATTGGTGTTTGAGTGTTTGACACTCAGTGTGCTGCCAAAACTCCGGCATTGTGTTCCCTCTTTCATAGAAAAAAAAGTTTAAAGAAAAAATTGTATGGCCACTTACCCTCTAAAAAAAAAAAAAATTTGAAAAAGGAAATTTGAAAATGAAAGAGTGAAAGCCCCATGTGTCCCCCAAAAAAATACCCTTTTCTCCTTTCGCAGCATTTTCAGCCGACTTCGAAAAAAGCGCTTTCTTCGAGGACGCATCTGGAAAAATTGGTAAGCGTTTAAAAAAATATAAAAAGAATATAATTTTGGATGATGGGCTGCAATTACAAGTTCTTTTTTTTTAAATTTTATGATGTGGTGAGAGTAATTTCCCGAATTTAAATTTTCCTATAACTGGCATTACGTAATGGCCCAAGAATATGAAGTTAAAGACAATCGCGAAATTGGGTGCCAATACCGTAGCTTTGAACAGCAAGAACCCACTCAACGCCAACATCGTAAATCGCTTTGCGTTTGCGCTCATGTTTTGATTTAGTATGCAAGTGAGAACGGTAACATGTCAACGTAACATAACGTAATTAAAAGTTGAAAAACCACACCAAGAAAAGTTAGTTATATTTGTCCTTCTTTTAAATTCAAAGTAAATGTAAACCTAATTGGCATGCCGTCTTTAATATATATATTTTTGAAATCTGATTATTGCACCTATCCCTATTTATAAGAATTACCTATTATATTTATTATATTTATGCTATTTATTATATATTATCGCCATTTGTTTTTTTCTAATGATATTTATACCTACATATTATTTTTATATTATTCTTTATACTCCATGTTAGTCTCGATTAGGGTTTTCAGCAACATTGATTTGTTTAAGCTTTTAAGTTGTTAGTTAATAAAAGATGTTTATAATGTGGTAAATTTGTGTGTTTGTCCTCGGCGGACATGAGACCCCCGTGAAGCCGCAACCGCAAGGGGCCGTTCTAGGTAAAAGGAAAATGGTTAGGGAACGGCCAATGGAAGGGTGGGCTGATTGCCGCCTCTTTAACAGCTGAGGTGGAAAAGCGGTAGGCTCGATCGCAGATGTAAAGGGCCTTACGCCCGACAATAGCCCGAGTAGTAGTAGTGTTTTCTCTCCCCGGCCTTAGTTTGGTTTGTCTTTGCACGCAATCTGAGTTCTGATAATAATCAAATAGGCAATGACGGGTTAAAGCAAAGATCCACCCCACTAGCCGACGAGCCAAAGCCGATTAACATTTTTGCGTGCGCTTTGACCCATCCGTAACACCCAGCCTGAATCTTTTATTTATAGATGTCCGTTACAACGGTGGTGGCGGTGGCGGTGCTGCTGCCCGGGGCGGCGACGGCAGTGGTGGTGGTTGCGACAGCAACAGCGGTGGCGACGGCGGTGCTTGCGGCGGCGGCTGCTCCATAGGGCCTGGCCGTGCCCAGATTGCTGCCTCTTCGGCCTCAGCCTCATCCAGACGCTTCTGCCACTCTCTGTCTGCTGCGGCTGCCCGTGCCACCGCCCGCTGCGCGAATATTCGCCGCACCACCTCTGCCCGGGTTGCGAAAATCCGCTTTGCTTCCTCCGGGCGACCCGATGGCGCTGCGTCGCCCAACCGGATCCGCCCGAATCCGGCTGCGGCCCTCCTTATACGGCGGAATGCCATCCGGGCCTTTGCCGCCCGACGTGGCTCGTCCTCCTCGTCCGAGGAGAGCTCGGGACTCACCGTCTCCGTCCCGGTGTCCTCCTGGGCTTCCTCCTCCTCCTCCTCGGACGAGGACAGGCTGATGGTCGGCACCTCAGCCTCCTGCCCTGCCGACCGGTCGCCGGCCTCCTCCTCCTCCTCTAGCTCCACGTCGGTGATCCGACCTTCGTCCTCCGTTTCTGGGTTCGGCGACGGGGACCGCGACACCAGGGGGGACGCCAGCAGCTGGAGTGCGGAACCTGAGTCCCGCCTCCATCTCGCCGCTGGCTGTTGCCCGGTGCTGCCTCTCCGCCCCTCTCCCCTCATGGACTTGCTGCTGCATTTACTTGCACTCATGTTGGCGACCTGATTTTAATAGGCCCGTCTTGTGGCGCTCGCGCGCTGACGAAACCTCGGTTTCCGATGGTTCCCGGTTCCGTTGTCCGCGGCGGCCTTTGGACTCTCCTTTGCTACGGGGCTCCGACGGGTCCTCTCTCTGGTGTGCGTTACCCGGTAACGGTATCCGCATCCTATGACCCTCCCTCTGCCGCTCTCGCGCTCCTAATGCATCTGTGTGAGTTCGATACTGTGTATCGTCCTCTCCCTCTCTTTGGATTCACAGTGCGCCCCCGCTAAGTCCGACTTCGATCCTTTGTTTTGGCCATCAATAAATTGTTTTTTTAATTGGCTAACGTGGGCGGTTTTTTCTTTGCCAGTCTTTTCATGCCGCAAATTGCATATCACCGGCGAATTAAAATTTATTATCTTAAAAGGCCCGTCATATTTTGGTGACAATTTTGCAGCGAATCCTTCTGCGGCCTTGGACAGATGATGTTCTTTAGCCCAGACTGTGTCACCGATGTTCGGTTTCCATGGGCGTCTACGCAGATTGTAGTGGCGTGCCTGATCCTGCGCTGCCTTTTCCATATTTCGCCTCACCAGCTCGAAGATTTCTTTCAGCTTCTGTGCGTTCTCGGCCGGAGTTTGCGTTTCCCTTCCTGTGCCGATTGTTCCTTCGTCGTACAGTGCGCTGGGTAACCTAGGCTCTCTCCCTTGCGTAATAAAAGCAGGCGAATATCCCGTGGATTCAGCCACGCTCGTATTCACGGCCAACTGCAGTTCCGGCCACTTTTCGTCCCAAGTCCTCTGGTCTGCCCCGGTGAACTGGGCGATCATAGTTTTCACCGTCCTGTTGGCTCTCTCCGTCGGGTTTTCCTGGGGCGTGTATGGGGCCGTAAACTGGTGTCGGACGCCTAATTCACCCAGGAATTTTTTAAACGCCCTGCTGGTGAACTGAACGCCATTGTCTGTAATCAGTACCTTGGGCACGCGGTATCTTGCGAGGATCCGCTCGCTGATCGCCTTTTCCAGAGTTTCCGTCGTTGCCCTGCGCATTGGCACCATTTCGGTCCACTTGGAGAACCTATCTACCAGCACAAGTAGCATAGAATTCCCGTGTTTGGAGCGGGGCAGTGGTCCGACGAAATCTGCGCACACAGTGGCCCACGGCTCTTCCGGTACTTGGGTCAGCATTTTTCCGGGCGCCTGTAGTTGGCTTGGCTTATATCGTAGGCAGCTCTCGCAGTTTTGCACATATTTCCTTATGTCGCGGTGCATTCCCGGCCAATGGTATCTTGCTGCGACTCTGGCAATTGTTTTCCGACTGCCCATGTGGCCAGCTGTCGGTGAGTTGTGGTTCTCCGACATTACCCGCCGCCTGGACCCCGTTGGCACGCACAGTTTCCATGATGTGACATCCTCGTTGCCTGCTCTGTGCGGTATGTGGCGATATAGCTGGTCGGCTTCTGTCATGTAGTCTGCATATTTTTGGGGATTTTGGGAAATCTTGCTCCGCATATCCCTTATCCAGTTACACTCGCCGGTTTCCTTGTGCTGTTCCTGTGTTTTTACCCGTCGACACGTTTCTGGCAGTGGCTGTCGTGATAGTGCGTCTGCTACTATATTCAGCTGGCCCTTTCTGTACGCGATCTCAAAGTCATATTGCTGCAGTTCCAGCGCCCATCGTGCGATTCTTCCGGTTGCGCACTCGATGCTATTCAACCACTTCAGTGCCATATGATCCGTGATCACTTTGAAGTGGTAGCCCTCCAAGTATGGCCTTAACTTGCGTATGGCCCACACAATTGCCAGGCATTCCTTCTCAGTCGCTGAGAAATTTCTTTCCGAACCATTCAGGGACCTACTGGAATACGAGATCACCCTCTCGCCTTGGTCGGAATTCTGTGTGAGAATCGCACCGAGCCCGTAATCGCTGGCGTCGGTCTGCAGCACAAATGTCTTTGTGAAATCTGGGCATGCTAAGATTGGGTCTGCGATTAGCCTGGCCTTGACAGCTTCAAACGCCTGTTGGTGGTCATCTGTCCATTCCCATTTTGTGCTTTTCCGGATTCACCAACGTTGCAAAATCTGGCACAAAACGCCTGTACCACGACGCCACTCCCAAATATTGTCGTAACTCCTTAACGGTGGCCGGTGGTTTTATTAAGGGAATTGCCGACACTTTTTCTGGGTCTGTTCCGATGCCTTGGTCTGTTATGCGATGCCCCAAGTATTGCAGTTCCTTTCTAAAAAATTTGCATTTTTCCGCATTTACTTTCAGGTTGGCAGCCCGTAGTCTCCTAAACACTTCCTTCAGGTTTTCCATATGCTCTTCGAGCGTTCGTCCGATGACGATAATGTCGTCCTGATACGCGAAGGCATGCGGCATCATTTCTGGTCCAATGACTTGATCCAATGCCCGCTGGAATGTTGCCGACGCGGAGTGTAGGCCAAATGGCATCACCTTCCATTGGAACAGGCCCTTTCCTGGTACAGTAAACGCCGTATGCTGCCTGCTGTCTGCCTCCAGGGGGATCTGCCAGTAACCGTCCTTTAGATCGAGACTGCTGATGTACTTCGCCTCTCGCAGCTGGTCCAGGATGTAATTTATCATCGGCATCGGGTATGCGTCCTTTATGGACCTCGCATTTATTTGCCGGAAATCCATACACAGCCTCCACTTTCCAGTCTTCTTTCTCACCATGACTATTGGTGAGCTGTAGGGACTCCTGGACGGCTCGATACATCCTTTTTCCAGCAACTCGTCTACCTTGGCATTTATCTCACCCTGCATTTTTGGATTTTTAGGGTAGTACCGTTGTTTGACTGGTTGGTCGTCCTTCATGGTGATCCTATGTACGGCCACGTTGGATGTACCATTTATTCCTTCCAGTTCGTCCAACTCGGCTTTTAAAAATCGCTCCACATCCTTTTCCGCAAATCTTTTGGGTGTTTCAACTATTGCCACTGACAGTTTTTCCTCCAGCCATCCTCCTAGTCTATTCTTTGCCGGTATCGACGCGCTGTGTCCTGCGCACTCGACTTCGGCCCCGATTCTGGTGAGGAAATTCCATCCCAACACCAGTGCGTCGATCAGTCCTGGTAAAATCAGCAGCTCCATTGAAATTGTTTTCGTTCCCAGTCCAATTTTGGTCTCCAGCTGTGATCTTATTTCCCCGCAGCGACCGTCTGCCATCCGTACTTGCCTTCTCGTGGGTCCGACCCTTCCTGCCGCCTGCAGCCTGTCCGCCAGCTCTTCGCTGATGAAACTCGCCGTGGCGCCGGTATCCACCGTGGCCTTAATCTTACTTTCACCTATGAGCACCGTGGCGGACAGTTGCATTTCTTCCGCCTGCAGGTCGCCCATTAATTTCGAGAGGCAGCAACATGCGATCCCTGGCCGCCCCTCGGAGGCTGGGGTCGCTGGGCGTTTCCCGACCCGGAACAGCACTGAACCGTCCGAACTCCTATTTTTCCGCATCGCCAGCAGAACATAAGCCGTTGGTTTCGGCATTCCTTCGCCCAGTGGTCTGGACCCCCGCATCTGTGGCAGGCCTGGGTAGGATTTGTTACGTATCCGCCGCGATTGTTTGCTGGTTCGTGGCCGCGCGGCGTACTTCGTGGTTGTGCGTCCGGGTCCTCCTGGCATCGCCTGCACACCGCACCCTGGTCTGATCTTGGCCTTGGTACTGGGTGGCTCTGCCCTTGCTGCTTGCGGGGATTGTTTTCCAGCTCGAATTTCTCCCTCTGCTGGTCGAGCTCCTCAAATTCGTCTGCCATCGCCATCAATGTATCCAAATTTCGACATTCATATGGGCGAACGAACATTCTGAGAGCCGGCGTGCTGTTTTCTTTTATCCTCTCCAGCGTTTCTTTGGTTGACATATTCAGTGGCCGCATCAGGGTCTGCATATCCACCATAAAATCTTTGAATCTCTCCCCGTAGGCTTGCTTCCTCTGTCTGACCTGGTCCGCCAGCTTCGCCATGTATCCTCTGGGCGAGAAAGTAATTTTGGAAGCTGTAGATGAAGTCTCCCCAGGTCTCCCAGTGCCGATTGTTGGCGATGAACCACTTCAAGGCTCTGCCTTGGAGCAGCTCCGGCATTGCTCGTGGGATCTGGTTTATGTCGACACCGTAAGTCACGACTGACCACTCTACTTGCTCCAAAAATTCCAGCGGCTTGTCGTTTCCGTCGTAGCGGAAATTCCACTCCCGGACCTGCTTGGCCACCTTCGCGTAGTCCTGCGTGTGCGTCCTGGAACTCTCCTTTCTTTCCCGGCTATTTTCCCGCTGCCGGCTTGCGTGGCTTGCGATGCTCGACACATCCAAGCTCGCTATCAGGCCCTCGGCACTTGCGGTTGTGATTTTGAATTTTGGCGTGGGCATTTTCCGGAATTTCTTTTCCAGGCCCATTACCAAATCGGCGATGTCTGGCTCCTCTGCTGTCTGGTCGACGAAGTCTCCCAGAGTCTTCCTCATCGAATCGACTGAGCCCTCCAGTTCTATTCCCAGAACTTGACTCACCTCGTCGAAGTCCTCCTTCCTGAGATTATAAATCCAGGACTTCCCCATCTCGGAACTTTTGTTTCCTTGGTCAGGACAATCACTCTTGGGCGCCAGATGTAACGACCTGATTCTTTATTTCTGCTCGCTACGTAAACGTGCGGCTAGCTCAGAGAAGTTGTGAGTTCGTTCCACCAAATTTATATTGAGTGACCGCCCGTGACCAAAGGATAACGCCAGAAATGATTAGGTTGGTGCTGGTTTATTGACTCTCTAAAATATAGGCTTATTGCTATTATTCTGCTGCCCGTTGTCGCTGTCTCCTGCTGCGTTGCTCCTGGCTCGCTGCTGCTCTGCTCCTGGCGTGCTGCTGCGTCGCTCCTGGCTTACCGCTGCGTCGCTCCTGGCCTGCTACTGCGTTGCTTCGGCTTGCTGCTCCGGGTGACTGAGATCGGGACGACTCCACCAAAACCCTGGATGTTATGCGAGCTTCCCTACCGGGGCCGGCAATGTGTATCGCCTAGCAGGTGAACCGAAGTTACGCCTTATCGCCTAGCCACCTTTATCGCCTGGCTTCCGGAGTTCAGCCTGGACTTTGTCGGCAAGGTGTATCGCCTAGCAGGTAGAACAAAGTTCTCCCTTATCGCCTAGCCACTTTTATCGCCTGACACCGCGCAAGGACTCCCTAAGCTTGACTTTACCACGACCTAGCACCGTTGGATCTCAGCGTTGTAGCCTCAGCCTTGTAGACTTGTCGTCGTTCGGCGTCTCGACTTTGCGATCTTGATCCTTGAGCACTTCGGTTTCGATGTTTACTTATTCCGCGTTCACGCACTCGCTCTGATTCTCCCACTCGTACTGTACCGAGCTGCGCTTGCTCCGTCCTTTATATAGGCGCAGTAGGTGCCGTTATTTCCCTCGGGTCCAAGGTCCACTGAGGTACCGTTAATTCACGGTGTCTCCTCTTTGGGCGGGTCCGAAGTCCGCCAATTTACCGTATGACCCCGTTGCCCTTGCCGGGCGCGGGTCCAAGGTCCATCGAGGTACCGTTAATTCACGGTGTGTCCTCTTTAGGCGGGTCCGAAGTCCGCCAATTCACCGTATGACCTCGTTGCCCTTGCCATATGAGGGTCCAAGGTCCGAATGTTTCCCGTTTGACCTGGATGCCCTTCATTTCTCCGGCTTTCTCGCCTCCTCCGCTGTTGCTAGGCCGATCTCCTGCATCGGGATTTGTGGGGAGTTTAAGACTCCTCACACCATCATAAAGGAGCATGTTATTATCAAAGTAAAATTGCCTTTGGTGTCTACTCAGATTTTGGACATCTATAGATTGACACCAATTCCATTTTTGACTGAAGATGAAATAATACAATTAAGACACCATATATCGCAATCAACAGTCATCGAGATGAATACTTTGAGATGTCGGAAATTGATTTTAAAGCTTGTCAAGAAAGAGCAAAAGATGCTTTTATATGTTATCACAAACAAGAAATGTTTTCTTTGGAAACTGGCTGTGAAATGCAAATGTTTCATAATAAAACGGATTCTTTTTGCAACTTAATAAAAGCAGGAAGAACACATGCCAAAAATCAATGGATCTTTACAACAAGATACACGCTAACATTATCTGCAGTATGCTTAGACGGAACCTCTAATATAAATTTATAAGGTGCAGGATTTATGATTGCAAAACCTGGATGCACCATTCAAAATTCTTTAATGACAGTTACAAGTCAGGATGTGATGGACACCGAATTACGTACATCGTATGCTCGCTTTGGAGAAGGTGAACTCACTGAAAATCTACGACTGAATTCAACAAGATCTACCTCTACAAGTTCGAAGGAAGACCCAAACCTTAAATACAAAGAGTTGTATTAACGAGAAGCGCAACTCTTTCCTCCCAATAGTTATAATTACCACATAATCTTGAAACTATTGAACATCATCATAATACTATTTATAATACATTTGTTTTTATAATAATCATTGTCGTTATTCATTTTATAAAGAAATGGGGAAAACCTAGAAATAACCTTCAGCTGAATCAGATGCCGACCACAACTGTAAATAGAGACGGTTCTTTGCTCCAGCCCTTCACGATCAACATTACGAGGAGTTGACGAGGAGTTACGGAAGTATGTACGATTTCGACTTAGCAGAAATTCGTTCGTTGCTGATAGCTACTTTTACCTAAATAAATATTATATGTAGCTGATATCCTGGTCTGTGCACATCTGCATGTGATAACGGGTCATAAACCATATGCACCCAGCCGACGGAAGTGTCTTCACACCATCTGTCATAACCCTTGGGAAACTTTAACCCGAACATCTGGTAGATGTTATTGCTTATTTAGGCTTTTATTGCTGTAAACTGATAATAAACCATGTTGTCCATTTTTATCTAGACTTGACCTAAGTAACATACATATATATCCTTGTAAACCCAAATCATGTGTATAAACCCGGATCCATGCTCAATAAAATCAGTACCAAAAGAAATCTTGACGTATTCACTTCTCCGCAGCCCAATTTGTTCTGTACTTATTGCGGCGACTTTTTCCACTGGTTCTGTACTTGCGGCACGCAACAAAAATATTTTCAGCAAACAGATTTCGGTAGAAATCCTACAATAAGATTATATAGATTTTATACTTGCTTGTTTTTATTGTTATATATTTAAATGTAGAGATGTAAAAAAGGAGAGGATCGGGACTAAGAGTCGGGAACGTCCATGGTTACGTCTGAGTATGTAGGGCTGTTTGGGGTGTGTGAAGAGATAGATTCGTTTGATTTTGTTTTGAGCTCTGTGACGAGGCATTGTCGTCTTGTTCGGCTTGTTCTCTGAATTTTTGTACATCTATTCTAAGAACGCGAGATTTTGCTAAGTGTTTTTGAAGTTTACTTTCGTTGATTGAGTTAGAGAATTCAGTTTTGGAAGAGTTATTGAGTGTGGTTGGTAGTTTCTCTTTGGGAACCAAAGAACTTGCATGCGTAGATGGTACGAGAGATGTTTGAGCTTTTGTCGAACAGGTGGGGAAGTCGGTATTCGTGGCCCCGTGGGATTGTGTAATCTTGTCGCTAGCGTCTGTTGTGTTCGGATTTGCGACGACCGAGTAGGTCAGCGTGGAGTTGGTTTTCGTGCTTTGTTGTTGTTTTTAAATTATGCTAGCTTCTCGAAAGCTGCATTTTTTTGTCGTTTCTATCTGTTGAAGATTTTTTGTGCTGGTGGGCAGGAGGGTGAGGAAGCGGGGTGATCGCCGCTGTAGATTGCACAGAAAATGCGAGTGCAAGCGACGGGAAGGTGGCGAGCGCATTTCTTTAATGTGTGTCCTAATAGCTGACATGACTGACGCCTCATAGGGTTTAGAAAATATTTTGTAACTCTAACTGTGTGCCAGCAGATGTCTAATTTTCTTGGAAGGGTGTAGAGGTCAAATGTTACACGAATTTTGCCAACTGGTTTGGGAGTTCCGTCGATCATTTGATATGATGCCCTTGCTGATGATCTTAAGAGCTTTGTGGAAATATTTGATATGGTTTTTTTCTGAGTTTTTAGATGGTATAACTATAAACCTTGGGTTTTTATTCTGCGGTTCAGGGAGTTCCGGAAATTCGATTGTTAGTTTTTGATATTGCCTTATTTTTTGGCTTTGGGGATAGCGCTTAGGCTGGCAAAGCGGTTATCCCCTAAATTAGGTGGCCCCGAGGCCATGGCTCTGGTTGCCCTTTCTCGCGGACAAAATGTGACAGTGAGAAAGTTAAGGCAAGAATGCAACTTAAATCAGAGCTAACCTTAAATTAGATTAGATCTTAAGTAACAGAATTAAAGACGTTGGAGGGTCAACTAAGGGCATAAGTGGTTAAAAATAAACGGAAATACTGTGCCCGAGTAGTAGCTACCATTTTACACTCTCAGCTACATTTATAATTCTATATAATATTCCTATTATGGACTATGTTGATGCCAACCCTTATGTTATAATCGGTATAAGCAAAAGCCGGTGTCTACAGATAATGAAACATGTACATTTTTGAATTAAGGGAGGGGGTATTGTATTTAAATTTTTTTTGGCCCTTTATTTAAATTTATTTTCTGAATGCACAACATTTGAAGAATATTGCGTTAAAATTTTAGATTCATCCGAGTAAAACTTCGGAAGTTATGGGCAGCTGAACGTAGGTGGAGTTAGCTCGTTTTGTATGCGATTTTTCGGTGTCCAAAACTTTAAAACGCTCTGAAAAGTTGCAATTTCAAATTCGGTGAACACGATTCTGCAAAATCTACTAATCGAATCGTTTTGAAATTTTGCACACAATTTCTGTACCTAAATTCGCAGGTACTGACGTTAAGTCTTTTTTTTTTTAAATTTTTTTTTGAAAATTTGTGAAAACGTAGTTGAAATGTTGTACTTTAATATGCTTATAAAATAATTGATCTGACATTAACCATATCGCGTAAAAAAATCCATGAAAATATGCCTTTTTTGGCCGAATTAACCATATCCCCCCTTAAGCCATGCCCGTCTGTCTGTCAGTCCGCCCGAATGTCCCTCCGACATTTTTATTTATCTAGGATTCCACATATCAGCAAACACTTTATCTATCAATACTCCAATATTTCCGATTCAAACCACTACAAGATATAAAACATTTTAAGTGTTATTTACGACGTCATTGCATATTTGAAAACGCGGAAGGGAGCGAAAAGTTTATTATCCTTTTTCACTCAGCTCACTTACTTGGTAACGGCCGGTGTCTACCGATAATGAAACGTCATTAGATAAATACTAAAACGCTGCTAAACCAGCTTTTGTTTCGGCTTATTTTCTCCCCTTCGCACCTGTCGGGTGCCGTTGGATCGTCGCGAGCCGCGTAAAACGATCACCTGTTGTCAAGGTTGTCCGTCAAAAGTTGATCTTTCTGACCTACTCCACCTGTTGTTATAGCACCCCCCATAATATACTTACGTGCAAGTACACCTGGGTCTCCTCTGGCCTGACCCCTGACTTTATTAGACAACATTTTGCTAATCAGTTGCGGTGTGAGTCAGTAGATGCATATGAAAGCGAAGTGAACTTGATGCCGATTATGGTATAAGTATATCGATTTATTCTCCGATTGGCCCGATAAGCGATTTCGTGGTCTTCATCGAAAGATTACTATTATAGACACAGTGTTTATTTATTTTTATTTTATTTAAATATTATATAGTGGAATTATTGAGTTTGAGTCGAATAAATGATCCACCCTTTGGGTTAAGACCAACGCCGAATTTTGAATTTAAACACAATTAAATGCGGTGCTGAGACTTTATTAATTGAAGATTGGCTTACTAAATTCTTGTGACAAAAATCGTTCTTGTGTTGCCCTTCGTTTACATAAATTTGGGATCGAGATTGCCCGCTTGGGATATTGATTGTATTCAGTAAGTTGAGAGTGCCACTTAGGGCGCGGCACTTAGTGATTGCAATAATTGTTTATGTTATTGAAGAGCAGCATCGCCAGGCTCCGGATGTCGATTGTTTACATTGTATATTCTTATTTCTTGGTATGAATATGTGAATATGTCACTTCCCTCCACTTAAAAAAATTACCTATGCTTAGGCAGGCATTTCAGGGTACAATGAAGGTAACTGGTTTTGTTCCGGTTCTATTTCTTGTTGTGGTTCTTGATTATTTTTTGCTTGTTTTCTAAATTGTGTATATAACGAGGACGGAAGCTAACTTCGACAAGGCGAAGTTTTAATACCCTTGCAGACTTTGCCGAAATTGCTAAAATTGAAAAAGTAGAGAAAAGAATATGTTATAATAAATTAGATTTGCGTAGTTTATAAAAATAGAAAAAAAGGAATATTTTCGCAGCCTTTAACAATTTTTCCTAGGGAAGCTAATAGATATAGACGTCCGATTGGCATGAGATTTTCTTCTGATCAAGGTATGCGTAAATAAATAAGACTTTGAAAAATTAATGTCAATAGCTTATACACTGCGCGAAATATTCTGAAAACATTAAATTTGGACCGAATCCACCCTATTGTTCCAATGGGAGCTATAGGATATTTCGCTGCGCGAAATATTCTGAAAAACATCAAATTTGACCCTATTGTTCCTATGGGAGCCATAGGATATAGAACGCGCTTCTACCCTGATCAAGGTATGCATAAAAAAATACGATTTGGAAAGATTCATGTCAATTGCTTTTAAACTGCGCGAAATATCATCAATTCTTGTAAGGCATATCCGATTGTTCCTATGGGATCGGGGCGATTTTCAAACTTGATCTGCGTAAACATGTTTTAGGACGACTGTGAAAGTTTCAGATCGCTAGCTTTTAAACTGAGCTCACAAACGGTATTGAAACAGACGGACAGACGGACATGGCTATATCGACTCCCCTATTGATCCTGATCATGAATATATATATACTTTAATAATAAGAACAATAATTACAAATATTATAATTACAAAAAGTGTGGTATGATTTTCTGATAGTAGTTTTAAAACTTTATTATGTTCTCCTATCTTTATCTTAGTTACATTAATCGTTGAATACAATGGTGTTAAATCAAATTCTGGACTTACCACATTTTCGCTTAAAATATCATTTTCAATTTTAACTCTAAATTGTTTTATTCTAATAATTTGGCTTCCATTTATTTTTATATCGCCATTTAATTCTCGACAATTTTTTTTCGATTGTAGTTTCAGTTAAATTCTATGTAAGTATAATTTGGTTAAACATATTGAATAATTTCTTTCGATAGAGTTGGTATAAAATTACAAACTGAATTCTGGCGCTTAATTATATTTTTAATACATTCATTATTAACTTATTTATTGTCTTGATTATAGCTGATACCCATTACGGTCGGGATAAGGAATTATTTTAATGGTGTTAATGATTTTGTGGTTAATAGGGATATGTGAAATAGGTAGTAATTCGTTTTTTTTGTGGAAGTTTAATGGCCTTAGTTATCTTTTGTTTCTTAAATTATGTTTTGTAGTATAAGATTTCCCTATTTCGATTAGTAATTTTCTAATGATCTTCGTCTATTTTTTCTCCATTTTGATAAACTTTAAATGGATTTTCTAATTTAAAGTGGACCTTTTCTGTATCTAGTGTCAATGTTAAATTCCTGTCAATCTTCATTTATATTGGATATGTGAGTGATTTATTAAAAAGGGCAAAAGAGGAGGAACACGTCCGTTCGTTGTGAAATTACAGGCAAGAGAGAGTTCTTAGATTTATATCGATATATATATGGAGTTGCTCGCAGGCAACTATCGTAAAGGGCTGACAGACGGCGTTGCCAAATAGTTACATATTTCTAACACTCCTTCTCAACGCAGTTTGTCATTTTACAGGATAATTAAAATACGTTATTTACAGCAAACCCATCATATTAATACATTTCATGTGCTTAATCTTACTTAGGTTCTTTGTTAACACATCTGCCATCATGTTTTCTGTTGATACATATTTTAAATCTATAATCTTTTCTTTAAACATATCTCTTACATGATGATACTTTATATCTATATGTTTGCTGCGCGCGTGATATACAGGATTCATTACAAGATACTGCGCGCTTTGATTATCGCTGTGTATTATAATCGGTTGGACTTCACCAAGACCCATCTCACTCCAAAGTTTACGAATATACACTGCCTCCTTTGCAGCTGAAGAAAGTGCAATGTACTCTGCTTTTGTTGTGCTGAGAGCTACCACGGGTTGCTTCTTAGACTCCCAGCTGATCGCTGCTCCTGCCACCAAAAATGTCCAGCCGGAGAAGTATTTCCTGTCGCTGTCGTCTCCAGCCCAGTCGGCGTCAACCAACATAACAATAGACAGCCTGTCTAGCTTGCTGATAATTTAACTGGAACGTCTTCGTACCCTGCAGGTACCTTAAAATTCGCTTGGCACACACCATGTGCTCTTGGTGTGGATCCGAGTTCCGTTGAGCAAGCTTCGCCACGGAGTGGAGTATATCTGGCCTTGTCATTATAGCCAAATACATAAGGGAGCCTATCAGGGACTGGTATTCAACCTGATTTGCTCTCAAACACTCCTTCTTGCTGCATCGAACCTGGTAACCAGCTTCGAGGGGTAGAATGGATGCCTTACAGTTCTGCATCCCGTAGTCTTCCAATAAGGCCTCTATATACTGCTTATGGCCCACTCGAACACTGCCAACTTCGCCATCTCGATCAATTTCCATTCCTAGGAAATGTTTCAGGATACCGCCATCTACAACATCGTACCTTTTTGATATGAGGTACTTGATTTCATCCAGCTCAGCTTTCGAGTCGCTCGCCACTATGATGTCATCTACGTAGACTACGATGAAACTCATGTGGTCACCTTTTGTAGATGCAGGGTTCGCTCGGACATGCTGAGCACCCTAACTTCAGAATGGTCTCGTCCAGGTTGCTGTTCCACTCTCGGCCACTTTGTTTTAAGCCGTAAAGCGATTTGTGCAGCTTCAGAACCTTTCCTGGATGCTTTTCGTCAGTAAACCCCTCAGGTTGCCTCATGTACACCACGTCATGGAGTTCACTGTTGAGGTAAGCAGAAGAAACATCAAGTTGGCAGCACCTCTGCTTCTGGCAGCAGCTCTGCTTCTGGCAGCACATCTTCATCTGGAAACACCTCGGTAGTACTTCTGCTTCTGGTGGTTGCTCTTCTTTGCTCTCCTCGCTGGCATATACATCGGGCTCATTTTCGTCATAAGCTCCCATCTCTTCAATTTGTGGAGCGAAATTACTTTCATTATATTTTTGCTTCTGAAAATGCTCCAAAAATATTACGTCACGTGACTCTGTGAGTTTTCCTGTACATGGATTATACAAACGGTAAGCAGCAGCCGTATCTGAATACCCTACAAAAACATATTCGATTCCTTTCGGTTTGAATTTACGGAAGTGTTTCTTATCCAAGCCGATCGCTTTAACCCCGAATACCTTGAGATGAGCTACACTCGGTTTCCGTCCGAACCAAGCTTCGAACGGCGTCATATCCTCCAGTGCTGATGACTCCGATCTATTTCGCAAGTATGCTGCAGCAGCTACGGCTTCCGCCCAAAATGCTTCGTCCATATTAGCATACTGCAACATGCTCCAAGCCATCTCAACCAGCGTCCTATTATCTCTTTCCGCCACACCGTTTTGTTGAGGTGTATACGGTACAGTAAGCTCTCTCTTTATTCCATTGCTTACCAAGAACTGCGTAAACTCTCCGCTCAAATACTCCCGTCCGTTAACGCTGCGCAGGATTTTGAGCCTTTCTCCTGTTTGTTTTTCCACCAGTGCACTGAAAATTCATTGACTAAAAGACAGTACAACAACTTTCGCGAGCTCAGCATTTCCAGATCTTGTCAACTTTTTCCTGCTTACAACAAAGTCAGAGAAGCTAAGTCAAAATGTAGACCTTTTCATATTAATGTAACCGAGTCAGTTGCTGAAGTTCCGCTGCAAAGTCTTCTAGACCACACTAGTTGCCGTATAATTCAAATGCAAGAAGATATTTTTAACCAGCTTGGCAATACTTTAAGTCTGACCCTTATTGCAAGCTATGGATTTGACGGAACAACCGGACAAAGCAGCTGTAAGCAACACTTTTTTGGCTGTGATTCTTTGCTTTCTGACGACTCGCTTTTTGCGACAACAATAATCCCCCTAAAATTAATGGACCATATGGGAAATGTATTTTGGATGAATCGTACTCCTAAGTCGATTAGATTTTGTAGACCAGTCAAGCTTGAGTTTGTTAAAGAGACAAAAATCCATATTCTTAATAATAAGAAAAAAAATTTGTATAGTCAAATAAGTGATTTGTCTTCATATGTCTGCTCCGTTGTAAATGGAAAATCAATTTCATTTCATCAATTTCAACTTAAAAAATGGCAAGTGAGAGATAAAAATGGAAACAAAGAAATGGCGAACCAAAAAAAGACGATTCAGAAGCAGACGTGGAATGCAATGGCTTTACATGTGGATAAGCCTAAGCAGAATGGCAATGAAAATACCAACGACGGCAATACAGCAAGGAGGGCGTTTGCACAACCTAAGCTACTAGCTGAAATCTTAGGTCTTAATGAATTTCTCATTGCATATTTTAATTGCTATTTCTTGCCACCTACCAATTGATCCAACAAAATTTATAAAATATTGTCAGAAAACCATAACACTATATTTGTCCTTGTATCCATGGTTTCCAATGTCGGCAACAGTCCATAAAGTGTAAATGCACGGCTACCAAACAAGGCGAGAACGCATCAGAGGCTCGCAACAAATACTATAAGAATGACAGGAGGTTACATGCTCGAAAGAGTACACGGCAGAACAACATGGCAGACGTTTTCCACAGAGCAATGGATTCCTCAGATCCTCTTGTGTCAAGCATTTATTTAACAAAAAGATTGGGTCACCAAAATAAACTACCCCTACCAGCAGACGTAATCGAACTTTTGGAATCACCAAACTTGCTATATTCTTGTAACATGAACAATAATAACAATGTTCCCGATTTTGATGCTAGCAATAATGATAGTGATTCAAATTCTGACTCTGAATATCCGTTTTCAATAGAAATTGATGTAGAAGACGACTGTTAGGAAAATTTTTAAATGTAAAATACCCATTGATAGTCACTTTGAATGCATTTTTATTTTTTACTTATTAATATTAAGGTTAAGTGTTGAAAAAATGAATTAAAAACATTTGTTGAATTTAACGAGTGCTATAGCATTATTTATTACCGTACAAGTATCAATAAGAGGAAACCTATCTCATATGGGCGGCTAGGGAAGGCGTGGTCAGATGAGTCTGAAACTTAGATATATTTTTATGTGCATCGACACTATCATATGTACCAAATTTGAAGAAGCTAGCTTTAAAACTTTAATTTTCGTCGAAAAATCGGGTCGCTGGCCCAATGTGCAGTGCTTTAAACTCCGTGAACTTTCCGAAAACTTAATCACGCGTCTTCAGAAAATATACATGCATATATCGCGATTTATCGTCTATAAATGTCACGAAATACCGAGATCCGCCATTTGATTTTTTGCTCATCGGTCCGCAAATGTCTGTGTGAACACGTTGCAAAATATTATTCGCCCGATTTTCTGCAACCTTAGGAAATGGCTTTAAAGTTATTTTACATTTAGCACACGTTTCGCACACATGATCCCGCATGTCACACTGACTCGCTTTTAGTCCACGCACTATGTTATTTTTAATCATTTTATTTAGGCTTCCAAAAATTAAATGACCAAGCCTGTGATGCCACTTTATTATTTCTGAGTCTTTCACTTCTGCCACAAAGCACAAATTTTTCTTTGTTTCTAGTAAGAACAAGTCGTTTTTCTTATCGGCACTCAACACAACAGTTCCATTTTTGTTTATTATTTGGGAACTATTTCCAGAAAACTCTGCACGAAATCCGTTTTCAAGTGCTCTCGATACGGATAGAAAGTTACACTGTAAATCTTTTACATAAAGTACATCCACGAGATCGATCGTACTTTTCTTCCATTTTATGCGTACATTACGGCCAATATTATTTTTTCTCTATGTTCCTTCATACTTGTAAAACTAGAGCGATTGCAACACAAATGCGTCGTGGCGCCACTGTCTAAGCACCAAACGCTCTCTCGGCGCTTTCCGAACTCACTTGCCCCATAAGAGAAAACAGAATAATTACGACTGTTCTCCTTCTTCTCTTCGCCTTTCCTTTCGGGTTTACCCTTTTCGCGACAATTTACAGCAATATGTCCTTGACGACCTCATGCCCAACACGCTCTCTTGTTCTTGTCTTTGTTCTTCCATTCGGTTTTGGCAGACTCTTTCTCATGAACCGTTTCGTCGTTCTTTCGTCTCTCTCCTTCTTCCAACAATTTGATTTTTAGGACATGTAACGACGGCAATCTGTCGCGCGTCTCGAGAGCAACAACAAAATTCTCAAATGCATCACTTAGGCCAGACAACAACAAAATAACTGTAACTTCTTCGGGTAGAGTTACCCCGACTTCGTTCAGTTTCTCCAGAGTATCAGAAAATTTGCTTATATGCGATCCAATGTTGTTTTCTTCTGCCTATTTCATTCGAAGCAATTGCCTAAGCAGAAATACACGCCGCGCCGGTCCTGTTGGCCTATGTATTCCTAGAAGCCTGTCCCATGCTTCCGCTGCACTAACACAATATTTTACATGATTTATTTGAGACGGTTTTATATGTAACATTATGCTCGCAAGAGCTTTCTCATCTTTTGTATCAAATGCAGCCTTGACTTCTTCACTGTCATTTTCATTCTTTACAACACGACGGCAAACCACTGCCCACAAATCTGCGTATATTAAAACGCTTTTCATTTGCACAGCCCATGCGCTGTAATTTTCATCATCGAGTCTTTCTATGAAATTCATACTTGGATTCATTTTTCCGTGTTTAATCGCGAAGCCACTAACTTAGCCTGAAGTCCGGAACTTTCCACGCAGGGAGAAGCTCACTTTTTACCGCAATGACTACACACACACAACCGTAACCGTCTTTTAACGCGAAGCCCTCTACTGGGCCTTAAGTCCAGAACTTTCCTCGCAGGGACAAGTTCACTTTTTACCGCGATTACCAAACACGATCACACGCAACTCTTTTTATTCCTTTCGCAGTGTCAAGTCACTCTGGGCCCATAACCTATTGGATATGTGAGTGATTTATTAAAAAGGACAAAAGAGGAGGAACACGTCCTTTCGTTGTGAAATTACAGGCAAGAGAGAGTTCTTAGATTTATATCGATATATATATGGAGTTGCTCGCAGGCAACTATCGTAAAGGGCTGACAGACGGCGTTGCCAAATAGTTACATATTTCTAACAATTTATTCTATCTATTTTTCTTTTCTTTAATATTTTGAGTGTCTAACATTGGATGCCCAGCGTGTAAGAATAGTTGAGCAAGTGTTTCCCCAGTGCAGTGGTGTCATGTTTAATTTTATGGTTGTATGTGTAAAGGATTGTTTCTATTTTGCTTAATTTTACTTCTTCATCATAGGATGAATTGATTATACGGATTTTTTTCATTTATTGTATTATGTAGTCTTTCGACGTCTGCTAGACCGATTTTTGCTGTATTGAGTTGTAATTCAATTCCTTCTGCTTCAAGCCATCGCTTTAGAGCCAAGCTGGAGAAAGCTCCGTCTCTGTCTGCTTTTAGTAATTTGGGTAGGTGGTATTAATAATTTCATTGTATGCTCTTTGAATAATTTCAAAATCTACATCGCTCTCAACATTAATGGTAATGTTTCTATGAATAAAATGGTCAAGTAAAATTTGTCTGGCCTTTTCAAGTGTTTCATTATATTGAATTGTGGTAATGGAGTTACCGAATATTGTTAAATGTTCTACTTTATTTTTATCGGATTTAATGAAAATTATTTGTTTTTTGATAAAGTTTATTGGTTTTTCTGTTAAATGAATAAAGTTGCTATTGTCGTCTTCTGCACTATGTTGAGTAACTTCACTGTGATGATTTTATTCAATTTTAATTCTTGATAATGCATCGGCAACTGAATTTTCCTCTTCTTTCATATAATCGGTTCTAAATTGGTATTCATTTAATTTGGCTCTCCATTTTTGTAACTTGGCATTCGGTTCTTTTAAAGTGATGCAGCCATCTAAGAGGTTGATGGTCACTAGCAATGAGAAAATGTCGCCCTAGTAAATAATGTCGAAAAGTTTTAGTGGCCCAAACTATTGCGAGTAATTCCTTTTCGATAGCACTGTAATTTAATTCGTGTTTATTAAAGTGAATTTTTTTTCCAAATCGGGTAATTGGAGAATTGGTTCTCTAATTATTAAAGCTTTAGTTTTTTGAATGATTCTATGTAGTCGAGATTTTGTGTATCTATTATTGCTCTTTTTTTTAACATTTGATCATTAGTTTTTTATGTCTGCGTAGTTTGAAATAAATTTGGGATAATAACCGGTTAATCCAAGAAAAGCTCTGATCTTTTTACTTTTGTTGGAATTAGATATAAAACTATGGCTTTAACTTTAAGGGGGTTTGGTATTATGCCATTAGGGATTACGATGTGAAAAAACTAGTTGTAATGAATTTAAATATTCGTTAAGAAATGTGGAAGAAATTATAATATCATCTAAATACACTAAACAGTGTTTGTTAAGCAACGGTCAAAGGATATTATTCATGCACCTTTGGAAAGTAGCCGGTTCATTTTTAAGGTCAAATGGCATTCGAAGGTATTCGTAATGACCTCTTTTGGTGGAAAATGCTGGGTATTGTGGGTATTGTTTTGAATGAACTGGGGAGTTAGCGTATTTATTACGTCTTTAATAATATTTGTAAATGTTAGATTATCTCCTTCTTCATATTGAAGATTTTGAATTTATTAATTTAAATTTATAAAACTTTTAACCCTAAAGTTTCCTCCTGACTCAGGTGATCTAATCGAAACAATTCAAAATCTATTTCCTTGATTTATTCCTGAGCTGAATATTTAATTGTTTCTGGTTGCTTTTGGATATAAAAATGTTTACTGATTTTGAAGTAATTAATTTGTATATTTTATCAAAAAGGGTAACTTTGCTATTTTTGCAATTTATAATTTTTTTTTTAATTGCTTTGCTATTTATGTATTTAATATTGTCCTTTCGGATACTAAGTGTATCCAATCTTATAGTAATCTAACTAACAGTCATATGACTGTTACTGAGTAATGCGGCCCTGAGAATTATTGCTGGGTTGGAACGTCGTTGCGTTGAATGCGGGTTCTAGAAAGCAGCCATGGGAGCCATATATGGCTCCATGGGAGCCATATGTCCAGATAGGCTTGAGAGTTGAGTTGTAGAGCAGAATCTGTAGTTCAGACGCAGGGGCGATCGAATGTTTAACATCCAGTGAAAGCTGGTGGCTTTAAGTTTTAGTTGTAGTTTCTTGCATTTAATATGTCTTCTCCAGGTTAGTCGTCTGTCTAGGTGGACACCGAGATACGCTACTTCGTTGACTTGGGAAATCGGCGTACTATTCAATGATAGTGAAGGGCATGTTTTCCTGTTGTTCATTTATTTGAATACGCCAATCAGATAGCCACCTCTCAACTACGATGAGCTGATTGGCTAGTTGTGTTGTTGCTCGGCTTGGGCTCCTCGAGCTACTTAGGATTGCAGTGTCATCAGCGAACGTAGATGTTGTTAGCAGCTCGTTTGTAGAAATATTTGCTGTATATAGGAAGAACAGAGTAGGAAGCGATAATGTAATCGTCAGATGTTGTTGTCTGGCCATCGAGCCAGACTCGATCGAAAGCTTAAGGCATTGAGGATTTCTGATGTTATTCTGTTAACTTGTTCGATTGTACCATGTCTTTGACGGAAGCCAAATTGATGTGCCGGGATAACACTGTGTGTATATTTTTTCCCATTTGCTCGGATGGTAGCCGAAACGTATAATCCCATTGAAGAGTTTACAAATAGCAGAGTTTGGAAGTTCAACTATAATTTTTAGTATTACTAGGTCACTGCCCGGAGCCTTTTTCGGTTTCAGATCCCCGATCACTTTCGCGATCTCTTTTGGCTGAAGCAATGTTGGTAAGGATATAGTTTCAGATTCGGTTTGTGGTAAGAGAAGTGGATCAGTGGCAGGGTTCGGCTGGAAAACGCTTTGGAGATGTGAAGCAAAAGTTTCGGCTTATCGGGTTTCTATCGGAGTGACTGTTTCGATTGGAGAGATCAGATTTGGGTGAGCCTCCACAGAGGATGTTTTGTACTGGTTGGCGAAAGTTTTCCGATGTACCGCAGTTGTGCATTTTTAGCGTCTTTCTTCAGGGCTTGGTTTAGTGTGCGAGTTGCTTCCTTAAGACGTTGTTCTTCAAGAGCATCATAGGACCTTTCGATATTCGCTTTGATGTTGAGCTGCGGGGTTAGTTCGATGTGGGAACTTACATACATTTTATATTTTAACCAGTTTGTTCTGTGCGATGTCAGTCTATGGGCTTTGAAGAAGAGTTAGCATTGGCGAATGGTCAGATGAAAGGTCCGTAAGCGCTTTGGCGCTTATTATATTGCGTGGAATGTTTTTTGTCACCGCAAAATCTATTAAGTCTGGGACCTTTCTGGGGTCTGCTGGCCAGTTTGTGGGGCTACCTGGGGAAACATAGTCCAATTTGTTGCTCAGTTTTATAATTGCATTATTTAATTGCCTTCCTTTGGGAGTCACGAGTCGTGATGTTTGGCATTATAATCTCCTGCTGCTATGAAGCGATCTCCAACTAAGTTGTAGAAATCCATGAATTGTCCTTCAGCAATTGTAAAGCGAGGCGGGCAGTAGACAGCGGCTATGGACAGGGGTCTGCTATCTGAGTTGCAAACCTTTTGTGAAAGTAATGTTTGATGCGTTCCCTGATTAGGATGCCGGTTCCGCCGTGGGCTTTACCGTCTGGATGATCTGTGCGGTAGAAGGTGTAGCCTCTTATTTGGAAATTGTATTTGTTTGTGAAGTGCGTCTCTATCAGTAGCATAAAGTCGATTTCATTCAGGAACAGTGTTATTTCATGTTTGTGCCGGGAAACGCCATTGACGTTCCACATGGTTATTCGTAGATTTGCCATCAATTGTTTGGACTGCTTTGCTGCAAGCAACTGTGACATCATATTCTGGTTTGCATGGTCGTTTTCATGAATGACATAAATTCCTTTATACTTTGTTGTAAGTAACCATCATATCTTCCAGTGGGCTTTGTGACTTTCCTGGGGCCTGCTGAACGTTTCCTAGATAAGACTGGAGTGGGTTTTCCGTTCCTGTTTGAAGGGCATCGGCGTATGAGAATCCCTTCTGTGGGAGGATCTTGCAGCCATCCCGAAAAATACTTCCGGCGTCGTTTTTTAAGTAAGTGTACACGCTTTGAGTGTTTTGGTGGCGCGTTGTTGTCACTCGTCGCATGCGGTCTTCTAACTCCTTGTAGACCACACAGCCCCTGTAGTTTGCCCTGTGATTTCCTCCGCAGTTTCCACATTTCTTCTTTTGTGGGTCTTCCTTATTGGCAGGTCGATTGGCGGAATTGTGAAAGTCTCCACAAACTACACATACTGATCGAAGTGTGCAGTATGTTCTGGTGTGTCCAGACTCCTGCCAGTTTGTGCATTGCACTGGGCCGTTCCTTTTATGTGGTTCTTTCACTTAGTATTGCAGGTATTGCAGGTTAAAGATGGGGTGCAATTCATTTTTCTTCAAGACTCTGCTGTCTGGCTCCAGCTTTACATTGAAGAGTGGTTGCGGCTTTTTGTTCCTGTTAATGATGTTACTAACGATCTTTGCAGAAAAACCATTTTCTTTGAGGGTTTCGATAACTTCATTGGCGGTTACGTCGGGCTCGATCCCTTATAGTACAACTTGCAAGCCCTTGCTGATTTTTAGTTGGTACGTGTAGAAGTTTTTCTTAGCTTCCTCCAGGTATTTAGACACAGCTCGAAAATATTCTTCGGATTTGGACTGAAGTTTGGTTTAGTGAATATTCCCTTTAGTGATCGGAACAACATAAAAATGTCCGTCCCCGACCAGCGCAACAATTTTGTTCGAGCTTTTCTCCCAAATGTAAATTCGTGGGGGCTTTGGTTTCGGTTGGGTCTCTTTACCCAGTTCTGATTGAGTTTCAGGTAGGAGGGCAAATCTGTTGTTATTGGATCTCCTGGGAAATTCGTTGTCTCTTTGGACTCGGTTTATTTTTGGCTTATTACCCACCGCGGTGCTCTGAGGGGTGTACATTGAGAACTCCATGCCGTTGGAGTGGGAGTAACAGTGAGTAAAGAGGGTGACAACAATCGTGCTGTTTGGGTATCGACTGACAGAAGAGCCGGGTGGTCTTTGGTTGTACTTCGCTACCACGCGTAGAGATATATGAGAAGTACCCGTCTTTTCGGCACACCGAGCTTATGCGCTCTTTATTTGGTTCGTCGGTCATTAAACTTTTAGCGTGGCACTATTATAAAATAAATTGCACTTGATTTAATCATATCACTGATATTTTTTTTATTTTGTTTTAGCGTCTTTTCGCCTATTTTGTAATACACCAATTTAGTTTTTTAAATTTGATTTGTCTTTAATGCATCCACTTTCTTCAACTTTTCCCGGAGCTCGCGCAAATCACGTCCGCTCTCTTCGGGGTTATGATCGATGTAATTTATAATTGATTGTGCATTTTTCAACAATTTTCTGCCAATTAGTATATCGTAATTATTAGAAAAACTGTGTACATAAAATGGTTCATTTGTCTTAACAACAGTATTGTGTGGACCATTTGATGTCAAAACTTCACATTGGATATTTTGAATGGGAAGACAAAATATATTTGTAATAATCATATTTATTGTGAATCCTGTGTCTATAAGGCATTTGTATGTGCAACCTTTGTATTCTATTTCTATGTATTGGTGTTGGCAGGGCCTGTTAACCGAAAATTTTTGGTTGGTTCTGAGCTATTTTGATTTTGTTCATTTATATTTTGGATGGATTGTACTTGTTGTTGCCCTACATTAATCAACCCATGGTATTGATTGTGGTCATAAGGATATTTGTGATTAATTGGACGTGTGTTCATGTATTGGTTGGGTGCGAAATGATTTGGTGCGTGCCACATAGCTTGGTTATTAGGTATCTGCTGTGTATAGTTGGGTCTAAATGATTGCGTGTATGGATTAAAATTAGGTTGGAATGGTTGAGAATATTGTGGATAACTTGGTCGATATTGGGTTTGGGTATTTGTGTTGAATTTGTATGATTTAAAATTCTAATTAGAGTTTGCGTTTTTATTACGGTTTTCTCGATTTTTATTCAATTCAAAATTTATATGTTCTTCATATATTCCCTCATTTTGTGCAATAGTAACTAACTATCTTAAGTCTGAAATATCATGATGAACCAAAATAGTAAATAATTCTATAGGTAATTTTCTGATCAGTATTTTAATGGAATCTTTAATTGCCTGAATAAAATAAGAAAATCTGATTGGTTACCTTCCAGATGAAATTTCAAAATCAGCAGTTGACGTCGTCTTTCAGCTTCTTCGCAGAATGCTCTCAGATTTCCTTTTTAAGGTGTCTCCCTGAAGTTCTCCATTAGTTTGTAGTTCGGTGTTTGGCGTTTAAATTCTGCAACTGGTCGCGATCTAAAGGAAGGCCAGTCTTCGAAATTATTTCGATGGCTTCAAGTAGAATCCTGTGTCACGATCCAGTTCTGATGGAGAACCATTAGACAGCAACGGTCTGGCAACTCAGAATTAGTTGGCGAATAATTGGAGAACGAGAACGACACGACCAACGTCCGCTCCGCGAGAACGACATATCGCAACGCATAAATTAAATAACGTATAACTGTATCCATACATATTTTATAAGCCAGTTGTTCATCATTAAAATACAATTAATACTACGAGTTAGTGTCCTTATTCACCGTAAGCCGCGCTATCTATTCGCCTTATTCCTGACATATCAACCACGACTCACACATTTCCCTACACAACGACAAGGTATTGGAATGTGTGTGACATTCTCAGAAGTGGGATAGTGCGCAATAAGTGAAAACGAGCCAAAATAAAAGGACATACGTAAAACGAAAGTAATTCTCAATGCCGGGGAAGAACTATTTAACTAAGAAAGCCCTACAATATAAGTGCAGAGAAGCGGGACTCTCGACATCGGGCAATCGTGAGGACATGCTTAAAAGATTGAACTCCCAAAACAGCGACGATGAGTACATAAGTGCAGAAAACCAGTCACTTCAAAAGAAGGTTGTCGAGCTGGAGAAAACGGTACGAGAGCTTCAAGAGCGATCTTTTCACCCTTCAGTAATTTCAGCACCAATCGAAAAATCTGCAACAGTAAACGAAGTTCAGAGAGCCAACGGTAGTGAGACAACGAGTTATAGGCATGACGAAAAACGGCAACAACAACCAATCGACCTACGATCCAACGAGATGCATGTGCAGAAGGTAGCGAATTTGCCAAACATAGATGTGGCAACGCCTCAGTCACACCTAAACGAAATCTACCCATCTCAACTGCGCAACATGCACCTTGCTACGTCACAGCAAAACGATCCGTACCCAACTCAACTACACAACATGCACTTTGATACGTCACAGCGAAATGTTATCTACCCGACTCAGACTCACAACGTGCACTTTTCTACTTTACAGAAATTCGCAGACTGTGCTACCTCACAGCCAAACGTAAACAACCCTGTCACTTACTCAAACTTTGGAAATTTTGTAAGTTCGGGAAACGATTTTAATCAATACAGTACATTTCCACGTCATCATCCGATGTATAATGAGTATCCGTATGCTCGTGCTAGCCACTTATAACAGGATAACAGGATCTCTACTGGCAACGAACATTTTAATCATTCCTATGGAAACGTCAGTGATATTCTTGCTCTGCTTCCAGAATTCAATCCATCGTCTGGTAAATCCCTGGACTCACATCAATTTGTAAAGCGTGTCAACTCCCTTCGTAACGCTTATGTTGGGATGATCGTAAGCTAATATTTGCAGTTCAACAAAAGATGCTGGGTGCTGCTCTTTATTGGGTAGACTCTACGGATCAAATATTTCAAACATGGCCCCAGTTTACTGAACGATTTTTGAATGACTTCCCATGTCTCAGTAACCCGGCAGACGTTCACCTTAAGATGTCAAAAACGAATAGAGATTCCACCGAGTCACCGTCAGATTATTTCTACAAGATGCTCGCCTTAGGAAAAAAGGGTGAGTTACCAGATCCAGCAATTTGCACACACATTATCAACGGAATTAACGACTACGATTTAAAGAGAAAGATATCCAACAGTTATGTTTCCTGTAACGAACTTCTACGCGATATTCTTGCATACTCCGCGCATAATATTATAAAGCATAACGCCATTCAAACGTCAAACAAACGGGATCTTAACGTCAGCCTTCAGAAGCCGAATTCTTTATTGGTTACAAAACGTCCTTTCAACGATAAAGTAGAAGTATCGGTTAAATGCTACAATTGTCAGAAAGTTGGACATTATTCTTCGAAATGTCCTGAGCCCCGATAAGCTGCCCCGATAACCAAAAGACAGGTCCAAAAATTAATAAAATTGACTCTGATTCTGATTCAGAAATATCCAAATCGATTTCGGTAAACGGCAATGAAACCATCGCATTCGTAGATCCAGGCAGTACGCGAACCCTAATTCGAAAGTCATTCGCCGAAAGCGTAGGTGTTCTACAACGATGTGCTGTTACCCTGAACGGATTTGGTGGTGGGAAATTCCTTTGTACACAGAAACTTTTCGCGAAAATTGTAATTGACGATTCGGATTACGAAGTTGAAGTTTTGGTCGTAGAAGATAAACTAATAACCGAAAATGTACTTTTGGGTAAGGATATCCTTTGTCGCGATGGAAACAAATTGATCATCCTCGGTAATGAGTGTTATGTAGAGAATATTCGAAAAATTCAAACAAGCCAAGAGCGTTCCTCAGTTGAGAACAAACTCATAAACGAATTGGTTTTGGAAAACGCTTCTTGCTTTGCGGAGAAAGCTAACGAACTCGGTAAATGTTCTCTAACCAAAATGGAAATAACTTTAACATCAAACGTTCCCTGCTTCACTAAGCCTTACCGTACTCCTTTTGCACTCAGACCTGTCGTCGGTAATATTATCTCCGAGTTACTTGATAGTGCTATCATTCGTCCTTCAGACTCCCCTTATGCATCTGGAATTGTCGTCGTTGAAAAACAGAATGGTGAACATCGTCTTTGCGTCGACTACCGACGTCTCAACAGTATAACCGTCCAAATACCATTTCCAATGCCAAATCTGGAGGAGCAATTTGCCCAATTAGCCGGGAATGCCTATTTTTCTCAGCTGGACTTGCGTATGGGATATCATCAAGTCGAGGTTTGCGAATCATCCAAACAATTCACCGCATTTGTAACTTCAGACGGCCACTACGAATATAACAGAATGCCGTTCGGTCTCGTCAATGCTCCAGCAGTATTTCAAGCGGTCATGAACAATATAGTCAAACGCATGGAGCCAGGTGAGGTACTCGCATCTAGATGACGTCATTATTCCCAGCAAATCATTTGATGAGGGTATCCAACGACTCGGAAAATTTTTCCGAATCCTAAAAGAAAGCGGTTTAACACTTCGCTACGACAAATGTAAATTTCTTCAATCAGAAATAACTTTCTTGGGCCATATTGTCAACAAAGATGGAATCACTCCTGGCGAAAACAAGGTGAGCGCTATCAAAAACTTCAAAGTTTCCACTAACGTAAAGGACGTCAGACGATTTTTGGGTCTAACGGGATTCTTTCGAAAGTTTGTTGAAAACTACTCCTTAATTACAAGACCCCTTACACGACTGTTGCGTAAGGAAGAGCAAAACAGCTTTGATTGGGGAAATGACCAGCAACGGGCTTTTAACGAGCTAATCGATAAATTATGCTGCGTTCCAGTTTTGGTTCTGTAACACTTTGCTTCACATCATGAGGTACACACAGATGCTTGTGCGATCGGACTAGCAGGAGTCTTATTGCAATCTCAAGACAAAACGAATTGGCGACCCGTGTGTTATTTCAGTCGGCACTGTACTGACGCTGAAAGTAGATACCATAGCAACGAACTCGAAACGTTGGCCGTCGTAGAAACGCTACAAAGGTTCAGGGTGTATATTCTAGGAAAACCCTTCTGACTCCTTACAGATTGTTCCGCCATCGCCAAGGTAAAACTCAATAAAGAATTGATCCCTCAAGTCGCACGTTGGTGGATTAAAATACTGGACTACGACTGCGAATTCATTCATCGTGATGGTACGCACCATAATTACGGACGTCGATGACTGGTTGCTAACTATGCAGCTTCAGGATGAGGCCCTTGTCCAAATATTTGCTGTATTGAAGGAACATCGTACCGGAAATCAGCTAATGCAACTTCAAGCTGATTACGTCATCAAAAATCACCGTCTTATCGCCAGGTCGAAAAAGGAATAGCCTTCGTTGTACCAAAGTCCGTAAGGTGGCGCATTCTTAAGATGTGTCATGATGATTCTGGGCATTTCGGTCCGGACAAAACAATCGGACGAATTCAAGAAAGGTTTTGGTTCCCAAGAATGTGGAAATACGTGAAAGAATATATTTCAATATGCATTCAATGCTGCTACTACAAATCTAAAGGAGGCAAGCCCGAAGGTTGCATGCATTATAATGACGCCGATCCAGTACCATTTCGCAGGCTTCACATTGATCATTTGGGACCGTTTATTCGAAGCAAACGCGGAAATACCCATATACTAGCCATATCCGATCCCTTCAGTAAATATCTGATTGTAAAGGCAGTTAAAAGTACAAAAACCCTTCCAGTGCTAAACATTTTAAATGAAGTTTCCAGCTACTTCGGTCTGCCGAAGATAATAATATCCGATCGTGGAACTGCTTTTACCTCGAAACAATTTGAAGAATATTGTAAGCACAACCAGATTCAACACATCAAAAACGCTGTGCGAACACCTCGTGCAAATGGACAAGTCGAGCGCGCAAACCAAACGATTCTTAACTACGTACGCACAGTGAACGACCACCCAAAGGATTGGGATCTTACTTTACACAATCTTCAATGGAGTGTAAACTCTCAAAAGAACGAAACATCAGGATTCAGCCCAATTAATTTGGTGTTTAACTTTAATCCTATTGATGTAGTCCAGAACCATCTCACTGCAGCTATACACACCGATTTGGAATTAGACGAGAAGGAATCTGTCATCGACAACAGAAACCAAGCGCTCGTCAATATTGCAAGCGAGCGAGCTAAATGGAAACAACGTTTTGATACCAAACACGCTAACCCTTCTATCTACTCCACAGGTAATCTTGTAGTCGTTGAAAACGAACCAGCTGCTACAGGCGAGTCGCGAAAGCTCGAACCACGCTATCGAGGACCATATATCGTCGTCAAGGTCCTTGGAAATGATCGTTATGTAATCGAAGACATCCCAGGTATTCAGATTACAGGACGTAAATACTGTTCTGTATATTCCTCCGATAAAATCAAGCCGTGGTGCTCCTGAGCTGGATGTTCCCGACGATGACGAGGATCGAATCGAGGACGATCCGAATGCAGGATTGGCCGAGCTGTCACGATCCAGTTCTGATGGAGAACCATTAGACAGCAACGGTCTGGCAACTCAGAATTAGTTGGCGAATAATTGGAGAAAGAGAACGACACGACCAACGTCCGCTCCGCGAGAACGACATATCGCAACGCATAAATTAAATAACGTATAACTGTATCCATACATATTTTATAAGCCAGTTGTTCATCATTAAAATACAATTAATACTACGAGTTAGTGTCCTTATTCACCGTAAGCCGCGCTATCTATTCGCCTTATTCCTGACATATCAACCGCGACTCACACATTTCCCTACACAACGACAAGGTATTGGAATGTGTGTGACACCTGTGTTGTCGCACATCATTAGTTTGGTAGAGTAAAATTACATAGTCTACTCTGCTGACGAAGGTGTAAAGATTTTCTGGATCACCTTTAAATGGTATGATATCTTTTAGCTGCCGACGAGCTCCAGCAGGGTTGTCGTCGCTTAGCCCACTATTTGGGGTGCGGCAAAAATTGGTAGTGCCATTGTTATTATAAAATTATAATTGTGTAAAAATTTCAGTAGAAATACAAATTTTGTTTTATTTTTCACTTATTTAAGTTGCAGTGTTTGTTTAATTTAATTTTCTTCAAATTGTATATCTTGTTTAACTGTTAGTTGCCTTTCGACTTATTGTTTTTGTTTTTTTTTTATTTATTTATTCTTCCACTTTTTGTTGAAAACCGAATCGGAATTATAATCCAAGTTGAAGGGTTTTAAAATGTGATGCGAAATTATTTATCGATAAGTGGATTATAAAATGCAATTCATTTTCCACTCGATGTTCTTTTTTCGGATACTTTTTATATTCTACCGACTGCGCCATTAAAATTATTGAATTTGAGTCGAATAAATAATCCACCTTTTGGGTTAAGACCAACGCCGAACTTTTAATTAAAACACAATGCTGAGACTTTATTATTTGCACTTTATTCATTAAAGATCTTTCTTGTGTTGCCCTGGGAGCGAGATTGCCCGCTTGGGAGAGTGAGAGTGCCACTTAGGGCGCGGCACTTAGTGATTGTAATAATTGTTTATGTTATTGAAGAGCGGCATCGCCAGATCCGGATGTGGATTGTTTACATTGAATATTCTTATTTCTTGGTATGAATATGTAAATATGTCACTATATATATATATTAGTTGTTTTAAATGCTTAATCTTGTTGGTTGTATTAAAAAACAAGGACATATCTCTGAATGAATCTATACATATGAAAACTTTTTGGAAAAAGTTAAAAAAAAGTTGAAAATCCTTTAAAGATTCCAAAACAGTAAAATAGTAAAAAACAAGGGCACCGAGTGCCATGACTATAAGATACTCAGCTAACCAAACCAATTTCAAAATAAATCAATTTTAGGAAGCGCCATCTGGTGTTTGCAGTGCAAACATCACAAGCTGGGAGCGGGCAGAACTCTGCCTGCCACTATCACTTTTCTCTCACTTTTCTCTTCCGCTCACTCAAATATAATATATGAACCCCGTTTTCAAATTCCCAATGACGTTGTAATTAATATTAAAATGTGCAACATCTTGTAAAGTAATGGTAAAATCAAAATATTTTTGGAGTATTGATAGATATTAACAGAATAAGTATTTTAGTGCTAGTTTTCACATTCTTTCTTTCTAAAAGCAACTTTTTGAAATAGTCTCGCTCTGCGTAAGAACACGTAGTTTCCTCATGCTAAATCTCTAGCTCTTATAGTTCCGAGATCATACGGACGAACATGGCTTAGTCGATTTGGCTATTAATTCTGCTCAAAAATATATACATTTCTTCTACATGTTACATACTCTCCAGCAAATACAATATACCCTTCTTTAACAATAAAATTGGGAATGCTTAAAAAATGTTTGATTTCTTCCATTAAAAAGTCATTACCGCATATACTTTTTGTAACACTCCAGTAATAACGCGTGCTTTTCGGTTTAATATATTTATTTGTTCTCGTTGCCTATATTCGACTCCTCCTTCGACTCAACATACGATGCAATCCACCTTGCGTCGTGTTGAATTTATGGTTCCCTTGTTGGGCTCGAATTCCGAAACCCTGGTACAGGTTCCCACATCTCCCCTTTTTTTTTTCCAGACGCAGTTTTAGTCCTTCCTGTGGCATCTGTGAGGTGGGCTCCGCATCAATTTGTTTGGCTGAGGATGATTCATCAGTCCTTTTCGGGGATTGGCCCTCCTCCGACTGAACTGCAGCAGAGGATTCGACTTTCTTGAGAGGACTGACGTTCCTTGTATATGACTTTCCATTTCCGGTTACCTGAGCCACATCCCCGACTCTGCTGGTCACCTCGTAAACCATTGGATCGAAAGTTGGTGTTAGCTTGTGGGGGAAAATAACATTTTTAATTAGAACCCTGTCACCTACAGTTAATTCAATATCTCCTGCTCTTCTAGCTGCATCTGCTATCTTCTTCCCTTTTTTTTTCTGGTACATATCCCTATCTCTTTCCTCCGAGTATACACCCTGATCCGAAATATCCTGAATTCCGGGAATTTTATCTGGTATCGTCCGATTGTACATCAGCTGCGTTGGAGTTGCACCCGTTGTACTATGCGGTGTTACATTATACATTAGAACGAATTTTTGCAACTCTTTCTTGTTGTTACTTCTGCTCGCGTATGCGATTTTGAGACGTTTAACAAGTGATTTATTCATATTCTCCACCTCTCCGTTCGCTTGTGGCCAATATGGAGGAGTTGTACGCAACTCGATCCCGTTTGTTGTACAAAATTCTTTGAATTCCGCGCTTATGAACTGTCGACCGTTGTCTGCTGTTAATGTATGGGGAAAACCTAGCCTTGAATTAGCTACGGTGAAAATTGTTATGATAAATATGAAAAGGATAAAAATTGTTATGGGAGGGCTTAAGATATTTATAAAAAATATGAAAATTGTTATGAAAAGGATGAAAATTGTTACGAGAAAGATGAAGACTATTATAAAAAGGATGAAAATCTTATGAAAAAGATTAAGATTGTTAAGAAGGTACATTTTTTTTTCTGTGGTCAAAATAAATTATTATGAAAGTAGGAATGCGAAACGAAAAAAGAAGAAAACCGGTTTAAGTGTATTAAAAATGTAAATTCTGGAATCCAAGAGGAACCAAACACAAACAGAGATAAATTAACATTTATCGAAGCTACAAGATAATTATTAAATATAAATGTATTAGAGAATGAAAAGAAGATTAGTATAAAAATAAACCAAGACTAGACAAGAAAGAAAAGCTAACTTCGGGCGGAGCCGAAGTTGATATACCCTTGCAGAATATTCTGTAAATTATATTCTCCACAACTATTCATATGATGCATTCTTAATACTCATAAAAAATGCCAACTTCCTAACTTTACAAACACCAAAGTTATGGCATTTCCGATCAATCAGTTTTATGGCGGCTATAGGATATAGTCGGCCGATCCCTATGAAATTAAGTAGGTCGGATTGATTGGCCAAATATAAGACCCATAGAAAATCCAAATTTCCTAACTTTACAAACACAAAAGTTATGGCATTTCCGATCAATCAGTTAAATGGCAGCCATAGGATATAGTCGGCCGTTCCGACTTATATACTGCGTGCAAAGGATTGAAGGGTGTATGCAAAGTTACAATTCGATATCTTTAAAACTGAGAGACTAGTTCGCGTAGAAACAGACAGACGGTCAGACGGACAGGCAGACGGACATGCTTATTCAACTCAGGACGCGATCCTGATCAAGAATATATATACTTTATAGGGTCGGAGATGTCTCCTTCACTGCGTTGCACACTTTTGACCAAAATTATAATACCGACTGCAAGGGTATAAAAATCCCGAAGTAGATTTTTTTGGCCAAGCTTGTTAATATAAGCATATTTTCAAGGAAAGACCTAAAGCACTGGTTTTTTCATGTATTTGTCGATCAAGAGTTAGTTAAGTATAAACAAAATGTTTGATGATATGATAGCTAGTGAGAATATAGAAGAACAGTATGAAACAATGAATAAGTTGGAAATAAGGATGGACAAGTGTGAATTGTTTGAATATACTACAATTTGTTTTTTATTTTTGAAAGCTACGTTTTATAAAAACATTAGCGATAATTTATGCGATAAGAAGGGCTTGGATTTATGTTTAGGGAACAATATTTGTGGTAGTCACAGATTGTAATTATTAGAGTATGATTTTGTTTTAGAGCACAGGCTAGGATAGAGATTACAGCATGTTGAGCAAATATTCGAACATTTGCGTAGCAGAAACTAATTGCTTTGAGGATAATTTAAAAGATAATTTAAAAGAAAAAGTTGTTAGGCACATAGAAAATTGTATTGCATACTCTCAAAAGTCCGAAAAAAGTGAGAGATTTTTACATAGGAAATAAGCATATATGAGCTTATACACATAGATCATTTCGGACCAATTGATGTAGGAAGATCTCAGAAGCATTTGTTCTTGGTTATAGATGAATTTACCAAAATTTATAAGTCTGTAACCGAAGAAGAAGAAGTTATAATAGCTTTATCAGATTTTCGTGCTTATAGTAAGCATTGTGTCAGACAGAGGAAGCTGTTTCACATCAAAAGAATTTGAGGAATTTATAAATAACTGAAATTTGGGTCCAATGATGAGCCAAATTCCAAGAAAGATGTTGTTTGGTATTGAACAGAAGTTATGAATGTAGATGATGTAGATAAAAATAGAAAATGTAGAAGAAAATTTAGATTTGAATTAAATTCCAAGGGAAGCAGCGCAAAGGCAAAAAGAAGCACAAATGGGCAACGAAAAATATTATAATAAAAAAAAAGAAAGAATATGCCCAGTTCAAAATGTAGTTAAAAATTTTGACAGCACTCAAGGGCAATCAAGAAAAGTAATCCCAAATCATAAATGTTCATATGTGATAGACAAAATTTTGAGAAATGATCGATTTTGATTAAAAGATGCTGCATCCGTACAAGGGAATATGGGGTGTTGGTTTAATAATGGTTTAAACAATATAAATTCTTGTATATACTCTGTAAGAATATAATTGTCAGGTGGAAGGAATTGTAGCACGATCGCCTGTTACTGTATTGTTTATAGTTTAAGTATAAGATCAACGATTACACTTATAATTATATAAAATCAGTGTAAATGAAAAAGCGGAAGAGTTAAGTCAAATATTATTTCATCTTATATTTTTAATTTTTTGATTTTTTTTTATTGATGTCCGATCTCAATTTAATTAAAACCGAAATTCCATCTAAATATTACCAAATCCCAAAGAACAAATAAGCAAAGATCGGGCGACTATATCATATAGCTCCCATAGGAACAATCGGATCCCGATCCGGCTAGTTCCGACTTATATTACCTGCAATAAAAAGACTACTTTTGGGAATGTTTCAAGCAAATAGCTTTAAAACTGTGGGACTAGTTTGCGTCGAAACGGACGGACGGATGGACGGACAGACGGACATGTCTAGATAGACTCTTCTGGTGATGCTGATCAAGAATATATATACTTTATAGGGTAGGAAATGTCTCCTTCACTGCGTGGCAAACTTTTGACTGAAATTGACTGCAAGGGTATAAAAAGCGATATTAAAACAACTTTATACACATTTTGAAATAGCTGGCAGATGGGTTAATATAGGCAAATATAATTGGTGAATCCTTGTAAAGGGATAAAACGAAACCAAGATTATTAGACACAGAAATCTTCGACGGTTTTGTGGACAGCTGCACACAAGGGAGCCATCTTGTTCCGCTTCCTCTGACATTATTAAAATAAGGTCGGATATGAGTCAAACTAAAAACTAAACACATCATGAGAACCTAATCGAAGCGAACATTATCAATCAATAGACCACTGACACATGTCCAATGTCCTTTGACCTTACAGGGGGTTATAGTATTTTAATTTTTTTTTGCTTCCATTTTTATACCCTTGCCTTTAAAATTGAAAAAAAAAATCAAAAAATAAGAACTCGGCACCGTTACCTGGGGAAATTTGTCCTTTAAATAATCATATCCGTATGTCAATATTAGAACGATATTTGGAGCACTATCGCAATAATTAGACCGATTTCTAAGTAAATTCGTTCTTCCATTCTTTCACTTTATATTGGTATTTCATTTTTAACAAATAAAATTATTCTGCTTTCTATCCCAAAATCGTAATTTTCGTTAGTTTTGAGAACATGATTAGAAAATATGAATTACGTATGTTTATATGATAGACTTCGAGCAGTACAAACAAGTTGCCCAACGACACCAATTTGGGCAAAAAATGCGAGTTCGCGAGGAAGTTGCATAAAACAAATAGAGACAGGACACAAATGAAAATAAAAGGCCAAAATGACTACCCTGAGGCACTCCAGATGTCACGTAGATCAATTTTGAAACAGAATTCTTGAATATAACCCTCTGAGTCCTACCATTCAAGTAACTTGAAATCCAAGTTAATAGATTACCAGGAAACCCAAGCAGATCTAATTTGAATAAGAGAAGAGAGTGGTTGACGGAGTCAAAGGCCTTACTAAAATCTGTATATATAACGTCAGTCTGCATTTTTTTCGTAAATCCATTTATTACAATAGATGACAATTCAATAAGGTTGGTGGTGGTCGATCTTCGCTTAACAAACCACTGTGATATAAGTGAGGAACATAAATGTTGCAAATGAGAAGTGATAATACGTTCAAATTCTATAGGAATTGCCGACAATTTAGAAATACCTCTATAATTCTTGGCATCCGCCTTCGCACCCTTTTTATGAAGTGGAATAATAAAAGAGTCCTTCCAGATAGTAGGAAAAACTGATGATGAAATAGACAAATTAAAAAGTTTAAGTTGACGCACAAAACTCAAGCACACATCCAGGAAGTCCATCTGGACCGTTGCTAAGTCTCTTAAGAAAGAACTTTCGGTAATATCAGGGGTAAAAATACAATTTGGCCTATTTAAGGGATTAGGGTATTTAGAATTTGACCAAGCTATAGTATAAGTAGTTTGGAAAAACTCAGCAAATAAATCAGCAATTTCAGAATCCGTCGATGCCTTCGTTGAGTTAAGACGTACCGAAGAAGGCAATGCCAATGACTTACAATTGGCATTAACAAAGTTGTAAAACTGTTTCGGATCATTTGAAAATTCAAATTTACATCGATTTAGATACATAGAATAGCAATGACTGTTGAGAACATTAAAATTCAATCGAGCCACCACATATTTCGAAAAATCTGATAGCATACCCGATTTTTTATACTTTTTATAAGTGATTGATTTAAGGTTTTTAAGTCTTTGAAGCGCATTGGAAAACCAAGAAGGCCTGTTTAGATTTTAAGGAAACCTATCAGGAACGCATTCATTAAAAAAAGTATTTAACGCTATATAGAATAGTTCAATGGCACTTTCAATGTCTGTACAATTGTACACGTCTGTCCAATTATAATGAGAAATCATATCGTAAAGTTTATTATATGTTAGTCACATTTACGAACACAACTCATTTTAGTTGGAGAAACTAAAGGAGAGCAGGGGAGGCAAAATGTCAATTCCATTGTTGGATGATATCGGTCTTCAGGTACAACAGGAGCGTCAATTCTACATACCGTGACCTCAGACGGGTCTGAAACAAACACAAGATCTAATTGTCTGTTTAAGGAATTTCGTATAAAGCTTACTTGCTGTAGCAATAATTCTAAAAGGCCATCCATAAAAACATGGGCGGATAAAGGTATAGCGACAAGTGAGTCAGTGGGAGGAGACCAAGAAATATCAGGTAGATTAAAGTCACCTAAAACTATCAAAAGGTCTCTGTTAGAAAGAAGGGATAGAATGGATTTTATTGCAGACAGATGGTGCTCATAAATTTTTAGATCAGAGCCAGGTGGAATATAAGAACATGTAACAAAAGTAGATAAAGATTGCAAGAAAACTTTCACACTTACAAATTCAATTTCATTTGGGTGAGAATTCTTTCAGATGTTAGGCTAGAGGTAACGGCAATCAACACTCCGGCCCCCCTACGTGATGGCCGATCGGTCCTATAAGTATTAAAGTTATTTGACAGAACTTCAGAATCAGATAAATCTGGTTTCAGCCAATTTTCCGTAAAAGCCAAAATATCATCAGTGAATGCAGTTGAATCAGCATAAAGCATTACCCCTGTGTCAACAGAAACTGCTGCTACCAAGTTCGGATTTGGGGTGGATTCCACAATCGTATTAACGGCGGTTAAACTGGATTTTTTTGCGTTTAGGCGACTCGGTTAATAATTTTTTATTCTTAAACTGGGCACAGACGGAATTTAACCCCTCATTGAGTTGTTTAAAAGCTCCTGAGATAAAGCCGCTCATCTCAACTACCATTTCCTTGCAGGACCCACATGACCACATGAGACCAGAATTAAGATCAATGAAATCTTTAACTCTGCCAGTAAATCCTGCACATCATCGAATCGCAGAGCCAGCAAAAAATAAAAGGGTCTTTAGTTGAAGACGCAAAAGTAAAATTTTTCTTAGAACAGACAAGAGCCATTATAAGTTTAAAGCAAATAAAATAAAATATAAACAAGAGAGAACGCTATAGTCGGGTGCCCCGACTATCAGATACCCGTTACTCAGGTAAAGGGAGTGCGAGGGAGATGGAGATAGAAACTTTGATCACGATTTGAAAAATTTCTTCTACATTTCGATAGGTATTGATAAACACAATAAAACTGCATTATTACTTTTCCGAAATATTTAAATTTTTAAAATCGTATATAAGCGATTGTGGTCGTTAAAGGGGGCGTGTCACCTTTTCGAAACAAACTTGCGCTGCGTAGGAACTCCTAAAATCTACATGCCAAATGCCAATCTTCTAGCTTTTATAGTTTCCGAGATCTCAGCGTTCATAGGGACAGACAGACGGACAGACGGACATGGCTAGATCGACTCGGCTAGTGATCCTGATCAAGAATATATATACTTTATAGGGTCGGAAACACTTCCTTCTAGCTGTTACATACTTTTGCACGAATACAATATACCCTTTTACTCTACGAGTAACGGGTATAAAAATACCTCAAAGTAAATTTGCCACTGGGATCAAATCCAAAAACCACAAGAGCACAAAACACGAAAAAAATAAGACCGCGAGATCAGGAAGTAAATCAAATGTAAGAGTGCACGAGAGAATATATCTTCTATCGACTGAGCGTGGCTTGTGCGACACTAACAACTTTAAGCATGAACAAATACAATGTAAAGCAAGCAAGAGAGAGAGAGAGAGAGAGAGAGTGAGTTAGAGAAAGAAAAAGTCCCCTGAAAGTTAAGCAGGTTCATAGAGCGTAAATTACAGTTATAAAATAGAGTGGGAGAGATTGAGAGGGAGTAAAAAAGTTCTAGCAAGTTTAGAGAGCGTAAATTACAATAACAACTACGAGATTAAACAAATCTAATAGAAATGTTAAAATACACTTTACTTTGTAAATAAATGAACACAAAACACTCGCACAAGATCACTGAAAAAAGACAAAAACTCAGAGCACAAAAGTAAACACAACTGTTCATTTCATTCGATAAACTGTCGTCGCATGCAGACGTGTATTTATTGTGCTCCGGGAAAAAGTATTCAATAAAATCACAAAAGTCCAGTGACCGTTTTAATAAATCTACTATAACGCGAAAAAGACCCTTTCTGCGATGAAATCGCGAATGTTTATATTGATTGGTCATTTAATTAATATAAAACTTAACACTTAAAACTCTAATTAACTTTACCACGAATACAATGAGTCTGAACGACATTCGCACACAACGGCTCTCAGTACAAAGAAATAACGCGTACTTCTTTTTTAAAGCAACCGAAAATAATGCAAGCTCTGATCGTGCGCGGGCAATTATCCCCAACTTGACCGAATTCTTAAACGTAGCGAGCGAGAGAGCGCGTTCTTGCTCCCCCTCGCTACCATCGACTGAATGTGCTCCAATGCAGGTATGCAATAACCTAAGCTCATCAGCAGTAACTAGCACCGCAATTTCTTTAACAACGTTAACTGTAACTACAACAACAATTGCAACCGTATCGACTGCGCGTTTAATGACATCATCAGCCAGCAGCGCAAATATTAATACGTCTGCCGCTCCGCTGCCCGAAAAACAAAACAGAACAAAAATAATGAATGTGCTAAGCCGGCTGTGCAGACTGGTATGGATCGCTACATCCAAATCAAAAGGAAGCTGAGCCCTCTAAATTCCCAACGCAAAATAACCCGTAACAATGCCAGCCTAGCAGGAATAGAAACGCCCATCAACTCAAACCGATTTAAAATCTTGGAAGACGCCTTTGACGTTGAGGCGGCCGAATCTAATTAAGTCGAGAAAAGGAAGCTATTTATATTCGAGAAAAAAGTTCCAATGTTCTCGTCAACAAAATGATCGAGCTTATTGGAAAGGATAACTTCCACATAATACCTCTAGTAAAGGGCAACATCCAAGAGACAAAGGTTCAAACGAAGTCCGAAGATAATTACAGAGTATTATCGAAATATCTTACCGAGAATAAAAAGAACTTTTACACATATCAGCTAAAAAGTAGCAAGGGCCTGCAAGTCGTACTTAAGGGCATAGAGTCCGACGTAACGCCTGCAGATATAACAAAGGCGCTTCAAGAGAAGGGATTTAACGCTAAGACAGTCTTCAACATCCTTAACAGGGATAGAAAGCCGCAGCCACTCTTTAAGGTTGAGCTCGAACCAGAAAATAAGCCCCTAAAGAAATACGAAGTGCACCCCATTTACAATCCTCAGTTCCTGCTGCACCGCAGAATTACAGTTGAGGAACCGCACAAACGCAATGGCCCGGTACAATGTACGAACTTCCAAGAATATGACCATACAAGGTCATACTGTAAACTGCGCCCGGTGTGTGTACTTGTGGAGATCTTCATGACTCCGCACACTGCCCAGCGAGCAAAGATGACTGCAACTCGAAAAAGCGCGGCAACTGCGGTGGCAATCACACTGCTAACTACAGAGGCTGCACTGTTTATAAGGAGCTGAAAAGTCGCATCCACCAGAGAGGAACAGCCGCCCGCACCCAAAATAAACAGATGACAGCTTTCAGATCAAACCCTGAAGTCTTCTTCTCGACTGCAGCCAGATCCTCACTAGGACCCTTAAACTCTGATAAAAATGTGACTTACGCAAGCGCTTTAAAATCAGGACTGGCTAACCCTGTCTTAAAAAGTTCATTTCTGCAACCAGCATACCAAGAACCGAACACGGCTCAGCAGCAACAATTCCCGGAGCAGTCAAAAAGCAACTTTGAAGATATGATATACCACTTCCTAGCAGCAGGGGACTACAATGCCAAGCACACACACTGGGGATCACGTCTCGTGACTCCAAAAGGAAAACAGCTCTATAATGCAGTTATAAAAGGCAAGAACAAGCTGGACTATGTTTCTCCCGGCAGACCAACATACTGGCCGGCAGACCCAAAGAAACTACCCGATTTAATAGACTTTGCAATTACCAAAAACATTCCTAAAAATCTGATAAGCGCCGAATGCCTGTCGGATCTGTTTATTCTACTCCGACACCCAGGCGCAATGGAGCAATCGTACAAATTGACATCACAGAAAACCAATTGGGTTAAGTACAAGAAATACATTAGCTCACACATTGAGCTAAGTCATCATCTTAACGATGCACACTGGTCCCAATGACCAATATTTTTGCATAAACTAGAAAAATGAAGCTACAGACTTTAAACTTGGCACACTCTCATCATCTTACTATATATGCAAAGTCTGTACAAAATTGTACTTGTACAATTGTACCAATCGGGCCACGCCTTCCTTTCCGCCCCATAGAAATGCACCCCGGGACAAAAATTTACAAAACATCCATGAAAATTGGGCCAATATATCCAATAAATTTTAAATATATATAAAATAACTTTAGTAAAGCCAAAAGCCAATATGTCCAATAAATTTTAAATATATATAAAATAACTTTAGTAAATATCCCCTCAATCCCCTACCCCTTCACGCCCTTTTTCAACTTTCAAACTAAATAATGCATCTTGAAAAATTATAATATATTTACTTAATTAATTTTTAATCACTTTCAACATCTAAATCTAAGGAATAGGCATCGTTACATTCAATGTATCCAAGTCATCTTCATCATCATTATCTGTAGTAGGATAACTATTTAGGAAATCGACATTTGGTGGTGTTAAAAGATAAATAGCTTCTTAATCCTCTTTTTCAAGGGATCCTCAATGTTTTGCTTTATGTTTCCAATTCGATGCTGCAACACAAAGTTGTAAAGGCTTTCGGTTTCGCGTCCATGTGTGAGCCAATACTCCAGCATTTCTCCATAAGATAGGTCTATGTTGTCTAGCAAAAAGTTTTTATACCCGTTACTCGTAGAGTAAAAGGGTATATTGTATTCGTGCAAAAGTATGTAACAGCTAGAAGGAAGCGTTTCCGACCCTATAAAGTATATATATTCTTGATCAGGATCACTAGCCGAGTCGATCTAGCCATGTCCGTCTGTCCGTCTGTCTGTCCGTCTGTCTGTCCGTCTGTCTGTCTGTCTGTCTGTCCGTATGAACGCTGAGATCTCGGAAACTATAAAAGCTAGAAGATTGGCATTTTGCATGTAGATTTTAGAAGTTCCTACGCAGCGCAAGTTTGTTTCAAAATGGTGCCACGCCCCCTTTAACGCCCACAATCGCTTATATACGATTTTAAAAATTTAAATATTTCGGAAAAGTAAAAATTCAGTTATATTGTGTTTATCAATACCTATCGAAATGTAGAATACATTTTTCAAATCGGACCATTCGTTAAAAAGTTATGCGTGATCAAAGTTTCTATCTCCATCTCCCTCGCACTCCCTTTACCTGAGTAACGGGTATCTGATAGTCGGGGCACCCGACTAAGCTTTAAGCTTTGCCTAGCAGATGGCGATCTGTGGAGTTGCCACTCTCGACGTAAGCGTCGCTTTTCGAGGACGAGCTGTTCTATTTGTAGATTTGTCTTCTATTGGTTGCTTTGTGTACTTGTATAAAATAAAAGCACACTTTAAAGTGAGATTGCAAAAGTTCTACTTAACATTTTAAAACAAAGTAAAATGGAAAATATTAGTGAAGGTATGTAAAATTTAAGTGTTTAATGCAATATTTGTTTAATGTGATTTGTCTTTGTGTATATGTGCTTTTGTAGAGTTGTATGTTTAACAATTTTAACCTAGCATTTTTCGTGTTTCGTGGAAGAAAAGTAGGTTGGATTGTGCCGGATTATAAAAACTATTAAAGCCGTTTTGTTCTTGCATTTATTTACAATACGATGACATAAACCTTTTTTGCTCGTTTTTGCTCCATTTTACAAAAATAATCTTTTTGCTAGACAACATAGACCTATGTTATGGAGAAATGATAGAGTATTGGCTGGCACATGGACGCGAAACCGAAAGCCTTTAAAACTTTGTGTAGCAGCATCGATTTGGAAACTTAAAGCAAAACATAGAGGATATTTTGAAAAAGAGGATTAAGAAGCTATTTATCTTTTAACACCACCAAATGTCGATTTCCTAAATAGTTATCCTACTACAGATAATGATGATGAAGATGACTTGGATACATTGAATGTAACGATGCCTATTCCTTAGATTTAGATGTTGATTAAAAAAATGATTAAAAATTAATTAAGTAAATATATTATAATTTTTCAAGATGCATTATTTAGTTTGAAAGTTGAAAAAGGGCGTGAAGGGGTAGGGGATTGAGGGGATATTTACTAAAGTTATTTTATATATATTTAAAATTTATTGGATATATTGGCTTTTGGCTTTACTAAAGTTATTTTATATATATTTAAAATTTATTGGATATATTGGCCCAATTTTCATGGATGTTTTGTAAATTTTTGTCCCGGGGTGCATTTCTATGGGGCGGAAAGGAAGGCGTGGCCCGATTGGTACAATTGTACAAGTACAATTTTGTACAGACTTTGCATATATAGTAAGATGATGAGAGTGTGCCAAGTTTAAAGTCTGTAGCTTCATTTTTCTAGTTTATGCAAAAATATTGGTCATTGGGACCAGTGTGGGATGGTCAAAATAAAACTCTAGCGGATGTATATTGTCCTCCCTACTTCACAACAACCGAAGCACAGTTTATGGACTACACACTAGGGGAACACTTCATAGCAGTAGGATCTCGCCTTGTGACTCCAAAAGGAAGGCAACTTAACAACGCCATTAGAAAGGATGGCAATAGGCTAGACTGTGTTTAACCCACAAACTGCAAAAGATCACAGAAAACGGCCAGACTTGATCGACTTCGCAGTTACGAAAAATATCACACGCCCTCTGATCAGCGCCAGTTTTTTGTCAGACCTATCATCGGACCACTCGCCTGTGCTTCTTAGTCTACACCAGCCAGAAACCAAAGACAATCCTTTCAAAATAACATCAAACAGAACGAACTGGCTTAAATTTAAAAAGTTCGTTAGCTCGCACATTGAGCTAAACCCACGACTAAACAACGTAAAAGACATAAAGAGCTTCACCAACACACTCGAGTCCGTTTGGGTCTCAGCGGATCGGATCTCAACACCCCAAAGAAGAAACTCAACGTACAACCGAAGATACACAAGAGCACAAATCGAGAGAGTGACAGTTACTTAGATCGCCATTAGCAAAAATAAAGTAAAAGAAGCCACCCGACGGCTTACCGAGGCATTGCGACAAGAAGAAGAAAGATTCCAACTGCGCTATTTCGAGCAACTATCTCCAAGCCGATCAAAGAACCCCCTGTGAAGGTCATTTCACACTAAGAACACCATTTGAAATCGTTAACCCAATAAGGACTACATCTGGTTATTGGGCATGTAGTGACAAAGATATACCCGACACATTCGTTGTCCATCCTCAAAATGTCTTCCAACCAAACCCAGCATCAAGCGTGCTACCTATACACGATCACATTGAATTTACACCGTGTGATATAGCCAAAGTCATAAAGGAACACCAGCAATCACAAATATCTCCAGGATGCGATTAAAAGCGTAATTTTGATATAGTCATTACTATATCCCAAAGAAATATTTTGATAAATGGAAAAAAAAAACAAAGCATTTTTTTTGCATTATTTTTTTTTTTGATTTTCTTATAGAAGCTATATGATTTAGATGCCCGATTTTAATTTAATTAAAACCGTTATTCAATACCAATTACCAAATCCCAAAGAACACGAAAAAAATTAAAACAACAAGGTTATCCTTTTTTTTTGTTTTTTTTTTCCAAATGTTCCTATGGGAGCTATAAGATAAATTCGTCCGATCCGGATTCGACATATGTATATACTACCTGCAAAACGAACTGAATATTAAACAAGAAAGGAAGCATTTACCCTTGCAGTTAATACAAATAGACCACCTATATTACTGATCTGGTTCGTTCCGACTTATATACTACCTGCAATAGAAAGACAATTTTTGGGAAAGTTTCAAGCAGATAGCTTTAAAACTGAGGGACTAGTTTGCGTCGAAACGGACGGACGGGTGTACGGACAGACTGAAAGACAATTTTTGGGAAAGTTTTAATTATATAGCTTTGCGTAGAAACGGATGGATGGATGGACATGGCTAGATAGACTCTTCTGGAGATGCTGATCAAGAATATATATACTTTATAGGCTCGGAAATGTCTCTTGCACTGCGTTGAAAACTTTTGACTGAAATTATAATACCCTCTGCAAGGGTATAAAAAGCGATATGAAAATAACTCTGTACAAATTTTGAAATAGCTGGCAGATGGGTTAATAAGAAAACAAATAAAAATAAGAATTTAAAGAAAGAAATATAAGCAAATATAATTGGTAAATCCTTGTACAAAGGATAAAACGAAACCAAGATTATTAGACACAGAAATCTTCGACGGTTTTGGGGACAGCTGCACACAAGGGATCCATCTTGTTCCGCTTCGTCTGACATTATTTATCAACGACCTTCCATTTTTTTTACGTTATTCTAGCGTAATTATGTACGTAAATAATGTTAAATTATGGCATGGTTAAAAAAGACAGAGGCGTACTTGGTTTTATTAAAAGGTGGTTAAAAGACTTCCGATTCTGGAGTATGAGTCTCTTGTCTGGGGTACCAATACAAATCAGTACGAACAAATTTTTACTTTTTGCTTTACAGCGCCTAAATTGGGATACAAATATTATCTTACCTTCTTATGCTAGTAAACTACTGTTGATTAATTTACCCTCCCTAGACAACCGTATATCGATGCTTGGTACCGTCTTCATTTTTCTAACTTTGTTCGTGATGAGATTGATAGCCCCGACATGGTAGGTCGGGTTTTCTTTTCTGTGCCAAGTAGATTAACTAGAAATTATATTCCCCTAATATTTAATCATTGTAGATCTAACTATGACTTGCATGAGCCTTTCAGAGTATTATGTTCTGACTATAATGGACTTTTTCTTATAACTTACTTTATTAGCACAAAAATTATTTTACTTTTATCCCCGGACTTTTATCGTGCTGTACGATACAAGGCTGCGCCCTTCCGTCAGTTGTGCGGGGGTTGGGCCGTGACACTCGAGGTAGCTAGCAAGACAACCGAGCACACTTTTAGAGATTCCTTAAAAATCACGGAATTTGTTATTTTTGTAAATTTAAGCTTTGAAAGACACAGACCACGAGAAACAATACAATATATTTTTGTAGTTGCTCTGTGCCCCAAATCAAAAATAATGTGAGAGTGCTAAAAAATGCTAATTCTTTAAAACAAATGTGAGACCGTCGCTTGTGAACAGTTTTTTTTTTAACTTTGTTTTTATTTATTGAATCTTCTCTTAATTTTGAGACTAACAATTAGTTTAGGAATCTTAACATTAAAATTTAACTAACAGTATAATAAGACTGCATTCTGGTTGCGCGTCCCTCAAGTCGGTCGCTGGGTGGGTAAGTCATTGCGACGATGGCGTGATTGGTTGATCAACCTTGTAAGACCTCTCGCCAGGTGGTTAGGGTGCAACGATAGCTTGGTAAAGTACTTTTCCTTCTGTTCTGCGATCACTTCTTTGACTGGTAGAATGTTTACGTCGCGATGTATATTTTCGTTGTGAACGTACCACGGTGCCCCGGTGATTGTTCTCAAGATCTTCGACTGAGCTCGCTGGACTATGTCAATATTGCTATTGCTGGCATTCCCCCATAACTGAGAGCCGAACATCGATATAGGTTTTAGTACCGAGTTATACAGCAGGACTTTATATTCAAGACTAAGGGGAGACCGAGCGTTGATGAGCCAATGAAGGCTACTGGCTTTTAGCTTTAGGTGTGTTCTTTTGGCTTCAATGTGCCGGCGCCATGTGAGTCTTCTGTCGAGATGTACTCCTAGATATTTCTCTTCGTTTGCTTGCGGGAGTAGAGTATGGTTTAACATGAGCGGCGGGCAGTTTTGCCAGTTCTGGGTGAACGTAACGTGCTTGCATTTTTCTTTCGGACGTTGATGCACTATGATCAGCGCAAACAAGTGGCCCTTACGACACCAAGCAGTGCTGACAGTTAGTAGTAGTCAGTGAGTGTAGACGTGTTTTCAATTACCTCCTGAGTTTTTCCAATTAGAAAGCCTTAAACAGCCCTGAAAAGGTAAACAAAGTGAACAGCGCGATCCCCATAGGAGGCGGTACGTACCAGGGTGGGTCTGTGCGTTGAGTACACCATATTTTAGCGTTTAGATCAGTTAAAACTGGTGCTCCACCGAGGTTAGAGGGGAGAGGGGTCACCAAGACTCTGTTTTCTCCCGCTCTCTTCCCACTGGGAAAACAAAAACAAAGTTTTCCCGCGGGCGATCTGCGCGTTTCCCTTTTTTGGCAACTGGACAAACAGCTGATCACTCCGATAGTGCTGGAAAGCGCTCAAACCACAGCCAGAATCGGAAACAGAAACCAGCCGCTACTATCAGCTAGGAAAAATTGCATAATTCTAGGCCGAGCTCAACCAGTAGATATTCAACTCGTAGCAGTCAGCTTTTGAAAGGGTCGAAGCGTTGAGTTCAAAAGGCCGATCTTCTACACTAGTCTAGATAGGGGAATTAGGGGCAGCAAGTCAAGGATCCGACAAATTCCAACCCCCCCGCTTAGGCGGTGCCCCAGCAAACGGGGCTCTGGGGACCGAAAAGGGGCGGTAAAACCCCCATCGTTAGAAAGTCTAGGAGAAATCTGAGACCAGCGAGGGAACCCCTGTCGCGGACGGTGAAAGACCAATGGACCAGGCAAACACCTTCGCAAAAAGCACAGCGATGGCCAGATCGCCAACGCTGCAGGCGCAGCCAAAACAAGCGGAGGCAATCACGTCCCTGGAGGACATTATTGCGAAAATAGGCCTTGCCGTGAATGGCCTCTCCCTCCTGTTTAAGGACCACAGGGTCGTCAAACAGCCGATGCGCGATCTCCTAACAAAGCTGGTAGAGCTGCATAAAACGGCAGTGGCCTCCATCAAGCAGGAGGAAGCCACAGGAAAGGAGTGCAGGGAAAGTGCCACGCAAACCACACCGAGAGCCGAACAGCGTGATAACAAGCTGTGTGGCAAAGAAAGGATAGTAGCGACACCAAAAAGGGCAAGGGAGCCAGCAGCAGGCCAAAAATGTACGCCACCAATGAAGAGGGTACATCGGGAACGGATCCATGAGAAGCAACACGAAGTTTTCCAGCAAGTAGCCGACAGAAACCCTAAGGGAATTTCCAAAAGGCAGCTCAGGGCCAGACCAGACGCCATCGTGGTTGCAAGAGTCGGGGAGATTACCTACGCGGAACTTCTCAAGGCCGTTAAAGGAGACTCCACGCTAAAACACGTCAGTGGGGACGTACAGACCATCCGTAAGACGGCCAAGGGAGATCTTTTGCTGCAGCTGAAGAAGTCTCCAGACTACAGCGCGGAGGAGGTTAAAAAGGCAGTCGGAAACGCTCTCGGGGTTAAAGCAGTTGTAAGGGCCCTGACCGAGCAAACCAGACTTGAGGTCATGGACTTAGACGAAGTCACAACCAAGGAGGAGATAGTGGAGGCTCTAAACAGTAAGCTAGGCGATACCCCTCTTTCGGAGGAGGCCGTAAAGTCGCTGAGAGCCACCAGAAACGGCCTGCAGATAGCCACACTAATGTTGCCAACACCCACAGCGAACAAGCTGGTAAACTTGGGGAAAATAAGGATTGGATGGGTGATCTGCCGGATTAAACCCATTTTTTCGCCAAAACGCTGCTATAAGTGTCTCGCGTTCGGCCATATCTCGTCGAACTGCACGGAAAAAACGGATTTGCGCGGAGCATGTTTCTAGTGTGGTGGAAAAGACCACGAGGCCAGAAGCTGCAATAGGGACCCACATTGCCTACTCTGCGCCCAGAAAAGAGATCTTCTAACAAACCACGCGTCTGGGAGCTTTAAATGCCCAGCGTATGTCGAGGCGGTAAAATCTCAACAAAGATGCTAAGGGTCATGCAGCTAAACCTCAACCACTGCAGGGTGGCCCAGGACCTTCTCACCCAAACAATTTTCGAGCTCAAAATAGACCTGGCAATTCTGAGCGAACCCTATAAAGCAATTAGATCCAACACGTGGGTCACGGATCAATTGGGAAAAGCAGCAATCTGGACATGTGGGCAACCGGCCCAACATCTAGCATGCGTGAAAGCATCAAAAGGCTACGTAAGGGCGAAGCTAAAAGACCTTTGGATTTTTAGCTGCTACTTTCCACCCAGCTGGACACTAGAGGAGTTTAGCGAGACGATAGACAGCCTGGCAATCGACATAAGAGCACACTCGCCTGCGATTGTTGCCGGGGACTTCAATGCGTGGTCAACGGAGTGGGAGTCAGCCTCAACAAACGCCAGAGGAAGAGTGGTCACTGAGACGTTTGCATCGCTGGACGTTGTCCTACAAAACAGGGGTTCTACCCCTACATTTAGGACAGCGGGAGCGCAGTCCATAATCGACCTCACCTACTTAAGCGCAAGCTTGGCGGCGACGGCGACCTGGAAAATTAGCGAGACCTACACGGCGAGCGACCATAGTGCAATTATAAGCACCATCCGCATGAGAAGAACCGCCACACCGACAATTACTCGAGGACACTACAAAGAAAATACGCTCGACATACCAGCATTTAGAGCGGCCCTGGAAGGGAAGGAATTAGCGGAAAACGAACGGGCATTGATGGAAAAGGTCAAGGTAGCCTGCGACGCCAGCATGCAGCACAGTAATAGCTTCAAGGGGCGCAAGCCAGTCTACTGGTGGAACCAAGCGATTGAGGAGGCACGCCGCGAATGCATAAGCGCTAGGAGAGCCTACCATAGGGCCCGCGGAACCGAAGCCTTCCATATACTCAGGGAAGTCTTCACCCAAAAGAGGAAGATCCTAAAGCGGAAAATAAAAAGCAGCAAAAGGCGGTGCTTCCTGCAACTCTGCGATGAAGCAGAAAACGACTTGTGGGGAAAGGCCTACAAGGTGGTAATGAAAAAAACCAACGCCGTTAAAAACGTGACCCCAACAGGCTCCGAGAAACTGGGAGAGATAATAAGGCACCTTTTCCCAGCGCAGGAAACGAGGCAAGCGGAAGCGTTTGGTGTCCCGGACCACCAGATACCGCCGGTTACCCTACAGGAGCTGGTCAACATAGCCCAGAAGGTACCGAACAACAAGGCACCAGGGCCAGATGGGATCCCAAATCGGGCACTCAAACTTGCCATCAGCATGTACCCGAGCACCTTTGCCAGTGCATACACTAAGTGCCTGGCCCAAGCCTGCTTCCCAGAACGGTGGAAACAGCAAAAGCTGGTGCTTATTCCAAAGCCAGGAAAAGACAAGGATGAACCGTCGGCTTATAGGCCCATTTGCCTTCTAGACACGGCCGGCAAAATATTGGAAAGTATTGTCAGTGCAAGACTCGGAGAGGAAATAGAGGTTGCCGGAGGGCTCTCAGAAAGTCAGTATGGCTTTAGAAAGGCTCGCTCAACCCTGGATGCACTAGAAGCCGTGGACCGCATAGCCAGGCAGGCCATAGAAGGCAAAAGGTGGCTGGGAGGAAACAAACAATACTGTGTTTGGTGGCAACTCTGGACATCAAAAACGCCTCACTCGGGATGCTGAACATCCCAAAGTACCTGCAGGCGATTGTTAGCGACTACCTGAGCGACAGGTGGCTCCACTATGACACGGACGAAGGACCTCAACGCTACAAAATCACAGGAGGAGTGCCACAAGGGTCCGTCCTAGGCCCATTATTGTGGAACACCATGTACGATGGTATCCTGCGACTAAACATCATGCAGGGCGTAAACGTTGTTGGCTTCGCGGACGACGTCGCGGTCATAGTGGTCAAAAAGTCCATAGCTGAGGTAGAAAGCTCTACAAACGCAGCAATCAGCATGATAAGTGAGTGGCTACAAATCGTAGGACTTGAACTGGCTGAGCAGAAAACCGAGGCGGTACTCATCAGCAGCAGAAAAAAAGTGGAAACGGCACGAATCACTGTGGGCGGAGCCCAAGTGGAGACGAAAAGGGCTATAAAATACCTAGGTGTCATGCTGGACACCAGGCTGTCCTACAGGGAGCACCTGCAGGCGACTCATAAGAGGGCAAACGGAGTCACGATGGCAGTGTCCCGAATGATGCTTAACCATAGAGGCCCAAAATCCACGAGCAGGAAGCTACTGTTTAACGTAGCAAAGTCGTCCATCATGTATGCAGCACCAATATGGGCCGAGGCGACAACAAAAAAGAGCTACGTAAAGGGTATAGAGTCGGACTACAGAATAGGAGCTCTTAGGGTAGCCTCCGCCTTCCGCACGGTCGCTACAGAGGCCATTCTGGTCATCAGTGGTATAACACCAGTCGAGCTCGCAGTTGTTGAGGCCAAGGAGAACTTTGAAGCGAGAAAATTAGCTGACACACAGGCGGACCACCGCTTGGCAAAACTAAGGTCAAGAACAAAGTCCCTTGAAAACTGGCAGCAAAGATGGGATAGGGCAGAAACCGGCCGGTGGACGCACCGACTCATCCCCAATATAGCGGCTTGGGTAAACAGACCACACGGCGAACTAACGTTCCATCTGACACAGGTGCTGAGCGGACATGGATGCTTTAAAGAGTATTTACATCGCTTCGGCCACGAGACAAGCCCAATCTGCGATACCTGCGGAACAGTGGAAAATGCCGAACACGCACTAACCACATGTGTCAGGTTCGGAGAAGAGCGCCGAAGAGCTGAACAAATCCTGGGGACCCCGATCACAGTGGAGGGACTTGTTCCTAGTATGCTGGAGAGTCAGGATAACTGGACAGCTGTATGCACTCTGGCTGCGGAAGTCACGACGGAACTGAGGCGGCTGGAACGCATAAGGAGCGAGAGGTCCTAAACAGGCCAGCCAGCCTTGCGAAGCAATGCTTCACGGCAGTCCCGCAAGTCTGGATATCATATGTATATTTATATTTATTTATTTTGTCTATGTATGTAATTTATGAATAAAAAAAACATGTATTCACAAGCGAAGAAATTCGCTGCAGCGCGCTGTCGAAATATACTCTTTATTTTAAAATTATAACATTATTAAAAATACTTATTTTGTATTGCCTTTATATTTACTTTATTTACTAATTATTCGAATGTATAATATTTTTTAGTAATGACCAAATATATCTAAGTATAAAAAAATAACATAATTTATTTCATACATGACTTCACATTGGAATAATTGTCATTAGGGTATTCAGCATGCGACTTGTGAACGATTTTTAGGAGCCTCAGAAATTTTGCGATTGAACAGGATGAATATTTTTTTATTTATTGTCTTTTAAATATATGGATTAAAAAATATATGGTATTTTTATATTATACGTATTATAATAACATTATATAAAATTATTATCATAATATAAATTAAATTTATATAAATATTTGTAAGTTAACTATTTTAATTATTTAGAAAAAAGAGAAACCCAAAGGGGAAACAAAAAAGGTTTGCGCGCTTTTCTTTCTAAACATAGGCGCGCGCTTTTCAAATCAAATTTAAAAGGCACAAAATCATTAAAGCTAATTTTATTTTAAATACGAAATTCTAAAAATGGATAACTTACATAAAATGTACTTGTATTTAATTTAAATATACTAGGAGTATAAATTTTGAAAATTAAACCTACCCTGTTAAAATAAGTAATAAATATTTATATTTGTATTTGTATATTAACTATTTATTTTATTAAATATACTAAATAATTGAAATAGTTAATATGTTAAATATTCTATTAAATTAATTAAATAATTTAAGTAGTCAATATATGGAATATACTATTTAATAATTAAAATAGTTAAGATATTAAATACTATACCTAATTAAAATAGTTAATATACAAATACATACTTAAATATTATATATACATTTTATAAAAATTATCCATTTTTAGTATTTCTAATGAATATTAAATTTGGTTAAATATATTCAATTTAAATAAACTTCGCATTGTTTTTGTTTAACAATCATAGTATATTCAAATATATTAAACTTGTTTGAAATATTTTTAAATTTAATCAAGCAGTTTTTTATGTTTTGTATTAAAAGTTATGTTTTTAGCTTTAATTTAAATATGTAAAACGAAACTATGAATTAAATATGCAGATATTAATATTTAAGGTATATAAAAAAGTTTTACATCAAGCTTCATTGCCATATATACATACATAAATGCAATTTAAATAATCATCCTGTTCAATCATAGAAGTTCTTTTGACACACAATTAGTTTCTTAGTCCAGAAATGATTTCTGTACGAAAATCGTCTTCTCGACAAATACGCACACATAGAGCTATAGAGCTATAGAGCTGTCCATTATCCAGGGAGTAGTCCGGAAATTTCTCGGGGCGTTTTTGGACATGCTCCTGCATCTTGCGTACCCATTTGCAGTGGCACTTAAGTTCTGCGAGTAACTGGAGTCTTCCGAGCGGTTGCCGGGAGAGGGCGTCGGCGATCACGTTGTATTTGCGCTTCCGGTAGAGTACGTCGAACTGGTACTGGTGGAGTTCCACTGCCCACCGTGCTATACGTCCCGTGGGATTGTTAATGGATTGTCAACCATTTCAGGGCCAGGTGATCCGTGATGACGTCGAACTTGTAACCCTCCAGGAAGCAACGTAGCTTTCGGGTGGCCCACACAATGGCGAGGCACTCCTTTTCAGTGGCCGAGTAATTTTCCTCCGCCCGCTCGAATCGACGGCTCACGTAGGCGATTACCCGTTCGTCGCCCTCAATATTCTGAGTGAGGACCGCGCCGAGTCCTTTGTCGCTGGCGTCCGTCTGAAGTTGGAACTTATACTCGAAGTTTGGGCAGGCCAATACGGGAGCGCACGTCAGTCGAGCCTTAAGTGAATCAAACGCCTGCTGTTGGGGTTATTCCCAGGTCCACTTTACTCCCTTCCTCAGGAGTCGCGACATCGGTTGTACGAGGGAGGCAAAGTCTGGGACAAAACGTCTGTACCAGGATGCGATTCCGAGTTGGCGGCGAAGTTCCTTGACATTAGTCGGGGGATGCAGCCCCTGGATTGCCGCTATTTTGTCGGGGTCTGTCCTGATGCCTTCCTCGCTGATCAGGTGACCCAAATACACCAGTCTTCTTTGGAAGAACTTGCACTTGCCCTGATTTAAGCGTAGATTCGCTTCTCGAAGGCGCCGGAAGACTTCCCTCAGACTGCGCGCATGGTCCTCCCACGTTGCCCCGATGACGATGATGTCGTCTAAATAGGCGAAGGCGTGGGGCTCCATATCGGGGCCGATGACGCTGTCCAGGGCTCCTTGGAAAGTCGCTGGGGCGGAGTGGAGCCCAAACGGCATGACCTTCCAGTGGAAGAGTCCACGTCCGGGGACAGTGAATGCGGTGCATTCTCGACTGCTTTCCGCTATGGGAATTTGCCAATAGCCGTTTTTAAGGTCCAACGTGGAGATGAACCGGGCATTCCGTAGACGTTCCAGGATATGGTTTATGCGTGGAAGCGGGTACGCGTCGGGTATGGAGTGTGCGTTGAGTTACCGATAGTCAACGCACATCCGCATGTCCCCTGTCTTCTTTCGGACCAGCACCAGTGGTGCGCTGTGCGGGCTTCGAGAGGGTTCGATTCGTCCGTCCTGCAGCAGTTCGTCCACCTGCTCGTTGATGATACGCTGCATGGCCGGGTTCTTGGGATAATACCGCTGTTTCAGCGGTTTATCTCCCCGAAGGGTGATGGTGTGCTCGTCTATATCCGTTGTTCCTTGCAGCTGGTCGAAATGACTAATCTCCTCTTGAAGAAACCGGAGGGTTACTGCGTCGAGAGGTTCTTCAGACACTAGCGATTCCGGCGGGGATTCCGCGACTGTGGCCAGGTGTCCGTGAGGGCAATGCCTCCGGAACGGATTGCGCCTCTGAGCGTCCTATGTATCCGTCTGGGCGAGTATCTGGTACTTCCCGATTCTTAGCGGGCTTGCCGCTCTTGGGGCGGGTATGGGACCCGTTGTGGCTTCGTTGGTCCTTGTTGTCCGCCGGGTAGGGGTCGGTGGGTTCGAAAGGTGGACGACCGCCGCTGTTGGCGCCTCTCGGGTGGCTGGGCCTGGTTCGGCTCTTCGTGTGGTATGCGGAGCTAGTTGGAGGCACACCTGACCGCAGATTAGGGTTACCCGGATGCCACAGAGAAAGTCAATCCCGAGGATCAACTCGTCCAAGATCGTTGGCAGGACCAGGAGGGTCATGCGGACATGTTGTTGGTCCAGACGTACTTGTGCGTGCAGGGCCTTGGTGACTTCCTTCGGGGATCCGTCCGCCAGGGATATTTGGGTGCGAACTTCCTTGATGTTTCGACCCGAATCGAGCCGGTTGGCGAGCGCTTCGCTAACAAAGCTTCTGGAGGCCCCCGTGTCGATGGTTGCCGCGAAGAGTTGCCCCTCGATGGTAACCGTGGCGACGATCCGGCCTCCCGTCAAGCGGAGCTGTGGATCTAATGGTGGGGGAGCGCTGAGTGGGTCGCCGCCTGCTCCCTGTGTGTGCGAGGACCCCGATTGTTTCCCGACTGGCGGCAGCAGTCAATGGTGCGGGTACCACGTTTCACGCAGTCCCAGCAGTATAGGACTGGTGGGTTCTGGCATTCCCGAACGAAGTGTCCCACCTCAGCGCAGCGGCTACAGGCTCGGGCCACGTCGACAGGTGTTTCAGCCTCCTGGGAAATCATCCGGTTTGAAATCGCTGGATTCGATGTGCCGAACGGCGTCGCCACTGCTCGTATGGGCTCTCGTCGGCGAGGGCCGGGTGGAGGGCTGCTCCTCGTAGTGTAGCTTCCACTTGCGGGTGGAACTAGCTCTGCTTGTCGTACTGGGTCTCGGTCCCGAGCAATTTCGAAAGCGGTGGCTAGTTGCGTCAACCCTTCCAGCGAGGAGAATTCCTGACGCCTTATGAAGAGTTGATACTCCGGTAGCAGATTCTCGTAAATCCTTTCGAGCTCCTGTTCGAACGATTAGTTTGCCCGCTGCATCATCAGGCGTAGTTCTACCACATAGAACTGGAAAGGCTCGCCGCCTTGCTGGTGTCGTGTCCTGATCGCATCCTCCAGGCGCTGGTAGTACCGTGGAGGGAGGAAAAATTCCAAGAACTTCTGCTTGAAAATTTCCCAGGGCACGGCGTGGATCTGGTAGGCTCGGTACCAGCCTTCGGCGCGGCCCGACAGTAATCCTGCGATGGCCCGTGGGATGTCGCCTCGACTCGTTCCATGAAGTGCAGGGGGTCGGCTTGCCCATCGAAAAGGACACCCCATCCCCGAAGCTTCTCGGCGAATGCGGCTGCGGACATGTGCTGGGATGGCGATTGGGCAGCGGGGTGGGAGCCTTGGGTGTTCTGGGGGGCACGGAGAGAAGGGTGTCCCCGGCGCCGGGCATCGGTGAGGTGGACCGGTTGGTCACTACCTTTGATGTGGGAGCCTCTGGGTAGATGGCCTCTAATGCGGCAAAGCGTTCCCGGAGCGCCGGACTGTGGTTGGACCCTCCGATGAACGATGCAAGCCGGGGTCGTAGTTCGTCCACCTGGCCGTGGGTGTTCAAACCGAACTCCTTGAGGATGGCTTCTAGTTCGTCCTTCCGCCGGTAGGAAATCCACTTGACCCTTATGGCTCGGGTCGTGGATGCGTCGTAGGATACGGAGAAGCTCCCCTCCTCGATCTGTCTGGCGGCTGATGCAGCGGGTTTTTGTTCGGCGTCCTCCGACGCTGTCTGTTCCCGGTTCGTTTTCATCGGTCGACCCGGTGAACGGTGTGGCTGGGTGCCCGCTGCTGTTGGGCCTCTGAGTGGGCGTCACGCGGATGCTGATGCGGAAGTGGATGGGTCTCCCGACTGGCGGTTGGTGGTGGCGCAGGAGCGACTCACCTGGCGGCGAGTGATCCGCCAGGTGAGCGTGGCGATTGTTCTTCCTCGACGCAGTGAGTGCTGTAGCTGGCACTGTAGATGGCGCTTCTGGGGGCGCAAGCCGGTCAGCGAAGCTGGCCTCCGGGGTGCTCCCGTGGGCGAGCGCTGCTGATCGCTGGGCTGACCGCTGGGCTGCTCGTGGTGTGAGCGGTCTCTGGGGGGGGGCTCGGAGGGTGGGCGCTGCTGATTGCTGGGCTGCTCGTGGTGTGAGCGGCCTCTGGGAGCGGTCTCGGTAAGCGCCGCAGGTGGCCCACTGGGATGCTCCTGATGAGCGTAGATTCCGGAGGGCCCTCAGCAGGCGGCGCTCAGGCGGCGGCGCGGCTGGACTCCGGTGTGCTCCTCATGTGAGCGGGATGGGTCAGCGCTCGGGGTTCTCCTAGTAAGCGGCGCAGTGGCGGAGTAGATTGGCGTTGTCGTAAGTGGCAGTACCGTTTCCCCTATTTACTCTTTAATTACGCTTTTAAAACTTGAGTGCTCCTAACCAAAAAATTCCCACGGCTGGACATGGGTCTTTAAGCCATGCGGTTGATACTAAAAACCCAACTCCTACAGGATACCTAGGTCGTCCCTGAGTCGTCCCTGTTCGGGCGACAAACTGTAAGGACTTTTCTTAGGCTGGGATAGACTTCAGTCCGGCCAGAGTCCTCTACAGTTAAATTTGTAGAAAGCACAGGAGACGAAACGGGACTGGGAGTTGCCGCCGGGCTTTTGTTTACGGGATCACGTGGTTTGGGTCTCTACCTCTACGTAGCGTAGATCACTCGGAGGCGTAATGTCAACTGGCCGAGACCACTTAGCACCCGGGTAGCTTTTCCGGTCTCGCAAGCGTCCGTCGGAACTTGTCCGACGCGAACGAGCACGCGGACAGCTTCGTCGTCCGTGGTGCGTAGAGAAAACCGAACCTCCGAAACGCAACACGAAAACGGGCCGCCACAAATTAACTCGAGAGGGATTTTCCGACTGGACCTAAGCGTGGGCGATCGGGGGGGGGGGGGGGGGGGGGGGGGGAGTAAACGCTGGGAAATCAACGGAAATTTTCCCGTCCGGCAAGCGTTCGCTTTGCGCAGAGTGAGCCTCGGAAACGCAATACGACAACTTGTCCGACGTGAATAGACACGCGGGCAGCTTTGGCGTCCGCGTTGCGCGGAGAAAATAAACCTCAAAAACGCAACTCAGAAGCCTCACTGACCCGAAAAGTCCCTCAGCGAAATGCACTAAATCTTATTAGCCTCTCCCTAACCTGAGCGAGAGCAGAAAAGGCCTGCGATAGTTTCCCGCGCTTTTCTCTAGTCTGGTAAATGTTCGTATTACGCAGAGAAAATAAACCTCTGAAACGCAATACGAGAACTTGCCCGACCTGTAGTAGCACGTGGGTAGCTTTGGTATCCGTGTTGCGAAGAGATAATAAACCTCAGAAACGCAACTCAGAAACCTCTCTGACCCGAAAGCCCCTCAGCGAAATGCACTAAATCTTATTAGCCTCTCCCTAACCTGAGCGTGAACAGAAAAGGCCGGCGATAGTTTCCCGCGCTTTTCTCTAGTCTGGTAAATGTTCGTATTACGCAGAGAAAATAAACCTCTGAAACGCAATACGAGAACTTGCCCGACCTGGAGTAGCACGTGGGTAGCTTTGGTATCCGTGTTGCGAAGAGATAATAAACCTCAGAAACGCAACTCAGAAACCTCTCTGACCCGAAAGCCCCTCAGCGAAATGCACTAAATCTTATTAGCCTCTCCCTAACCTGAGCGTGAACAGAAAAGGCCGGCGATAGTTTCCCGCGCTTTTCTCTAGTCTGGTAAATGTTCGTATTACGCAGAGAAAATAAACCTCTGAAACGCAATACGAGAACTTGCCCGACCTGGAGTAGCACGTGGGTAGCTTTGGTATCCGTGTTGCGAAGAGATAATAAACCTCAGAAACGCAACTCAGAAACCTCTCTGACCCGAAAGCCCCTCAGCGAAATGCACTAAATCTTATTAGCCTCTCCCTAACCTGAGCGAGAGCAGAAAAGGCCGGCGATAGTTTCCCGCGCTTTTCTCTAGTCTGGTAAATGTTCGTATTACGCAGAGAAAATAAACCTCTGAAACGCAATACGAGAACTTGCCCGACCTGGAGTAGCACGTGGGTAGCTTTGGTATCCGTGTTGCGAAGAGATAATAAACCTCAGAAACGCAACTCAGAAACCTCTCTGACCCGAAAGCCCCTCAGCGAAATGCACTAAATCTTATTAGCCTCTCCCTAACCTGAGCGTGAGCAAAAAAGGCCGGCGATAGTTTCCCGCGCTTTTCTCTAGTCTGGGAAACGTTCGTATTACGCAGAGAAAATAAACCTCTGAAACGCAATACGAGAACTTGCCCGACCTGGAGTAGCACGTGGGCAGCTTTGGTATCCGTGTTGCGAAGAGATAATAAACCTCAGAAACGCAATACGGTAACCTGGCCGACCCGGAAAACACTCAGCGAAATTCACTAAATTTTAGTAGCCAGTCTGGGGTTTGAATTTCACAACTTTTTGTTTATTTTATTCACTTAGTCTTTCTCCCTAACCTTCGCACTCAGTATCTGGGTTTCTAATCTCTGTTTCTTGTCTTACTCTATGCCTTCGGTGTGGCGTTGCCGTCCGCGGGAGTCTCTGTTGCTGGTGTGGTCCTTGTGGTCTGAGCTGCTTGGCTGTCGGAAAAGAATGAGGCCGATCTCTGTCGATCGCGGTTCCACGTCGACACGCTTTTTCCCTTTACAGCACGCGTTTTATTATTAACAGCACTAAGCTTGTCCTTAATCGCACGCTTTGCGCTTAACAGCCCGCGCGCTTATTCACGGGTGATTTGCGATAACTTATCGATACTGTTAGGTTTTAGACTTAAATACATATATTTTAGAAACTTAACAACTAATCAGTCCTTCAGTGGCTGTGACTTAATATATGGCCTTCAATGGCTGAGATTAGGTAAGATTTGGCCTCCAATGGCTGAGATAGGTTTGGCCTCCAATGGCTGAGATAAGTTTTGAGAGGCGCCTTTAGGCGTCCTCACAACTGTTTTGAAGACCTCTGCCAACACCTTCTCAAATTCTCCACCATATCTCTAGAAACTTCCCAATTTTCCCATATTTTGAAGGAATTATTTGAAATTCCCCTTCACAGGAAAGGTAACAAGTTATCCGTAAGCATTTGGAAAATATTTTTACTCCAAATTTGCAGCACCTTTTATATACATAGCATCTCCTTGTCTACACAGACATATGACACTAAGATGAACAGCAACTAACCGTTTGGAGCTCACTTTATTTGTGAAAAAGAGTTGTCAAGCAGACGTCATCTACACTGACTTTAGAAAATTCTTTAAATCTGTAGATCTCTTACTTTTGTACGTAGATGACGTTAAACTGTGAATGCAGTATAATGATATTTCCTGCCATAGACTTCAATCTTAATAACTTTCATAACTGTTTCCGGGATAATTTACTCAATTTAAACGGCCCTAAGTGCTAGCTGATGACAAGTCCAAAAAATGCGACTAATTCGTTAAATGTCAGGTCTTTGGACAGGTCTTGGCGTCTTTTGGTCATATTTCGTCCATAGTGAATAAAGCCAGAAGCGTGTTTGGTTTCATTAAAAGGTGGTCGAAAGAGTCCTTATGTCATTTATTCCGCTTGGCCATCCGATTCTAAAGTATGGGTCTCCTGTCTGGAGTCCACGATACGAACCACGATCTATTTTTTACTTTACAGCGCCTGAACTGGAATGCAGTATTATCTTACCCCTTTTATTCTTGTAGATCTAACTATGACTTGCATGAGTCTTTCAGAGTATTATGTTTTGACTATAATAGACTTGTTCTCATAATCTCAAATTTTGAATTTCTGCCGCTTCTGAAACGATTAGTACTTTTATTACCACAATTTGATTTTACCATTTTCTTATATTTTGTATATCTTGTCGGTTAGGCGAGTGCCTCGAATATAAGATACTCGTTCCTAAGCTTACCAGTTTTAAGATATATAAATACATTCTAGGAAGCGCCATTTGCTGATTTGCAGTGCAAACACCACAAACCGAGAGCGAGCAGCACCCCCGCCAAGTTTTCACCATCTCTCTCAAATATATGAATATGTAATTAACTCTTAATATGTCTTATAACTTCTAACATAATAGTGCTAGTTGTAATATTGTTGATATTGACCAAATAAGTTTTTAAATGCGATTTTGACATACTCCGCCCAATACCTAGGGCTACGAGGTTTTTTGTATTATGAGTTGTGGGCGTTAAAATAGAAGTGCCAAAATTTGTATCAATTTTAGAATAACGGTTAAACCTTAATAAATAACACAGGCCAACAAAATTTTAGAAAATCCCGGACCCAAAAACTTGACCCACTTTTTCTTATGCAATTTTTCGCGCTGTTATCGAATATAAAGCTATATGCCAAAAACGTCCATTTTCACACTTTTAGGTTAGAATATCTCAAAAACTGGGTGCTGGATTAATTTTGGCACCGGATTTAGATTCAGCGCGAAAAATTGCATAAGAAAAAGTGTGTCCAGTTTTTGGGTCTAAAAATTGTTGGCCTGTGTAATCGACCTTTCGGAATAAAGAAAAAATGTTCAGAATTTGTAAATGTGTAAATATGTTTAAAAAGATTGAGTTATATTTTTTTTCAAATATTCGTTACATAGGACTTTTTTGGAAAGTTTTACCCAGATAAGTTTAAAATTGACAGACTAGTTTTCGTAAAGGACGGACAAAAGGATATGGCTAGATCAACTCCTGGTTAGACCCTGTATTTCCTTACTCCTCTCTTCATCCAAAAGTAGAAATCTATTGTCTGACCGACAGAGCTTTTTCTTCATAAACAACACAAAAATTGATTAGGCCTGTAAAGATAGCTATTTCCTCACATGCCATCGTTTGGTATGCACGGATTCTGCTACTAACACTAGCCCTGATAATACCCAATAGTGCAAAAATAGTTTCGTAAAAAAGTTTTATATTGAAAACCCAAACCACAATTAATGTAGGATGAATTTAAGGGCAAAGGTTGAATTGGTTTGCTACTAACCAAGTTTATAAGCCCAATTTCATGCCCCTAGAAAACGGCTCTGAGAAGTATACAAATCAACTTCAAATCGAAACATTTAAATTTGGTAGCTTTTAATCTAAAAATATAGTAATCTATGAATAACTGTTAATTACTTTAAAATTTCAGCAAAGCTTTACTTCAAACTGGCCCCGAATGCTGTGGCTAGCAATTGACCAAAAAGGTATTCATTTACTGGAACATCGTTCAAGGAATATTTTATGTACCCACGGCTATGATTCTATAATATCATTTTCCCCAAATTTAAATTCGTTAATGATATTTACTGGAACGGAAAAAAAACAATCTAAAGTGATTTTAAGTACTTCCCAGGTAAGAACATTAAATTTTTTTTTAATAAAAATAGTGCTCGGCCAGAAGTTTTAATAACACATTTACTTTGTGGGCAACTTATGACAGCAAATCCTTTTTTTTTTAATGTCAGCTTTGGATGCAGGCGATAGTTGATTACTTGTAAAAATAAATGATTTGGGTACACTTTGGGGTCACAGCCAGCTAAAAACATTTAGCAAATTTTGCTTTTGAGTACTTTGAAGCACTAACCATGCAACATACAAAGTGGTCATTTCATTTCATTTTGTGGCCGAAAATCGTCAAGTTATGATCAATGTATGTATATCAATTTGAATCTTTATTAAATAATAACACCGTGCAGTTCAATTGCCAATTCTAAACTGATTTGTATTATGGCATGATGGTTCGCTTGGAACCTGTGTATATGTTTATGCTTATATGCTAACAAAGTAGTTTTTATACCCGTTACTCGTAGAGTAAAAGGGTATATTGTATTCGAGCAAAAGTATGTAACAGGTAGTTGGAAGCGTTTCCGACCCTATAAAGAATATATATTCTTGTTCAGGATCACTAGCCGAGTCGATCTAGCCATGTCCGTCTGTCCGTCTGTCTGTCTGTCCGTATGAACGCTGAGATCTCGGAACTAGCTAGAAGATGTAGATTTTAGGAGTTCCTACGCAGCGCAAGTTTGTTTCAAAATGGTGCCACGGCCCCTCTGACGCCCACAAGCCACAAGCTGTGGCCACAGTTTTGATGCTATTATGAAAATTTTAATTGATATGTATTTGTTTCGTCAATACCTATCGATTGGCCTAATAAAAGTTTGCCACGCCCACTCTAACACCCAAAAACCCATTAAACGCTTAAGCCTGGCTAGCGCCTACATTTCCGCCTTTCAATAGCGCCATCTAACGGATGACTTTGGAACAGCTGGCAAAGGTGCTAATTCGAGCGGCGAAAAACATACAAGAAGGCATATTTATATTAAGTTGTTTAGCTGAGTAACGGGTATCTAATAGTCGAGGCACTCTACTATAGCGTTCTCTCTTGTTCAGATGCAAATGCTTGAGCGGGAGTTCGCCCTATCCTGCCTCTTACTGACGATGCGATTTTAGCGGGGAATTTATATAGAGCGATGAACGGCTAGCTGCCGGTCATCGTTCAGATGCGAGGTAGCTCGGGGAGGTTTAGGCGGCGGTACCGATACGATAACTCCTCCCCCCGAGAATGGAGCGATGGTCACATCTGTGGTATATCCAGAGCGACATTGTGTAGAATGGTGTTGGGAATGAAGGTGGTCCTTGACTTCCTTATTTTCCAAAGTAATTCCAGTGTTATCGAGAGTATTAATAATATTACATATATAACTGTAAAATGTCGTTCCTGACTTCTTTGAACAACGATAACGTTATTGGTGTGTTTAACATCTTCAAGATGAAGGGTCTCAAGGTTGAGGTCCATTTTTGTACTGTTAATGGTTACCTCCCTTGCCATCGTTGTTATAAGCTTCATCCTTTCTTCTTTTCCAGTGAACAGTTTATGTAATTTAAAGCAACGGCTCCAGAAATCTTTACACCTTCTCCGCAAGTGTTGTTTACTGTTAAATTTCTCGCGTTAAAAATAAATACGTGTTGGTCCTCTGATGCAATAATTATTTCCCTTTCCTTGATGTCTATTGAATCGCAATTTGGTTATTTATTTTCAGTATGTTAAGTAGGCATTGTTATCCTTTAGCAGCAGCACCTAACTCCCCACTCTCGCAAATGTACACCTCTCTAAGTTTATTACATTGCTTATTAAAAAAACTTATCCTATCGTTAACTATTGCTACAAATTTAGGAATTATTAGTAAGAATGTCTTATTTATTGATACCGGTATGATATGATATAATTGATATTCTACTGGTTCTAATATCGGTACTTTTACACGAAATATTATGTCTGTTTCGTTAATGAAGGTTTGCATTTTAGGAACTCGTATATATGTTCATTTGATAATATTTCAAGATTTTGGTTAGTTAAAAATTTCTCGATTTTATTTAGTTATGTTTCTGATAGAATGAACTTTGGAATAATCTGAAGCTTTGCCAATAAAATGCTTTCCGCAATATTATTGAAGTGTTCTGCTAGCATATCAATATTATAACTTATTCTATTTAAATGCTGTAACATGTGTATTTAATTGTGTTCTTGCGACAGTTCCCTATATACATTGTTCTTATAATTTTTTATAAACAATTGAATATCTTCCTGTCCTTTGTTTATATGCGTCGTTGTATTTTTAAACCTACTAAGAGACTTTTGATATAACTGACCCTGTTCAGCTGCCTCCTCTGTCAAAAATTTTGTGTCGTTATTAAGTTTATTAATCCTATTCCCTATATTCTGTGCATCCTCGGCATCCATATTTCCCGAAAATATTTTTATAACACTTCCTAACCCATTAAAAATTCCTCTCTTCCTTCTTTTTCCTGGTGTCAGTGTTTCTAATCTTTCCCTTACTTGTCTCAATTTTCCTTTTATTATCTGGACTGCTTCTCCAGAAAACCTTACATTTTCTACGTCGGACAATGCCTTCTCCATCTGATCTATGTTAAGCTGATAATTCTTAAGATTAACTACATGGTTAAATACCTTCGACTCCACCGTGACTCTCGCGGTTCCCAGGTCTAACTTTGCGATAGTCTCTCCTTCTAACCTCCGATTGTCCAACGTCTGTCCGTGGGTCGAAACATACCTGTAATTTATTATAAGGTGTTAATTATTATTTCCGAATTCTTTTTCTTAACTTAGATTTGTGTATTTTCTGTTTTCTCTTCGTCCTACAAGTAACTTCCATGTCTTGTTCAATTTCCTGTGTTGTAAACCTAGGTGTTAACTTATTTCTCCTTTTTTCTTTCCTATAAACGATATCTCCTTCTTGTAGCTCTATTGGTTCTTCTCTTTCCTTGTTTAAATTATCCGTTCTCTTTTGCTTTGCCTCGTCTAGCTGTTCTTTAACTTTCTTGTAAATTACCTCTCGATATTCGTTAAGCTTTTTTAAGTATTCATGTTCTGTCTCAAAGGTTATTTCTTTCTCAAAAATGTGCGTCCTACCCGAGAAAAGTTCAAAAGGTTTCAATTTTGTAGATGCATGAATAGAACTGTTATAAGTAAGAAACGCTTCATCCAAAATTTCCTCATGGTTACATTCTAATTTTAAATCATTCCTAGTCTTCAATATTATTCTGTATATTTCTGTCAGTGTCGAGTGTAGTCTTTCTACCGTTGAGTTACTAGATGATTGTTGAAAGGACGTCACATGTAACTCGATCCCATACTCAGTGCAAAAATCTTTAAACAAACTTGAGGCGTATTCAGCTCCTTGATAGCAAATTATCTTTTTTGAAACACCATGTTGGCTAGTTGGTATAGTATACCCAGCTGCAAATCTAGAAAATTTATCTATAATCGTCATAACATAACTTTTATTATTGGTATATAAGTCAGTATGTATAATGTCTAGTGGCTTTGTGGGAGTATCTGTTTTTTGGAATACAACCCTTGGTGGGTGCCTGTCATACTTTAATGTCTGACAAGTCTCGCATTTGTTTATGACTTGACTAATCATATTCTTCATATAAGGAAAATAGACTACACGTCTCATTTCCCAAAATATCTCAACTATTCCTCTGTGATTTTTCGAAATATGACACTTCTCTATTTCCTTCCTCTGCTCATCTATGTCCGTGATTTCCTGCATGAACGTTAGGCACCTCACTACTTTGTATAACCCACTCTTCCTAAAATAAGCTTCAAAAGATTTTTCTATTTCTTTAAAGATTCCATCAGGGGCATAAATTGCACACATTCTGTGTGGCCTTCATAATTTTTGCAATTTGTTCTTGTTCAAAATTTGGTTCAGTTATTACTCTTCTAGTCTTGTTTCTAAAGGGTGATATTACCGTCCTATTTGACTTCAGCCCAATCTGGAATATGAGTTGAATATTGAAATCATTCAAAGGTTTTTCTGCCACTTAAATTCTTTCTTCCGAACATACTCCCATATGGTCACCATCTGCACACGTAGCCTGATTGGAATCCAACTCGCTATTGTTAATCTATAGCTCTATTCTACTGAGAGCGTGTGCTACTACATTTTGCGAACCCTTCTTATAAACCACTTCATAATCATATTCCAATTACTTGGAATTGGGCTCCTTAAAGCCCATCAACCAGGTTAGTGGACGGTGATCTGTCACTATTGTGAATTTGTGACCGAACAAGTACGGTCTGAAATGTTTTATACCCCAAACTATGGCCAACATTTCCTTCTCTATAGTGGAATGGTTGACTTCTGCGTCGTTCAGGGTTCTACTTCCAAATGCGATAGGTCTATCACTTCCCATTGCCCCCTGGGATAATACTGCACCCACGGCGAAATAACTTGCATCCGTAGTCAATATAAACGGCTTTGCAAAATCTGGGTATCTTAAAAGGGGGTCATTACACAATAGGGTCTTGCAGTGTTCAAACGTCCGAATATATTCGTCATCAAGAACAATTTGTTGCTTCCCTTTTAGTCTTTTTGTCAAGGGTTTTGTTACCCTTGCGAAGTCCCTTATAAATTTCCTGTAATACCCGATCAATCCCAAGAATGATTTTATTTCCTTAGCTGTTTTTGGTAATGGAAAAAGCTTTATGACCTCAATCTTCCTCGGGTTTGGCTTAACCCCCTCCTGGGTTACTACATGACCCAGGTAATCTATCTCCTTTTTAAGAAACTCAGACTTATCTGTTTGCAACTTAAATCGGGCTTCATTCAGTTTCTTAAATACTGTTTTCAAATCCTGCATGTGACTCTGTAGTGACGGTAAATAAACTATTATATCGTCCATATATACTAAACATATCTTTCCAACTAACTCTCCCAGAATATTATTAATTACTCTCTGAAAGGTGGCGGGAGCTTTAGTAAGCCCAAACGGCATCCTCACGTATTCAAAATGCCCGTTTTCTGTCGTAAATGCAGTTTTCGGAATGTCCTTCTTATCCATTTCGACTTGGTGGTACCCACTTGCTAAATCCAAAACTGAAAAATACATTGCTTTTCCCAGTTTATCAAGTACCTCACAGATTACTGGCATGGGGTATCTGTCCTTCACTGTTTTTTCATTAAGCTTCCTAAAATCAACTTTTTATCGCCACTTCTGTTTCCCTGACAATTTTATCCTTTTTTGGTACCAGCCATACTGGTGCACTCCATGGTGAGTGACTATGCCTGATAACATCCTGATCTAATAACTCCTGTATCTGATTTTTTATCTCATCTCTCTGTTTAAACCCATATCTATATGGTTTCTTATATATCGGAATTTCGTCTGTCGTTGGAATTGAGTTCGTATCCGCATTGGTAAACGTTAACTGTCTTCCTTTTGAGTGAAATATGTCTGGAAATCGGGAATAAAGTTTCTTAAGGCCTTCCGCCTCTTGGTTTGCACCCTCTCAGTGTCGTCACTATCTATAAAATTTAATTCAGTATCGGACTTTCGCAATGGGGCTAGCATTTCCATTTTTACAAAGTTATCTTTGTTATATGGTTCTACTGCCAATGGTGCCTCCAAGTATAGCTTCTTTTTACTATCAGTAAAGTTACCTACTTCTAGCTCTGCCTGTCCTCTCTTTGCCTGATAGATCCCACTAGTAATCTGCACTCCTTCTTCTAAAACTATTGTATTTAATAGAAATGCCCCGTTGTTTATTGTAACGAGAAGTGGTATAAGTGCCTTTGATGCCTCCTCTAATAGGTGCACCTCTGTAACCCTATTCGGCCTCAATTGTACCGGAATCCTTCTATTTCTTGTTTCTAGAAATACATTTTCTAAATCTAACTTGTCTCCTATGCTCCTAAGTATATCCATTCCCAGTAATCCATCAAAATAGGAATGCAAATTAAATAAGTAAAAATCGAAGGGCTCATTGTCAATTTCTTGAAATTTAACGCCCTTGATACCCTCATCTATACCGTGGGTACCTATAGGCGTTTTAATAACAAAGTTTTTTTCCAACTTTACCTTTCTATTATCTTTAATTTCCGACCCAGCCAAGAGTAGAAGTCGTGGGGAATGACTTAGTAATTGATTATAACTAGGTTTTATTTCAGTAAGAATCTTGACATTTTATTAATAACTAACGGGTTCTCCGGACTGGCGGGGTGCCGCCCTTGCTGCCTTCGCTTCCTTCGTACACTTCGAATGCCTGGTATCGGGAGCCGTCTAGCTGCTCGAGAGGAACAGCACGGGATTACGGCTGCGGGTAGAGTAGACCCCGGGGTGGGTTGCCACGTAGCGAGCCTGAAATGAGAATGGGGTGCTTGGGGACCTTGAAGTCAGCCACGAGCGAGAGAGAGTTTTTAGTGCTTGGGGACCCGAAAGTCAACCGCAAGAGAGAGAATGTTGCTTGGGGACCCTGAGGTCAGCCGCAAGAGAGAGAGAATGTTGCTTGGGGACCCTGAAGTCAGCCACAAGAGAGAGAGAATGTTGCTTGGGGACCCTGAAGTCAGCCACAAGAGAGAGAGAGAGTTGCTTTGGGACCCTGAAGTCAGCCACAAGAGAGAGAGAGAGAGTTGTTTGGGAACCCAGAAGTCAGCCACAAGAGAGAGAGAATGTGTTGCTTGGGGACCCTGAAGTTAGCCACAAGAGAGAGAGAGAGTTGCTTGGGGACCCTGAAGTCAGCCACAAGAGAGAGAGAGAGTTGCTTGGCGACCCTGAAGTCAGCCACAAAAGAGAGAGAGAGTTGTTTGGGAACTCAGAAGTCAGCCACAAGAGAGAGAGAGTTGCTTGGGGACCCTGAAGTCAGCCACAAGAGAGAGAGTTCGGCCGGTGAACCGCGCCGTAAGGAGGTGTGATCCTGAAATCAAACGTCTCCTAGTGATACCTTCGGACCGACAAGCCGAGAAGGTTAGGGGGAGGAGGAAGTTCTACGGAAGCTAACTACAATGTATAAGCGGACTTGGATCGAATGATCTAGTCCACCCAAAAATGACTTCGCTGCTTACCACCACTGGGCAGTTGCCTCTGTACCCTTACACGGTTGGCTGCTAAGTGACCTTCTATGGCCCGCCGCCTGTGTGGGATTTGCCGGTGTAAGTGTGGCCATATCTCTCGGTCTAGTGTGCCCCTACTCGCGCGATCGTTGGCGCGTTCTTAGTTTGAATCGGAGTTAAACGCTCCTTTCGTTTAACTTTTTTAGTCTCTTTTTCTTTACATCTTGTTTTTGTGCGCGCAGCGTCACACTCCACCCCGTTATGGATTCTAGTGGTATTGAATCGTCACGAAATTTCCTCTGTTCGATACCACTCGCCAGGTTGTTTCTCCATCCTTTATCAGCCATCGCTGCTGCCTTCCGGTTTTCTTTCTCTGTCTCTTGCCGTTCTTGATAATATTGCTCCTTCCGGTAGCGTCCATCCCTCGTCGTTGTGCTCCTCCTCATGGAGCTCTAGGATATCTCTGTCCGGTGTCTCGGTTGCTCGGCTCTCCTGGGCGGTTCTGGCTACCGTACTTATGGTTTGGCTGTTGCCCTGCCCGGACTGGATGTTCTGGTTGTTTGCGGTGCCGTGGTCTTCATCTTCGCCGGTGCCGTCCTCTTTCGTGTTGTTCCCGCCATCGGTATCGGCTCTACTAACTTGGCCCTAGTCTTCGCTGCTGCTATCTTTGCATGTTTTTCGCGGAATCTCAGCGCTGCCTCCGCGATCTTGTTCATGTTTTCGTGTTCGTTCTGTATTGTATTTGTTCCTCCGTACGGCTTAGTGTCTCCAATGTATATCCTCTTTGTTTTCCGTGTGTTCGGGTCTTTTACTGCCACTTTCGTCCGCGTCTTCCTTGCTTTTTTCTGCTGTGATCCCTTGTACTTCTCCTTGATCCAGGTGTCCGTAATCTCTATTGCTTTCCACTCGTCCCGTGCTGCTCTGGGTAAGGCGTCTGCTAGCTCGTTCCATTTTCCCTTTTTATACTGGACTACGCCTAAGTCCCTGGTATTCGTTTTTGTCTCCGGTTGGTCCACTTTGTCTCCGGCTGCTCTTATCTCTAGCTCCAAGCCTCCACACCTCAGCGTGCTGCGTGCCCCGGCTAGAAAGTCCATTCCTAACAGTATTCCTCCTGCCACTTCCGTTAGTATCATGAATGTTACCCTGAACGCTCTTCCTCCAAATTGGATTTCTGCCGCGAATTCTCCTATCGCCTTCTGCGTTGCTCCGTTGGCCAATGTTATTTCTGCTCGGGTTCCACACCATTTGCCTTGTTGCTTCAGATCTTGATATCTGCTTGTGGTTATCGCGCTTCTTGATGTTCCTGTGTCCACGGTTCCTTTCGCTGTCTTGTTACCGACCCTTATCCGGGCTACTATTTGGAACCCGTCGCAACACAGCTGTTCCCCTGCTGCTACAAATGTGGTTGCTGTTATTATTTGGAATACATTATTATATTTTGTGTGTGTTTCTATAATTTCTTTTGTTTGAATATATGATAGTGGTTCTAATTTAGTTACATTGTTGCTTACATAAATGCTCTGTGTATATTCTAGCATAGTATTTGAAAGTATGAATTCATCTAGTTGTACTGAACAATTAAGAATTTGAATAAAGTTATTACCAAAGATAGAAATTTCTTTATTAATACAATTTTGATTTAAAAGTGTTTTAGGGATATTCCATGTCAATAATATATTTGGTTCAACGTAATTAATTTGGAAATTTTTATGTGTTTTAGTATATTTGCAACTTGTGGATTCTTGTTTTATTATGCCATTTATACATTCGTCAAATACTACTTTTCCTGTTTCTTTATTAAATACTTTTTCTTCGTGAAGGTAATATTTTTCAAATATGTTTTCTGTCAGAATGGTATTATTATCATCTGGATACTGAATTATTTCAAAAATTGGTGCTTTAATGATATCTGTAGGAATGTGGGAAATTATTAAAATTTCATTTGTGTCTGTTATAAGCCAAGTGGAAGTTTTAATTTTCAACAATTTCTCAGAACTTATTTTAGTTAAATCATCATGTTTTAATAATTTCGGATTAAATATACCAAGTCGTGTCAACTGCATTCCTAGCTCAATATCTTCTATGTATTCTGTAAAGTGTTGTAAATGAAATATTACGACACTAGCTTGTTCTTCTCTTTCGTCATCTTCTTTTAACTTATTAATTATTTCGATACATTTATTTATTACATCAATAATCATGTTTAAATCTGTATTTTGTATGCTATTTTCTGATAAGTTATCTATTTTTATACCCTTGCAGAGGGTATTATAATTTTGGTCAAAAGTGTGCAACGCAGTGAAGGAGACATCTCCGACCCTATAAAGTATATATATTCTTGATCAGGATCACCTCCTGAGTTGATATAGCCATGTCCGTCTGTCCGTCTGTCTGTCCGTCTGTTCTGTCTGTCCGTCTGTCTGTCCGTCTGTCTGTCCGTCTGTCTGTCCGTCTGTCTGTCCGTCTGTCTGTCCGTCTGTCTGTCCGTCTGTCTGTCCGTCTGTCTGTCCGTCTGTCTGTCCTGTCTGTCCGTCTGTCTGTCCGTCTGTCTGTCCGTCTGTCTGTCCGTCTGTCTGCCCGTCTGTCTGTCCGTCTGTCTGTTTCTACGCGAACTAGTCTCTCAGTTTTAAAGATATCGAATTGAAACTTTGCACACACCCTTCTTTCCTTTGCACGCAGTATATATGTCGGAATCCTATATCCAATAGCTGCCATATAACTGATTGATCGGAAATGCCATAACTTTGGTGTTTGTAAAGTTAGGAAGCTGGGATTTCATATTGGTTTTAAATTTGGCCAATCAATCCGACCTACCAAATTTCATAAGGATCGGCCGACTATATCCTATAGCTGCCATATAACTGATTGATCGGAAATGCCATAACTTTGGTGTTTTTAAAGTTGGGAAGTTGGGATTTTTTATGAGTATTAAGAATGCATCATATAAATCATTTTGGAGAATATAATTTACAGAGTATTCTGCAAGGGTATATCAACTTCGGCTCCGCCCGAAGTTAGCTTTCCTTTCTTGTTTGTTCTAACTCTTCCCTATCATCTTGATCTAATGTTCCAAATAAATATTTGTAAGTTTTGCCAATAATGTTAAATAATCCTCGTTTATTACGTTTGGCCAATTTAATGCCATTTATTTCTCTTTTGAGTTTCTCAGCTAAATAACGAATTTGTATAATGTTATTAAATTCGTTGGCTTCTTTTATAAGACTTTCAAATATTTGTTCCGTTTTTGTTACGTTTATGCTTAAATAATGATATTCGAAATTTGTTGGAATATCAATAGATCCGGTTTTGAATACAAGGTATCCATTTTGAGCCTTAATGGGGTTTATTTCGATGATTTGTCCCACTGCCATTTCAGTTATGGTTATTAGTATAATTGCGAAAATTATGATTTTAAACAGATTGTTGATTCCGTTCAGCTTCCCTGGAATTGTCATATTTGCTTTTATTATTTTTCTTCTTCTTCTTAAATTTAGATTTATAATGAGTTATTTTCCTGCCTCTATTTGTTTCTTCAAAATGTTTTTCATCTATCTGTCTCAAATTCCCTGTTTTCTTAAATGGGTTTGTAGTTTTTGATTTTACTAGTGGTGATTGTTTAAATCGTGTGTCTATTTCAAAATCATGTCGTTTCTCATTTAGTCTGTCGATCTTCTTCGCTTTTCTTTCTTATGTGTTATACTCGGGACTTCCCGCATACAAAAATATGTCAGCAGGTATTCTATTTATTGTATTATGTTTAGTTTTATGGTTATAAGTATAAAGAATTAATTCAAATTTAGTATACCTATTTTCGATGTCTGTGTCGCTTCCTATTATTCTTAATTTTTCGTTAACTGTTTTGTGAAACCTTTCTATATCTGATATACCGTTTTTACTTGTAGTAACTTGAATTTGGACGCCTTCTGAATTTAACCAATTATGTAGAGCTACACACATAAATGCCGAATCTTTATCTGCTTTAATTTCTTGTGGTTTTCCCATTTCATTGAATACTTTTATTATGGCCCTTTTAGCTTCTAACCAATCTTTACTTGTAACTTCGACAAGAGTGGCGAACTTTGAGTATATATCAATGCATGACAAGAATTGTTGGTTTCCTACCATATAAAAATCTATGACAAATTTTTCTCTTATATTTTGTATTTCTGGGGTAGTTTCGAAAGATAAATTCGTGTTCCTATGTTCCGTTTTGGCGATGTTACAGATTTCACATTCGTTAATAATATTTTGTATTATTTCTGATAGTCTGGGAAATAATATTCTTCTCTAAACCAATTAATAGTTTTCTCGATTCCTGGATGTAGCAATTCTTTGTGTTTCTTTAATATTTTTTCTTTGAAGTTTGCATACGTGAGGATGTCTTCTAGTCTTTTGGTACATCTCACTACCTTTGTTAAATGATTCGGACTTATTATTTCTAGATAAGCTTGTTGGAATATAAGAAAATCTGAGTCATCATGAAAATATACTGCGCTCTTTTTTGTACACAAATATTCTTTGATGATATCTTTCGCAAAAGTATTTGTCATATCTGTATAAGTAATTTTGATTTTTAATTTATGAAAATAGTGTTGTACGTCTCTGATTTCTTCATTTCCTTTGATAAATTCTATTTGTCGGGAATAATAATTGATTGGTCGTTCTGTTATTGAAATATAGTTCTGATTGTCTTCATTTGCGCTATGCACCGTTGCATCTATACTATTGGCATCTTCTCCTAATAAATTTTCTTCGGGGTTGTCTTCGAACATGTTTTCTTCTATTTTAATCCGCGATAGTGCGTCGGCAACATAATTTTCTTTTCCTGGTAAATATTTTATTTGATAGTCAAATTCATTTAATTTAATTTTCCATCTTTGTAGTTTCATATTTGGTTCTTTGATATTGTTTAGCCAAACTAAAGGTTTATGATCACTTAAGATCTCAAAAGGTCTGCCGTAGAGATATGATCTGAAATATTTCGTCGCCCATACAATTGCTAAAAGTTCTTTTTCTATTGTTGAATATTTAATTTCATGTTCATTTAATGTCCGGCTAGCATAGCAAATTGGTTTATGGTTTTGTGATAGGATTAATCCTATAGCTATGTTGCTAGCATCTGTGGTTAAAGAGAATGTTTTATCAAAATCAGGAGAAACTAATATAGGGTCGGAAGTAATTAAGACTTTCATTTTTTCAAATGCATCAATGTATGATCTTTCTTTAATGTTTATCGTGGCGCCTTTTTTCAATTTCTTGGTCATAGGTTTAACTACATTTGCAAAGTTTGGTATAAATTTCCTATAAAATCCACATAGTCCTAAAAATGATTTTATCTCCTTTGGAGTTTTTGGTATCGGAAAATTTATAATGGCACTAATCTTTTTTGGGTTTGGTTTTATACCTGTGGTGGTAACTACATGACCTAGAAATTCTGTTTCTTTTTTCATGAATTCGCATTTATCTAATTGTAATTTTAAATTTGCGTCGCGTAGCTTTCCAAATACTTTTCTCAATGATAAAATATGTTCTTCCAATGAAGTAGAAAAAATTATTATATCATCTAAGTAAACTAAACAATCTGTATAAATTAATTCTTCTAGTAAATTGTTCATACATCTTTGGAAAGTAGCAGGGGCGTTTTTAAGTCCGAATGGCATACGTGTGTATTCATAATGACCATTCTTTGTAGAAAATGCTGTTTTGGCAATAGATTTAGGGTCCATTTGAATTTGATGGAATCCTTTAGCTAAATCAATTGTCGTGAAATATTGACATCTTCCCAATTTGTCTAATATTTCATCCATTCTGGGTATGGGAAATTTGTCATTGATGGTTATTTCATTCAAACTTCTGTAGTCTATTACTACCCTGAACTTTGGTTTTCCCGAAGCGTCAGCTTTTTTGGGAACCGTCCAGATAGGTGAACAGTAAGGAGATTTCGATTTACGAATTATTCCCTGTTCTATCATTTCGTTCATTTGTTTGTTGACTTCCTCATCAAATGATTGAGGGTACTTATAAGGCTTCTTATAAATAGGGTCCTCATGTTTGGTTTGGATAGAATGTTTGATAGTACTTGTGAAAGTCAAATTTTCGCCTTCTTTGTACTGAATATCTTTGTATTCAAATAAAACCTTTTTCAAGCATTCTTTTTCCTCTTCGTTTAAATGTTCTAATCTGAATTCGTTGCATTCACGAATTTCATTTTCAACAGCGAAGTTAAAAGATTGATCCTCAGATGAGGGTGGATTGAGGCATTTTATTGCGGTCTCATCCTCTTCAATCTTTTTCTTTGGTGATTTGGGATTAAGGCTTTTTACGGCGGTCTTATCCTTTTCACTTTCTTTCTTTGGTGATTTGGGACTAAGGCTTTTTACAGCGGTCTTATCCTTTTCACTTTTCTTCTCTGATGATATAGGATTAGGGCATTTTACCGCGGTCTTATCCTTTTTATCATCATCACCATACATAATTATAAGTTTATCTTCACCTAAAGTTACCGTTCCATCTTCAAAATTAATTTTAGCTTTGCAGTTTTTAAGATAATCTCTTCCCATTAGAACATCATAATTGTCTGAAAATTTATGTAAATAAAATTTTTGTTCTATTGGGCAAATTTTACTTGGTTTTATCATTACGCTTTTATTTAATTTTATCGATCCGTTTATAGTATAAACTTTTAAATTTTCGTCATTGACTTCAAAGTTCCCAAAATTTTCTTTCATTATATTAATAGATGAACCCGTGTCAACCATGGCTTTAAGAAGTTTACCTTTAATGATTACTCTGATATATGGGTAGAATTTTCTGGCTCCGAGGCTATTTGATGAAAATTTACGTCCATCCTATTCTGTGTGCTCTCACTTTCTCTTTGTCTTTTTACAGGAGCATTTGGGGAATTATTTGATGTTGACGCTTGGTAATTTAATGGATTTTGGGATCTGCCTTGAGCTAGAGAATTTCTAAATTCTTGATAATAGCGATTTTGATTCGCTGAGGACTGAGGGATTGTTGAATTATTTAAATTTGGATTTGAATACGAATTTGAATTTGAATGACTGTTAAAGTTATTACTGTGTCTCGGGTAATAATTTGAATTATTTTTTTGATGATAATAATTTTGGTGGGTATTTCCCGAATTCCTGCGGTTATCGTAACTCACCGATCTATAGTTCTCAAAGGGATCCGCATCCCAGTGTCCTAACACCATTGCTGTTTCTTTTAAATTGTTAATTGTGGAAATATCTCTTTTTGATAAAGCATTATACAATCTATCAGGAAGATTTTTTTCTATGCATTTCGTAATGGTTTTGTTTAATGATGCTGTATAAATGGTTTTTTCTGTTTGGTCAATTTCTAAATCTAACTTATTTATAATAGTTGATGATTTCTTCCTTAGTTCATCTACAAACTTACTGATGCTTCCTCTATAATTTGTCCTGTAGATGAGTGCTATAAGGTCCTCGAATGGTCTGTGGTTCTTGAACGCTCGGATTAGGGCTGCTTTTGTAGATGGCCAATTCATAGTTTTTTCTTCTGAAATTACGGCTTTGGCGCCGTCTACGATGGTCCTTTCGATGGCTCCATAGATGATATGTATTTGCCGGGCATCTTGGGTCGGGTATAATTGTAACAGGTATTCTACACGCCCGATGTAACCACCTAGGTCGGCGGGATTGCCATCAAAATAGGGCAACTCTTTTACTTGACCAATTAATTGATTCAAATGAAGTTCCGATAATTGGATTGGGGTTGCCATTTTTGGTTTTGTCAAAGTTTCAATATTTCACTTTTAAATTATTTAATTTTTTCGTGGTATTGACCGAATTGGATATTTTATGTTTTATGTGTCTTTCAATATTTCACTTTAAATTATTTAATTTTTAGTGATATTGACCGAATTGGATTTTTCACTGGTCTACGCACAACGATTCGCACATAAGTTATTTTGCGGATTTCACTTGTGTGTTCGACGATTTATTTTCTTACTAGTCAGGATATACTAGTTGTATAGTACAATACCTAAGGCCAGTTTAAAACCGACGTTTTTAACATTCACTTGAAATCCTACCGGCTGCGCCAATTAAATGTTTGCACTATAAGTTTTACATAAAAAAAACTTTATTTAATTTTTTATTTATCAACTAGTACAATGGTTATTTGGAAGAACACCGTCCTAACTGTTCTAAGACTCAAACTGAACTCGTTCTCCAACTCTTACTTCTTCTACGATCAAACCTCGGTTCTGAGCTTTGGAGCTTTCTAATGAGTGGCTTTAGTGTTTATTGAGTGACATTCATAATTGTACTTTGGACCGTTCTTTTGTTCTCATCTTGTTTATGACTTCGGTCCCGAAATCCTAGTATCCTGAGTCGTGGGAAAAGGCCGATAGTCAGATCAGCGACTCATTTAAATTGTTTAGTCTAATGGTCTGGAGTTTTTAATAACATGGAAATTTTCCATGGTTTGTTGACAATTAGGTTTCGATTTCTCTGAGGGTGTCTTAAAGTAATGTGTGGGTGTGTATGTATGTGTGGGTGTGTAGATATGTACATAGAGGTTTGTGGTGCTATGGATATGTCACTATATATATATTGGTTCTATCTTACTTAAATATATTGGATATCGCTTAATAATAGTTTCAATTCTTAAAATAATCTTATCTCTTCTTTTTCCGTAAATATATGTGGTATGATCTTGCTCCCTACAAATCACTGCGCTGAAGCTAACCGAAATTCCTGCGCGATGTAGTTATTTCAGCCGCGAGCGGACAGTCAACTGTGATTTGTACTTGATTCTTCGCACACTTCCTCCTATGAGCCTCTTTATTATTTTTTTTTCACTTCTTCTCTCACCGTGCCGAATCTAACCAAAATTCCTGCGCGATGCAGTTATTTCAGCCAAGACATGCACCTCACACACTTCCTTCTTATGAGCCATGTCATAAATTTCAGGGTATTCACTCGGCGACTAGTCTCTGCAGCCACTCCGTTCCGGTCGAACCATTCGCTGCGTCGAACATCCATCTCAAACCTGTTGCATATCGTATTTGCTCGATTGACTTGCAACGAAACTAATTTCGAACCTGATGCACACCCAACTTGGTTCGATCGAGTTGCATCGAACCTTGGCTCAACGCACTGCACCACTCATTTTGCGTCTCTACCCCTCTCCTCTGCTATTTCTGCCAGCCTTGCAATCTTCATCATCTGCATTCTATTTGGCTTCTTTCACATATACAAGCTCTCACACCTCACTTCCATCACTTATATAGAGCGATGAACGTCCAGCTGCCGGTCCTCGTTAGGCGGCGGTACCGATACGGTAACTCCTGCGCTTGAGTTGGTCTTTATATGTATGTATATACATATCTATATATCTATATATATATAAAAATGGTGCAAAAAAAGTACGCCATCGCAAAACAAGAGAACGGCTGGGCCGATTTGGCTCAAATTTTTTTCAGTTGTTTGTAATTACCAGAAGAAGGTTAATACATAAGAAAATTTTGAGAAAACCTGCCGGAAAAGTCGCTATCGGCTCAAGAGATGTATTCATTGTTGTACATAAAACTGTTAAAACAGCAGTCTTTGGAAATAATGCCTTCATTGTTGTACATAAAACTGTAAAAAATCGAGTCAACGAAACATTGCCAAAGTTTTAATTGGAAATAGTGCCTGCTTTGAGATCAAGACTTGGACGGCGTTCACGAAATGCGATACATTGTCAGAATGTCAGTAATAATCAAACGCAAGAGGTACGTGCAGAAATAAATGCATCGGCACGCGCCCGAATTGCACAGCTTCGCGCTGCACCTCAGACCACCTCAAGCCCGACAAAATGTGAGTAGAAGAAGACCAGCCGCAAATGAAAACTTGAATCGCGCTGCATTCGCATACAATTCCGAAACACCCTACAAAGATCATAGCTGTTATTGGTTCATTGTTTGTCGTATGTCAGCATTGCAATGCACTGAAGTTTCGATTGGAAACCCCCGGCTTATGTTGTGCAGGTGGCAAAATTAAATTGCCCGTTTTGGCTCATTCACCAGAGCCATTGCATTCGCTACTATATGGAAATTCAGCCCAATCAAACAGCTTCCTAAAGCTTGCACAAAAATATAACGGATGCTTTCAAATGACGTCATTTGGAGCCGAGGTTGTTCATCAACCAGGCTACAATCCGAGTTATAAGGTAATGGCGTCGCTTTATTATCTAATTTTTTCAAAATTGCATCCCAACATTCAGATTCAAGGGCAAATTCACCATCGAGCGGGCGCTTTGTTACCACCACCAAACAAAGATCATAAATTCCTTCAGATCTACTTCATTGGTGATTCGGAAGATGAACTAAATCAGGGTTGTGCAATTTTCACTGCAACTAAACGTGAAATTATACAGCGTAATGAATTGGTCAGAATGTTTAAAACCGCATTGGATAAAATGCATTCTGACGACCACAAAATCATTCTCAGCGCTGACAAAAGGCCCACTGGAAGCCATGCAAGACAATTTAATGCTCCCACTATTAATGAAGTCGCAGTGGTGATTGTTGGCGGGAATGTGGAATATTGTTCTCAAGCGTCGGGATGATGGCCGATTGCAGCGAGTTTATGAGACTCATCGGTCATATGATGCACTTCAATACCCGTTGATGTTCTGTCGTGGAGAAGATGGGTATCACTTCAACATAAAGATGGTCAATCCAACGACAGGTTTGTTTACAAGTCATTTCTTTTTGATTCTACAACTTAGTTTGAATTCAAATTTTAGAAGAAGAAACGAATAAGGTCAGCTCTATGAATTTTTATGCGTATCGATTGATGATTCGACTAGATGTTGACAATCATCTTTTGAGATACCGCCGTTTGTTTCAATGTACGTTAAAGTAGAAACGGAGCGTCTCAATTTCATTCGTTTCAACCAGTCGAAGTTGCGCTCAGGAAGTTCCACATGCGTGACGCCATCGCTACTGAAGGACATCGGTTGTTTGACCATTCTCCCAGCTACTTATGTTGGAAGCCCGCGCCATATGCATGAGTACGCTCAAGATGCGATGACGTATGTCCGTAATTACGGACGCCCGGATTTATTCATCACGTTCACAAGCAATCCGAAATGGCCCGAAATTACGAATCTGTTGCTTCCAGGACAAACATCTAGCGATCGACCTGACATCACTGCACGAGTATTCAAGAAAAAGATCACAGTACTTATGAATTACATAGTTAAGCAGAAGGTTTTTGGCGCAATTCGTTGTTGGATGTACTCGGTTGAGTGGCAGAAGCGCGGCTTACCATATGCGCACATTCTGCTTTGGATGTTCGACAAGATCCAACCAGATCAAATTGATTCGATTATTTCAGCCGAAAGACCAGATAAACAAACTGAACCCGAGCTGCATTCCATTGTGACAACGAGCATGATCCATGGCCCTTGCGTGTAAGAAAGCCATCATCTTTATTTATTTTTGCACCGGATAACAAAACAAAAAATATTGTTTATCACATCGCTCTCCACTGATTTCGAGTCAAATAAATTTTTATGAAATTTGAATTACCAGTGTTTTATTATTACTCTGGGGTTATATGAAGTCGTGAAATTGGGGCGAGACAAAGTTCGCCGGGTGCTCTAGTATATGTATATATTTATATTACTGCTGTGGGCAAAAAGTAAGGTGAATTTTCAATTTTAAATTCGCGGGCTTAAGATGGCGGACTAGTCCTTTTTTTCTTGAGTTGGCAGGACTGTTGATGATATCTGGTGGTAATTTCATGTCAATGTCAGTATCAGTACTATATTTACGCTTGTGTTTACCAAACGATCAAGAGTGCATTTGTCGATTTTTACAATGTCTGTGCCTTCAATTTTTGTTTGCGGAATGAAATTTCGGCTGCGGAAACGTTGAGGAATTTTCACTTTACAAACAAATTTACCTTACTTTTTGCCCACAGTAGTAGTAGTATTATAATATTTCTGTCCGCCCTAAAATTCAATTCATTTGAAGTTGGTTTGAAGTTTTCTCAACCACTTAGCGCAGTCACCGACTGCGATATTCCCTATTCCTATTTTAGTAGATTGATTTATATTAATTGGAATACATATATGCAAAACATTTTTCTGCTACCACTGCACTATGAGGTTTTTGACCTGTTTTTGTGGCATTAATTAATAACTCGGTCAGTTTTGAAGATATCGACATGAAACTATACCAATCGTCATTATTTATCTCTAGGCACATATAGTGTGAAAATCGTGCGGATCAGGAAACAATATCCTATAGCTCCCATCGAAACGATCGGTTAAAACTAAAAATAAATTAATGAAATTTAAGGAGCTGAAATTTGTTGCTCTATTCCTATGAAAGTGGATGATAATAAGTGCAACAAAAGCAAAAAGAAGAAATTCCATCAAACTCAAAAAAACTAATATATTATTTTAAGTATTATTTTTATTATTCATTTATTTCGTTTTCTATTTCGATGTTCTCTAGAAAAAATAAGCGGTAATCGTCACGTTCATCTTCATCACAGACAAACATTATCGTCGTATTCGCAAGAAAGCAAGGGAAGGAAAAACTCTTTTGTTTTTTTATGCGTCTCGATAAATTAAGCGACGAAATAATTGGATCTGATGTATCACATCAGCGAAGGAATGCATTCGGGTATGCTTTCTTGAGTGGTGAACCCTGTCTGATTTATGCAGCGTGTTCCGGGACTCAGACGCTTCTTCTCCAAAATAGCCGACTGGAAGCACCGTATTTTCCGTTACTTCTCTGCAGTGCACAATTATTTTGTGAACGGTTGGCGTCATCGGCAGCCACGGATACATATATATTTTTTTTTTTGTTCGCGCGGAGTCCCACGGCCCACTTACCCGCCCAACCGACCGAGGGGCGCAGCCGTGTATCGTACGGAACGATTCGCGATAAGATAGACGCGAGATAGGATAATAAAGGTAATGGTCCGGGGAAAAAAGTAATAGTTAGATCAATCTTGTGCCAATGAAGCAAGTATTAATCGTTTTAGGAGCGGCAGAGAGTCAAGATTTGATATTACAGGAAAAAGTCTATTATAGTCAGAACATAATACCCTGAAAGGCTCATGCAAGGCATAGTTAGATCTACAATGATTTAAAATTAGGGGTATATAATTTCTAGTTAATCCACTTGGCACAGAAAAGTTTACCCGACTTAACAAGTCGGGGCAGTCAATATCACCATGTATAAGGTTATAAATAAAGATAGTACCAAGCATCGTTCTACGGTTGGCTAGGGATGGTAAATTAATCAAAAGAAGTCTACTAGAATAAGAAGGTAAATTAAGATTTGCATCCCAGTTTAGGCGCCGTAGAGCAAAAAGAAGGAAATTTTTTTGTACAGATTCAATACGACCAATATGTATTCCGTATTGTGGACTCCAGACGGGAGACCCATACTCCAGAATCGGACGGACTAGCGAAATAAATAAAGTTTTAGTCAAATAAGGATCATCGAATTCGTTTGACCACCTTTTAATAAATCCAAGCACTCCTCTGGCTTTATTAACCATGGACGAAATGTGATTAGAAAATTTTAGTTTAGGGTCCAAGAGAACGCCAAGATCGTTTACAAGAGTTATTCTATCCAAAGAGCTGCCACTTAACGTGTAAGTCGCGTATATCGGATTGGCCCGATAAAAAGTCATCCGCTTGCACTTGGAACCGTTTAAATTTAGTTAATTATCTCGGCACCAGTTTTGAAAATTATCTAGATCGGATTGCAAGTCTAAATGGCAGGAAATGTCCTTATACTGCAGACACAACTTAACATCATCTGCGTACATAAGTACGCGAGAATGACTTATAATTGAGGGAAGATCGTTAATAAATAATGTAAAATGTAACGGACTCAGATGGCTCCCTTGTGGGACACCGGAGGTAACACGGAGAATTTCAGAAATTGAATTTTTAAAAAGGACCCTTTGTGACCTGCCATTCAGATAACTTGAAATCCATTTGAGCAGATCAACTGGAAAACCTAACAGGTCAAGTTTTTAAATAAGAAGTAAGTGATTTACAGAGTCAAATGCTTTACTAAAGTCAGTGTAAATGACGTCTGTTTGAAAACTACTATTGAAGCCTTTTATTACAAATGTAGTGAGCTCTAGTGTGATTGTGGATCTACGTTTAATAAATCCGGGTTGACACGGAGAAATGATTGATCTGCAAAGGTGCTGCAAATGAGGAGTAATAATTTTTTCAAAAAGCTTAGAAATAGCTGACAACTTAGAAATATCTCTGTGGTTACTGGCTTCTAACTTGTTACCTATTTTGAAAAGAGGAATTACAAATGATTCCTTCCAAATATTTGGGAATTGGGATGTTTCTAGAGATAAGGTAAACAACTTGTGAAGCGGTTTGCACAGGGCCTTAGCGCAATACCTAAGCACGCACCCAGGAATACCATCGGGCCCTGGCGAAAAAACAGGCTTTATACGAAGAAGATCCAAAAGAAGAGAGCTTTCTGTTAAAGTGGGACAGAATATGAGGTTTGACTTGGACATGGTGTAAGAATAAGGCTGTGATGAATAATCTAAAGTAGAGTAAGTCGTTTGAAAAAATTGGGCAAATAAATCTGCTATTCCTGATCTGTGGTTGCCGTCATGTTTTCGAACGACAGCGAGGAAGGAAAAGAATTAGATTTACGCTTGGTGTTAACAAAATTATAAAACTGTTTCGGGTCCTGAGAGAACTGGACCTTACAACGGTTTAAGTAACTATTATAACACTGAGCATTAAGCACGGTAAATCTTGACCGAGCACTTAAATATCTAGTAAAAACAGATTGAGAACCGGTATTTTTATATTTCCTAAAAAGTCTGGACTTTACATTTCTTAAGTGTGTCAACTCTTTGCTAAACCAAGGTGATTTAATGGAAGTTGACGGATAGTACCACGGAACACAGGAATTAAAAAATGAGTTTATTGCAGTGTAAAAAACATTAACTGCAACGGACATATTATTGCATAAGTAAAGATCAGACCAATTAAAGCCAGAAATAAAATTATTTAGCCTCAGAAAGTCTGCCTTGCGAAAACAATGTATTCGTTTGGATTTTTCTGATTTTTCTTCTATAACTCTACCCGTATCAAATGAAAGTTCGATTGTGGTGTGATATGGATCTTCAGGTTGCATGAGTGGTGCTACTCTGGACAGAAACACACCTTCAGGATTTGATACAAAACACAAATCAAGTAGGCGACCTAATGAATTTCGAACATGGTTTACTTGAGATAGAGATATGTCAAGCAGGCCGTCAATAAAATCATGCTGTGCTATAGGTAGTAAGACGTTCGATCCATCCTCAGTGGACCAAGTAACTCCAGGTATATTAAAATCACCTAGAACTATCAACTGATCCCTATCGGAAAGCTTATTTGCAACGGACATAATAACGGATAGGTGATTTAAATAATCAGGAAGTTCAGACAACGGCGGAATATATGAGCAACTTATGTATATAAAGTTATCAGGAAGCGATAACTTTACACAAATAATTTCAATGGTATTGAATTCATCAAAAAACAAGAGAGAACGCTATAGTCGGGTGCCCCGACTATCAGATACCCGTTACTCAGGTAAAGGGAGTGCGTGGGAGATGGCGATAGAAACTTTGATCACGCATAACTTTTTAACGAATGGTCCCATTTTTTACACATTTCGATAGGTATTGATAAACACAATAAAACTGCATTTTTACTTTTCCGAAATATTTAAATTTTTAAAAAATTGTGGGCGTTAAAGGGGGCGTGGCACCATTTTGAAACAAACTTGCGCTGCGTAGGAACTTCTAAAATCTACATGCAAAATGCCAATCTTCTAGCTTTTATAGTTTCCGAGATCTCAGCGTTCATACGAACAGACAGACAGACAGACAGACAGACGGACAGACAGACGGACAGAGAGACATGGCTAGATCGACTCGGCTAGTGATCCTGATCAAGAATATATATACTTTATAGGGTCGGAAACGCTTCCTTCTAGCTGTTACATACTTTTGCACGAATACAATATACCCTTTTACTCTACGAGTAACGGGTATAATAACTCCTCAGACGGGAGGTTTGCATCAACTCCAATTAAGACTCCACCTCCCCGCCTTGAGGGACGGTCATACATATATATTGTGTACTTACCTGGAAAAACTTCGGAGCTAAAGATATCCGTCTTTAACCAGGTTTCTGTGAACACAGTAATATGAGATGCAAAGGAAAGGCTATCGGAATACAATTTACCTCTTGCATTCTGATAGGAAAGAAGGAGGTTAGAAGTTAGTTTTTTGAAATTGGTACACTGGTTTGGCCTCGACTAGGAAGTTTTACTCCCACGGGCCCCTTGTTCTTTATCTTAGCCTCGAACTCTTTCACAACCATATTATCCGGCCAAAATTCGTCCGAGCATATGGCTTCAAAAAGCTCGTTAGGGACAGTTATCTTGAAAAATGAAATGTCTCTAGCATAAGAAAACTTAAACTTTTCCACCTTTACACTATAACAATCGGCTTTAGTTTTGTCTTGTATATAAGACAGTACATCAGAAGATGTTTGATCAGGGGAAAATCGAGAAACGAAAATTTGTTGCTTTAGTGGAACCACTGAAAGGGATTTTGGTGGAGCAGACATTATTTCTGCAAAACCAACTTGAGCCGGTTGTTCGGACTCAGTAGTCCCTTGTGGTGGTGGTGCTACATTCTGAGAGATAGGTGGATCCACTAATTGTGAAACCACTACGGACAAATCGGAATTCTTAGAAGTCCCTGGTTGCATGCATTCTGTAACGGACTGTTCGGATACCGAATCTTTTTTAGCTGCTGATCTTAGCAACATTTGAGGGTTTGCTGAAATCAGCTGCTGATCCGCCGGAATGCTCTGTTGTTTTTTTGATTTCGGTTGCGGGGTGTTCCCCTTTCGCTCCTTACCACCAGCGGACTTTTTGCGCTCTTCTAATAGCTTACGACTATTAAACTGCAAGTCCAGCGCAGAGAGGAGATCATCAGCTCGGCAAAAACTATCTCTAGCAACTCCGAAACAGCTAATCAGCCCCATAAGGCCGCCTTTAGTTTGGCGCATGAACGATTTCATCTCGTTCGCAACCTCGACACACGCGTCACAACAAAACTGCAAATTGGGCCTCTTTCAAAGGTCATCACTTGTCCGGCCAGTAAAACCGGCGCACTTGGTGTGCACCATATTTTCACACAGCCAGCAAGTCAGATTAGACTGGTCAGCCCTGATTACGAGGCTGCATTTTTTGCAGAAGCAGACTAAATTTTTTAGTATTCATTTTATTTATTGGGACCACTGTACCAAGAAAGCGAATTGAAATTTATAAGCGAGCAGTTATAAGTACCGCAAGAGCGCAGAAACTGCACGCTTAGAACTTTCAAAGCAAAGAGAGCAAGAGAGCGGGAGCGTAAATAAGTTAAAGTGCATGCACAAAAGAGAAACGGCGGGGATATAAGAAAAGAAAACTCAGATAAGAATTACGAAAACTAAAACAATTTATTAGTATTAATACAAAGTGCACTCGCGAAGCGAACGGAGTTTAAATTTATGTTTGAATAACCGGATGAAAATTAAAATTGGTTTGATAAAACCCACCGATGGGAATAAACGAAAACAAAATACCAAATTCGAAGTGCAGAAAAAAAACACGACCGTTCACTTTGAAAGACAAAGCTTATCGACTATCAATTCGCCAGTTTGTAGGCAAAATGATTCGAATTGACGGGCAACTGACAGGTCAAACATATAAAAATGATCCTCACATTATAAATAATTTGTTCATCAAACCCAGTTATTTTCGAAAAAATGCTCGTAGTTTGTAAATGCGCGACGCGCGGTGTTCCACGTGTTTGTATTACCAAAGCCTGCCGATTTAGGCTTATCCACCCTTAAAGAGAGTCTTTCCCAAAACATTTTCTGAATTCGGTCCTTGCGTTCTAGCATCTGTTTCTTTTCCGAAGGACCAGTAAAGTACTGCCATCGAAACCGTAGCTTACGATGAACTCAGCAGATAGAAAATTAGTTTGTTGATTGGCCAACACATTCTGAATGACACCCTCTTGAATCAACAAACTAATTTTCTATCTGCTGAGTTCATCGTAAGCTACGGTTTCGATGGCAGTACTGGACAGGCAAATTATAACCAGGCATACACAGATAAAAAATCGTATGATGCAGACTCATGCCTTTTTGCCACCATCATAATTCAAAAATTTCTGAAAGAAACTAAAGAATCTATATTACAAGAAAAAAAGGACATAGAAAAGGAAATTAAAATACCACTAAATGACAGGCAAAGTGTGTATGTGAGACTTAGCCCATTTCCTACTGCCATTTCCGGCAAAGTACGGAACGCTTTGACAGAAACGAAGTCATTTTAGCAATGCCCAATAAGCCAACCAAGCCAAAAAAAATTTCCTTGAAAATAAGAATTTCAAAGGACTTCAATTCGTGCCAATAAGAAAAAATTTAAAAAACGGAATAAGCCCTCTGCATTGCTGGCTACAATTTTTTGAGTTCGTCTTGCATGCCGGCTATAAGACGGTGCTTAAAAAATGGCGAATTTCTGATGTCACAATTCAAGAAGCCGTATGTACTAAAAGGTTTTGCAAGAGACTTTAGCACCCGTTTCCGAAACATCAATGTTCACTGGTCTGCATTGTTTCTTATGCATTGCTACATCTTTGTAGAGGTGGTAAATATCCACTTTTCTTTTGCTCACGTCGTCCCGGAACGCACAATACTGCTCTTTGGTGAATATTAACGCTAATGCATCATCTTTGGGCGTACGTATGGGTTGCTGGGCTTTGTTAAAAATTCCCTGACTTCGATGGTTTTCTCCGGGGTACTTGCAAGTACTTTGAGAACAGCAGCAAGATCATGTCGTCCTTGCTTTCTGGCGGCTTGGACTAACAAGAGTACTTCTCGCTATTCAAAACAGCAACCAAGTCGGCGTTGGAGAAAGTGAGGTTGTCTAAGAAAAATTTAAATTGCACCAATAGTGCGGAAAAGTGCACAATAAGATTAACAGCTTTTTGCTTAGAATTGACAACGCTACACTTGGACGCACTGAAAACTAATACAAACTTCTATTTCAAAACTCTTCCCAAACTCTTCCCTCAAAATACAGCTTAAGGTGCATTTATAAAATGACAAAATGTTTGTATAAACACGCACAATTTAAGCAATTAATACATTTAACATATAGTACAAACCTGTGAGATCAGTTTCCATTTGTTTTTTCTTTTTTTAAATGGTGTTTTTCACGAATAAGTTTGATGGTGAATAGATCACGCTAAATGGTTTGTAAGACCTTCAATTCGGATGATAGAATAATACTCAATTATTTCACAATAAGAATTTACGCTTTATTCATGTCGACAGTTCGTGGTCAGGAGCAAGAGAGAGAGAGAGAAAAATCGTGTGACCAGATCATCTCGAGAAGGAATATCTTACATGCTATTGAATATACCAAATTATTGTATTTAGTTATGAGGTTCCCCAACATCTCGGCCCACCCCTGAAACTAAGTTTCTGAATTAGGCAGGATGGCAATTTTAGAAATGGGTCTGACAAGTTCTCCTGATGAAATTCGCAGCTTTACGACCCGTACCAGCCCGTCCTTGCCGCCAAAGCCCAAGCGGTGGGGGGTGTGTTTGAATCCTTGATGATCGCCATATCCCCAGTAGCAATGTTCGTCCTCTCCGTATTCCACTTAGGGCGCCGTTGAAGTGTAGTGAGGTACTCCTGATGCCATCTGTTCCAAAAGCCTTGTAGCAATGCCTCTACATTTTGCCAGTAATCCAGTCGGTTAAATGCTATGTGGCCAAGATCGCCCTCTGGAACTGATGTATAAAGGCGTCCAATCACCAGGTGTGCGGGTGACAAGTAGGAAACCTCGATGTCTGACTTAGCGAAGAGTGGGCGTGAATTGACGACGGACTCAATTTGAGCCAGAAGGGGTGGCATTTGCTCAAATGTGAGGATGGAATTCCTGATGACACGACGCAGATGAAGCTTACGGAGCGAACAGCTGATTCCCATTTTCCGCCCCAGTGGGGTGCCACCCATTTGCCAAGCTCAAGCTTAGCCTTGGACATCAGCTGGATGAGTTCGTCGCGGAGGCTAAGTAATTCGTCTTCAGTTTCAGCGCCGGTGAGGACATCGTCTACGTAAAAGTCCTCAAGCACAATTTTTGAGGCTGAGGAAAACTCATCCTGATGGTCTCGCGCTAGTTGTTCCAGTACTCTGACAGCAATAAACGGTGTGACTGTACAGAGTTGAAAGTGTTGAAGAGGATTATTTGGAGAATCTCTCCATACGATCCGTTGAAAGTTGCGGTGCTTAGGGGCACCCAGTTCTGGCGAAACATTTTAACTATGTGCGCCGAAAACACAAACTTGTGCATTCGAAAGCGAAGGCTTACATGAAAAAGGTTACGTTGTATGCTGGGTCCGATGTGTAAGGCGTCATTTAGAGCGTGGCCGTTTACGTCTTCAAATGGCCCGTCAAATACCTCGCGCAGCTTCTTTCCTAGAAAAAAACGTTTTGGCTGATGTATTGCATTCGTTAGGGGCCAGCTTACGCATATGACCTAGGCTTAGATATTCGTTGATAAATAGAATAAACAGCATAGAAGCGTCAGACAGCGCCCTGCAGGCTGTCTCCGAACTCTTGATCCTTAGATCCTTAAAGCTGTTTCGTCAATGTCGTCCCGTAGAAGTAAGGATGTGATATTGCCAAGCAAAGCTGCGACAACAATCGTATGCAGTGACACCATTGATTTGATATGCAGCGTTGCCAATCGTCTAGTAAGTTCGGCCTTGACGGATATTCCGGAACTAGTATTCTTGAGGGTGAACGTGCGAGCACAAGTGCGTTGACGCATCGTTCAGAAACGAATATAATGAACACACATACATACATAACAAATAAATAATTTAGGTAAATATTAAGTTTTAAATGAATGAATAAATGAATGAATTTCTTTGCTATCTCTCTCTGCATTTTCATACAATTTGTCAACAAATGATTCCGTCTCCCTCCCTCTCCCACTGCCTTGCATTTCCCTGCGCTTCCTTAAAAATATAAAATGAGCTTTAATACGATTTTAATTTCTGTAGACTTTAGTTTATAGTTATTGGTGACCCACCCCCCACCAAAGTGCCCCAAACTCATTCAATTCGAAAATGAAATCCTGTACGCTAAACCGTTAAACCAATCGATACCGTGTTTTCGCTAAAAAATAGTTATAAGCATAATAAATGTTTAAAAATATGACGGCTTCAATTTTTAACTTTTTACTATTTTTAATACCCGATTAAAAAGTAGCCGTTTAGCGTATATATATACATATCTCCATTTCTTTTCCAAATAGTAATTTCTTGAATATGTTCAAAAACAAATACACTCAAAAGAATGAAATATACATATGCAAAAGACCTCACAGAAATACACACACGTATTCGATCAACCAAAGGAATTCATTCATTTATTTATTCATTTAAAACTTAATATTTACCTAAATTATTTATTTGTTATGTATGTATGTATGTATGTTCATTATATTCTGCCACCCAGTTCATCTCTATATATAAAGCTATCAGTAAGAAAACTGGGAACCCACGCAGAGCCAAAACCACTGGTTAACAATGTTAGTATGCATTTTTATTACATTCTAATAACTTTAAATTGATTTGCTAAGATTTATTGGGGCTCCTTTCAAAAATTCTGGACTCTAAACCGTTTAACCAATCAAATCCGTGTTTTCGCCCAAAAATATTTTAAGACATTACCCCCTGACTCTGCTTTATGATTGTCATTGTTTTCTTCGAAATACCATTACAAACGAGGACGGAAGCTAACTTCGGCAAGCCGAAGTTTTAATACCCTTGCAGACTTTGCCGAAATTGCTAAAACTGAAAAAGTAGCGAAAGGAATAAGGTATACATAAACAAACTATATTTGCATCGTTTGATGTCAATTGCTTTTATACTGCAAAAATGTCATATAAAAATATAAAAAAAGGGATACTTTCGCAGCCTTTCATCAAATTTGGACCGATTTCACCCTGTTGTTCCTATGGGAGCTGTAGGATATAGACGTCCGATCGTCACGTGCTTTTACCCTAATCAAGGTATGCATAAAAAAATACGATTTGGAAAGATTCATGTCAATTGCTTATATACTGTGCGAAATATCCTAAAAATTATTAAATTTTAACCGATTTCACCTAATTGTTGCTATGGGAGCTATAGGATATAGACGTCCGATCGCCAAGCGTTTTTACCCTGATCAAGGTATGCATAAAAAAATACGATTTGGAAAGATTCATGTCAATAGCTTTTACACTGCGCGAAATATCATCAATTCTTGCAAGATATATCCGATTGTTCCTATGGGAGCTATAGACGTCCGATCGGGGCGATTTTCAAACTTGATCTGCGTACACATGTTTTAGTACGAGTGTGAAAGTTTCAGATCGCTAGCTTTTAAACTGAGCTCACAAACGGTATTGAAACAGACGGACAGACGGACATGGCTATATCGACTCCCCTATTGATCCTGATCAAGAATATATATACTTTATAGAGTCGGAAACGTCTCCTTCACTGCGTTACAAACTTCTGACCAAAATTATAATACCCTCTGCAAGGGTATAAAAATAATTAAAGTTGGTATAACTATATTTTCGCAAACCCAATGAATCGTTAAAGCTTAAAGCCTAGTATTCAGATCGACAAACGAGTATGCTAGCGTAAAAACTTTAATCTTTCCAGTGTGACCAAAGTTTCGAGAGTTCATCAGATTTAAGCGTGCTACAGTCGTACTGTGAATCAGCTGGGTTTATTGACAAGCAGTTAAAATTCAAATATCGAATTTGCAGTAAAGAGCCTTTAAAAGATATTATCAAATACCTTGGCAAGACAAGACTGCCGCTGTACAAAGATATTAAAAAACAATACAATTTAAATTTAACAGTTGTTATTTTTAATTTACTGATAATTATTTGCAAATTTAAAGTTCATAGCTGTCTTGCATCATATGGAGTTGCCTTTTTAACGACTACCCCACACGCGTAGGTCCGAAGAGAGGGTGACTTCAAGGGCGGCGTGCACCGTGTAGGTGCGTGGTTGCGCGCGTTGGGTCGGCGTAGCGTCGTTTTATTCTGTTAACAATTCAAATCAGACTCATACATTTCAAACTAACTTAATCTTACAGCAGTGTGCCCTCCTACAATTCACAAGACAATGAGAAGCACATTTTCTGGCGGCATCCATGTTACCGATATTAGTAAGCCCACATTTCAAGGGCCATCCATACAAGTTCGGATAATTTAACAAATAATTGATTTTCCTTACAATACTTATTCTACCTATCGATCACAATGTTTGACCGTCGACATCCCCGACCCCGTGAAGAACCGCTTCACTCAAATCCAAAATCGCAAGTTTTGAGACGGGCGGCAACATTGTCCGAGATAGGCCATTGTCGTTCACGCGCACAGTGGCGCGTCTGACGACTCCATCAGCTCCGCTGTATATCTCCTCCACGATGCCCTTGCGCCACTCTCGTCTGGGCAAGGCAGGATCGCAGACAAAGACCATATCGCCCTGGCGGATGGGCTCCGTTCTCCGGCACCACTTCTCGCGGCGCACAAGCGTAGGCAGGTACTCCTGGACCCACCTCCTCCAGAAACGGTCTCGCAGCATTCGAGCAATTCTCCACTGCTTTCATGTAGAACCCTCCTTGGGCAGCTCCGCATCCAATCCAGGCGTATTCGGCAGATTAGCTGCTCCCTTGAGTAGGTCGTTTGGCGTCAACGGCGCCTCTTGGTCCGCATCCACCGGCAAGTGGGTGAGCGGGCGCGAGTTGACCGCATTCTCCGCTTCGATCAGGAAACTTTCCAACACAAGATCCCTCGGCGCGACTTCCTTCAGGGTATGGCGCAGCACTCGTTTGCCACACTGCACCATCCGCTCCCATACTCCGCCCGCAGACGGGTTCGATGGGCAATTAAAAACCATTCGATGCTTCTGCTGGACAACTCACTCTGTATCCTCTCCATCTCGAACACGTCTCCAAATCGTCTGGCCTCCCTGTCAGCTCCCACGAAGTTCTTGCCGTTATCACTCCGCAGTCTTTGTACTGGTCCTCTACGGCAGACGAAGTTCCTGATCCGTCGACAGGTCATGCGCCAGCTCCAGATGAATCGCCCTTGTCGTCAGGCACGTAAACAAGGCGACCCAACGCTTCTCTCTGTGACGGGATACAGTCACCAGCAGTGGCCCAAAGTAGTCCAATCCGGAGTACTTGAATGACCAACCCCCCGCTTCCAATCGATCCTCTGGAAGGGGTCCCATTATCGGGGGCATCGGCCGCGTTCGCTGCAACTTGCACTCGTTGCACGACAAGATTACTTCCTTCAGCACTCGTCTCATCTTCGTTACCCAGAATCTCGTCCGGATCTGAGCAATCGTCGCATCCACATTTTGATGATTCATCTGGGCGTGAAAATGCCTCACAATCAATTCCGTAAGACTGTGCCTGTGTGACAGTATTACGGGCCTCCTCGCACTGTACGGCATGCACAGCGCGGCATCAACTCTGCCATAAGTTCGCAGAACTCCGTGTTCATCCACGTAAGGCGCCAGACCTCGAATCTCATTAGAGCTGGCGACGTTCTTTCCGCATTCCGCCGACCTCATCTCGTCGGGGAACGATTCCAATGTGTGAGTCGCGGTTGATATGTCAGGAATAAGGCGAATAGATAGCGTGGCTTACGGTGAATAAAGACACTAACTTGTAGTATTAATTGTATTTTAATGATGAACAACTGGGTTATTAAATATGTATGGATACAGTTATACGTTATTTAATTTGTGCTTTGCGATATGTCGTTCTCGCGGAGCGGACGTTGCTCGTGTCGTTCTCGTTCTGCAATTATTCGCCAACTTAATTTGGAGTTGCCAGACCGTTGCTGTCTAATGGTTCTCCATCAGAACAGGATCGTGACAGCTCGGCCAATCCTGCTTTCGGATCGTCCTCGATTCGATCCTCCTCATCGTCGGGAACATCCAGCTCAGGGACGTTGGAGCATAACGGCTTGATTTTATCGGAGGAATAGACAGAACAGTATTTACATCCTGTAATCTGAATACCTGGAATGTCTTCAATTACATAACAATCATTTCCAAGGACCTTGACGACGATATATGGTCCTCGATAGCGTGGTTCGAGCTTTCGCGACTCGCCTGTAGCAGCTGGTTCGTTTTCAACGACTACAAGATTACCTGTGGAGTAGATAGAAGGGTTAGCGTATTTGGAATCAAAACGTTGTTTCCATTTAGCTCGCTCGCTTGCAATATTGACGAGCGCTTGGTTTCTGTTGTCGATGACAGATTCTCGTCTAATTCCAAATCGGTGTGTATAGCTGCAGTGAGATGGTTCTGGACTACATCAATAGGATTAAAGTTAAACACCAATCAATCCTGATGTTTTGTTCTTTTGAGAGTTTACACTCCATTGAAGATTGTGTAAAGTAAGATCCCAATCCTTCGGGTGGTCGTTCACTGTGCGTACGTAGTTAAGAATAGTCTGGTTTGCGCGCTCGACTTGTCCATTTGCACGAGGTGTTCGCACAGCGTTTTTGATGTGTTGAATCTGGTTGTGCTTACAGTATTCTTCAAATTGTTTCGAGGTAAAAGCGTTCCACGATCGGATATTATTATCTTCGGCAGACCGAAGTAGCTGGAAACTTCATTTAGAATGTTTAGCACTGGAAGGGTTTTTGTACTTTTAACTGCCTTTACAATCAGATATTTACTGAAGGGATCGGATATGGCTAGTATATGGGTATTTCCGCGTTTGCTTCGTATAAACTGTCCCAAATGATGTGAAGCCTGCGAAATGGTACTGGATCGGCGTCATTATAATGCATGCAACCTTCGGGCTTTCCTCCTTTAGATTTGTAATAGCAGCATTGAATGCAAGTGACGTATACGCAAATACCCTAGCTACCAAACCCAACATACAACCTGTATATCCAGAGATACCCATTATTCCAATTGTCAATAACATAAGCCCAGAGCCTCCTATTGCAGTTATTCAAATCAATCCGACATAAACATTTAACAATTGTCAATAACATAAGTCCAGAGCCTACTATTACAGTTATTCAAATCAATCCGACATAAACATTTAACCCCTCAGACATAAATCTTTCCCACGCCTTCGATCGGCGGCATCCTAATTATAAACACTTCACACGCCTTTATCGACGACGGCAGACATAAACAATATTCAGACCTTTAAACAAAGGGTCCAGCCTGAGAACCCATTTGTCAGCATAAAAGCTTTGGCCAATCCAAATTAATTAAACAAAAGATGCAGCCTAGAAACCAACCCATCAGGCCACCAATCAAAATTATCTAATCAAAGTCCACTTTCGCTGCTCGCGCGCTGTCACCGGTAGAAGTCATAGTTATAAGAATAATGCATTTTGTAAAATCAGTTTAAGATTGGGGATCTAACTTGAAAGAACTTTACCAAATAAAGACTCCGCTATATATTAAAATAAAAATCGCTTTTTTTTAATATATTCCGAACCGAAAAACATAATTGGCGCAGCCGGTAGGATACAAGTAATATCCTCGCGAGTGACTACCTAAAAAGGAATTAAAAAATTACTTCGCGAAAATAAAACATTATTTGTATCCGCAAAACGAACTAACTAAAAAAAAAAAAAAAAACAACATTAGTTAAATCACGAATGAGGATTTCTAGTGTCTAAACCAGTGAAAATAATCTAAATTATTTCGCCTAAATACAACAACTAAAAAAAAAAAAAAACATTAAATATGGATCTGCCATCAACATCAGCAGCAGCAGCAGCCGTAGCCGCAGCATCAAAAGCTGCACAAACCCTTTCAGATGTATCAATGAACCATTTCCTTCTGCAACTGAAGCAGATAAATAAATTTAATGGAGACCCACTCTATTTGGCTCTCTTCATAAAAGAAGTCGATGAATTAGTCTACCATTATCCTACAGCATCAGAAGGCCAAAATCAAATTATACAAGCAGCCATCAGGAACCTCCTAGTTGGACAAGCTCGATCACTCTTGATGAGAAATGTACCACAGGACTGGAAGGAATTGAGAAGCCTACTTATCGGCGAGTTCAACAGCGCAACGCCTCCACATCGAATAATAGCCGAATTACGTGAGACTAAATATAAAAATAATTTACGTAAATTTGTTGAAGAATTAGAAGAACAGACAAGTAGAATTTGTTGTAAACTTAGCTTAGATAATAATCCGTCAAACACAGTTCTAGTTTCGAGGACATTGAGTGATACAATAGCTGAAGTGATTCGTGAAAAATTACCAGTAAAAACTTTTATTACGTTGAGCAAATTTGATATTTCAACTCCTCTTAAATTAAAACAAGCTGCCCAATCTGTAGGAATGTTTGAAGAAAAATCCATAAATAATCGTTCGTATATGTCCCAAAACTCTCAGGAGGACTATGAATTTCAAGATTTTAAAACATCAAAATCATTCTCAAATACAAAACCCAACTATCATTCAGATAATAACCAAGGGGGTAGATTCCAAAATAATAATTATCAAAACAAATATAACAACAATCAGCAGAGACAGAATAAGTTCGACTCTTATAGAAGTTGGGGTAACAACAATAATTATAATAATTCAGGAAATAATTATTATCCTAAAAATTCTCAAAATAATCAAGGACAGGGTAACCAGAGTACTCAAAGTACCAATATTCCCCAAAAACGTCCCCGAGTTTCAGAATCAGATCAACAACGCAAGTCTGAACCAATGGACACATTTGAAAATTTTCAGACAACAGCCTCGGACGAAACACAACAGCCATAAAAATCAAAATTGATAATAAACTATGCCTCTGTCTTATCGATACAGGATCAAGCATAAATTTAATTAACAAAAACTTCTTTGAATACCCAATTAAAAATAATTCTACTAAAATTGAAACTATAGGTGAATCTGTAATTTTGAATAAATATATCCAGTTTAGTATCCCAAAATTAATTTCATCTAAACAAACATTTTATATAAACCACTTTTCAAATCATTATGACATTCTTATTGGAAGAAAAATTCTAAAAGAATCATCAGCAAAAATTGATTTTATGAAAAACACTATTGAATTAAATAAATATGAATTCCCAATGGTAAATATAACGGAAAAACCTAAACAAACTTTTTCAAATATAGTAGACGATGAGGAATATATTTATGCCTTACAAACAGATTTATCTGACAATAACATAAGAGACGATCACTGTCAAAATATTTTGATATTCAGTATCATGAAGGTGAAAATTTGACTTTCACGAACGAAATCAAACACATTATTAAAACAAAACATGAAGAACCAATATATAGGAGACCATATAGCTATCCGTATATTTACGATACAGAAGTAGAAAAACAAATCGAAGAAATGATAAGACAAGGTATTATCAGAAAATCAAAATCTCCTTATTGCAGTCCAATTGTAATGGTACCCAAGAAAAGGGATGCATCGGGCATACCCAAATTTCGTATGGCTATCGATTACAGAGGATTGAACGAAGTAACTATTAATGACAAATTCCCTATTCCGAACATGGACGAAATCTTAAACAAGTTAGGGAAATGTCAATATTTTACAACATTAGATCTTGCTAAAGGGTTCCATCAAATTGAAATGGACCCAGACTCTATTCAAAAAACTGCATTTTCCACTAAGAAAGGTCACTATGAATATACTAGAATGCCCTTTGGTCTTAAAAACGCAACCGCTACATTTCAGCGTTGTATGAATAATGTATTACACGACATAATAGGTACCCATTGTCTAGTATATTTAGACGACATTGTTATATTTTCTACCTCTTTACAAGAGCACATTCAATCTCTTAAAAAAGTATTCGAACGTATTCGCAGATCAAATCTCAAACTACAATTAGATAAATGTGAATTTATGAAACGAGAAACGGAATTCTTAGGTCACATAATTTCAACCGAAGGAATCAAAGCAAATCCAAATAAAATTCAAGCTATTCAAGATTTTAAAATTCCAAACTCTCCAAAACAAATAAAATCATTTTTAGACCTTAGTGGATTTTATCGAAAATTTATAAAAGACTTCGCAAAAATTGCAAAACCAATGACTCTTTGCTTAAAGAAAGGATCAAAAATAAATATAAGCGATCCTAATTACAATGAAGCGTTTGAAAAATTAAAGACTTTAATAAGTAACGATCCAATTCTCATTTATCCAGATTTTGAAAAGAAGTTCGATTTAACTACAGATGCAAGCAATTATGCATTGGGTGCAGTTCTATCCCAAGAAGGCAAACCCATTTGTTTTGCCAGTAGAACATTAAATGAACATGAGTTAAATTATGCAGCTATTGAAAAAGAATTATTAGCTATTGTATGGGCGACTAAGTATTTCCGCCCCTATCTCTTCGGAAGAAGTTTTAAAATATGCTCTGACCATAAACCGCTTGTTTGGTTACATAACATAAAAGAACCTAATATGAAATTACAACGTTGGAAAATAAAACTTAGAGAGTTTGACTATGAAATAAAGTACATTAAAGGAAAAGAGAATTACGTAGCAGATGCTTTGTCAAGGATTACAAAGAAAGAAACTAAAGATAACAAAATTGAAGAAGTATTTCAAAATGAAGACGATTTAGATACTACTGCAGCAACGGTGCATAGTGCACAAGAAGATAACGGTGATTGCATACAAATTACCGAACGACCAGTTAACGTTTTTAATCACCAACTTATATTTGAAAAGGGAAATCAAGACACTAACGAACTTACTCACTACTTTAATAAAACTATTAATAAAATAATTTACAGTGACATGACTGAAATCTTGGCAAAAGACATAATTATAAAATTTATATGTGAACACAATTTTGTTATGTACATTAATAATGACGAAGACTTTGCTATTTTTCAACGAGCCTATATGAAATTTATTAAACCAAATACTGGAACGAAATTAATGAAAACTTCAGTTATACTTCCCAACTTGCCCACATATGCAGACTTTCACGAGAAAATATTAGAAATACATGAAAAGACAATACATCAAGGTATAAAAAAAACTTATGACGATTTTAAAACTAAATACTATTTCCCAGACGCACAAAAACTTATTCAAAACATTATTAATAAATGTGAAATTTGTAATTTATGCAAAGCAGAGCACAGAAAAGTTGCTCTTCCTTTTGAAAAAACTCCAGAAACCATAAATATTCGCGATAAATATGTTATAGACTATTATTTTATTGACCAACGTAAATTTTTAACATGTATCGACATTCATTCAAAATTCATTTCTATTATTGAAACCAAAACGACAGATTGGATTGAAAGTAAAAAAGCTCTTCTAAAAATTTTTAGTATGATAGGTAAACCAAAAACAATTAAAATGGATCAAGATCCTGGCCTAATATCTAAATCATTACAAAATTGGTTAAAAAAGGAAAATATCAATATTGAAATAACAACTAGCAAGAATGGTATAGCCGACATAGAAAGGGTCCATAAAACAATGAATGAAAAGCTCAGAATTATCAATACACTTACAGACGCAGAAGATAAATTAATGAATATAGAAAAAGCAACATACGTTTATAATCATGAAATAACCCATGATGCCACAGGTAAAACTCCTGCCGAAATATTTCTTTATGGCATAAAACCGAACAAAAATATACAAAAACGGAAAGAATACAAGATAGATAAAATTAATAAAAACCGCGAGGAACATGAAATAGATTTGGAATATACTAAAGTTGAAAAAGAAATGAAACGTAAAGCTAAATTAGTAAACCCATTCAAAAAGACAGGAGTATTAGAACAAAAAGATGAAAAGCACTGGCAAGAAACTAATAGGGGTCATAAAGTAATAAAACACAGAAGTAAATTCAAAAAAGCTAAAATGCATAATCTTTCTCATCATTCCAGGGAGACTGACAGTACTAACTCTGATACTGAAATTGATCATGATACTGACATGGACGAAAATACCATTGATAACAGCTCAACAAATTAGCATTACACCCATTACTTCGAACAACGGTTATTTACTTCTGAACACAGGGACTATAAAAATACCTCTAAATTATGAACACCATATGATTAAAATAAATCAAACTAAAATATTTGAAACATATCAAGATTTTATAAAATACGAAAACCAATTTAAACACGTACCGGACATTGCTTTAACATTGAAACAATTAAAACATGAAATCAAGGGAATTACTTCGTCACAAAGACAAAAACGGGGATTAATCAACTTTGTAGGAATAGCTTACAAATATCTATTTGGAACATTAACTGAAGATGATAAAAAGGAGTTGGAAGATAAACTAGAAAACCTACAGGAAAAAATAATTGAAAACAAAGAATTTAATGACATAATTCAAATAATAAATGAGCAATCCAAACATATAAACAGACTCGTAAGAGATGAAGAAGAGGAAGATGCTTTGCACATTTTTAGATACTCCCTAAATATATTTCTAGAATACATTGAGGATTTACAAATGAGTTTACAATTAACAAGAGTAGGAATATTTAATCCTAAAATATTAAAATGAAGAACATGAAGAGTTAGAGAACATAAACGAAGAAAAATTACTATCAATCAAAACTTCAGCTTGGTTAAGCAGTCAAACTAAAGACACTTTTATTCTAGCCCATATACCCACTTCATTTAAAGAAACACAAAAATATAGAATTATAAAATACCCAGATAATATCGGACGACAAATTGACATTAATGACAATTATGAATATTTTATAAACGACGAAAAAAAGGTATTTTACTTGGAAAATTCACCAAATTCATTAACAACTATATTAGACCAAAAATTTATAATCACGGATCAATGTATCTCTCAAATCCTTACTAATCAATTCGCAAAATGTCAACACACTTTTGTATCAGAAAATGAATCTGTAAAATACATTGAACCTAACATCATTATTACTTATAATTTAAGTGAAACACAAATTAAGCAAGATTGCGAAATGTTCAACAAAACAATTCAGGGTAACAATCTAATACAATTAAGTCAATGCTCCTTAGAAATAAGAGATATAAAATTTACAACTTCAAAGAATATAAATGAATATAAAATTATATTATCCAGCACTAATGATACTTTATGTGAACCAATACGATTGTTAAAACTTAAAAATTCTATTACCCATCAACAAAAACAAGAATCAATCTATAAGTGGGTTGTTTTTACGATATTAATAATTATACTTTTAAGCATCACAACTTACATCATATTTACCTATAGGCGCCTAGCCAACAAAAAAGAAATTTTGTTTAAATTCAACAAGGATGTTGAATCTTCTAAAGGAGGGGCGAGTGACGTATACGCAAATACCCTAGCTACCAAACCCAACATACAACCTGTATATCCAGAGATACCCATTATTCCAATTGTCAATAACATAAGCCCAGAGCCTACTATTGCAGTTATTCAAATCAATCCGACATAAACATTTAACAATTGTCAATAACATAAGTCCAGAGCCCACTATTACAGTTATTCAAATCAAGCCGACATAAACATTTAACCCCTCAGACATAAATCTTTCCCACGCCTTCGATCGGCGGCATCCTAATTATAAACACTTCACACGCCTTTATCGACGACGGCAGACATAAACAATATTCATACCTTTAAACAAAGGGTCCAGCCTGAGAACCCATTTGTCAGCATAAAAGCTTTGGCCAATCCAAATTAATTAAACAAAAGATGCAGCCTAGAAACCAACCCATCAGGACACAGTTTTGACCAATCAAAATTATCTAATCAAAGTCCACTTTCGCTGCTCGCGCGCTGTCACCGGTAGAAGCCATAGTTATAAGAATAATGCATTTTGTAAAATCAGTTTAAGATTGGGGATCTAACTTGAAAGAACTTTACCAAATAAAGACTCCGCTATATATTAAAATAAAAATCGCTTTTTTTTAATATATTCCGAACCGAAAATCATAATTTGCATGTTGAAATATATTCTGTCACGTATTTCCGCATTCTTGGGAACCAAAACCTTTCTTGAATTCCTCCGATTGTTTTGTCCGGACCGAAATGCCCAGAATCATCATGACACATCTTAAGAATGCACCACCTTACGGACTTTGGTACAACGAAGGCTATTCCTTTTTCGACCTGGCGATAAGACGGTGATTTTTGATGACGTAATCAGCTTGAAGTTGCATTAGCTGATTTCCGGTACGATGTTCCTTCAATACAGCAAATATTTGGACAAGGGCCTCATCCTGAAGCTGCATAGTTAGCAACCAGTCATCGATGTCCGTAATTATGGTGCGCACTACCTCCTGTAAGGATTTTTCAGGAGGCGAATCGGGAGCGCGGCTCATGGCATCCACATGGGCCATTTTACTCCCATCACGATGATTGAATTCGCAGTCGTAGTCCAGTATTTTAATCCACCAACGTGCGACTTGAGGGATCAATTCTTTATTGAGTTTTACCTTGGCAATGGCGGGACAATCAGTAACGAGTCGGAAGGGTTTTCCTAGAATATACACCCAGAACCTTTGTAGCGTTTCAGCGTTTCGAGTTCGTAGCTATGGTATCTACTTTCAGCGTCAGTACAGTGCCTACTGAAGTAACACACGGGTCGCCATTTCGTTTTGTCTTGAGATTGCAATAAGACTCCTGATAGTCCGATCGCACAAGCATCTGTGTGTACCTCATGATGTGAAGTCGTACAGAACAAAAACTGGAACGCAGCATAATTTATCGATTAGCTCGTTAAAAGCCCGTTGCTGGTCATTTCCCCAATCAAAGCTGTTTTGCCTACCTTACTCAACAGTCGTGTAAGGGGTCTTGTAATTAAGGAGTAGTTTTTAACAAACATTCGAAAGAATCCCGTTAGACCCAAAAATCGTATGACGTCCTTTACGTTAGTGGGGACTTTGAAGTTTTTAATAGCGCTCACCTTGTTTTCGCCAGGAGTGATTCCATCTTTGTTGACAATATGGCCCAAGAAAGTTATTTCTGATTGAAGAAATTTACATTTCTCGTAGCGAATTCGGAAAAATTTTCCGAGTCGTTGGATACCCTCATCAAATGATTTTCTGGGAATAATGACGTCATCTAGATATGCGAGTGCCTCACCTGGCTCCATGCGTTTGACTATTTTGTTCATGACCGCTTGAAATACTGCTGCAGCATTGACGAGACCGAACGGCATCCTGTTAAATTCGTAGTGGCCGTCTGAAGTTACAAATGCGGTGAATTGTTTGGATGATTCGCAAACCTCGACTTAATGATATCCCATACGCAAGTCCAGCTGAGAAAAATAGGCATTCCCGGCTAATTGGGCAAATTGCTCCTCCAGATTTGGCATTGGAAATGGTATTTGGACGGTTATACTGTTGAGACGTCGGTAGTCGACGCAAAGACGATGTTCACCATTCTGTTTTTCAACGACGACAATTCCAGATGCATAAGGGGAGTCTGAAGGACGAATGATAGCACTATCAAGTAACTCGGAGATAATATTACCGACGACAGGTCTGAGTGCAAAAGGAGTACGGTAAGGCATAGTGAGGCAGGGAACGTTTGATGTTAAAGTTATTTCCATTTTGGTTAGAGAACATTTACCGAGCTCGTTAGCTTTCTCCGCAAAGCAAGAAGCGTTATCCAATACCAATTCGTTTATGAGTTTGTTGACATAACACTGATTACCAAGGATGATCAATTTGTTTCCATCGCGACAAAGGATATCCTTACCCAAAACAACATTTTCGGTTATTAGTTTATCTTCTACGACCAAAACTTCAACTTCGTAATCCGAATCGTCAATTACAATTTTCGCGAAAAGTTTCTGTGTACAAAGGAATTTCCCACCACCAAATCCGTTCAGGGTAACAGCACATCGTTGTAGAACACCTACGCTTTCGGCGAATGACTTTCGAATTAGGGTTCGCGTACTGCCTGGATCTACGAATGCGATGGTTTCATTGCCCTTTACCGAAATCGATTTGGAGATTTCTGAAGCAGAATCAGAGTCAATTTTATTAATTTTTGGACCTGTCTTTTGGTTATCGGGGCAGCTGGCAGAATCGTATGTTTTGCGGTTGCAGTGCGTGCAACGAGGCTTCCGCTGGGGCTCAAGACATTTCGAAGAATAATGTCCAACTTTCTGACAATTTTAGCATTTAACCGATACTTCGACTTTATCGTTGAAAGGACGTTTTGTAACCAATGAAGAATTCGGCTTCTGAAGGCTGACGTTAAGATCCCGTTTGTTTGACATTTGAATGGCGTTATGCTTTATAATATTATGCGCGGAGTATGCAAGAATATCGCGTAGAAGTTTTTGTTTTTTTTTATTAAAAAGTATAATTTTATTTAAAGTTTAACAAATTTTCTGCTATCTATGTGGCAGCTTGACCAGGTTGTAAATATAATATAATATTGATGGCATAAGTATAATATAATATACAATAGTTCACATTTCTTGTTCAAGAGTATATAATTTTTAGCTTGGAAATAATAATATTAATTTATAACGCGTAGAAGTTCGTTACAGGAAACATAACTGTTGGATATCTTTCTCTTTAAATCGTAGTCGTTAATTCCGTTGATAATGTGTGTGCAAATTGCTGGATCTGGTAACTCACCCTTTTTTCCTAAGGCGAGCATCTTGTAGAAATAATCTGCCGGTGACTCGGTGGAATCTCTATTCGTTTTTGACATCTTAAGGTGACGCGCTTTACAAATTGATGTGATTTACCAGACGATGGATTGAATTCTGGAAGCAGCGCGACAATATCACTGACGTTTCCATAGGAGTGATTGAAATGTTCGTTGCCAGTAGGGATCCTGTTATCCAAGTGGCTAGCACGAGCATACGGATACTCCTTATACATCGGTTGATGTCGTGGAAATGTACTGTATTGATTAAAATCGTTTCCCGAATTTACAAAATTTCCAAAGTTTGAGTAACAGGGTTGTTTACGTTTGGCTGTGAGGTAGCACAGTCTGCGAATTTCTGTGACGTAGACAAGTGCACATTGTGAGTCTGAGTCGGGTAGATAACATTTCGCTGTGACGTAGCAAGGTTCATGTTGTGTAGTTGAGTTGCGTATATATCGTTTTGCTGTGACGTAGCAGAGTGCATGTTGTGTAGTTGAGATGGGTAGATTTCGTTTTGCAGTGACGTTATAAGGTTCATGTTGCGTGGTTGAGATGGGTAAATTTCGATTTGCTGTGACGTAAGTCAAAAACGTGATTTTAGATAAAAATTCTATATATATTAGTAATTATAAAATGAAAAATAATCAGTAAATAAAAAACTCGACATCAGTAGCTGCGGATTTAGGTACAGAAATGATGTTCAAAATTTCGAAACGATTCGTCCAGTAGATTTTGCAGGATCGTGTTAACCGACTTTAAAATAGCAACTTTTCAGGAGAGCGAACGAGGTAACTCAACTATGTTCAACTGCCGATAACTTCGGAAGTTTTACTCGGATCAATCTAAATTTTTAAAGCAATATTCTTCAAATGTTGGGCATTCAGAAAAAAATGTAATACCATACCCCCCCCTTAAAGATATTAATAACAAAATATATATCCCTGTCATAACAATCATCGAACGATGACCTGGTACACCACAATTCTATATCTCCATTGGTTATGGATGATATTTCTTTAGATTCATTTAGTTCAGATGATCCCGAACGTAGGGCTATTGACTTCTGTAAGATATGAAGCATGTCGAAATATGTCCGAATATGTAAAACACGATATTTAATATTTTGAAGAAAATAGGCAATTAATATTAAACTAAATGGGAAGCATTGTATTTTAACCATATAGACTATAGAATATAGAATATATTTATTATTTGGTTTCTGCAGTCAATATATTACCCATGAACCAAATATTTCTTTTTATACCCTTGCATAGGGTGTTATAATTTCAGTCCAAAGTTTGCAACGCTGTGCAGGAGACATTCCCGACCAAATAAAGTATATATATTCTTGATCAGCATCACCAGGAGAGTCGATCGAGCCATGTCCATCTGCCCGTCCGTCTGTCCGTCCGTCCGCCCGTCCGTTTCTATGCAAACAAGTCCCTCAGTTTTATCAAATATAAAGCTATAAATTTAAAGCTATCTGCTTGAAACCATCCCAAAAATTGTGTTTTTATTGCAGGTAGTATATAAGTCGGAGCGAGCCGCATCGGGCGGTTATATCATATAGCTCTTATAGGAACAATCGGAAAAACAAAATTCCAAAAAATTAAAACTTTTTTTGTTGTTCTTTAGAATTTGGTAATATTTAAATATTATGGAATGTTTTTTAAATTAAATTAAAATCGGACATCTATATCATATAGCTCCCATAGGAAAATCAAAAAATAAAACAAAATACAAATTTAAAACAAATTTTATTTTGGTGTTTTTTTATACCCTTGCAGAGGGTATTATAATTTTGGTCAAAAGTGTGCAACGCAGTGAAGGAGACATCTCCGACCCTATAAAGTATATATATTCTTGATCAGGATCACCTCCTGAGTTGATATAGCCATGTCCGTCTGTCCGTCTGTCTGTCCGTCTGTCTGTCCGTCTGTCTGTCCGTCTGTCTGTCCGTCTGTCTGTCCGTCTGTCTGTCCGTCTGTCTGTCCGTCTGTCTGTCCGTCTGTCTCTCAGTTTTAAAGATATCGAATTGAAACTTTGCACACACCCTTCTTTCCTTTGCACGCAGTATATATGTCGGAACGGCCGGGATCCGCGGACTATATCCTATAGCTGCCATATAACTGATTGATCGGAAATCCCATAACTTTGGTGTTTGTAAAGTTAGGAAGCTGGGATTTCCTATGGGTTTTATATTTGGCCAATTAATCCGACCTACCAAATTTATAAGGATCGGCCGACTATATCCTATAGCTGCCATATAACTGAACGATTGGAAATGTCATAACTTGTGTTGGTGTTTTTAAAGTTAGGAAGTTGGGATTTTTTATGAGTATTAAGAATGCATCATATGAATAATTTTGGAGAATATAATTTACAGAGTATTCTGCAAGGGTATATCAACTTCGGCTCCGCCCGAAGTTAGCTTTCCTTAGTAATTAGTAATTATTTACTATATCAGAATTACGGTTATAGTTTTGTCAAAATCGGACAACAATATCATATGGCTGTCATAGAAACGATGGCATTTTTTACAAATTTGTAGATCTCAAAAGCACATCTTTCCGGTATTATTGCTTAATGACCCTTTTCTTCTACAAGTGATTTTTTATGGTAGCACCTTTTTTCAATTTCATGGTGATAGGTTTAACTATATTTGCAAAGCTTGGTATAAATTTTCTATAGAATCCACATAGTCCTAAAAATGACTTTATTTTTTTTGGGGTTTTTGGTAAAGGGAAATGTATAATGGCACTAATTTTTTTTGGATTTGGTTTTATGCCTGTTGTAGTAACTACATGACCTAGAAATTCTGTTTCTTTTTTCATAAATTCACATTTATCTAGTTGTAACTTTAAGTTCGCGTCGCGTAGCTTTTCAAATACTTTTCTCAATAATAAAATATGTTCTTCCAATAAAGTGGAAAAAATTATTATATCATCTAAGTAAACTAAACAATCTTTATAAATTAATTCTTCTAGTAAATTGTTCATACATGTTTGGAAAGTAGCAGGGGCGTTTTTAAGTCCGAATGGCATACGTGTGTATTCGTAATGACCATTCTTTGTAGAAAATGCTGTTTTGGCAATTGATTTAGGGTCCATTTGAATTTGATGGAATCCTTTAGCTAAATCAATTGTCGTGAAATATTGACATCTTCGCAATTTGTCTAATATTTCATCCATTCTGGGTATTGGAAATTTGTCATTGATGATTATTTCATTCAAACTTCTGTAGTCTAATACTACCCTGAACTTTGGTTTTCCCGAAGCGTCAGCTTTTTTGGGAACCATCCAGATAGGTGAAGAGTAAGGAGATTTCGATTTACGAATTATTCCCTGTTCTATCATTTCGTTCATTTGTTTGTTGACTTCCTAATCAAATGATTGAGGGTACTTATAAGGTTTCTTATAAATAGGGTCCTCATGTTTGGTTTGGATAGAATGCTTGATAGTACTTGTGAAAGTCAAATTTTCGCCTTCTTTGTACTGAATATCTTTGTATTCAAATAAAACCCTTTTCATTCTTTTTTCTCTTCGTTTAAATGTTCTAGTCTGACTTCGTTGCATTCACGAATTTCATTTTCAACAGCGAAGTTAAAAGATTGATCCTCAGATGAGGGTGGATTGAGGCATTTTATTGCGGTCTCATCCTCATCAATCTTTTTCTTTGGTGATTTGGGATTAAGGCTTTTAACGGTGGTCTTATCCTTTTCACATTTATTCTCTGATGATATAGGATTAAGGCATTGTACTATCCTTTTTATCATCGTCACCATACATAATTATAAGTTTATCTTCACCTAAAGTTACCGTTCCATCCTCGAAATTAATCATAGCTTTGCAACTTTTAAGATAATCTCTTCGCATTAGAACATCATAATTGTCTGAAAATTTATGTAAATAACATTTTTGTTCTATTGGGCAAATTTTACTTGGTTTTATCATGACGCTTTTATTTAATTCTATCGATCCGTTTATAGTATAAACTTTTAAATTTTGATGATAATAATTTTGGTGGGTCTTTCCCGAATTCCTGCGATTATCGTAACGCACCGATCTACAGCTCTCAAAGGGATCCGCATCCCAGTGTCCTAATACCATTGCTGTTTCTTTTAAATTGTTAATTGTGGAAATATCTCTTTTTGATAAAGCATTATACAATCTATCAGGAAGGTTTTTTTAAATGATGCTGTATAAATAGTTTTATCTGTTTGATCTATTTCTAAATCTAACTTATTTATAATAGTTGATGATTTCTTTCTTAGTTCATCTCCGAACTTACTGATGCTTCCTTTATAATTCGTCCGGTAGATGAGTGCTCGTATGGTCCTCGTATGGCATGTGGTCTTTGAACGCTCTGATTAGGGCTGCTTTTGTAGATGGCCAATTCATAGTTTTTTCTTCTGAAATTACGGTTTTGGCGCCGTCTACGATGATCCTTTTAATGGCTCCATAGATGATGTGTATTTGCCGGGCATCTTTGGTCGGGTATAATTGTAACAGGTATTCGGCACACCCGATGTAACAGCCTAGGTCGGCGGGATTGCCATCAAAGTAGGGCAACTCTTTTACTTGACCAATTAATTGATTCAAATGGAGCTCCGATAGTTAGATTGGGGTTGCCATTTTTGGTTTTGTCAAAGTTTCAATATTTCACTAAAAAATTATTTAATTTTTTAGTGGTATTGACCGAATTGAATTTTTTACGTTTTATGTGTTTTTCAATATTTCACTTTAAATTATTTAATTTTTAGTGGTATTGACCGAATTGGATTTTTCACTGGTTTACGCGACGATTTGCACGTAGATTCTTTTGCGGATTTCACTTGTGTCCTTAAACGGTTTCTGATTTATTCGCACTAGTCAGGATATACTAGTTGTGTAGTATAATCCCTAAGACCAGTTTAAACCGACGTTTAACTTTTTCACTAGAAATCCTACCGACTGCGCCAATTAAATGTTTGTACCAAAAGTTTTACATAAAAAAAAACTTTATTTAATTTTTTTTAATCAACTAGTACAATGGTTATTTGGAAGAACACCGTCCTAACTATTTTAAGACTCAAACTGAACTCTCTCGCTAACTCCTACTTCTTCTCCGATCAAACCTCGGTTCTGAGCTTTGGAGCTTTTTAAATGAGTGATTTTATTGTTTATGGAGTGGCTTTCAGATTTGTACTTTGGACCGAGACAGTTCTTTGTTCTGTTCTTGTTTATGACTTGGGTCCCGAATTCTGAGTATCCTGAACTGTGGGAACGTGCCGATAAGCTGAACAGCGGCTCGTTTTAATTGTTTAGTCTATGGTCCGAAGTTATAATAAAATTGTAATTTTCCGTTAGCGGCGTGTTGACAATTAGATATGGATTCCAATTTCTTGAGGGTGTCTTAATGTTAAGTGTGTGTGTGTGTGGGTGTGTAGACATGTACATAAGGGTTTGTGGTGTTATGGATATGTCGCTATATATATATATATTGCTACTGGAAAAAAACTTTGGAATTACTTAGCTTGCGGAGAACGACGAAAATAAATCCGGCTCGAAGGACCAAATGTTGGGGCGGGTCCGTGCCAAGAACAATTCCAGAGTTTTTTCCCAAAAGAATATATAAAAATGCGGGGTTGTGTGGAGCTTCGTTTTCACTTGTGATTCGTTTCACCTTCTATTCCGTAATATCGTAAGCTTAGTCTGAAGGGGCCACCGATTCGGTTGCCAGTGATGCCGAACCAGCGATCTTTTTCTTGTTCGACATCAACACACATCTTTCCGGTATTATTGCTTGGTGATAGTTTTTCTGATACAAGTGATTTTTTATGTAAATCTATTATTAATTTTGCCAAGATCTTCAAATACGGGTATCTCCAAAACCAAGTCCAACTTCGTTCCGTTCTTAAAACTGATCTGTGCCCAGTGCCTAATACGGATTGCACTGCTTTTATTTGCATTCAAATCATTTTCCACTAAGATATTTACTTTTGCAATTCATAATTAACAAATAAAGCCATCGTGCTGTTATTAAATTTCAAGCGATTAAATCCGGGCAAGAGCATTTGTTTTTAATAAGACTCCTAAAGATTACATAGGCAATGTAACGTCCGGTGCTGTCTGTAGTTGAATTGACTGGTTTTTTTTTTATTGTTTTTTTTTGTTAATTTCTATTATAACAAGCTGGAATAGTTGAGATTTGTTGTATTTGCGGGAAAGATCCTTAAAAAGATATTATCAAGGTAGTTGGCAAGACAAGTCTGCCGCTGTACAAATAAATTAAAAAACAAGAGAGAACGCTATAGTCGAGTGCCTCGACTATTAGATACCCATTACTCAGCTAAACAACTTAATATAAATATGCCTCCTTGTGTTTTTTTTGTTTTTTTTTTAACATAATGTGAATTATAGTGACTACAGGAAAAAAGGACAAAAAGTTCAAATTATCAATTTGAATTCGGCGATCTCTTAGTGCTGGCAGCTTTACAGCACGAGCATCAGCGCTGCTTTAGCGCAGACAGCTTTTGTCTTGAACCAGCAGCTGTGTTTATGTTTATGTTTTTGAGTGCAATAAATTGACTAGAAATATTAAAAATACATACTTATATTGGCTAAAGACATACATTCATAAATAGTATTATGTATATTAAAGTCTAAATGTTTTCACAACACGAGTAACGGGTATAGCGAATAGCTTTCTTTGAAAGGAGTTATCTTTGCCGGGCAATTGCAACTGTGTACAATGTAAATACATACATATGTATATGCTTACATACATACACACATACGCCATTGTTTGACTCAGACCTCCAATTTGGCTAACTAGATTTGATTTGCATAGTTCTTGGGATATAGTTCGGTATTGACAAATGAAAGCCATCGCAATTTCCTTTAATAGAAATCCTTTTCGAGAATTAACGTTGACTCTGTTGAGCACCTTGGCCAGCTGTTCCAAAGTCATCCGTTAGATGGCGCCATGAAAGGCGGAAATGTAGACGCTAGCCAGGCTTAAGCGTTTAATGGGTTTTTGGGCGTTAGAGTGGGCGTGGCAAACTTTTATTAGGCCAATCGATATTTATTGACGAAACAAATACATATCAATTAAAATTTTCATAATATCATCATATCATCACATACTTTTGCACGATTACAATATATCCTTTTACTCTACGAGTAACGGGTATAAATAGTGTAAAATATTGCACGATGGGCCGGCAAAGCAACCGCCCAAGGGGGGAATATTAATGAAATTTTAATTTTAAGGTAAGGTTCAGCTCTCTACAAAGTTCAAAATTAATCAATTGATAAAATTCACCAGACACAATTGCTGGTGAAACCTCCGACGTTGTCAAGACAAAAGTGGTAGACTATTGATCGTGAGGAATTAATCAAGGAATATATTATATAATGCGTCGGAAACGCTTTTCGCAAGGCAGACTTTCTGAGACTAAATAATTGTTTTTCTGGCTTTACTTGGTCTGAAATGTACTCTGGCAGTAACATGGCCCTAAACATTTTATACGGCTCAAAAATCGTTTTCGAAACAGTTTATACCAGTTTTAATGGCGAACGTCCAATTCTTATCTTCCTCGCTGTCTTTTAAAGATCAGGCCTGTTTATTCGCCAGGTCGCGATGGTGTGCCTGGGTGTGTGCCTGGAAACTGTATTGAAGACCTCTGCCAACACCTTCTCAAATTCTTCACCATATCTCTAGAAACTTCCCAATTCTCCCTAAGTGCATGAGCTACTTCTGTTGGTTGTCTGCTTTAATGCCCTTAATTACTACAAGTTGGCCTTTGCTGTTTTTAAGCTGGTAAGTGTAGTAGTTCTTTGTTTGTCATCTTTGTATTTTGTCAGAATTCTGAACTTATCTTCGCGTTTAACTTAGTCTAATGAATATTGCCTTTTGTTAAGGGAATAACGTGAAAATTATCATTCCCTATTGGTTTCAATACAGAATTCACGAGGGAGTTAGAAGTTTTCTCTCGTATAAAAATTGGAGGCGGCTTTGGCTTTGTCTTCTCCGATTCAGTTTCTGTATAGGGCAGAGCATTGGACTGGTCCTCCAGAATGTTGTGGAGGCAACACGGTTAAGCTTTGCCGTATTGCCCGCTTTATTTGAGTGTAGCGGTCCATTCCAGCCTGCATGGTCGAACTTATTTTTGCCGGCAGTGCGCTGGTCAGTTTTGCAAGTTGGTCGTTGATTTGTGTTTTTTTTTTTTGATTATTATTATTATTAAGTGCAAAGTCAATTACACCAATTTGCCACCCAAACACAGCACCGTTGTTTTTTTAACCAGTGTGATTACTTTGCTCTTACTTACTTTCTTGTGGTCAATTTGTGGTCAACGAAAACACGACTACTCGCAACGGTGTCCAAATTGATTTTTAATGAGATTAAATTAAACAAGAAAGGAAAGTAAACTTTGGGCGAAGCCGAAGTTGAAATATTCTGTAAATTAAATTCTCTAAAATTATTTATATGATGCATTTTTTATACTCATAAAAAATCCCAACTTCCTAACTTTAAAACACCAAAGATATGGCATTTCCAATCGTTCAGTTTTATGGTAGATATAGGATATAGTCGGCCGATCCTTATTTGGTAGTTCGGATTGATTGGCCAAAAATAAAACCCATAGAAAATCCCAACTTCCTAATTTTACTAACACCAAAGTTATGGCATTTCCAATCAATCATTTATATGGCGGCTATAATAATTTAAATACAATAATAAATATAGCTTTATGATGATCACATTAAATGCAAATAATGTATGAAAGAAATGCTAATATAAATGAAATCAATTTGTCTCAACGATTCCAATAAGTATATATGAGTTAGAACATGTGTATATATATATATACATTAGTCATTTTTTATTATTTATTATTAATTTATTATTTTTAATGATAGCTTTTTATACCCTTGCAGAGGGTATTATAATTTCAGTCAAAAGTTTGCAACGCAGTAAAGTAGACATTTCCGACCCTATAAATATATATATTATTGATCATCATCACTTGGAGAGTCGATCTAGCCATGTTCATCTGTCCGTCTGTCCGTCCGTCCGTTTCTACGCAAGCTACTCCCTCAGTTTTAAAGCTATCTGCTTGAAACTTTCCCACAAGTTGTCGTTCTATTGGAGGAAGTATATATGTCGAAACGAGACGGATCGGGCGACTATATCATATAGCTCCCATACGAACAATCGGAAAAAAATTATTTACTATCAGAATTACGCTTATATTTTTGTCGAAATCGGACAACAATATCATATAGTTGCTATAGAAACGATAGCAAAATTTAGCCCAAAATCGAAATAGCTTCATTCTTTTTAGTAACATAGGTATAAAAATGTACTTGTTATTAAATAATTGCAAGGGTATATAAACTCCGGCTTGCCGAAGTTTGCTTCGTTTCTTGTTTACAAAATGACCGCAGTGCAAAACTTTAACATATGACTTATTTTACAGTTTGCTCCAACATTTTTACTCCTATTATTTAATGTCTTAAAATTTTCTACAAACGTAGTGTATGAACGTACCAACAAAACAAGATGAAGCTTTTTGGAACATTAGAACATTAGAAGTTACAGTATTGCTCGTCAGTGGAGGTCGATGCGCATTAGCAATGAGCAAGTTATTTGTTTAAAATTACCAGGAAACGATAACTTTGCGGAAATAAATTCATTAGCATTGAAATCCTCAAAAAATAAATCTTCTGTCGTGATGGACATCATTTGTGAACAAAAAAACATTTGTATTAATAAAAAAAGTTAACTGGAGAATAATCCCGCAAGTATTATTTTATACACTAATGCTATGAATAACATCGTCAGAAACGTAATTATGCGTAAACTCCCAAACTTTTCATCAAGGTGCTTCGGAGTCGGAAGAGGAAGAAGAGTTCAAGGTCGAGATCACACGTTGGTTATATTTAAATTACTTCGATAACACACATGCACTCACTGGGGATTGAGCCCGACTATGATAGGACTAGCTAGTTTCGTCTGCACGTCACCTCAGACTCATCAGCTATCGGGGATGGAAGCAGAGCGTCAGAAACTCTTCAATGTAACGATCAGAGAAGCTTTTTTACAATTGTGAGTTGTCAAACTTCATTGGTTTTTACATAGATGGAGTTCTGTCGTTAAAGCACACACACCTCGTCAGGAAAGCCGAATATAGGAATCAGAAATAAACGAGAAAAGAAAGTAGGAAGATAGAAACGGAGCGGAGCGCTTCTAATGAAGTAGGCGGAGATCGCGAGTGAATCCAGAGAGTGGAATTGTAAAAAGTCAGTCGGTGCATGCACAGAAGAACAAGTCGTTACAAATAGTCTTGCATATCGGAAAGCGGATCGTTTTTAATAGACAAACGACAGAGCTCCATCCATTTAACTAAAACCACTGAAGTTGGGCAAACTCCCAATTCTCTACGCTCTGCTTCTATCCCCGTAAATAGTCGATGATTCTGAGGAGACATGCAGACGAAACTAGCTAGTCCTATCATAGTCTGGTTCACTCCCCAGTGAGTGCAAGTGTAATGAAAGCAAATTAAAAATAGTTGTGTTATAGAAGAAATTAAAATATAACCAACGTGTGACCTCGAGTAAACTTTGTCCGATAGAACAAAAATTCTACATTCATAATTTCTCAGAAAATTACGATATGTTGATAGGTAGAGATTACCTGAAAGCATGTAATGCCATCATTGATTACAGATCATAAATTGTGACGATTTCAAGCCAAATAAAATCAATGAACAAAAGATGGGTGTGATCCTCTAGAAACATAGGATAGCGATTTTAATTTCTCGATTGAGAGTGAATTAAAAGCAAGGAATGAGTGCATACTAGAACATCTGAACCTAAAAGAAAAACATAAACTAATAAGAGTTTTAAAAGAATTAAATGATTTACAGTACAAGCAATATGATAATTTGGCTTATAAAAACACAGCACAATGATCAAGTGTATATAAAACCGTACAAATACCCACAGGTCTGTGACCAAGCGGTAGTAGAAAACCATTAATGAAATTGTAAAACAAGGGATTATAAGAAAATCCAAAACACCATATTATTCACCAATATGGATTGTCCCCAAAATAGGATTTGCCTCCGGAAAAAAAATTCGTTGTTGACTACCGGAGTCTCAATGAGATTACGGTGGTCAAAAAATTCACAATACCTGCCATGGGCAAAGTATTGGATACACAACAACTGACTTATCAAAGGGTTTTTACCAAATACAAATGGATGAAAATTCGATACCTAAAACAGCCTTCTCGACTATGCATGGACATTACAAGTATACACGAATCCCATTCGGCTTTTTTTAGAGAATAATGAACAGTCTCTTAGAATATTTGCTCTTCAAGCATTCTCAGGTCTATATGAAGGATATAATTACATTTTTAACTCTATTTAAAGAACATATTCAGTCCTTGCGAAAAGGATTCGCTGAAAGAGGCAAACCTTAAATTTCAGTTTGACTACTGCGAGCTTATGAAGAAGGCAACAGCATTCCCCGGGCACTTTATTAACAAAGAAGGTATAAAAATGAACCCTCCGAAAATAAAGCTGATACAAAAATGAAAAACTAAAACTTTTAACTATGTCAAATCCGATTTTGATCTACCCAAATTTTAAAAAATCCTTTTCACTCACAATAAATGTTGCAATCGGAGCTGTATTGTCTCAAAACCATTAACCAGTCTTCTTCTTAGCAGAACCTTAATTAAACATGAAACTAACTATTTTACAATTGAAATGGACTTGCTAAGAAAAGTTTGGGCCACAAAATATTTCAAGTCCTATCTTTTTGGCTGAAAATTCGAAATCTTTAGTGATTGATTGCAGTGGCTTCACAATCTTGAAGAACACATTACGAAACTCCAGAGAAAGAAAATAAAATTAAATAAATATGACGTAAAGATAAGTAAAAAACATTTTGCTCTGACAAGAGCCACCCCAGAATCTGGGGCCCAGATAGTATTAATGTTATTTTGTCCTCACATGTAAACTCCTACAATCGACTTTTGCGGGGTTTTTTATTTTTTCCCTCCATTTTTTAAAATGTTCAGTGAGATGCGCACGACAAAACATTAAATTTTGTATTCTTTTCGGTAGGGTTCACCCAAAGTTCATTTCAGCAGACTGCAAACGCTATGAAATTTTCTGGTATTTTTTTCGTCGAGCTGAGTACCGACGTGAAAAAAAGGCACAACGAAAAGTGAACGCCAGCTGTTTGCCTCTCGCTCTCTCTCATGACTGGCGTACGGTTTTCGTCGATCTCAGTACTAGGCTTAAAGTTTAACGACAGAACTAAATCTATGTAACTAAAACCACTAAAGTTTGGCAACTCCCAAAAAGCTTCTCAGATCTTAAGCCTAGAACTCAGACCGACAAACGAGTATGCTAGCGTAAAAACTTTAATCTTTCCAGTGTGACCAAAATTTCGAGAGTTCATCAGAATTAAGCGTGCTACGGTCGTACTGTGAATCAGCTGGGTTTGTTGACAAGCAGTTAAATTTCAAATATCGTATTTGCGGGAAAGAGCCTTAAAAAGATATTATCAAGGTAGTTGGCAAGACAAGTCTGCCGCTGTACAAATAAATTAAAAAACAAGAGAGAACGCTATAGTCGGGTGTCCCGACTATCAGATACCCGTTACTCAGGTAAAGGGAGTGCGAGGGAGATGGAGATAGAAACTTTGATCACGCATAACTATTTAACGAATGGTCCGATTTGAAAAATTTCTTCTACATTTCGATAGGTATTGATAAACACAATAAAACTGCATTTTAATTTTTCCGAAATATTTAAATTTTTTAAATCGTATATAAGCGATTGTGGGCGTTAAAGGGGGCGTGGCACTTTTTTGAAACAAACTTGCGCTGCGTAGGAACTCCTAGAATCTGCATGCAAAATGCCAATCTTCTAGCTTTTATAGTTTCCAAGATCTCAGCGTTCATACGGACGGACAGACAGACGGACAGACGGACATGGCTAGATCGACTCGGCTAGTGATCCTGATCAAGAATATATATACTTTATAGGGTCGGAAACGCTTCCTTCTAGCTGTTACATACTTTTGCACGAATACAATATACCCTTTTACTCTACGAGTAACGGGTATAACAAGAGAGAACGCTATAGTCGAGTGCCTCGACTATTAGATACCCATTACTCAGCTAAACAACTTAATATAAATATGCCTCCTTGTGTTTTTTTGTTTTTTTTTAACATAATGTGAATTATAGTGACCACAGGAAAAAAAGACAAAAAGTTCAAATTATCAATTTGAATTCGGCGATCTCTTAGTGCTGGCAGCTTTACAGCACGAGCATCAGCGCTGCTTTAGCGCAGGCAGCTTTTGTCTTGCACCAGCAGCTGGTTTTATGTTTATGTTTTTGAGTGCAATAAATTGACTAGAAATATTAAACATACATACTTATATTGGCTAAACACATACATTCTTAAATAGTATTAATATTATTAAATGTTTTCACAACACGAGTAACGGGTATAGCGAATAGCTTTCTTTGAAAGGAATTATCTTTGTCGGGCAATTGCAACTGTGTACAATGTAAATACATACATATGTATATGCTTACATACATACACACATACGCCATTGTTTGACTCAGTCCTCCAATTTGGCTAACTAGATTTGATTTGCATAGTTCTTGGGATATAGTTCGGTATTGACAAATGAAAGCCATCGCAATTTCCTTTAATAGAAATCCTTATCGAGAATTAACGTTGACTCTGTTGAGCACCTTGGCCAGCTGTTCCAAAGTCATCCGTTAGATGGCGCCATGAAAGGCGGAAATGTAGGCGCTAGCCAGGCTTAAGCGTTTAATGGGTTTTTGGGCGTTAGAGTGGGCGTGGCAAACTTTTATTAGGCCAATCGATATTTATTGACGAAACAAATACATATCAATTAAAATTTTCATAAAAGCATCAAAACTGTGGCCACAGCTTGTGGGCGTCAGAGGGAGCGTGGCACCATTTTGAAACAAACTTGCGCTGCGTAGGAACTCCTAAAATCTACATGCCAAATGCCAATCTTCTAGCTTTTATAGTTACCGAGATCTCAGCGTTCAGACAGACAGACGGACAGACGGACATGGCTAGATCGACTCGGCTAGTGATCCTGAACAAGAATATATATACTTTATAGGGTCGGAAACGCTTCCTTCTACCTGTTTCATACTTTTGCACGAATACAATATACCCTTTTACTCTACGAGTATAACAATAATATAACAATACAATTTAAATTTAACAATTGTTTTATTAATTTACTGATAATTATTTGCTAATTTAAAGTTGTTAGCTGCACTTTTATTGTGTTTTTCGTAAATTTTTGACCTAAGAAACACTTTGCTATGACAAGAGGTACCCCAGATAGTATTAACGTTATTTTGTCCTCACATTTAAGCTCCTGCAATCGGCTTTTGCGAGTTTTTTGAGTTTTTCCCTCCATTCCTTATAAAAAAAACGTTGACGAAAAGTGAACGCCAGCTGTTTGCCTCTCGCTCTCTCTCTTGACTGGCGGACAGTTTTTGTCGATCTGAGTACTAGGCTTTAACATAAAGGAGTTTCTGACGCTCTGGTTCCATCCCCGTAGATAAGGAGTGTGCCGAAAAGAAACTGCACACTTTCCTGTTTTTATTCCGATTGACGTTTTGTTTTTTATTAATGTTTAATTATCAGAATTTAATTTAAAAAAATATTGCAGAAATGTTGCGCCTCATATTTTTGATGGAATTTTTTGGTTAACACCGCTCATTAAGTTCTGCACACACTCTTTTTATACCCTTGCAGAGGGTACTATAATTTTGGTCAAAAGTGTGCAACGCAGTGAAGGAGACATCTCCGACCCTATAAAGTATATATATTCTTGATCAGGATCACCTCCTGAGTTGATATAGCCATGCCCGTCTGTCTGTCCGTCTCTCTGTCCGTCTGTCTGTCCGTCTGTCTGTTTCTACGCAAACTAGTCTCTCAGTTTTAAAGATATCGAATTGAAACTTTGCACACAACCTTCTTTCCTTTGCACGCAGTATATATGTCTGAACGGCCGGGATCCGCCGACTATATCCTATAGCTGCCATATAACTGATTGATTGGAAATCCCATAACTTTGGTGTTTGTAAAGTTAGGAAGCTGGGATTTCCTATGGGTTTTATATTTGGCCAATTAATCCGACCTACCAAATTTCATAAGGATCGGCCGACTATATCCTATAGCTGCCATATAACTGATTGATCGGAAATGCCATAACTTTGGTGTTTGTAAAGTTAGGAAGCTGGGATTTTTTATGAGTATTAAGAATGCATCATATGAATAATTTTGGAGAATATAATTTACAGAGTATATATAATTTACAGAGTATAATTTACAGCAAGGGTATATCAACTTCGGCTCCGCCCGAAGTTAGCTTTCCTTTCTTGTTTGTAATCGTTTTGGTTGCACGCATCCAGTTTTAATTCATGTCCTGCACGTTTTTTGAGGTTCTGCCTTCCTTTCGTAAATTTCGTTTAACTAGTGCCCAATATCTTTTGATTGGGCGAAATTCAGGGCCATTTGGTGGGCTCTCCTCTTTTAATGTAAAATTTTTGTCTTTTGAGTCAAACAACGCTCTGGTGGAACGAGCATAGTGTGCTTACGCTAGATCAGGCCAAAATATTGTACATACATTAAGTTTCTTATAAAATGGTATCAGACGCTTGTTTAGGCACTCTCTTATATAAACATCAGCGTTTATTGTTCCTTTTGTGAAGAAAGAGCTGGTTCTTAAACCACAGGTGCCAATGCCCTACCATATCAGCACTTTCTAACCAAATTTTTGTGTAAAATTCGTTTCGTCGTCTATAATAATGCATTCCACTGCATCAGTGAGCAAGCGATCATAAAGCTTTCTCGCTCTCTTTTTGCCGACTTCTATTTGTCGCAGACTTTTTTTTATCTTTTTGTTTTTTATATGTTTTTAAGTGATGCCGCCTCTTTATTCTTTGTACCATACTTATACTTGTTTATGCTTTTTTGCGAAATATCGAACAGACATTTCATCATGTTCGTGGATTAAGGCCAATACTTTTTATAACTTTATAGCGTTTAGCTAATTGTCTAGACGACACACCTTTTTCGGTGCAGTAATTGTGCACAATTTTTTTGCGAACTTGCTCTTCGATTCGAGGCATTGTCGAAACTAAAGGATGTATAGTGAAAATATAATATGTAAACAACGCAGAATTCATGAAGCTTTCAAACGGTACATTTCACAGCACGATCGAAAGGTCGCTCTTGGATAAATTGGCGCTAAAAAGTGTGCAGTTTCTTTTCGGTACATTCCTTAGCTGAAGAGTTGTAAATGATGTGAAGACGAAACTAGCTAGACCTATCATAGTCGGGTGAGATGAAAGCTACTAAAAATAGGTTGTGTTGTAGAAGATATTAAAATATAACCAATGTGTGACGTCGAGTTTACTCAATAACTTTGGACAACTATTCCGAAAACGAAAAATCTGATGAGAACGAGCCCAAACCTCCGCAGATTTTTTTCGTTAATTCATTTTACATATTCTTCATTAACATTACTAGGAGAGAATACATTGCCATGCCCATATTTTGTAAACCATTTGCGTACTATGCTTAAAAACTAGAGACTAGAAACTTCTGCAATATTTTCATATGCTGGTGGCACGACAATATCCCATTGCAGGCTTAGGACAGGTCGTTCAACATTTGAAAATTGGTTATTTTCAAAAATATATGTTGTTTAATCATATTTTTGTATTGTTATGCAAAAAAGACAAATCAGCTGCATATAGTGACTTCGAAAGCTGGTAAACCATTGAATGTAAACTGATTGTCATATTTTTGTATTGTTATGCAAAAAAGACAAATCAGCTGCATATAGTGACTTCGAAAGCTGGTAAACCATTGAATGTAAACTGATTTAAAATGTTTTAATGGTTGTGAGGAGTTAAATAACTCAACACAAAATATCCCCTAAAATAACTGCATGGAAAACCTGCCAGTTGCTAATTACGCAACTACTTCGCGTAGTAACGGCAACACAGGAAAAGAGAGTTTGGAGAAAGCAGTTGAAGAGAGAGGGGAGAGAAAGTACAGAGTACGAATCCAAAGAGAGTTTGGAGAGATTGGGAGAGACGGAGCGGAGAGAGACGCCAGAGCGAGACGGCACTAGTCAGAGCGAGAATCCAGAGAGCGCAGGCGTGCCGTGAGCAAGGAATGAACGGTACAGCGCTGCACTTTGGACTTCAGTGTGCAGAGGGCGAAAGGTCAAACGGTAAAACCGTGGACTTTGGACCTTGGAGTGGAGAGAAGAAAAGGAGAGGCCGAGGATTAACGGGACCCGGAGGCCTATATAAGCGGGCCCAGCGCTGGAATCAGGACCAGTCATCGAGCATCAAACTGCGAGTGAACAACGTCGAGTAAAAGTCAAAGTCAAGAATATACCACCGTGAGAACCAGCCGGGAACAAGATCGCTACGTCGAGACGTTCGGGACCGAGCAAGTCACCGAATTGAGACATAGTCCTCAAACGGCAACACACGGCCAAGTCTGCAGAATATCAAGATCGGCTGTAATACCGATTAGTCCGACTAAGTTGGCTGTAATACCGGTCAGTTTAGCTGCATTGGCTGTAATACCGATCAGGCTAGCTGTGCCGGCTGTAATACCAACCTGTCCGGCTACATTGGCTGTAATACCGATTTATTCTAACTGTGTACGACTAAGTTGGCTGTAATACCGGTCAGTTTAGCTGCATTGGCTTTAATACCGATCAGACTAGCTGTTCCGGCTGTAATACCAACCAGTCCGGCTACATTGGCTGTGATACCGATTAGTCAAGCTACGTCGGCCTTAATACCGATCAGTTGTGCCGGTTATAGGCAGATTTAGCTCGGCACGTCAACACCAGCAGAGTGAGCAACACGAGCAGCGGGCCAGTTCCACGTCAACGCCGCAGCCAGTCGCGCAGGACGACGACGTGGACAAGCCACCAGAGACCGCAACAAGACCCAAGCCTCAGGTACGATCGCAACAGTCGGGAGGGAAGGCCAGGGTGGAACGTTCGTCTTTCTCTGGGCGCTGGCTACAGGGACTGCTGACGTGATCTGGCCGTAGTACCGGAGCGTCAAAGGAAACTGAGTGAGCATCTAGCGGGACCGGCCGGGACAGAGCAAGGGACAGGAGGCTGCGGCTGGCAGGACGAAGGTCTTGCGAGTGTGTGCCTGTTCACCCTAGTCTGATAACGGTGACGCTTCCCTAAGCCCAACGGTCCAACTCCACGCCCTCGTCTACGAGTGGCAGCGAAAGTACTCGGAGCGGCCAGGAAGAAGCGAGGAATCACCGAGCGGCGTCGCTGGAGCATCACCCGCACAAGATATACACAAATATTGTAAACCAGAGCCGTAAATAAACGCCTCCTTAACTGAATTCTGAAGTGTTGTTACTGTTAACCGGGCGGTCACGTTTAATATAAATTTGGTGGGACGAACGCACAAATTCTACTGAGCTAGCCGCACGAACTTCTTAGCGAGCGAAACATAAAAAAACAGTTCGTTACATGGTTTAAAATGGAAATAAAATAAATATATATGAATAAACTAGACCAAGTTCTAACCGCGCTTTGCGTCGTTATCAGCTCCTGGTTGGTGCAAAAGGAATAATTTCCATTTGCCCTCATCTTGTTATTGTTATTCGACTCCTTATTGCAAGGACTATTCCCCGGCTTGAAAAAACGGCGATAAATTTTTAAGTGTTTTTCATGCTTGTCCCTGAAATCTTAGTTTGTGAGCTAAATTCACATATACTCGTACAGAGCGAGTAAATCTATTCCAATATGATGACGCGTAAGAGGTTATTTGTTTCCCCCTGTATGTTTTGCACAATTATAATAGGATCCACAACTGTCTTTTGTGGATTCCTCGGCAAGCCGAGTTATTGATCCTGTAAGGGATACCCGCTTCTTTAATCGTCGTTATCCCGTTACCGCTTTGAAATATGGGCCTTGCTAAACTATTTTTAAAGTTCACCTGTTTTTTCGGTTATCAGCTTTTGGTAACGTCTTTTCCTGCGTTGTAGATTAAAATAATTGATGCACTGCCATTGGCAGTAGATCAGATGCCTTCCGCTTTGTTTTTCAAACAATTTGGGTAATATCAAACATTTATTAAAGTGAAGGAGTGGCAGATTTGGTTCATAAGGCAGAATTTTCGTGATAAATTTCAATTTGAAGCCTTGTGTACAATTTGTGCAGGGTTATATATCACAGATTTTCTACTTGCAGCGTTCTATAGCTGTGGTACAAATTTTATGATGAAAAAATATTGTGCCTCTATTTAATGTGCCTCCGCCAGGTTAGGTGTCTTCCGAGTTGGACGCCGAGATATGTTACATCGCTGGCTTTTGATACGCCAGTCTGATAGCCACTTCTCAATTACCACCAAGTGATGTGCTAGTTGAGCTGCTGCTCTAGTTGGGCATCTCGTGCGGCTCAGGATTGCGGTGTCGTGGATGTAGCCAGCCTCTCGTTTGTAGGAATGTCTGCTGTGTATAGGAAAAATAGATTAGGGCCAAGAGCGTTACCTTGAGAAACTCATGCTTCAATGTTATACTCGTTGGTTGTTGGTGCATTGCATCCTACCGTGGAAGAGATACGACTGGAGTAACTAATGAGTGATAAATCGAATATATCGCACCACAATATACTCGATGTTCAAAGGCTGTATTTCTGATGATATCCGGTTGACTTGCTCGATTGTTCCGTTGCTTTCTCGAAAACCGAATTGTTGTGCCGGAATTACATTTCGAGCTATTAGATATGGTGTTATGCGCATTTTTCTAATAGTTTGGACAGGAATAAACTTATTGCCCTGCACGATGAGGGAATGCTGTGGTCTTTCCCAGGCTTCTGTATCATTATGACAGCAGACTTTTTCCCTTTTTTTTAAGTAACCCTTAACAATTTGAAGTGCTCGAAACACTATCGGCTCACTTGAAATTTTAGTGCTAAGCGATTGATGATCAAAAGAGCTTGTGGCGGCGTTCGGCTAAAATACATGTTGTAGGTGTAAAGCAAATGTTTCGGCTCTTCCCCGAGGAGTTTTTAATCAGAGTGACTGATTCTATCTGAGATATTAAATTTGGATGAGCTCTCCATAAAGGATGATTTGTACTGGTTGGCGATAATTTCTTAATGTACCTACGCTGAGCAAGATCTTCTTTATACTTAGGGATTTTAGTGAGTGGCGAATGGCTTCGTTAAAAAGTTGCTTCAAGCGCGGGGAGCCCATCGCCTACGTAGTTGTTCCCGAACAAGTTGTTCGATTTGCAGCTTAATTTTGTATTAGCTGCTGCCACGAGTACGGATTCCAGGGCATCAGCTCAGCAGTCAATGTGATTTTTAATGTTGAGCTGTGAGGGCAGCAACGTGTTCTTGGCGTTGTACTCTCGCGATCTCCAAGTGAATTGTAAAACGCAGAGGGCAATAGAAAGGGGCTATAGTAATACTGCCTTTGCCTGATTGTAATTTTATGGATGTAGCTTGCAAATAATTTCTTAGATATCTCTGGTGAAAGTGGTAATGCGTTCCCTGATTAAGACCCGGTTCCCCCGTGGGCCTTACCATCCGGATGATCTGTGCAATACAGTGTAACCTCTTATTTGGAAACTGAGTGAAATGCGTTTCTGGCAGCAGCATTTCGTCTAAATGGTTTGCATTGAGGAATTCAGTTATTTCAAGTTTGTGTTGTGAAATGCTATTGGCATTCCACATGCATATTCGAAGACAAGACATCGATTATTTGGATTGTTGGGATGAGAACAAAATTATTAGAATGTTTTGACTCTGCATAAGTTTTTGCATTGTTGTTTTCATACTTTGTTGTGAAGTTAGCATCATAGCTTCGATGTTGTTTGGTATTTGTCCCATTGATTACTGAGAGGTTATAATATTCTGCTCAGAGCATCGAACTCGTGGGATCCTGTTTCCTGTTTTTAGGGCACGTATGAGATTCCCCAATTTTGGTTTAAAGGGCCTATTGAAGATCTGGCTGCTTTCGCAAAGCAAATATCAGGTGGGGTTACGTACGCATTTTGTGCATTCTGAGAGCGAGCAGATTTTGCTTGTTGAAGCCGACTCTTTAGCTCTTTATAGACTGGGCAGGGTCTGTAGCTTGCGGTATGGTTTCTCCACAGTAAGCGCATTTCTCTGCTTTTACAGAGTTTTGGAAGCGTCCTCAAGCTACGCAGGCTGATCAAAGCTGGCAGTTTGTGCAACAGGAATTGCATTATTATTTCAGCATGTTAATTTGCTTTTGATTATATTGATATGTTTTGCGCAGAAAACTTTTATTTTCTATTATCTCAGGGGTGGATAAGTCGGGTTATAAGCCCTTTAGCACTTCTTTTAAGTCTTGCAGCTCTTGAGCTGATACGTGTAGTAACGTACTTACAATTGGTGGTGTAATTTTATTCGGCGCAGCAGAAGTTGACAACGCATTCGATATCGCTTTGCTGTGTCGGAGGCCGTTGCAGTTGCCGCGGTTGCGGAAATTAATGAGGTCACAGTGCTCGCGGCTGGTGAGCTGTGAGTCGAAGCTTGGTTGCTCTTTAAATAATTTTTTTCTACTTTTATATCACTGGTTGAGAAATAAAAGAGATTTGGAAATAAATTCACATATCTATGCCTAGGGAATTCAGCGATCGATAACTTTTTTCCTTTTCTTTTGTCTAAAGCTAGGCCGATGGGCTATGGGGTCTTTCTTCATCCTTCTATGCCACACTGCATCACAAATTTAAGTGCATTTTACGGAACCCTACGGATTAAGATAAATAATAATAACTAATAATTATAGCTAATACAAAAACAACAAAGGAAGCTAACTTCGGCAAGCTGAACTACATTTCAATTTATATGCCTATATTACTAACAACAATGAAGCTATATCGATTTTGCGCTATATTTTGCAATCGTTTCTATAGTAGCTATTTGATATTGTTGTCCGATTTTGACAAAACTAAAAGCGATTTTCTGATATGGTAAATAATTAGTATATATCAATATTATCATAAATAAAAAAACATAGTTTTTACGATTTTCCTATGGGAGCTATATGATATAGATGTCCGATTTAAATTTAATTAAAACCGTAATTCCATAGTATTTAAATATTACCAAATTCCAAAGAACAAAATAAAAAAAACCACAATGTTATACTTATTAAAATTATTTTTTTCGATTGTTCCTATGAGACCTATTTGATATAGTCGCCCGATCATTCCGACTTATATACCACCTGCAATAGAAAGACAACTTTCGGAAAAGTTTCAAGCAGATAGCTTTAAAACTGAGGTACTAGTTTGCGAATAAACGGACGGACGGACGGACAGACAGACGGACGGACAGAGTTATTTGACAACCTAATATATACTTTAAATGGTCGGAAATGTCTCCTTTACTGATTTGCAAGCTTTTCACTGAAATACTCTGCAAGAGTATAAAAATGTGAACTGTGTATTTCTGGTGTAAGCTGTAGGTTTTCGCGATGTTATAACACCTTCTGTCTTTACCCTCCCTACTTTGGTGACAAAATTATTAGTATTGGCGGTCACCCCTAATCAGAAGTTAATTTGATTTAGCTATCGCGTATTATCAGTATTTTTTGCAAGGCGACCCCAAAAAATCAGAATAACATATTATTAAATAAATTAATGTCTGAGTGCAATTGTTTAAATAATGAGATATAACACCTTCTGTCTTTACCCTCCCTACTTTGGTGACAAAATTATTAGTATTGGCGGTCACCCCTAATCAGAAGTTAATTTGATTTAGCTATCGCGTATTATCAGTATTTTTTGCAAGGCGACCCCAAAAAATCAGAATAACATATTATTAAATAAATTAATGTCTGAGTGCAATTGTTTAGATAATGAGATGAGCTTTAAGATGTTTTGATTTCATAAGGCGTGTCAGTAAAGTTGTTATGGTCTATACGGTATATATGTGGGGTTTTGGTTAAAGTTTAAAAGAATATTTAATTAAGGTTTAGGATAATTGATTACAGCTTCTTCAAATACAGTGTCTAGAGGTTTTAATAAGTTTTTTTTAATCGCGAATGTCGTTGCTCTAGTCTTGATGCGTCGTCTTCGGCTTCCTTCATAAAACTCTCCGCTCGTCTTTTTGTTGCTTCATCTCGTCGCCTCGTCCTTTTGTTCTCGTCGTCTTTGTCTGGTAATGTCAGGTCATTATAGCGATCCTCTTTGCTGCTAAACTTGTCGTTACGTTTTCGTTACTTTTAAAATAAAACTGTTCGTTACTTTTCAAATGGAAAGTGTACATCAGACACACAATATCCACATATACATGGGTCTAAAATATAAGAATATAGATAGGCATCAAGCTAAAGCGTGTCTAAGAGTACGTGAAATCTTTCCATCCACAAGCACGCTAAGCCCATCGTTGCCCCAGACGAAGGATTTAGCTGTAAATTATTTTGAATTTCTTATCTGCCTAATCTGACTCCGCCGTAATCGCTTTAATAAATACAAAAGCTAAGGCATTCTCTTTAAGAAAAGCTCACTAACCCAACAATTGCTAACATTCCCTTCGCGTTTCGTTTTATCGGTGTTGCTACAAGTTACGTTTATTTACGTTACGTTAATATGCATAATCAAATTATACAAACAAGAGAATTATGTAATATAAAAAAATACTGTTCCTTTAATAGATTTGTCCTGCACTTGGTAGAAGCGTAGGCTGATCAATGTGGGAATAGATGACCGTGAATTGCTTTCCGCTTGGACTACCAGTAGGAAGCGATGTCTGATGGTGGTCAAGGTGTCTCGACTCCCGATTTAAGCCGGTGGTAAGTTTTTTGAGAAAATAAAGCTGGTGTGGTACGGCGCACGACTACTCTTGTGGATGGCGTGCTAGGACAGGTATCTCTTCAACGTGTTCTCGAATTGAGGTTCGGAAAGGCTTGCGTAACTTTTAGGTTAGAGATCGTTTTCGCAAAACCCTTTGCACCTCTGCTCGACGAATCCAATAATAGTTGCAAGAAAATACTTACCGCATAGCTTTACCAGCTGCGTGTATGCAGTCAGAGCTGATTAATAGCGCCACTAAGCTTATATGATCTTGTGAAAAACAAATTTGGTGACATTCCTTACTGGCTGCTAAACGATATTATTTACCATTTTGTCTGCCTCAATCGCTAAGCGAACCATTTTAGGCATAGCTGCTTTATTTAAATCCAATAACATTTTTTAGAAGCGCTGGCACAATCTGAATGGCTCAAAACGGGTGTAGTTTGAACTGCACACCGGTAAAGATGTTGAAGGTATTAACGGATCATTTCAAAGCCAGTTAGTTTGTAAAAAAAATCACGACAGGCGCAGAAAGGGAACTGGCTTCCTGCCTTCAGACAATCTTTTCGAAACCTTCTTCATCAATTCTATGTTTTCCGGAAAGATTTACTTCTTTTATAATTGGTTCTAAAAGAAAACAAGAGAGAACGCTATAGTCGAGTGCCTCGACTATTAGATACCCATTACTCAGCTAAACAACTTAATATAAATATGCCTCCTTGTGTTTTTTTTTGTTTTTTTTTTTAACATAATGTGAATTATAGTGACCACAGGAAAAAAGGACAAAAAGTTCAAATTATCAATTTGAATTCGGCGATCTCTTAGTGCTGGCATCTTTACAGCACGAGCATCAGCGCTGCTTTAGAGCAGGCAGCTTTTGTCTTGCACCAGCAGCTGTGTTTATGTTTATGTTTTTGAGTGCAATAAATTGACTATAAATATTAAACATATATACTTATATTGGCTAAACACATACATTCTTAAATAGTATTATGTATATTAAAGTCTAAATGTTTGCACAACACGAGTAACGGGTATAGCGAATAGCTTTCTTTGAAAGGAGTTATCTTTGCCGGGCAATTGCAACTGTGTACAATGTACATACATACATATGTATATGCTTACATACATACACACATACGCCATTGTTTGACTCAGACCTCCAATTTGGCTAACTAGATTTGATTTGCATAGTTCTTGGGATATAGTTCGGTATTGACAAATGAAAGCCATCGCAATTTCCTTTAATAGAAATCCTTTTCGAGAATTAACGTTGACTCTGTTGAGCACCTTGGCCAGCTGTTCCAAAGTCATCCGTTAGATGGCTCCATGAAAGGCGGAAATGTAGGCGCTAGCCAGGCTTAAGCGTTTAATGGGTTTTTGGGCGTTAGAGTGGGCGTGGCAAACTTTTATTAGGCCAATCGATATTTATTGACGAAACAAATACATATCAATTAAAATTTTCATAATATCATCAAAACTGTGGCCACAGCTTGTGGCTTGTGGGCGTCAGAAGGGGCGTGGCACCATTTTGAAACAAATTTGCGCTGCGTAGGAACTCCTAAAATCTACATGCAAAATGCCAATCTTCTAGCTTTTATAGTTTCCGAGATCTCAGCGTTCATACGGACAGACAGACGGACAGACGGACATGGCTAGATCGACTCGGCTAGTGATCCTGAACAAGAATATATATACTTTATAGGGTCGAAAACGCTTCCTTCTACCTGTTACATACTTTTCACGATTACAATGTACCCTTTTACTCTACGAGTAACGGGTATAAATAGTGTAAAATATTGCACGATGGGCCGGCAAAGCAACCGCCCAAAGGGGGAATATTAATGAAATTTTAATTTTAAGGTAAGGTTCAGCTCTCTACAAAGTTCAAAATGAATCAATTGATAAAATTCACCAGACACAATTGCTGGCGAAACCTCCGACGTTGTCAAGGTAAAAGTGGTAGACTATTGATCGTGAGGAATTAATCAAGGAATATATTATATAATGCGTCGGAAACGCTTTTCGCAAGGCAGACTTTCTGAGACTAAATAATTGTTTTTCTGGCTTTACTTGGTCTGAAATGTACTCTGGCAGTAACATGGCCCTAAACATTTTATACGGCTCAAAAATCGTTTTCGAAACAGTTTATACCAGTTTTAATGGCGAACGTCTAATTCTTATCTTCCTCGCTGTCTTTTAAAGATCAGGCCTGTTTATTCGCCAGGTCGCGATGGTGTGCCTGGGTGTGTGCCTGGAAACTGTATTGAAGACCTCTGCCAACACCTTCTCAAATTCTTCACCATATCTCTAGAAACTTCCCAATTCTCCCTAAGTGCATGAGCTACTTCTGTTGGTTGTCTGCTTTAATGCCCTTAATTACTACAAGTTGGCCTTTGCTGTTTTTAAGCTGGTAAGTGTAGTAGTTCTTTGTTTGTCATCTTTGTATTTTGTCAGAATTCTGAACTTATCTTCGCGTTTAACTTAGTCTAATGAATATTGCCTTTTGTTAAGGGAATAACGTGAAAATTATCATTCCCTATTGGTTTCAATACAGAATTCACGAGGGAGTTAGAAGTTTTCTCTCGTATAAAAATTGGAGGCGGCTTTGGCTTTGTCTTCTCCGATTCAGTTTCTGTATAGGGCAGAGCATTGGACTGGTCCTCCAGAATGTTGTGGAGGCAACACGGTTAAGCTTTGCCGTATTGCCCGCTTTATTTGAGTGTAGCGGTCCATTCCAGCCTGCATGGTCGAACTTATTTTTGCCGGCAGTGCGCTGGTCAGTTTTGCAAGTTGGTCGTTGATTTGTGTTTTTTTTTTTTGATTATTATTATTATTAAGTGCAAAGTCAATTACACCAATTTGCCACCCAAACACAGCACCGTTGTTTTTTTAACCAGTGTGATTACTTTGCTCTTACTTACTTTCTTGTGGTCAATTTGTGGTCAACGAAAATACGATAATAAATACAATAATAAATATAGCTTTATGATGATCACATTAAATGCAAATAATGTATGAAAGAAATGCTAATATAAATGAAATCAATTTGTCTCAACGACTCCAATAAGTATATATGAGTTAGAACATGTATATATATATATATACATTAGTCAATACCCTTGCAGAGGGTATTATAATTTCAGTCAAAATTTTGCAACGCAGTAAAGGAGACATTTCCGACCCTATAAATATACATATTATTGATCATCATCACTTGGAGAGTCGATCTAGCCATGTTCATCTGTTCGTCTGTCCGTCTGTCCGTCCGTCCGTTTCTACGCAAACTACTCCCTAGTTTTGTCAAAATCGGACAACAATATCATATAGTTGCTATAGAAACGATAGCAAAATTTAGCCCAAAATCGAAATAGCTTCATTCTTTTTAGTAACATAGGTATAAAAATGTACTTGTTATTAAATAATTGCAAGGGTATATAAACTCCGGCTTGCCGAAGTTTGCTTCGTTTCTTGTTTACAAAATGACCGCAGTGCAAAACTTTAACATATGACTTATTTTACAGTTTGCTCCAACATTTTTACTCCTATTATTTAATGTCTTAAAATTTTCTACAAACGTAGTGTATGAACGTACCAACAAAACAAGATGAAGCTTTTTGGATCATTAGAACATTAGAAGTTACAGTATTGCTCGTCACTGGAGGTCGATGCGCATTAGCAATGAGCAAGTTATTTGTTTAAAATTACCAGGAAACGATAACTTTGCGGAAATAAATTCATTAGCATTGAAATCCTCAAAAAATAAATCTTCTGTCGTGATGGACATCATTTGTGAACAAAAAAACATTTGTATTAATAAAAAAAGTTAACTGGAGAATAATCCCGCAAGTATTATTTTATACACTAATGCTATGAATAACATCGTCAGAAACGTAATTATGCGTAAACTCCCAAACTTTTCATCAAGGTGCTTCGGAGTCGGAAGAGGAAGAAGAGTTCAAGGTCGAGATCACACGTTGGTTATATTTAAATTACTTCGATAACACACATGCACTCACTGGGGATTGAGCCCGACTATGATAGGACTAGCTAGTTTCGTCTGCACGTCACCTCAGACTCATCAGCTATCGGGGATGGAAGCAGAGCGTCAGAAACTCTTCAATGTAACGATCAGAGAAGCTTTTTTACAATTGTGAGTTGTCAAACTTCATTGGTTTTTACATAGATGGAGTTCTGTCGTTAAAGCACACACACCTCGTCAGGAAAGCCGAATATAGGAATCAGAAATAAACGAGAAAAGAAAGTAGGAAGATAGAAACGGAGCGGAGCGCTTCTAATGAAGTAGGCGGAGATCGCGAGTGAATCCAGAGAGTGGAATTGTAAAAAGTCAGTCGGTGCATGCACAGAAGAACAAGTCGTTACAAATAGTCTTGCATATCGGAAAGCGGATCGTTTTTAATAGACAAACGACAGAGCTCCATCCATTTAACTAAAACCACTGAAGTTGGGCAAACTCCCAATTCTCTACGCTCTGCTTCTATCCCCGTAAATAGTCGATGATTCTGAGGTGACATGCAGACGAAACTAGCTAGTCCTATTATAGTCTGGTTCACTCCCCAGTGAGTGCAAGTGTAATGAAAGCAAATTAAAAATAGTTGTGTTATAGAAGAAATTAAAATATAACCAACGTGTGACCTCGAGTTAACTTTGTCCGATAGAACAGAAATTCTACATTCATAATTTCTCAGAAAATTACGATATGTTGATAGGTAGAGATTACCTGAAAGCATGTAATGCCATCATTGATTACAGATCATAAATTGTGACGATTTCAAGCCAAATAAAATCAATGAACAAAAGATGGGTGTGATCCTCTAGAAACATAGGATAGCGATTTTAATTTCTCGATTGAGAGTGATTAAAAGCAAGGAATGAGTGCATACTAGAACATCTGAACCTAAAAGAAAAACATAAACTAATAAGAGATTTAAAAGAATTCAATGCTTTGCAGTACAAGCAATATGACAATTTGGCTTATAAAAACACAGCACAATGATCAAGTGTATATAAAACCGTACAAATACCCACAGGTCTGTGACCAAGCGGTAGTAGAAAACCATTAATAAAATTGTAAAACAAGGGATTATAGGAAAATCCAAAACACCATATTATTCACCAATATGGATTGTCCCCCAAAATAGGATTTGCCTCCGGAAAAAAAATTCGTTGTTGACTACCGGAGTCTCAATGAGATTACGGTGGTCAAAAAATTCACAATACCGCCATGGGCAAAGTATTGGACAACTGACTTATCAAAGGGTTTTTACCAAATACAAATGGATGAAAATTCGATACCTAAAACAGCCTTCTCGACTATGCATGGACATTACAAGTATACATGAATCCCATTCGGCTTAAAGAACGCATCAACACCTTTTTAGAGAATAATGAACAGTCTCTTAGAATATTTGCTCTTCAAGCATTCTCAGGTCTATATGAAGGATATAATTACATTTTTAACTCTATTTAAAGAACATATTCAGTCCTTGCGAAAAGGATTCGCTGAAAGAGGCAAACCTTAAATTTCAGTTTGACTACTGCGAGCTTATGAAGAAGGCAACAGCATTCCCCGGGCACTTTATTAACAAAGAAGGTATAAAAATGAACCCTCCGAAAATAAAGCTGATACAAAAATGAAAAACTAAAACTTTTAATTATGTCAAATCCGATTTTGATCTACCCAAATTTTAAAAAATCCTTTTCACGCACAATAAATGTTGCAATCGGAGCTGTATTGTCTCAAAACCATTAACCAGTTCCAGCAGAACCTTAATTAAACATGAAACTAACTATTTTACAATTGAAATGGACTTGCTAAGAAAAATTTGGGCCACAAAATATTTCAAGTCCTATCTTTTTGGCTGAAAATTCGAAATCTTTAGTGATTGATTGCAGTGGCTTCACAATCTTGAAGAACACATTACGAAACTCCAGAGAAAGAAAATAAAATTAAATAAATATGACGTAAAGATAAAGTAAAAGCGGATAACAAGATCTAAATATTTAGCAATTAACAATCTTCATTGTTGTTGTTTTCACAAGCGGATCGTTTTGAACAGACCAGTGTGTATTGTCTTTCACACACTATTAAAGCCTAGTACTCAGACCGACAAACGAGTATGCTAGCGTAAAAACTTTAATCTTTCCAGTGTGACCAAAATTTCGAGAGTTCATCAGAATTAAGCGTGCTACGGTCGTACTGTGAATCAGCTGGGTTTGTTGACAAGCAGTTTAAATTCAAATATCGTATTTGCGGGAAAGAGCCTTTAAAAGATATTATCAACTACCTTGGCAAGACAAAACTGGCGCTGTACAAAGAAATTAAAAAAACAATACAATTTAAATTTAACAGTTGTTTTTTTTTTATTTACTTATAATTTTTTGCTAATTTGAAGTTCATTGCTGCACTTTTATTGTGTCTTTTCGTAAATTTTTGACCTAAGAAACATTTTGCTCTGACAAGAGCCACCCCAGAGAGTATTAATGTTATTTTGTGTTTTTTTTTTTTGATTATTATTATTATTAAGTGCAAAGTCAGTTACACCAATTTGCCACCCAAACACAGCACCGTTGTTTTTTTAACCAGTGTGATTACTTTGCTCTTAATTACTTTCTTGTGGTCAATTTGTGGTCAACGAAAACACGACTACTCGCAACGGTGTCCAAATTGATTTTTAATGAGATTAAATTAAACAAGAAAGGAAAGTTAAATTTGGGCGAAGCTGAAGTTGAAATATTCTGTAAATTAAATTCTCTAAAATTATTTATATGATGCATTTTTTATACTCATAAAAATCCCAACTTCCTAACTTTAAAACACCAAAGATATGGCATTTCCAATCGTTCAGTTTTATGGCAGATATAGGATATAGTCGGCCGATCCTTATTTGGTAGTTCGGATTGATTGGCCAAAAATAAAACCCATAGAAAATCCCAACTTCTTAATTTTACTAACACCAAAGTTATGGCATTTCCAATCAATCATTTATATGGCGGCTATAATAATTTAAATACAATAATAAATATAGCTTTATGATGATCACATTAAATGCAAATAATGTATGAAAGAAATGCTAATATAAATGAAATCAATTTGTCTCAACGACTCCAATAAGTATATATGAGTTAGAACATGTATATATATATATACATTAGTCATTTTTTATTATTAATTTATTATTTTTAATGATAGCTTTTTATACCCTTGCAGAGGGTATTATAATTTCAGTGAAAAGCTTGCAACGCAGTAAAGGAGTCATTTCCGACCCTATAAATATATATATTATTGATCATCATCACTTGGAGAGTCGATCTAGCCATGTTCATCTGTTCATCTGTTCGTCTGTCCGTCTGTCCGTCCGTCCGTTTCTACGCAAACTACTCCCTCAGTTTTAAAGCTATCTGCTTGAAACTTTCCCACAAGTTGTCGTTCTATTGGAGGAAGTATATATGTCGGAACGAGTCGCCGGATCGGGCGACTATATCATATAGCTCCCATAGGAACAATCGGAAAAAAAATTATTTACTATCAGAATTACGCTTATAGTTTTGTCAAAATCGGACAACAATATCATATAGTTGCTATAGAAACGATAGCAAAATTTAGCCCAAAATCGAAATAGCTTCATTCTTTTTAGTAACATAGGTATAAAAATGTACTTGTTATTAAATAATTGCAAGGGTATATAAACTCCGGCTTGCCGAAGTTTGCTTCGTTTCTTGTTTACAAAATGACCGCAGTGCAAAACTTTAACATATGACTTATTTTACAGTTTGCTCCAACATTTTTACTCCTATTATTTAATGTTTTAAAATTTTCTACAAACGTAGTGTATGAACGTACCAACAAAACAAGATGAAGCTTTTTGGAACATTAGAAAGAACATTAGAACATTAGAAGTTACAGTATTGCTCGTCAGTGGAGGTCGATGCGCATTAGCAATGAGCAAGTTATTTGTTTAAAATTACCAGGAAACGATAACTTTGCGGAAATAAATTAATTAGCATTGAAATCCTCAAAAAATAAATCTTCTGTCGTGATGGACATCATTTGTGAACAAAAAAGCATTTGTATTAATAAAAAAAAGTTAACTGGAGAATAATCCCGCAAGTATTATTTTATACACTAATGCTATGAATAACATCGTCAGAAACGTAATTATGCGTAAACTTAATTAAACATGAAACTAACTATTTTACAATTGAAATGGACTTGCTAAGAAAAGTTTGGGCCACAAAATATTTCAAGTCCTATCTTTTTGGCTGAAAATTCTAAATCTTTAGTGATTAATTGCAGTGGCTTCACAATCTTGAAGAACACATTACGAAACTCCAGAGAAAGAAAATAAAATTAAATAAATATGACGTAAAGATAAAGTAAAAGCGGATAACAAGATCTAAATATTTAGCAATTAACAATCTTCATTGTTGTTGTATTCACAAGCGGATCGTTTTGAACAGACCAGTGTGTATTGTCTTTCACACACTATTAAAGCCTAGTACTCAGACCGACAAACGAGTATGCTAGCGTAAAAACTTTAATCTTTCCAGTGTGACCAAAATTTCGAGAGTTCATCAGAATTAAGCGTGCTACGGTCGTACTGTGAATCAGCTGGGTTTGTTGACAAGCAGTTTAAATTCAAATATCGTATTTGCGGGAAAGAGCCTTTAAAAGATATTATCAACTACCTTGGCAAGACAAAACTGGCGCTGTACAAAGAAATTAAAAAACAATACAATTTAAATTTAACAGTTGTTTTTTTTTTATTTACTTATAATTTTTTGCTAATTTGAAGTTCATTGCTGCACTTTTATTGTGTCTTTTCGTAAATTTTTGACCTAAGAAACATTTTGCTCGGACAAGAGCCACCCCAGATAGTATTAATGTTATTTTGTCCTCACATGTAAACTCCTACAATCGACTTTTGCGGGGTTTTTTATTTTTTCCCTCCATTTTTTAAAATGTTCAGTGAGATGCGCACGCCAAAAGATTAAATTTTTTATTCTTTTCGGTAGGGTTCACCCAAAGTTCATTTCAGCAGACTGCAAACGCTATGAAATTTTCTGGTATTTTTTTCGTCGAGCTGAGTACCGACGTAAAAAAAAGGCACAACGAAAAGTGAACGTTGGCGTACGGTTTTCGTCGATCTCAGTACTAGGCTTAAAGCGTTAACGACAGAACTAAATCTATGTAACTAAAACCACTAAAGTTTGGCAACTCCCAAAAAGCTTCTCAGATCTTAAGCGTAGTACTCAGATCGACAAACGAGTTTGCTAGCGTAAAAACTTTAATCTTTCCAGTGTGTGAGAGTTCATCAGAAAAATGCGTGCTACGGTCGTACTGTGAATCAGCTGGGTTTGTTGACAAGCAGTTAAATTTCAAATATCGTATTTGCGGGAAAGAGCCTTAAAAAGATATTATCAAGGTAGTTGGCAAGACAAGTCTGCCGCTGTACAAATAAATTAAAAAACAAGAAAGAACGCTGTAGTCGAGTGCCTCGACTATTAGATACCCATTACTCAGCTAAACAACTTAATATAAATATGCCTCCTTGTGTTTTTCTTTGTTTTTTTTTTACATAATGTGAATTATAGTAACCACAGGAAAAAAGGACAAAAAGTTCAAATTATCAATTTTAATTCGGCGATCTCTTAGTGCTGGCAGCTTTACAGCACGAGCATCAGCGCTGCTTTAGCGCAGGCAGCTTTTGTCTTGCACCAGCAGCTGGTTTTATGTTTATGTTTTTGAGTGCAATAAATTGACTAGAAATATTAAACATACATACTTATATTGGCTAAACACATACATTCTTAAATAGTATTATGTATATTAAAGTCTAAATGTTTGCACAACACGAGTAACGGGTATAGCGAATAGCTTTCTTTGAAAGGAGTTATCTTTGCCGGGCAATTGCAACTGTGTACAATGTACATACATACATATGTATATGCTTACATACATACACACATACGCCATTGTTTGACTCAGACCTCCAATTTGGCTAACTAGATTTGATTTGCATAGTTCTTGGGATATAGTTCGGTATTGACAAATGAAAGCCATCGCAATTTCCTTTAACAGAAATCCTTATCGAGAATTAACGTTGACTCTGTTGAGCACCTTGGCCAGCTGTTCCAAAGTCATCCGTTAGATGGCGCCATGAAACCGGAAATGTAGGCGCTAGCCAGGCATAAGCGTTTAATGGGTTTTTGGGCGTTTGAGTGGGCGTGGCAAACTTTTATTAGGCCAATCGATATTTATTGACGAAACAAATACATATCAATTAAAATTTTCATAAAAGCATCAAAACTGTGGCCAGAGCTTGTGGCTTGTGGGCGTCAAAGGGAGCGTGGCACCATTTTGAAACAAACTTGCGCTGCGTAGGAACTCCTAAAATCTACATGCAAAATGCCAATCTTCTAGCTTTTATAGTTTCCGAGATCTCAGTGTTCATACGGACAGACAGGCAGACAGACGGACAGACAGACAGACGGACAGACAGACTGACAGACGGACATGGCTAGATCGACTCGGCTAGTGATCCTGAACAAGAATATATATACTTTATAGGGTCGGAAACGCTTCCTTCTACCTGTTTCATACTTTTGCACGAATACAATATACCCTTTTACTCTACGAGTAGCGGGTATAATTATCGATTGAAGGGGATGTTCAGCTTTCGGGAATTGTGACATTTCACTGGTTCTACAGGCACAATTCGCCTTTTACACAAAGCTGCCTGGAACTGCAATGGTATAAGCGCTTTAAACTTATTTTAGAAAAACAATTTGAATTAAAATTTCTGCAAAAAGTACACATACACTGCTTGATAGTGAATAAGCTCAAATTGAGCAAAAAAATTGAGCCGAAATTGATATACCCTTACAAAATATTCTGTAAATTTTATTTATTATTTATTATTCATATGATGCATTCTTAATACTCATAAAATATCCCAGCTTCCTAACGTTAAAAAACACCAAAGTTATGGCATTTCCGATCGTTCAGTTATATGGCACTTACATACCATCTGCAATAGAAAGACAACATTTGGGAAAGTTTCAAGCAGATAGCTTTAAAACTGAGGGACTAGTTTGCGTAGAAACGGACAGACGGACGGACAGACGGACGGACAGACGGACAGACGGAGGGACAGACGAACGGACAGACGGACAGACGGAGGGACATACGGACGGACAGACGGACGGACAGACGGACGGACGGACGGACGGATAGACGGACGGACAGACGGACATGGCTAGATCGACTCTCCTTGTGATGCTGATCAAGAATATATATACTTTATATGGTCAGAAATGTCTCCTTCACTGCGTTGCAACTTTTGACTGAAATTATAATACCCTCTGCAAGGGTATAAAAATGTAAGGGAAGCCGACAAAATGTATACTAAAATACTACTTGAGAACGGCTTGGCCGATATGGTTAAATTTTTTTCAGTTGCAGGTAGTTAACAGAAGAAGATCAGAACATAAAAAAGTGTTTGGCAAACGCTCCAGGGTAATAGTGAAAAACAGATAATTAAAATATAAAATTCAATTTATTTAAAAAAACAGTACTGTGTCGACATTTGTATGTATATGACAAATTAAAAACGGAGCGTCTTAATTTTATTCGTTTCAATCAGCCGAAGTTACGCCCGGATTTATGCATTTATTATAATTTCAGTCAAAAGTTTGCTATTCAAGTCAGAATTTCCATGAAAGTTAAACGCACGAGTAAAGTGCAGGAAGAAATGAATCGAGACGAGCCCATATAGTGCTATACAAAGAGTACAACATATAAGAAGTATAGACTTAAATTTGCTTTTGCATACAATACCCCAACGTCCTACAAAGACCATACCTGCGTTATTGGTTCATTGCCTGTCGTATGTAAGCACTGCAATGCACTGAATTTTCGAATGAAAGCCGCCCGTCTTATGCTACGCAGGTGGCAAGGTAAAATTGCCGGTTTTTCCTCATCCACCAAGCCATTGTATTCGCTTCTATATGGAAATACAAGCAAACCAAACCATTTCCTGTTGCACGCACAAAAATATAATGGATGTTGTAATAACTCACAAAATGGATATGTCTTAGCAATAAAAACACGTTTATATTCCAAACTGAATTCACTCTTTTTAAGAGTGAGGCATTCCTCATGCCTCGTTGTCAGGGTTCCCACCTTCGGATCAGCTGCTGTAGGGTTCGCTATTTGCAGCGGGTTGCCACATCCCTCCTTTTTTTCCAGTCTCAGTTTCAATCCTTGGTCCGGGCTCGGTTCTTTCATATTGGATGCCTGCGGTGGTTGAAGTTCAAACTGCTGTGCATCCTGGAAATCTTCTGGGGAAATCAGCTGTGCTTAGGGTAAGAGACCAGGTTTGGAGGTATCGTTCGGTGAGCTCTCACTGGGTTCCTTTTTAAGGTGACTAATGTTCCACGTTAAAACGCGACCATCTCCTGACACTGTTACGATGTTCCCCTTCCTCTCAATTACAGCATATGTAGGGGGTCGAAACTAGGTGTTAGTTTTTGCGGGAATACAACATTCTTGATTAGTACCTTGTCTCCTACTTCGATGTCGATATCCCTCGCCCCTCTCTTTCTGCAGCTAAATCTTTTCCCTTTTGCTTAACACAAACATCGCGGTCTCGCTCAGAATCTAACATTTCGCTTCCTAAGTCTTGAATTCCTGGCATATTATCTCGAATCAATCTGTTGAACATTAACATCGTGGGTGCAGTGCCTGTACTGCCATGTGGAGTTACGTTATACATATGAACAAATTTTTGGATTTCTTCTTTATAGTTAGCCTTGTTTTGATGAGCTATCTTTAAAATCTTCCCTAGTGTTGTTCATATTTTCTAGCTCGCCGTTTGCCTGGGGCCAGTAGGGCGGAGCTCTAATCTATTCGATTCCAGAGATCTTACAATATTCTTTAAATTCGTTGCTGATGTACTGTCGTCCACTGTCTGTCTTGAAGTATTTTTGAAACCCAAGCCGGCAGAAAATTTCTTTCATAGTGTTAATTATGCTTGCTTAAGTTATAGTACGAAGGAACTTAAATTCTATGTAACGTGAAAATAGTCGATGAATACGAGCAAGAACTCGCCGTTTGGCAATGGACAAAGTAAATCGGACGCCACGTAAATCCACAGACCCGTTGGAAACGTCGTTCTGTTCATCGGTGCTGGATTGCTAGCTTGGGAGACAAAAAGGCAATCTGTACAAGATTTTACGAATTTTTCAGCCTCCCGGTCAATCCCAGGACACCACACCTTGGAACGCAATCGGCGCTTCATTGCGGATTCGCCCGGGTGACCCTCATGGGCTAACTCCAGTGTCTTTTGCCGAAGAAAAGTTGGGATTATTATTCGGTCTCCTCTCAATAAGATTGAACCAACTGTCGATAACTCATGCCTGAATGCCTGAGGCTTTTTGATATCGCCGATGTCCAAGAATCGTCATTCAGGCAAGTCATAGCATCGACTATTTCTTCGTCCCGTATGCTCTTCTCTGCTACTTCGGATATACTCATTGATGCCGTGATTGAGCTCTGTAGTATGTGAAGAATGCTATATTCTGTCGAGACAAAGAGTCTGATATATTCTCTTTTCCGGCTTTAAAGATATCCTTAAATTTTAAAGCCTGTAAGCGAAGAAGCCATCATTCAATGCGAGCTGGTGGTTTTGATTAGAGGTGCAGAAACATCGAGTGAAACAGCGATAACATCGACTTTTTCAAAACATCGAAACCATCGATAGTTCGTGACCACCAGCGATGTTTTCACTAACAACTCTGCGCTCGGTGCGAACAAATTGTAAGTAAATTAATTTCTTAATTTTTTTCTAACAACTAACAAAATTGTTGATAATATTTAGGATTTCTAGTTGGTGGTGTTGGTGGAAGTTGATGGATGACGAAGGCAAGATGGAGAATTACCAGAAAAGTAAGTTATATATCTTCTTTACAAGCCCACGCTTCCCTTAGATATGTGTGCATGTAGTGTATGTACACACATACATTTATAAATTGTCGAAAAATAACTAATGCCGTAAAAATTAGGCGCAAGCCTTAAAATATAGTAGCTCTTGTTTGATGATGTTGTTTAGTGAATATTGTAAATTACATACAGTTTAGTAACATCCTTTTTTTATTTATTGGTGTAAAAGGAGCGGAACCGACAGAGGAAGTGGAGACGGAGTCAGGACAAAAACGTAAAAGGGAGCGATCGGTGGTTTGGGACCACTTCAAAAAGAGCAGGAACAAAGCGTACGGTATTTGCAACTACTGTGGAAAACATCTTAAGACAGCTGGCAATACATCAAACTTGCTGGACCATCTTAAGCGCTTGCATCCGAGTCGCATGACCGCTGATAAGGAACCAATGCCTAAAGCGATGGCAACTTTTTTGAACAAGGAACCGTTCTATGGCAGTGACTCAAATATAAAAAAAAGACTGGATAAAAAAGTGATGTTGTAGTTGCGTTCACGACGAAGGATTTGTCGAACTCATGCAAGAAGCAGTCCCGCGCTACAAGTTACCGAGCAGAACGTATTTTCGCGATGTGATGCTTCCAACGGAATATGATCAGCTAAGCCTTAAGTTGCGTGCAGCTTTGGAGACCGTTAAGCATGTTGGGTTGACAACCGATCTTTGGACATCTGCAGCTAACGAAGGCTACATCACAATCACTTGTCATTTTATAACAGAAAACTTTAAATTGACGTCTGCACTGCTATCGACAGCACCATTAATGACCACCACAAATCATAACGCCCAAAACATCGCAGACTCAATAAGTTCAATGTTGGCTAAGTGCGGTCTTCTGTCGAAGGTTGTCACCGTTACAACGGACAATGAGAGTACCATGAAAAAAGCGTGCGATATATTAACATTCAAGCATTTACCCTGTTTGGCACACACAATAAAAAATGGCAGCAGTAAATGTGATCATTTCAAAATGCAAACGAATAGTAACTTACTTCAAGCAAAGCACAATAGCCACAGCTAAATTAAAAGAAGCCCAGAATACAAATGAGCCGCTTTTCTTAATTCAGGAAGTAAGCAATAGGTGGAACAGTGCATACGCAATGATCAAAAGAATTTTACAAATAAACGAATATGTTACATTGACATTGCTAAAATTGCGAAATGGCCCTTCACCGATCACAAATGAAGAACTCGACGTCTTGAATGACCTGTCGGACTTGCTGTCACCTTTTCAGGAAGCGACTCTTTCGGTGTTGACTAACACAAAAGTTTCCCTGTCGCTAATCATTCCCGTCATTGCCGAGATTCATCATAAAATGAATCAATTAAATGCAAAGTTACGAACACAGGAAGGAAAACATATATATGACCTTGTTAAGAAACGCTTAGTCGAAAGACTGGATTCTTTTGAAACGCGCACAATTCCTCGCATCGCTACTCTCGTTGATCCTCGCTTCAAAAAAGATGGCTTTCTCAGACCTTCAAATGCAAATCAAGCAGCCAAAGCATTGGAGCTGGAATTGCTCTCGTTTAAGTCCACAACTCCACGACGTCCACCAACACCACCACTCGATGTTTTTTTTGAAAACATCGAAAACATCGATGGGCACGAACATCGATGTTTCTGCACCTCTAGTTTTGATGACGGTTTAAATATAGTCTCGAGTGGGTTGTGGTCGGTAACTAATTCAAACTCCAATCCTGCTAAGTAGTAATAGAACTTTTCGGTATGGGTATTTCGGCCAACCTAATTTTTAAATCATCGAACGCTGCTTTCTCTTTAGGGCCCCAAACAAATTAAATTTCTTTCCTTAACAACTGTCGAAGTGGTTCAGTGCGATCGACCAAGTCCGGGATAAACTTTCCGACATATGTGACGAGTCCAAGGAAGCTTCTGGTCTCCTCCTTATTTTTCGGATTTCGAAAAGACATGATGGTCGTCACATTCTCCGGATCAACATTAATTTCCTTGTCAGATAAAATGTGGCCTAAAAATTTCAAACGATTCGTTTTCCAAACACATTTTGAATCGTTTAGTAAGACATTATTTTCCTTAAATATTGATCGGACTTCCGTGACGGTTTTGTCGTGTTCTTCTTCTGTTCCGAAAATAATGATATCGTCTATATAGTTTAGAACCTTGGAACAAGGCGCAAACAGTTCTACGAGCCGCCGTTGGAATATCTCCGGAGCTGAATTCATTCCGAACATTAAACGCTTGTACCGGAACAACCCCTTTGGCGTTATGAATGTTGTTATCTGTCGGCTCTCCTTATCCAGTTCTAGTTGGTGGTAGGCGGTAAATCAATTCGCGAAAAAATGTTGCACCTTCCAACCTTGTCATTAATGACTCAAAAGTTGGCAGTGGGTAGTGTTCCCTTTTTACCGCTTTATTCGCTATCCGCATGTCCAGGCACATACGTATATCGCCATTTTCTTTAAAAACTACCATGATTGGTGAGATCCAAGGGCTATGGCCGTGCACTGGCTCTATAATGTCGTTGTTTAAGGCTTCTTCCAATTTAGCCAAAACCTTATTCTCGACCGCAACGGGGATGCGTCTCATAGGCTCACTTTCGGGTCAATTAAGAGCTTGACCGTCACTCCTTTCCACTTGGGAAACGGGGTAATGCATTCCATTCGATTTACTTGCAATCCCAACGCGAGGACCTTCAATTGTAAGGCGGTATCTCGGCCTAATAGTGATTGTGTCCCATTTTCAATTACATAAAATGATGCGACTACCTCTGCGTTTGAGCCGACTGATATGGGAGCCTCGAAAACACAAATTACGCTGAGTAATTTGTTAGAGGCGAAGCCACGAAACTGTCTCTCGGAATTTGATCTGATGTTGAAGACTACTGCTTTGTTTTGTTCCATTGACAACCAATCCGTTTGACTGATTAAATTAAAACGGGATCCTGAGTCAATTATTAGAGAAACAAGTTTGCCACCGACGTAGCAATCAATCGATTCATCGTCTTCACCATCACTATAGATACGGAAACAATTATCTTTCGTTGCCTTCACTTCAGAATAGGTATCTGCATCTTGAATGTCCGATGCGAGTGCACTTGTTGCACTTAACCTGCCGTGCAGGGCATGTGGCGTTATCATCCGCGTGCCCGATGCGACCACATCTGCCACATTCGGTTTCCTTTTCAGACTTCCGGTTGAATATCTTATTTATTGTTTCCTTATCCGATTTGGCTAGCATCGATTTGGATTGCTTACTAATTTCCTCGTCTACTCGACAAGCTTCAAGCTTCAGCCAACCTGTGTTCTTTTTCCAATAGTTTTTTCTTTAATTGAACGGAAGTCCAGGAATCCATAATTTTATATTTTAAACAAATTTCTTCAATTTCGGCCTTTGTGGTTCCGAAACAGCATTTCTGCATTTGCTGACGCAAACGGACAATAAATTTCGCAAAACTCTCGCCCTCCAAAGGAGAAAGGCTCCTAAACAGATGCCGTTCGAAGGTTGAGTTTTGCTTTGGCGAAAAATAATCATTTAGTTTATTCACCAACACCAAAAATACATCAGTCTGTTGATCCTCGTCTGGATCGATCAGAGCATCGGGCAACGAATAAGCGACCGTTTGTAATTCAACGCCTCCCAAGTGAAGTAATTTGCTCCGTCTCTTACTGGGTGTTTCAATGTCCTCTGCGTCGATATATATTTTGAATGCCCGAAGCCATTTTTCCCACTCGCTCCGCAATAAAGAAATTTCTATTGTTTCACAAAGAAACGGTTTAATAATATTTTCGCACATCTTGTTATTTCATATCTGAAAGTAAAAGAACATTTTTTTTTTAACTATTATTAGGGCTAACTGCCTCTGACCGTGTCAGCTTGTGTTTTCGGCTGACTTCCTCTGACCATGTCAGCTTATGATTTGGCAAACTGCCTCTGACTGTGTCAGCTTATGATTTGGCTTACGGTCTCAATCGTAACCAATAATTCGATTCAAAATTATTTTAATTTTTAACTTGAAACCAACTGTTCCTCATTTATATATTTCGCATCTCTGTTTTGCGTTTTCCTCTCCGCTTTTACAATAATTAGTGCAACTTAGAGTTACTCAGTCCCTCTCTTAAGTGGAGCTATGTATTCGTTTTTGCCTTTGAATCAAAATACTCTTTTAGACTCAATTGACTTTGTTTCGATGTATTCTCGAATTTACGAATTCCTCTGTCATTCCCACCATTCGGCAACGAATGACCGAAAGGAAGAAACAGAAGGTCTGTTCTTGCAAGTCACACATACATGCGCACTAAAAAACTGCAATGCCAATAAAACTATTTTCATTTCCAGCCATTCCATTAACTAATGCCGTAAAAATTAGGCGCAAGCCTTAAAATATAGTAGCTCTTGTTTGATGATGTTGTTTAGTGAATATTGTAAATTACATACAGTTTAGTAACATCCTTTTTTTATTTATTGGTGTAAAAGGAGCGGAACCGACAGAGGAAGTGGAGACGGAGTCAGGACAAAAACGTAAAAGGGAGCGATCGGTGGTTTGGGACCACTTCAAAAAGAGCAGGAACAAAGCGTACGGTATTTGCAACTACTGTGGAAAACATCTTAAGACAGCTGGCAATACATCAAACTTGCTGGACCATCTTAAGCGCTTGCATCCGAGTCGCATGACCGCTGATAAGGAACCAATGCCTAAAGCGATGGCAACTTTTTTGAACAAGGAACCGTTCTATGGCAGTGACTCAAATATAAAAAAAAGACTGGATAAAAAAGTGATGTTGTAGTTGCGTTCACGACGAAGGATTTGTCGAACTCATGCAAGAAGCAGTCCCGCGCTACAAGTTACCGAGCAGAACGTATTTTCGCGATGTGATGCTTCCAACGGAATATGATCAGCTAAGCCTTAAGTTGCGTGCAGCTTTGGAGACCGTTAAGCATGTTGGGTTGACAACCGATCTTTGGACATCTGCAGCTAACGAAGGCTACATCACAATCACTTGTCATTTTATAACAGAAAACTGCACTGCTATCGACAGCACCATTAATGACCACCACAAATCATAACGCCCAAAACATCGCAGACTCAATAAGTTCAATGTTGGCTAAGTGCGGTCTTCTGTCGAAGGTTGTCACCGTTACAACGGACAATGAGAGTACCATGAAAAAAGCGTGCGATATATTAACATTCAAGCATTTACCCTGTTTGGCACACACAATAAAAAATGGCAGCAGTAAATGTGATCATCTCAAAATGCAAACGAATAGTAACTTACTTCAAGCAAAGCACAATAGCCACAGCTAAATTAAAAGAAGCCCAGAATACAAATGAGCCGCTTTTCTTAATTCAGGAAATAAGCAATAGGTGGAACAGTGCATACGCAATGATCAAAAGAATTTTACAAATAAACGAATATGTTACATTGACATTGCTAAAATTGCGAAATGGCCCTTCACCGATCACAAATGAAGAACTCGTCGTCTTGAATGACCTGTCGGACTTGCTGTCACCTTTTCAGGAAGCGACACTTTCGGTGTTGACTAACACAAAAGTTTCCCTGTCGCTAATCATTCCCGTCATTGCCGAGATTCATCATAAAATGAATCAATTAAATGCAAAGTTACGAACACAGGAAGGAAAACATATATATGACCTTGTTAAGAAACGCTTAGTCGAAAGACTGGATTCTTTTGAAACGCGCACAATTCCTCGCATCGCTACTCTCGTTGATCCTCGCTTCAAAAAAGATGGCTTTCTCAGACCTTCAAATGCAAATCAAGCAGCCAAAGCATTGGAGCTGGAATTGCTCTCGTTTAAGTCCACAACTCCACGACGTCCACCAACACCACCACTCGATGTTTTTTTTGAAAACATCGAAAACATCGATGGGCACGAACATCGATGTTTCTGCACCTCTAGTTTTGATGACGGTTTAAATATAGTCTCGAGTGGGTTGTGGTCGGTAACTAATTCAAACTCCAATCCTGCTAAGTAGTAATAGAACTTTTCGGTATGGGTATTTCGGCCAACCTAATTTTTAAATCATCGAACGCTGCTTTCTCTTTAGGGCCCCAAACAAATTAAATTTCTTTCCTTAACAACTGTCGAAGTGGTTCAGTGCGATCGACCAAGTCCGGGATAAACTTTCCGACATATGTGACGAGTCCAAGGAAGCTTCTGGTCTCCTCCTTATTTTTCGGATTTCGAAAAGACATGATGGTCGTCACATTCTCCGGATCAACATTAATTTCCTTGTCAGATAAAATGTGGCCTACAAATTTCAAACGATTCGTTTTCCAAACACATTTTGAATCGTTTAGTAAGACATTATTTTCCTTAAATATTGATCGGACTTCCGTGACGGTTTTGTCGTGTTCTTCTTCTGTTCCGAAAATAATGATATCGTCTATATAGTTTAGAACCTTGGAACAAGGCGCAAACAGTTCTACGAGCCGCCGTTGGAATATCTCCGGAGCTGAATTCATTCCGAACATTAAACGCTTGTACCGGAACAACCCCTTTGGCGTTATGAATGTTGTTATCTGTCGGCTCTCCTCATCCAGTTCTAGTTGGTGGTAGGCGGTAAATCAATTCGCGAAAAAAATGTTGCACCTTCCAACCTTGTCATTAATGACTCAAAAGTTGGCAGTGGGTAGTGTTCCCTTTTTACCGCTTTATTCGCTATCCGCATGTCCAGGCACATACGTATATCGCCATTTTCTTTAAAAACTACCATGATTGGTGAGATCCAAGGGCTATGGCCGTGCACTGGCTCTATAATGTCGTTGTTTAAGGCTTCTTCCAATTTAGCCAAAACCTTATTCTCGACCGCAACGGGGATGCGTCTCATAGGCTCACTTTCGGGTCAATTAAGAGCTTGACCGTCACTCCTTTCCACTTGGGAAACGGGGTAATGCATTCCATTCGATTTACTTGCAATCCCAACGCGAGGACCTTCAATTGTAAGGCGGTATCTCGGCCTAATAGTGATTGTGTCCCATTTTCAATTACATAAAATGATGCGACTACCTCTGCGTTTGAGCCGACTGATATGGGAGCCTCGAAAACACAAATTACGCTGAGCAATTTGTTAGAGGCGAAGCCACGAAACTGTCTCTCGGAATTTGATCTGATGTTGAAGACTACTGCTTTGTTTTGTTCCATTGACAACCAATCCGTTTGACTGATTAAATTAAAACGGGATCCTGAGTCAATTATTAGAGAAACAAGTTTGCCACCGACGTAGCAATCAATCGATTCATCGTCTTCACCATCACTATAGATACGGAAACAATTATCTTTCGTTGCCTTCACTTCAGAATAGGTATCTGCATCTTGAACCCATCGTACGTGTGACCGTACTCGCTTGGCGCCATTATTATTGGGCTGTGTGTACAGGCGTTTGAAACTTGTTCTGCATTTCCGGGCGAAATGTCCGATGCGAGTGCACTTGTTGCACTTAACCTGCCGTGCAGGGCATGTGGCGTTATCATCCGCGTGCCCGATGCGACCACATCTGCCACATTCGGTTTCCTTTTCAGACTTCCGGTTGAATATCTTATTTATTGTTTCCTTATCCGATTTGGCTAGCATCGATTTGGATTGCTTACTAATTTCCTCGTCTACTCGACAAGCTTCAAGCTTCAGCCAACCTGTGTTCTTTTTCCAATAGTTTTTTCTTTAATTGAACGGAAGTCCAGGAATCCATAATTTTATATTTTAAACAAATTTCTTCAATTTCGGCCTTTGTGGTTCCGAAACAGCATTTCTGCATTTGCTGACGCAAACGGACAATAAATTTCGCAAAACTCTCGCCCTCCAAAGGAGAAAGGCTCCTAAACAGATGCCGTTCGAAGGTTGAGTTTTGCTTTGGCGAAAAATAATCATTTAGTTTATTCACCAACACCAAAAATACATCAGTCTGTTGATCCTCGTCTGGATCGATCAGAGCATCGGGCAACGAATAAGCGACCGTTTGTAATTCAACGCCTCCCAAGTGAAGTAATTTGCTCCGTCTCTTACTGGGTGTTTCAATGTCCTCTGCGTCGATATATATTTTGAATGCCCGAAGCCATTTTTCCCACTCGCTCCGCAATAAAGAAATTTCTATTGTTTCACAAAGAAACGGTTTAATAATATTTTCGCACATCTTGTTATTTCATATCTGAAAGTAAAAGAACATTTTTTTTTTAACTATTATTAGGGCTAACTGCCTCTGACCGTGTCAGCTTGTGTTTTCGGCTGACTTCCTCTGACCATGTCAGCTTATGATTTGGCAAACTGCCTCTGACTGTGTCAGCTTATGATTTGGCTTACGGTCTCAATCGTAACCAATAATTCGATTCAAAATTATTTTAATTTTTAACTTGAAACCAACTGTTCCTCATTTATATATTTCGCATCTCTGTTTTGCGTTTTCCTCTCCGCTTTTACAATAATTAGTGCAACTTAGAGTTACTCAGTCCCTCTCTTAAGTGGAGCTATGTATTCGTTTTTGCCTTTGAATCAAAATACTCTTTTAGACTCAATTGACTTTGTTTCGATGTATTCTCGAATTTACGAATTCCTCTGTCATTCCCACCATTCGGCAACGAATGACCGAAAGGAAGAAACAGAAGGTCTGTTCTTGCAAGTCACACATACATGCGCACTAAAAAACTGCAATGCCAATAAAACTATTTTCATTTCCAGCCATTCCTCTTAAATGTAAGTTTAGAATTCACCAATTATAGGTCTCGGTTTTACCTCGTCGCCAATGTAATAACTCACAAAATGGATATGTCTTAGCAATAAAAACACGTTTATATTCCAAACTGAATTCACTCTTTTTATTCCGAGACCACACACTGTTGGTTTGCTAGCGGTATATAATAGACTGCCCGCATTCCTCATGCCTCGTTGTCAGGGTTCCCACTTTCGGATCCGCTGATGTAGGGTTCGCTATTTGCAGCGGGTTGCCACAGATGTTTTCAGGGGTTGTTTAACAACCAGGCTACAATCCAAGTTATAAGGTAATAGAGTCACTCTATTATCAACATGAACAATTCCTTCAGATCTTTTTCGCTGGTGATTCGGCAGTTTAACAAAATCAGCGTTCTGCTATTTTCACTGCAACTAAACGTGTAATAATAGAACAACTGCAAAATCTTCTGCATGAACGTAATGAATTGGTCAGATTGTTCAAAACAGCATTAAATACAATGCATTCTGACGACCACAAAATCATTATCAGAGCACATAAAAGACCAGCTGGATGTTATTCATTCTGCACGTAAACTCGAATTCATATAACAGGAGAAGAAACGAATAAGAAAGTATCCCCAATGAATTTTTAAGCATATCGATTGATTATTCGACTAGATGTTGACAATCATCTGTTAAGATACCGCCGACAGTTTCAGCAGCACTGTGTCGACATGTATGTAAAAGTAGAATCTGAGCGTCTCAATTTTATTCGTTTCAATCAGTCAAAGTTACGATCTGACGAGTACATCCACACTGCAAACATTGGTTGTTTGACTATTCTCCCAGCTACTTATATAGGGAGCCCGCGTGCATGAGTACGCTCAAGATGCGATGACGTCCGTGCGGAATTACGGCGACCTTATTTAATTATCACGTTTACATGCAATCCAAAATGACCCGAAATTACGAATCTGTTGCACAAAGGAAAAACATCCAACGATAGACATGACATCTTAAGCAGAATGTTTTTGGTGTAGTTCGTTCGAAGCGTGGCTTACCACATGCGCACATTTTGCTATGGATGTTCGACAAGATCCAACCAGAACATATTGATTCGATTATTTCTGCCGAAATACCATATCCAGAAACTGATCCGGAACTGCATTCCCTTGTGAAAACGAGTAAGATCCAAGGCCCTTGCGGAGTCCACAACCCAGAATCACCATGCATGGAAAACGGAATTTGCACAAAATGATTTCCCCGTCCGTTGGTGGCTGAAACAATCAGTGAAAACGGCGGATATCCATTGTACAGGCGTTGTTCTCCAGATGACAACGGCAGATGGATCAATATGTTGGTGAAAAAAAGAAAAAAAAAATCGTCGTCGATAACCGCTGGATCGTTCCATATTGCCCGCTTTTGTCGAAAACGTTCTCAACGCATTGCAATGTTGAGTACTGCAACTCTATCAAATCCATCAAATACTTTTGCAAATATGTGAGCAAGGGGAGCGACATGGCGGTGTTTAACATTGCTGATCCGAATGCAAACGACGAGGTGACGAAATTTCAACTTGGACGTTACGTAAGGTGTAACGAGGCCATTTGGCGTCTGTTTTCATTTCCGATTCATGGACGTCATCCGACTGTCGTCCACTTATCTGTACACTTCCAAAACGGCCAGCATGTCTACTTTACGGACGCGAATGGACGCATCGAAGAAGTTTTGCTTGCTTTTGGTGAGCATTAAAGGCCCTACATCCTTGGAGTCCCTGCGTACTGTAGATGATGTGCTGTGCGCCAGTTTTTCGGCAGGCTGGCCAATGTTTAAATTTGCGTGAAAACGACACACATTGGGGACTCACTGGCATCACTGTTTTCTTTCTGGAACAAATCAAACTCGTGCACTGTGGGAATAGTCCAAGGACGATATGGCTGACGTTTTTAATAGACGGTCGCAGGACAACTTCAATTTCACTTTTACCATTAACAAAGAAATGCACAACGAAGGTTTAATACGGATCGAAGACATGTGTATGCTCATGTGCGGCAGTCTACTGTTGACATTGGGAATGCCAGCGCCACATCGTTCAGTACACGATGGTTTCAGTAGTGAATTTCAACGGGAGCAACACTATAATCAAGATGACTTGGCCGAAAGAGTCTAAACAAATGTGCCGCTTTTGAATGCTGAAGAACGTATACGGTTTATTCTTTCTCCTGGCGGGACAGGCAAGACATTTGTCATTTCGTTGATTCTTCGATCAAGATCTCATTGCAACATTTGGCATTGCTGCCACATTGTTGTCGAACTGCACATTCCGCTTTGAAGCTGCCCATGAATCTTCTCACGGTTGACAAGCCAACATGCAAATTAAATTTCTTGTTACTCGATGATTTAAAAAAAACAATAGCACGCCTGGCAGCCCGGTACAACTCTCCAGGAATGCACAGAGACGCCAGGACCCATTTAAATTATATTTCTTGTTAGTCGATGAATTAAAAAAATACAATTTTTTATTATATTATTTTTGTGATAAGCCTTTATTCTTAAACACTTTAAATACAAGACACTTTAAGTTTATTTTTTAATTTTTATCAACCGATCGGTGTCGCGATAAAATAGGACTGCTTCTTCATTTCTAAATCTAATCCAATGAACCTCGGCCAGGAGCTTTTCACTTTGAACTTTAGAACTGCAATTTATGTTTAGATTAAAAGCTTAAGATGAAGCTGTTGCATTTCATTGTGAAATTTAATTATGCTGACCGATGCAATTTGGTGGGAACTTGAAACGCAAAAGGGCGCAATTGATCGGGATTCAAATGAAAGTTTATGTTTACTTTAATTTTAATTTGCGCTTAAGATGAAACTGTCGCATTTCATTGTGAAATTAAATTAGCAATTGATTGGGCTTCGAACGGAAGCTGATGTTTACTTTAATTTTGATTTGTTTAACTTAGTTGGGGAACCAAGATCGGACCTCAAAGCCAAAGGCAAAGACAAAGGCAAATACAGAGTTTGAAAATATTGTTTATAAAAGCCATTAGTGGCCTGGTTTCACGGGTTGGATAACTTGCATGACAATCAAGAATTCGGCGACAGCGAAATTGATGCGAGAATGCAAAATCATTTGGGATTAATGCACGATGGCGCATAAGCAAGCTTTGTAAGCAGTTGACCAAACAATGAAAGATTTACGCGGTGATTCGAAACAATTTTGTGGGTCTTTAATATTGCTGTCCGGTGATTTTCGTCAAACGCTACCAGACATCCCGAAGTTTACGGCTGCCGACTAAGTTAATGCATGCCTAAAATCGTCTTCATTGTAAAAATATGTCATGAAGCTGAAATTAAACACGAACATGAGAGTCAAATTGCAGAATGACCCGTCCGCTGCTGAATTCTCGAGACAACTGCAAGCACTAGGCAATGGCGAAATTCCTGTTGATGTACACATCGTTAAAGGAGGAACTCATTAACAAAGTGTTCCGCAACAATTCGAAAATTGCTAGCAACGAAGAACAAGGACTTAGATAATTTAATACATTGTTCAAAATCAAATCGATGGAGAACTGCATTCATACAGCCTGACCGACGAGGATGAAGCGACGAACTATCCGACAGAATTTTTGAACTCGCTTGATGTGTCAGGAACTCCACCGAATAATTTGCAACTAAAGGTGGGATCAATTATTATAATGCTGCGGAATCTAAATCATCCGAAATTGTGCAACGGTACGCGATTGTCCATCACGAAACTGATGAATAACGTGATTTAGGCGATGATCATCAAGGAAAAATTTTAAGAAGAGTTATGCCCTCTTCCCACAGAGCTCCATCCACCATCCGTTGAAGGGATGGTCCATAAGGTTTTGCCGTTCCGAAAATTCCCAGTTAGTTCTCCATCCAAATTTGACGGACTTTTTTATGCGATAGTTAGGCGATGTTTTTTGGTGCAACTCTGAATTCTTCTTCTTGACAGTGGAAATTCACTACGAAAATTTAAAAAAATAATGGCGGGTAACTTTTAAACAGGAAGGCGCCAATTCAAAAAATGCTGTTTATATTTTTAATTAATTAGTGCTCCATCCGTATGGCAGCATTAGGTGTTGCTCCACTCTTTCCTAGGCGCATACCGTACTTACAACATGGAGCATTTAAAATGAAATAAAATATGAAATTATAATAAAACAAAAAACAAACATTTATATATGTATAATCAACTTGATTTGTTACCATTTAGACAATATTGGGCAATAGCTGTTCATATTTTGTCTGCAGGCTGGCAAAATCTGCAGACATATTAGTTCGATTTGGTTGTTCGCGTAGATCACTTGCAGTCTGTTACCAAGTATCATTTAAATGTTGTGCAAAATGCAACGGGCTAAAATGATGAGCCACAGCTGTTCATCGGATGGTGGATGGTGGATGTGCTCTGTGGGAATCGGAGTTTCACATTTGTCAAAAATCCCAACCGTTTCAGACGGATTGACTCTATATAAAAAAGTCCGTCAAATTTGGATGGGGAACTAACTGGGAATTTTCGGAACGGCAAAACCTTATGGACCATCCGTTCAACGGATGGTGAATGGTGGATGGAGCTCTGTGGGAAGAGGGCATTATTGTGTTTTTTCGTACATTCTGGACCTAAAAAACATTTTGTTTTGACAAGAGGCACCCCAGATAGTATTAATGTTATTTTGTCCTCACATGTAAACACCTGCAATCGAATTTTGTGAGTTTTTCCCTCCATTTCTTATAATGTTCAGTGAGAAGCGCACGCCAAAAGATTACATTTTTTAATCTTTTCGCTAGGGTTCACCCAAAGTTCATTTCCGCAGACTGGCAACGCTATGGAATTTTCTGGTATTTTTTTCGTCGATCAGGGGACCGACGTGAAAAAAAGGCCCGACGAAAAGCGAACGCCAGCTGTTCGCCTCTCGCTCTCTCTCATGACTGGCGTACGGTTTTCGTCGATCTGGATACTAGGCTTTATGGGGTTCAGTTTCATATTATGGTGTGAGAGGCTTGGTTCCCACAGACGGATCCATGAACCAGAACAGATATTTAGAAATCTTGATACGATTCCCTTTGGCTACAAATTTATAGGAAAATAATGTATTCTCCAACAGGACAACGCTACTTGTCATAAGGTCAGAATAATTACTAGGTATTTAACCCCTTTGACCCCAACTTTTTTCCTGCAACGTGAAAATTTGTATTTTCTTTTTAATCCGTTTATACGTATTTTTTAATACGTATTATTTTAAGAAAATTTTGGACAAAATATTAAGTTGCCAAGCCCTTTGGTTAGGGCGCTAGCGGAAGTTTCCTGTGGGCAAAGTTGGGCCATGGTGGTATATAAAAATGAAAAGATGAACCTTGCATCCAACACGCTGTCGGTCTTCATACGAAGATATAAGATGCACTGCCTTATTGTCGAACCATTTCAAACATACGATGTTGTGGTTGATTTCACATTTCATATCGAACGATTAGCTTATACGATTTTTATGTACATATCTTTAAAACTGAGAGACTAGTTCGCGTACAGACAGACGAACATGCTTATTTCAACTCAGGACGCGATCCTGATCAAGAATATATAATACGTAAGGATCGGCCGACTATATCCTACCGCTACTATATAACTGAACGGTTGGAAATGCCATAACTTTGGTGTTTTTAAAGTTAGGAAGTTGGGATTTTTTATGAGTATTAAGAATGCATCATTTGAATAGTTTTGGAGAATATAATTTACAGAATATTCTGCAAGGGTATATCAACATCGGCTCCGCCCGAAGTTAGCTTTTCTTACTTGTTTTTTTTTTATTATATCTGTAATGCCTTCTGATTTAGTTGAAAGAATGGGGATATCTGTCCCAGGTAATGTATGTATGTACAAATTAATTATTTCCTTATTCAGGTTTTTACTTAAGACGCGCGGTACTGCGCGAATGAGAAGACTTAGGTTTCGGGAGGCGATGACCGTCACAATTTATTTCCAAAATTCAACTAAATACTAAGTACATAAATTCTTATAATGAAAGCTAGCCCTATGCCCTGAAAGTGCTGACCCGGCGCCCCGTGTGTGGTGTTGGGTAGTCGTCGGTTGCGTCGCAGTGCATTGCCCGCTGATAGCGCTGACCGAAGCTTGGGCTTCTGCTACCGTCGTTGTGCAATATCCGCAGGTGTCGCTGGCTTTGCATTATTCTGATCCCGGCTACGCGTGATCAGTTTGGCAACTTCTCTGTTGCCGGGTGACCGTGTTAACTCCTCCCCCGCTTAGATGAAGGATGTCCTCGGACTTCTTGAAACCGTCAATAATAACTTGAAGGTCATGCTGGCGACGAACTCGCTGGCGTCTTTGGTAGAGCTTGAAAATGATAAAGCAGATGGCGAAGAAAGCGATCGCGGCCACTCCAGATATTATAGGCCGGTTTTCCAGTCTCTTTTCCATTTCGCCAATGTATCGTAGGTTTTCTATGTTTAATTTCTGTAAGTATGGTAAACTCAGTATTTCCTGATGGTCTGTAATGTTAAGGACCGTTGATGCAGCGGGTGCTGAGAATTTTTTTACGTAGCTCTTCAAGTTTCGGTATAAGGTGTTGTTTACTTTTACCTCCTCGTCGAATGTAACGAGGAACGTTCCAGTTACCAGTTGACCATTGACCGTAGCTGTTCCGTCGTTGAGAATAATAACGCCGTCATCGATGATTGTTAGTGGCTCGAGGTGGCTGGTGCGAGTCGAACAGTGTGCGTTGCCTCCTGAGTGGAGTTGTTGTGCGCATGTTGCATAGGGCATTTCTCTGCAGAATGTTGTCGTAAGGGCAGCGCTGCAGTTTCCAATCGGCATGATTTTGTTACCGCAGTCAGCTATACTATCGCCTTCAGCAAAATTAAGAATAGTGCCGTTGTGTTCAACGGGGTGCAAGATTATTTTCTTACAAGCTATGTAGGGCTTAGGATATTTTAATATAAAGTGTAAAAAGTTATTATTTAATAAAACTTTAATTTGAGCTACTTCCATTAGATCGGTTATAGTAACATTTGTGGAATGTTCATTGATTAAATTTTGTAAGTCATTTGAGTCTAAAATCGCGGGATTGATTATTCCAATTTTTGCAAGAGTAACCGACAACATTAAGGCTTCGAGTTCTGAAATAATAATTCTATTTCTTGATAGCAAGTTCTCATATAAATTTTCTGTATTTATCTGTTTTTCTTTTGCATTTTTTACTAAAATGTTTACCGTGTTCGTTAGGATGTTTATTTGTTCCTGGGTCTTTGTGTTAATATTTATTTGTCTATTTTCTGATTCTATGAGTTCTTTCTGCCTAAATTTAATGTTCTCAAAGTCATCAAAATCTACGATTTTTAATGCGGTGCCTAATAAATTTATGCTTCTAGCGTGTCTATGATGAACATTTACGGTATCTATGAGAGTCTTAATGTGTCGTAAATCTGAGTCTAATATCTGCCTCATATGTGACTGGGGGAAATGGTTTCTCATTTTTTCTGTTTCTTTAACTATTTCCGAGTACATGCTTAAGTTGGTTGAGTGTTTGAGGTATTGGAAGTCTCTCCAAATAGTCACATGCCCGTCTATGATTGGTATGTAATTTGAGGTCGTGTAGTTGGTCATTTTAGCTGCTATTGGTACGGCGAGGAGTAGAATCATCCAAATCCTAGTGTGTCGAAGATAAAAATAAAAAATAAAAATAAGATTTATTGTAATTACCTCAAATTGTCCTTATGGACCACCCTCCCTTTTATTAAGACTGTGGTCCCCAAGTCTGCTTCGACGGTTTCCTCGGAGTACAAATCTGAAAGTTTGTTTCCCAACCTCTTATTTGATTTCACAAGAACCTTGTCTCCTACCTGAAAATTTCTGTCTTGTCTTGTTTTGTTCAATCTTTGTAGTTGAATGTTCTGGGCATTTAAGACTTTATCCCTAATTTCTGTGTTAAGCTCAATGGTCGATGAGTGTATTATGTCAATGGGTCTTTTATTTGTTACTGAGTTCTATTGTATTCTATAGCCGCGAGAAGTATTAGTTCAACAGTGTCTTCAATACTTCTTTCAATTTTTAAGCACCGTGCAATTTCTGTCAGTGTACTGTGGAATCTTTCCACTTGTCCGTTCGATGTACTATGGAGTGGCGGTGCATTAACGATTTGCACGTTAAACCGGTTACTTAGAAGGGACTTAATTGTTTCGGATTTAATAGAAGGTTCATTATCGCAATATATTGTTTTTGGTCGTCGATAGAAATTTATAAGTTGTAAGATCGCGGTTTGTACGTCTGCAATGGTTCTGGAAGCAATTGGTTGGACAATTGAAAATTTTGAAAATTTATCTACACAAGTAAGAAAGTATTTTTTGTCGGTCGAAAATATTACAATGTGTAATATTTCGCCCGTGTATGAGGGAATAGGTGTTTCCCCGAGAATCTGTTTCTGAGGGTGTCGATCATATTTTGCCTTCTGGCAAATTTTACAATTTGCGACAACCTCATTTGCCATATGAGTCATTTTGGGAAAAAAATAGTCCTGCATGATCTGCTTCACGTTTTCCTGTCCAGCTCTATGAGACCTGTTATGTTCTGACACAGTAATTTCTTTTTGTTCGTTTTTGTCTAGGATGTCGGTCACCATGCGGTTTGTGTAACGAAAAGTGGTTGTCGGAAATGTTTCTATTAATTTATGCTGGATAAATGCCAGTACTGGCAGTTCGCAAAAAATTGCATTGACTACGTCCTTCTTGACCACATCACATATTTTCTGCATAAGTGTTTCTCTATCCGAGAAATGTAAGAGATGTCGAGTCTTTTCACCAAACATAATGACCGTTCTAACTGAAGCAATTCCGCTTTCTTCTATTATTATTTGGTTCCGAAAGCAGTTGACCGGCTTGTCCGTTTTTTCGATGGTGTAGGTTAGTGATAATTCGCTATGTATTGTGGCAATATCTGACTGCGCATCTTCTTCAAGCGAGTGAATGTGCTGTCGGGACAGCGCGTCAGCAACGTAGTTCTCTTTTCCTGGCTTGTAAAAAATTTGTGCATTGTGCTCGTCAATGAAAGCTTTCCAGCGCTTAATTTTTGCGTTTGGATTGCGATCTGAGACGGCGAAAGTTAGTGGTTGGTGGTCAGTAAAAATGTTTAAATTTTTTACGCCGTATAGGTAATTTCTGAGGCTTTTTAAGGCCCACACAATTGCCAACAACTCTCTTTCGTTTGTTGCAAAATTTAGTTCCCTATCTTTTAAAGTTCGTGATATCATGGTTATGGGTTTTCCGTCCTGTGATAAGACTGCTCCCAAACCGAAAGACGAAGCGTCTGTCGTTAAGTCAAAGGTTTTTTTATAATTTGGATGTAATAACATTACGTTTTCTGACGCGAAAACACTCTTAAGCTTCTCAAATGCCTGGCGCTGATGTTCATCAAAGTTAACGGGTATTTTTTTAGATTGACCTGCGCTTACTTTGCCATTCTCGCCTTTTAGGATGTCACTTATAGGTTTTGCAATAGATGCAAAGTCCTTAATGAAACACCTATAGTAACTTGCTAATCCAAGGAATGATCTGACATTAAATAGTGTGGTTGGTTGCTCGTAGTTACGAATTGCATCTACTTTACTAGGGCATGTTCTTATGCTTCCTCGTGAAACTACGAAACCTAAATACTCTACGCTTTCTTTAAAGAAATTAGATTTTTCACGCGAAACCCTCATGTTAGCCTCATATAATTTGTCCAAGACCCATGCTATGTGTTTCACATGATCGTGCATATTTTCTGAAAAAATAATTACGTCATCGACATAGACATAGCATGATTTCCCTATTTGTTCTCTGAGCACATCATCGATGGCTCTCTGAAAAATGCTGGGCGCATTCTTCAATCCAAAGGGCAGTCTGCAAAATTCATATTTCCCATTTCCTACTGAGAAGGCTGTTTTCTCTCTGTCGTTTTCGGCGAGAAGTATCTGGTGGAAACCAGACTTCAAATCCAATGTGGTAAAGTGTTTCGCCCTCCCTAAATTTGCCAGGATAAAAACAACATTCGGGATAGGGTATTTGTCGTCTATTGTCTTTAAGTTAAGTTTTCGGAAGTCTATTACAAGGCGTTTTTTTGAGTTTCCCTGCTCATCGGTCCCTTTTTTATCTACAACCCAAACAGGGTTGTTATACGGAGACCGAGATGGTCGGATTATGCCGTCTCGTAACATGGCTTTTGTTTCTTTATTTACAAAGTCGGACACATCCATCGGGTATGGGTACAATTTTGAATATATTGGGTCTTCGTTCTCTGTCCGGATAGTACCAATGATATTAGTATTGTAAGGCAGCGCCTCGTTCGGCTCTGCGAATACGCCTGTGAGATTTCCCAACATGTCCTGAAATTTTTCTGAAATTTCCTGGGGTACCTCAATATCCTCAACCTTTGTAAAATTAACATTTGCGCATTTTAAAAATTTAATTTCTTCTGCACTGCTATTAGTTATTAATTTCTTGTCTTTTAGGTCGAGTACGACATCAGTTTTTTTTAGTAAGTCTAGTCCGATTATTCCATCAAAGGTCGTTAAGTTCGGTAGTAAGAAAAATGTTGTAGTTGTGTTAAAAAGGTGCATCATACATTTTTTATTTATGGTGTTGTGACCATGGATTGATTTTACAGAAAAAGGTTTATTTACGTAAATAATGTTTTTTAATTCTTTCATAGGCTTGATATAATTTTTGGAAGCCCCTGTGTCTATCAAAAGTTTGATTTTCCTCCCTGCGATATCCCTTTCTATGAATGGGAGCAGGGAGTTATGCCTAAAAAATTTATTTCGTCATATTCTACAAGGTCATCATCTACATCTTCTACTTCTTCCTCTGCTACTGTAGGGTATTCGTCATTGTTTTCGTTCGGTAAATCGTTGTCTAACGCTAAATGGTTTATTCTTTGGTGTTTCGGTCCTGTGTACCTAGCGCTACTATTATTAGGTCTTTTACCTGTCAGTCCCTGGTTATTGTAAGCGTTCGCTTGGAAATTTTGTGGACTTGTCTGCCACTGACTGTTTTGGGGCTGTCTTTGAAACGGAGATGAACGAGATGAGCTATCGACGTCCATTGGCTGTACCGGATCTTGTCTAAGTGGCTGTCTTGGCCTTTTATTAAAATGGGGGTTTTTACCCTCCGGGTGGAATCTAGATTCTGTTACTGGATTTCTTTCTCTGTCCAGTTGTCTCTGTTCGGACCTTTGGAGTTTTTCCTCCGTACTACGGGCAAAATTACTTGCGAACATATATCGCTCATGGTTAGCCTCTACTTCCTGTGCTAGCGCTAGAGCGGAAGGAAGATCAGATGGTCTTGCTGAAAAAAGAACATCGCTTAGCGATTTTCTTGTTCCAGAAATAAAAACGCGTAGCGCATCCGCTCTGTATTTTTCATTCAGTGGAGCAGCTACGGTGTTGTCGTAGGTCATAATTGTCTTATTTATAAGCAGAGTCAGTTTTTTCTCTACTTCGTCATAGTACTGTAAGAGTGTCATGTTTCCTTGGCGGAGCGTTGACATCTCCTGTTCTATTAAATATACCGGCCGCTTGTCCGCGTATGTGAAGTCTAGTCGGTTTATTATGGCCTTAAAGTTCAGAGGTGTGTCGAACGACGAAAGAACCATATCGGCTGAATTTTTTATTTTATTTCTTAGTATCCCTAAAGCTTGGTAATGTTTGGAACTACCATCGTATTTTTCGTACACTTTATATGCGGTGTGCGCCGCTTTTCTCCATGAGACGTACGTCTCGTTTTTACCCTCGAAGTCCGGCAGGGACTTCATAATATCTAAGGTCTCATTACATGTAATACTTATTATGATCTTTGCATCTCTGTATGTTTCTACTTCTGGTGTACCGATATTAACACCACCTAGGCGCTTCTGAACGTCCTGTAATTTTTGTTCGAAATTTTTTTCCTGTGCGGCGAGTGCGCTCGCAACTGCGCCCTCTATAATGGCCTTTAATTGGTCGTTGGTCATTGCCATATTTAAGTTGTTTTTGTCTACTTGAAAATAGTCCGCGCTTTTTAGCTTTCGGAATTCTTTTAACAATTCTTCTATCTCACTATCACTCATATGTTTTAACACAAAGAACAAAGAATTTTGTTCCCACTGTATTTAATTTCTTTGTCGGAAAAATAAAAATATGGAAAAATTATTTCCCGAGCTTGTGCCTTTTTAATTTTTTTTTTAGACTCTTGAAATATTTTTATAATCATAAATTTATTTTTTTATTTTATAATTCTCAAAATTTTTTTGGAAAATATTCTGATTTTAAAAGAAAAATTCGGGGAAAAATATCAATGAACACTCCACTTACATGGTTTTTATTTAATTGTAGAAAAATTAAATTGCTGCTGATGCTCGTGTTATCTTCCTTCTTTTAATTGCTGCTGCCGGTTCCTTGTGGTACGACGGAGTTGGCGAATTGGTTTTTTAAAATGTCTTTATTTTGAACTGTTCGAGGGTCTTACGAACGCGTTTTTTATTTTTTATTTTTTATTTTAACGGATCGAGGGTCTTACGAACGCGTTGGGTGCCAATTAATTATTTCCTTATTCAGGTTTTTACTTAAGACGCGCGGTACTGCGCGAATGAGAAGACTTAGGTTTCGGGAGGCGATGACCGTCACGATTTATTTCCAAAATTCAACTAAATACTAAGTACATAAATTCTTATAATGAAAGCTAGCCCTATGCCCTGAAAGTGCTGACCCGGCGCCCCGTGTGTGGTGTTGGGTAGCCGTCGGTTGCGTCGCAGTGCATTGCCCGCTGATAGCGCTGACCGAAGCTTGGGCTTCTGCTACCGTCGTTGTGCAATATCCGCAGGTGTCGCTGGCTTTGCATTATTCTCATCCCGGCTACGCGTGATCAGTTTGGCAACTTCTCTGTTGCCGGGTGACCGTGTTAACTTACATATCGAATTAAAACTTTGCACACACCCTTCCTTTGCACGCAGTATATATGTAGGTCGGAACGACCGGGATCGGCCGACTATATCCTATAGCCGCCATATGTATAACTGATTGATCGGAAATGCCATAACTTTGGTGTTTGTAAAGTTAGGTATTTGGGATTTTTTACGGGTTTTATTTTTGGCCAATCAATCCGACCTATCAAATTTCATAATTTTTGTTCATTCTAAACACAGAAAATTACTCACTTAAATACCTGTGCTGAATTTCACAAAAATAATTTCTGCGACGCAATTGCAGTCTCTTGAAAATAACAGTGCTCAATGATTTTCAAATGTGGTTTTGGAAGCTCATATGTTTAGTCGATACATACAGCCTTAATTAACAGCAAGAATGAGCAGACAAAAACAAAAGGAACGACTACCGTTATCCTTCAAACAGGCAAAATGTTCTCAGACAACGTTGGTGTCGAATGGGTTAGGAAATGTTAGGAAAGCTTTGATTGGACCCAACAAAGTACTGATTTAATCATTATTGAAAATGTGTCGCTAATAAAATATTCAAATAATTTTTTGTTTTTTTTATTGGATTTACCATTTTTATACCCTTGCAGAGCGTATTATAATTTTTTATCTTGTTTATTATAACGAACTTTTATACCCTTGCAGAGGTTATTATATTTTAGTCAAAAGTTTGCAACGCAGTGAAGGAGACATTTCCGACCCTATAAAGTATATATATTCTTGATCAGCATCACTAGGGGAGTCGATCTCCCTATTTGTCCGTCTGTCCGTCCGTCCGTTTCTACGCAAACAACCCTCAGTGTTAAGCTATCTGCTGAAAACTTTCCCAAAGTTGAAATTAAAATAAAGAAAAGAAAATCAAAAATAAAATAAAAGGAAAAGAGAAAGAGCAAAGAGCAAAACAAAGAACAAAGCCAAAAGCAAAAGCAAATGAAAAGAGCAAAGAGAAAAAATAACAGAGCAAAGAGCAAAGCAAAGAGCATAAAGCAAAGACAAATAATAAGCAAAGAGCAAAGAGCAAATACCAAACAAATAGCAAATACAAAAGAAATCAAAAGCAAAGAGCAAAGCAAAGAGCAAAGAGCAAATCAGCAAATATCCAAGATGTCAAATAGCAAGAGCAAATAGCAAGAGCAAAGATCAAGAAAATTCAAAGAGCAAAGAGCAAAAGATCAAAGACAAAGAGCAAACATATCAAATATCAATATCAAATATCAAATATCAAATATCAAATATCAAATATCAAATATCAAATATCAAATATCAATATCAAATATCAATATCAAATATCAATATCAAATATCAATATCAATATCAAATATCAAATATCAATATCAAATATCAAATATCAAATATCAAATATCAAATATCAATATCAAATATCAAATATCAAATATCAAATATCAAATATCAAATATCAAATATCAATATCAATATCAAATATCAATATCAAATATCAAATATCAATATCAAATATCAAATATCAAATATCAATATCAATATCAAATATCAATATCAAATATCAAATATCAAATATCAAATATCAATATCAAATATCAAATATCAATATCAAATATCAAATATCAAATATCAAATATCAAATATCAATATCAATATCAAATATCAAATATCAAATATCTCAAATATCAAATTCAAATATCAAATATCAAATATCAATATCAAATATCAAATATCAAATAAATATCAAATATCAAATATCAAATATCAAATATCAAATATCAAATATCAATATCAAAATATCAAATATCAAATATCAAATATCAAATATCAAATATCAAATATCAAAATTATCAAATATCATATCAAATATCAAATATCAAATATCAAATATCAAATATCAAATATCAAAATATCAAATATCAAATATCAAATATCAAATATCAAATATCAAATATCAAATATCAAATATCAAATATCAAATATCAAATATCAAATATCAATATCAAATATCAAATATCAAATATCAAATATCAATATCAATATCAAATATCAAATATCAAATATCAAATATCAAATATCAAATATCAAATATCAAATATCAATATCAAATATCAAATATCAAAATATCAATATCAAATTCAAATAGCAATATCAAATATCAAATATCAATATCAAATATCAAATATCAAATATCAAATATCAAATATCAAGAATATCAAATATCAAATATCAAATATCAAATATCAAATATCAAATATCAAATATCAAATATCAAATATCAAATATGAAATATATGTAATTTTAATAATTTATAATAATTTTGTCTTTTTATAGTTCTATACATTATTAGCATCTTCACACGTTCTTTGAATTTTTATTTAATATATATATATATATATAATTTTGATTTATTATATATATTTTTTATAAATACCTAAATTTGTAGTTCATGTATGATTACTAAAAAATCATCTTGAAGCTCTACTTTCTAGATCAATAAATTATACTGTAATTTTATTGAATTTAGGAGGTTATTGTTTATTACGAGTTGTTTAATTTGATTTTAAAGTTATTAAATTTAAAATATAGTTTTATTTTAATAGGTGTATTAGTAAGATTAATATGTATACGACAAACGGATTTATAAGACTTAATTGCTCCTTCTTATGTAGCTCATATAGGAATTGTTTTACCAGGGTATTAATAATAAATGATTGATTATTAACAATAAATGTTCTAATAATTGCTCATGATTTATTTTCTTCAGGTTTAATTATTTCTTAGTCACGAGTTTCAATAACTATATAAACCTTTTTAGAGCTGATTATACTCTTTATATTTATTCTATTAGACAACATGAAATATTATTTTTAGGAATTGATTCCTTTAGAACAGAAAAATTTAAGAGTATTAAAAAATGATTTATATTAATATTATTTATATAATAGTAATATTAATATTATTAATTAATTTTAAAAAGAGAATAATGTACTTTATAATTAAATTTAAATAGTTTTATAAAAATATTTAAATGTGATGTTAGGAATAAACTAAACAAATAATATGTTTTCTTCAGCATATCTAAGCTTGTAATTGGAAATCAATATTTTCCAATATTTATATTTGGGAGATTTTGACCGATATGGTTACAAAGAAAGGATCTCAGTTTTGGACACCAAGCTTAGATTCGGAAACTATTAGAGAATCATAAATAATTACATTTTTTAAAAGTTGGTTTGTGTTGACCTTTTTATAATAATTCTAGCTTTTGGATTACTCGAGGTCATACGTTGGTTATATATTTTATTCGTCTATAACACAACGTTTTTTCCACTTAACTTTCATCACACCTGCACTCACTGGGGAGTGAACCCGACTATGATAGGACTAGCTAGTTTTGCCTGCACGTCACATCAGACTTATCAATTCCTCAATGTTACAATCAGAGAAACTTTTTTTGCAATTGTGAGTTGCCAAACTTCATTGGTTTTAACATAGATGGAGTTCTGTCGTTAAAGCTTCTATTAGTGTGAGATAGTTTTAGTGTTTTGTCTGTTGAAAAACACATCGGTTTTTTCGATATGCACACTGGTAAATACAGCAATAGTTGAAGATTGTTAATTGCTGAACTTTTTAGGGCGTGTAGATCCACTTTTATTTATGTTGGTTTGTGTTGACCTTTTTATAATAATTGTAGCTATTGTGAATACCTTTTTTTGTGAATATACCATTATTTGATGTAATGGAAGTTAAAAAGTGCAACAAGTGAAAGTGAAATTAACTTTCATATCTTACCTTTTATATCCTTTATACCAAAATCTATTAATTTTCAATTATGTGTTCCTTTTCAATTATCTTTATACGATTTAAAAAAAACTTTTTTCTATTGCAGGCATTTCAAATAACTACGCTTATAATTATTTATTTAAACTGTATTTTAATGAAAACGTGAGCAACCCGAAGTTTTTATACCCTTATATAACACTATCTAAAACTCCTAATAATTAGTCTCCACCGCCCTTTTGCTCTGCGTGGTAGAAAAAGAGCTGAAATAGGTGTTATAAGACAAAAAAGGTAAAATTCTCACTTGCATTTATATGCGCTCCATTATTTCAGTATGAAATGAGTTATAATCTGTTTACATCCAACAAGCGAGGCAACTGACCATAAAGTGGGAAAAAAGACATTTATTATTATAAAAAACTAAAGTAGGGAAAGCCTCCCAACACCGAAGAATAGATACACGAAGAGCCAGATACAGGCTAATTCTGAGAAGGTTTTAAAGGTTGTTTTATATTAGTCAATGCTAGTCAATGCTGCTTAGCTTGTCATGACAATGCTCTGATGGACAAATGAAGTAGAGAATATTAAATTTCGCCTTCAGTTTGCATGTTTAGTTTAGACGTACTCATGATACAATAACATAAGGTAGTCTCGTCGGCAAAATTTGGTACCTCACTATTATAACAATGAGTGCGAGTGAGATGGGAACTGTTTAGTAAGTGCGAGCAGAGCGACAATAGAATGTGTGGATTAACCCTTAGATGGTTCAGGGGGGTTTTTTTTTTTTAATTTAATTTTTAATAATTTTGAATTTGAATTAGGCGTTGTTTTTGTCTCTGAATGCTGAGTCTTTAGTTAAGATTCTTAATTCTAAAATATATTCTAATCTTAAAATAAAACTTTTTTATGTCTAAAATTATTCTAACATTTTCAGCTGCGATTATTAAACTTTCTTTTACATTTTTTGTTATTTTAAAAGTATCGTCAATGTAGTGTACAATTATAAGTTTTAATTGTTTTATTTTTTCAACGAACTGGGCAGACGGTTTCATAAATCCCCCGTGAGACACTTCATCTACATAAGTACTACTACATTTTACGCCATCGACGTGTTTGCGGCACACATTGCAAAATGTCATGTTGCTCAAGGGTTAATTTCGTAAAAAATTCGTCCGCAGACAACCTTTCCCTTCGAAAAACGAACACACACCGACCAAAACCCGAACGTTTAGACAGCCGACGAGACTACATTATGTTATTGTATCATGGACGTACTATAGTTATTGATGGGCGTAATCAATGAAGGCATCAGTAGGGAGAAGCTAAAGTATAAAAACTTATTTAGACCCGCAAATCAACGTAAATCAAATACAACCATGACTATCGGCCAGTGCCGACAAAGCAAACAACGCTGATCCGATGGATATCACTGGACAACTATCGATTGGCAGATTTCTTTGAGCTCCTGTCTTTTTTGAGGCGGAACAAGGCTTCAGACATAACACTTGTACTCCAGTGAGTTCAACTAGGGTCTGGTGGTAAGTGTAAAATGCTGACTCATCAAGCCTCGCCAAGGGGGTAAAAAGACGCACTACGCAAAGACGTGAACTAGCCTTTATTCTGTGGAACATATTAAGTCAAGAAGATAGTGGCGTAAGCAGAAGATCTTGACATCACTTTCAATGAAATGGACCCACAATCGCTCAGCGAGCTCAACGCACTGCTCAAGCAGCTGCCAGTTCGGGACAAAAAAGCAGAACTATTATTATTTACAAACAAGTACCCTAACCAAGTACCCGCTACCATTGGACAAGCGGTTGAAATGGAGGATAAACAACCAAGAAAAGCAAAGAAAGCAAGTGCCAAAGACAATGAGGAGAAGCGTCTCTTATTGTGAGTTTAATGGTATTTTTGAATCAAACTGTCGCTGACAGTCCTTTCCTTTATTTATTGCGGTTGACCTTTTGCCTTTAATTATAGTTATTGATTAAAACTCAGGATCACACGTTGGTTATATTTTAATTTCGTCTATAACACAAAGTTTTTTCCACTTAGCTTTCATCACACTTGTACTCACTAGGGAGTGAATCCTACTAGGATAGGACTAGCTAGTTGTTGTTAATATTCCTTTGTATTGTTAAAATCTGTGTGGCTTTCTACAGTTCGGATATAGCTTCGTCTGGTCAGTCAGATAAATATGGGACGAAACCTGCCTCATTCTCTTCTGTGCAGGGCTTTCACCGACTGTCTTAAGTTTAAGGTTATAAGCAAAATGCAGCAGACGACTGAGATCTGTTCTCGTCCCAAGCTTTAAGCTTCGCAAACGGTATTCAAGTTGTCGAGCCCAAATGGCTGAGCCAACACTTAGTGTTGGACTCCAAATGGTTGAAATTGTGGTCGACAGTATTCGTCAAATCATAAGATACATTACATTTTACGTTACATTTGCTCGGCCGTCGATCGACAATCGTTTACATCAAATTGAAAATTGCGCGGAACCGGAGCCGAATTAGAGTAAGCGGTGTGTTTCTTCGTGCGGCTAAATTCTTCCAAATTTTCAATTACTGCACACATCCTTTAAGAACGGTGTATGCCACTATTAGCAGGATTGAAATTGCTAAGGCGGAATAGGCAGCGCTTTGATAGTGCGGCACGATGTCAAGTTGATGAGGTATGTTAGATGATCATTTTCTTTTAGACCTTGTAGTCCGTTAACCGCGCTTGTAAACAAGCTTAGGGTGCATGCACTCGTTGGTTTCCTCTAGGGGTCAGCCGTAGTAAGCCAGTTCCTTTAAGGTGTATTGTGGAAGGTCGTCTATTGAAGATAGCTGGGATGATGGGTCGAAAAAAAAGAAGCGCTTACAATATTTCTGGGTGTTTTGTGAAGATGAATAGCATCATCAATTGTGTTGATTGGGTCTCAGGCGCCACTAGTTTCTTACTGATTCTGGGTGGCCCTTAAACACAGTTATTCGCACAAACGAAATTGTTCGTAGTGAATAGCTTGACTCTGACCATGGCGGCTCAAGAATCTTCACATGCTAAAAATAGCATCTGTTGGAAAGTCGCTAACAAATTCCAAATGTTCTGTCTTTGTGGAGAAACCACAAAATACGTCCTATTTTCTCGGATTTGTTTATGAATCCAAAAGGGGCCACAATATTCTACGCCAGCATTAAAGAATGGGTGTGCTTGGGTGACTCGCTCCACAGGGAAGTTTCTGTTTCATCAACCAACCCTAGCTCTTCACACCTTACACAGCTGTGGATGATGTTCCTCGCCATGGCTTTATCGTTCCAACATTTTGGCCTCGTACCAGACTAAGAGCCTGAGCCCCGGAATGTATATATTCTTCGTGAATTTTGGCGAAGAACCGTCTGTACAATTTGATCGATATACCGATTTTTCTAGTCTCAAATAAGAAAGGCAATAAATAGCTGTGTTTGCAGTTGCATATTTTTTGCCCGATTGTGATTTAAATCATAATCATCAACGAAATATGATAAAAAGTCATCAGCTTGAACCGTTTATATTTAGTAAATTATCCCGGATAAGTTACTTAAATCGGATTGTACGTTTAAATGCCAGGAAATATCCTTTTACTGCAGGCAAAATTTAACATAAGTCTGCGGACATAACTACGCGCGAATGATTTATAAGGTCAAGTTTTTGAACAAAAATAAAGTGACATAGGAATGATTGAATTCTTTCAACCACCTAAACGTTTAATAACGGTTTTATATCCAAAGAGCTACCACTTAGCAAGTCGTTTAAACTTTAGAAAAATAATTTTTAAAGATTTGTTCTGCCACTCAATTCACGAGTCAAGTTCTTAACTCTTCATGCTTAACTAAAGTCAGTTAAATGACGTATGTTAAAGGGGGAAAACCAGTTTAGATGGTTCAAAAAATCGATTTTTTTTATTGCATAAATGGTTAGAACAACTATTCAAGAACATGTTGCTTAAGAACGAAATTCTAATTAGTTCCAATGATATGAGCACTCAGGCCGAGGCGCGCGGTCGCGTATGTTGTGTATTAAATGTGTTTTTCTCTAAGCGACTATTTTTCAACTTGCGGGCATCGGAAAGTTATTGACAAATCGAACTGAAAATTTATGTGAATATTCCTTATTCAAGTCCAAAAATATGAACCAAACTCTGAAATGATATTAAGTAAAATTAATTTTTTATGTAAGAAAGGTGAAAAAGTGATATAAAAACATGACATTTTGTTCAAACACCTCCAAAACATTCAATTTTCAACTATTTCGGTCAAAGTCATGTTCATATTCTTAGAAAATATCTTACTATCAAAGGAAAAAAAATGTATGATTTCAGATCAAACCTGCGACCCCCAGGTTGCCCGCAAGGGGTCAACTCTGATGGCGATCGTCAATGGACACCAGCCTCTAACTCCTCCAATTCGGGCGGAAATGACTTACCAAAATTTGAAAGTGTAGTTCAAAATAGAAATCAACTACCCTCCAAGTTTAAACAAATTTGAATCATTTTTTCTCTTAGACAAAAAACATAACGAAAACCACTGGGATTTCGGCCTCCTAAACTGGTTTTCCGCCTTAAGAACTACTTTTGAAGCCCTTTATCACAAATAAAGAGAGCTCCAAATGAAACTTTTTATGAAAAGCTTTTGACTTTGGTTTTCTGATTTCAAATAAAAATAATAATATACCTCTATATACCACGAACCTAGAAATACCATCGAGCCCTGGAGAATAAACAGGCTTTAAACAAAGAATATCTAAAAGAAGGGAGCTTTTGGTTAAAGTGGGACAGAATATGAGTTCGACTTGTATAAGGTGTAAGAATAAGGTTGTGTTGTATGATTTAAAAAATTGGACAACGTCAGCGATGAAGGATAAGAACTAGATTTACGCTTGGTGTTAACAAAGTTATAAAAATGTTTCGGGTCCTACAAGAACTGGATCTTATAACGGTTTAACTACATTTTATATCACTGAGCATGAAGTACGGTGAATCTTAAGCGAGCACTTAAATATCTAGCAAAAACAGATTGAGAACCGGAATTTGTATATTTCTTATAAAGGTGGACTTTACATTTTTTAAGTCTGGCAAGTCTTTCCTAAACCAAGGTAATTTATTAAAGTTGACGGATAGTACCACAGAACGCAGGAATTAAAAAATGAATTTGATGCAGTGAAATTAACAAAAGTTTACTTTAGATAACAAACCATCAATAAAATTATGTTGAGCTAGTAAGACATTCGATCCATCCTTTGTGGACCACCTAACTCTAGGTATATTAAAGTCTTCTGGAACTGCCAACTAATCTCTATTGTAAGGCTTATTTGCAATAGATTTGATAACTGAAAGGTACTAACTTAACGCAAATAAATTCAATAGTATTGATACTCAAAATATACTCAAAAAATAACTGCTTTGACGTAACGTTTGAGGGACGGTCATATTGTGTACTTACCTGGAAAAACTTGGGATCTCCAACTTTAACCAGATTTCTGTAAACACGGTGCAAAGGAGACACTATCAGAATAAAACTTAGTTAGCTTGCTCTTGCATTCTGAAAGGAAAGAGGGAGCCTAGAAGTTTGATTTTTCGTCTTATTTAACATCGCTAACAGTGTACTCCTCGGTAATTACATGCAAGATTTGGTCGTTAATTGAACACCACCTTCTGAGCTTAAACCTAATATTTGGTTCAATTTCTGACGAATTTGAATTGCTTCCAGAATGCCAGTGAAGGAGTCGTCCACATACAAAATATTTTTTTTTAATTAGTTACTCTATTGTCAATTTTTCTTCGTTGTTAAATGGTTCAGGCAGTACGTAGCTGGGATTGGAGCAGAAGTTGCATTAAACATGACAGTTTTTTTTTTTGTAGTACTTGTGTCTTCTGTAGGACTCTTTCCCCGAAAGATCAATTGATGGAACTGATCTTCTGGACTTCCCGAACTTGACGGTAAATTTCGTGTTTGTTCTTAACCGTAATAAAACTGCCACTAGTCCTTTCTGTTCCGTGGGTCCGGATTGCAGTATGTTATCTTATGTTTTTTTCTTGTTGTTTAGCGTAAGCGTCCAATACGTCTTGTAGCTTCGTTGTGATACTATCGGGTTTTAGCACACAGTGGTGGGTTATGAAGTAGTGGTCTCTAGGAATTTGGGTTAAAGGCACTGGCTTCATATACCTTTTCCAATTTATCCTGAGGCAAGCAGATCTCCGAAGGACACTGCCCTTTCTTGGCTTGTAGTGCCCCTATGGCAGTGGCAAGTAAGTTTTAATTGCTATTACCAGGTGCGCCTACAGTTGGCCCCCGATTGGATTTCATTTTTACTGCACGAATGCCGAGGTCTCTGTGAATGTTTTGGTTGCGAATATACCACGGTGCCCCAATGATAGTCCTCAGGATTTTCGATTGTTCGCGCTGTATGATGTCAACGTTGCTGCTGCACGCGTTCCCCCATAGCTGGGAGCCATATGTCCAGATAGGCTTGAGAGTAGAGTTGTAGAGCATGACTTTGTAGTCCAGACGCAGGGGCGATCGAATGTTTAATATCCAGTGGAAGCTGCTCGCTTTTAGTTTTAGATGTAGTTTCTTGCATTCGATTTATCTTCTCCAGGTTAGTCACTGCCCGAGCCTTTTTCGATTTCAGATCTCCGATCACTTTTGGCTGAAGCAATGTTGGTAAGGCTATAGTTTTTTTTTTTTTTTTATTCGCGCGGAGTCCCACGGCCCACGTACCCGCCCAACCGACCGAGGGGCGCAGCCGTGTATCGTACGGCACGATTCTCGAGAAGATAGACGCGAGATAAAAAAATAAAGGTAAAGGTCCGGGGAAAAAAGTAATAGTAAGATCAATCATGTGCTAATGAAGCAAGTATTAATCGTTTTATGAGCGGCAGAGAGTAAAGATTTGAGATTACAGAAAAAAGTCTATTATAGTCAGAACATAATACTCTGAAAGGCTCATGCAAGGCATAGTTGGATCTACAATGATTTAAAATTAGGGGAATATAATTTCTAGTTAATCTACTTGGCACAGAAAAGTTTAGCCGACTTATTAAGTCGGGGCAGTCAATATCACCATGTATAAAGTTATAAATAAAGATAGTACCAAGCATCGTTCTACGGTTGGCTAGGGAGGGTAAATTAATCAAAAGAAGTCTACTAGAATAAGAAGGTAAGTTAAGATTTGCATCCCAGTTTAGGCGCCGTAAAGCAAAAAGAAGGAAGTTTTTTTGTACAGATTCAATACGACCAATATGTATTTCGTGTTGAGGAGTCCAGACGGGAGACCCCTACTCCAGAATCGGACGGTCTAGAGAAATAAATAAAGTTTTAGTCAAATACGGATCATCGAATTCTTTTGACCACCTTTTAATAAATCCAAGCACTCCTCTGGCTTTATTAACCATGGACGAAATGTGATTAGAAAATTTTAGTTTAGGGTCCAAGAGAACGCCAAGATCGTTTACAAGAGTTATTCTATCCAAAGAGCTGCCACTTAACGTGCAAGTCGCTTATATCGAATTGGCCCGATAAAAAGTCATCAGCTTGCACTTGGAACCGTTTAAATTTAGTAAATTATCTCGGCACCAGTTTTGAAAATTATCTAGATCGGATTGTAAGTCTAAATGGCAGGAAATATCCTTATAATGCAGGCATAACTTAACATCATCTGCGTACATTAGTATGCGAGAATGACTTATAATTGAGGGAAGATCGTTAATAAATAATGTAAAAAGTAAGGGACCCAAATGGCTCCCTTGTGGGACACCGGAGGTAACACGGAGAATTTTAGAAATTGAATGTTTAAAAAGGACCCTTTGTGACCTGCCATTCAGATAACTTAAGATCCATTTAAGTAGATCGACTGGAAAACCTATCAAGTCAAGTTTTTGAACAAGAAGTAAGTGATTTACAGAGTCAAATGCTTTAATAAAGTCAGTGTAAATGACGTCTGTTTGAAAACTACTATTGAAGCCCTTTATCACAAATGGAGTGAGCTCTAGAAGGTTTGCGATTGTTGATATACGTTTAATAAATCCGTGTTGACACGGAGAAATGATTGAGATGGGAGTAATGATGAGGAGTAATGATTTTTTCAAAAAGCTTAGGAATAGCTGACAACTTAGAAATACCTCTGTAGTTACTGGCTTCTAACTTGTTACCTTTTGTGTAAAGAGGAATAACAAATGATTCCTTCCAAATATTTGGGAATTGGGAAGTTTCTAAAGATAAGGTAAACAACTTGTGAAGAGGTTTGCACAGGGCCTTAGCGCAATACCTAAGCTTTTTTTTTTGTTTTGTTTTTTTTTTCCGATTCGATTTGTGGTAGGAGAAGCAAACGTTTCGGCTTTATCTTCGTTGCTGCGGGCCCAGTTAGCTGATGGGCTTCTTATCGAAGTGACTGTTTCGATTGGAGAGCTCAGATTTGGGTGAGCCCTCCACGGAGGATGTTTTTTACTGGTTGGCAAAAGTTTTCCGATGTACCGCAGTTGTGCATTGTCAGCGTCTTTCTTCAGGGCTCGGTTTAGTGTGCGAGTTGCTTCCTTAAGGCGTTATTTGAAGATGGCGATCTATTGATTTGCCAAGCACGTCGCAGACGCCTCTTTTCCAGTACAAGCTTTTCCAATTGCAGATTAGTTTTGAAATGCTTGATTTGCACGCCCTTCGATTGTGGTGTTGAAATAGTGGCTGCTGCCACGAGTACATCTTTAAGAGCATCTGTGGATCTTTCGATGTCCGCTTCGATGTTGAGCTGCGGAGTTACTTCGATGTGAGAACTTACATACATTTTATTATACCCGTTACTCGTAGAGTAAAAGGGTATATTGTATTCGTGCAAAAGTATGTAACAGGTAGAAGGAAGCGTTTCCGACCCTATAAAGTATATATATTCTTGTTCAGGATCACTAGCCGAGTCGATCTAGCCATGTCCGTCTGTCTGTCCGTCTGTCTGTCTGTCCGTATGAACGCTGAGATCTCGGAAACTATAAAAGCTAGAAGATTGGCATTTTGCATGTAGATTTTAGGAGTTCTACGCAGCGCAAGTTTGTTTCAAAATGGTGCCACGCCCCTTCTGACGCCCACAAGCCACAAGCTGTGTCCACAGTTTTGATGCTATTATGAAAATTTTAATTGATATGTATTTGTTTCGTCAATACCTATCGATTGGCCTAATAAAATTTTGCCACGCCCACTCTAACGCCCAAAAACCCATTAAACGCTTAAGCCTGGCTAGCGCCTACATTTCCGCCTTTCAATAGCGTCATCTAACGGAAGACTTTGGAACAGCTGGCCAATGTGCTAATTCGAGCGGCGAAAAACATACAAGAAGGCATATTTATATTAAGTTGTTTAGCTGAGTAACGGGTATCTAATAGGCGAGGCAATCGACTATAGCGTTCTCTCTTGTTTTTTAACCAGTTTGTTCTGTGCGATGTCAGTTTCTGGGGTGATCTGTAGTTTCTGAGCTTTGAAGAAGAGTTATTAGCACTGGCGAGTGGTCAGATGAAAGGCCCGAAAGCGCTTTGGCGCTTATTATAATGCGAGGAATGTTTTTTGTCACCGCAAAATCTATTAAGTCTGGGACATTTCTGGGGTCTGCTGGCCAGTATGTGGGGCTACCTGGGGAAACATAGTCCAATTTTTTGCTTAGTTTTATAATTGCATTATATAATTGCCTTCCTTTGGGAGTCACGAGTCGTGATCCCCAGTGGGTATGTTTGGCATTATAATCTCCTGCTGCTATGAAGTGGTCTTCAAGTAAGTTGCAGAAATCCATGAATTGTCCTTCAGTAATTGTAAAGCGAGGCGGGCAGTAGACAGCGGCTATGGAAAGGTTGCGGCTTTTTGTTCCTGTTAATGATGTTACTATCGTTTTTTGCAGAAAAACCATTTTCTTTGAGGGTTTCGATAACTTCATTGGCGGTTACGTCGGGCTCGATCCCTTATAGTACAACTTGCAAGCCCTTGCTGATTTTTAGTTGGTACGTGTAGAAGTTTTTCTTAGCTTCCTCCAGGTATTTAGACACAGCTCGAAAATATTCTTCGGATTTGGTCTGAAGTTTGGTTTCGTGAATATTCCCTTGAATGATCGGAACAACATGAAAATGGCCGTCCCCGATCAGCGCAACAATTTTGTTGACCAGGGCGTTCGAGCTTTTCTCCCTAACGTAAATTGGTGGGGGCTTTGGTTTCGGTTGGGTCTCTTTACCCAGTTCAGGTTGAGTTTCAGCTAGGAGGGCAGATCTGTTGTTACTGGATGTCCCGGGTAATTCGTTGTCTCTTTGGACACGGTTTATTTTCGGCTTATTACCAACCGCGGTGTTCTGCGGGATAAGCTTTCGCTTAATTTGGATGTAGCAATCCATGCCGGTCTGTATGCCTGGGCCCGCTTGTTTAAAATTTACTTGATTTTGTTTTGTCAAAATGTTAGTTGACGTTATATTTACCGTCGGTAAGAGCCGTTGCTGTAGAAGTTGATGGTTTTGCTGCCGTTTCTGTAATTGTGGCCGCTGCTTTTGGTGCGATTGCAGAAGTTTTACCACTGCATGTTGCTGATGTGCCAAGGGTCGATTCTGATGGTGGGGGGATTTTGAGAACTCCACGCCGTTGGAGTGGGATTAACAGTGAGTAAAGAGGGCGAAAACGAACGTGCTCTTTGAGTATGGACAGACAGTAGAGCCGGGTGGGTCTTTGTAGACGTTTTTTGCACTTCGCTTTCGCGCGTAGAGATATACGAGAAGTACCCGTCTCTTCGGCACACCGAGCTTATGCGCTCTTTATTTGGTTCGTCGGTCATTAAACTTTTAGCGTGGCACTATTATAAAATAATTTGCACTTGAATTAATCATATCACTGATTTTTTTGTTATTTATTTGGTTTTAGCGTCTATTCGCCTAATTTGTAGTAAACCAATTTAGTTTTTTTTTAATTTGATTTTTTCTCTGATATTCCGTGTTGCTCTTCTTTGCGGAATGGTCCAGGCTTCCAACTTCCTAAGTTGATTGGCGTCAACTCCAAATGTCTCATGTCTTGTTTGTACGACTTTTTCGGTTTCGGGTACCAGTTGAACTGTGGAGATTCTTTTTAGGTTGCGTAATTAAGGATCTGAAGACATGGCGACTGCATCTGATTATTGAGATGTTAAATGGAAAACAGGTCTTGTTGTGACTGAAGTACAAAAGTGGTTAAATACATTTTTATTTATTTTATTTGTGGAATGAGTTATTATACCCTTGCAAAGGGTATTATAATTTTGGTCAGAAGTGTGCAACGCAGTGAAGGAGACATCTCCGACCCTATAAAATATATATATTTTGATCAGGATCACCTCCTGAGTTGATATAGCCATTTTCGTCTGTCTGTTTCTACGCAAACTAGTCTCTCAGTTTTAAAGATATCGAACTGAAACTTTGCACACACCCTTCTTTCCTTTGCATATATAAGTCGGAACCGCCTGGATCGGCCGACTATATCCTATAGCTGCCATATAACTGATTGATCGGAAATGCCATAACTTTGGTGTTTGTTAATTTAGGAAGTTGGGATTTTCTATGGGTTTTATTTTTGGAGAATCATCCGAACTATAAAATTTCATAAGGATCGGCCGACTATATCCTATAGCTGGCATATAACTGAACGATTGGAAATGCCATAACTTTGGTGTTTTTAAAGTTAGGAAGTTGTGATTTTTTATGAGTATTAAGAATGCATCATATGAATAATTTTGGAGAATATAATGTACATAATATTCTGCAAGAGTATATCAACTTCGGCTCCGCCCGAAGTTAGCTTTCCTTTCTTGTTTTTTGTTGGTTCTGGGATATGTCAGCTTTTAAATCCGCAGGTGGTAATAAAGTTGCATCTAAAGTTTATAAATAAAAAAAAATTATTCTAGACGGACCCAAATGCAGCCCTGTGCAAGGCTAGTCACCCTAAATCGAATACATCCCTGACTATCGGCCAGTGCTGAAACGCAATCAACCCTCCTCCCAATCAAAACAACTATCGGTCAAGTTCTTTTTTTCTCGAGTAGCACAACCGATTGGAACTGTAGTAAGTGTATTATAATAGCCTAGATCTAACCAGTAGAAGTAGTAGACAAAGCACAGCTTCTCGAATCTTAGTTACAGGGTATTAGAATCCGATTTTTACCACGAGTTTTAAATTTTATCAGAGAGGTCAAGAAAACTCGCCGAAATTTCGGCCGCCACACTGGTCTACTACCTTATTGTTATTTAAATTTACATTTAAATTCCGTTCGCTTCGCGAGTGAACTATAAATCTTCAAATTGTTTTAATTTCGTAATTCTGTTCCGTCGTTTCTCTTTTGTGTGCTGTTCGTCGTAAATCTTAGTGCTGTTTTAAGTGTTGCTTTTGCATGCACTTGAACTAAATTACGCTCCCGCTCTCGCTCTGGCGGTACTTATAACTGCTCGCTTATACATTTCAATTCGTTTTCTTGGTACAGTGGTTTCAATATGTAAAATGAGTAACAATAAATTAGTCTGCTTCTGCAAAAAAATGCAGCCTCGTAATCAGGGCTGACCAACAAAGATAGTTTTCGCCGAGCTGATGATCTCCTCTCTGCGCTTGTAAGCTATTAGAAGAGTCCCCTAAGCGCAAAAAGGCCGCTGGTGGTAAGCAGCTAAAGGGGAACACCTCGCAACCGAAATCAAAAGAACAACAGAGCATTCCGGCGGATCAGCAGCTGACTTCAGCAAACCCTCAAATGTTGCTAAGATCAGCAGCTAAAAATAATTCGGTATCCGAACAATCCGTAACAGAATGCATGCGACCAGGGACTTCTAAGAATTCCGATTTGTCCGTAGTGTTTTCACAATTAGTGGATCCACCTATCTCTCAAAATGTAGCTTCACCACCACAAGGGACTACTGAGTCCGGACAACCTGCTCAAGTTGGTTTTACAGAAACAATTTCTGCTTTACCCAAAATCCCTTTCAGTGGTTCCACTAAAGAAACAAATTTTCGTTTCTCGGCTTTCCCCTGATCAAACATCTTCTGATGTATTGTCTTATATACAAGACAAAACTAAAGCCGATTGTAATAGTGTAAAGGTGGAAAAGTTTAAGTTTTCTTATGCTAGAGACATTTCATCTTTCAAAATAACTGTCCCTAACGAGCTTTTTGAAGCCATAAGCTCGGGCGACTTTTGGCCAGATAATATGGTTGTAAAAGAGTTCGAGGCTAAGACAAAAATGAAGGGGCGGCTCAGCAGCTGACTTCAGCAAACCCTCAAATGTTGCTAAGATCAGCAGCTAAAAATGAATCGGTATCCGAACAATCCTTAGCAGAATGCATCCAAGTGGTTTCACAATTGGGGAATCCACCTATCTCTCAAAATGTAGCTTCACCACCAGAAGGGACTACTGAGTCCGGACAACCTGCTCAAATTGGTTTTCCAGAAACAATTTCTGATTCAACAAAATCCCTTTCAGTAGTTCCACTAAGGAAAAAAATTTTCGTTTCTCGGCTTTCCCCTGATCAAACATCTTCTGATGTATTGTCTTGTATACAAGACAAAACTAAAGCCGATTGTAATAGTGTTAAGGTGGAAAAGTTTAAGTTTTCTTTTGCTAAAGACATTTCATCTTTCAAGAGAACTGTCCCTAACGAGCTTTTTGAAGCCATATGATCGGGCGACTTTTGGCCGGATAATATGGTTGTAAAAGAGTTCGAGGCTAAGACAAAAAAGAAGGGGCCCGTGGGAGTAAAACTTCCTAGTCGAGGCCAAACCAGTGTACCAATTTCAATTTCAAAAAACTAACTTCTAACCTCCTTCTTTCCTATCAAAATGCAAGAGGCTTGCGTAGCAATCTCACTAAATTGTATTCTGATAGCCTTTCCTTTGCATCTCATATTATTGTTAAAGCCGGAGATAGTTTTTCCAGGTAAGAACACAATATATAGGTATGACCGTGCCTCTAGACTTAATTGGAGTTGATAAAAATCTCCCGTCAGAGGAGGAATTCAATACCATTGAATTTATTTGTGTAAAGTTATCGCTTCTTGGTAGCTCCGCCGTTTTCTGAACTTCCTGATTATTTAAATCACCTTTCCGTTATTAAGTCTTATTAAGGTGATTTTAATATACCTGCAGTTACCTGGTCCACTGAGGATGGATCGAATGTCTTATTACCTATAGCACAGCATGATTTTATTGACGGCCTCCTTATCTCAAATGAACCATGTTCGAAATTAACTAGGTCGCCTACTTGATTTGTGTTTTGTATCAAATCCTAAAGGTGTGTTTCTGTCCAGAGTAGCACCACTCACGCAACCTGAAGATCCATATTACCCAACAATCGAACTTACATTTGACACGGGTAGAGTTATAGAAGAAAATTCAGAAAAATCATTGTTTTCGCAAGGCAGACTTTCTGAGGCTAAATAATTTTATTTCTGACTTTAATTGGTCTGATCTTTACCTATGCAATAATATGTCCGATGCAGTTAATGTTTTTTACACTGCAATAAACTCATTTTTTAATTCCTGTGTTCCTTGGTACTATCCGTCAATTTCTAATAAACCACCTTGGTTTAGCAAAAAGTTGACACACTTAAGAAATGTCCAGACTTTTTAGGAAATATAAAAATACCGGTTCTCAATCTGTTTTAACTAGATATTTAAGTGCTCGGTCAAGATTTACCGTGCTTAATGCTCAGTGTTATAATAGTTACTTAAATTGTTGTCACGACCCGATACAGTTTTATAACTTCGTTAACACCAAGCGTAAATCTAATTTATATCCTTCCTCGCTGTCGTTCGAAAACATGACGGCAACCACAGATCAGGCAATAGCCGATTTATTTGTCCATTTTTTCAAACTACATACTCTACTTTAGCTTATTCATCACAGCCTTATTCTTACACCATATCCAAGTCAAACCTCATATTCTGTCCCACTTTAACAGAAAGTTCTCTTCTTTTGGATCTTCTTCGTATTAAGGCTGTTTATTCGCCAGGGCCCGATGGTATTCCTGGGTGCATGCTTAGGTATGGGGCTAAGGCCCTGTGCAAACCTCTTCACAAGTTGTTAACCTTATCTCTAGAAACTTCCCAATTCCCAAATATTTGTAAGGAATCTTTTGTTATTCCTCTTTTGAAACAAGGTTAGAAGCCAGTAGCTAAAGAGGTATTTCTAAGTTGTCAGCTATTCCTAAGCTTTTTGAAAAAAATCATTACTCCTCATTTGCACCACCTTTGTTGATCAATCATTTCTCTGTGTCAACACGGGTTTTTTAAACGTAGATCCACAACAAGAAACCTTCTAGAGCTTACTACATTTGTTATAAGGGGCTTCAATAGTAGTTTTCAAACAGACGTCATTTACACTGACTTTAGTAAAGCATTTGACTCTGTAAATCACTTACTTTTTGTTTAAACTTGACCTGTTAAGTTTTCCGTTGATCTTCTTAGATGGATCCAAGTTATCTGAATGGCAGGTCACAATGGGTCCTTTTTAAAAATTCAATTTCTAAAATTCTGGGTCTGTTACTTCTTACATTATTTATTAACGATCTTCCATCAATTATAAGTCATTCTCGCGTACTTATGTAATATAACATAAGGATATTTTCTGCCATTTAAACCAAGTGCAAGCAGATGACTTTTTATCGGGCCAATCCGATATACGCGACTTGGCAGCGCCTTGGATAGAATAACTCTTGTAAACGATCTTGGCGTTCTCTTGGACCCTAAACTAAAATTTTCTAATCACATTTCGTCCATGGTTAATAAAGCCAGAGGAGTGCTTAGATTTATTAAAATGTGGTCAAAAGAATTCGATGATCCGTATTTGACTAAAACTTTATTTATTTCGCTAGTCCGTCCGATTCTGGAGAATGGGTCTCCCGTCTGGAGTCCACAATACGAAATAATATTTATTTCGTATTGAATCTGTACAAAAATATTTCCTTCTTTTTGCTTTACGGCGCCTAAACTGGGATGCAAATCTTAACTTACCTTCTTATTCTAGTAGACTTCTGTTGATTCATTTACCCTCCCTAGCCAACCGTAGAACGATGCTTGGTACTATCTTCATTTATAACCTTATACATGGTGATATTGACTGCCCCGACTTGGTAAGTCGGCTAAACTTTTCTGTGCCAAGTAGATTAACTAGAAATTATATTCCCCTAATTTTAAATCATTGTAGATCTAACTATGCCTTGCATGAGCCTTTCAGAGTATTATGTTCTGACTCTAATAGACATTATCCTGTAATCTCAAATCTTGACTCTCTGCCGCTCCTAATACTAGCTTCATTGGCACAAAATTGATCTTACTATTACTTTTTTCCCCGGTCTTTGACCTATATTTTCTTATCTCGCGTCTATCTCGCGAATCGTGCCGTACAATACACGGCTGCGCCCCTCGGTCGGTTGGGCGCGTAAGTGGGCCGTGGGATACCGCACGACAAAAAAAAAACAAGAAAGGAAAGCTAACTTCGGGCGGAGCCAAAGTTGATATACCCTTGCAGAATGTTATGTACATTATATTCTCCAAAATTATTTATATGATGCATTCTTAATACTCAAAAAAAATCCAAACTTCCTAACTTTAAAAACACCAAAGTTATGGCATTTCCAATCGATCAGTTATATGGCAGCTATAGGATATAGTCGGCCGATCCCGGCCGTTCCGACATATATACTGCGTGCAAAGGAAAGAAGGGTGTGTGCAAAGTTTCAGTTTGATAGCTTTAAAACTGAGAGACTAGTTTGCGTAGAAACAGACAGACGGACAGACGGACAGACAGACGGACAGACGGACATGGTTATATCAACTCAGGAGGTGATCCTGATCAAGAATATATATACTTTATAGGGTCTTTTGGATCTATCATCGGACCACTCACCAGTGCTAATAAGTCTTCTTCAAAGCCCGGAATTAATCGAGCACCCTCTCAGGCTGACGTCGCATCGAACCAACTGGCTGAAGTTCAAAAAGTACGTAAGTTTCCACATTGAACTAACTCCACAGCTCAACATCAAAGAGGACATCGACTGCTACGCCGATGCCCTGGAGTCTGTACTCGTCGCAGCAGCCAAAGTCTCAACACCGCAAGGGAGGGATGGGCACACACACCAACACAAAACTAACCATGAAATCGAACAGCTTGTTCTGGAGAAAAGACGTTTGAGACGTACTTGGCAAACCAGCAGATCGCCATCCTCAAAACAAAGTCTTAAAGAAGCTGGTCGCAGACTTACCAGGGCTCTAAGGCAAGAAGAAGAAAAAGCACAACGCCAGTACATTGAGAAACTTTCACCCACCAGCACTAAGCATCCCTTGTGGAGGGCCCACCCAAAACTAAGTGCGCCGGCCGAAACAGTAATCCCCATAAGAGTCTCTTCAGGCAGCTGGGCCAGAAGCGACAAAGACAGAGCTTGTACATTTGCTTTACACCTTCGAAATGTTTTTCAGCCAAACCCTGCAACTAATTCATTCGCACTACCGTCGCCGTCAATTCGAATTGAATCTGAGACGGAGCCAATTCTGTTTCAACCAAATGAAATTGCAAAAGTAATCAGCGAGCAATTGAAACCAAAAAAGGCCCAGGCGGTGATCAAATAACTCCCAAAATGTTAATCGAACTTCCAAACTGTGCAGTTGAGGTTATTTGTAAACTCTTCAACGGGATTACACGACTTGGCTATTTCCCAAAAAAATGGAAAAAATCGGTAATCATAATGATCCCAAAGCCAGGGAAACATCACACAATACCAGCTTCGTATAGACCGATAAGTTTACTCTCGTGTCTGTCAAAACTGCTCGAAAAATGCCTTCTGACGCGCATCATTCCATATCTGAAAGAGCACAACGTTATTCCAGCACATCAATTTGGCTTTCGAGAAAGCCATGGAACAATAGAGCAAGTTAACAGATTAACATCAGAAATAAGGACTGCATTCGAGCTTCGGGAATACTGCAGTGCGGTATTTCTTGACGTTGCACAGGCTTTCGACCGAGTCTGGCTTGATGGCCTTATCCATAAAATCAGAACGATCCTGCCAGGAAACACTCACAGGATACTGGAATCGTACCTTTACAACAGAGCCTTCGCCGTGAGATGCAACACCACAACATCCGATGACTACGCTATAGAGGCTGGAGTTCCCCAAGGTAGCGCCCTTGGCCCAACTCTATTTCTCCTCTACACCGCAGATATTCCCACGAACGAGCGGCTAATTACTTCTACATTCGCAGACGATACCGCGATCATAAGTCGGTCCAAATGCCCAACTCAGGCAACAGCACTACTATCTGATCATCTCGTTGTAGTGGAGAGGTGGTTATCAGACTGGCGTATAAAAATAAATGCGCAAAAGTGTAAACACATAACGTTTACTCTTAACAGGCAAACGTGTCCCCCGCTAACCCTGAATAACACGCCACTTTCACAAGCTGACGATGTAACGTACCTTGGCATCCACCTAGACAGGAGACTTACATGGCGGAGACATATCGAAGCTAAGAAAATTCACCTAAAACTAAAATCAAACAGTCTCCATTGGCTTTTAAACGCGCGCTCCCCCCTCTGCCTGGACTTCAAGGTCCTGCTCTACAATTCAACGCTTAAGCCAGTCTGGACCTACGGTTTCCAATTGTGGGGAAACGCGAGCAGCAGCAACATCGACATTATTCAGCGAGCACAATCAAAAATCCTGAGAACTATCACTGGGGCACCTTGGTATGTTCGGAACGACAACATCCACAGAGATCTTGGCATTCTACCCGTAAAAGATGAAATATCAAAACAAAAAGCGTCCTACCACACCAAGCTAACTTCTCATCCAAACCAGCTCGCCAGGGGCCTAGCCAGGGCTTCCATCCGGACCCGATTGCAACGCAATGACCTTCCAGCTCAGCAATAGTTATTAGAGCCCCTAAATTTTCGCGCCAGTCACCTTGACTGTCAGATAGCTTTTTAATTTAAGATTCTATATACTTATTGTTAGTCTCATTTCAGAGAAGATCCAATAAATAAAATGCAAATGTTAAAAAAATAAAAAAAAAATAAAAAAAAAAAATAGGGTCGGAGATGTCTCCTTCACTGCGTTGCACACTTTTGACCAAAATTATAATACCCTCTGCAAGGGTATAAAAATTTACATTTAAGTACGAGCGACTAATCCCCTGCCAGCGGCGTTCCTGAGCAGTCTTAGGTATACAACGTTTTAAGATATAAATGATAACATTAAATAAAGAACCACTTATTAAAACCACATTAAATCGAAAGTGCTTAAAAAACCAACAAAACACAACGAAAAGCCGAATGACCTGTGCGGAAAACAGATCCAATCGAGAATGTGTGGGAAGCAATGCTCCAATGAATTGTAGGCTCCGGAGGACAGCAACAGCAAATTAAAAAAGAGTGAGACGCGAACCGAAGCAAAAATAAAAGCTGGGAAGAAACTTCTCCCAAAATTGTATACCTGCTATTTTGTAAGGCAATTTATACTTAGATCTGCCAATATAGCTGCTCCTCCGACATTAAATTTATTAGTGAAAATTTCTTTGTTAAACCTCTTTTAATTATTTCTTAGTTATTTATATCGTCCAGACATTCTTAGACGAATTTGAGTGCTGGGCCTCGCGATGTAACATTGCGCTTAATGTTGACAAAACGCATCATGTCACTTTTGCTCTCCGCCCTGGCCGTTCGCGTAGCCTTTACATTGATAGGAATAGGCTCAAGCACGAAGATAAGGTGACGTACCTCGGAGTTACCTTAGACCGTCGCCTTTGTTGGAAGGGACAAATTGATCGAGTTTGTGGATCAGCAAGAACAAAACTTGACAAAATGGACTGATCACAGGCACGGCCTGTGATTCGTCACTAAAAAGGGTGCAAACATGCATTACAAGGGCTCTCAGGAGGATGCTAGGGGTGAAGTGGCACCATTATGTAGAAAACCGAGTTATGTTCCAGGGCACGGGAGTGCCGACGGTAACGAAGACGATTTGCAAATCCTCAAGTCGATACCGGGAACGTTTGCTCACACATGCAAACCGTCTGGCAAGACATCTTGCAACACTGGCGTCTCCGCAGACGGCACCCGGTAGACTTATGGATTCTCGGCCGTGACAGACACGGTCGTCTTCTGTAATAACACATCTTGATTAACTTTTGACCGGCTATGACCACACCTGATTTGCTCAAGAATGGAGAACCCGTTACCCGCTTTTTTTGGGATCTTTAGAAATAATTCGTCAATACACGAAAACAAGGTCCATCCTTGTGTGGCGTGTTCAACAAACTATACAAAAAAATAAATAAATTATTGAAACAAATATATATACCTTTTTAGAGCTGATTATACTCTTCATATTTATTCTATTAGACAACATGGAAAATTATTTGTAGGAATTAATTCCGTTAGAACAGAAAAATTTATGAATATTAAAATTATTAATATTAATATTATTAATATTGTAATAATATTATGTATTATATTATTTATATTATAATTATATATTATATATTATATCACATTACTATTATAATAGTATTAATATTATAAATTTATTTTAAAAGGAGAATAATGTTCTTTATAATTAAATTTAAATAGTTTTATAAATATATTTATTTGTGATGTTAGTAATAAACTAAATATATAATATGTTTTCTTCAGCATATCTAAGCTTGTAATTGTAGATCAATATTTTCCAATATTTTTATTTGGGAGATTTTGACCGATATGGTTATATCAGATAATATCAGTTTTGGACACTAAGCTTAGATTCGGAAACTATTAGAAAATCATAAATAATTAAATTTTTTAAATGTTGGATTGTGTTGACCTTTTTGTAATAATTGTAGCTATTATATTACTCGAGGTCATACGTTGGTTATATTTTAATTTCGTCTATAACACAACGTTTTCTCCACTTAACTTTCATCACACCTGCACTCACTGGGGAGTGAACCCGACTACGATAGGACTATCTAGTTTCGCCTGCACGACACATCAGACTTATCAATTCCTCAATGTTACGATCAGAGAAACTTCGTTTTGCAATTGTGAGTTGCCAAACTTCATTGGTTTTAACATAGATGGAGTTCTGTCGTTAAAGCTTCTATTAGTGTGAGATAGTTTTAGTGTTTTGTCTGTTGAAAAACACATCGGTTTTTTCGATATGCACACTGGTAAATACAACAATAGTTGAAGATTGTTAATTGCTGAATTTTTTAGGGCGTGTAGATCCACTTTTATTTATGTTGGTTTGTGTTGACCTCTTTATAATAATTGTAGCTATTGTGAATACATTTTTTTGTGAATATACCATTATTTGATGTAATGAAAGTTAAAATAAGAACCACTTTGCGAAAAGTGAAAGTAAAATTACCTTTCATACCTTACCTTTCATATCCTTTATACCTAAATCTATTAATTTTCAATTATCTGTTCATTTTTAATAATCTTTATGCGATTAAAAAAAAACACTTTTTTCTATTGCAGGCATTTCAAATAACTACGCTTATACGAGAATATTCCGAAATTGCGAAAGCCATAAAGTGAACAAGTGAACAAGTCACGAAAAAAGTAATCATCTGTACAACTATCTTATATAAATAAAAACTTGTAACCAAATTATTAATAAATATATATTTAAAAAAAATGTTTCAATAATCCCATATTTCATGCCTCAATAGTATGTGTTGTAAAATATTTATTTGAATAATTATTTATTTAAACAGTATTTTAATGAAAACGTGAGCAACCCGAAGTTTTTATACCCTTATATAACACTATCTAAAACTCCTGATAATCAATCTCCACCGCCGTTTTGCTCTGCCTGGCAGAGACAAAGAAGGTAAACCAGACAACTTTCGGTATTAGGTTCACAGCAGAACAGGATATTGAAATACCCCTTGTTAAGGCCCACCCAGCAGCAGCGCAGGTTCCTTCACCAAAATGTAATCGACCTAATCAGATAGCCGTATGAAATGGGTTATAATCTGATTACATCCAACAAGCGAGGCAACTGATCATAAAGTGGTTAAAAAGATATTTATTATTATAAAAAACTAAAGTAGGGAAAGCCTCCCAACACCGAAGAATAGATACACAAAGAGATAGTGCCGGAGTGGCGACATCACACGTTGGGGAACCGGGGGACTTGATACAGGCTAATTTTGAGAAGTTTTTTAAGGTGGTTTTATATTAGTCAATAACCTTAGTGCAGTTGAGTGTTCAAGTGGGCCATGCCTGCTTAGCTTGTCATGACAATTGAAACGCGAAACTTGTGATTGCAGCGAAAAATTTAGCTTTATTTTTTGGCGACGAAGCGACGAAAGGGAGTTTGCTCAATGAGGTTCATATAACAACTGACTTTTAATTTCAATATATAAACGCTTAAGCCTAACTTAACGAAGGGGGCGAGAGACGGGGCGAATTCGCGAGAGCGATTAAATCTTTATTGTGCTCCCGCTCCCGCCTTACACTATTCAACAAATAAAAAACGCAAAGTGCGCGAACACCGCCCCCTCTGAAGGACCGCCAGCCTATGGACCGCTCGCCGATACGTCGCATCCTTCGTCCTCACGATCAAACATCTTCTGATGTATTGTCTTATATACAAGACAAAACTAAAGCCGATTGTAATAGTGTAAAGGTGGAAAAGTATAAGTTTTCTTATGCTAGAGACATATTATCTTTCAAAATAACTGTCCCTAACGAGCTTTTTGAAGCCATAAGCTCGGGCGACTTTTAGCCAGATAATATGGTTGTAAAAGAGTTCGAGGCTAAGACAAAAATGAAGGAGCGGCTCAGCAGATGACTTCAGCAAACCCTCAAATGTTGCTAAGATCAGCAGCTAAAAATGAATCGGTAGCCGAACAATCCTTAACAGAATGCATCCAAGTGGTTTCACAATTGGGGGATCCACCTATCTCTCAAAATGTAGCTTCACCACCAGAAGGGACTACTGAGTCCGGACAACCTGCTCAAGTTGGTTTTCCAGAAACAATTTCTGATTCAACAAAATCCCTTTCAGTAGTTCCACTAAGGAAACAAATTTTCGTTTCTCGGCTTTCCCCTGATCAAACATCTTCTGATGTATTGTCTTGTATACAAGACAAAACTAAAGCCGATTGTAATAGTGTAAAGGTGGAAAAGTTTAAGTTTTCTTTTGCTAAAGACATTTCATCTTTCAAGAGAACTGTCCCTAACAAGCTTTTTGAAGCCTTGCGCTCGGGCGACTTTTGGCCGGATAATATGGTTGTAAAAGAGTTCGAGGCTAAGACAAAAAAGAAGGGGCCCGTGGGAGTAAAACTTCCTAGTCGAGGCCAAACCAGTGTACCAATTTCAATTTCAAAAAACTAACTTCTAACCTCCTTATTTCCTATCAGAATGCAAGAGGCTTGCGTAGCAAGCTCACTAAATTGTACTCTGATAGCCTTTCCTTTGCATCTCATATTATTGTTAAAGCCGGAGATAGTTTTCCAGGTAAGTACACAATATATAGGTATGACCGTGCCTCTAGACTTAATTGGAGTTGATTAAAACCTCCCGTCAGAGAAGGAAGTTATCGCTTCTTGGTAGCTCCGCCGTTTTCTGAACTTCCTGATTATTTAAATCACCTTTCCGTTATTAAGTCTGTTGCAAATAAGCTTTCCGATAGGGATCAGTTAGTAGTTCTAGGTGATTTTAATATACCTGCAGTTACCTGGTCCACTGAGGATGGATCTCAATGTCTTATTACCTATAGCAGAGCATGATTTTATTGACGGCCTGCTTGACTTACCTTTATCTCAAATGAACCATGTTCGAAATTAACTAGGTCGCCTACTTGATTTGTGTTTTGTATCAAATCCTGAAGGTGTGTTTCTGTCCAGAGTAGCACCACTCACGCAACCTGAAGATCCATATCGAACTTACATTTGACACGGGTAGAGTTATAGAAGAAAATTCAGAAAAATCATTGTTTTCGCAAGGCAGACTTTCTGAGGCTAAATAATTTTATTTCTGACTTTAATTGGTCTGATCTTTACTTATGCAATAATATGTCCGATGCAGTTAATGTTTTTTACACTGCAATAAACTCATTTTTTAATTCCTGTGTTCCTTGGTACTATCCGTCAATTTCTAATAAACCACCTTGGTTTAGCAAAAAGTTGACACACTTAAGAAATGTAAAGTCCAGACTTTTTAGGAAATATAAAAATACCGGTTCTCAATCTGTTTTAACTAGATATTTAAGTGCTCGGTCAAGATTTACCGTGCTTAATGCTCAGTGTTATAATAGTTACTTAAATTGTTGTCACGACCCGATACAGTTTTATAACTTCGTTAACACCAAGCGTAAATCTAATTTATATCCTTCCTCGCTGTCGTTCGAAAACATGACGGCAACCACAGATCAGGCAATAGCCGATTTATTTGTCCATTTTTTCAAACTACATACTCTACTTTAGCTTATTCATCACAGCCTTATTCTTACACCATATCCAAGTCAAACCTCATATTCTGTCCCACTTTAACAGAAAGTTCTCTTCTTTTGGATCTTCTTCGTATTAAGGCTATTCCTGGGTGCATGCTTAGGTATGGGGCTAAGGCCCTGTGCAAACCTCTTCACAAGTTGTTAACCTTATCTCTAGAAACTTCCCAATTCCCAAATTTTTATAAGGAATCTTTTGTTATTCCTCTTTTGAAACAAGGTTAGAAGCCAGTAGCTACAGAGGTATTTCTAAGTTGTCAGCTATTCCTAAGCTTTTTGAAAAAATCATTACTCCTCATTTGCACCACCTTTGTTGATCAATCATTTCTCTGTGTCAACACGGGTTTTTTAAACGTAGATCCACAACAACAAACCTTCTAGAGCTTACTACATTTGTTATAAGGGGCTTCAATAGTAGTTTTCAAACAGACGTCATTTACACTGACTTTAGTAAAGCATTTGACTCTGTAAATCACTTACTTTTTGTTCAAACTTGACCTGTTAAGTTTTCCGTTGATCTTCTTAGATGGATCCAAGTTATCTGAATGGCAGGTCACAATGGGTCCTTTTTAAAAATTCAATTTCTAAAATTCTGGGTCTGTTACTTCTTACATTATTTATTAACGATCTTCCATCAATTATAAGTCATTCTCGCGTACTTATGTAATATAACATAAGGATATTTTCTGCCATTTAAACCAAGTGCAAGCAGGTGACTTTTTATCGGGCCAATCCGAAATACGCGACTTGGCAGCGCCTTGGATAGAATAACTCTTGTAAACGATCTTGGCGTTCTCTTGGACCAAAATCTAAATCTAATCTCAATACGAAATAATATTTATTTCGTATTGAATCTGTACAAAAATATTTCCTTCTTTTTGCTTTACGGCGCCTAAACTGGGATGCAAATCTTAACTTACCTTCTTATTCTAGTAGACTTCTGTTGATTCATTTACCCTCCCTAGCCAACCGTAGAACGATGCTTGGTACTATCTTCATTTATAACCTTATACATGGTGATATTGACTGCCCCGACTTGGTAAGTCGGCTAAACTTTTCTGTGCCAAGTAGATTAACTAGAAATTATATTCCCCTAATTTTAAATCATTGTAGATCTAACTATGCCTTGCATGAGCCTTTGAGAGTATTATGTTCTGACTATAATAGAATTTATCCTGTAATCTCAAATCTTGACTCTCTGCCGCTCCTAATACTAGCTTCATTGGCACAAAATTGATCTTACTATTACTTTTTTCCCCGGTCTTTGACCTATATTTTCTTATCTCGCGTCTATCTCGCGAATCGTGCCGTACAATACACCGCTGCGCCCCTCGGTCGGTTGGGCGGGTAAGTGGGACGTGGGATTCCGCGCGACAAAAAAAAAAATTTACATTTACGTACGAGCGACTAATCCCCTGCCAGCGGCGTTCCTGAGCAGTCTTAGGTATACAACGTTTTAAGATATAAGTGATAACATTAAATAAAGAACCACTTATTAAAACCACATTAAAACGAAAGTGCTTAAAAAAACCAACAAAACACAACGAAAAGCCGAATGAACTGTGCGGAAAACAGAACATCCAATCGAGAATGTGTGGGAAGCAATGCTCCAATGAATTGTAGGCTCCGGAGGACGGCAACAGCAAATTAAAAAAGAGTGAGACGCGAACCGAAGCAAAAGTGTGCCGACGGTAACGGAGATACCGGGAACGTATGCTCACACATGCAAACTGTCTGGCAAGACATCTTGCAACACCACTGGGTCGACGGCGTCTCCGCAGACGACACCCGGTATCTTATGGATTCTCGGCCGTGACAGACACGGTCATCTTCTGTAATAACACATCTTGATTAACTTTTGACCGGCTAAGACCACACCTGATTTGCTCAAGAATGGAGAACCCGTTACCCGCTTTTTTAGGGATCTTTAGAAATAATTCGTCAATACACGAAAACAAGGTCCATCCTTGTGTGGCGTGTTCAACAAACTATAAAAAAAAAAAATAAATTATTGAAACAAATATATATACCTTTTTAGAGCTGATTATACTCTTCATATTTATTCTATTAGACAACATGGAAAATTATTTGTAGGAATTGATTCCTTTAGAACAGAAAAATTTAAGAATATTAAAATTATTAATATTAATATTATTAATATTGTAATAATATTATATATTATATTAATTATATTATTATTATATATTATATATTATATCATATTAATATTATAATAGTATTAATATTATAAATTTATTTTAAAAGGAGAATAATGTTCTTCATAATTAAATTTAAATAGTTTTATAAATATATTTATTTGTGATGTTAGTAATAAACTAAACATATAATATGTTTTCTTCAGCATATCTAAGCTTGTAATTGTAGATCAATATTTTCCAATATTTTTATTTGGGAGATTTTGACCGATATGGTTATAAAGAAAATATATCAGTTTTGGACACTAAGCTTAGATTCGGAAACTATTAGAAAATCATAAATAATTAAATTTTTTAAATGTTGGATTGTGTTGACCTTTTTGTAATAATTGTAGCTATTGGATTACTCGAGGTCATACGTTGGTTATATTTTAATTTCGTCTATAACACAACGTTTTCTCCACTTAACTTTCATCACACCTGCACTCACTGGGAAGTGAACCCGACTACGATAGGACTATCTAGTTTCGCCTGCACGACACATCAGACTTATCAATTCCTCAATGTTACGATCAGAGAAACTTCGTTTTGCAATTGTGAGTTGCCAAACTTCATTGGTTTTAACATAGATGGAGTTCTGTCGTTAAAGCTTCTATTAGTGTGAGATAGTTTTAGTGTTTTGTCTGTTGAAAAACACATCGGTTTTTTCGATATGCACACTGGTAAATACAACAATAGTTGAAGATTGTTAATTGCTGAATTTTTTAGGGCGTGTAGATCCACTTTTATTTATGTTGGTTTGTGTTGACCTCTTTATAATAATTGTAGCTATTGTGAATACATTTTTTTGTGAATATACCATTATTTGATGTAATGAAAGTTAAAATAAGGACCACTTTGCGAAAAGTGAAAGTAAAATTACCTTTCATACCTTACCTTTCATATCCTTTATACCTAAATCTATTAATTTTCTATTATCTGTTCATTTTTAATTATCTTTATACGATTAAAAAAAAAACTTTTTTCTATTGCAGGCATTTCAAATAACTACGCTTATACGAGAATATTCCGAAATTGCGAAAGCCATAAAGTGAACAAGTGAACAAGTCACGAAAAAAGTAATCATCTGTACAACTATCTTATATAAATAAAAACTTGTAACCAAATTATTAATAAATATATATTTAAAAAAAATGTTTCAATAATCCCATATTTCATGCCTCAATAGTATGTGTTGTAAAATATTTATTTGAATAATTATTTATTTAAACAGTATTTTAATGAAAACGTGAGCAACCCGAAGTTTTTATTCCCTTATATAACACTATCTAAAACTCCTGATAATCAATCTCCACCGCCGTTTTGCTCTGCCTGGCAGAGACAAAGAAGGTAAACCACACAACTTTCGGTATTAGGTTCACAGCAGAACAGGATATTGAAATACCCCTTGTTAGGGCCCACCCAGCAGCAGCGCAGGTTCCTTCACCAAAATGTAATCGACCTTATCAGATAGCCGAATGAAATGGGTTATAATCTGATTACATCCAACAAGCGAGGCAACTGATCATAAAGTGGTTAAAAAGATATTTATTATTATAAATAACTAAAGTAGGGAAAGCCGCTCAACACCGAAGAATAGATACACAAAGAGCTAGTGCCGGAGTGGCGACATCACACGTTGGGGAACCGGGGGACTTGATACAGGCTAATTCTGAGAAGTATTTTAAGGTGGTTTTATATTAGTCAATAACCTTAGTTCAGTTGAGTGTTCAAGTGGGCCATGGCTGCTTAGCTTGTCATGAGAATTGAAAAGTTTTAATACAAAACTTAACAAACGCGAAACTTGTGATTGCAGGGAAAAATTTAGCTTTATTTTTTGGCGACGAAGCGACGAAAGGGAGTTTGCTCAATGAGGTTCATATAACAACTGACTTTTAATTTCAATATATAAACGCTTAAGCCTAACTTAACGAAGGGGGCGAGAGACGGGGCGAATTCGCGAGAGCGATTAAATCTTTATTGTGCTCCCGCTCCCGCCTTACACTATTCAACAAATAAAAAACGCAAAGTGCGCGAACACCGCCCCCTCTGAAGGACCGCCGTCTTCAGCATGCCACAGGCAGCACCGCCAGCCTATGGACCGCTCGCCGATACGTCGCATCCTTCGTCCTCACGATCAAACATCTTCTGATGTATTGTCTTATATACAAGACAAAACTAAATCCGATTGTAATAGTGTAAAGGTGGAAAGTATAAGTTTTCTTATGCTAAGAGACATTTCATCTTTCAAAATAACTGTCCCTTACGAGCTTTTTGAAGCCATAAGCTCGGGCGACTTTTGGCCAGATAATATGGTTGTAAAAGAGTTCGAGGCTAAGACAAAAATGAAGGGGCGGCTCAGCAGCTGACTTCAGCAATCCCTCAAATGTTGCTAAGATCAGCAGCTAAAAATGAATCGGTATCCGAACAATCCTTAACAGAATGCATCCAAGTGGTTTCACAATTGGGGGATCCACCTATCTCTCAAAATGTAGCTTCACCACCAGAAGGGACTACTGAGTCCGGACAACCTGATCAAGTTGGTTTTCCAGAAACAATTTCTGATTCAACAAAAGGAAAAAAATTTTCGTTTCTCGGCTTTCCCCTGATCAAACATCTTCTGATGTATTGTCTTGTATACAAGACAAAACTAAAGCCGATTGTAATAGTGTAAAGGTGGAAAAGTTTAAGTTTTCTTTTGCTAAAGACATTTCATCTTTCAAGAGAACTGTCCCTAACGAGCTTTTTGAAGCCATATGCTCGGGTGACTTTTGGTTGTAAAAGAGTTCGAGGCTAAGACAAAAAAGAAGGGGCCCGTGGGAGTAAAACTTCCTAGTCGAGGCCAAACCAGTGTACCAATTTCAATTTCAAAAAACTAACTTCTAACCTCCTTATTTCCTATCAGAATGCAAGAGGCTTGCGTAGCAATCTCACTAAATTGTATTCTGATAGCCTTTCCTTTGCATCTCATATTATTGTTAAAGCCGGAGATAGTTTTTCCAGGTAAGTACACAATATATAGGTATGACCGTGCCTCTAGACTTAATTGGAGTTGATTAAAACCTCCCGTCAGAGGAGGAATTCAATACCATTGAATTTATTTGTGTAAAATTATCGCTTCTTGGTAGCTCCGCCGTTTTCTGAACTTCCTGATTATTTAAATCACCTTTCCGTTATAAAGTCTGTTGCAAATAAGCTTTCCGATAGGGATCAGTTAGTAGTTCTAGGTGATTTTAATATACCTGCAGTTACCTGGTCCACTGAGGATGGATCGAATGTCTTATTACCTATAGCACAGCATGATTTTATTGACGGCGTGCTTGACTTATCCTTATCTCAAATGAACCATGTTCGAAATGAACTAGGTCGCCTACTTGATTTGTGTTTTGTATCAAATCCTGAAGGTGTGTTTCTGTCCAGAGTAGCACCACTCACGCAACCTGAAGATCCATATCGAACTTACATTTGACACGGGTAGAGTTATAGAAGAAAATTCAGAAAAATCATTGTTTTCGCAAGGCAGACTTTCTGAGGCTAAATAATTTTATTTCTGACTTTAATTGGTCTGATCTTTACTTATGCAATAATATGTCCGATGCAGTTAATGTTTTTTACACTGCAATAAACTCATTTTTTAATTCCTGTGTTCCTTGGTACTATCCGTCAATTTCTAATGAACCACCTTGGTTAAGCAAAAAGTTGACACACTTAAGAAATGTAAAGTCCAGACTTTTTAGGACATATAAAAATACCGGTTCTCAATCTGTTATAACTAGATATTTAAGTGCTCGGTCAAGATTTACCGTGCTTAATGCTCAGTGTTATAATAGTTACTTAAATTGTTGTCACGACCCGAGACAGTTTTATAACTTCGTTAACACCAAGCGTAAATTTAATTTATATCCTTCCTCGCTGTCGTTCGAAAACATGACGGCAACCACAGATCAGGCAATAGCCGATTTATTTGTCCATTTTTTCAAACTACATACTCTACTTTAACTTATTCATCACAGCCTTATTCTTACACCATATCCAAGTCAAACCTCATATTCTGTCCCACTTTAACAGAAAGTTCTCTTCTTTTGGATCTTCTTCGTATTAAGGCTGTTTATTCGCCAGGGCCCGCTGGTATTCCTGGGTGCATGCTTAGGTATGGGGCTAAGGCCCTGTGCAAACCTCTTCACAAGTTGTTAACCTTATCTCTAGAAACTTCCCAATTCCCAAATATTTCTAAGGAATCTTTTGTTATTCCTCTTTTGAAACAAGGTTAGAAGCCAGTAGCTACAGAGGTATTTCTAAGTTGTCAGCTATTCCTAAGCTTTTTGAAAAAATCATTACTCCTCATTTGCACCAACTTTGTAGATCAATCATTTCTCCGTGTCAACACGAATTTTTTTAACCTAGATCCACAACAACAAACCTTCTAGAGCTTACTAAATTTGTTATAAGGGGCTTCAATAGTAGTTTTCAGGGCTTTTCGCCGGCTGTCTTAAGTTTAAGGCTCTATCTTTAGAATTGATTCAGTTGCTATCGGTTATAAGCAAAATGCAGCAGACGACTGAGATCTGTATTCAAGTTGTCGAGCCCAAATGTCTTGCGTGGAACCGGAGCCGGATTAGAGTACGCGGTGTGTTTCTACGTGCGGCTAAATTCTTCTAAATTTTCAATTACTGCACCCATCCTGCCACTATTAGCAGGATTGAAATTGCTAAGGCGGAATAGGCAGCGCTTTGATAGTGCGGCACAATGTCAAGTTGATGAGGTATGTTTGATGATCATTTTCTTTTAGACCTTGTTGTCCGTTAACCGCGCTTGTAAACAAGCTTAGGGTGCTTATGCACTCGTTGGTATTCCTCTAGGGGTCAGCCGCATTAAGCCAGTTCTTTTAAGGTGTATTGTGGAAGGTCGTCTATTGCTGATAGCTTGGAGATCCCTTGGATGATGGGTCGAAAAAAAGAAGAGTTTACAATATTTCTGGGTGCTGTGGGAAGATGAATAGCATCATAAATTGTGTTGAGTAAGTCTCAGGCGCCACTAGTTTCTTACGGACTCTGGGTGGGCCTAAAAAACAGTTACTCGCACAAACGAAATTGGTCGTAGTGAATAGCTTGACTCTTACTACGGCGGCTCAGGAGTCTTCACATGCTAAAAATAACATCTTACCAAGTCGCTAACCAATTCCAAATACTTCTACGCCAGCATTAAAGAATGGGCGTGCTTGGGTGACTCGCTCCACAGGAAAGTTTCTGTTTCATCAACCAACCCTTGCTCTTCACACCTTACACAGCTCTGGATGATGTTCCTCGCTAAGTCGTCTGCGTCTTCACAGAGAACGGTCGTGTTTTTGTTTTGCGCTCCGAATTTTCATTTTCTTATTAAAACCACCGGGGTTTACTTAAATCTTTTAAACGTTTCTACACCTTTAAGTGTTTTCTAACAACTTTCCGTTCGCTTCGCGAGTGCATCGTGATTAACTTGTGTTTAGTAAACAAAAAGTTTTTATCATAATTTAATTCGGTGCTGGTTTGTTGTTATTGTGTTCCATTGCCCCTCTTTTCAGTCTTTCTCTTCGTCGTTGAGCGCTGTTGGAACGGCACGCACTCCAACGGTCATATCTCTCAGAGGTGTTTTATACCGGAGTTAATCGGTTAATAATCCCGCTCTCTCTCTCTCTTTTCGTTTCTATATCGTTTCGTGGTGCCTAACATCAAAGTTATTCGGTGTTTTGCTCCCGCTCTGTCGCTCTGCTTGATCTCTCAGTAAAAAGTTATTGAGCGCTTTCGTTATTTTTGTCCGCTATAGTGCACAGTGGTCCGCGGTCAGTGAAAATGGCTTTCTGTTCGTTAAAAAATTGCAAGAAAGTTATCTCGGCTGGACAGCAAAGTATTCCCTGCCATACATGTGATAAAATTTATCACGCAAAGTGTCTTGGCTATTCTGGCCTGGTTCGTGATGCCATCGATAAGAGGAGTGGCCTACGCTACTACTGCGATGAATGCATTGTATACGAGAACCAGGCAATAACTATTAGGCGGCTCACAAAAAGCAGTGTTACGGAATTAATCCGGAACTGCCGTAAAAATACGGACCTGCTCGTGGCGCTTGAATCTATGCTCACTAGCCGCATGCTAGCTGAGCCCGATTCCCCAAAGCGCAAAAAAGTCGCGGTCGGTGGGCATTCTATGGCAGGTGCTGTGCAACCTGCTGCCCGCGATTCGACTCCAGCTCAGCTGCCAATCTTAGGCGCCACTCAAATGGTACTAAGATCGGGGGCAAAAAGTGATTCGGTATCCGAAGTTGCTGGAATCGATGTGGCTCCGCTAGGTACTTCCGCTCTGTCCGATCAAAATAAAGTAGTGGCCCCAACACCTCATGTAGACTTAACGTCCGGATTACCGGCCGATACTGGTAGTACAGATACAAATTCTGTAGTACCAAAAAGGGTTACATGTGTTGTAACAAAAACGGTTACTTGTGTTCGGGTGCCCCAGCTAAAACATGTATTTGTTTCACGGCTCGCCCCTGACCTCTCATCACTGGATATTACGGCTTATATCCGTAACAAAATCCAAGTTGATGATTTGAAGGTCGAACAATTTAAATTTTCTTATGCTAGGAAAGTATCATCATTTAAGATTGGTATTCCTTGTGCTCTTTTTGCATCTGTGTGTTCCACCAGTTTCTGGCCCGAGGGCATATTTGTAAAAGAGTACGAAGCTAAGAGAAAAAATAATAGTTCAGGGGAAATGGAAAATACCATTAAAGAACCATCCCCAGCGCCCTCCACATCCTCTTCTGTCCCAAAAAACTAGCCTCCTCTTTTCTTCTTTGCTATCAGAATACAAGAGGCTTACTTAGTAAGCTGACTAAATTGTATTCGGATAGTTTTTCTTTCCCATATAATATTATGGTATGTACAGAGACCTGGTTAAGGCCGGATATTCTTAGCTCCGAAATTCTCTCGGGTAAGTACACAATTTATAGGCTTGATCGTCAGTCCAGACGGGGAGGTGGAGTCCTGATTGCTGTTGACTCCACCTTTTCGTCTGAATTACTGACTTTCGAAGAATTTTATGACATCGAATTCCTAGGTATAAAATTATCGTTTCCCGGTAGTTTTGTATATATTACTTGTTCATATATCCCACCATCATCTGAGTTCCCTATTTACGCAAATCACCTTTCCGTTATTCAGTCCATTTCCAAAAAACTGTCAGATCGAGATCAGCTAATAGTATTGGGTGATTTTAATATACCTAGTGCGACATGGTCCCCTGACGAAAACTCTAACATTTTACTTCCTTTAGCGCAGCATGACTTTATTGACGGCTTGCTTGACATTGCGCTATCCCAAGTGAACCATGTTAAGAACTCCTTAGGACGTTTACTGGACTTGTGTTTTGTTTCAAATTCAGAAGGCGTTTGCCTATCAAGAACGTCACCACTTACACAACCGGAAGATCCTTATCATCCAACTCTAGAGCTGACTGTAGATACAAGAACAGAGCTGAATAAAAAATCCGAAAAGTCGGTTAAACGAATCCGCTGCTTCCGTAAGGCAAACTTTTATCTTTTAAATACTTTTATATCCGGCTATGACTGGTCCGAATTTTATTCATGCACTAACGTGGCTAAGGCCGTCAATATCTTTTATAATGCATTGAATTCCTTCTTTTATCTGTGTGTTCCGTTATACTATCCGTCAATTTCAAATAAACCTCCGTGGTTTAATAAAGAGTTGTCCCACCTAAAAAATATTAAGTCCAGACTTTTCAATAAATTTAAAATGTGCGGTTCACAATCTGCCTTCTCTCGGTACCTAAGGGCTCGGTCAAATTTTATCGTGCTAAACGCCCGGTGTTATAAAAGCTATTTGACTCGTTGTAGGGTCCAATTTTCACAAGATCCAAAACAGTTTTATAATTTTGTTAACACTAAGCGTAAATCAGCCTGTTACCCTGCATCACTATCATTTGAAAACTCTACGGCAAATTCTGATCAGGCAATTGCCGATCTATTTGCCCAGTTTTTCCAGACAACATATTCTGTTTCATCCCGTCCAAATCCGTCTTATTCAAATGCCATACCCAAGTCGAACTTGATTTTTAAGCGAAAGTTAAGCGAAAAGTTAAGCGAAAGCTGCCTTCTTTTGGATCTCCATAAAGTTAAGCCTGTCTATTCACTGGGTCCGGACGGAGTTCCAGGCTGCGTGCTGAGGTACTGTGCTGAAACTCTGTGTAGACCTCTGTAGAAATTGTTTACCTTGTCTTTAAAAACATCTCATTTCCCTCTTATTTGGAAGGAGTCATTTGTCATTCCCCTTCATAAGAAAGGAAATAAATGCAATACAAGTAATTACAGAGGCATATCCAAATTATCCGCCATCCCAAAGCTTTTCGAAAACACTATTACACCCCATTTGCAACATCTTTGTAGATCGATTATATCTCCATGTCAACATGGATTTATAAGGCGAAGATCTACGACGACAAACCTCTTGGAGCTAACGTCTTTTGTAATAAATGGCTTTAGAAAGAACATGCAGACTGACGTAGTTTACACTGATTTTAGTAAAGCGTTTGATTCAGTAAATCACTCGCTTCTTGTATTAAAGCTAGACTTATTAGGGTTTCCATGTGATCTTCTAACATGGATCTCAAGTTATCTGAGTGGTAGGACTCAACGAGTCCTCTTTAAAAACTCGATCTCTGATTTGATCCGAGTTACTTCGGGCGTCCCACAAGGAAGCCACCTTGGCCCACTTCTTTTTACTTTATTTATAAACGATCTCCCTCTAGTCTTGACAAAGTCGCGTGTCCTTATGTACGCAGATGACGTTAAGTTATGCCTGCAATATAACGAAATTTCTAGCATTTCAGACTTACAATCTGACCTAAACGCTTTTCAAACATGGTGTTGTGAAAATCTTTTGGATTTAAATAGCGCTAAGTGCAAAGTAATGACATTTTTTCGGGTGAACCCACAATATGCAACGTATACGCTGGGTGGTTGCGCGTTGTCTAGAATTATGCATGTTGATGACCTTGGCGTCCTCCTTGACCCTAAACTTAAGTTTTGTGACCATATTACTTCTATGGTGAATAAAGCCAGAGGAGTACTTGGATTTATTAAAAGGTGGTCAAAGGAATTCGATGATCCCTATGTTACAAAGACTCTGTTTATTTCACTAGTCCGTCCAATCCTGGAGTACTGTTCTCCAGTATGGAGTCCTCAGTATGGTGTACATATAGACCGGATAGAGTCTGTGCAAAAGAACTTTTTATTATTTGCTCTACGGGGTCTTAACTGGAATGCAAGCCTTATTTTATCATCCTACTCTAGTAGACTTCTCCTAATTAATCTACCATCCTTAGTAAACCGTAGAACGATGCTTGGCACAACTTTTATCTATAAACTTATTCACGGGGATGTGGAGAGTCCCGAGTTACTGGGTCGCATAAGCTTCTCCGTGCCTAATAGAATTACCAGGAACTATATTCCACTTACATTAAATATTTGTAGATCTAACTTTGATATGCATGAACCGTTTAGAGTACTGTGTAACGACTATAATAGACTATACCACATTATTTCTACTACCGACTCTTTGCCAAGCCTAAAATCATTAATTTTATCTTACTTAGCACAAAATTAGTATTAGTCTCGTACGTATTTCTAACTTAGTCTGTCCGCTTCTACATTGTGCTTTTAACTTCTCGCGATCTCGTTTTTACGCCTATTAGGCTCCGCGCGTAACAAGCACTGCTTGGTGTCGTAAGGGCCACTTGTTTGCGCTGATCATAGTGCATCAACGTCCGAAAAAGAAAAAAAAATGGCTTTATCGTTCCAACATTTTTGCCTCGTAACAGACTAAGAGCCTGAGCCCCGGAATGCATATATTCTTCGTGAATTTGCCGAAGAACTGTCTGTACAATTTGATCGATATACCGATTTTTCTAGTCTCTAATAAGAAAGGCAATAAATAGCTGTGTTTGCAGTTGCATATTTTTTGCCCGATTGTGATTTAAATCATAATCATCAACGAAATATGATAAAAAGTCATCAGCTTGAACCATTTATATTTAGTAAATTATTCCGGAAAAGTTACTTAAATCGGATTGTACGTTTAAATGCCAGGAAATATCCTTTTACTGCAGGCAAAATTTAACATCAGTCTGCGTACATAACTACGCGCGAATGATTTATAAGGGCAAGTTTTTGTATAAGAATAAAGTGACATAGGGATGATTGATTTCCAAAGAGCTACTTAGCGTGCAAATTAAATTTGAAAATATAAATTTTATTTTAAGGTCTTCACTTTATTGGTGCAGACCTTAATTCACTAACTCTTTATTACATCAAGACACTTTCACTTAAGATTATTTCTTATGACCGATCCCGGTTTCAATCCGAATAAGACTGACTCCTTAATTCTAAAATCTTCTCCAACGAACCTCGGCCAGAAGCTTTTCTTTTTTAAGCTTCTAGAACTTTGATTTTTGTTTAAAATAAAAGCTTATGTTGAAACTGTCGCATCTCGTTGTGAAATTAAATTATGCTGGCAGATGCAATTTTGATTGAAAATTGGAACGCAATACTTTTGGCTTTGAACGTGAGAGTTTGGCTTCGAACGGAAGCTGATGTTTACTTTACGATAGGTTTATTTATCTTAGCAGAACGGTCAAGCGCGGCCCTCGAAGTTAATGAAAAAGGCGAAGGCAGAATCATAAACAAAGGCAAAGGCAATGTAGTTGAGATTGAATTTAAAAATTTGTTTATTAATCCCATAAGTGGAACCGTTGGATAATTGAATTTAAAAATTTGTTTATTAATTCCATAAGTGGAACCGTTTCACGGGTTGGATAACTCTCCCCCTTCTAAAATGGATCGTCCCGATTCATTAAGGATTTCGTTTAAACGATCTCTTAATTCTGTTAAAAATATTTCTTCGTTAATAGGTTTTTCTAATTCTGACCGTTGTTTTTTGGTTACAAATATATGTAATGTATATGTATGTATCTATGGATATAGATATTTTGGTATTATTAATTTTTAATGAATGGATTTAAAATATTTATATTATCTAAAGAGAGTTCCGAGTTATTTGAAAATATATAATCGTATATTTCATAATTTTTGAAGTGGTTTCTAGTAATATATTTAAGAATTTTGTTGTCTAAATTGGTATATGAAATAGACTTCTGCATGAATGCACTCATTTGTAGCATAACAGATCTGTACAGTAGTATGGTGTTCTTAAAAATACTGCACTTATTCTTTACTGTACAGTATACTATATAGGCCAGAAGAAGATAGCACAACATTTTCAGTGTACTCACTTCGAGTGAGTACAGCATATGGTTGTAGTCTTCGTGAGTGAGTACAGCATTTGTCCTTTTTTAAACACGCTGTACAGCTTGTGTGTTGACAGTGTACAACTGTGCAGATGAGTGCAGTCAAAAATTGCCACCACTGAAGACATGGTAAATAAAATAATGTTCCTTCATTCCAATAGTAATAACTTAAATATAGATTCTTTAATACCATTTAATTGTTATAATTAGTTTTAATTAAAATATTAATAATTTCTAAAATCTTTATTTTATAATAAATACATTTGAAAAGACATGGTAAATAAAAAAATGTGCCTTCATTCCAATATTAATAACTTAAATATAGATTCTTTAATAACATAAAATAATTGTTATAATTAGTTTTAATTAAAATATTAATAATTTCTAATTCTAAATACAAATCAAATTTTTAATCGTATTCTTTCTATGACATACATACACACGAGATCTACATATATTTGTGTGTATGTACCAGTGATGAAATTTCACTCACTGTACAGTAAGTATACTGCACACCAAAACACTGTACAGTGCGTTGACTACTGCACACCAATTTTGCTGTACTCATCAACAGCTGTACAACTATGGAATGAGTGAGAACACTGTCAACCAAAACAGACAATACTACCCTACTCACTCACACCCAAATATACTGTGCAGAAAAAAAGTGTGCCCACTTCTAGACTAAGTGATTCATTTGTCGTTTTGGATGCATTCATGCAGAAGTCTAATATGAAAAGTTATTTATTGTGGTTGTACCGTTAAATGTTATTAAGAATGAATCACCTAATTCGGAGTTGTTGACGATGTTTTTACCATTTATTAAAATGGCACCATCTTGGATAATGTCTATTTTTTTATTTTGTTCTCTTATTTTTTTACAAATTGATTGTTCACCGTTTAATAGTCGGGTAAAACATGTTTTTTCTAAACTTAGAGTGCAATAGTTATTAAAGAGTTCTTTCTTAAATGTAGACATTTCATAATATGTATTTTCGCATTTTGCGACTTGATTACTTATTAATAATATTCCATCGATTTGGGAAATGGGTCGAGTGTAATATAATTCGCATCTATTATTTATTATTGGGTATTTTATATAAATTATTAAAAGTTTTTTATGTAATGCGATTTTGAACACAGAGATGTCCATTAAGTCAGCGATAATTACTGGCTTTTGCTCGTGTTTTAATATTTCTGAAGATATAAAATCTTCATTGTTTAAAATTTTGGTGTTGAAAACGTCAATTTTTGCAAGGGTGATAGTATCCATTAAATTTTGTTGATCAAATGTTATCAATCGTAAGCGATGTTTTCTTAGTGGTAAATCTTGATCAATAAAAACCTTTTTAAAATCTTCAGAGAGAGATTCTATTTCTGTGAACAATTTGTAATTAATAATATACTGTTTATTATTATTTTCAATTAAGTCATTGATATTATTTTGTACTTTTATGAAATCATCATGATCCGGAGTTCCAGCTAACCATTTCCACACGGTGCCTAACTCATTTATTCCTCTTTTTGTTCTAGCTAATATTAACTGGGATAAGATTAATTCGATTACTTCTAAGTCGTACTTTATTTCCCATTGTGACCTTTTATTTGAATCCTTTTTTATATTATCTGATTCTATATTAATTATTTCCTTATAAAAACTTAAATTAGTTACGTGGAATAAATCGTTGTAAGATTCATACGTAAGTACATCCTTGTTGTCTTTGAACAGAAAAAATTCATGGTTCAATTATTTCTGAACTGGCCGATATTATAATTGATAAAATATGTATTAAAGAACACATTTTCTGTAAGTTTAAAAAAAAAAGAATTTATTAATGCTTAATATTATCTTTGTGAATAATTCTGTTTCTACTGTTGATTATTATTTTATTAGGCATAACATCTTTAACTATTTGCTTCTTATATCTTGGTTTAAGTTTATTTAAGTTTATTTTATTATAAAGAATGTCAACAGGTTTTTGGTTTCTTGTGGAATGAATACTCTGATTATATTCCTGAGCGGCTCTTATTACGATTTCGGAATAGTCAGTTAAATTAAATTGTTCTTTTATGCAGCGAGCTAATTCTGTTAATGTCGAATGTGCCCTTTCCACTTGTCCGTTTGAGGTACTTTGCCTCGAGTCTGCGTAATGTAGAGTTACACCGCATCGTTGTGCAAAAGACTTAAATTGAGCCGAGGTAAAGCTCGGTTCGTTATCGGTCATAATTACTTTGGCTAGGGGAAAATGTTGAAGTAGTTCCATTACTTTATTTTCTATATTTAATTTATTCTGAATTTCTTTAACTACTAGGAATTTGGAGTACGCGTCAAAACAAGTTATAAAAGTTAAACTTTGCGCATAATATATATCAATGTGTAAATTTTCGCCTTCTTTAGTTGGGACTGGGGCTTCCCCAATTGGAATTTTAATAGGGTGTCTTTTATATTTGTTCTCATTGCAAATTTTACAATTTTGTATATATTCTTTTAGTTTTACAAATAGATTGGGCCAATAATATAATCTACTTATTTGCTTATGAATTTCGTCTAGTTCCCTATGAGCTCGATTGTGTGTTTCCTCTATTATTATAGCTCTATCTTCGGCGTTTTCTACGTCTTGTAGAAATAATTGCGTAAAAAGAAATTTGTTAGTAAAACTATTTCTTAAAGAAACTTGAATATGATATAAATCTTCTAAACTACAATGAATTCCAACCGTTATGTTAGGTGGAAGATACTCTCTTAATATGCTTATTAAATTCTCAACTGTATCATATTCGATTATGTGTCTTGTCTTGTCAAAAATGTCCAGTGACTCATGTATTGTATACCTCCGTTGTTAATAACAATTGTTGTTTAAATTGATTTAACGGTTTACGGGTCTCTTGTATTACATTTTCAAAACAACTTTCAGCTGAATGCTCTGTGTCTTGGTCTGAGTTTGACTGTTCAGAAACGTCTATATCGCTGTTTGTAATATTATTTATTTGTATTCGTGATAATGCATCGGCTACAACATTTGTTGTTCCGGGTTTGTATATAATTTTTGGGGTAAAACTTTCAATGAAAGAATACCATCTTTTCATCTCTACGTTTGGATTTTTATCCGAAATTGTGAACGATAAGGATAGATGATCCGTTTGTATTTCTATGCCAATTACTCCATATAAATAATTCCGAAGATTTTTTAAAGCCCATACTATAGCTAACAATTCTTTTTTATTTGTGGCATAAACTTGTTCCGTTTTTGAAATAAACGTAATTGGTTTATTATCTTGTGTTAGTACTGCCCCGATAGCTACGTCTGATGCGTCTGTAGTTAAAACAAATTTCTTACTATAATCTGGCTGAACTAATTCGACTTGTGCTATTAGATTCTCTTTTAGCTCGTTGAAAGCTTGTACAGCTGATTCGTCAAACTGTATTGAAACTTTAGTAGACATTCTTTTAGAAACCTTTCCATTTTCCCCTCCTAGATATTTTGTTAATGGTTTAGCAATTTTTGCATAGTTACGGACAAATTTTCTGTAATACCCTGTTAAACCTAGAAAACTTCGGAGTTCTCTAATATTACGTGGAATCGGATATTTTGTAAGTGTTTTTTCGGGATCCGTTTTAATTACATTATGAGAAACAATGTACCCTAGAAATGTGGTTTCTAATTTAAAGAATTTAGATTTTTCGAGAGAAATTTTCATATTTGCTCTTTGTAAAATATTAATTATTTTAATTAAATCAGCATAGTGTTGTTCAATAGTGTTTGAAAAAATAATTATATCGTCCATATAAGCATGGCAAGCTTGTCCTACTTGTTCTCTTAAGATATCATCCATAGCTCTTTGAAAAATTCTGGGTGCGTTTGTTAACCCGAAAGGCATTTGTAAAAATTCAAATTTTCCGTTATTAATAGAAAATTTGTTTTTTCAATATCTGAATCTTTCATTAAAATTTAGTGGAATCCAGATTCCAAATCAATTGTTGAGAAGTATTTAGCCTTTCCTAAATTAGCCAATATTACAGACGGGTCTTGCATCGGGTATCTGTCCGGTATAGTGTTTTCGTTTAGTTTTTTATAATCTATTACTAATCTATGTTTGAGACTGCCATCTTCATTTTGACCTTTTTTTGGTACCACTAACACTGGAGAATTATAAGGACTTCTACTAGGTCTTATAATATTTTCATTAAGCATTCTATTGATTTCCGTATTAACGAAATCTGATACTGATAAGGCATAAGGATATTGTTTACTATAAATTGCCCTGTCATTTTCGGTGTTTATTTCACTCCGAATATCGGTACGAAATGGAATTTGTAAATTTATTTTTGAGTGTTCCTCCTCGATTATGTCAATTATTTTCTTCTCCAGTACTTCTATTCGATTTGTACTGGTCATATTAATATTGTTCATTTTATTTCGCTTTTTTATTCTTTTGTTGACGGAAAAATCGACGTCGGGGTGTTTAGGATTTTTAGATCCTAAAACCAATAATTTTTTTGTTGACGGAATTTGAGCACGTCGGCGTGCTCAGGATTTGTTGATCCCTAACTATTTAATTTTTTGTTGACGGAAATTTCATCGTCGGCGCGTTCAGGATTTATTGATCCCAAACTATTTAATTTTTTGTTGACGGAAACTACATCGTCGGCGCGTTCAGGATTTGTTGATCCCAAACTTTTCTCGCTTCTTTCCACAAATATAGAATCTGTGTTTTCGAAACTTATATAATCAAAATAGTTTTTTAAAACAAATTCTTTTAATGGAAGAATTAAACTTGTTTCATTTTTTTCCCCACTATCGTAATATAATAACTTTTCTGTATTCCCTTTATACTCCAACACTCTCTTTTCAATATTTATAATTGCTCCGATTTTTATACCCTTGCAGAGGGTATTATAATTTCAGTCAAAAGTTTGCAACGCAGTGAAGGAGACATTTCCGACCCTATAAAGTATATATATTCTTGATCAGGATCACCTCCTGAGTTGATATAGCCATGCCCGTCTGTCTGTCCGTCTCTCTGTCCGTCTGTCTGTCCGTCTGCCTGTTTCTACGCAAACTAGTCTCTCAGTTTTAAAGATATCGAATTGAAACTTTGCACACAACCTTCTTTCCTTTGCACGCAGTATATATGTCTGAACGGCCGGGATCCGCCGACTATATCCTATAGCTGCCATATAACTGATTGATCGGAAATCCCATAACTTTGGTGTTTTTAAAGTTAGGAAGTTGGGATTTTCTATGAGTTTTATTTTTGGCCAATTAATCCGACCTACCGAATTTCATAAGGATCGGACGACTATATCCTATAGCCGCCATATAACTGATTGATCGGAAATGCCATAACTTTGGTGTTTGTAAAGTTAGGAAGTTTGGATTTTCTATGGGTTTTATTTTTCGCCAATCAATCCGACCTACCAAATTTCTTAAGGATCGGCTGACTATATCCTATAGCTGCCATATAACTGAACGATTGGAAATGCCATAACTTTGGTGTTTTTAAAGTTAGGAAGTTGGGACTTTTTATGAGTATTAAGAATACATCATATGAATAATTTTGAAGAATATAATTTACAGAATATTCTGCAAGGGTATATCAACTTTGGCTCCGTCCGAAGTTAGCTTTCCTTTCTTGTTCTTAATAATTTAAACCCAATTAATAGGTCAGATTCCAAACCTTCTATTTCATAGAACAAATGTCTTGTTCCAAATATATTTATATAATGGTAATATTTAATAATTGAATACCCATGAACTGTAGATACTTTTTTGTAAATTGATAATTCATTTTTATTCTCAAAAATTCCCTTCTTTATATAGCAAGCCGTGGCTCCCGTTTCTATTAAAATATTTAACTCTTTCTTAGTTTTTCTGTCCACTCTTTTTAGATAAGGCATTCCCTTGTAGGGGTCTGATCTAAAAAATGATCTTCATTGATATTATTTAATCTTGTTACCTTATTAGCAGGCTGATTAACTGTTCCTTCTAGTTCCCTTATTTGAGCTTGAGTTTGCTCTTTGGTTTGATTTGGACGATAATAGTTTGTGCGATTATTGTTTTGATAATAATTATTATTATATCTACCTCGATTATTATTTGACTGCCAATTATTTCTGGGCTTATTTTGAAATTGGAGCGATGAATCGACATCCATTGGCTCGACAGGTTGTTCTTTTTGATTGGTATTCTGATTATTATTTTGCCAAAAATTCTTATTCTGTGGCCAATTATTATTTTGATTATAATTCCAATTATTTCCGTTCCCTTTAGTATTAGTGTTTTGTTTGGAATTAAATCTTAAATTATTTCCCTGATTTTTATTTTCATTTTTAAAGCCATAGTATCTGTTTGCAAATTGAGCTCGGAAATTGTTTGACTCTAATTCCTAGACCTTTGCCAACGCATTGGGCAAGTCCGGTGGATTTAATGAGAAAAGGGTTTCTGCTATCGGACCATTTAATCCAGAGTTAAAAATTCGTAGAGCATTGCTCCTTATTGTTTTGTTTGTTTCTTTGGTAATTACGATATCTTTTCCGTATGTCATTATAGTTTTGTTTATTAGTTAAGTCATTTTTTTATTAACTTTATTATAGTATTCAGTAACTGTCATTCTACCTTGTCTAAGGATACTTAATTCGGACTCCAGAATATGGATTGGTCGTTTATCACTATATATAAAATCCAATCTAGATAAAATTCCTTGAAAATTTAGAATAGTGCCATGATTGGTAAGAGGGTCGTGGGCTGATCCCATGATTTTATTTCGTAAAATTGTTAACGCGATAAAATACTGCTGACTCTGAATTTTATAAAGGCTCATTGCAGTTTCTGCAGCTTCTCTCCAACCTACGTATTGTGTTGGTTCCCCTGTGAACTTCGGTAATGATTTGATTACTTCAAGAGTGGTTTCACATTTTATATTTGGGTCAACTTCTTGAATTTTATAGTCCTCTACTATGTTTGCGTCTGTAGCTAACTTTTCTTCCAAACCATCTATTTTGTTGCTTACTTTGCTCAATTGAACATTAATTAATCTGTTAATTAATTCCACAGTTAGGTTACCGGCTGTGGCTAAACCATCTGCAGAAAAATTAGTTGAACTTCCAGTTGCCATTGTTAAATTTAATTCACCGAAACTATCTATTAAATTTTCCAGATTGTTCTTTTTTATTCTCATTGTTATTTCATAAAAAATTTGCTTGTCTTAAATTAATTTTCTTTTCAACCCCTTATTTAAAATAAAATTATATTTATCCTCACGAGACTGTCCGGTGGGGTCTTCTTTCAGTTTATGCGATGTTCTTCTTGTTGTCGATAGAGATTACAAATTCCTTCAGTGTTGGCGAGGGATTGCCCTACAGCCCTTCCTTCCTGTCAATTTTTCTTTGGTTGGTTATTGGTTGTCTGATTATTTGCTTGTTGTTTTTGGTTGGTTTTGTAGTTTTATTTGTTTTAGCGGTTTTCGGATTTATTTTATCTTTTATAGTGTTCTTGATGTTTGAGATTTAGATCTTCAGTCCACCAACTAATCAACTTAATGGATTATTTCATTTATTGATTTCCATTACACGATCACTGTTTGGTGTTGGATGTTTTAATTTATCCAATAAAAATTTGAGTTCTTGGCTGCGCGAGTTCCGTTGTAAATTTAACTTTGTTTTTCATTAAATTTTTATTTTTGGAACTTTTTAATGACACAGCCCCACGTTGGGCGCCAATTAAAAACAAACAAATATAAATTTTATTTTTTAATTTCACTTTATTGGTGCAGACCTTAATTCACTAACTCTTTATTACATCAAGACACTTTCACTTAAGATTATTTCTTATGACCGATCCCAGTTTCAATCCGAATAAGACTGACTCCTTAATTCTAAAATCTTCTCCAACGAACCTCGGCCAGAAGCTTTTCTTTTTTAAGCTTCTAGAACTTTGATTTTTGTTTAAAATAAAAGCTTATGTTGAAACTGTCGCATCTCGTTGTGAAATTAAATTATGCTGGCAGATCCAATTTTGATTGAAAATTGGAACGCAATACTTTTGGCTTTGAACGTGAGAGTTTGGCTTCGAACGGAAGCTGTTGTTTACTTTACGATAGGTTTATTTATCTTAGCAGAACGGTCAAGCGCGGCCCTCGAAGTTAATGAAAAAGGCGAAGGCAGAATCATAAACAAAGGCAAAGGCAATGTAGTTGAGATTGAATTTAAAAATTTGTTTATTAATTCCATAAGTGGAACCGTTTCACGGGTTGGATAACTTGCACGTCGCTTAAACTTTATAAAAATAATTTTTAAAGATTTGTCCTGCGACTCAATTCACGAGTCAAGTTCCCGAAAAAGATGTGATTTACAGAGACAAATGCTTAACTTGCTTAATCGAACTGAAAATTTATGTGAATATTTCTTATTCAAGTCCGAAAATATGAACCAAACTCTAGAATGATATTATTAAGTAAAATATATTTTTTATGTAAGAAAGGTGAAAAAAGTGATAAAAAAAACATGACATTTTGTTCAAATACCTCAAAAAAATTTTTTTTTTTTTTTTTTATATTTTATTCTTATTTATTGGATCTTCTCTATTACTTAAGAGGCTAACAATAAGTTTTCAAGTTTTTTAGTTTGTAAGTGTAGTAATTTATAAGCTCATTGTCGAGATATCTTGTTACAGAACGGAAGTTGTCTTCGTTGTTAACCTGGAGTTTTGTATCTAATATGTTTCCTCTTTTTAGGGTATTGATATAGAAGTGGTTAGGCCCGATTACTTGTTTAAGCTTATTAATTCGCCAAGTATGGCAAATTTGTTTTCGGATGATCGTGTGTTGCCTAAAGTTTTCGGTACTTTTGGCCAATTTGAGTTTACGTTTTTTTGTGGACTAAGCTTTCTTTTTATTTGTACATACCGATCGATCCCCGTCTGTACGAGAGTATTATTCGTAAGAGGGTCAGTAGAGCAAAGTTTTACTTGTGGTGTTGAGATAGGCCACTGGGTAGCCGAAGACGTTAAAGTTGTTGTTGTCGTTGACGTTGCTGTTGTAAAAGAGGGTACAGTGCTGGTGGGCGCACAAGCCAAAGTAGTCGGTGCATCGATGAGAGAGAGAGGTGACGGGCATTGTGAACTCCACGACTGAGTAACGGCAGCGCTGCTTGAGCATAAAATCGCTGGTGACAGTGAGCGGGCTCTTTCGGTAGCGTTCAGTGACGTTAATTTTGTTGTTGCCTCCGATGAGTCAATTGAAATGTAAGCATTGTTCCGTGCAGAAGACAGCCCTCGTGCGTCTAGTTGTATTTGTTGCCGATCGCGACTTGGCTTCGTGGCTTTACCGGTTGCACTTGTTAATATTTTATTTGCGTTCGACATTTTTAATTGATTTTGATTAGCTAGATCGGTTTTAAATTTAGTTTTAATCACAAGGAGATGTTGACCTTGGGATATGGCATTGCTGCCAGCGTCTTTTCGCTATTTTTCTTAGTTTTGGTGGTCACTTTGTAGATTTTTAGAAGTCTTTCAGCAGGGCGAGCAAAAGGACACGTCTACGCGGTTCGGTGGTTCTTTCATATCATATCCAAAACATTCAATTTTCAACTATTTCGGTCCGAGTCATGTTCATATTCTTAGAAAATATGTTACTATCAAAGGAAAAAAAATTTATGATTTCAGATCAAACCTGCGACCTCCAGGTTGCCCGCAAGGGGTCAACTCTGATGGCGATCGTCAATGGACACCAGCCTCTAACTCCCCCAATTCGGGCGGAAATGACTTACCAAAATTTGAAAGTGTAGTTCAAAATAGAAATCAACTACCCTCCAAGTTTAAACAAATTTGAATTATTTTTTCTCTTAGAAAAAAAACATAACGAAAAACACTGGGATTTCGGCCTCCTAAACTGGTTTTCCGCCTTAAGAACTATTTTTGAAGCCCTTTATCAGGTTGTTCTTTTTGATTGGTATTCTGATTATTATTTTGCCAAAAATTCTTATTCTGTGGCCAATTATTATTTTGATTATAATTCCAATTATTTCCGTTCCCTTTAGTATTAGTGTTTTGTTTGGAATTAAATCTTAAATTATTTCCCTGATTTTTATTTTCATTTTTAAAGCCATCTGTTTGCAAATTGAGCTCGGAAATTGTTTGACTCTAATTCCTAGACCTTTGCCAACGCATTGGGCAAGTCCGGTGGATTTAATGAGAAAAGGGTTTCTGCTATCGGACCATTTAATCCAGAGTTAAAAATTCGTAGAGCATTGCTCCTTATTGTTTTGTTTGTTTCTTTGGTAATTACGTTATCTTTTCCGTATGTCATTATAGTTTTGTTTATTAGTAAAGTCATTTTTTTATTAACTTTATTATAGTATTCAGTAACTGTCATTCTACCTTGTCTAAGGATACTTAATTCGGACTCCAGAATATGGATTGGTCGTTTATCACTATATATAAAATCCAATCTAGATAAAATTCCTTGAAAATTTAGAATAGTGCCATGATTAGTAAGAGGGTCGTGGGCTGATCCCATGATTTTATTTCGTAAAATTGTTAACGCGATAAAATACTGCTGACTCTGAATTTTATAAAGGCTCATTGCAGTTTCTGCACCTTCTCTCCAACCTACGTATTGTGTTGGTTCCCCGGTGAACTTCGGTAATGATTTGATTACTTCAAGAGTGGTTTCACATTTTATATTTGGGTCAACTTCTTGAATTTTATAGTCCTCTACTATGTTTGCGTCTGTAGCTAACTTTTCTTCCAAACCATCTATTTTGTTGCTTACTTTGCTCAATTGAACATTAATTAATCTGTTAATTAATTCCACAGTTAGGTTACCGGCTGTGGCTAAACCATCTGCAGAAAAATTAGTTGAACTTCCAGTTGCCATTGTTAAATTTAATTCACCGAAACTATCTATTAAATTTTCCAGATTGTTCTTTTTTATTCTCATTGTTATTTCATAAAAAATTTGCTTGTCTTAAATTAATTTTCTTTTCAACCCCTTATTTAAAATAAAATTATATTTATCCTCACGAGACTGTCCGGTGGGGTCTTCTTTCAGTTTATGCGATGTTCTTCTTGTTGTCGATAGAGATTACAAATTCCTTCAGTGTTGGCGAGGGATTGCCCTACAGCCCTTCCTTCCTGTCAATTTTTCTTTGGTTGGTTATTGGTTGTCTGATTATTTGCTTGTTGTTTTTGGTTGGTTTTGTAGTTTTATTTGTTTTAGCGGTTTTCGGATTTATTTTATCTTTTATAGTGTTCTTGATGTTTGAGATTTAGATCTTCAGTCCACCAACTAATCAACTTAATGGATTATTTCATTTATTGATTTCCATTACACGATCACTGTTTGGTGTTGGATGTTTTAATTTATCCAATAAAAATTTGAGTTCTTGGCTGCGCGAGTTCCGTTGTAAATTTAACTTTGTTTTTCATTAAATTTTTATTTTTGGAACTTTTTAATGACACAGCCCCACGTTGGGCGCCAATTAAAAACAAACAAATATAAATTTTATTTTTTAATTTCACTTTATTGGTGCAGACCTTAATTCACTAACTCTTTATTACATCAAGACACTTTCACTTAAGATTATTTCTTATGACCGATCCCAGTTTCAATCCGAATAAGACTGACTCCTTAATTCTAAAATCTTCTCCAACGAACCTCGGCCAGAAGCTTTTCTTTTTTAAGCTTCTAGAACTTTGATTTTTGTTTAAAATAAAAGCTTATGTTGAAACTGTCGCATCTCGTTGTGAAATTAAATTATGCTGGCAGATCCAATTTTGATTGAAAATTGGAACGCAATACTTTTGGCTTTGAACGTGAGAGTTTGGCTTCGAACGGAAGCTGTTGTTTACTTTACGATAGGTTTATTTATCTTAGCAGAACGGTCAAGCGCGGCCCTCGAAGTTAATGAAAAAGGCGAAGGCAGAATCATAAACAAAGGCAAAGGCAATGTAGTTGAGATTGAATTTAAAAATTTGTTTATTAATTCCATAAGTGGAACCGTTTCACGGGTTGGATAACTTGCACGTCGCTTAAACTTTATAAAAATAATTTTTAAAGATTTGTCCTGCGACTCAATTCACGAGTCAAGTTCCCGAAAAAGATGTGATTTACAGAGACAAATGCTTAACTTGCTTAATCGAACTGAAAATTTATGTGAATATTTCTTATTCAAGTCCGAAAATATGAACCAAACTCTAGAATGATATTATTAAGTAAAATATATTTTTCATGTAAGAAAGGTGAAAAAAGTGATAAAAAAAACATGACATTTTGTTCAAATACCTCAAAAAAAATTTTTTTTTTTTTTTTTATATTTTATTCTTATTTATTGGATCTTCTCTATTACTTAAGAGGCTAACAATAAGTTTTCAAGTTTTTTAGTTTGTAAGTGTAGTAATTTATAAGCTCATTGTCGAGATATCTTGTTACAGAACGGAAGTTGTCTTCGTTGTTAACCTGGAGTTTTGTATCTAATATGTTTCCTCTTTTTAGGGTATTGATATAGAAGTGGTTAGGCCCGATTACTTGTTTAAGCTTATTAATTCGCCAAGTATGGCAAATTTGTTTTCGGATGATCGTGTGTTGCCTAAAGTTTTCGGTACTTTTGGCCAATTTGAGTTTACGTTTTTTTGTGGACTAAGCTTTCTTTTTATTTGTACATACCGATCGATCCCCGTCTGTACGAGAGTATTATTCGTAAGAGGGTCAGTAGAGCAAAGTTTTACTTGTGGTGTTGAGATAGGCCACTGGGTAGCCGAAGACGTTAAAGTTGTTGTTGTCGTTGACGTTGCTGTTGTAAAAGAGGGTACAGTGCTGGTGGGCGCACAAGCCAAAGTAGTCGGTGCATCGATGAGAGAGAGAGGTGACGGGCATTGTGAACTCCACGACTGAGTAACGGCAGCGCTGCTTGAGCATAAAATCGCTGGTGACAGTGAGCGGGCTCTTTCGGTAGCGTTCAGTGACGTTAATTTTGTTGTTGCCTCCGATGAGTCAATTGAAATGTAAGCATTGTTCCGTGCAGAAGACAGCCCTCGTGCGTCTAGTTGTATTTGTTGCCGATCGCGACTTGGCTTCGTGGCTTTACCGGTTGCACTTGTTAATATTTTATTTGCGTTCGACATTTTTAATTGATTTTGATTAGCTAGATCGGTTTTAAATTTAGTTTTAATCACAAGGAGATGTTGACCTTGGGATATGGCATTGCTGCCAGCGTCTTTTCGCTATTTTTCTTAGTTTTGGTGGTCACTTTGTAGATTTTTAGAAGTCTTTCAGCAGGGCGAGCAAAAGGACACGTCTACGCGGTTCGGTGGTTCTTTCATATCATATCCAAAACATTCAATTTTCAACTATTTCGGTCCGAGTCATGTTCATATTCTTAGAAAATATGTTACTATCAAAGGAAAAAAATTTATGATTTCAGATCAAACCTGCGACCTCCAGGTTGCCCGCAAGGGGTCAACTCTGATGGCGATCGTCAATGGACACCAGCCTCTAACTCCCCCAATTCGGGCGGAAATGACTTACCAAAATTTGAAAGTGTAGTTCAAAATAGAAATCAACTACCCTCCAAGTTTAAACAAATTTGAATTATTTTTTCTCTTAGAAAAAAAACATAACGAAAAACACTGGGATTTCGGCCTCCTAAACTGGTTTTCCGCCTTAAGAACTATTTTTGAAGCCCTTTATCAGGTTGTTCTTTTTGATTGGTATTCTGATTATTATTTTGCCAAAAATTCTTATTCTGTGGCCAATTATTATTTTGATTATAATTCCAATTATTTCCGTTCCCTTTAGTATTAGTGTTTTGTTTGGAATTAAATCTTAAATTATTTCCCTGATTTTTATTTTCATTTTTAAAGCCATCTGTTTGCAAATTGAGCTCGGAAATTGTTTGACTCTAATTCCTAGACCTTTGCCAACGCATTGGGCAAGTCCGGTGGATTTAATGAGAAAAGGGTTTCTGCTATCGGACCATTTAATCCAGAGTTAAAAATTCGTAGAGCATTGCTCCTTATTGTTTTGTTTGTTTCTTTGGTAATTACGTTATCTTTTCCGTATGTCATTATAGTTTTGTTTATTAGTAAAGTCATTTTTTTATTAACTTTATTATAGTATTCAGTAACTGTCATTCTACCTTGTCTAAGGATACTTAATTCGGACTCCAGAATATGGATTGGTCGTTTATCACTATATATAAAATCCAATCTAGATAAAATTCCTTGAAAATTTAGAATAGTGCCATGATTAGTAAGAGGGTCGTGGGCTGATCCCATGATTTTATTTCGTAAAATTGTTAACGCGATAAAATACTGCTGACTCTGAATTTTATAAAGGCTCATTGCAGTTTCTGCAGCTTCTCTCCAACCTACGTATTGTGTTGGTTCCCCGGTGAACTTCGGTAATGATTTGATTACTTCAAGAGTGGTTTCACATTTTATATTTGGGTCAACTTCTTGAATTTTATAGTCCTCTACTATGTTTGCGTCTGTAGCTAACTTTTCTTCCAAACCATCTATTTTGTTGCTTACTTTGCTCAATTGAACATTAATTAATCTGTTAATTAATTCCACAGTTAGGTTACCGGCTGTGGCTAAACCATCTGCAGAAAAATTAGTTGAACTTCCAGTTGCCATTGTTAAATTTAATTCACCGAAACTATCTATTAAATTTTCCAGATTGTTCTTTTTTATTCTCATTGTTATTTCATAAAAAATTTGCTTGTCTTAAATTAATTTTCTTTTCAACCCCTTATTTAAAATAAAATTATATTTATCCTCACGAGACTGTCCGGTGGGGTCTTCTTTCAGTTTATGCGATGTTCTTCTTGTTGTCGATAGAGATTACAAATTCCTTCAGTGTTGGCGAGGGATTGCCCTACAGCCCTTCCTTCCTGTCAATTTTTCTTTGGTTGGTTATTGGTTGTCTGATTATTTGCTTGTTGTTTTTGGTTGGTTTTGTAGTTTTATTTGTTTTAGCGGTTTTCGGATTTATTTTATCTTTTATAGTGTTCTTGATGTTTGAGATTTAGATCTTCAGTCCACCAACTAATCAACTTAATGGATTATTTCATTTATTGATTTCCATTACACGATCACTGTTTGGTGTTGGATGTTTTAATTTATCCAATAAAAATTTCAGTTCTTGGCTGCGCGAGTTCCGTTGTAAATTTAACTTTGTTTTTCATTAAATTTTTATTTTTGGAACTTTTTAATGACACAGCCCCACGTTGGGCGCCAATTAAAAACAAACAAATATAAATTTTATTTTTTAATTTCACTTTATTGGTGCAGACCTTAATTCACTAACTCTTTATTACATCAAGACACTTTCACTTAAGATTATTTCTTATGACCGATCCCAGTTTCAATCCGAATAAGACTGACTCCTTAATTCTAAAATCTTCTCCAACGAACCTCGGCCAGAAGCTTTTCTTTTTTAAGCTTCTAGAACTTTGATTTTTGTTTAAAATAAAAGCTTATGTTGAAACTGTCGCATCTCGTTGTGAAATTAAATTATGCTGGCAGATCCAATTTTGATTGAAAATTGGAACGCAATACTTTTGGCTTTGAACGTGAGAGTTTGGCTTCGAACGGAAGCTGTTGTTTACTTTACGATAGGTTTATTTATCTTAGCAGAACGGTCAAGCGCGGCCCTCGAAGTTAATGAAAAAGGCGAAGGCAGAATCATAAACAAAGGCAAAGGCAATGTAGTTGAGATTGAATTTAAAAATTTGTTTATTAATTCCATAAGTGGAACCGTTTCACGGGTTGGATAACTTGCACGTCGCTTAAACTTTATAAAAATAATTTTTAAAGATTTGTCCTGCGACTCAATTCACGAGTCAAGTTCCCGAAAAAGATGTGATTTACAGAGACAAATGCTTAACTTGCTTAATCGAACTGAAAATTTATGTGAATATTTCTTATTCAAGTCCGAAAATATGAACCAAACTCTAGAATGATATTATTAAGTAAAATATATTTTTTATGTAAGAAAGGTGAAAAAAGTGATAAAAAAAAACATGACATTTTGTTCAAATACCTCAAAAAAAATTTTTTTTTTTTTTTTTATATTTTATTCTTATTTATTGGATCTTCTCTATTACTTAAGAGGCTAACAATAAGTTTTCAAGTTTTTTAGTTTGTAAGTGTAGTAATTTATAAGCTCATTGTCGAGATATCTTGTTACAGAACGGAAGTTGTCTTCGTTGTTAACCTGGAGTTTTGTATCTAATATGTTTCCTCTTTTTAGGGTATTGATATAGAAGTGGTTAGGCCCGATTACTTGTTTAAGCTTATTAATTCGCCAAGTATGGCAAATTTGTTTTCGGATGATCGTGTGTTGCCTAAAGTTTTCGGTACTTTTGGCCAATTTGAGTTTACGTTTTTTTGTGGACTAAGCTTTCTTTTTATTTGTACATACCGATCGATCCCCGTCTGTACGAGAGTATTATTCGTAAGAGGGTCAGTAGAGCAAAGTTTTACTTGTGGTGTTAAGATAGGCCACTGGGTAGCCGCAGACGTTAAAGTTGTTGTTGTCGTTGACGTTGCTGTTGTAAGAGAGGGTACAGTGCTGGTGGGCGCACAAGCCAAAGTAGTCGGTGCATCGATGAGAGAGAGAGGTGACGGGCATTGTGAACTCCACGACTGAGTAACGGCAGCGCTGCTTGAGCATAAAATCGCTGGTGACAGTGAGCGGGCTCTTTCGGTAGCGTTCAGTGACGTTAATTTTGTTGTTGCCTCCGATGAGTCAATTGAAATGTAAGCATTGTTCCGTGCAGAAGACAGCTGTCGTTCGTCTAGTTGTATTTGTTGCCGATCGCGACTTGGCTTCGTGGCTTTACCGGTTGCACTTGTTAATATTTTATTTGCGTTCGACATTTTTAATTGATTTTGATTAGCTAGATCGGTTTTAAATTTAGTTTTAATCACAAGGAGATGTTGACCTTGGGATATGGCATTGCTGCCATTTATGATTTCAGATCAAACCTGCGACCTCCAGGTTGCCCGCAAGGGGTCAACTCTGATGGCGATCGTCAATGGACACCAGCCTCTAACTCCCCCAATTCGGGCGGAAATGACTTGATGAATGAAAGTGTAGTTCAAAATAGAAATCAACTACCCTCCAAGTTTAAACAAATTTGAATTATTTTTTCTCTTAGAAAAAAAACATAACGAAAAACACTGGGATTTCGGCCTCCTAAACTGGTTTTCCGCTTTAAGAACTATTTTTGAAGCCCTTTATCACAAATAAAGAGAGCTCCACATGACACTTTTTATGAAAAGCTTTTGACTTTGGTTTTTTGATTTCAGATAAAAATTGACGGAGATATTTTGCCCACCGCAAGGACACAATTTTTGATGTGGTCAAGTTCAAGCCTGCCTCAACGGCTCAATTTTTAATATTTTTGGTTCAAATTTTTACACAATGTACAATAAATGAAATTTGTAAAATTGTCGTAAGATCTTTTAAAAAAATTCACGAAAATAAGCCATTCTTCGTGCTTCAAGACCCGGATAACCCCTTAAGAACTACTTTTGAAGCCCTTTATCACAAATGAAGACAGCTCCAAAAGGTTAGCTGTTGATGATCTACGTTTAATAAATCACGGATATATTATTTATCTTCAAAGGAGGAGTAGATATACCTCAATATACCACGAACCCTGGAGAATAAACAGGCTATAAACAAAGAATATCTAACAGAAGGGAGCTTTTGGTTAAAGTGGGAAAGAATATGAGTTCGACTTGTATAAGGTGTAAGAATAGGGTTGTGTTGTATGACTTAAAGTAGAATAAGTCGTTTGAAAAAATTGGACAAATAAATCGGCTAATGCCGTCATGTTTTCAAACGTCAGCGATGAAGGATAAGAACTAGATTTACGCTTGGTGTTAACAAAGTTATAAAAATGTTTCGGATCCTACAAGAATCTTATAACGGTTTAACTACATTTAATATCACTGATCATGAAGTACGTTTAATCTTAAACGGGCACTTAAATATCTAGCAAAAACAGATTGAGAACCGGAATTTGTATATTTCTTATAAAGGTGGACTTTACATTTTTTAAGTCTGGCAAGTCTTTCCTAAACCAAGGTAATTTATTAAAGTTGACGGATAGTACCACAGAATGCAGGAATTAAAAAATGAATTTGATGCAGTGAAATTAACAAAAGTTTACTTTAGATAACAAAAATTATGTTGAGCTAGTAAGACATTCGATCCATCCTTTGTGGACCACCTAACTCTAGGTATATTAAAGTCTTCTGGAACTGCCAACTAATCTCTATTGTAAGGCTTATTTGCAATAGATTTGATAACTGAAAGGTACTAACTTAACGCAAATAAATTCAATAGTATTGAATTACTCAAAAAATAACTGCTTTGACGTAACGTTTGAGGGACGGTCATATTGTGTACTTACCTGGAAAAACTTGGGATCTCCAACTTTAACCAGATTTCTGTAAACACGATGCAAAGGAGGCACTATCAGAATAAAACTTAGTTAGCTTGCTCTTGCATTCTGAAAGGAAAGAGAGCCTAGAAGTTTGTTTTTTCGTCTTATTTAACATCGCTAACAGTGGTTTTCGTAATTCAGGCCCACCTCAGTGAGTTCCCCCAGAAGTCACGTTTCCGGCTCCCGACCCGGACCCGGACCCGAACGGCAGTTCGAACCTAACGATGCCCGGCAGACCGAAACTAACGATGCCCTACATTCCCGAATCCCACTAGAAACCAAGTAGATCTCCCCCAACGACCCAGAACACTTCGACCCGACGTACGCACGACGAAGCGACTTCTCGGCCCATCCGCAGCGCCGACACTCGCAGCAAGCAGTTCATCACTCGGCCCATCCGCAGCGCCGACACTCGCAGCAAGCAGTTCATCACTCGGTCCATCCGCAGCACCGACACTAGCAGCAAGCGGTTCATCACTCGGCCCCTTCGCAGCGCCGAAGCTCGCACACCGGATCACGACAGCAAGTAGTTCCGAAGCGCCGAATCGAAAGAGCAAGCAGTCCCGACGCATATACACACAAAAACACGATTATACGATTACTTTGAAATACACGTCTCTAGTTTTACCCATCTGTGTCATTATTGGGGAAAGGGAGGTAAATCGATCTATAGAGGAATAAATATAAATATCTTTCACGAACCCTGACCACGGCGAGCTATACCGCCTCCCAAAACAGGGTCGTTACAAGTGGTTAAGTAAACAGAATATTATTCTGGCAACGAGTAAATGCATCGGATTGCACAAGTTATTACTCTATAAACGAGAACTTGGTGTCACCTTATTTTACTGTGTCGGGTGACGTTTTGGCTGACTGACGGTCTGGCTGGTTTAATATACTAGAAGCGAGAGTTGTGATATTATTTTCCTTGCTTACTTTTGTGGCTGATATAATAAATTACTTATGAAGGTCGATGCACTTTAATTTTTCTAATCTAGAAAACGTATCTTATCTTTCATGGGATTCATCCTTGGATAACATATTATTTTTGTCAATGTCACGGTTTTATGCTGCAAAACCTAGTGAACGTTTCTTATTTTATTTGTGGAATGAGTTATTTTTTGTTGGTACTGGGATATGTTAGCTTTTAAATCCGCAGGTGGTAATAAAGTTGCATCTGCTTTCAGAGAAGCCATTAACTTTTTATTTCTAAACTAGCCCACAGTGTGAAGGAAATCGGCGGTTGTTTCTCGACTGGACAACTTAAGTGCCCATTTACTGCCCGAAAAGAGGTTAATGTCTATTAAATAGAAATGACCTTCGTTTAGAACATACTAGAATGATCTGATAGACGAAACAATTCTGCTCTGTCCAATTCAATTGAGTTGTTTAGCTCAGACGGACTATAAATATTGATAGGGCCATCGCCAAGGTGTAGAAGAAGGTCCCAGTCTATCCATGATAGATTGATCACTTTTTCAGTTTGGTGATGTTCATAAAGGGAGAAATATATGTTAGCTTTTAAATCCGCAGGTGGTAATAAAGTTGCATCTGCCTTTAGAGAAGCTATTAACTTTTTATTTCTAAACTAGCCCACTGTGTGAAGGAAATCGGCGGTTGTTTCTCGACTGGACAACTTAAGTGCCCATTTACTGCCCGAAAAGAGGTTAATGTCTATTAAATAGAAATGACCTTCGTTTAGAACATACTAGAATGATCTGATAGACGGAACAATTCTGCTATGTCCAATTCAATTGAGTTGTTTAGCTCAGACGGTCTATAAATATTGATGTGGCCATCGCCAAGGTGTAGAAGAAGGTCCCAGTCTATCCATTATAGATTGATCACTTTTTCAGTTTGGTGAAGTTCATAAAAATAGTCAATTTTACTAGGTAAGCTGTAAAGTAGCATAAATATGGATGAGTGGCCTTAGGGTCGTGATAACCCATAAGCTGCCTTACGCAGCCTTTATGTGGCATCTGTGGCGTTGTCTTGAGCCATTTGGAGTTTCAAGCAATGCGAAGTTTATATATAAAATAAAATTATTCTTAACGGGCCCAAATGCAGCCCTGTGCAAGGCTAGTCACCCTTAATCGAATACATCCCTGACTATCGGCCAGTGCTGAAACGCAATCAACCCTGCTCCCAATCGATAGCACTAATCAACTACAGGACAAATAACTTTTTCTCGAGTACCACAACCGATTGGAACTGTAGTAAGTGTATTATAATAGCCTAGATCTAACCAGTAGAAGTAGTAGACAAAGCACCGCTTATCGAATATTAGTTACGGGGTATTAGAATCCGATTTTTACCACGAGTTTTACATTTTATCAGAGTGCGGCCTCCAGACGTCGGTTTATTTTAAAAAAAAAGGTAATGAAAAATCAGCGAAATTTTGGCCGCCATACCGGTCTACTATCTTATTGTTATTTAAATTTACATTTAAATTCCGTTCGCTTCGCGAGTGAACTATAAATCTTCAATCAAATTGTTTTAATTTCGTAATTCTGTTCTGTGTTTTCTTTTCTTGTAAACCCGTGGTTTCTCGTTTGTGCGTTGTTAGTCGTAAGTCTTAGTGATGTTTTAAGTATTGCTTTTGCATGCACATTAACTAAATTACGCTCCCTCTCTCTCGCTCTCTTTGTTTTGAAAGTTCTAAGCGCGCAGTTTCTGCGCTCTTGCGGTACTTATAACTGCTCGCTTATAAATTTAAAATCGTTTTCTTGGTACAGCGGTTTCAATAGGTAAAATGAGTTTTTTTTTTTTTTTTATTCATAAATTACATACATAGACAAAATAAATAAATATACATATGATATCCAGACTTGCGGGAGTGCCGTGAAGCATTGCTTCGCAAGGCTGGCTGGCCCGTTTAGGACCTCTCGTTCCTTATGCGTTCCAGCCGCCTCAGTTCTGTCGTGACTTCCGCAGCCAGACTGCATACAGCTGTCCAGTTATCCTGACTCTCCAGCATACTAGGAACAAGTCCCTCCACTGTGATCGGGGTCCCCAGGATTTGTTCAGCTCTTCGGCGCTCTTCTCCGAACCTGACACATGTGGTTAGTGCGTGTTCGGCATTTTCCACTGTTCCGCAGGTATCGCAGATTGGGCTTGTCTCGTGGCCGAAGCGATGTAAATACTCCTTAAAGCATCCATGTCCGCTCAGCACCTGTGTCAGATGGAACGTTAGTTCGCCGTGTGGTCTGTTTACCCAAGCCGCTATATTGGGGATGAGTCGGTGCGTCCACCGGCCGGTTTCTGCCCTATCCCATCTTTGCTGCCAGTTTTCAAGGGACTTTGTTCATGACCTTAGTTTTGCCAAGCGGTGATCCGCCTGTGTGTCAGCTAATTTTCTCGCTTCAAAGTTCTCCTTGGCCTCAACAACTGCGAGCTCGACTGGTGTTATACCACTGATGACCAGAATGGCCTCTGTAGCGACCGTGCGAAAGGCGGAGGCTACCCTGTAGTCCGACTCTATCCCTTTATGTAGCTCTTTTTTGTTGTCGCCTCGGCCCATATTGGTGCTGCATACATGATGGACGACTTTGCTACGTTAAACAGTAGCTTCCTGCTCGTGGATTTTGGGCCTCTATGGTTAAGCATCATTCGGGACACTGCCATCGTGACTCCGTGTGCCCTCTTATGAGTCGCCTGCAGGTGCTCCCTGTAGGACAGCCTGGTGTCCAGCATGACACCTAGGTATTTTATAGCCCTTTTCGTCTCCACTTGGGCTCCGCCCACAGTGATTCGTGCCGTTTCCACTTTTTTCCTGCTGCTGATGAGTACCGCCTCGGTTTTCTGCTCAGCCAGTTCAAGTCATACGATTTGTAGCCACTCACTTATCATGCTGATTGCTGCGTTTGTAGAGCTTTCTACCTCAGCTATGGACTTTTTGACCACTATGACCGCGACGTCGTCCGCGAAGCCAACAACGTTTACGCCCTGCTGGAAGTTTAGTCGCAGGATACCATCGTACATGGTGTTCCACAATAATGGGCCTAAGGCGGACCCTTGTGGCACTCCTCCTGTAGCGTTGAGGTCCTTCGTCCGTGTCATAGTGGAGCCACCTGTCGCTCAGGTAGTCGCTAACAATCGCCTGCAAGTACTTTCGGATGTTCAGCATCCCGAGTGAGGCCATTATTCTGCTCCAAGATGCCGAGTTGAAGGCGTTTTTGATGTCCAGAGTTGCCACCAAACAGTATTGTTTGTTTCCTCCCAGCCACCTTTTGCCTTCTATGGCCTGCCTGGCTATGCGGTCCACGGCTTCTAGTGCATCTAGGGTTGAGCGAGCCTTTCTAAAGCCATACTGACTTTCTGAGAGCCCTCTGGCAACCTCTATTGCCTCTCCGAGTCTTGCACTGACAATACTTTCCAATATTTTGCCGGCCGTGTCTAGAAGGCAAATGGGCCTTTAAGCCGACGGTTCATCCTTGTCTTTTCCTGGCTTTGGAATAAGCACTAGCTTTTGCTGTTTCCACCGTTCTGGGAAGCAGGCTTGGGCCAGGCACTTAGTGTATGCACTGGCAAAGGTGCTCGGGTACATGCTGATGGCAAGTTTGAGTGCCCGATTTGGGATCCCATCTGGCCCTGGTGCCTTGTTGTTTGGTACCTTCTGGGCTATGTTGACCAGCTCCTGTAGGGTAACCGGCGGTATCTGGTGGTCCGGGACACCAAACGCTTCCGCTTGCCTCGTTTCCTGCGCTTGGAAAAGGTGCCTTATTATCTCTCCCAGTTTCTCGGAGACTGTTGGGGTCACGTTTTTAATGGCGTTGGTTTTTTTTCATTACCACCTTGTAGGCCTTTCCCCACAAGTCGTTTTCTGCTTCATCGCAGAGTTGCAGGAAGCACCGCCTTTTGCTGCTTTTTATTTTCCGCTTTAGGATCTTCCTCTTTTGGGTGAAAACTTCCCTGAGTATATGGAAGGCTTCGGTTCCGCGGGCCCTATGGTAGGCTCTCCTAGCGCTTATGCATTCGCGGCGTGCCTCCTCAATCGCTTGGTTCCACCAGTAGACTGGCTTGCGCCCCTTGAAGCTTTTACTGCGCTGCGTCGCAGGCTTCCTTGACCTTTTCCATCAATGCCCGTTCGTTTTCCGCTAATTCCATCCCTTCCAGGGCCGCTCTAAATGCTGGTATGTCGAGCGTATTTTCTTTGTAGTCCTCGAGAAATTGTCGGTGTGGCGGTTCTTCTCATGCGGATGGTGCTTATAATTGCACTATGGTCGCTCGCCGTGTAGGTCTCGCTAATTTCCCAGGTCGCCGTCGCCGCCAAGCTTGCGCTTAAGTAGGTGAGGTCGATTATGGCCTGCGCTCCCGCTCTCCTAAATGTAGGGGTAGAACGCCTGTTTTGTAGGACAACGTCCAGCGATGCGAACATCTCAGTGACCACTCTTCCTCTGGCGTTTGTTGAGGCTGACTCCCACTCCGTTGACCACGCATTGAAGTCCCCGGCAACAATCGCAGGCGAGTGTGCTCTTATGTCGATTGCCAGGCTGTCTATCGTCTCGCTAAACTCCTCTAGTGTCCAGCTGGGTGGAAAGTAGCAGCTAAAAATCCAAAGGTCTTTTAGCTTCGCCCTTACGTAGCCTTTTGATGCTTTCACGCATGCTAGATGTTGGGCCGGTTGCCCACATGTCCAGATTGCTGCTTTTCCCAATTGATCCGTGACCCACGTGTTGGATATAATTGCTTTATAGGGTTCGCTCAGAATTGCCAGGTCTATTTTGAGCTCGGAAATTGTTTGGGTGAGAAGGTCCTGGGCCACCCTGCAGTGGTTGAGGTTTAGCTGCATGACCCTTAGCATCTTTGTTGAGATTTTACCGCCTCGACATACGCTGGGCATTTAAAGCTCCCAGACGCGTGGTTTGTTGGAAGATCTCTTTTCTGCGCGCAGAGTAGGCAATGTGGGTCCCTATTGCAGCTTCTGGCCTCGTGGTCTTTTCCACCACACTTGAAACATGCTCCGCGCAAATCCGTTTTTTCCGTGCAGTTCGACGAGATATGGCCGAACGCGAGACACTTATAGCAGCGTTTTGGCGAAAAAATGGGTTTAATCCAGGGACTGAAGAGAACCGGTACCGGTACCGAAACCGGAACCGGAACCGTTTCCTTTTTACGGAACCGGAATCGGAACGAAACCGAAATTATAATTTTCGATGGAACCGAAATTGGAACCGGAACCGCTAACAGATTTTTATAGGAACCGAAACCGGAATCGGAACCGGTATTCCAATTGGTTTCAGTCCCTGATATATACATATGTTGTCGCAATTACTTTTCTACACGATAATACATTAAAAAAATGGAACCGATACTGGAACCGGAACCGATTTGTAATATTTTTTAGGAACCGGAACCGAAACCGGAATCGTTTTGCGATTTTTTTTAGGAACCGAAATTGGAACCGGAACCGCTAACAGATTTTTATAGGAACCGAAACCGGAATCGGAACCGGTATTCCAATCGGTTTCAGTCCCTGGTTTAATCCGGCGATCACCATTCCAATCCTTATTTTCCCCAAGTTTACCAGCTTGTTCGCTGTGGGTGTTGGCAACATTAGTGTGGCTATCTGCAGGCCGTTTCTGGTGGCTCTCAGCGACTTTACGGCCTCCTCCGAAGGAGGGGTATCGCCTAGCTTACTGTTTAGAGCCTCCACTATCTCCTCCTTGGTTGTGACTTCGTCTAAGTCCATGACCTCAAGTCTGGTTTGCTCGGTCAGGGCCCTTACAACTGCTTTAACCCCGAGAGCGTTTCCGACTGCCTTTTTAACCTCCTCCGCGCTGGTGCACACCAAGTGCGCCGGTTTTACTGGCCGGACAAGTGATGACCTTTCAAAGGGGCCCAATTTACAGTTCTGTTGTGATGCTTGTGTTGAGGTTGCGAATGAGATGAAATCGTTCATGCGCCAAACCAAAGGCGGCCTGATAGAGCTGATTAGCTGTTTCGGAGTTGCTAGAGATAGTTTTCACCGAACTGATGATCTCGTAAGCTATTAGAAAAGTCCCCTAAGCACAAAAAGACCGCCGGTGGTTAGCAGCAAAAGGGGAACACCCCGCAACCGAAATCAGAAGAACAACAGAGCATTCCGGAGAATCAGCAGCTGATTGCAGCAAATCCTCAAATGTTGCTAGGAGCAGCAGCTAACAAAGATTCGGTATCCGAACAATCCGTAAAAGAGTGCATGCAACCAGGGACTTCTAAGAATTCCGATTTGTCCGTAGTGTTTTCACAATTAGTGGATCCACCTATCTCTCAAAATGTAGCTTCACCACCACAAGGGACTACTGAGTCCGGACAACCTGCTCAAGTTGGTTTTGCAGTAACAATTTCTGCTTCACCAAAATCCCTTTCAGTCGTTCCACTAAAGAAACAAATTTTCGTTTCTCGGCTTTCCCCTGATCAAACATCTTCTGATATAATGTCTTATACACAAGACAAAACTAAAGCCGATTGTAATAGTGTAAAGGTGGAAAAGTTTAAGTTTTCATTTCATCTTTCAAGATAACTGTCCGTAACGAGCTTTTTGAAGCCAGATGCTCGGGCGACTTTTGGCCGGATAATATGGTTGTAAAAGAGTTCGAGGCTAAGACAAAAAAGAAGGGGCCCGTGGGAGTAAAACTTCCTAGTCGAGGCCAAACCAGTGTACCAATTTCAATTTCAAAAAACTAACTTCTAACCTCCTTCTTTCCTATCAGAATGCAAGAGGCTTGCGTAGCAACCTCACTAAATTGTATTCTGATAGCCTTTCCTTTGCATCTTATATTATTGTTAAAGCCGGAGATTTTTAGCTCCGAAGTTTTTCCAGGTAAGTACACAATATATAGGTCATACCGTCCCTCTAGGCGGGGATGTGGAGTCTTAATGGGAATTGATTCAAACCTCCCGTGAGAGGAGGTATTCTTTGAGGAATTCAATACCATTGAATTTATTTGTGTAAAGTTAACGCTTTTTGAGAGCTACCATAACATACATAACTTGCTCATATTTTCCGCCATTGTCTGAACTTCCTGATTATTTAAATCACCTTTCCGTTATTAAGTCTGTTGCAAATAAGCTTTCCGATAGAGATCAGTTAGTAGTACTAGGTGATTTTAATATACCTGCATTTACCTGGTCCACTGAGGATGGATCGAATGTCTTACTATCTATAGCACAACATGATTTTATTGACGGCCTGCTTGACTTATCCTTATCTCAAGTGAACCATGTCCGAAATTCACTAGGTCGCCTACTTGATTTGTGTTTTGTATCAAATCCTGAAGGTGTGTTTCTGTCCAGAGTAGCACCACTCACGCAACCTGAAGATCCATATCACCCTACAAACGAATTTACATTTGACACGGGTAGAGTTATAGAAGAAACTTCAGAAAAATCAGCCAAACGAATACATTGTTTTCGGAAGGCAGACTTTCTGAGGCTAAATAATTTTATTTCTGACTTTAATTGGTCTGATCTTTAGTTTTGCAATAACATGTCCGATGCAGTTAATGTTTTTTACACTGCAATAAACTCATTTTTTAATTCCTGTGTTCCGTGGTACTATCCGTCAATTTCCAATTAAGAAATGTAAAGTCCAGACTTTTTAGGAAATATAAAAATACCGGTTCTCAATCTGTTTTAACTAGATATTTAAGTGTTCGGTCAAGATTTTCCGTGCTTAATGCTCAGTGTTATAATAGTTACTTAAATTGTTGTAAGGTCCAGTTCTCTCACGACCCGAAACAGTTTTATAACTTCGTTAACACCAAGCGTAAATCTAATTTATATCCTTCCTCGCTGTCATTTGAAAACATGACGGCAATCACAGATCAGGCAATAGCCGAAGTATTTGCCCAATTATTTCAAACGACATACTATACTTTAGATTATTCATCACAGCCTTATTCTTACACCATATCCAAGTCAAACCTCATATTCTGTCCCACTTTAACAGAAAGTTCTTTTCTTTTGGATCTTCTTCGTATTAAGGCTGTTTATTCGCCAGGGCCCGATGGTATTCCTGGGTGCAGGGTTAAGTATTGCGCTAAGGCCCTGTGTAAACTTCTTCACAAGTTGTTAACCTTATCTCTATAAACTTCCCAACTCCCAAATATTTGAAAGGAATCTTTTGTTATTGCTCTTTTGAAACAAGGTAACAAGTTAGAAGCCAGTAACTACAGAGGTATTTCTAAGTTCAGCTATTCCTACGCTTTTTAAAAAAATCATTACTCCTCAGTTGCAGCACCACGGATTTATTGAACTTAGACCCACAATCACAGACCTTCTAGAGCTTAATACATTTGTTATAAAGGCCTTCAATTGTAGTTTTCAAACAGACGTCATTTACACTTGTTCAAAAACTTGACCTGTTAGGTTTTCCAGTTGATCTTCTTAGATGGATTTCAAGTTATCTGAATGGCAGGTCACAAAGGGTCCTTTTTAAAAATTCAATTTCTAAAATTCTCCGTGTTACCTTCGGTGTCCCACAAGGTGTGAGGACCCTTAAGGCGCCTCTCATCTTCTCCACTTGAAACCCAGCATCTCAGCCATTAAAGGTGTGAGGACGCTTAAGGCGCCTCTCATCTTCCCCACTTGAAACCCAGCATCTCAGCCATTGAAGGCATTATTATGTTCCAGCCATTGAAGGTCTCACTATATGTTAAGTGGTCAAATATATATTTAAGCTTAAAACCTAAGTTATCCTAGTTTCAAATATGCGCGCGCGAGGTTGCCAGTGTTGATCAGCAAGATCGGTCAGCTGGCCAGTCGGGGCGAATGCCGATAGTATCGATAAGTTATCGCAATCACCCGTGAACGAGTGCGCGTGCTGTTAAGCGCAGAGCGTGCTGTTAAGGGTAAGCTTAGTGCTGTTAATGGCGCGGGCGTGCTGTTAAGGGCAAAAGCGTGTCGACATGGAACAGCGATCGGCTGAGATCGCTTTCATTCTTTTGCGGCAGCCGAGCTGAACGGACCAGCAGGAAAACAGTGGAAGGAACCCGCGGACGGCAACATCAGGCCAAGCTCCCAAGTAAGATAAGAAACAGAGATCAGAAACAGACAATACTGAGTGCGAAGGTTAGGGAGAATAAAGAGTGAATAAAAGGAAGATAAATTTGTGAAATTAAACCCCCAAGTGCTGGTAATAAAATTTAGTGAACTTCGCGGAGTGCTTTTCGGGTCGGCTAGGTTACCGTATTGCGTTTCCGAGGTTTGTTTTCTCTACGCAACGCGGACACCAAAGCTACCCACGTGCTACTCCAGGTCGGACAAGTTCTCGTGTTGCGTTTCCGAGGTTTGTTTTCTCAACGCAATACGAACGCTTACCAGACTGGAGAAAAGAGCGGGAAACTATCGCCGGCCCTTTTTACTCACGCTCAGGTTAGGGAGAAAATCAGAATTAGAATAAAGGGATCAAACTTCGTGAAAATTTAAAACCCCAAGTCTGGCTAATAAAACTTAGCGAATTTCGCGGAGGGGCTTTTCGGGTCAGTGAGGCTTCTGAGTTGCGTTTCCGAGGTTTGTTTTCTCTACGCAACGTGGACGCCAAAGCTGCCCGCGTGCCCATTCACGTCGGACAAGCTCCCGTGTTGCATTTCCGATGCTTACTCTACGCAAAACAAACGCTTACCGGACGAGAAAATTTCCGTCGATTTCCCCGCGCGCCCGATCGCCCACGCTCAGGCCCAGTCGAAAATCCCCGCGAGTTAAATCTGCGGCGGTCCCATTTTCGTGGTGCGTTTCCGAGGTTTGCTTTCTCTACGCAACACGGACGACGAGGCTGTCCACGTGCTCATTCGCGTCGAACGAGTTCCCGTATTGCGTTTCTGAGGTTACTCTACGCAATACGAACGCTTACCAGACGGGATTCCGATTCTCCCCACGCGCCCTGTCGCCCACGCTCAAGTCCCGCCAAAAACCCCCCGCGAGTTAATTTTTTTCGGCTCCGGTTTTCGGTGTGCGTCTCCGAGGTTTCCTCTACGCAACGCGAACGACAAAGCTGCCCACGTGTTAAATCGAGTCGATTAAGTTCTCGGATTGCGTCTCCGAGGTTTTCTCTACGCAATACGAACGCCCTCTGAACTGGGAAACGCATAAAGTATCGCCAATACCTCACGTGCACCCGCGTATTCACTCCCAGCTGAAACTTCGCGTGCTAATTTGTGTCGGCCCAGTTTACGTTACGCCTCCGAGCGATCTACCCTACATAGAGGCGGAGACCCAGGCCACGTGATCTCGAAAACAAAATCCCGGCGGCAACTCCCAGTCCCGTTTCGTCTAATCCAGCCTATGAAAAAGTCCTTACTTAGGGAGCCATCTGGGTCCGTTACTTTTTACATTATTTATTAACTAACTTAAGCTAACTTCTCATCCAAACCAGCTCGCCAGGGTCCTAGCCAGGGCTTCCATCCGGACCCGATTGCAACGCAATGACCTTCCAGCTCAGCAATAGTTATTAGAGCCCCTAAATTTTCGCGCCAGTCACCTTGACTGTCAGATAGCTTTTTAATTTAAGATTCTATATACTTATTGTTAGTCTCAATTCAGAGAAGATCCAATAAATAGAATGCAAATGTAAAAAAAAAAAAAAAAAAAATTTATTAACGATCTTCCATCAATTATAAGTCATTCTCGCATACTTATGTACGCAGATGATGTTAAGTTATGCCTGCATTATAAGGATATTTCCTGCCATTTAGACTTACAATCCGATCTAGATAATTTTCAAAACTGGTGCCGAGATAATTTACTAAATTTAAACGGTTCCAAGTGCAAGCTGATGACTTTTTATCGGATAAAAAATAACTTGTAAACGATCTTGGCGTTCTCTTGGACCCTAAACTAAAATTTTCGAATCACATTTCGTCCATGGTTAATAAAGCCATGGTTAATAAAGCTTGTATTTATTAAAAGGTGGTCAAAAGAATTCGATGATACTTATTTAATAAAAACTTTATTTATTTCGCTTGTCCGTCCGATTCTGGAGTATGGGTCTCCCGTCTGGAGTCCACAATACTGAATACATATTGGTCGTATTGAATCTGTACAAAAAACTTCCTTCTTTTTGCTTTACGGCGCCTAAACAGGGATGCAAATCTTAACTTACCTTCTTATTCTAGTAGACTTCTGTTGATTAATTTACCATCCCTAGCCAACCGTAGAACGACGTACTATCTTCATTTATAATCTTGTAAATGGTGATATTGACTGTCCCGACTTGGTACGTCTAGATCTAACTATGCCTTGCATGAGCCTTTCAGAGTATTATGTTCTGACTGTAATAGACTTTATCATGTAATTTCAAGTCTTGACTCTCTGCCGCTCCTAATACTTGCTTCATTGGCACAAAATTGATCTTACCATTACTTTTTTCCCCGGTCTTTGACCTATATTTTCTTATCTCGCGTCTATCTCGCGAATCGTGCCGTACAATACACGGCTGCGCGCCTCGGTCGGTTGGGCGGGTAAGTGGGCCGTAGGAATCTACATACAAGTACGAGCGACTAATCCCCTGCCAGCGTCTCCAGCGGCGTTCCTGAGCAGTCTTAGGTATACAAAGTTTTAATATATAAGTGATAACATAAAATAAAGAACCAGTTATTAAAACCACATTAAAACGAAAGTGCTTTAAAAAAAACCAACAATGACCTGTGCGGAAAACAGAACATCCAATCAAGAATGTGTGGGAAACAATGCTCCAATGAATTGTAGGCTCCGGAGGACAGCAACAGCAACAAAATAAACAAGAAAGGAAAGCTAACTTCGGGCGGAGCCGAAGTTGAAATACCCTTGCAGAATATTCTGGAAATTATATTCTCCAAAATTATTCATATGATGCATTCTTAACACTCATAAAAATCCCAACTTCCTAACTTTAAAAACACCAAAGTTATGGCATTTCCAATCGTTCAGTTATATGGCAGCTATAGAATATAGTCGGCCGATCCTTATGAAATTTGGTATGTCGGATTGATTGGTCAAAAATAAAATCCATAGAAAATCCAAACATCCTAACCTTACAAACACCAAAGTTATGGCATTTCCGATCAATCAGTTATATGGCAGCTTAAGGATATAGTCGGCCGATCCCGGCCGTTCCGACTTATATACTGCGTGCAAAGGAAAGAAGGGCGTGTGCAAAGTTTCAATTCGATATCTTTAAAACTGAGAGACTAGTTCGCGTAGAAACAGACAGACGGACAGACAGACGGACAGACGGACATGCTTATATCAACTCAGGAGGTGATCCTGATCAAGAATATATATACTTTATAGGGTCGGAGATGTCTCCTTCACTGCGGTGCACACTTTTGACCAAAATTATAATACCCTCTGCAAGGGTATAAAAAGAGTGATACGCGAACCGAAGCAAAAATAAAAGCTGGGAAGAAACTTCTCCCAAAATTGTTACCTGCTATTTTGTAAGACAATTATACTTAGATCTGTCAATATAGCTGCTCCTCCGACATTAAATTTATTAGTGCAAATTTCTTTGTTAAACCTCATTTAATTATTTCTTAGTTATTTCTATAGTTATTGAAACAAATATATATACCTTTTTAGAGCTGATTATACCCTTCATACAACATGGAAAATTATTTGTAGGAATTGATTCCTTTAGAACAGAAAAATTTAAAAATATTAAAATTATTAATATTAATATTATATTATATTAATATTTAATAGTATTAATATTATAAATTTATTTTTTAAGGAGAATAATGTTCTTTATAATTAAATTTAAATAGTTTTATAAAGATATTTATTTGTGATGTTAGTAATAAACTAAACATATAATATGTTTTCTTCAGCATATCTAAGCTTGTAATTGTAAGTCAATATTTTCCACTATTTTTATTTGGGAGATTTTGACCGATATGGTTACAAAGAAAAGATCTCAGTTTTGGACACCAAGCTAAGATTCGGAAACTATTAGAGAATCATAAATAATTAAATTTTTTAAATGTTGGTTTGTGTTGACCTTTTTGTAATAATTGTAGCTATTGGATTACTCTAGGTCATACGTTGTTATACCCTTGCAGAGGGTATTATAATTTTGGTCAAAAGTGTGCAACGCAGTGAAGGAGACATCTCCGACCCTATAAAGTATATATATTCTTGTTGGAATATAACATTACTTCATACGATGAGAATATTGTATATGCAAAAGTATTCTGCTCACTACCGTGACTGGTTACACTAATATCGTTTTGGTTCCGATGAGCTGGTTTAGCTCTTACTTATTGCTTATAATTTGAAGTAGCAAGACGTGGATTAAGGAACTTAAAAATACATATCTAAAACTATACAAAAAGTGAATTTAACTTGTTTGCACGCCATAACTGCATCTAAGTAAAAATCATTTTATTTAATATAAAAATTAAAATATGTAGAAAACCAATAAACCAATATAAGGCTGATGGAGAAAAATATTCCATCTGGAAATTTCGTATAAGGGCTTTGTTAAACGAAATAGATGTGTTGAAGGTTATAGACCAAGGCAGGTTTTGCAAAATTTAGATTCAATCTATGAGAGAAAGAGTTTGGCCTCACAGTTGTCTCACGCAAGCAATTGCTATCTTTAAAACTTAAGAGTGATTCTCAGTTATTAAGCCATTTTAATTTGTTTGACGAACTCATTGCCGAATTGCTAGCATGAGGTGCTAAAGTTGAAGAAATGGTCAAGGTTTCGCATTTACTGCTAACACTGCCATCTTCGTATGACGGCGTTATAACGGCAATAGAAACTTAGAAATTTAACCTTGGCCTTTGTAAAAAATCGTCTGTTGGATCACGAGATCAAGCTAAAAAATAGTAACAAAGATACCAGTCTAAAGGTTATGCAGGCTGTAAAAAAGGACAGTAAGCCTAAATTTTCTTATAAGAAAAATAGCAAATATCCAACAAATAGAGTCTCAAAATTCCAGAAAAATGTTTTTATTGCGGCAAGACTGGTCACTTTAAAAAAGATTGCTTTGCTCTAAAAAGAGAAAATGAGAAACATGGAAATGGCAAACAAGCGCAGATGACATCCACACAAAGTCAAGGAAATCATAATGGGATCGCATTTATGATGAGACGCGCAAATAGCCAAACAAACATTGGGTTCTTATTGGACTCGGGCGCATCAGACCATTTGGCCAACAATGAGAGTTTGTTTACAACTATCACTGAATTAAATGAACCTATTAAAATTTCTGTTGCCAAGAACGATGTTTTCATTTATGCAGTTAAGAAAGGAACAGTGAAGCTGTACACAAATTCAAATGAGAAAATTGATCTTAAAGATGTCTTATACTGTCCTGATATCCCGGAAAACTTGATCTCAGTTAAAAAAATGCAGGAGGCAGGTCTTACCATTGTATTTCACCCAGGAGGTGTAATTGTTAGAAAAGGTAAAATAATTGTAATGAATGGAAGTATATTTGGAAATGTTCCATTGGTTAATTTCTATTCTAATAAACTAGCTTGTATTGCAAATGCAACTAAAAATAATAATTATAGTTTGTGGCATGAGAGGCTAGGTCATTTGAGTATAGGAAAGTTTTTAGAAATTAAAACCAAAAATATGTTTGACGATACAGATTTGCTGAATAACATAAAACCAGAAAATGAGTTATGTGATGCTTGTGTCAAGGGAAAGCAGACGAGATTATGTTTTAATAAATTTAAAAATAAGGACCACATTAATCGACCATTATTTGTTGTACATTCTGATGTGTGTGGTCCAATAACCCCATCTACTATTGATCATAAGAATTATTATGTAGTTTTTATTGATGAGTATACGCATTATTGTGTAACTTACCTGTTGAGTTATAAGTCGGAAGTTTTTAGTGTATTTCAAGACTATGTAGCTAATACGCATGCTTTGTTTAATTTAAATATGGTTAGCCTTTATATTGATAATGGCAGGGAGTATCTATCGAATGAAATGAAAGAGTTCTGTGTTCAAAAAGGCATTAGTTACTACTTGACGGTTCCACATACTCCACAACAAAATGGTGTATCCGAAAGGATGATTAGATCTATAACGGAAAAAGCTCGAGCTTTAGTTATAGGGGGCAAGGTTCAAAAAACTTTCTGGGGTGAAGCGGTGCTAACAGCCACCTACCTTATTAATAGAAGCCCAACTAGTGCATTACATGAATGCAGAAAGACTCCTTTTGAAATGTGGCACAACAAAAAGCCGTGCCTTAAGTACTTAAGAGTTTTTGGTTCGACAGTATTTGTTCTCAATAAAACGAGAAAAAGAAAATTTGATGACAAATCATGGAAAGGTATACTTGTCGGGTATGAACCAAATGGATATAAAGCATGGGATGTGGAGAATAACAAATTTGTTATTGCAAGAGATGAATCAAACAGGATAATGTCTAGAGCTGTGGATGTTGATAACAACATGGAATTTCACAATGTTGAAAAAAATATTGAACCTGCTTTTCAAGACTCTGGTCTTATTGAGAGTGAAAGGGTCCAGAAAAATACTGATATGGTAATATCAGATGTGCAGCCTAGTGAAATGGAAAATGAAGAGGAGAATGAAGTGGAAAAGGCCGATCCAGAGATATCCTGTGTTTTTTTTTTTTTTTTTTTTTTTTTTTCGAGCGGAGTCCCACGGCCCACTTACCCGCCCAACCGACCGAGGGGCGCAGCCGTGTATCCTACGGCACGATTCGCGATAAGATAGACGCGAGATAGGAAAATAAAGGTAAAGGTCCGGGGAAAAAAGTAATAGTTAATCTATAGTTAATCTAATCTACTCCAGAATCGGACGGACTAGCGAAATAAATAAAGTTTTAGTCAAATAAGGATCATCGAATTCTTTTGACCACCTTTTAATAAATCCAAGCACTCCTCCGGCTTTATTAACCATGGACGAAATGTGATTAGAAAATTTTAGTTTAGGGTCCAAGAGAACGCCAAGATCGTTTACAAGAGTTATTCTATCCAAAGAGCTGCCACTTAACGTGTAAGTCGCGTATATCGGATTGGCCCGATAAAAAGTCATCAGCTTGCACTTGGAGCCGTTTAAATTTAGTAAATTATCTCGGCACCAGTTTTGAAAATTATCTAGATCAGATTGCAAGTCTAAATGGCAGGAAATGTCCTTATACTGCAGGCACAACTTAACATCCATTTAAGCAGATCAACTGGAAAACCTAAAAGGTCAAGTTTTTGAATGAGAAGTAAGTGATTTACAGAGTCAAATGCTTTACTAAAGTCAGTGTAGATGACGTCTGTTTGAAAACTACTATTGAAGCCTTTTATCACAAATGAAGTGAGCTCTAGAAGGTTTGTGATTGTGGATCTACGTTTTATAAATCCGTGTTGACACGGAGAAATGATTGATCTGCAAAGGTGCTGCAAATGAGGAGTAATAATTTTTTCAAAAAGCTTAGGAATAGCTGACAACTTAGAAATACCTCTGTAGTTACTGGCTTCTAACTTGTTACCTTTTTTGAAAAGAGGAATAACAAATGATTCCTTCCAAATATTTGGGAATTGGGAGGTTTCTAGAGATAAGGTAAACAACTTGTGAAGAGGTTTGCACAGGGCCTTAGCGCAATACCTAAGCACGCACCCAGGAATACCATCGGGCCCTGGGGAATAAACAGGCTTAATACGAAGAAGATCCAAAAGAAGAGAGCTTTCTGTTTGACTTGGACATGGTGTAAGAATAAGGCTGTGATGAATAATCTAAAGTAGAGTAAGTCGTTTGAAAAAATTGGGCAAATAAATCGGCTTTTGCCTGATCTGTGGTTGCCGTCATGTTTTCGAACGACAGCGAGGAAGGAAAACAATTAGATTTACGCTTGGTGTTAACAAAATTATAAAACTGTTTCGGGTCCTGAGAGAACTGGACCTTACAACGGTTTAAGTAACTATTATAACACTGAGCATTAAGCACGGTAAATCTTGACCGAGCACTTAAATATCTAGTAAAAACAGATTGAGAACTGGTATTTTTATATTTCCTAAAAAGTCTGGACTTTACATTTCTTAAGTGTATCAACTCTTCGCTAAAAAAAAGGTGATTTAATGGAAGTTGACGGATAGTACCACGGAACACAGGAATTAAAAAATGAGTTTATTGCAGTGTAAAAAACATTAACTGCATCGGACATATTAATGCATAAGTAAAGATCAGACCAATTAAAGCCAGAAATAAAATTATTTAGCCTCAGAAAGTCTGCCTTGCGAAAACAATGCATTCGTTTGTGTTATATCTGAAGGTGAACCAAGTGACTCTGATACTCAAATTAGAAAAAGCAATAGACTAAAAGAAAAGCCAAAATTGTCATATAGAGACATGTTTAAAAATTGTGTTATGCATACGCAAACTTTAACAGGTAGTGCTCCAATATTTTTTGATGAAATTAATAATAGGAATGATAAAGAACAGTGGAGAGCAGCTATTGAAGATGAGCTTAATTCTCATGAAATTAACAAAACATGGTCACTGGTAGAAAGACCTGAAAACAAAAACATAGTCGATTGTAAATAGATATTTACAATAAAACAGAACGAGTTTGGTAGACCAGTAAAATATAAAGCCAGACTTGTAGCACGGGGATTTACACAGGAATATTTAATCGATTACGACGAAACATTTGCCCCTGTGGCTAGAATTTCAAGTTTCAGACTTATAATGTCTTTTTCAAACCAGTATAGCCTTAAATGGAGATTTAAAAGGGGAAATATATATGAGAGTTCCTCAAGGACTGTCTTGTAATAGCAGTCATGTTTGTAAATTGAATAAAGCAATTTATGGTCTTAAGCAGGCGGCTAGATGTTGGTTTAAAGTGTTTGAAAAGGCGTTAAAAGATATTGGTTTTAAAAATTCACCTGTAGATAGATGTATATATATTTTGGATAAAGGGACTATTTTAAAAAATATATATGTTTTGTTATACGTAGATGACTTGGTTATTTGTACAGAAAACATTCTAACAATGAATAAATTTAAGTCATATTTAATGAGCAAGTTTCAAATGACAGATTTAATGGAACTTAAGTATTTTATTGGTATTAAAATAGACAGAAAAGAAAATGAAATGGAATTAAGCCAATCAGCTTATATTAAAAATATTTTATTAAAATTTAACATGGAGCAATGTAATTCTGTAAATTCACCACTTCCAAGTAAACTGAACTTTGAATTATTAGACTCTGATGAAAGAGACGATTCTCCGCGTCAAAGTTTGATTGGATGCCTTATGTATGTAATGCTATGTACAAGGCCAGATCTCAGTATATCTGTAAATCTTTTGAGTCGGTATAGTCAGAAAAATAATAAAGAGCTTTGGCTATACTTAAAAAGGGTATTAAGGTATCTGAAAGGGACTATCGACTTTAAGCTAACATTTACTAAAACTGAGAAGTATGACGACTTCTTTGTTGGATTTGTAGATTCAGATTGGGGTGGAAGTCAATTGGATAGGAGAAATACAACAGGATATCTTTTTAAGATGTTTAAAACAAACCTGATTTGTTGGAGTACTAGAAAACAGAATTCAGTGGCAGCATCATCAACCGAAGCCGAATACATGACATTGTTTGAGGCTGTTAGGGAAGCTCTATGGTTAAAATCTTTACTAGAAAGTTTGAACATAAATGTAAAGCAACCTATTACAATTTTTGAAGATAATCAGGGCTGTATTAGTATTGCCAACAACCCCTCATCAAATATAATTTTTCACTTGAACAAGTTGAAAATAAACTAATAAAACTTGAGTATATTTCTACAGATCATCAACTGGCGGATATATTAACAAAACCACTGCCAGCTCCACGCTTCGCACAACTAAGACAGGGTCAAGGCTTAACCAATTGATGGATGCAGACGACGATTCAATTAATTTTTTTTTGTATACATACATAAAAGTTGACGACTTAATTTAATTTATCATTTAAAGAATAATTTTTGAACCTATGTTATTGCCTTTAAAATCTGTTATAAATTCTATTATAAAGTTTGGAAACAAAAGATACTTTTAATAATTTTATAATTTTCAAATTTATAAGATTACTTACTGAAATTGCTTTTAATTGTTTTGTATGTAAATTTTGCATCACATCATTTTGTCGATTTAAATATTCATTATGCTTTATATTAATTTTAAGATTTTCCGGTTGGTTCCCTTTCTCTAGATGTTGGCGTAAGAGTATAATGGAATCCGCCCGAAGTGATTGAACTGTTGTCTCCATTTTAGTTTTGAGGAATGAGAACCGTGTAGGTTCCTCTGTTGGTGGTGCTGGCTGCGGTCGTGGAGTTGTTGTCATAACGGAGTTCAGCTCTTCCTGCAAAGCCTTGGCCGCTTCCTCCGAGTTCGATTGGGCAAGGAACCCTTGCTTCTTGAATCGCGGATCGAGAATTGTTGCGATACGAGGAATCGTTCTAGTTTCATATGCAAACAATCTTTCCCTTAGACGAATCTTCATGTAATCTGCGGCAGCGATTCCTTCAATTGTTTTGAAATCGAATCCATTAACTTTGTGGAAAAGTTCACAAATTACAGGAATGATCAACAAAATTGAGACATTGGTGTTCGTCGAAACCGACAAGGTTGCATCCGCGCATGGAGCAAGCAATATCGAAATCTCTTTTAAAACGTCAATTTCTTCGGCAGACAACGGTGAAGGGGCATTGTGAGATACAGCCAATTGTCAGAATTACTCGCTTGATCATTTCGTATGCGCTATTCCAGCGCGTCGGCATTTCTTGAACCAGGCCATATGGAGTTTCTGTTTTTTGTGCTGCTTTGAATTTTGCATACGCAGTCGAGCTTCTTTTAAAAAACGATACAACAGTCTTGCATTTGCTTAGAATTTCCTCTAATATTGGCTGTTTTAATATGTCCTGGACCAGCAGGTTAATAGTGTGGGCCACACACGGCAAGTGTTTGTATTTTAAAGATGGAAAACATCGATGTTTGGCTTGCCGATGTTTTGAAAACATCGATTACATCGATGTTAACATCGATTTTTCTCCACCTCTAATTTGAAGTAGCAAGACGTGGATTAAGGAACTTAAAAATACATATCTAAAACTATACAAAAAGTGAATTTAACTTGTTTAATAAATTGGTGGGAGACATAATATGTGCCGAGCACATATTACAAAATATAAGAAGACCGCACGACTACAAAAGGAAAAGCATAGAATGTGGATTCTAAGAAGTACTGAGACGCTTGCTGGATTCTAAGAAGATGTGAGACGCTTGCAGGAAATCACACAAACACATACATACGTTGTGTAATTTATTATAATTCTTGATCAGGATCACCTCCTGAGTTGATATAGCCATGTCCGTCTGTCTGTTTCTACGCAAACTAGTCTCTCAGTTTTAAAGCTATCGAATTGAAACTTTGCACACATCCTTCTTTCCTTTGCACGCAGTATATATGTCGGAACGGCCGGGATCGGACGAATATATGCTATAGCTGCCATATAACTGATTGATCGGAAATGCCATAACTTTGGTGTTTGTTAAGTTAGGAAGTTGGGATTTTCTATGGGTTTTATTTTTGGCCAATCAATCCGACCTACCAAACTTCATAAGGATCGGCCGAATATATCCTATAGCTGCCATATAACTGAACGATTGGAAATGCCATAACTTTGGTGTTTTTAAATTTAGGAAGTTGAGATTTTTTATGAGTATTAAGAATGCATTATATGAATAATTTTGGAGAATATAATTTACAGAGTATTCTGCAAGGGTATATCAACTTCGGCTCCGCCCGAAGTTAGCTTTCCCTTCTTGTTTATATTTTAATTTCGTCTATAACACAACGTTTTTTACACTTAACTTTCATCACACCTGCACTCACTGGGGAGTGAACCCGACTATGGTAGGACTAGCTAGTTTTGCCTGCACGTCACCTCAGACTAATCAATTCCTCAATGTTACGATCAGAGAAACTTTTTTTTGCAATTGTGAGTTGCCAAACTTCATTGGTTTTAACATAGATGTTAAAACTTAAAGCCTAGTATCCAGATCGACGAAAACCGTACGCCAGTCATGAGAGAGAGCGAGAGGCAAACAGCTGGCGTTCACTTTTCGTCGGGCCTTTTTTTCACGTCGGTCCCCTGATCGACGAAAGAAATACCAGAAAATACCATAGCGTTGCCAGTCTGCGGAAATGAACTTTGGGTGAACCCTAGCGAAAAGATTAAAAAATTTAATCTTTTGGCGTGCGCTTCTCACTGAACATTATAAGAAATGGAGGGAAAAACTCAAAAAACTCACAAAAGTCGATTGCAGATGTTTACATATGAGAACAAAATAACATTAATACTATCTGGGGTGCCTCTTGTCAGAGCAAAATGTTTTTTAGGTCCAGAATGTACGAAAAAACACAATAAAAGTGCAGCTATGAACTTTAAATTATCAAAAATTTATCAGTAAATTAAAAAAAACAACTGTTAAATTTAAATTGTATTGTTTTTTAATTTCTTTGAACAGTGGCAGACTTGTCTTGCCAAGGTATTTGATAATATCTCTTAAAGGCTATTTCCCGCAAATACGATATTTGAATTTTAACTGCTTGTCAACAAACCCAGCTGATTGACAGTACGACCGTAGCACGCTTAAATCTGATGAACTCTCAAACTTTTGGTCACACTGGAAAGATTAAAGTTTTTACGCTAGCGTAATCGTTTGTCGATCTGGATACTATGCTTAAAGCTTCTATTGGTGTGAGATAGTTTTAGTGTTTTGTCTGTTGAAAAACACATCGGTGTTTGCGATATGGTAAATACAACATTAGTTGAAGATTGTTAATTGCTGAATTTTTTAGGGCGTGTAGATCCACTTTTATTTATGTTGGTTTGTGTTGACCTCTTTATAATAATTTTAGCTATTGTGAATACCTTTTTTGTGAATATACCATTATTTGATGTAATGGAAGTTAAAATAAGGACCACTTTGCAAAAAGTGAAAGTGAAATTACCTTTCATACCTTATCTTTCATATCCTTTATACCCAAATCTATTAATTTTGAATTATCTGTTCATTATACCCGTTACTCGTAGAGTAAAAGGGTATATTGTATTCGTGCAAAAGTATGTAACAGCTAGAAGGAAGCGTTTCCGACCCTATAAAGTATAAATATTCTTGATCAGGGTCACTAGCCGAGTCGATATAGCCATGTCCGTCTGTCTGTCTGTCTGTCCGTATGAACGCTGAGATCTCGGAAACTATAAAAGCTAGAAGATTGGCATTTTGCATGCAGATTCTAGGAGTTCCTACGCAGCGCAAGTTTGTTTGCCACGCCCCCTTTAACGCCCACAATCGCTTATATACGATTTTAAAAATTTAAATATTTCGGAAAAGTAAAAATGCAGTTTTATTGTGTTTATCAATACCTATCGAAATGTAGAAGAAATTTTTCAAATCGGACCATTCGTTAAAAAGTTAACAAGTGAACAAGTCACGACAAAATTAATCATCTGTACAACTATCTTATATAAATAAAAAATTGTAAACAAATTATTAATAAATATATATTTAAAAAGTTTTATAAAGATATTTATTTGTGATGTTAGTAATAAACTAAACATATAATATGTTTTCTTCAGCATATCTAAGCTTGTAATTGTAAGTCAATATTTTCCACTATTTTTATTTGGGAGATTTTGATATGGTTACAAAGAAAAGATCTCAGTTTTGGACACCAAGCTAAGATTCGGAAACTATTAGAGAATCATAAATAATTAAATTTTTTAAATGTTGGTTTGTGTTGACCTTTTTGTAATAATTGTAGCTATTGGATTACTCTAGGTCATACGTTGTTATACCCTTGCAGAGGGTATTATAATTTTGGTCAAAAGTGTGCAACGCAGTGAAGGAGACATCTCCGACCCTGTAAAGTATATATATTCTTGTTGGAATATAACATTACTTCATACGATGAGAATATTGTATATGCAAAAGTATTCTGCTCACTACCGTGACTGGTTACACTAATATCGTTTTGGTTCCGATGAGCTGGTTTAGCTCTTACTTATTGCTTATAATTTGAAGTAGCAAGACGTGGATTAAGGAACTTAAAAATACATATCTAAAACTATACAAAAAGTGAATTTAACTTGTTTGCACGCCATAACTGCATCTAAGTAAAAATCATTTTATTTAATATAAAAATTAAAATATGTAGAAAACCAATAAACCAATATAAGGCTGATGGAGAAAAATATTCCATCTGGAAATTTCGTATAAGGGCTTTGTTAAACGAAATAGATGTGTTGAAGGTTAGAAACCAAGGCAGGTTTTGCAAAATTTAGATTCAATCTATGAGAGAAAGAGTTTGGCCTCACAGTTGTCTACACGCAAGCAATTGCTATCTTTAAAACTTAAGAGTGATTCTCAGTTATTAAGCCATTTTAATTTGTTTGACGAACTCATTGCCGAATTGCTAGCATGAGGTGCTAAAGTTGAAGAAATGGTCAAGGTTTCGCATTTACTGCTAACACTGCCATCTTCGTATGACGGCGTTATAACGGCAATAGAAACTTAGAAATTTAACCTTGGCCTTTGTAAAAAATCGTCTGTTGGATCACGAGATCAAGCTAAAAAATAGTAGCAAAGATACCAGTCTAAAGGTTATGCAGGCTGTAAAAAAGGACAGTAAGCCTAAATTTTCTTATAAGAAAAATAGCAAATATCCAACAAATAGAGTCTCAAAATTCCAGAAAAATGTTTTTATTGCGGCAAGACTGGTCACTTTAAAAAAGATTGCTTTGCTCTAAAAAGAGAAAATGAGAAACATGGAAATGGCAAACAAGCGCAGATGACATCCACACAAAGTCAAGGAAATCATAATGGGATCGCATTTATGATGAGACGCGCAAATAGCCAAACAAACATTGGGTTCTTATTGGACTCGGGCGCATCAGACCATTTGGCCAACAATGAGAGTTTGTTTACAACTATCACTGAATTAAATGAACCTATTAAAATTTCTGTTGCCAAGAACGATGTTTTCATTTATGCAGTTAAGAAAGGAATAGTGAAGCTGTACACAAATTCAAATGAGAAAATTGATCTTAAAGATGTCTTATACTCTCCTGATATCCCGGAAAACTTGATCTCAGTTAAAACAAGAAAGGAAAGGCGGACCCGAAGTTGATATACCCTTGCAGAATACTCTGTAAATTATATTCTCCAAAATTATTCATATGATGCATTCTTAATACTCATAAAAAATCCCAACTTCCTAACTTTAAAAACACCAAAGTTATGGCGTTTCCAATCGTTCAGTTATATGGCAGCTATAGAATATAGTCGGCCGATCCATATGAAATCTTGGATGTCGGATAAATTGGCCAAAAATAAAACCCATAGAAAATCCCAACTTTCTAACTTTACAAACACCAAAGTTATGGCATTTCCGATCAATCAGTTATATGGCAGCTATAGAATATAGTCGGCCGATCCTTATGAAATTTGGTAGGTCGGATTGATTGGGCAAATATAAAACCCACAGGAAATGCCAACTTCCTAACTTTACAAACACCAAAGTTATGGCATTTCCGATCAATCAGTTATATGGCAGCTATAGGATATAGTCAGCCGATCCTTATGAAATTTGGTGGGTCGGAGTTATTTACCAAATATAAAACCCATAGAAAATCCTAGCTTCCTAACTTTACAAACACCAAAGTTATGTCATTTCCGATCAATAAGTTATATGGCAGCTATAGGATATAGTCAGCCGATCCTTATGAAATTTGGTAGATCGGAGTTATTTACCAAATATAAAACCCATAGAAAATCCTAGCTTCCTAACTTTACAAACACCAAAGTTATGGCATTTCCGATCAATCAGTTATATGGCAGCTATAGGATATAGTTGGCCGATCCCGGCCGTTCCGACATATATACTGCGTGCAAAGGAAAGAAGGGATATCTTTAAAACTGAGAGACTAGTTCGCGTAGAAACAGACAGACGGACAGACAGACGGACAGACGGACAGACGGTCAGACGGACAGACGGACATGGCTATATCAACTCAGGAGGTGATCCTGATCAAGAATATATATACTTTATAGGGTCGGAGATGTCTCCTTCACTGCGTTGCACACTTTTGACCAAAATTATAATACCCTCTGCAAGGGTATAAAAATGCAGGAGGCAGGTCTTACCATTGTATTTCACCCAGGAGGTGTAATTGTTAGAAAAGGTAAAATAATTGTAATGAATGGAAGTATATTTGGAAATGTTCCATTGGTTAATTTCTATTCTAATAAACTAGCTTGTATTGCAAATGCAACTAAAAATAATAATTATAGTTTGTGGCATGAGAGGCTAGGTCATTTGAGTATAGGAAAGTTTTTAGAAATTAAAACCAAAAATATGTTTGACGATACAGATTTGCTGAATAACATAAAACCAGAAAATGAGTTATGTGATGCTTGTGTCAAGGGAAAGCAGACCAAAGTTATGGCATTTCCGATCAATCAGTTATATGGCAGCTATAGGATATAGTCAGCCGATCCTTATGAAATTTGGTGGGTCGGAGTTATTTACCAAATATAAAACCCATAGAAAATCCTAGCTTCCTAACTTTACAAACACCAAAGTTATGTCATTTCCGATCAATAAGTTATATGGCAGCTATAGGATATAGTCAGCCGATCCTTATGAAATTTGGTAGATCGGAGTTATTTACCAAATATAAAACCCATAGAAAATCCTAGCTTCCTAACTTTACAAACACCAAAGTTATGGCATTTCCGATCAATCAGTTATATGGCAGCTATAGGATATAGTTGGCCGATCCCGGCCGTTCCGACATATATACTGCGTGCAAAGGAAAGAAGGGATATCTTTAAAACTGAGAGACTAGTTCGCGTAGAAACAGACAGACGGACAGACAGACGGACAGACGGACAGACGGTCAGACGGACAGACGGACATGGCTATATCAACTCAGGAGGTGATCCTGATCAAGAATATATATACTTTATAGGGTCGGAGATGTCTCCTTCACTGCGTTGCACACTTTTGACCAAAATTATAATACCCTCTGCAAGGGTATAAAAATGCAGGAGGCAGGTCTTACCATTGTATTTCACCCAGGAGGTGTAATTGTTAGAAAAGGTAAAATAATTGTAATGAATGGAAGTATATTTGGAAATGTTCCATTGGTTAATTTCTATTCTAATAAACTAGCTTGTATTGCAAATGCAACTAAAAATAATAATTATAGTTTGTGGCATGAGAGGCTAGGTCATTTGAGTATAGGAAAGTTTTTAGAAATTAAAACCAAAAATATGTTTGACGATACAGATTTGCTGAATAACATAAAACCAGAAAATGAGTTATGTGATGCTTGTGTCAAGGGAAAGCAGACGAGATTATGTTTTAATAAATTTAAAAATAAGGACCACATTAATCGACCATTATTTGTTGTACATTCTGATGTGTGTGGTCCAATAACCCCATCTACTATTGATCATAAGAATTATTATGTAGTTTTTATTGATGAGTATACGCATTATTGTGTAACTTACCTGTTGAGTTATAAGTCGGAAGTTTTTAGTGTATTTCAAGACTATGTAGCTAATACGCATGCTTTGTTTAATTTAAATATGGTTAGCCTTTATATTGATAATGGCAGGGAGTATCTATCGAATGAAATGAAAGAGTTCTGTGTTCAAAAAGGCATTAGTTACTACTTGACGGTTCCACATACTCCACAACAAAATGGTGTATCCGAAAGGATGATTAGATCTATAACGGAAAAAGCTCGAGCTTTAGTTATAGGGGGCAAGGTTCAAAAAACTTTCTGGGGTGAAGCGGTGCTAACAGCCACCTACCTTATTAATAGAAGCCCAACTAGTGCATTACATGAATGCAGAAAGACTCCTTTTGAAATGTGGCACAACAAAAAGCCGTGCCTTAAGTACTTAAGAGTTTTTGGTTCGACAGTATTTGTTCTCAATAAAACGAGAAAAAGAAAATTTGATGACAAATCATGGAAAGGTATACTTGTCGGGTATGAACCAAATGGATATAAAGCATGGGATGTGGAGAATAACAAATTTGTTATTGCAAGAGATGAATCAAACAGGATAATGTCTAGAGCTGTGGATGTTGATAACAACATGGAATTTCACAATGTTGAAAAAAATATTGAACCTGCTTTTCAAGACTCTGGTCTTATTGAGAGTGAAAGGGTCCAGAAAAATACTGATATGGTAATATCAGATGTGCAGCCTAGTGAAATGGAAAATGAAGAGGAGAATGAAGTGGAAAAGGCCGATCCAGAGATATCCTGTGTTTTTTTTTTTTTTTTTTTTTTTTTTCGAGCGGAGTCCCACGGCCCACTTACCCGCCCAACCGACCGAGGGGCGCAGCCGTGTATCCTACGGCACGATTCGCGATAAGATAGACGCGAGATAGGAAAATAAAGGTAAAGGTCCGGGGAAAAAAGTAATAGTTAATCTATAGTTAATCTAATCTACTCCAGAATCGGACGGACTAGCGAAATAAATAAAGTTTTAGTCAAATAAGGATCATCGAATTCTTTTGACCACCTTTTAATAAATCCAAGCACTCCTCCGGCTTTATTAACCATGGACGAAATGTGATTAGAAAATTTTAGTTTAGGGTCCAAGAGAACGCCAAGATCGTTTACAAGAGTTATTCTATCCAAAGAGCTGCCACTTAACGTGTAAGTCGCGTATATCGGATTGGCCCGATAAAAAGTCATCAGCTTGCACTTGGAGCCGTTTAAATTTAGTAAATTATCTCGGCACCAGTTTTGAAAATTATCTAGATCAGATTGCAAGTCTAAATGGCAGGAAATGTCCTTATACTGCAGGCACAACTTAACATCCATTTAAGCAGATCAACTGGAAAACCTAAAAGGTCAAGTTTTTGAATGAGAAGTAAGTGATTTACAGAGTCAAATGCTTTACTAAAGTCAGTGTAGATGACGTCTGTTTGAAAACTACTATTGAAGCCTTTTATCACAAATGAAGTGAGCTCTAGAAGGTTTGTGATTGTGGATCTACGTTTTATAAATCCGTGTTGACACGGAGAAATGATTGATCTGCAAAGGTGCTGCAAATGAGGAGTAATAATTTTTTCAAAAAGCTTAGGAATAGCTGACAACTTAGAAATACCTCTGTAGTTACTGGCTTCTAACTTGTTACCTTTTTTGAAAAGAGGAATAACAAATGATTCCTTCCAAATATTTGGGAATTGGGAGGTTTCTAGAGATAAGGTAAACAACTTGTGAAGAGGTTTGCACAGGGCCTTAGCGCAATACCTAAGCACGCACCCAGGAATACCATCGGGCCCTGGGGAATAAACAGGCTTAATACGAAGAAGATCCAAAAGAAGAGAGCTTTCTGTTTGACTTGGACATGGTGTAAGAATAAGGCTGTGATGAATAATCTAAAGTAGAGTAAGTCGTTTGAAAAAATTGGGCAAATAAATCGGCTTTTGCCTGATCTGTGGTTGCCGTCATGTTTTCGAACGACAGCGAGGAAGGAAAACAATTAGATTTACGCTTGGTGTTAACAAAATTATAAAACTGTTTCGGGTCCTGAGAGAACTGGACCTTACAACGGTTTAAGTAACTATTATAACACTGAGCATTAAGCACGGTAAATCTTGACCGAGCACTTAAATATCTAGTAAAAACAGATTGAGAACTGGTATTTTTATATTTCCTAAAAAGTCTGGACTTTACATTTCTTAAGTGTATCAACTCTTCGCTAAAAAAAAGGTGATTTAATGGAAGTTGACGGATAGTACCACGGAACACAGGAATTAAAAAATGAGTTTATTGCAGTGTAAAAAACATTAACTGCATCGGACATATTAATGCATAAGTAAAGATCAGACCAATTAAAGCCAGAAATAAAATTATTTAGCCTCAGAAAGTCTGCCTTGCGAAAACAATGCATTCGTTTGTGTTATATCTGAAGGTGAACCAAGTGACTCTGATACTCAAATTAGAAAAAGCAATAGACTAAAAGAAAAGCCAAAATTGTCATATAGAGACATGTTTAAAAATTGTGTTATGCATACGCAAACTTTAACAGGTAGTGCTCCAATATTTTTTGATGAAATTAATAATAGGAATGATAAAGAACTGTGGAGAGCAGCTATTGAAGATGAGCTTAATTCTCATGAAATTAACAAAACATGGTCACTGGTAGAAAGACCTGAAAACAAAAACATAGTCGATTGTAAATAGATATTTACAATAAAACAGAACGAGTTTGGTAGACCAGTAAAATATAAAGCCAGACTTGTAGCACGGGGATTTACACAGGAATATTTAATCGATTACGACGAATCATTTGCCCCTGTGGCTAGAATTTCAAGTTTCAGACTTATAATGTCTTTTTCAAACCAGTATAGCCTTAAAGTACATCATATGGATGTAAAAACTGCTTTTTTAAATGGAGATTTAAAAGGGGAAATATATATGAGAGTTCCTCAAGGACTGTATTGTAATAGCAGTCATGTTTGTAAATTGAATAAAGCAATTTATGGTCTTAAGCAGGCGGCTAGATGTTGGTTTAAAGTGTTTGAAAAGGCGTTAAAAGATATTGATTTTAAAAATTCACCTGTAGATAGATGTATATATATTTTGGATAAAGGGACTATTTTAAAAAATATATATGTTTTGTTATACGTAGATGACTTGGTTATTTGTACAGAAAACATTCTAACAATGAATAAATTTAAGTCATATTTAATGAGCAAGTTTCAAATGACAGATTTAATGGAACTTAAGTATTTTATTGGTATTAAAATAGACAGAAAAGAAAATGAAATGGAATTAAGCCAATCAGCTTATATTAAAAATATTTTATTAAAATTTAACATGGAGCAATGTAATTCTGTAAATTCACCACTTCCAAGTAAACTGAACTTTGAATTATTAGACTCTGATAAAAGAGACGATTCTCCGCGTCAAAGTTTGATTGGATGCCTTATGTATGTAATGCTATGTACAAGGCCAGATCTCAGTATATCTGTAAATCTTTTGAGTCGGTATAGTCAGAAAAATAATAAAGAGCTTTGGCTATACTTAAAAAGGGTATTAAGGTATCTGAAAGGGACTATCGACTTTAAGCTAACATTTACTAAAACTGAGAAGTATGACGACTTCTTTGTTGGATTTGTAGATTCAGATTGGGGTGGAAGTCAATTGGATAGGAGAAATACAACAGGATATCTTTTTAAGATGTTTAAAACAAACCTGATTTGTTGGAGTACTAGAAAACAGAATTCAGTGGCAGCATCATCAACCGAAGCCGAATACATGACATTGTTTGAGGCTGTTAGGGAAGCTCTATGGTTAAAATCTTTACTAGAAAGTTTGAACATAAATGTAAAGCAACCTATTACAATTTTTGAAGATAATCAGGGCTGTATTAGTATTGCCAACAACCCCTCTTGCCACAAACGTTAAAAACATATAGACATCAAATATAATTTTTCACTTGAACAAGTTGAAAATAAACTAATAAAACTTGAGTATATTTCTACAGATCATCAACTGGCGGATATATTAACAAAACCACTGCCAGCTCCACGCTTCGCACAACTAAGACAGGGTCAAGGCTTAACCAATTGATGGATGCAGACGACGATTCAATTAATTTTTTTTTGTATACATACATAAAAGTTGACGACTTAATTTAATTTATCATTTAAAGAATAATTTTTGAACCTATGTTATTGCCTTTAAAATCTGTTATAAATTCTATTATAAAGTTTGGAAACAAAAGATACTTTTAATAATTTTATAATTTTCAAATTTATAAGATTACTTACTGAAATTGCTGTTAATTGTTTTGTATGTAAATTTTGCATCACATCATTTTGTCGATTTAAATATTCATTATGCTTTATATTAATTTTAAGATTGACCTAATTGGGTTTTACTGGGTTTTCAAGCAACAAATGTTTCGTCAATGTGGACTCCCAGAGATATCTTGTCTTGCCAATTCAAATTTCAAATTCTTTCTTAAACTTTAAATTTATAATTCATGAGCATAAGACTTTTGAGAAGGTGTGTTGGAAATGTCATAACATTACTTCATACGATGAGAATGTTGTATATGCAAAAGTATTCTGCTCACTACCGTGACTGGTTACACTAATATCGTTTTGGTTCCGATGAGCTGGTTCAGCTCTTACTTATTGCGTATAATTTGAAGTAGCAAGACGTGGATTAAGGAACTTAAAAATACATATCTAAAACTATACAAAAAGTGAATTTAACTTGTTTAATAAATTGGTGGGAGACATAATATGTGCCGAGCACATATTACAAAATATAAGAAGACCGCACGACTACAAAAGGAAAAGCATAGAATGTGGATTCTAAGAAGTACTGAGACGCTTGCTGGATTCTAAGAAGATGTGAGACGCTTGCAGGAAATCACACAAACACATACATACGTTGTGTAATTTATTATAATTCTTGATCAGGATCACCTCCTGAGTTGATATAGCCATGTCCGTCTGTCTGTTTCTACGCAAACTAGTCTCTCAGTTTTAAAGCTATCGAATTGAAACTTTGCACACATCCTTCTTTCCTTTGCACGCAGTATATATGTCGGAACGGCCGGGATCGGACGAATATATCCTATAGCTGCCATATAACTGATTGATCGGAAATGCCATAACTTTGGTGTTTGTTAAGTTAGGAAGTTGGGATTTTCTATGGGTTTTATTTTTGGCCAATCAATCCGACCTACCAAACTTCATAAGGATCGGCCGAATATATCCTATAGCTGCCATATAACTGAACGATTGGAAATGCCATAACTTTGGTGTTTTTAAATTTAGGAAGTTGAGATTTTTTATGAGTATTAAGAATGCATTATATGAATAATTTTGGAGAATATAATTTACAGAGTATTCTGCAAGGGTATATCAACTTCGGCTCCGCCCGAAGTTAGCTTTCCCTTCTTGTTTATATTTTAATTTCGTCTATAACACAACGTTTTTTACACTTAACTTTCATCATACCTGCACTCACTGGGGAGTGAACCCGACTATGGTAGGACTAGCTAGTTTTGCCTGCACGTCACCTCACACTAATCAATTCCTCAATGTTACGATCAGAGAAACTTTTTTTTTGCAATTGTGAGTTGCCAAACTTCATTGGTTTTAACATAGATGTTAAAACTTAAAGCCTAGTATCCAGATCGACGAAAACCGTACGCCAGTCATGAGAGAGAGCGAGAGGCAAACAGTTGGCGTTCACTTTTCGTCGGGCCTTTTTTTCACGTCGGTCCCCTGATCGACGAAAGAAATACCAGAAAATACCATTTCATTAATCCCATATTTCATGTCTCAATAGTATGTGTTGTATATTATTTATTTGAAAAATTGTTTATTTAAACAGTATTTTAATGAAAACGTGAGCAACCCGAAGTTTTTATACCCTTATATAACACTATCTAAAACTCCTGCGTGGTAGGAAAAGAGCTGAAATAGGTGTTAAGAGACAAAAAAGGTAACATTCTCGCTGGCATTTATTCTGATGTACGTTGATGCACTACGAGCAGTACAAACAAGTGGCCCAACGACACCAAGCACGTACTTGTTACGATGTGAGTTCGCGAGGAAAATACATAAATTAAATAGAGACAAGACACCAGTGAAAATAAAAGGCACAATTAAGAGAAAAGCAAATGAGTTAAAATATTAGTTTTTAATAACGGGATAGAAGTTGAAATGCAAATTAGATGATAAAGGTTGTTATAATTATTACATAGAACGCGAAAGGGCTCGTGCAGACAAAAATTTGATGATGGCTAATTTACAGGGATATAATTTCGTGTTAGTCGAACAGGAACATTGAAAGTTGGGCGGTTTACAAGTTCTGCAGAATCAATATCACCTCTTATAAGATTTTGCATACAAATAGTACCAAGCATTGTTCTACGATTTACAATTGTAGGTAAATTAAGCAACAGTAATCTACTCTGGTAGGAAGGTAGCCTTACGTTTTGATCCCACTTCAATCTACGAAGGGCAAATAGACGAAATTTTTTTTGTACCGACTCAATACGGTCAATGTGCACTTGATATAGTGGACTTCAAACCGACGAACAATATTCCAAAATAGGACGGACAAGGGAGGTAAATAATAATTTGGTCGAATAAGGGTCATCGAATTCTTTTGACCAACCCAAGAACATTCATGGCTTTGTTAACAGTGGACATTATGTGGCAGTCAAATTTAAGTTTAGGGTCCCGAAGAACACCTAAATCGTTAAGTGAATATATACGGTCGAGTGGCGTATTTTCAAGAAAGTAACTAATAAACGTAGGAGTGCCCCTATAAAAAGTCATAACGTTGCATTTAAGGTAGTTCAACTTTAAAAGGTTGTACTCACACCATTCATGAAAACAATCAATATCTGACTGTAAGTTAAATCCCGATGCTATATCATTATATGATAAACAAAGCTTAACATCATCAGCATACATTATTACACGAGAATGTGTTATGATAGAGGGAAGATCGTTGATAAACAAAGTAAACAGCAAAGGGCCCAGATGACTTCCCTGAGGGACTCCAGATGTCACGTAGATCAATTTTGAAACAGAATTCTTGAATATAACCCTCTGAGTCCTACCATTCAAGTAACTTGAAATCCAAGATAATAGATTACCAGGAAACCCAAGCAGATCTAATTTGAATAAGAGAAGAGAGTGGTTGACGGAGTCAAAGGCCTTACTAAAATCTGTATATATAACGTCAGTCTGCATTTTTATCAGGGACTGAAGAGAACCGGTACCGGTACCGGAACCGGAACCGTTTCCTTTTTACGGAACCGGAATCGGAACGAAACCGAAATTTTAATTTTCGATGGAACCGAAATTGGAACCGGAACCGCTAACAGATTTTTATAGGAACCGAAACCGGAATCGGAACCGGTATTCCAATCGGTTTCAGTCCCTGATATATACATATGTTGTCGCAATTACTTTTCTACACGATTATACATTAAAAAATGGAACCGATACTGGAACCGGAACCGATTTGTAATATTTTTTAGGAACCGGAACCGAAACCGGAATCGTTTTGCGATTTTTCTTAGGAACCGAAATTGGAACCGGAACCGGTATTCCAATCGGTTTCAGTCCCTGATTTTTATAGATGCATAGATGACAATTCAAGAAGGTTGGTGGTGGTCGATCTTCGCTTAACAAAACCATGCTGACACGGTGATATAAGCGAGGAACATAAATGTTGCAAATGAGAAGTGATAATACGTTCAAATGCTTTAGGAATTGCCGACAATTTGGAAATACCTCTATAATTCTTGGCATCAGCCCTCGCACCCTTATTATGAAGTGGAGTAATAAAAGAGTCCTTCCAGATAGTAGGAAAAACTGATGATGAAATAGACAAATTAAAAAGTTGGCCAATCAATCCGACCTACCAAACTTCATAAGGATCGGCCGAATATATCCTATAGCTGCCATATAACTGAACGATTGGAAATGCCATAACTTTGGTGTTTTTAAATTTAGGAAGTTGAGATTTTTTATGAGTATTAAGAATGCATTATATAAATAATTTTGGAGAATATAATTTACAGAGTATTCTGCAAGGGTATATCAACTTCGGCTCCGCCCGAAGTTAGCTTTCCCTTCTTGTTTATATTTAATTTCGTCTATAACACAACGTTTTTTACACTTAACTTTCATCACACCTGCACTCACTGGGGAGTGAACCCGACTATGGTAGGACTAGCTAGTTTTGCCTGCACGTCACCTCAGACTAATCAATTCCTCAATGTTACGATCAGATAAACTTTTTTTTGCAATTGTGAGTTGCCAAACTTCATTGGTTTTAACATAGATGTTAAAACTTAAAGCCTAGTATCCAGATCGACGAAAACCGTATGCCAGTAATGAGAGAGAGCGAGAGGCAAACAGCTGGCGTTCACTTTTCGTCGGGCCTTTTTTTCACGTCGGTCCCCTGATCGACGAAAGAAATACCAGAAAATACCATAGCGTTGCCAGTCTGCGGAAATGAACTTTGGGTGAACCCTAGCGAAAAGATTAAAAAATTTAATCTTTTGGCGTGCGCTTCTCACTGAACATTATAAGAAATGGAGGGAAAAACTCAAAAAACTCACAAAAGTCGATTGCAGATGTTTACATATGAGAACAAAATAACATTAATACTATCTGGGGTGCCTCTTGTCAGAGCAAAATGTTTTTTAGGTCCAAAATGTACGAAAAAACACAATAAAAGTGCAGCTATGAACTTTAAATTATCAAAAATTTATCAGTAAATTAAAAACAACAACTGTTAAATTTAAATTGTATTGTTTTTTAATTTCTTTGAACAGTGGCAGACTTGTCTTGCCAAGGTATTTGATAATATCTCTTAAAGGCTATTTCCCGCAAATACGATATTTGAATTTTAACTGCTTGTCAACAAACCCAGCTGATTGACAGTACGACCGTAGCACGCTTAAATCTGATGAACTCTCAAACTTTTGGTCACACTGGAAAGATTAAAGTTTTTACGCAGGCGTAATCGTTTGTCGATCTGGATACTATGCTTAAAGCTTCTATTGGTGTGAGATAGTTTTAGTGTTTTGTCTGTTGAAAAACACATCGGTTTTTGCGATATGGTAAATACAACATTAGTTGAAGATTGTTAATTGCTGAATTTTTTAGGGCGTGTAGATCCACTTTTATTTATGTTGGTTTGTGTTAACCTCTTTATAATAATTTTAGCTATTGTGAATACCTTTTTTGTGAATATACCATTATTTGATGTAATGGAAGTTAAAATAAGGACCACTTTGCAAAAAGTGAAAGTGAAATTACCTTTCATACCATATCTTTCATATCCTTTATACCCAAATCTATTAATTTTCAATTATCTGTTCATTATACCCGTTACTCGTAGAGTAAAAGGGTATATTGTATTCGTGCAAAAGTATGTAACAGCTAGAAGGAAATGTTTCCGACCCTATAAAGTATATATATTCTTGATCAGGGTCACTAGCCGAGTCGATATAGCCATGTCCGTCTGTCTGTCTGTCTGTCCGTATGAACGCTGAGATCTCGGAAACTATAAAAGCTAGAAGATTGGCATTTTGCATGCAGATTCTAGGAGTTCCTGCGCAGCGCAAGTTTGTTTGCCACGCCCCCTTTAACGCCCACAATCGCTTATATACGATTTTAAAAATTTAAATATTTCGGAAAAGTAAAAATGCAGTTTTATTGTGTTTATCAATACCTATCGAAATGTAGAAGAAATTTTTCAAATCGGACCATTCGTTAAAAAGTTAACAAGTGAACAAGTCACGAAAAAATTAATCATCTGTACAACTATCTTATATAAATAAAAAATTGTAAACAAATTATTAATTATAGTCACATTTACGAAAACATCTCATTTTAGTTGGGGGCACTAAAGAAGTGAGGGTATCAGAGCAGGGGAGGCAAATTGTCAATTCCATTGTTGGATGATATCGGTCTTCAGGTACAACAAGAGCGTCAATTCTACATACCGTGACCTCGGACGGGTCTGAAACAAACACAAGACCTAATTGTCTATTTAAAGAATTTCGTATAAAGCTTACTTGCTGTAACGATAATTCTAAAAGGCCATCTACAAAATCATGAGCGGATAAAGGTATAGCGACAAGTGAGTCAGTGGGAGGAGACCAAGAAATATCAGGTAGATTAAAGTCACCCAAAACAATCAAAAGGTCTCTGTTAGAAAGAAGGGATAGTACGGATTTTATTGCGGACAGAGGGTGCTCATAAATTAGTAGATCAGAGCCAGGTGGAATATAGGAACATGTAACAAAAATAGATAAAGATTGCAAGGAAACTTTCACACTTACAAATTCAATTTCGTTTGGGATATGAGTGAGAATTCTTTCGGATGTTAGGCTAGAGGTAACAGCAATCAGTACACCGCCCCCCCTACGTGAGGGGCGATCGGTCCTATAAGTATTAAAGTTATTTGACAGAACTTCAGAGTCAGATATCTCTGGTTTTAGCCAAGTTTCCGTAAAAGCCAAAATATCTTCGGTGAATGCAGAGGAGTCGGCATAAAGCTTGTGTAGCTTCATATTTAGTCCCCTAACATTTTGATACGCCAAGAATAAACTTTTTAGTTTTTTGGCACAGTGGAAGGTCTGTTATTTGTTCTCGGTTTATTTGGAACAAATTCTTTAATTACTAAATTATCATTAAGCCAAAAACTTTCAGAAAGTAACACATTAAACACATCAGGTGGAGCAAATATTTTAAAAGACGATATCCTACTAGCGTAAGAAAATCGAAATTGTTCAACTGCAATATCCTCGGATGGGAATTTTTCACGTATAAATTCCAAAACATCCTCAGATGTGGTATCTGGGGTGAATCTAGAAACAAATAATTGCTTCCTTTGTGGAACAGCTGAAAGTTTCTTACGCCCCCAGCAGCAGTCTGAACAACATTGGGCTGAGAACCAGGAACGGTGCCTACTGAACCTGTAGGTACGGTCGGCAACGAATTCTTTGACTTAGCCAGTACTGTAGATTTTATTCTGGAGACAGAGGTTCCACCCGAACTAGCTGTATCCATAGGCACAGTTGGTTCATTTACCCCTGTGTCAACAGAAACTGCTGCTACCAAGTTCGGATTTGGGGTGGATTCCACAATCATATTAACGGCGGTTAAACTGGCTTTTTTACGTTTAGGCGACTCGGTTAATATTTATACCCGTTACTCGTAGAGTAAAAGGGTATATTGTATTCGTGCAAAAGTATGTAACAGCTAGAAGGAAGCGTTTCCGACCCTATAAAGTATATATATTCTTGATCAGGATCACTAGCCGAGTCGATCTAGCCATGTCCGTCTGTCCGTCTGTCTGTCCGTCTGTCCGTCTGTCTGTCTGTCTGTCCGTATGAACGCTGAGATCTCGGAAACTATAAAAGCTAGAAGATTGGCATTTTGCATGTAGATTTTAGAAGTTCCCACGCAGCGCAAGTTTGTTTCAAAATGGTGCCACGCCCCCTTTAACGCCCACAATCGCTTATATACGATTTTAAAAATTTAAATATTTCGGAAAAGTAAAAATGCAGTTTTATTGTGTTTATCAATACCTATCGAAATGTAGAAGAAATTTTTCAAATCGGACCATTCGTTAAAAAGTTATGCGTGATCAAAGTTTCTATCTCCATCTCCCTCGCACTCCCTTTACCTGAGTAACGGGTATCTGATAGTCGGGGCACCCGACTATAGCATTCTCTCTTGTTTTTTATTATTAAACTGGGCACAGACGGAATTGAACCCCTCATTGAGTTCTTTAAAAGCTCCTGAGATATTCAATAGGCTGTCTCGAGTCTGCCTCATAAAGCCGCTTATCTCAACTACCATTTCCTTGCAGGACCCACATGAGACCAGAATTAAGACCAATCGCAGAGCCAGCAAAAAATAAAAGGGTCTTTAGTTGAAGACGCAAGATCGCAATTTTTCTTAGAACAGACAAGAGCCATTGTAAGTTTAAAGCAAATAAAAAAACAAGAGTGAACGCTAAAGTCGAGTGTCTCGACTATTAGATATCCGTTACTCAGCTAAAAAAGTTAAAATTATCAATTTGAATTCGGCGATCTCTTAGAGCTGGCAGCTTTACAGCACGAGCATCAGCACCAGCGCTGCTTTAGCGCAGGCAGCTTTTGTCCTGCACCAGCAGCTGTGTTTATGTTTATGTTTTTGAGTGCAATAAATTGACTAGAAATATTAAACATACATACTTATATTGGCTAAACACATACATTCTTAAATAGTATTATGTATATTAAAGTCTAAATGTTTGCCCAACACGAGAAACAGGTATAGCGAATAGCTTTCTTTGAAAGGAGTTATCTTTGCCGGGCAATTTCAACTGTGTACAATGTAAATACATACATATGTATGTAAGACTGTGTAGGCGAAATAGAGAATAATAACAGCGGAATAACATCAGGAACAGCAGTAGTACCGATAACAGCAGGAACAGCAGTAGTAGCAGTAACAGCAGGAACAGCAGAACAGCAGAAGAACAGCAGAACAGCAGAAGAACAGGAGATTAACAGGAGGCATTGAGCGGAGACGACAGCAGCAGAACGGAAGCAGAAAAACGACGCAGAATAGAGAAACTACGCAGTTGTCTTGTATTCTTCCACCATATACTTATAATCTATACTTAATATTAATAATAAAACCGAGGTGACTTAATAACCTACCTTACATTTGGGGGCTCGTCCTAACGTGGAAATCGCAATTGAAAAGTGACGCCGTCCCGAAAAGTCTCAAAAAAGTTTAACTGACGCCGAGAAGTTTGATCGTAAAGGGAATAAGCAGATGAGGGAGAAGCCAATAAAGAAGGAACATTCTAAAATTCCGATTGCGAAAAGGAGACAGCCGTATTACACAAGATCAGTTGCCGCAGCAGAGAAAAAACACAGCATGAGTGAACCCGAAAAAAGCGAGCAGAATCTGGTCGAAGCAGGTGTGGGGCAAAATACCGCAGCCGGAACAACCGTAGTGTCTTCAATCGACGAGAATACAAAAACACTGAAGGAGCTTGTCCAGCTTCTGGCCATGAAGATGGGAGCAGAAGAGCAAAGCAGTGGTTGCTCAATAACGGCGGAAAGCTTTGCGAAAATCATTCCGGAGTTTGACGGAGAATCCATGCCGGTCAAGAATTGGTTTGACAATTTCGAGCTAAATGCTGCAGCTTATGGTCTGAACATAAAGCAGATGTATGTACAGGCACGTGCCAAAATGACGAACACAGCAAAATTGTTTTTGGACTCTACTTACGTACATCAATACACAGAGATGCGTTTGTTGCTGCAGACAGAATTTAGTCGTCAATATGTGTGCAGCGCGGATGTTCATGAGCAGCTCCGTGATCGCAAGAAACGCAAGCAGGAATCGTTTCACGAGTACCTTCTGCAGATGAGGAAGATTGCAGCTCTTGGCAGTATAGATGCACTTTCTGTAATCCGCTACATCGTGGACGGTTTAAACTTAAGGAGTGACTTCAAATACACTCTCTACAGTTGCAAGTCCTTTAAAGAGCTGCAGGAGCAGTATGAGGTGTTTGAACGCGTCGGCGAAAAGGGAAATAAGCCGTTTCAGCCGAACGATGGAAAATGGACGCCGAATCAGAAGAAGCAGCACGAGTTCAACGACAGAAAGTGTCATTGTTTCAATTGTGGATCTGCTGATCACCTCCGCAAGGACTGCAAAGCTGCCACGAAATGCTTTAGGTGCAATAAAGAGGGCCACATGTCTAGAGATTGCCCTGGGTTAGCTGCTGGTGTCCAAGTTGTGTGCAGTGCAAGTCGCATGAAGAAGGTTACTATCAACGATGTCGAAATGGAGTGCTTAGTGGATACTGGAGCCGATGTATCTATATTGAGAAAGTTCATCTTTAACAAAATACCCAATATTATTTTGGAGAGATGTGCTTCAAAGCTTCGTGGACTAGGAAAGAAGACCACGTGCCCAGTTGGATGCTTTTTGGCTGAGGTAGCAGTAGATGAGAAGATGACGCCACACAAGTTCGTTGTCGTAGAGGACGAAGACATCGAGTATGACGCGCTGCTTGGATTTGATTTCGTTTCGAAGTTCAATTTTTCATTGTCGGCAGAAGGATACAAGTTTTCTTCCCCGCTGGGGGAGAAAGCTTGTGAGGAACCAAACCAGATGAGTATTTAAATATTATTAATACAAATGATGAAATCGATGCTCGCCCCCAGTATGCAAAGGAGGTATCGATGCTAATTAGGAACTACAAGGCGGTGGATGCAGTAGCAGAGGTTCCAGTCAAGCTACGAATTGTTCCGGATGGCGAGATCGTTCCATTTCGTCAGTCACCGAGTCGATTCGCAATTGCCGAAGAGAAGGATGTCGAAAAGCAGATCGACGAATGGTTAGCTGCTGGAATTATACGCCCATCTACATCAAACTTTGCCGTCTGGTGCTGGTAAACAAAAAGGATGGCACACGCCGTATCTGCGTTGATTTCCGTAAGCTGAACTCGATGGTGTTGAGAGACTGCTTTCCCGTCCCTGTAATCGACGACGTGCTCGAAAAGCTGCAGAAAGCGAGTTATTTTACGGTGATGGATTTGGAGAACGGTTTCTTTCACGTTGCCATTGAGGAGGAAAGCAAGAAATTCACTGCATTCATTACTAAATCCGGACTGTACGAATTCAATAGAACACCATTTGGATTTCGGAACTCGCCAGCGGTGTTTATTCGCTATGTGTTTCAGGAGCTGATGAACAAAAATATCCTCGATTTGTACATGGATGATATAATAATTCACGCCGAGACTGCAGAGCAATGCTTGGAAAAGATGGCACTCGTTTTCAAAAGATCAGGAGCGTTTGGTCTGAAGATCAAGTGGCGAAAATGTCACTTCTTGCAAAGGAAGATTTACTTCTTGGGCCACAATATTGAAGATGGAAACCTGTGGCCTGGACAAGAAAAAACTGCTGCGGTTAGCAAGTTTTCGGTGCCGAAAAATGTCAGAGCAGTTCAAGCTTTTCTGGGGCTGACTGGGTTTTTTAGAAAATTTGTTCTGAATTACTCGCAGATTGCACGCCCGTTGACTGACCTGCTGCGAAAAGAGGTCCATTTTGAAATGGCTGAGCCTCAGATGAATGCGTTCCAGAGTCTGAAGGATGCCTTGACTAAGGAACCCGTTTTGAAATTGTATATCAGAGGGGCCAAAACTGAGTTACATACGGATGCATCAAAAGACGGATTTGCCGCGGTATTAATGCAGTGGTTCGATGGCAGACTCCACCCAATCCAGTATTGGAGCAAGAAGACAACAGAAGCTGAGTCTCGCCAGCACAGTTACATCCTGGAAGCAAAAGCCGTGTATCTGGCGGTAAAGAAATTCAGACATTATCTGCTGGGATCGCCGTTTAAGTTCATAACAGATTGCTGGGCTTTCAAGCAAACTTTACAGAAGACAGATGTACCAAGAGCAGTCACGCAGTGGATTGTTTATCTGCAGGATTTCGAGTTTGCAGTGGAACATCGCCCTGGAGAACGATTAAAGCATGTTGACTGTCTCAGTCGCTATCCCGACCGCGTTATGCTTGTGTCGTTGGAGATCACTGCGCGCATCAAAAAAGCTCAAGGAAAAGATGAGATGCTGAAGGCAATTACGGCAATTTTAGCCAGCTGTCCATATGAGGGGTACAAGATGAAAGCGGGACTGGTCTATAAGGAGGTGAACGGCAATGATCTTCTCGTAATCCCGAAAGCGATGGAAAAAGAAGTTATTGTTGACGCCCACAGTGCGGGTCATTTTGCGCTACAAAAAACAGTTCATGCTGTGCAACAATCCTATTGGATTCCTCATTTGGAGCAAAAATTTCAGCAGGTTGTGAACAACTGTGTAAGATGCATCATTTACAACAAGAAGCTTGGCAAGAAAGAAGGATTTTTAAACTGCATCGATAAAGGTGATCAGCCTCTTCATACGCTGCACGTTGATCATCTGGGCCCCATGGATGCCACTGGGAAGCAATATGAGTACATATTTGCGATGGTGGATTCATTTTCGAAGTTGATATGGCTTTTCCCTACAAAGACTACCAGCTGCGAAGAAACGCTGAAGAAAATAGAGATGTGGACCGATATTTTTGGCAACCCGGTGCACATGGAGAAAATCAGTATCGAGCACGTGTGGAGCACAACCGGAGTTCCCCGTGGAAATGGTCAAATCGAGAGGGTAAATCGCACGATCTTGTCAATCATTTCTAAGATTTCGGCGGATGATCCAGCCAAGTGGTTTAAGGCAGTACCAGAGGCAGTACCCACTAACACGCTTCAACGAAAAAGTCACCGTTTGAGATAATGTCTGGCGTGAAGATGAACAATAAGCCAACTGATCGTATTATTCAGCTTTTAGAGGAAGAGATGTATTTAAGCTTTGACGAGCAACGGCAGCAACTTAGAGTAGATGCAAAGATTGAGATTCAACGTGCACAAGAGTCATACAAGAAGCACTTTGACCAAAAGCGGAAACCGGAGGTCAACTATCAAGTTGGAGATTTAGTTGCTATACGCCGGACACAGTTTGTTGCAGGAAAAAAGCTCGCTGGAGAATATTTCGGACCGTATGAATTAACAAGAGTCAAGAGAAATGGCAGATATGAGGTTCGGAAGGCAGCGGATGTAGAAGGTCCATCTAACACTTCCACCAGCTGTGATCACATGAAGTTGTGGCGTTACGAGAAGGACAATGAGGATGCTTGGTCATCCGGGACAGATGACTAATCAGGAATGGCCGAATGTAAGACTGTGTAGGCGAAATAGAGAATAATAACAGCGGAATAACATCAGGAACAGCAGTAGTACCGATAACAGCAGGAACAGCAGTAGTAGGAGTAACAGCAGGAACAGCAGAACAGCAGAAGAACAGCAGAACAGCAGAAGAACAGGATATTAACAGGACGCATTGAGCGGAGACGACAACAGCAGAACGGAAGCAGAAAAACGACGCAGAATAAGCAGAATAGAGAAACTACGCAGTTATCTTGTATTCTTCCAGCATATACTTATAATCTATACTTAATATTAATAATAAAACCGAGGTGACTTAATAACCCACCTTACATGTATATGCTTACATACATACACACATACGCCATTGTTTGAGTCAGACCTCCAATTTGGCTAACTTGATTTGATTTGCATAGTTCTTGGGATATAAATCGGTATTGACAAATGAAAACCATCGCAATTTCATTTAATAGAAATCCTTATCGAGAATTAACGTTGACTCTGTTGAGCTCCTTGGCCGGCTGTTCCAAAGGGCCATGAAAGGCGGAAATGTAGGCGCTAGCCAGGCTTAAGCGTTTAATAGGTTTTTGGGCGTTAGAGTGGGCGTGGCAAACTTTTATTAGGCAAATCGATAGGTATTGACGAAACAAATACATATCAATTAAAATTGTCATAATAGCATCAAAACGGTGGCCACAGCTTGTGGCTTGTGGGCGTCAGAGGGGGCGTGGCACCATTTTGAAACAAACTTGCGCTGCGTAGGAACTCCTGAAATCTACATGCAAAATGCCAATCTTCTAGCTTTTATAGTTTCCGCGATCTCAGCGTTCATACGGATGGACAGACAGACGGACAGACGGAGAGACGGACAGACGGACATGGCTAGATCGACTCGGCTAGTGATCCTGAACAAGAATATATATACTTTATAGGGTCGGAAACGCTTCCTTCTACCTGTTACATACTTTTGCACGAATACAATATACCCTTTTACTCTACGAGTAACGGGTATAATAGAATATGAAAAATACCTCAAAGTAAATTTGGCACTAGGATAAAATTCAAAAACCACAAGGGGACAAACCACGAAAAAAGTAAGAGCGCGAGATCACGAATTAAATCGAATAAAGAGAGCACGAGAGAATAAATCTTATATCGACTGAGCGTGGCTTGTGCAACACAACAACTTTAATCATGAACAAATGCAATGTAAAGCATGCAAGAGAGAGAGAGAGTTAGAGAAATAAACGAAAAAGTCTACCAGAAGTTCATAGTTCTAGCAAGTATAGAGAGCGTAAATTACACTAACAAAGCTACGAGATTAAACAAATCTAATAAAAATGTTAAAACAAGAGAGAACGCTATAGTCGGGTGCCCCGACTATCAGATACCCGTTACTCAGGTAATGGGAGTGCGAGGGAGATGGAGATAGAAACTTTGATCACGCATAACTTTTTAACAAATGGTCCGATTTGAAAAATTTCTTCTACATTTCGATAGGTATTGATAAACACAATAAAACTGCATTTTTACTTTTCCGAAATATTTAAATTTTTAAAATCGTATATAAGCGATTGTGGGCGTTAAAGGGGCACTTTTTTGAAAAAAACTTGCGCTGCGTAGGAACTCCTAGAATCTGCATGCAAAATGCCAATCTTCTAGCTTTTATAGTTTCCGAGATCTCAGCGTTCATACGGACGGACAGACAGACAGACAGACGGACAGACGGACATGGCTATATCGACTCGGCTAGTGACCCTGATCAAGAATATATATACTTTATAGGGTCGGAAACGCTTCCTTCTAGCTGTTACATACTTTTGCACGAATACAATATACCCTTTTACTCTACGAGTAACGGGTATAATAATTATAAACACAAAGCCGTTTACTGGGAGATCTATTTGAAAATTTCTAACACAGATATTAGTTTAAGCTTTGTAAATGATTTTGCACAAAATCACTGAAAAAATACAAAAACTCAGAGCACAAAGGTAAACACAACTGTTCACAAGCGACGCTAAATCGTTATTGAAATCGTTATTATTATATGTGCTCCATTATTTCAGCGATGGCGCACATGACAGTGAGTTTCAATCTCCAGACAACTTTCGGTATTAGGTTCGCAGCAGAACAAGAAATTGAAATACCCCTTGTTAAGGCCCACCCAGCAGCAGCGCAGGTTCCTTCATCAAAATGTAATCGACCTTATCAGCGTATGAAATGGGTTACAATCTGATTACATGGCTGACCATAAAGTGGGAAAAAAGATATTTATTATTATAAAAAACTAAAGTAGGGAAACCCTCCCAACACCGAAGAATAGATACACAAAGAGCTAGTGCAAGAGTGGCGACATCACACGTTGGGAAACCGGGGGACTTGATACAGGCTAATTCTGAGAAGTTTTTTAAGGTGGTTTTATATTAGTCAATAACCTTAGTGCAGTTGAGTGTTCAAGTGGGCCATGGCTGCTTAGCTTGTCATGACAATCTTGAAACCCACTACAATGCTCTGATGGACAAAAGAGGTTTAGAATATCCAATTTCGCCTTCAGTTTGCATGTTTCGCTTAGACGTACTATAGTTATTGATGGACGTAATCAATTCGTAATCAAGCAAAGGCATCAGTAGGGAGAAGCTAAAGTATACAAACTTATTTAGACCCGGCATATCAACGTAAATCAAATACAACCATGACTATCGGCCAGTGCCGACAAAGCAAACAACGCTGATCCGATGGAATTCACTGGACAACTATCGATTGGCAGATTTCTTTGAGCTCCTGTCTTTTTTGAGGCGGAACAAGGCTTCAGACATAACACTTGTACTCCAGTGAGTTCAACTAGGGTCTGATGGTAAGTGTAAAATGCTGACTCATCAAGCCTCGCCAAGGGGGTAAAAAGACGCACTACGCAAAGACGTGAACTAGCCTTTATTCTGTGGAACATATTAAGTCAAGAAGATAGTGGCGTAAGCAGAAGATCTTGACATCACTTTCAATGAAATGGACCCACAATCGCTCAGCGAGCTCAACGCACTGCTCAAGCAGCTGCCAGTTCGGGACAAAAAAGCAGAACTATTATTATTTACAAACAAGTACCCTAACCAAGGACAAACAACCAAAGCAAAGAAAGCAAGTGCCAAAGACAATGAGGAGAAGCGTCTCTTATTGTGAATTTAATGGTATTTTTGAATCAAACTGTCGCTGGCAGTCCTTTCGGTTGACCTTTTGCCATTAATTAAAGTTATTGATTAAAACTCAGGATCACACGTTGGTTATATTTTAATTTCGTCTATAACACAAAGTTTTTTCCACTTAGCTTTCATCACACTTGTACTCACTAGGGAGTGAACCCTACTAGGATAGGACTAGCTAGTTGTTGTTAATATTCCTTTGTATTGTTAAAATCTGTGTGGATTTCTACAGTTCGGATATAGCTTCGTCTGGTCAGTCAGATAAATATGGGACGAAACCTGCCTCATTTTCTTCTGTGCAGGGCTTTCACCGACTGTCTTAAGTTTAAGGCTCTATCTTTCGAATTGATTCAGATGCTATCGGTTATAAGCAAAATGCAGCAGACGACTGAGATCTGTTCTCGTCCCAAGCTTTAAGCTTCGCAAACGGTATTCAAGTTGTCGAGCCCAAATGGCTAACACTTCGCGTTGGACTCCAAAAATTATATATAAGCCTGGTACTACTAATGTTGTAGCGGATGCCCTTTCTAGAATCGAAATAAATAATATAACAGAAGAAGAGAATGAAGAATCCACGGATTCTGGCACTCAACATTCAGCCGAAAGCAGCTTTGATAACATAATTAACGAAACAAAAAAACCCCTTAATCAGTTTAAACAACAACTTCTATTAGCAAAAGGAAACTTTACAATACATGAACAAATCAATGCCTTCGACAACAGAAGGCATATCATAGAATATGACCAACCAGAAAACTTAATTACAATTCTAAAAGAATTTCTACAACCGAATATTAGCACAGGAATCCACTGCACCCCTGAAGTATTGTACGAAATTCAAATTCCACTAAAAGATAATTTTACAAATAAATTTCTATATACAAAAATTTTTGTTCAAGATATAACAAATAACGAATATAAAGCAATAATAATAGAGGAATTATTTCATTGCCGAGCTCACAGAGGATTAGATGAGAATTATAAACAAATCAGCAGGCTATACTATTGGCCAAACTTATACAAAAAATTAAAGGAATATATCACGAATTGCGAAATTTGTAATACAAATAAATACAACAGAAATCCAACACAAATCCCTATCGGAGAAGCTCCAATTCCAAAAATAGAAGGTCAAAATTGACATATTGATATTTATTACGCACAAAATTTAACGTTTTTAACTTGCATCGATTCATACTCTAAATACCTCGTTGTAAAATAAATTAGTAACAAAATAAACATTGACTCAAAAGTATACGAATTACTTCAAACATTTCCACTAGTAAAAACAATTATGACAGATAACGAGCCGAGTTTCGTATCGGCACAGTTTAAATCCTTTTTACAACGTTCTGGAATATCAATTTATTATACAGACCCTAGACATAGCCTATCAAACGGACAAGTTGAAAGAGTTCATTCAACCTTAACAGAAATAGCTCGTTGTATTAAAGACGAGTACCGCCTCCTAGATTATTCTGAAATTATTATAAGAACAGCAAAAATTACAATTTGACAATTCACTCAGTGACAAATCAAAAACGACATCTTGTTTAATAAAATAAATCATAGCGACTTACCAGTCAAATTACAGATAGCACACACTAAAATGTTAGATCATCAAAATAAAAAAAGATTACAAAAAAATTATCAAGTAGGAGAAGTAGTATACGAAAAAAGATTCGGAGAGAGAAACAAACTAGGTCGAAGATTCAAAAAACAAGTCGTTCAGGAAAACTTACCAAACAAAGTAATAATTAATAATAAAAAAAGAGTTATTCATAAAGATAATATTGAATAATTCATCACTTACAGACGATGGAAATCCCATTTGTCATCGCTATTTTGATTACTTTTTGCCACTCGGAAATTATTGACTACACTAACAACGAGTATTTACTACTTAAAAACGAAAACGATGTAATGACTTACGACTCCTTTGAGGACCTATTCCATATTACTAATTTAAGTTTTTACAAAGAAATAATAGCCATAATAACGCTAGCCAGGCTTAAGCGTTTAATGGGTTTTTGGGCGTTAGAATGGGCGTGGCATAAAAGTTTGCCACGCCCACTCTTCTAGACCAATCGATAGGTATTGACGAAACAAATTGTAACGAACTGTTTTTTATTGTTTGCTCGCTACGAAATTCGTGCGGCTAGCTCAGTAGAATTTGCGCGTTCGTCCCACCAAATTTATATTAAACGTGACCGCCCGGTTAACAGTAACAAAACTTCAGAATTCAGTTAAGGAGGCGTTTATTTACGGCTCTGGTTGACAATATTTGAATATATCTTGTGTGGCTGATGCTCCTACGTCGCCGCTCGGTGATTCCTTGCTGCTGATGGTCCTAGTCGCTCCGAGTACTTTCGCTGCCGCTCATAGACGAGGGCGTGGAGTTGGACCGTTGGGCTTAGGGAAGCGTCACCGTTCTCAGACTAGGGTGAACAGGCACCACGTTCGCAAGACCTTCGTCCTGCCAGCCGCAGCCTCCTGTCCCTGGCTCTGTCCCGGCCGGTCCCGCTAGACGCTCACTCAGTTTCCTTTGACGCTCCGGTACTACGGCCAGATCACGTCAGCAGTCCCTATAGCCAGCGCCCAGAGAAAGACGAACGTTCCACCCTGGCCTTCCCTCCCGATCGTACCTGAGGCTTGGCTCTTGTTGCGGTCTCTGGCGGCTTGTCCACATCGTCGTCCTGCGCGACTGGTTGTGGCGTTGTTCCACGTTGCTCCCTTGAGGCCCACTGCTCGTGTCGCTCACTCTGCTGTTGTTGACGTGCCGAGCTAAATCTGCCTATAACCAGCACAACTGATCGGTATTACGGCCGACGCAGCTGGACTAATCGGTATTACAGCCAATGTAGTCGGCCTGGTTGGTATTACAGCCGGCACAGTTAGTCTGATCGGTATTACAGCCAATGCAGCTAAACTGACCGGTATTACAGCCAACTTAGACGCACACAGTTAGAATAAATTGGTATTACAGCCAATGTAGCCGGACTGATTGGTATTACAGCCGGCACAGCTAGCCTGATCGGTATTACAGCCAATGCAGCTAAACTGACCGGTATTACAGCCAACTTAGTCGGACTAATCGGTATTACAGCCAATCTTGATGTTCTTGACTTGGCCGTGGGTTGCCGTTCGAGGACTCAGCTACCTGTGTCTCAATTCGGTGACTTGCTCGGTCCCGAACGTCTCGACGTAGCGATCTTGTTCACGGTTGGTTCTCACGGTGGTATATTCTTGACTTTGACTTTTACTAGACGATGTTCACTCGTAGTTTGATGCTCGATGACTGGCCCTGATTCCTGCGCTGGGCCCGTTTATATAGGCCTCCGGGTCCCGTTAATCCTCGGCCACTCCTTTTCTTCTCTCCACTCCAAAGTCCAAAGTCCACGGTTTTACCGTTTGACCTTTCGCCCTCTGCACACGGCACCACACTGAAGTCCAAAGTGCAGCGCTGTACCGTTCCTTCCTTGCTCACGGCACGCCTGCGCTCTCTGGACTCTCGCTCTGACTAGTGCCGTCTCGCTCTGGCGCCTCTCTCCGCTCCGTCTCTCCCAATCTCTCCAAACTCTTTTTGGGTTCGTACTCTGTACTTTCTCTCCTCGTACTCTCCAACTGCTTTCTCCAAACTCTCTTTTCCTGCGTTACTACGCGAAGTAGTTGCGTAAGTAGCAACTGGCAGGTTTTCCATGCAGTTATTTTTGAGATATTTTGTGTGGAGTTATTTAACTCCTCACATTCCCCTCTTTCTTCGTATAACGAAAGTGAGCTCGATCCTCCTCTCCGGCTGTTACCCTGTGTATCCTTGTAGCCTTCGAGACCTCTCGTTCTTCTCCCCGCTCTGGTTCCATCCTTAGACGTACGAATTCTCGTTGTTCCTCTCCGGCTTTTATCCTGTGTATCCTTGTTGCCTTTGAGTCTACTTGATCCTTCCATCGACGCCCACAGCTCCTTGTTGAGTTATACTGCGCCGATCCGTATTCCTTGACTTTCTCCCACGAAGCTTCCCTCGTCGATGTATGCTTCCTTAAATCCCGATGTTGCCGTCGAAATTTTTAAATATCCCGCTCCAACCTTGTTCGCGGTCTCCTGTGGTTCGTCTTGGTCACACTAATCCTTTGCGATCGATAACATGACTTGCATATCGATATTACCTTGGGGTGGCGTTGCCACCTCATCATCGCGATGTTTATTAGTGTGCCTCACATATGCCGATAATTCCAATGTCTCGTGCCCATCGATCGGCTGTTATACGATAGTGCCAATCGACCGCCTTATATCGCTGGCGCCCCCTTCCCTAAGCACATGATGACGCGGAGAATTTTTCTTGCCGGTAAGTTTTCTCTTTAATTTTCCATTTCCCCTTTCTCTTATCCTGCTTTCTCTTTAAACCCCCCCTTTCCCACGACTTGCCCTTGGATCGTGGCCCTCGCCTACGGGCGGAGATGGAAAAAAGAGAGGATAAAGGGTAAAATGGATTGACTGCCGCCACGAGCGTTCCAGCCGCTACCCCTCCCCATCATTTCGAAGTACACGTGAGTTTGTGCCTTTACCTTTTTTTTTTGTTGCTCAACTGATTTGCCTTTCCTTTTTCTGTTTTCTGCTGAACGGCTTCCCCAAGGAGATAAAGACAAAGATGACCTGGGACATAGATGGACTGCCACCACGACCCCCCCTTCGTCCCAGCAGCTACCCCTCTCCACCATTCTTTGATGTACAGGTGAGTTTGTGCCTTTGCTTTTGTTTTGGCATTCAACTGATTGGTTTTTTTTTTATATTTTTTTCAGATGAATTGTTCTTTCTCTTTTTTTTTTAAATAAACTCCCCAGCTTTTTATGGTGTTATTATTTTAAGTGTTTGTGCTAGTTTTGTCCGCGTTTTAAGTCCCAGTGTCAGTGTTTACGTGTGTGATAGGGTTATTTTATATATATTTTTTTTTTTTTTTGATTTTTATTATATTTTTTTTTCTTTACGGCTAGCAATCGAAACGGCGAACACTAACTTGGCCAGAGGCCGCCAATCGGATGCGGTATTTCTTGTAGCCCATCTCTGCCATCACGCAGCGTCGGCCCCCTCGTCGCCTGGCATGCTTGATCACCGGCCGCTCCAATAGACCAACTGGCCACTCCTCCTCGGCGATATCCTGCCAGGATCCGCCCTCCGTCCGGGACGCCATCCGCACCAGTGTGGGCCTGGCCACTGGGCCGCGTGCCTCTGGGGCGGAGATCTGCCGCTGGAGTTTGGGCCTCGGGTTGTCCGTAGGTGACGGCCACACCCATGGCCCTTTCTCCAGTACATCTCCCGTCTCTGGTGTCGGCGGCAACCACCCGGCGTCTTCGCGGCGCACCCTGGGGTCTCGCGGGTTTGATTTTGGAGTGTCATGCGCTGGGGTCTCCGTCCCCTCCGTGGCCTTCGCCTCGTCGCTGACAGGCCAGGTCCACGTGACGGTGTGATGCCGCCACTGGACGCCGCCGGCCACAAACGCATTTAGCGCATGCGCGACGTGGGCCTGCGGGATCTCCGTGCGACAGTACTGCCACTGCTCCTCCCCTCCTCCTGGTCTGGGAACCTCCTCCTTGGTGTGTTCCTCCGGTTCCTCCTCTTGGACCTCCTGGCCGTGCCGAGGCGTGGGCGGTCGGGCCGGAGTCCACTTCGGTGGGTGGGGGTTCTCTGCCTCTGGATGACGTGGAGGGGGGCTGGGAGCGGAATCCCGACTGCTGTCCTCGGGCTCTTCTCCCCGGACCTCCTGGTCATACCGTGGCGTGGGCGGTCGGGCCGGGGTCCACTTCGGTGGGCGAGGGAACTCCGCCTCCTGTTGGCGTGGTGAAGAGCTTGGAGCGGGATCCCGGTCGACATCCTCCGGCCATTCTTGCGGGCGGGGGGTCGGAGGTGGCTCGTGCCAATTTTGGGGATGGGGGTTTGGGTACTGGTGGGAAACCCATCCATCCGACTGGACCCACTGGCTCGGGGCCTCGGGTCCTCGACTGGCACCTCCGTCGTCGTCGGATCGGGGAGTCGGGGGAATTCCCTGCATCCCTCCTGGGATTAGGGGCACCGCCTCCACCAGAACCTCGCCCGACCACAGTGGCGTTCCTCCTCTTCCCACTTCTGGGTGGGCCGGAAGATAGGCAGCGGCCTAGCCTCCGACCGTCCTTGCTCCGCGACGGGTCCTTCAGGACCTCGCTGAAGCGCGGCCTGCCTCCTTGCTGCTGCTCTGGTAACTCGGGTACTCATGCTGACTTCTTGATTTGATTTGTCCGTTCCCTTGCAATTCCCTTTACCATGAAGCCTCGGTTTCGGGGATTCCTTTTACGCCGTACCGTTATATCCCTATCGACTCTCTTTGCGGCTTATGTCTTCTCTTTTGGGGAGGCCGTTTTCTCTTAACCCTGCGTGTCTGATGCTGACACTTTCCTCCGATGCCTAGGTCTTCTTTCGTTTTTGGCTCGGTCTCTTCAGTTACTTTTTGGTGGTCGTTGCTGACGCATGGTTTTCCTAGCTTTACGGTACCCCGTACCGTCTCTCCCCTTTCCTCGGTGACATGTATTTTGTCGTTGCTCTCCACGTGTTTTCCTTGTGATCGTTTCGCAGGTCCGGTGAATGCTTTCGTTGATAATGTCCCTTTCTATTGGGTGTATGCTATGTTGACTCCGGTCTTTGGCCTGACGTAGAAACGGTTGCCTCTGCCCCATCTAGTCTGGGATCTGTCTGGTTTTTATTTGCAAGATCGTCCTTCTTGTCTGTCCAACTCCCTCTTCCGTTGACTCCGGCTTTGTCCTGACGATTGAACGGACTCTCGCCATCCCGATACTTTATTTGTCGTTGACTTGGGTGTGTGCTGGTATGATTAGAGCCCTTGCTCGTGTGTGGCGTGCTCCGTTGACTCCGGTTTTGGCCTGACGACTAAACGGTTGCTATTGTCCCATGCGGTCTTGGCCGCTGGTTGTTCTGCATTCGCTTGACGATTAATCGATATCCTGTCTGCCTGCCCACATCCTTTTCCGTTGACTCCGGCTTTGTCCTGACGATTAAACGGATTCTCGTAATCCCGATCCTTTATTCGTCGTTGACTTAGGTGTATGCTGACTTGATCAGAGTCCTTGCTCGTGTTGAGGCGTGCTCCGTTGACTCCGGTTTTGGCCTGACGACTAAACGGGTGCTATTGTCTCATGCGGTCTTGGACGCTGGTTGTTCTGCATTCGCTTGACGATTAAACGGATTTTCGCAATCCCGATCCTTTATTCGTCTACTGCTTGAGACCTGCCTGTATTTCCGTCCTCGTTCGTTTTGTGTGCCTTCTCCTGCTGCTTTAGATCGCTGATGTGCACAGTGCGTTGCTTCTTGCTTCTTTGGTGGCGAATTTTGCAGATTACGGGGGATACAAAATCGACTACCTGATATGGACCATCATATCTCGGCGCTAGTTTGGCCGCGAAGCCTTCCGCCGCTTTAGACAAATGGTGCTCCTTGGCCCAGACGACATCGCCGATTTGTGGATTCCACCGACTCCTTCTGAGGTTGTAGTGCCTGGCTTGATCCTGTGCTGCCTTTTCCAAATTTCGTCGGACAATTTCGAAGATTTCCTTCAGTTTTTCGGCATTCCCCTCTGGTGACTCTGTGTGCCTTCCTGTGCCCAGCGTTTCTCTGTCGTACAACGCGTTTGGCAGCCGCGGTTCTCTGCCCTGCGTTTGAAATGAAGGCGAGTATCCTGTGGACTCGGATATGCTTGAGTTAACTGCTAGCATTATCTCTGGCCACTTTTCGTCCCAGTTCCTCCGTTTTGTCCGGCAAACTGTGCGATCATGGTTTTTACGGTTCGATTCGCGCGCTCGGTGGGATTTTCTTGAGGAGTGTATGGTGCAGTGAACTGTTGTTTTTTTCCCATGTCGTGAAGAAACATCTTAAATGCCCGACTGGCAAACTGCACCCCGTTGTCTGTAATCACCACTTTTGGAACTCCAAATCGAGCGATTATCCGTTCTTTAAACGCCTTTTGCAGGGTTTCTGCTGTAGCAGTTCGTAATGGCACTAATTCTGTCCATTTTGAGAAACGGTCGATTAGAACCAACAACATTTGGTTACCGTGCTTCGATCTTGGCAGGGGTCCATCAAAATCCGCGCACACCGTTGCCCATGGTTCCTCAGGGACTTGTGTCAGCATCTTACCCGCCGCCTGTCGCTGGTTTGGCTTAAATTTTAGGCACTCTTCGCATTTCCGAACGTATGCTCTCGCGTCCCTTTGCATTCCTGGCCAGTAGTATCTGGCAGCTAGACGGGCAATCGTCTTTCGGCTTCCTACATGGCCGGCGGACCTTGCAGGACCTTTTCCCCTTAGCTCATTGGGGACGCACAACTTCCATGCCACCACATCTTCGTTGCCAGCTCTGTGTGGGATCTGCCTGTACAGTATTTCGCCGTCGAACACATAGTCCGGGAATTTCTGCGGGTGTGTCTTTATCTTCTCGCGCATGTCCCTGATCCAGTTACATTCCGAATTTGGCACCAACTCTTTTGCTCTCCGGAGGGTTTCCGGCATCGGCTGTCTGGACAGCGCGTCGGCTACCACATTCAATTGACCCTTTCTGTACGCAACCTCGAAGTCGTATTGTTGTAACTCAAGGGCCCACCTGGCGATTATTCCGGATGGGCTTTCAATGCTGTTCAGCCATTTTAGCGCCATGTGATCTGTTACCACCTTGAAGTGGTAGCCTTCCAGGTAGGGCCTTAGTTTTCTGATTGCCCATACAATGGCCAAACACTCTTTCTCCGTTGTCGAGTAGTTTTTCTCGGCTCCGTTTAACGTCCGGCTGGAGTATGAGATAACTTTCTCGCCGTCTTCCGTGTTTTGTGTCAGGATCGCGCCTATGCCGTATTCGCTGGCGTCTGTTTGCAGGATGAATATTCTTCCAAAATCTGGACACGGTAATACTGGGTCAGACACCAGTCTCGCCTTCACCTCCCCGAATGCCTGCTGGTGGTATTGCGTCCATACCCACTTTACGCCCTTGCGGAGTAGGTCTGTGAGTGGCTTAACGATGCGTGCGAAGTCTGGTACAAATCGTCGGTACCACGATGCCACCCCTAGGTACTGCCTTAGCTCACGGATGGTTGCAGGTGGTTCTAGGTGGGCTATGGCAGCGACCTTGTCTGGGTCTGTACCGATTCCTTGGCTTGTGACTCGATGTCCCAGGTACAGCAGCTCCTGCTTGAAGAACTGACACTTCTCGGGGTTTATTCTCAGGTTTGCCTCCTTCAGACGGCGAAACACTTCCCTGAGATTGTCCTTGTGTTCTTGCTGAGTGCGTCCGATAACGATTATGTCGTCCTGATACGCGAACGCATGAGGAGACATCTCGGGTCCAATCACTTGGTCCAAGGCCCTTTGAAATGTTGCTGATGCCGAGTGTAATCCGAATGGCATCACTCTCCATTGGAAAAGCCCCTTACCTGGCACTGTGAACGCCGTGAACTTTCTACTTGCTTCTTCTAGAGGAATTTGCCAGGATGGATCCTTTAAATCCAGGCTGCTGATATAGCGTGCTTCTCGTAATTTGTCCAGGATGTAGTTAATACGTGGCATTGGGTACGCGTCCTTCACCGATTTCGCGTTTATCTGTCGGAAGTCGACACATAATCTCCACTTGCCGGTTTTTTTTCTTAACCATTACTATGGGCGAGCTATACGGGCTCTTCGAGTGTTCTATGAAACCCATTTCCAGAAGTTCATCCACCTTTGTATTGATCTCCCCTTGAACTTTAGGGTTCTTAGGGTAGTATCTTTGTTTTATAGGTTTGTCGTCCTTCATGGTGATCTGGTGCTCGGCCTCATTCGAAGTTCCGCTCATTGTTTGGAATTCTGCCAGCTCTGCTTCTAGGAATTGCTCGATGTTTCCTTCCTCGCTGTCTTCATGAACAACTGCCACTGACAATTTTTCCTCCAGCCATCCGTTGTGTCTGTTCCTGGCCGGTATGCATATTTCGTGACCTGCGCACTTTATCTCAGCCCCAACCTGTGTGAGAAAATTCCAGCCCAGCACCAGTGCGTCTACTACTCCTGGTAATATCAGCAGGCTCATGGTCAGTCGTTTGTTGCCGAATGCGACTTCTACCTCGAGCTGCGCGCTTATTCCGCTGCATCTTCCGTCTGCCAACCTAACTTGCCGTCTCGTCCGTGTAATCTTTCCTAGAGCAGCCAGATTGTCCGCCAGCTCTTCGCTAATAAAGCTCGCTGTTGCCCCGGTGTCGATTGTGGCTTTGTACGAGTTTCCACCAATCGTCACCGCTGCGGACAACTGCTGCTCCTCTTCGATTAGCCTGCCAGTTAGATTAGAGAGGAATCCGCGTGCGACCCCCGCTCACCTCTCTGCGGCTGGGATCGCTGGCCATTTTCCGCTCTCTGACAGCATTCCATGCATCTCACTCCCACCTTTCCGCATATCCAGCAGAATAGCATTCGCTGGTTTCGGCAACCTCTTGCCCAATGCCCGTGTCCGCCACATTTGCGACATGCCTCCTGTGGGTTGGTTATGTATTCTTGGGCTTGGTTGCTTCCTGCTGTCGCGCTTTGTGGTCTCTGGGTAGTGTTTGGTGGTCTCCATAGAGTATTGGTATGCTGCCTTTGATATTCTGTTTTCTGCGTGTTTCGCGATGTTTCGGCTGGCCTGCCTTGCCTGCTGGTATCCTCGCATCTTCTACATGTCACCGGAGACGGGACTGTCGTCTTTGTCCTGCTGAACTTATTTTCCTTTTCGAGCTCTTCGTATTCTGTGGCCAGGATCATGAGGGCTTCCAGGTCGTCGATCTTGTACGTTCTGAGGGAAATTCGTAGGTCAGGTGTGCTGTTCTCCCTTATGACCTCGAGTACTTTCCCCGGACTGTACCCGAGTGGCCTTATCATGGTCTGCATGTCCACCATGTAATCCTTGAATGGCTCTCTGAATCCCTGCTTCCGAGCTTTGACTTGGTCCTCTAGTTTCGTCAAATATCCTCTGGGAAGGAAGAACGTTTGGAAACTCTCAATAAAGTCTTCCCACGTTTTCCAGTGCTGGTTGTTCGAGATAAACCACTTTAATGCTCTGCCTTGTAGTAGTTCTGGCATTGCTCGCAGTACCATGTCTAAGTCCAACCCGTAGGTGCTCGCGGACCATTCCACCTGTTCCAAGAATTCAAGAGGTTTCTCTGTGCCCTCGAATCTAAAAGACCATTCTCTGACCTGCTTCGCGACTTTAGCGTAGTCGGGCTCGCTAGGTCTTTGTGCCTTCGGGGCTGTCTTTCTATCTTGAATTGAATCTCTTCGCTGGCCCTCTTGTTGCATCTCTTCAATGCTAAGGCCTGTCCATGCGTCTTCTCCCTCGGGGTTTGTTAATTTTAGACCTGGTTTTTCTGGGTACATAGCTTCTAGTTCGTACCAGAGTTCTTTGAGTTCTGGGTTGTTTTCCGTCTCATTGTAGTATTCCACCAAGGCTTTCCGCATGTCTTCAGTTCTACCCGTCAAGGAAATGCGTAGCCTTTGTGCCACATTGGTGAAATCCTCTTTCTTGAGGCGGTAGATCCAACTTCTCCCCATTCTGGTGTTTTGTGTTTTTCTTACTGCCGGGACAATCACGTTTTTGGGCGCCAGATGTAACGAACTGTTTTTTATTGTTTGCTCGCTACGAAATTCGTGCGGCTAGCTCAGTAGAATTTGTGCGTTCGTCCCACCAAATTTATATTAAACGTGACCGCCCGGTTAACAGTAACAAAACTTCAGAATTCAGTTAAGGAGGCGTTTATTTACGGCTCTGGTTGACAATATTTGAATATATCTTGTGTGGCTGATGCTCCTACGTCGCCGCTCGGTGATTCCTTGCTGCTGATGGTCCTAGTCGCTCCGAGTACTTTGGACCGTTGGGCTTAGGGAAGCGTCACCGTTCTCAGACTAGGGTGAACAGGCACCACGTTCGCAAGACCTTCGTCCTGCCAGCCGCAGCCTCCTGTCCCTGGCTCTGTCCCGGCCGGTCCCGCTAGACGCTCACTCAGTTTCCTTTGACGCTCCGGTACTGCGGCCAGATCACGTCAGCAGTCCCTATAGCCAGCGCCCAGAGAAAGACGAACGTTCCACCATGGCCTTCCCTCCCGACTGTTGCGATCGTACCTGAGGCTTGGCTCTTGTTGCGGTCTCTGGCGGCTTGTCCACATCGTCGTCCTGCGCGACTGGTTGTGGCGTTGTTCCACGTTGCTCCCTTGAGGCCCACTGCTCGTGTCGCTCACTCTGCTGTTGTTGACGTGCCGAGCTAAATCTGCCTATAACCAGCACAACTGATCGGTATTACGGCCGACGCAGCTGGACTAATCGGTATTACAGCCAATGTAGTCGGCCTGGTTGGTATTACAGCCGGCACAGTTAGTCTGATCGGTATTACAGCCAATGCAGCTAAACTGACCGGTATTACAGCCAACTTAGACGCACACAGTTAGAATAAATTGGTATTACAGCCAATGTAGCCGGACTGATTGGTATTACAGCCGGCACAGCTAGCCTGATCGGTATTACAGCCAATGCAGCTAAACTGACCGGTATTACAGCCAACTTAGTCGGACTAATCGGTATTACAGCCAATCTTGATGTTCTGTAGACTTGGCCGTGGGTTGCCGTTCGAGGACTCAGCTACCTGTGTCTCAATTCGGTGACTTGCTCGGACCCGAACGTCTCGACGTAGCGATCTTGTTCACGGTTGGTTCTCTCGGTGGTATATTCTTGACTTTGACTTTTACTAGACGATGTTCACTCGTAGTTTGATGCTCGATGACTGGCCCTGATTCCTGCGCTAGGCCCGTTTATATAGGCCTCCGGGTCCCGTTAATCCTCGGCCACTCCTTTTCTTCTCTCCACTCCAAGGTCCAAAGTCCACGGTTTTACCGTTTGACCTTTCGCCCTCTGCACACGGCACCACACTGAAGTCCAAAGTGCAGCGCTGTACCGTTCCTTCCTTGCTCACGGCACGCCAGCGCTCTCTGGACTCTCGCTCTGACTCGCTCAGAGCGAGACGGCTCTCTCCGCTCCGTCTCTCCCAATCTCTCCAAACTCTCTTTGGGTTCGTACTCTGTACTTTCTCTCCTCGTACTCTCCAACTGCTTTCTCCAAACTCTCTTTTCCTGCGTTACTACGCGAAGTAGTTGCGTAAGTAGCAACTGACAGGTTTTCCATGCAGTTATTTTTGAGATATTTTGTGTGGAGTTATTTAACTCCTCACAAAATACATATCAATTAAAATTTTCATTATAGCATCAAAACTGTGGCCACAGCTTGTGGCTTGTGGGCGTCATAGGGGGCGTTGCGTAGGAACTCCTAAAATCTACATGCAAAATGCCAATCTTCTAGCTTTTATAGTTTCCGAGATCTCAGCGTTCATAAGGACAGACAGACGGACAGACAGACGGACAGACGGACATGGCTAGATCGACTCAGCTAGTGATCATGAACAAGAATATATATACTTTATAGGGTCGGAAACGCTTCCTTCTACCTGTTACATACTTTTGCACGAATACAATATACCCTTTTACTCTACGAGTAACGGGTATAACAACTTACAATAAACTCACGAATATTTCAGGAAGTACAATTAATCACCAAAACCCTTGATTCAATCATTTTTAAAAAAGAAACAAAAGTAAGACAACATCGTCTGAAATTAATTACACTCGATATTCAAAATTTAATCGATACTATCACTTTAGCAAAAGTCGACGTTTTCAATACAAAAATTTTAAATGAAAAGACAAATCTTTAGACACGAAAATAAACCAGTTGTACTATCAGATTTACTAGACATTTCAACATTCAAAATAGTAAAAAACCAAGATTTACTTATAATATATATGAAATACCCAATAATTAATAATATTTGTAGTTTGTATACATCAAGGGCAATTGCCCAAAATAATGGAAAATTAATAATAGACGATAAGACAGCGTATTGCAACGGAATATTTTATAAGATAACAAATTTTAAAAAAGAAATATTTAATAATTATTGTAAACTTTCTAACGAGAGTTCCTGTTTCATAAATTTATTAAATGGAAAAAAAGAAAACTGTTCAAAAATTAGGGAAAAAAATAAAAACTTTGAAAATTTAGATGATGGCGCCATTCTCCTCACCGGAGAAAACATTGTTAACGGGACAAAATTAAACGGCGCATTTCTGATTTTATTTAATGAAAGCATCGTCATTAATAACGTAAAATACATTAATGAAAAGCAAAAAATGTTAGAATACATAACACAATATAAATATAATAATTATATGATCACAGACTACATCTTCTCAAACGATTCCGAATTAAGTTTAGATAACATAAACATCATACATCCATTTTTAAAAATCGGAAATACAAAAATACCCCTAGAGCTAATATTGTTAATATTAATAATTACCTCCTTAATCATATACAAATCACCCAAAATCTTAAACAAAATAATACAACATATTCAAAAAAAAACGCACCAAAACAAAAATAGAAATATAAATCCCAGAACCCGAAAATACAATTGAAACCATTACAGAGAATGAACCTGAAAATAATATAGAAATAACATTTGCTGAACTTAACAATAGAATCTCCTCCCTCGCATCACACTTGTAATAAATCGGGACGATTCATCTTAGGAGGGGGAGAATTAACTATAACTTTAATTAAAGATTATAATTAATATCGTAAACAATTTATTTTGGCAGAGCTTGCTACTGAGTTCTCATAGGTTCTTATCTTATAAACATTTCCACCCTCGCAAACGGCGAACCAAGCTTGAGACAGACGTAAACAGCTAGCCGCCAAAGGCCAGCCAAACTTTAGACTAAACATCCGTTAGAATCCCAACACCGCGAACCCTCTTTTTTTAGGCATCGCGTTCGCTTCCAAATTTTCCATGCTGATCACAGCAATCTTAATCGGGAATTAGCTTCGGAAACCAAGACTTCGGAAAATTACGAAGATAAACTTTAAAAGCTTCGATCCAACAACAAGGGAGGAGAACCAACTCAAGCTTGGGCAGTCGTGAAATATATATATTTTTTAAATACATTCGGTATCGTATTTGAAATTGGCGCCCAACGTGGGGCCCGCGCTGTAAAAAAATATCGAAATGAAATAAAAGATATTCGCGAGTGTTCCCATAAAAATAAATCATAGACCCGAAAATAAAAAAGGTTTCTATGTAAAAAAACAAAACGTACCGGATAAAAAAAAAACCAGAGCATAAAGTGAAGATATTATTGTGCTGAGAAAAACTAAAGTGAAAATCTAAAACACACAATTAAAAGTGCAACACTTAAAATAAGGAAATAAAAAAAGGGCCAGAATACGCCAAATAATAAAAGTGAACAATTACAATAATATATTAAATATAAATTATCCAGGAAAATAAACAAACAAACAAAAAAAGTGCAAAACTACAAAGCATCATTTTTAATATTCCTAAAGAGTAATATAAATCATCAAAAATTTTTTTTGTTTGTTATAAAATAAAACAAAATAAAAAAAAAAAATTAAAGAAAACAAATAAAAAACATACAAAAAGCTACACGAAAACAAAAAAAGGAAAACTATAGAAAGTGACACAAACAATTTGATAAAACCAAGATGTAGCAAGAAAAGGAACGAAACAAAATTACTGAGAGAAGACTAAGAAGACCCAGGACCCACCAGGATACAGAAGACAACAAATCGTGAGAGTAGAATTAGCATTATAAAAATATTTAAATAAGAAAGAAATTATTATCTACAATTCTAAACAATATTCAATATATTGGTTTTGTATCGACCTTGTAAACAATAATTGTAGTGTTATTGAATTACTCGAGGTCATACGTTGGTTATATTTTAATTTCTTCTATAACACAACGATGTATTCCACTTAACTTTCATCACACTTACACTCCCTGGGGAGTGAACCCGACTATGATAGGACTAGCTAGTTTCGTCTGCACGTCACCTCAGACTCATCAGCTATCTACGGGGATGGAAGCAGAGCGTCAGAAACTCCCCAATGTTACGATCAGAGAAGCTTTTTGGCAATTGTGAGTTGCCAAAGTTCATTGGTTTTAACATAGGTGGAGTTCTGTCGTTAAAGCTTCTATCAGTGTGTGAAAGTTTTCAGTGTTTTGTCTGTTAAAAAACCCTCGGTTTTTTCGATATGCAGACTGGTAAATACAACAAATAGTTGAAGATTGTTTAATTGCTGAATTTAGGGCGAGTGGATCCCTTTTGTTTATGTTGGTTTTGTATCGACCTTGTAAACAATAATTGTAGTGTTATTGAATTACTCGAGGTCATACGTTGGTTATATTTTAATTTCTTCTATAACACTACGATGTATTCCACTTAACTTTCATCACACTTACACTCCCTGGGGAGTGAACCCGACTATGATAGGACTAGCTAGTTTCGTCTGCACGTCACCTCAGACTCATCAGCTATCTACGGACTATCTATGGACTTTTATAATTTGGTTAATAAAAAATTAACCTTAAATTAACTTACGGGAAAGAAAATCCCATAACCACAGAAAGAAACTTCAGACATAGGCAAAATGCCTTCAGAGTGTTTATAACTGGCCTAAACGGCTCAATTTCCGGCATGTTATTTTCCCTTAACCCTTCAGACTTGCCAAACGCATTAGCCAGAGTGCAAGAAATGGAAAGCAACCAGATGAGGGCACAGTTCGCTTATCGTTTTAGCGCTCTTCAACGTCGCTTTAACGAAAACCCACGAACTTCATATGATTCATATTATAAATTTGACAACAATAATCAGGGCAATCAATTGCGCCTGAATAGAACCAATGATAATATTCAAAATTATCAAGGGCAAAATGCCAACTACCAATACACCAACAAACATGGCTATCAAAATAATAGTTATCAAAATAATAATAACTCTCAAATTACTAATAGCTATAAAACCCGAATAACTATCCAAATACTAATAGTTATCAAAATCATAATAACTATCAGTATAACAACGCTCTGTTCAATTCAAACCCAACTAATAATGTTTGGACACAAGCGAATAATACTTATCAAAACAGGAGTGAGCCAATGGAAGTGGACGCCAGCATCCAATTCCAAAATAAAAATTATAATCCTAATAACCAATCATTTCCCAAATGCTGGCAGTACCAAAACAAAAATAATAATTTCCAAACAAACTCCTATAACCATGAAAGAAAACCATTTCAACAAGCAGAACAGCCAGCTAAGCGCACACAAGTTGAGTCATCAGCTCAACCAAAAAACAAACAAATGCGCATAAATAATATTCAAGAGGACCATTTTTTAGAAGAACAATAGGCCTGCCACACATTTTTCGGCAGGACAAGAAAATAAATAAAAAATTTAATATTTTGATAGACACAGGAGCTACAGCCTGTTATATAAAAAAGGCATTTACCAAAACGGGATAGAATTACCTATTTATAAGAGAGTATCCACAGTCAATGGATACTCAATAATTAAAATATACCACTACATAACAATTTTTCAAACAAAACACATATTTTATGAAATCGAAGGTTTAAAAGCAGATTTAATAATAGGATATAATTTACTAAGAAAGATAGGAGCAGTTATTGACATAAGCAATAATACAATAAAATATAATGGGAAAACGGAACAATTGCATTTTGAGGAAAAATTAAACTTATTAGAATCAAACAATGAAACACCCATACTTCCCCTAAAAAAATATATACTAGATAGATATTTTAACCATGAAAGTTTTACGAATAAAAATACAGCTAGCATAGAGAGTTTGGGGTATATAAACCCCGTACAAGCCATTAATGTCAATTCCGACACAATCAGTTTGGGACAATCAAGTTCCGAACGCGCCTTCGACGATATTTCCGACACAGATGAGTCAAACAGTTTGGGATCTTTAGATTCCGACCACGCAGTAGATGTCAAGCTCGACATAAACAAAATAAACATTTCAGAAGACGAAAATATAGGTAGCAACTTCGACAATACCCTCGATATTAATAATTCAGAAAACACTACTGACGAAACAATAATAACCAATTATACAGAAAAAATAGTAAATACAATAAAAAAAGTACACTCAGAAATAAATACGAATTTTCCATTCCGGACAGATGTTCGATGCGAGATAGACACAATTAATGACAAACCAATTTATTCAAGACAGTACCCATATTCACAAGCAGTAAATGGGTTTGTGAATCAGGAAATAAGTCGTATGCTTGAAGACGAAATCATTAGACCCAGCAAAAGCCCTTACAATTCGCCTATGATTGTAGTATCAAAGAAAGGTTCTAATGAAGACGGCACCCCCAAACACAGACTCTGCATTGATTTTAGAAAATTAAACCTCAACACAATTCCGGATAGATACCCCATGCAGGATCCGTCAGTTATTTTATCTAACCTAGGAAAGGCTAGCTATTTTAGTACGATAGACTTAGAATCAGGTTTCCATCAAATCTTGATGAATGAATCAGACGTAGAAAAAACTTAATTTTCCATTAACAACGGAAAATACGAATTCATAAGAATGCCATTCGGGCTTACAAATGCGCCCAGAATTTTCCAGAGAGCAATGGACGATATACTTAGAGAACATATTAGAAAATTCTGCCATGTTTACATGGACGATATAATTACTTTTTCTCACTCCCTCAAAACACATTTAAATGACCTCAATTCAATAATTAACATTCTACACGAAGCCAATATGAAAATATCACTAGGAAAATCCCAATTTTTTAAAATGGAAACATCATTTCTAGGATATGTAGTATCACAGAACGTTATTAAAACCGACCCTCAAAAAATAGAAACCATATCGAAATATCCTATTCCCAAAAATATCAGAGAGCTGCGTAGCTTCCTGGGACTCACAGGATACTATAGAAAATTCGTAAAAAATTACGCGTCCATTGCCAAACCCCTAACCAGATTTTTAGAAGGCTCCAATGGAAAAATTTCAAAGAGAATGTCAAAGAATGTCTCAATTACTCTCGATGATCCGGCAATCCAGGCCATTAACGAACTAAAAGAACAACTAATTAGCTACATAGAACTAGTTCAACCAGATTACACAAAAAAATTTACATTAACAACAGACGCCTATGATTTAGCTATAGGAGCAGTGCTCTCCCAAAACGGAAACCCAATTACCTTTATATCTAAGACACTCAATAAAACCGAAAGAAATTACGCTACCAATAAAAAAGAACTTCTAGCGATAGTTTGGGCACTAAACAACTTAAGAAATTATTTATACTGAGTATCAGGACTAGAAATACATACGGACCATCAACCGCTCTCTTACGCTATTTCGGATAAAAACCCAAATGTTGAATTAAAAAGATGGTTTAATTACATAGAAAGTTTTAACCCAAAAATTATATATAAGCCTGGTAATACTAATGTAGTAGCGGATGCCCTTTCTAGAATCAAGACTTCGGAAAATTACGAAGATAAACTTTAAAAGCTTCGATCCCGAGGCAACAAGGGAGGAGAACCAACTCAAGCTTGGGCAGTCGTGAAATAAGTCTAAGAATGATTGTATTCTAAGTCTAAGTGAAGTTTATTTAATAAAAATTATATTTTTTTAAATACATTCGGTATCGTATTTGTAATTTGCACTCGTTGGTTTCCTCTAGGGGTCAGCCGTAGGAAGCCAGTTCTTTTAAGGTGTATTGTGGAAGGTCGTCTTTTGCAGATAGCTTGGATGATGGGTCGAAAAAAAGAAGCGCTTACAATACTTCTGGATGCTTTGTGAAGATGAATAGCATCATCAATTGTGTTGATTGAGTCTCTTACGGATTCTGGGTGGCCCTTAAACACAGTTATTCGCACAAACGAAATTGGTCGTAGTGAATAGCTTGACTCTGACCACGGCGGCTCAGGAATCTTCACATGCGAAAAATAGCGATAGTTTGGGCACTAAACAACTTAAGAAATTATTTATACTGAGTATCAGGACTAGAAATACATACGGACCATCAACCGCTCTCTTACGCTATTTCGGATAAAAACCCAAATGTTGAATTAAAAAGATGGTTTAATTACATAGAAAGTTTTAACCCAAAAATTATATATAAGCCTGGTACTACTAATGTAGTAGCGGATGCCCTTTCTAGAATCGAAATAAATAATATAACAGAAGAAGAGAATGAAGAATCCACGGATTCTGGCACTTAACATTCAGCCGAAAGCAGCTTTGATAACATAATTAACGAAACAAAAAAACCCCTTAATCAGTTTAAACAACAACTTCTATTAGCAAAAGGAAACTTTACAATACATGAACAAATCAATGCCTTCGACAACAGAAGGCATATCATAGAATATGACCAACCAGAAAACTTAATTACAATTCTAAAAGAATTTCTACAACCGAATATTAGCACAGGAATCCACTGCACCCCTGAAGTATTGTACGAAATTCAAATTCCACTAAAAGATAATTTTACAAATAAATTTCTATATACAAAAATTTTTGTTCAAGATATAACAAATAACGAAGATAAAGCAATAATAATAGAGGAATTATTTCATTGCCGAACTCACAGAGGATTAGATGAGAACAATAAACAAATCAGCAGGCTATACTATTGGCCAAACTTATACAAAAAATTAAAGGAATATATCACGAATTGCGAAATTTGTAATACAAATAAATACAACAGAAATCCAATACAAATCCCTATCGGAGAAGCTCCAATTCCAAAAATAGAAGGTCAAAATTTACATATTGATATTTATTACGCACAAAATTAAACGTTTTTAACTTGCATCGATTCATACTCTAAATAACTTGTTGTAAAAGAAATTAGTAACAAAAAAAACATTGACTCAAAAGTATACGAATTACTTCAAACATTTCCACTAGTAAAAACAATTATGACAGATAACGAGCCGAGTTTCGTATCGGCACAGTTTAAATCCTTTTTACAACGTTCTGGAATATCAATTTATTATACAGACCCTAGACATAGCCTATCAAACGGACAAGTTGAAAGAGTTCATTCAACCTTAACAGAAATAGCTCGTTGTATTAAAGACGAGTACCGCCTCCTAGATTATTCTGAAATTATTATAAGAGCAGCAAAAATTACATTCCATATTACTAATTTAAGTTTTTACAAAGAAATAATTCAAATTGAAAATAATATTAGTAATAAAAGTCCGAATTCCGAATTAGAATGGGACATTGCACAAAATTTAAACATTATTCAAATCCTCATGTCCCAACTATTACCATCTAGAAATAAAAGGGGTATTAACGAATTGGGAACCGTATGGAAGTGGCTATCAGGTACACCCGACCATGACGACTTAATAAGAATTGAAAATAAAATTAACGAACTTACAGAAAACAATAACAAACAAGAGAGATCGCTATAGTCGAGTGCCTCGACTATTAGATACCCGTTACTCAGCTAAACAACTTTAGATGAAAACCATCACAATTTCCTTTAATAGAAATCCTTATCGAGAATTAACGTTGACTCTGTTCAGCACCTTGGCCAGCTGTTCCAAAGTCATCCGTTAGATGGCGCCATGAGAGGCGGAAATGTAGGCGCTAGCCAGGCTTAAGCGTTTAATGGGTTTTTGGGCGTTAGAATGGGCGTGGCAAACTTTTATTAGGCCAATCGATAGGTATTGACGAAACAAATACATATCAATTAAAATTTTCATAATAGCATCAAAACTGTGGCCACAGCTTGTGGGCGTCATAGGGGGCGTTGCGTAGGAACTCCTAAAATCTACATGCAAAATGCCAATCTTCTAGCTTTTATAGTTTCCGAGATCTCAGCGTTCATACGGACAGACAGACGGACAGACGGACATGGCTAGATCGACTCGGCTAGTGATCCTGAACAAGAATATATATACTTTATAGGGTCGGAAACGCTTCCTTCTACCTGTTACATACTTTTGCACGAATACAATATACCCTTTTACTCTACGAGTAACGGGTATAACAACTTACAATAAACTCACGAATATTTCAGGAAGTACAATTAATCACCAAAACCCTTGATTCAATCATTTTTAAAAAAGAAACAAAAGTAAGACAACATCGTCTGAAATTAATTACACTCGATATTCAAAATTTAATCGATACTATCACTTTAGCAAAAGTCGACGTTTTCAATACAAAAATTTTAAGTGAAAAAGACATAAAAGAAATTTTTAGACACGAAAATAAACCAATTGTACTATCAGATTTACTGGACATTTTAACATTCAAAATAGTAAAAAACCAAGATTTACTTATAATATATATAAAATACCCAATAATTAATAATATTTGTAGTTTGTATACATCAAGGGCAATTGTCCAAAATAATGGAAAATTAATAATAGACGATAAGACAGCGTATTGCAACGGAATATTTTATAAGACAACAAATTTTAAAAAAGAAATATTTAATTATTGTAAACTTTCTAACGAGAGTTCCTGTTTCATAAATTTATTAAATGGAAAAAAAGCAAACTGTTCAAAAATTAGGGAAAAAATAAAAACTTTGAAAATTTAGATGATGGCGCCATTCTCCTCACCGGAGAAAACATTGTTAACGAGACAAAATTAAACGGCGCATTTCTGATTTTATTTAATGAAAGCATCGTCATTAATAACGTAAAATACATTAATGAAAATCAAAAAATGTTAGAATACATAACACAATATAAATATAATAATTATATGATCACAGACTACATCTTCTCAAACGATTCCGAATTAAGTTTAGATAACATAAACATCATACATCCATTTTTAAAAATCGGAAATACAAAAATACCCCTAGAGCTAATATTGTTAATATTAATAATTACCTTCTTAATCATATACAAATCACCCAAAATCTTAAACAAAATAATACAACATATTCAAAAAAAAACGCACCAAAACAAAAATAGAAATATAAATCCCAGAACCCGAAAATACAATTGAAACCATTACAGAGAATGAACCTGAAAATAATATAGAAATAACATTTGCTGAACTTAACAATAGAATCTCCTCCCTCGCATCACACTTGTAATAAATCGGGACGATTCATCTTAGGAGGGGGAGAATTAACTATAACTTTAATTAAAGATTCTAATTAATATCGTAAACAATTTAATTTGGCAGAGCTTGCTACTGAGTTCTCATAGGTTCTTATCTTATAAACATTTCCACCCTCGCAAACGGCAAGCCAAGCTTGAGACAGACGTAAACAAATTCCCCCTAGCTAGCCGCCAAAGGCCAGCCAAACTTTAGACTAAACACCCGTTAGAATCCCAACACCGCGAACCCTCTTTTTTAGGCATCGCGTTCGCTTCCAAATTTTCCATGCTGATCACAGCAATCTTAATCGGGAATTAGCTTCGGAAACCAAGACTTCGGAAAATTACGAAGATAAACTTTAAAAGCTTCGATCCCGAGGCAACAAGGGAGGAGAACCAACTCAAGCTTGGGCAGTCGTGAAATAAGTCTAAGAATGATTGTATTCTAAGTCTAAGTGAAGTTTATTTAATAAAAATTATATTTTTTTAAATACATTCGGTATCGTATTTGTAATTTGCACTCGTTGGTTTCCTCTAGGGGTCAGCCGTAGGAAGCCAGTTCTTTTAAGGTGTATTGTGGAAGGTCGTCTTTTGCAGATAGCTTGGATGATGGGTCGAAAAAAAGAAGCGCTTACAATACTTCTGGATGCTTTGTGAAGATGAATAGCATCATCAATTGTGTTGATTGAGTCTCAGGCGCCACTAGTTTCTTACGGATTCTGGGTGGCCCTTAAACACAGTTATTCGCACAAACGAAATTGGTCGTAGTGAATAGCTTGACTCTGACCACGGCGGCTCAGGAATCTTCACATGCGAAAAATAGCATCTGTTGGTAAGTCGCTAACCAATTCCAAATGCTCTGTCTTTGTGGAGAAACCACAAAATACGTCCTCTTTTCTCGGATTTGTTTATGAATCCAAAAGGGGCCACAATATTCTACGCCAGCATTAAAGAATGGGCGTGCTTTGGTGACTCGCTACACAGGGAAGTTTCTGTTTCATCAACCAACCCTTGCTCTTCACACCTTACACAGCTGTGGATGATGTTCCTCGCCATGGCTTTATCGTTCCAACATTTTTGCCTCGTACCAGACTAAGAGCCTGAGCCCCGGAATGCATATATTCTTCGTGAATTTGCCGAAGAACCGTCTGTACAATTTGATCGATATACCGATTTTTCTAGTCTCTAATAAGAAAGGCAATAAATAGCTGTGTTTCCAGTTGCATATTTTTTGCCCGATTGTGATTTAAATCATAATCATCAACGAAATATGATAAGTCATCAGCTTGAACCGTTTATATTTAGTAAATTATCCCGGAAAAGTTATTTAAATCGGATTGTTCGTTTAAATGCCAGGAAATATCCTTTTACTGCAGGCAAAATTTAACATAAGTCTGCGTACATAACTACGCGCGAATGATTTATAAGGTCAAGTTTTTGAACAAAAATAAAGTGACATAGGGATGATTAAATTCTTTTAACCACTTAAACGTTTAGAAACGGTTTTATATCCAAAGAGCTACCACTTAGCGAGTCGTTTAAACTTTAAAAAAATAATTTTTAAAGATTTGTTCTGCCACTTAATTCACGAGTCATGTTCCCGAAAAAGATGTGATTTACAGAGACAAATGCTTAACTAAAGTCAGTTAAATGATGTATGTTAAAGGGGGAAAACCAGTACAGATGGTTCAAAAAATCGATTATTTTTATTGCATAAATTGTTAGAACAACTATTCAAGAACATGTTGCTTAAGTTTCAAAACGAAATTCCAATTAGTTCCAATGATATGAGCACTCAGGCCGAGGCACGCGGTCGCGTATTTTAAATGTGTTTTTCTTTAAGCGACTATTTTTCAACTTGCGGGCATCGGAAAGTTATTGACAAATCGAACTGAAAATTTATGTGAATATTCCTTATTCAAGTCCAAAAATATGAACCAAACTCTGAAATGATATTAAGTAAAATTAATTTTTTATGTAAGAAAGGTGAAAAAGTGATATAAAAAAAAAAAAAATTTCAACTATTTCGGTCAAAGTCATGTTCATATTCTTAGAAAATATCTTACTATCAAAGGAAAAAAAATTTATGATTTCAGATCAAACCTGCGACCTCCAGGTTGCCCGCAAGGGGTCAACTCTGATGGCGATCGTCAATGGACACCAGCTTCTAACTCCCCCAATTCGGGCGGAAATGACTTACCAAAATTTGAAAGTGTAGTTCAAAATAGAAATCAACTACCCTCCAAGTTTAAACAAATTTGAATTATTTTTTCTCTTAGACAAAAAACATAACGAAAAACACTGGGATTTCGGCCTCCTAAACTGGTTTTCCGCCTTAAGAACTACTTTTGAAGCCCTTTATCACAAATAAAGAGAGCTCCAAATGAAACTTTTTATGAAAAGCTTTTGACTTTGGTTTTCTGATTTCAGATAAAAACGAGGACGGAAGCTAGCTTCGGCAAGCCGAAGTTTTAATACCCTTGCAGACTTTGCCGAACTTGCTAAAAGTGAAAGAGTAGCGAAAGGAATATGGTATACATTAGACTTCTGCATGAATGCACTCATTTGTAGCATAACATTTCTGTACAGTAGTATGGTGTTCTTAAAAATACTGCACTCATTCTTTACTGTACAGTATACTCTATAGGCCAGAAGAAGATAGCACAACATTTTCAGTGTACTCACTTCGAGTGAGTACAGTATATGGTTGTAGTCTTCGTGAGTGAGTACAGCATTTGTCCTTTTTTAAACACGCTGTACAGCTTGTGTGTTGACATTGTACAACTGTGCAGATGAGTGCAGTCAAAAATTGCCACCACTGAAGACATGGTAAATAAAATAATGTTGCTTCATTCCAATATTAATAACTTAAATATAGATTCATTAATAACATTTCATTGTTATAATTAGTTTTAATTAAAATATTAATAATTTCTAAAATCTTTATTTAATAATAAATACATTTGAAAAGACATGGTAAATAAAAAAATGTGCCTTCATTCCAATATTAATAACTTAAATATAGATTCTTTAATAACATAAAATAATTGTTATAATTAGTTTTAATTAAAATATTAATAATTTCTAAATTCTTTATTTTATAATAAATACATTTGAAACGAAAATACAAATCAAATTTTTAATCGTATTCTTTCTACACGAGATCTACATATATATGTGTGTATGTGCCAGTCATGAAATTTCACTCACTGTACAGTAAGTATACTGCACACCAAAACACTGTACAGTGCGTTGACTACTGCACACCAATTTTGCTGTACTCATCAACAGCTGTACAACTATGGAATGAGTGAGAACACTGTCAACCAAAACAGACAATACTACCCTACTCACTCACACCCAAATATACTGTGCAGAAAAAAAAGTGTGCCCACTTCTAGACTAAGTGATTAATTTGTCGTTTTGGATGCATTCATGCAGAAGTCTATTATGCATAAGTAAACTAGATTTGCATCGTTTCAAGTCAATTGCTTTTATACTGCAAAAATGCAGCCTTTAACAATTTTTCCTATCCTCTTTAAGATATAGACTTCCGAGCGGCAAGCGCTTTTACCCTAATCAAGATATGCGTAAATAAATAAGAATTGGAAAAATTTATGATAGTAGCTTACACACTGCGCGAAATATTCTGATAATCATCAAATTTGGACCGATTTCACACTATTGTTCCTATGGGAGCTATAGGATATCCAAAAAATCATTAAATTTTAAACGATTTTACCCTTTTGTTCCTATGGGAGCTATAGGATATAGACGTCCGATCGCCACGCGCTTTTACCCTGATCAAGGTATGTATAAAAAAATACGATTTGGAAAGATTCATGTCAATAGCTTGTATACTGCGCGAAATATCCTAAAAATCATTAAATTTTAACCGATTTTACCCTTTTGTTCCTATGGGAGCTATAGGATATAAAAATTTATGTCAATAGCTTTTACACTGCGCGAAATATCTTCCATTCTTGCAAGTTATATCCGATTGTTCCTATGGGAGCTATAGGATATAGACATCCGATCGGGGCGGTTTTCAAACTTGATCTGCGTACACTTATTTTAGGACGACTGTGAAAGTTTCAGATCGCTAGCTTTTAAACTGAGCTCGCAAACGGTATTGAAACAGACGGACAGACGGACGGACGGACAGACGGACAGACGGACATGGCTATATCGACTCCCCTATTGATCCTGATCAAGAATATATATACTTTATAGGGTCGGAATCGTCTCCTTCCCTGCGTTACAAACTTCTGACCAAAATTATAATACCCTCTGCAAGGGTATAATAGACGGACACAATTTTTGATGTGGTCAAGTTCAAGCCTGCCTCAACGGCTCAATTTTTAATATTTTTGGTTCAAATTTTTACACAATATATAATAAATGAAATTTGTAAAATTGTCGTAAGATCTTTAAAAAAAATTCACGAAAATAGGCCTTTCTTCGTGTTATCCGACCCGAATAACACCTTAAGAACTACTTTTGAACAAATTAAGAGAGCTCCAAAAGGTTAGGGTACGTTTAATAAATCCGTGTTGACACGGATATATTATTTATCTTCAAAGGAGCTGCAGATGAGGGATAGATATACCTCTATATACCACGAACCCAGAAATACCATCGAGCCCTGGAGAATAAACAGGCTTTAAACAAAGAATATCTAAAAGAAGGGAGCTTTTGGTTAAAGTGGGAGAGAATATGAGTTCGACTTGTATAAGGTGTAAGAATAGGGTTGTGTTGTATAACTTAAAGTAGAATAAGTCGTTTGAAAAAATTGGACAAATAAATCGATGAAGGATAAGAACTAGATTTACGCTTGGTGTTAACAAAGTTATAAAAATGTTTCGGGTCCTACAAGAATTTTATAACGGTTTAACTACATTTTATATCACTGAGCATGAAGTACAGTGAATCTTAAACGAGCACTTAAATATCTAGCAAAAACAGATTGAGAACCGGAATTTGTATATTTCTTAGAAAGGTGGACTTTACATTTCTTAAGTCTGGCAAGTCTTTCCTAAACCAAGGTAATTTATTGAAGTTGACGGATAGTACCACAGAATGCAGGAATTAAAAAATTAATTTGATGCAGTGAAATTAACAAAAGTTTATTTTAGATAACAAACCATCAATAAAATTATGTTGAGCTAGTAAGACATTCGATCCATCCTTTGTGGACCACCTAACTCTAGGTATATTAAAGTCTTCTGGAACTGCCAACTAATCTCTATTGTAAGGCTTATTTGCAATTGATTTGATAACTGAAAGGTACTAACATTCAATAGTATTGAATTACTCAAAAAATAACTGCTTTGACGTAACGTTTGAGGGACGGTCATATTGTGTACTTACCTGGAAAAACTTGGGATCTCCAACTTTAACCAGATTTCTGTAAACACGATGCAAAGGAGACACTATCAGAATAAAACTTAGTTAGCTTGCTCTTGCATTCTGAAAGGAAAGAGGGAGCCTAGAAGTTTGTTTTTTCGTCTTATTTAACATCGCTAACAGTGTACTCCTCGGTAATTACATGCAAGATTTGGTCGTTAATTGAACACCACCTTCTGAGCTTAAACCTAATATTTGGTTCAATTTCTGACGAATTTGAATTGCTTCCAGAATGGCAGTGAAGGAGTCGTCCACATACAAAATATTTTTTTTTAATTAGTTACTCTATTGTCAATTTTTCTTCGTTGTTAAATGGGCAGTACGTAGCTTGGATTGGAGCAGAAGTTGCATCAAACATGACAGTTTTTTTTTTTGTAGTACTTGATGTCTTCTGTAGGACTCTTTCCGCGAAAGATCAATTGATGGAACTGATCTTCTGGACTTTCCCGAACGGTAAATTTCGTGTGAGTTCTAAACCGTAATAAAATTGCCACTAGTTCGTTCTGTTCCGTGGGTCCGGATTGCAGTATGTCATCTTATGTTTTTTTCTTGTTTTTTAGCGGTAAGCGTCAAATACGTCTTGTAGCTTCGTTGTGATACTATCGGGTTTTAGCACACAGTGGTGGGTTATGAAGTAGTGGTCTCTAGGACCACCCTTTCCAATTTATCCTGAGGCAAGCAGATCTCTGAAGGACACTGCCCTTTCTTGGCTTGTAGTGCTTCTATGGCAGTGGCAAGTAAGTTGTAATTGCTATTACCAGCTGCGCCTACAGTTGGCCCCCGATTGGATCAACTGCTCCTGATACGGTTTCAAGTAAAAGTAGGGTATTGTGCTAAAGAAATTTGTTTTTAGTACTGTCTTTTAGATACAGGTTTGGTCGAGAATTCGTTTTACCGGATATTCCGTGATTCTCTTTTTTGCGGAATGCTCATGCCGACAATTTGCGCCTTGGTCCAGTCTTCCAACTTCCTATGTTGATTGGCGTCAACTCCAAATGTCTCATGATTGACAACTTCAAAGGAATATTCAATGTCTTGTTTTTTACGACATTTTCGGTTTCGGGTACCAGTTGAACTGTGGAGATGGTTTGTATGTTGCGTAATTAAGGATTTGAAGACATGGCGACAGCATCTGATTATGGGGAGAGATCTTGGTGTCAGCTTATTTTACTGCGTCGGGTGACGTTTTGGCTGACTGACGGTCTGGCTGGTTTAATATAATAGGAGCAAGAGTTGTGATATTATTTTCCTTGCTTACTTTTGTGGCTGATATAATAAATTACTTATGAAGGTCGATGCACTTTAATTTTTCTAATCTAGAAAACGTAGCTTATCTTTCATGGGATTCATCCTTGGATAACATATTTTTTTTGTCAATGTCACGGTTTTATGCTGCAAAACCTAGTGAACGTTTCTTATTTTATTTGTGGAATGAAATATTTTTTGTTGGTTCTGGGATATGTTAGCTTTTAAATCCGCAGGTGGTAATAAAGTTGCATCTGCTTTCAGAGAAGCCATTAACTTTTTATTTCTAAACTAGCACACAGTGTTAAGGAAATCGGCGTTTGTTCCTTGGCTGGACAACTTAAGTGCCCATTTACTGCCCGAAAAGAGGTTAATGTTTATTAAATAGACATGACCTTCGTTTAGAACACACTAGAATGATCTGATAGACGGAACAATTTTGCTATGTCCTATTCAATTCAGTTGTTTAACTCAGACGGACTAGAAATATTGATGGGGCCAACGCCAAGGTGTGGAAGGAGGTCCCATTCATGATAGATTGATCACTTTTTTAGTTTGGTGAAGTTCATAAAGGGAGTAATATAGTCAATTTTACTGGGTAAGCTGTTAAGATGCATAAATATGGATGAGTGGCCTTAGAGTCGTGATAACCCATAAGCTGCCTTACGCAGCCTTTATGTGATATCTGTGGCGTTGTCTTGAGCCATTTAGTTTAGTTCATATATATTTAGTTTATGTTGGTTTTGTATCGACCTTGTAAACAATAATTGTAGTGTTATTGAATTACTCGAGGTCATACGTTGGTTATATTTTAATTTCTTCTATAACATTTAGTTTATATATAAAATAAAATTATTCTAGAGGGGCCCAAATGCAGCCCTGTGCAAGGCTAGTCACCCTAAATCGAATACATCCCTGACTATCGGCCAGTGCTGAAACGCAATCAACCCTCCTCCCAATCGATAGCACTAAAAAACTACAGGTCAGGTCACATTTTCTCGAGTAGCACAACCAATTGGAACTGTATATTCCTATACAGTTATCGAGCAGCTATTGTAAACACAAACATCCGGGCAACACCCGGCCAGCCCCAAAACTGCAGAGTATTCTGTTTAGAATAATTTTACAATCGAACAGAGAATTTGATCAGCCAATTTTCCGACTCTCTTGAATCCATCTCTTGTCTAACTCTTAAGAAGTTGGCTGTGTCTCTTAAACCGAGGTTTGCTTATCAGATAATCGGCCTTTGTCCCGGCAGTCCGTTTTTGCATCTGACCAGATCAGTTCTAACATACAATATATGTGAACAGTGAAATAAAAATCGAAATTAATTAAAAGTTGTAATTAGGTAAATAAAAAATAAAAATTATATTTTTTTTAAATTCACAAGCGATATAACTAATTGACGCCCAACGTGGGGCCGCGCTTAATTTGTTCTAACAAAAGCTTTAAAATAAATAACTAACAGTTTTAATGTATAAAGGAACTTGCGCGGTCAAATAAAAACCTAATCAACCGACGAAAAAGTTCGCGTTGAAAACAAAGGAGGAAATTAATTAATGCAATATTCCCCTTTGCTTACAACAATCCGCTAATTAATAATCGATATAATAACGCCGTTGTTCAATAAAAAAAACCAAAACGTACTCAAAATAATAGTTCAACAAAAAATTAAAAAAAAAAATCTAAAGTGAAAGATAAAAACTGAACCAAATTTATACAACTTCAAATACAAATTAATACAAATTCAAATACCAATTCAAATATAAATTCAAATACAAATTCAACAAGAAGGAAGAGCTGAGGGGCATCCCTCGCTAAGAAGTTACAACCATAAAATAATTCGAAGGAAGAGCTGAGGGCAATCCCTCACTACACACAAATCAAAACATACCGAGAAGGACGACCCCAAGCAGGATCATCAAAGGATTAAAGAAGACATACCGTTAAATTAAAGAAGAAAGAAGACAATTAGTGATTACTGTTTATTTTTTAAGAATTTTAATAAAATTAAATAAAATCAAACATGGTGGGAGACTTATTTAACGATTTTGAAAGAATTATAACCATGTCTCACATGGAACGGCTTCTAGCAGCCAAGCTAATAACCATTCATATAATGTGAGCGATTTAATTACACATATTGTCAATAATGAGTTGAGTCCTTTAAAGGAAGAGATCGTGAATCTAAAAGCGCAACTAAATCATAATATAAAAAAGGTTGAAAATTTTTAAGAAGAAGTTATTGACCCAAATATTAAATGTGAAACATGATTTGAAATAATCAAATCAGTCATGAAATTTAAAAGTGAGGAAGACAAATATATTAGTTGGAGGGCATCAGCAGAAACAGCCATGAGGCAATATGCTAGAGGAAGCGAAAGATTCTTTTCAGCATTGTCAATCTTGAGAAACAAAACATAGCTGGTACAGAAAACGATGCCATTACACATAATGGAACAGCTTTAAGTTTTGACGCCATAATGGCAAGATTGGACTTTGTTTTAGCGATAAACGTCCAATTCATATAATTGAACAAGACTTAGGAGTGCTAAAACAAGGAAAGCTGTCCATAATGGAACCACTGTCGATCAAAGCTCTAAAATGTTCGAAACCTCCCGCAGAGGTTTGAATTTGAACGCGTGCCGTACCTAGCAACGCTTGTTCCGATGTCATACACGTATTCACTTTTTCATTTGACTTTACAGAAATGTGTAGCATACTGTGATGATTTTTCTTACAAATTGAACATGGAATGTCACTTTGACATTTCTTGTTAAATTAATGTTTAAGGCATTCAAAACACAAATGTGCCTTTTTTACTTTTTCCATCCTTTCAGATGGATTTAAAGCTTTACATTTTTGACAATAAAGTATCAAATGTCCTGTACTTTTGCACATGGGACAACTGTTAGTAGAAAATTCTTTAATATTGTTACTAAACACTTTTTTTTACAGGTTTTTCATCCTAAACAGAGCTAATCGAACTGAGTCGTTGCTATAGAAATTCAATGACGTCGGACAATGCTTGAATTTCTTTAGTTTTTTTAACATGGCTCTCATATAGTTGCAGAGCTTCTTTGTTAAATTTTCTTATTATTATGTGTGCAAAAACTATATCAACCTCGGCAGAGATTTGTGCCTTAAGAGTGTCAATAAACATTCTTAATTGCCGAACTGATTCCACATTCACATTTTGGATGTCAGGAAGGCGATTAATTTGATCGGAAAAAAATTTCCTTTTATTTTCATACCGCTTGGTTAACAATTCCCAAACGGCCTCATAATTTTCCCCTGATCCTAACAATAAGTGAGAAACCACATTCCTGGCTTCTTCCTTTAAGTGAGATTTTGAAGTAATTAAATTTTAAGGTAGGACTGAGATCCTCCCTTAAATGTATGAGTTAATTGATTAACTCAAAAAATAGGTCCCAATCTTTGGAAGCTCCAGAATGTGGGTACCTGAATCAGGGACTGAAACCGATTGGAATACCGGTTCCGATTCCGGTTTCGGTTCCTATAAAAATCTGTTAGCGGTTCCGGTTCCAATTTCGGTTCCTAAGAAAAATCGCAAAACGATTCCGGTTTCGGTTCCGGTTCCTAAAAAATATTAAAAATCGGTTCCGGTTCCAGTTTCGGTTCCATTTTTTTAATGTATAATCGTGTAGAAAAGTAATTGCGACAACATATGTATATATCAGGGACTGAAACCGATTGGAATACCGGTTCCGGTTTCGGTTCCTATAAAAATCTGTTAGCGGTTCCGGTTCCAATTTCGGTTCCATCGAAAATTAAAATTTCGGTTTCGTTCCGATTCCGGTTCCGTAAAAAGGAAACGGTTCCGGTTCCGGTTTCGGTACCGGTACCGGTTCTCTTCAGTCCCTGACCTGAATTTTAGGCAGCGTTGGCAAATCATCCATTTTATGATTTGCAACTTCTGCCTTTTTTGGCACAATTTCCTCGAGTTTTTTCTTCATGTCTTTTTATTACTATTGATATATCGAACGCTAATTCGTCCAATATATCATCATATCTCCTAACAGTGACATCTGTAGTATTTCCCTGTTTCAAAGCAACTAGCTTATCCCAATAAAAATTAAGTTTCCCAATCCTAATTTCAAATGTTTTTAGTTTATCATTTTGAATATCCTCAAAGGAATCCTTTAAATATTTATCTAACTGGTCTATCGCTAGATCTAACTGGCTTTCGCAGTTTACATTTTTTCCATCTGCTCTTTTGCCATTAATTTTCCATCGGACTTGTCAGTTTCAGACAATACTGAGTCTATTCTTTCTTTAATTTTATTAAAAATAGAAAGCATTTGCTTGTAATGATTCTTAGTGAAGTAGTCATGCTCGACTACTCCAATATGAATCAGAGCCTAGTGATTTTGAATGCACTCTGCCTCCAGCTCGTCAAATTTTTTTTAAATACTCAAAAGATAAACTTTGGAAATCTTCAAGCGCCTTACTGGCGATTGTAATTTAAACCTGCCTTTTTACAGAGCGATAGTTTGAGCGGACAACATTTTTGTAAGTTCTTGTTTTTTTTTTTAATGATACACTTTAAATATTATTTAATTATTATTAATTTAGCGATAACTTATACAATATTATAATATTTTTATATAGTATTTGAAATTAAAAATAACAATTTTTTTTTAAATTTTAATTTGATATTTAGGACTTATGAATTTTGATATTAGGACTATGAATTTTGTTGCCGCTGTTGTCGTCGCTCCTGAATACTCGACGCTTTTTGCCGCTGTTGATGCTTGCGTATTTTTGCCGATGCAGTTCGCGATCTACAAGATTCTAGTAGTCGTGCTGAAGTCCTTGAAGTCCCGGAGTCCTTTATGCAGTTTTATAGATGATTTAAGATTTTTTTTTGTTGGGAGCTTATGAATCTTTATTATTTGTATTATTATTATTTTTTTTTTTTTATAATTTGTCGATTTTTTGACCACTTTTTCAACAAATTTTGACTTTTTGGTTGAAATCCTATAATTGATTAAATTTTTTTATAACATAAAAGATTCTTTTTTATCTTTTTGCTTTTTTAATTATACCCGTTACTCGTAGAGTAAAAGGGTATATTTTATTCGTGCAAAAGAATGTAACAGCTAGAAGGAAGCGTTTCCGACCCTATAAAGTATATATATTCTTGATCAGGATCACTAGCCGAGTCGATCTAGCCATGTCCGTCTGTCCGTCTGTCTGTCCGTCTGTCTGTCTGTCTGTCTGTCTGTCCGTATGAACGCTGAGATCTCGGAAACTATAAAAGCTAGAAGATTGGCATTTTGCATGTAGATTTTAGAAGTTCCTACGCAGCGCAAGTTTGTTTCAAAATGGTGCCACGCCCCTTTAAACGCCCACAATCGCTTATATACGATTTTAAAAATTTAAATATTTCGGAAAAGTAAAAATGCAGTTTTATTGTGTTTATCAATACCTATCGATACTCTGTTTCTTACCACTGGTGGGGGAAAACAAGAGCCTATTATTCATTGCAAGTGTTACAGACTTTATTTTTAAGGTGCTAGCCTAAGTTCTGAGGCTCTTACCACTGGTGGGGGAAAACTGCAGAGTTGTCGAAGGACCAAAATGAAAGGGATGAAATACCGAATTAAATAAAACAACCTTTTCAGTTGAGTTCTGTATTAAAACTGACTTTATTTTCTAAGTCCCTGCTTAGGAAACTAAAATGAAGTTCTTATTCTGTGGCCTAAGCAGAGGCCGAGGCTGCCTGAGCGGGAGGTTTATCATTTGACCCCCGCACAGGAACTCTTGGTGCAGTGTGAGAAACATCTCAAGTGATTATTTTCGGTTAGGCTCAAGTGACCTGCACTTACAGATTACAAGTGCTAACACCGCTCCCTTGTAGTGTTTAAAATTACAATCATGGTTTATGGCTCTAGATCGATTTACAACTGTCACATGCACAGCTCATAAAGTATTATACTTTATTTTTATTAGTGTTCGTCTGAACAATTGGCCTCCTGTGATCAGATCATCAACGTATAAGTCCCGCAAAATGATTTTAGAACCGATTGGAAATGTGCACAGGGAAAATCCGAAACTGTAACAGCGTGTTGAACAGCTTCTGTTGAATGGTAGGCCCTGCCATGAGAACCTCGTTCTGCGAGTGTCCACTTGACGTTTTGGCAGACCCATCAAAACGACGGACATGTGCTTCAAATGCAAATATTCACGAATGAATGCCGAATATTGGACCTTGACTTTTGGCTTGCGCTCTAGCTTGTTCTCCAAATTGAGAAATCGACGATAAGCTTGATTGTACGATTCACCCAGTAATTCTAGAGTGTTCTTTGCAGGTAATCGTACGGAATATTCACAAGGGACTAATCGACGAAAGTGGGTCTTGAAATGAGCCTCGCACTCCAGTTCTTCTTTGGTAGCTGTGACCACGCCTTCATCACAGCTCTCAACTTTCCAAAAGCGACGAATTCATCCATATGAACTTCAGCAGCAACCAATTCACGCTGCACAGCTTGGCCGTGTAATGCAGTTGCCTTGAGAGTAGAAGATCCACCTCCTTTAACGATCCAACCAAGCCTTATTTTCTGTAATAGGGGTAACCCAGCAGCCAACTGTGCCCTACAGAGAATAGCTCAAAGAACATGCTTGCGCCAATAAGGAGATCTATTTGCCGAGATCTATAGAAATCAGGATCGTCAAACTAACTATTCGAGGGAATTTTCCAACCATCGGCTTTAACGGTCAAACTGGGTCGGTAATCGCTGGAGCAACAAGAGCAGATAGGCATGCGAAGTAATCAGAGGTAAGCGACTTTAACTTAATGCAAATCGAGCATCTCGAAGACCTGCAACTGATACGGTAGACTTCGTTTTATGCAACTGCAACTGGTGAGCGAGTCGGGAAGTCACAATGTGGACTTGACCCAAGCACCTGATCGACTTTGAACGCTTATGACTGCAGTTGCAAAAAAAGACAATGTCAGAATCCATATTCTGAGCCAGCAAAGAGGTACAAGGGCTTGAAGTAATTGTAATTGGCGTACTTGGTTCAAATTTGCTCAACCGAACCCATTGACTGAAGAGCACGTAGATTAGCATTTATTTTATCAGATATATCTCTCAGCTTCGCTGCGGACCGCATGTCCACTTTAGGGAGACCCAAAATTGCAATTATATGAGACTGGAAAATTAGACGCTTATTATTGAAACGGTTATTCCATAAATCCAAGGCTACAGCATAGTTGCTATCACAAATTTCTAATGAGCGCACTGTATCCAAGGCGGAACCCTCCAGGCAAGACCGTAAATGCTGCAGCTTCTCAATGTTAGTGAGCTCAACGCCATTGTCGATGATAGCCTTGAACATGGATTGAAAGTCAACAAATTCAGTATAGCCACCAGAAAATTTAGGCAATCTCAATTCAGGCAAATGAGATCTTTTTGCCGGCACAGAATGGAAATTCAGAAATAGCTCTGGCCTAAGCGTATAACTTAGAAGTGCTGGACGTAGACGCTTACCCAATTCTCGACTTAGCATGACTTGTATTGATATAAAGAGCTCTTCAAAATCCAGCTCGGAAAATAATTAAATTTCACTGTGCAGTGCGTGCTGTACCAAAATTCTTGACCACCGAAAAACTAACGGAAGGGGGTACAACGAACTCGCGAACAAAAACGTTTGGTCGTCGCTAAAACGTTTCAAAGCGGGAACGAAGGCACAAAGAGGAAACCAAAATATTCTCTATGATGCGCGGGTCAATCAAACGAACGAAAATTAAATTATTTTTTTGGTTGCACTTTAGTTTTTACCGTTTTTGTATCACGTCGGGGTCACCAAAATGTTGGTCAGTGAGCTTTTTCACTAACGCTAACCTTTGGTGGTGCGCAAATAAAATAAAACAGCATAAGATTTCTATTGAATATGCACTAAGTTTATTCTAAATGACACCTTATTTACAAAAGTTTAATGTTTATGTTTAAGATTAATTGGTTGGGCAGGCAGACCGATTTGTCTATGCCTTTTAACTAGCGAAAGAGAATATGCAAGCGATCTGCGACCGTGCCTTCAACGAGCGAGTACAAAATTTAACTAACTTAAGTAAGGCCAGGCAGCGATCGGCGAAGGAATTCAAAAGGAGTAGCAATTACAGCAAATGCAGGGCAAATAGAAAAGGCAAAAGCAAACATCGAGAATTTAATTTAAGTTAAGATTTGAAACTATAAGAATTTATTTAGGCTGCAGCATGACCGAACAATTTGCTTAATTTATTGTTGACGGATAATTCAACGTCAGAACGCTCGGTTTTCGAGCTGCAATTACATTTTTCGGCGTATAGTTTTGTTTAATGCTTATTCATTGAAGTATTTATTTATAATAAATTCACTCAAGGGAAGATTATTTTTTCCTCGAAAATTTTTGGAAAAGTAGCGATTTATTTCTCAACATTTAAGCTCGATACACATGACCCAGCGATGCTCCAACTTTCTTTAACCCATCTGAAAAATACGTTTTCTCGAGGTCTGCAAAATAGGCCTCTGTGGCGGGGACGACCTCCTCATTCGACGCAAATTTCTGTCCAGCGAGTGACTTTTTCAAGTTTGGAACACGGGGTCCAAGCGGGGCCAAATCTATAGAATATGGTGGATGGGGTAGCAGTTCGTAGCTCCACGACCAATTTGGCCTTGGCGAGGGCGGAAGTGTAAACTGGTGCGTTGTCATGATGGAAGAGCACTTTTTTATTCGCCAAATGGACCCGTATTTTCTGCAGTTCGGCGGCGAATCGGCCCAATAATTCGGCGTAGTTCAGCCCTGTGACCGTTTTGCCCTTCTCCAGGTAGTCGATGTAGATCACACCATGTGAAAAACGGTGACCATCACCTTTCCGGCCGATGGGACAGTCTTCGCCTTCTTCGGAGCAGGTTCGCCGGGTAAAATCCACTGTTTCGACTGTTCCTTGGTCTCTGGCGTGTACCAGTGGGTCCATGTTTCGTCGACGGTCACGAAACGACGCAGAAACTCCTTCGGATTGCGCTTAAATTGCGTCAAACACTGCTCTGAAGAGGTCTCACGGTTGCGTTTGTTGTCGGTAGTGAGCAAACGCGGCACCCATCGCGCCGACAGCTTTCTCATGCCCAACATTTCATGCAGGATATAACCCACGCGGTCTTTTGACATCCATACTACCTCAGCTATCTTGTGTATCTTCAATCGGCGGTCTGCCAATACGAGATCGTGGATTTTTGTCACGTTATCCTCCGTGGTAGCCGTTTTCGGGGCACCTGGGCTTGGCTCATCAAAAACCGACGTGCGACCACGTTGAAACTCGTTAAACCAATTTTGACGGTCGCCATCGAAGGAGAAGAGTCACCGTACACAGCATCCAAGCGTTCTTTGATTTTGCTGCTCGATTTCCCTTCCAAAAACAAGAATCGAATCACAGACCGATATGGCTCTTTCTCCATTTTTCTACAATCCGCGGACACGTCCGATTCCACACGCAGTCAAAACAAAACTAGGACTCCGATCCGGCTGAAATTTCGACAGTAGCCGTCTCCGAGAATGTACTACAAATTTCTCATGCGATAGTAACGCCATCGGGCTTACTTATCGGACTGCCCTCGTATTTGTTATTTATTATGTTAAATCCTACTAACAAATCGGCGTCTAAACCTTAAAAACCTTAAAAATCAATAAATCAATTTTGGTAATTATGTCCCTGCCAATTTCTAAATGTTTTATTTGATTTGATGGATTCTATGTTTTTTTGTCCTGCTTGTTTTTGTTGGAAATTGTTTTGATCATAATTTATTTTTTGATACCAATTATTTCCCGTTTTCGAGTTGTAGTTTAGCTTGGGCTGAACCTGGTTGAATCTTAGATAATTTCCCTGTTGTTTGGTTTCATGCTGAAATCCATAGTATTTTTTTTCGAACTGAGCTCGACTGTTCGACTCTAGTTCTTGGACCTTCGCTAAAGCGTTCGGTAAGTCTTGGGGGTTTTAAAGAGAATAGAGTTTCATTCAGTCCTGAATGAAACTGATATTAAAGGTGGACTCCTAACTCCTTTCCGTTGTTGTCTTCGAGCAAATAAGCGACTGGCCACGCTTCTCTTTTATTCTGGCTTTAATTCCAACAGGAGCTAATTTGGCATTATGACTTCCTGACCCACTTCAAAAGATAGATGTCATGACTGTAAATCATAGTCGTTTCGGTTCTTCTCGTATGCTTTGGTCAATCGCTTGGCTATATCAACTCAGATTCTTGAAAATTCGTCTTATCTACAGATATTTCGGAAAAGTAAAAATGCAGTTTTATTGTGTTTATCAATACCTATCGATACTCTGTTTCTTACCACTGGTGGGGGAAAACAAGAGCCTATTATTCATTGCAAGTGTTACAGACTTTATTTTTAAGGTGCTAGCCTAAATTCTGAGGCTCTTACCACTGGTGGGGGAATACTGCAGAGTTGTCGAAGGACCAAAATGAAAGGGATGAAATACCGAATTAAATAAAACAACCTTTTCAGTTGAGTTCTGTATTAAAACTGACTTTATTTTCTAAGTCCCTGCTTAGGAAACTAAAATGAAGTTCTTATTCTGTGGCCTAAGCAGAGGCCGCGGCTGCCTGAGCGGGAGGTTTATCATTTGACCCCCGCACAGGAACTCTTGGTGCAGTGTGAGAAACATCTCAAGTGATTATTTTCGGTTAGGCTCAAGTGACCTGCACTTACAGATTACAAGTGCTAACACCGCTCCCTTGTAGTGTTTAAAATTACAATCATGGTTTATGGCTCTAGATCGATTTACAACTGTCACATGCACAGCTCATAAAGTATTATACTTTATTTTTATTAGTGTTCGTCTCAACAATTGGCCTCCTGTGATCAGATCATCAACGTATAAGTCCCGCAAAATGATTTTAGAACCGATTGGAAATGTGCACAGGGAAAATCCGAAACTGTAACAGCGTGTTGAACAGCTTCTGTTGAATGGTAGGCCCTGCCATGAGAACCTCGTTCTGCGAGTGTCCACTTGACGTTTTGGCAGACCCATCAAAATATTTGCAAAGACTCAAGGAGTCTCTGGGCACGACGGACATGTGCTTCAAATGCAAATATTCACGAATGAATGCCGAATATTGGACCTTGACTTTTGGCTTGCGCTCTAGCTTGTTCTCCAAATTGAGAAATCGACGATAAGCTTGATTGTACGATTCACCCAGTAATTCTAGAGTGTTCTTTGCAGGTAATCGTACGGAATATTCACAAGGGACTAATCGACGAAAGTGGGTCTTGAAATGAGCCTCGCACTCCAGTTCTTCTTTGGTAGCTGTGACCACGCCTTCATCACAGCTCTCAACTTTCCAAAAGCGACGAATTCATCCATATGAACTTCAGCAGCAACCAATTCACGCTGCACAGCTTGGCCGTGTAATGCAGTTGCCTTGAGAGTAGAAGATCCACCTCCTTTAACGATCCAACCAAGCCTTATTTTCTGTAATAGGGGTAACCCAGCAGCCAACTTAATGTGCCCTACAGAGAATAGCTCAAAGAACATGCTTGCGCCAATAAGGAGATCTATTTGCCGAGATCTATAGAAATCAGGATCGTCAAACTAACTATTCGAGGGAATTTTCCAACCATCGGCTTTAACGGTCAAACTGGGTCGGTAATCGCTGGAGCAACAAGAGCAGATAGGCATGCGAAGTAATCAGAGGTAAGCGACTTTAACTTAATGCAAATCGAGCATCTCGAAGACCTGCAACTGATACGGTAGACTTCGTTTTATGCAACTGCAACTGGTGAGCGAGTCGGGAAGTCACAATGTGGACTTGACCCAAGCACCTGATCGACTTTGAACGCTTATGACTGCAGTTGCAAAAAAAGACAATGTCAGAATCCATATTCTGAGCCAGCAAAGAGGTACAAGGGCTTGAAGTAATTGTAATTGGCGTACTTGGTTCAAATTTGCTCAACCGAACCCATTGACTGAAGAGCACGTAGATTAGCATTTATTTTATCAGATATATCTCTCAGCTTCGCTGCGGACCGCATGTCCACTTTAGGGAGACCCAAAATTGCAATTATATGAGACTGGAAAATTAGACGCTTATTATTGAAACGGTTATTCCATAAATCCAAGGCTACAGCATAGTTGCTATCACAAATTTCTAATGAGCGCACTGTATCCAAGGCGGAACCCTCCAGGCAAGACCTTAAATGCTGCAGCTTCTCAATGTTAGTGAGCTCAACGCCATTGTCGATGATAGCCTTGAACATGGATTGAAAGTCAACAAATTCAGTATAGCCACCAGAAAATTTAGGCAATCTCAATTCAGGCAAATGAGATCTTTTTGCCGGCACAGAATGGAAATTCAGAAATAGCTCTGGCCTAAGCGTATAACTTAGAAGTGCTGGACGTAGACGCTTACCCAATTCTCGACTTAGCATGACTTGTATTGATATAAAGAGCTCTTCAAAATCCAGCTCGGAAAATAATTAAATTTCACTGTGCAGTGCGTGCTGTACCAAAATTCTTGACCACCGAAAAACTAACGGAAGGGGGTACAACGAACTCGCGAACAAAAACGTTTGGTCGTCGCTAAAACGTTTCAAAGCGGGAACGAAGGCACAAAGAGGAAACCAAAATATTCTCTATGATGCGCGGGTCAATCAAACGAACGAAAATTAAATTATTTTTTTGGTTGCACTTTAGTTTTTACCGTTTTTGTATCACGTCGGGGTCACCAAAATGTTGGTCAGTGAGCTTTTTCACTAACGCTAACCTTTGGTGGTGCGCAAATAAAATAAAACAGCATAAGATTTCTATTGAATATGCACTAAGTTTATTCTAAATGACACCTTATTTACAAAAGTTTAATGTTTATGTTTAAGATTAATTGGTTGGGCAGGCAGACCGATTTGTCTATGCCTTTTAACTAGCGAAAGAGAATATGCAAGCGATCTGCGACCGTGCCTTCAACGAGCGAGTACAAAATTTAACTAACTTAAGTAAGGCCAGGCAGCGATCGGCGAAGGAATTCAAAAGGAGTAGCAATTACAGCAAATGCAGGGCAAATAGAAAAGGCAAAAGCAAACATCGAGAATTTAATTTAAGTTAAGATTTGAAACTATAAGAATTTATTTAGGCTGCAGCATGACCGAACAATTTGCTTAATTTATTGTTGACGGATAATTCAACGTCAGAACGCTCGGTTTTCGAGCTGCAATTACATTTTTCGGCGTATAGTTTTGTTTAATGCTTATTCATTGAAGTATTTATTTATAATAAATTCACTCAAGGGAAGATTATTTTTTCCTCGAAAATTTTTGGAAAAGTAGCGATTTATTTCTCAACATTTAAGCTCGATACACATGACCCAGCGATGCTCCAACTTTCTTTAACCCATCTGAAAAATACGTTTTCTCGAGGTCTGCAAAATAGGCCTCTGTGGCGGGGACGACCTCCTCATTCGACGCAAATTTCTGTCCAGCGAGTGACTTTTTCAAGTTTGGAACACGGGGTCCAAGCGGGGCCAAATCTATAGAATATGGTGGATGGGGTAGCAGTTCGTAGCTCCACGACCAATTTGGCCTTGGCGAGGGCGGAAGTGTAAACTGGTGCGTTGTCATGATGGAAGAGCACTTTTTTATTCGCCAAATGGGCCCGTATTTTCTGCAGTTCGGCGGCGAATCGGCCCAATAATTCGGCGTAGTTCAGCCCTGTGACCGTTTTGCCCTTCTCCAGGTAGTCGATGTAGATCACACCATGTGAAAAACGGTGACCATCACCTTTCCGGCCGATGGGACAGTCTTCGCCTTCTTCGGAGCAGGTTCGCCGGGTAAAATCCACTGTTTCGACTGTTCCTTGGTCTCTGGCGTGTACCAGTGGGTCCATGTTTCGTCGACGGTCACGAAACGACGCAGAAACTCCTTCGGATTGCGCTTAAATTGCGTCAAACACTGCTCTGAAGAGGTCTCACGGTTGCGTTTGTTGTCCGTAGTGAGCAAACGCGGCACCCATCGCGCCGACAGCTTTCTCATGCCCAACATTTCATGCAGGATATAACCCACGCGGTCTTTTGACATCCATACTACCTCAGCTATCTTGTGTATCTTCAATCGGCGGTCTGCCAATACGAGATCGTGGATTTTTGTCACGTTATCCTCCGTGGTAGCCGTTTTCGGGGCACCTGGGCTTGGCTCATCAAAAACCGACGTGCGACCACGTTGAAACTCGTTAAAACCAATTTTGACGGTCGCCATCGAAGGAGAAGAGTCACCGTACACAGCATCCAAGCGTTCTTTGATTTTGCTGCTCGATTTCCCTTCCAAAAACAAGAATCGAATCACAGACCGATATGGCTCTTTCTCCATTTTTCTACAATCCGCGGACACGTCCGATTCCACACGCAGTCAAAACAAAACTAGGACTCCGATCCGGCTGAAATTTCGACAGTAGCCGTCTCCGAGAATGTACTACAAATTTCTCATGCGATAGTAACGCCATCGGGCTTACTTATCGGACTGCCCTCGTATTTGTTATTTATTATGTTAAATCCTACTAACAAATCGGCGTCTAAACCTTAAAAACCTTAAAAATCAATAAATCAATTTTGGTAATTATGTCCCTGCCAATTTCTAAATGTTTTATTTGATTTGATGGATTCTATGTTTTTTTGTCCTGCTTGTTTTTGTTGGAAATTGTTTTGATCATAATTTATTTTTTGATACCAATTATTTCCCGTTTTCGAGTTGTAGTTTAGCTTGGGCTGAACCTGGTTGAATCTTAGATAATTTCCCTGTTGTTTGGTTTCATGCTGAAATCCATAGTATTTTTTTTCGAACTGAGCTCGACTGTTCGACTCTAGTTCTTGGACCTTCGCTAAAGCGTTCGGTAAGTCTTGGGGGTTTTAAAGAGAATAGAGTTTCATTCAGTCCTGAATGAAACTGATATTAAAGGTGGACTCCTAACTCCTTTCCGTTGTTGTCTTCGAGCAAATAAGCGACTGGCCACGCTTCTCTTTTATTCTGGCTTTAATTCCAACAGGAGCTAATTTGGCATTATGACTTCCTGACCCACTTCAAAAGATAGATGTCATGACTGTAAATCATAGTCGTTTCGGTTCTTCTCGTATGCTTTGGTCAATCGCTTGGCTATATCAACTCAGATTCTTGAAAATTCGTCTTATCTACAGATATTTCGGAAAAGTAAAAATGCAGTTTTATTGTGTTTATCAATACCTATCGATACTCTGTTTCTTACCACTGGTGGGGGAAAACAAGAGCCTATTATTCATTGCAAGTGTTACAGACTTTATTTTTAAGGTGCTAGCCTAAGTTCTGAGGCTCTTACCACTGGTGGAGGAAAACAGCAGAGTTGTCGAAGGAACAAAATGAAAGGGATGAAATACCGAATTAAATAAAACAACCTGTTTTAGTTGAGTTCTGTATTAAAACTGACTTTATTTTCTAAGTCCCTGCTTAGGAAACTAAAATGAAGTTCTTATTCTGTGGCCTAAGCAGAGGCCGCGGCTGCCTGAGCGGGAGGTTTATCATTTGACCCCCGCACAGGAACTCTTGGTGCAGTGTGAGAAACATCTCAAGTGATTATTTTCGGTTAGGCTCAAGTGACCTGCACTTACAGATTACAAGTGCTAACACCGCTCCCTTGTAGTGTTTAAAATTACAATCATGGTTTATGGCTCTAGATCGATTTACAACTGTCACATGCACAGCTCATAAAGTATTATACTTTATTTTTATTAGTGTTCGTCTGAACAATTGGCCTCCTGTGATCAGATCATCAACGTATAAGTCCCGCAAAATGATTTTAGAACCGATTGGAAATGTGCACAGGGAAAATCCGAAACTGTAACAGCGTGTTGAACAGCTTCTGTTGAATGGTAGGCCCTGCCATGAGAACCTCGTTCTGCGAGTGTCCACTTGACGTTTTGGCAGACCCATCAAAATATTTGCAAAGACTCAAGGAGTCTCTGGGCACGACGGACATGTGCTTCAAATGCAAATATTCACGAATGCCGAATATTGGACCTTGACTTTTGGCTTGCGCTCTAGCTTGTTCTCCAAATTGAGAAATCGACGATAAGCTTGATTGTACGATTCACCCAGTAATTCTAGAGTGTTCTTTGCAGGTAATCGTACGGAATATTCACAAGGGACTAATCGACGAAAGTGGGTCTTGAAATGAGCCTCGCACTCCAGTTCTTCTTTGGTAGCTGTGACCACGCCTTCATCACAGCTCTCAACTTTCCAAAAGCGACGAATTCATCCATATGAACTTCAGCAGCAACCAATTCACGCTGCACAGCTTGGCCGTGTAATGCAGTTGCCTTGAGAGTAGAAGATCCACCTCCTTTAACGATCCAACCAAGCCTTATTTTCTGTAATAGGGGTAACCCAGCAGCCAACTTAATGTGCCCTACAGAGAATAGCTCAAAGAACATGCTTGCGCCAATAAGGAGATCTATTTGCCGAGATCTATAGAAATCAGGATCGTCAAACTAACTATTCGAGGGAATTTTCCAACCATCGGCTTTAACGGTCAAACTGGGTCGGTAATCGCTGGAGCAACAAGAGCAGATAGGCATGCGAAGTAATCAGAGGTAAGCGACTTTAACTTAATGCAAATCGAGCATCTCGAAGACCTGCAACTGATACGGTAGACTTCGTTTTATGCAACTGCAACTGGTGAGCGAGTCGGGAAGTCACAATGTGGACTTGACCCAAGCACCTGATCGACTTTGAACGCTTATGACTGCAGTTGCAAAAAAGACAATGTCAGAATCCATATTCTGAGCCAGCAAAAAGGTACAAGGGCTTGAAGTAATTGTAATTGGCGTACTTGGTTCAAATTTGCTCAACCGAACCCATTGACTGAAGAGCACGTAGATTAGCATTTATTTTATCAGATATATCTCTCAGCTTCGCTGCGGACCGCATGTCCACTTTAGGGAGACTCAAAATTGCAATTATATGAGACTGGAAAATTAGACGCTTATTATTGAAACGGTTATTCCATAAATCCAAGGCTACAGCATAGTTGCTATCACAAATTTCTAATGAGCGCACTGTATCCAAGGCGGAACCCTCCAGGCAAGACCTTAAATGCTGCAGCTTCTCAATGTTAGTGAGCTCAACGCCATTGTCGATGATAGCCTTGAACATGGATTGAAAGTCAACAAATTCAGTATAGCCACCAGAAAATTTAGGCAATCTCAATTCAGGCAAATGAGATCTTTTTGCCGGCACAGAATGGAAATTCAGAAATAGCTCTGGCCTAAGCGTATAACTTAGAAGTGCTGGACGTAGACGCTTACCCAATTCTCGACTTAGCATGACTTGTATTGATATAAAGAGCTCTTCAAAATCCAGCTCGGAAAATAATTAAATTTCACTGTGCAGTGCGTGCTGTACCAAAATTCTTGACCACCGAAAAACTAACGGAAGGGGGTACAACGAACTCGCGAACAAAAACGTTTGGTCGTCGCTAAAACGTTTCAAAGCGGGAACGAAGGCACAAAGAGGAAACCAAAATATTCTCTATGATGCGCGGGTCAATCAAACGAACGAAAATTAAATTATTTTTTTGGTTGCACTTTAGTTTTTACCGTTTTTGTATCACGTCGGGGTCACCAAAATGTTGGTCAGTGAGCTTTTTCACTAACGCTAACCTTTGGTGGTGCGCAAATAAAATAAAACAGCATAAGATTTCTATTGAATATGCACTAAGTTTATTCTAAATGACACCTTATTTACAAAAGTTTAATGTTTATGTTTAAGATTAATTGGTTGGGCAGGCAGACCGATTTGTCTATGCCTTTTAACTAGCGAAAGAGAATATGCAAGCGATCTGCGACCGTGCCTTCAACGAGCGAGTACAAAATTTAACTAACTTAAGTAAGGCCAGGCAGCGATCGGCGAAGGAATTCAAAAGGAGTAGCAATTACAGCAAATGCAGGGCAAATAGAAAAGGCAAAAGCAAACATCGAGAATTTAATTTAAGTTAAGATTTGAAACTATAAGAATTTATTTAGGCTGCAGCATGACCGAACAATTTGCTTAATTTATTGTTGACGGATAATTCAACGTCAGAACGCTCGGTTTTCGAGCTGCAATTACATTTTTCGGCGTATAGTTTTGTTTAATGCTTATTCATTGAAGTATTTATTTATAATAAATTCACTCAAGGGAAGATTATTTTTTCCTCGAAAATTTTTGGAAAAGTAGCGATTTATTTCTCAACATTTAAGCTCGATACACATGACCCAGCGATGCTCCAACTTTCTTTAACCCATCTGAAAAATACGTTTTCTCGAGGTCTGCAAAATAGGCCTCTGTGGCGGGGACGACCTCCTCATTCGACGCAAATTTCTGTCCAGCGAGTGACTTTTTCAAGTTTGGAACACGGGGTCCAAGCGGGGCCAAATCTATAGAATATGGTGGATGGGGTAGCAGTTCGTAGCTCCACGACCAATTTGGCCTTGGCGAGGGCGGAAGTGTAAACTGGTGCGTTGTCATGATGGAAGAGCACTTTTTTATTCGCCAAATGGGCCCGTATTTTCTGCAGTTCGGCGGCGAATCGGCCCAATAATTCGGCGTAGTTCAGCCCTGTGACCGTTTTGCCCTTCTCCAGGTAGTCGATATAGATCACACCATGTGAAAAACGGTGACCATCACCTTTCCGGCCGATGGGACAGTCTTCGCCTTCTTCGGAGCAGGTTCGCCGGGTAAAATCCACTGTTTCGACTGTTCCTTGGTCTCTGGCGTGTACCAGTGGGTCCATGTTTCGTCGACGGTCACGAAACGACGCAGAAACTCCTTCGGATTGCGCTTAAATTGCGTCAAACACTGCTCTGAAGAGGTCTCACGGTTGCGTTTGTTGTCCGTAGTGAGCAAACGCGGCACCCATCGCGCCGACAGCTTTCTCATGCCCAACATTTCATGCAGGATATAACCCACGCGGTCTTTTGACATCCATACTACCTCAGCTATCTTGTGTATCTTCAATCGGCGGTCTGCCAATACGAGATCGTGGATTTTTGTCACGTTATCCTCCGTGGTAGCCGTTTTCGGGGCACCTGGGCTTGGCTCATCAAAAACCGACGTGCGACCACGTTGAAACTCGTTAAACCAATTTTGACGGTCGCCATCGAAGGAGAAGAGTCACCGTACACAGCATCCAAGCGTTCTTTGATTTTGCTGCTCGATTTCCCTTCCAAAAACAAGAATCGAATCACAGACCGATATGGCTCTTTCTCCATTTTTCTACAATCCGCGGACACGTCCGATTCCACACGCAGTCAAAACAAAACTAGGACTCCGATCCGGCTGAAATTTCGACAGTAGCCGTCTCCGAGAATGTACTACAAATTTCTCATGCGATAGTAACGCCATCGGGCTTACTTATCGGACTGCCCTCGTATTTGTTATTTATTATGTTAAATCCTACTAACAAATCGGCGTCTAAACCTTAAAAACCTTAAAAATCAATAAATCAATTTTGGTAATTATGTCCCTGCCAATTTCTAAATGTTTTATTTGATTTGATGGATTCTATGTTTTTTTGTCCTGCTTGTTTTTGTTGGAAATTGTTTTGATCATAATTTATTTTTTGATACCAATTATTTCCCGTTTTCGAGTTGTAGTTTAGCATGGGCTGAACCTGGTTGAATCTTAGATAATTTCCCTGTTGTTTGGTTTCATGCTGAAATCCATAGTATTTTTTTTCGAACTGAGCTCGAAAGCTGTTCGACTCTAGTTCTTGGACCTTCGCTAAAGCGTTCGGTAAGTCTTGGGGGTTTTAAAGAGAATAGAGTTTCATTCAGTCCTGAATGAAACTGATATTAAAGGTGGACTCCTAACTCCTTTCCGTTGTTGTCTTCGAGCAAATAAGCGACTGGCCACGCTTCTCTTTTATTCTGGCTTTAATTCCAACAGGAGCTAATTTGGCATTATGACTTCCTGACCCACTTCAAAAGATAGATGTCATGACTGTAAATCATAGTCGTTTCGGTTCTTCTCGTATGCTTTGGTCAATCGCTTGGCTATATCAACTCAGATTCTTGAAAATTCGTCTTATCTACAGATATTTGCCATCCTTCGGACAATATCTGGATATTTCGCAGTAATTTATAATCTTTTCCATGCGTTAGTATGTGCTGGCCAAAGACTATATTTTATGGGCACCTGAGCTGAACGATTTCACTGTCAAAGGGTAAGGGCAACCACAATTAGAATGTCTTTGCAGGAAGGGCGGGCCAAGCTGAAGAACAATTCCACCTCAGTTCTTCAATAACAAGGTCTCCTGTCTCAATTTCATATCCGTTTGAAGTGACTGTATCCCCCTCCTTAAGTTCCCAGCTCTGACTACAAATTTTTTTGTGGCGGTGATCCTGATAAGGAAGTAACCCAACCACCTGGCCTCTTCCCTGAGCTAGGCCGATCCCGTAGGCAGAGTATGCCACCAATCAGTATTCACTTTACCATGTACGTCTCAGAATAAATGGCGCCCAACATGGGGCTAGCAAAAGCACAAAGCAGAAACATTAAATACAAATAAAGCTAAACATTCCAGCCCATGTTTCCACGAGCAGATTTCCTACATACCCTAAGTTAGTTTAGATTCAGAAAACCTTTCCCTATTCTTCTAGGATTGCTGTGATTTGGGAAATACCTCAGAACCAGTCCAGGGAATATGTTAAAGGATTAGAGGAACATTTTCATGAGAAAAGGTTCCATATATCTATTCAAGGTGTATGTAATTAAGATTTTATTTGTTGGAATAGTTCAGCAGTAACTCTTCCTTGTACACTTGAGTAAATAATCAGACTGCAAATATTCATAGAAATTCGAGAATTGCAGTTGTTGGAAAATTCAGCAACATCTCATTTCAGAATATTTGGTTTCAAAAATATTCAGTGTAAATATGAAAATACAGAAAGAAACCATTGTAATATCTTAAGTGAAATAGATACAGCAAAGGATAAGAACCAAACAATCCGATTAAAAGTTCAGGCTTCCGAATTTGATTAGTGGAAATAATAGTATTATTATTTAACGGCTATCGCTACCTTTTGTTGTTGTGGAATATCGAAAACTAGATAATGTCAGTCAGGCGTAGTCCTGAAAATAGTTCGAGATGGCCCGTTAAGTCGGTGCAGTGTAGTATTTGCAATGACTCCATCGCAGATACTGAGTATATTGAAACCTCATGCAAACACCGCTTTCATCGCCCGTGCTTAACTGTCTGGTTACAGCAAAATGAAACGTGTCCAATTGACGGCAACCATGTTTACCGTCGTAGCTCAATAATAGCGCACGGAAATCACAAGACACTAATTTATAAGTTCCGAGAGTCAAAAACGGATCTACTTCAAACTCGCGAACAGGTGCAGTTCCAAGAAATCGTCCGAATGCCAGACCTAACACAAGATCGACCACCACGGCATCTAATATTCATCCAAACGCAAGCTCACAAGCTCCGGCTTCACCACGTGCAAAGGTTCGCAAAGAGCAAATAGCATTTCAGAAGGGAGAATTCAGGAACTAATAACGAATGCTTTAGAATCTTACCAAACCCGACTTTATTCGGCCTTATCAGAACAAATAAGTCTTGTGATGCAAAACCTTAACATGCCTTCATCGCAAAGAGAGTCACTTGAATGGGACACGGAGTTACCTCCAGCAGGGCCACTACGAATCAGCCTTTGGATAGTCACTTGTCCGTTAACCATAATATATCCGGTAATCCTTCACTAGAAAATCGTAGAGAGGATCATATCATCCGACCTGACCAAATTTCATTCTTAATTTCATTGCCCACTGGAAAGTACAGTTTTCTGGTTCACCAAAAGACATTTTATAAATGATATATCGTGTAATTACATTAACGAGTCGATCGTTAAATGGAAATTTTGATCTGTTGCATGAGTACCCAAATTTGTTGTTTTTAGGCCCAGCTTTAACCTTCTTTTGGCGATGCCATAGGAGTTCCGAGCAAATGAATTGGAGTCTACTTTGTTCTCGTTTGAGGGAAAGATATAAAGGCCAAAGATCGGATCAGGACATCCGAGAAGGAAGCAGGGAAATAATGAATGTTTCGACAACTTCCTTGACTCAATGTTAGCCATTGCAGATGCATTATCTGAACCTATGTCAGACTCTGATTTGGTTCAGGCAGTTAGGAATAACCTAAGATCTGACTTAGGACATGACATATTACATATAGAAACCCCAACGGTAGCTGCGTTACGCAGGCACTGTCATCGTCGTGAAGAATTCTTCAATAATCTAAGAGTTAAAATTAATTCACGCTACCCAGTTGGAAGGCGAAACATAAATGAGATATTTCTAGATGAAGAAACCTTTCAGGCAAACGGGCGGAGCCAAAGTTCATATACCCTTGACTTAAGTTATGGCATTTCCGATCGTTCAGTTATATGGCAGCTAGGATATAGTCGGCCGATCCCGGCCGTTTTGACATATATACTGCGTGCAAAGGAAAGAAGAGTGTGTGCAAAGTTTCAATTCGATATCTTTAAAACTGAGAAGCTAGTTTGCTCAGAAACAGACAGACGGACAGACGGACATGCTTATATCAACTCAGGAGGCGATCCTAATCAAGAATATATATACTTTATAGGGTCGGAGATGTCTCCTTCACTGCGTTGCACACTTTTGACCAAAATTAGAATACCCTCTGCAAGGGTATAAAAATCTAATAAGCGCCGAATGCCTCTCGGATCTTTCATCTGATCACTCGCCTGTCCTGTTTATTCTACTCCGACATCCAGGCGCATTGGAGCAATCGTTTAAATTGACATCACAGAAAACCAATTGGGTCAAGCACAAGAAATACATTAGCTCACACATTGAGCTAAGTCCTCATCTCAACGATGAAGCCAACGTAGACAGATTTGTTAATACACTGGAGTCTGTACTCGTCTCTGCAGCTCGAATTTCAACACCCCAAACTACAAGTACGTAAAGCAACCAAAAGAAGACAAATCTACAAATAGAAGAGCTCGTCCTCGAAAAGCGACGCTTACGTCGAGAGTGGCAACTCCACAAATCGCCATCTGCTAGGCAAAGCTTAAAATATGCCTCACGTCAACTCACAAAAGCTTTACAGCAAGAAGAAGCACTTGTCCACCGACGCTACATAGAGCAATTGTCAACATCTAGTACAAAACACTCACTATGGAGAGCTCATCCTACTCTAAGCTCACCGAAAGTAACCGTGATGCCTATTAGAAATCCCACAGGCGGCTGGGCGCGCAGCGATGCAGACAGAGCCAGCACGTTTGCCAACAACCTTAAAAATGTCTTCCAACCAAATCCTGCCACTAGTGCGTTCACCTTGCCGATTTTACCATATGAGCCTCAGCTTCAACATGAGCCAATTGAGTTTTGCCCAAACGAAATCGTTAACATCATCAAAAATCAGCTGAATCCGAAAAAATACCCGGGCTGCGACCTCATAACTCCCAAAATGATCATTGAGCTCCCATATTGCGCCATTTGCACTATCACCCAGCTTTTTAATGCCATCGCAAAACTTGGCCACTTTCCAGTGAAATGGAAAAAGTCGATTATAACAATGATAGCAAAGCCGGGAAAAGACCACACAATTCCCACGTCGTATAGACGTATAAGTCTACTCTCATGCTTATCTAAACTCTTTGAAAAATGCGTATTGACTCGGATAAACACATACCTAAGAATCCAGGAAGGAATTCCGTCACATCAATTTGGGTTTCGTGAAAAGCACGGAACAATTGAGCAGGTCAACCGGATAACATCAGAAATTCGGAGCGCGTTTGAAAAACGAGAGTACTGTACTGCCATATTTTTAGACGTCTCTCAAGCATTTGATAGAGTTTAGCTAGAAGGTCTACTGTACAAGATCAAGACAATGCTCCCCTACAACACCCATAAGCTTTTAGAGATGCAACACTGCTATAACTGACGATTACACTATTGGAGCTGGAGTTCCTTAAGGAAGCGTGCTTGGGCCAACATTATATGTAATCTATACAGCAGACATCCCAACAAGCACACGACTATACTACAGTTCTATTAAGTGGACGGCAAGGAAGGCAAGGTTGCAGTGTAAAAAAAAACTTCGAAATTCACAAATAATATAAGCTGCAAGTTCTCCAGTTACTTTCTACTTTAAAATTAGGGTTGTGGCCAAAATAAAGACATTTCTTCCCAATGTGCAGTTCTCCTGGCAGACCAACATACTGGCCGGCAGACCCAAGGAAACTACCCGATTTAATAGACTTTGCAATTACCAAAAACATTCCTAACAAGAAAGGAAAGCTAACTTCGGCGGAGCCGAAGTTGAAATACCCTTGCAGAATATTCTGGAAATTATATTCTCCAAAATTATTCATATGATGCATTCTTAACACTCATAAAAATCCCAACTTCCTAACTTTAAAAACACCAAAGCTATGGCATTTCCAATCGTTCAGTTATATGGCAGCTAGAAGGATAGAATATAGTCGGCCGATCCTTATGAAATTTGCTATGTCGGATTGATTGTCCAAAAATAAAACCCATAGAAAATCCCAACTTCCTAACTTAACAAACACCAAAGTTATGGCATTTCCGATCAATCAGTTATATGGCGGCTATAGGATATAGTCGACCGATCCTTATGAAAATTGGTAGGTCGAATAAATTGGCCACATATAAAACCCACAGAAAATCCCAACCTTACAAACACCAAAGTTATGGCATTTCCGATCAATCAGTTACATGGCAGCTATAGGATATAGTCGATATGAAATTTAGTAGGTCGGATTTATTGGCAAAATATAAAATCCATAGAAAATCCCAACTTCCTAACTTTACAAACACCAAAGTTATGGCATTTCCGATCAACCAGTTATATGGCAGCTATAGGATATAGTCGGCCGATCCCGGCCGTTCCGTTTTATATACTGCGTGCAAAGGAAAGAAGGGTGTGTGCAAAGTTTCAATTCGATACCTTTAAAACTGAGAGATTAGTTCGCATAGAAACAGACAGACGGACAGACAGACGGGCAGACAGACGGATAGACAGACGGACAGACAGACGGACATGCTTATATCAACTCAGGAGGTGATCCTGATCAAGAATATATATACTTTATAGGGTCGGAGATGTCTCCATCACTGCGTTGCACACTTTTGACCAAAATTATAATACCCTCTGCAAGGGAATAAATATATATATAAACAAGAAAGGAAAGCTAACTTCGGGCGGAGCCAAAGTTCATATACCCTTGACTTAAGTTATGGCATTTCCGATCGTTCAGTTATATGGCAGCTAGGATATAGTCGGCCGATCCCGGCCGTTTTGACATATATACTGCGTGCAAAGGAAAGAAGGGTGTGTGCAAAGTTTCAATTCGATATCTTTAAAACTGAGAAGCTAGTTTGCCCAGAAACAGACAGACGGACAGACGGACATGCTTATATCAACTCAGGAGGCGATCCTGATCAAGAATATATATACTTTAGAGGGTCGGAGATGTCTCCTTCACTGCGTTGCACACTTTTGACCAAAATTAGAATACCCTCTGAAGGGGATTTAAAAATCTAATAAGCGCCGAATGCCTCTCGGATCTTTCATCTGATCACTCGCCTGTCCTGTTTATTCTACTCCGACATCCAGGCGCATTGGAGCAATCGTTTAAATTGACATCACAGAAAACCAATTGGGTCAAGCACAAGAAATACATTAGCTCACACATTGAGCTAAGTCCTCATCTCAACGATGAAGCCAACGTAGACAGATTTGTTAATACACTGGAGTCTGTACTCGTCTCTGCAGCTCGAATTTCAACACCCCAAACTACAAGTACGTAAAGCAACCAAAAGAAGACAAATCTACAAATAGAAGAGCTCGTCCTCGAAAAGCGACGCTTACGTCGAGAGTGGCAACTCCACAAATCGCCATCTGCTAGGCAAAGCTTAAAATATGCCTCACGTCAACTCACAAAAGCTTTACAGCAAGAAGAAGCACATGTCCACCGAGGCTACATAGAGCAATTGTCAACATCTAGTACAAAACACTCACTATGGAGAGCTTATCCTACTCTAAGCTCACCGAAAGTAACCGTGATGCCTATTAGAAATCCCACAGGCGGCTGGGCGCGCAGCGATGCAGACAGAGCCAGCACGTTTGCCAACAACCTTAAAAATGTCTTCCAACCAAATCCTGCCACTAGTGCGTTCAGCTTCAACATGAGCCAATTGAGTTTTGCCCAAACGAAATCGTTAACATCATCAAAAATCAGCTGAATCCGAAAAAATACCCGGGCTGCGACCTCATAACTCCCAAAATGATCATTGAGCTCCCATATTGCGCCATTTGCACTATCACCCAGCTTTTTAATGCCATCGCAAAACTTGGCCACTTTCCAGTGAAATGGAAAAAGTCGATTATAACAATGATAGCAAAGCCGGGAAAAGACCACACAATTCCCACGTCGTATAGACGTATAAGTCTACTCTCATGCTTATCTAAACTCTTTGAAAAATGCGTATTGACTCGGATAAACACATACCTAAGAATCCAGGAAGGAATTCCGTCACATCAATTTGGGTTTCGTGAAAAGCACGGAACAATTGAGCAGGTCAACCGGATAACATCAGAAATTCGGAGCGCGTTTGAAAAACGAGAGTACTGTACTGCCATATTTTTAGACGTCTCTCAAGCATTTGATAGAGTTTAGCTAGAAGGTCTAATGTACAAGATCAAGACAATGCTCCCCTACAATACCCATAAGCTTTTAGAGTCTTACCTCTACGACAAAAAATTTGCTGTTCGATGCAACACTGCTATAACTGACGATTACACTATTGGAGCTGGAGTTCCTTAAGGAAGCGTGCTTGGGCCAACATTATATGTAATCTATACAGCAGACATCCCAACAAGCACACGACTAACAACATCTGCGTTTGCTGATGATACAGCCATTCTCAGCCGCTCAAAATGCCCGATGCAAGCAACTGCGCAGCTAGCTCTTCATCTGGTCGATGTTGAAAAGTGGCGAATTAAAGTGAACGAACAAAAATGCAAGCACGTTACGTTGACCCTAAACAGGCAAAACTGCCCGCCGCTCATGTTAAACCATACTCTACTCCCGCAAGCAAATGAAGTGACATATCTAGGAGTACACCTCGACAGAAGACTCATATGGCGCCGGCACATTGAAGCCAAAAGAACACACCTAAAGCTAAAAGCCAGTAGCCTTCATTGGCTTATCAACGCTCGGTCTCCCCTTAGCCTTAAATATAAAGTTCTGCTGTATAACTCGGTACTAAAACCTATAGGGATGTACGGCTCTCAGCTATGGGGGAATGCCAGCAATAGCAATATTGACATAGTCCAGCGAGCTCAGTCGAAGATCTTGAGAACAATCACCGGGGCACCGTGGTACGTTCGCAACGAAAACATACATCGCGACATAGCATATGTTTTTCGGAACAACCAATGACTATTAGATCATCCATGTAAAGGAATGCTTGATAATGATCAGCATTCAGCCAACGAGTTTGGCGCTATTTTTAAGCTGAATGGTAATCGCGTGAAGCGATACGAACCATTGCACATTGGGATGAAATGCTTTTATTTTGGCCACAACCTAAAAAGTTCGTGTTAATATATCAATAATGTTACAATTATTTCAAGATATGAAAAGTCCATAGACATCGAAAATATTTAATTGCTATTTTATTGTGCAGCCACAGCCACCAGCCCTTTAAAGTCAGCTGTTCTTGCCACGTGGTGCGTGCAAGCTTGCGTTCTCGTATTTTTAAACAGTTTGACCAATTAAAAAACCTTAAAATAAAAAATGTTTCGCATGGTATGTAGAAAATATTTGTATAAGTGTTTAATAATATGTGCTTTTGTGTTGACATGTTTTTAATGAAATACGTAAACAGTAGTTTTGTTGATTCTAACCTTAAAATATTTGTGTTTCGTGGAGCATATCTACCAAGATACAACAGGATTCAAATAACAACTTATGTGGTAGTATGTGTTATTATGTGTATATTCAGATAGCATTTAAATAATTTGCGGGAATTTGCGGGGGGGTTAAATATTTCAATAGTAGAGCTCACAAGTATACCATATTTTGATTTTGATTTAGAAGAAGAACGTTTATATTAATACAAGTTTATGTACTTATTTTTAAGTTTTCGTTAATTAAGCTATGTTATAATATGCAAAAATATTAAAATATAAAAATGTTCTACCAATTGTGGTTAAAAAAAAAATGAATAAAAAAATATAACAACATTAATATGAATTTTATATATACTACAGTTATATTAAGTGGACGGCAAGGAAGGCAAGGTTGCAGTGTAAAAAAAAACTTCGAAATTCACAAATAATATAAGCTGCAAGTTCTCCAGTTACTTTCTACTTTAAAATTACGGTTGTGGCCAAAATAAAGACATTTCTTCCCAATGTGCAGTTCTCCTGGCAGACCAACATACTGGCCGCCAGACCCAAGGAAACTACCCGATTTAATAGACTTTGCAATTACCAAAAACATTCCTAACAAGAAAGGAAAGCTAACTTCGGCGGAGCCGAAGTTGAAATACCCTTGCAGAATATTCTGGAAATTATATTCTCCAAAATTATTCATATGATGCATTCTTAACACTCATAAAAATCCCAACTTCCGAACTTTAAAAACACCAAAGCTATGACATTTCCAATCGTTCAGTTATATGGCAGCTAGAAGGATAGAATATAGTCGGCCGATCCTTATGAAATTTGCTATGTCGGATTGATTGTCCAAAAATAAAACCCATAGAAAATCCCAACTTCCTAACTTAACAAACACCAAAGTTATGGCATTTCCGATCAATCAGTTATATGGCGGCTATAGGATATAGTCGACCGATCCTTATGAAAATTGGTAGGTCGAATAAATTGGCCACATATAAAACCCACAGAAAATCCCAACCTTACAAACACCAAAGTTATGGCATTTCCGATCAATCAGTTACATGGCAGCTATAGGATATAGTCGATATGAAATTTAGTAGGTCGGATTTATTGGCAAAATATAAAATCCATAGAAAATCCCAACTTCCTAACTTTACAAAAACCAAAGTTATGGCATTTCCGATCAGCGTGCAAAGGAAAGAAGGGTGTGTGCAAAGTTTCAATTTGATATCTTTAAAACTGAGAGATTAGTTCGCATAGAAACAGACAGACGGACAGACAGACGGGCAGACAGACGGATAGACAGACGGACAGTCAGACGGACATGCTTATATCAACTCAGGAGGTGATCCTGATCAAGAATATATATACTTTATAGGGTCGGAAATGTCTCCTTCAATGCGTTGCACACTTTTGACCAAAATTATAATACCCTCTGCAAGGGAATAAATATATATATAAACAAGAAAGGAAAGCTAACTTCGGGCGGAGCCAAAGTTCATATACCCTTGACTTAAGTTATAGCATTTCCGATCGTTCAGTTATATGGCAGCTAGGATATAGTCGGCCGAAGTTTCAATTCGATATCTTTAAAACTGAGAAGCTAGTTTGCCCAGAAACAGACAGACGGACAGACGGACATGCTTATATCAACTCAGGAGGCGATCCTGATCAAGAATATATATACTTTAGAGGGTCGGAGATGTCTCCTTCACTGCGTTGCACACTTTTGACCAAAATTAGAATACCCTCTGCAAGGGTATAAAAATCTAATAAGCGCCGAATGCCTCTCGGATCTTTCATCTGATCACTCGCCTGTCCTGTTTATTCTACTCCGACATCCAGGCGCATTGGAGCAATCGTTTAAATTGACATCACAGAAAACCAATTGGGTCAAGCACAAGAAATACATTAGCTCACACATTGAGCTAAGTCCTCATCTCAACGATGAAGCCAACGTAGACAGATTTGTTAATACACTGGAGTCTGTACTCGTCTCTGCAGCTCGAATTTCAACACCCCAAACTACAAGTACGTAAAGCAACCAAAAGAAGACAAATCTACAAATAGAAGAGCTCGTCCTCGAAAAGCGACGCTTACGTCGAGAGTGGCAACTCCACAAATCGCCATCTGCTAGGCAAAGCTTAAAATATGCCTCACGTCAACTCACAAAAGCTTTACAGCAAGAAGAAGCACATGTCCACCGACGCTACATAGAGCAATTGTCAACATCTAGTACAAAACACTCACTATGGAGAGCTCATCCTACTCTAAGCTCACCGAAAGTAACCGTGATGCCTATTAGAAATCCCACAGGCGGCTGGGCGCGCAGCGATGCAGACAGAGCCAGCACGTTTGCCAACAACCTTAAAAATGTCTTCCAACCAAATCCTGCCACTAGTGCGTTCACCTTGCCGATTTTACCATATGAGCCTCAGCTTCAACATGAGCCAATTGAGTTTTGCCCAAACGAAATCGTTAAAATCATCAAAAATCAGCTGAATCCGAAAAAATACCCGGGCTGCGACCTCATAACTCCCAAAATGATCATTGAGCTCCCACATTGCGCCATTTGCACTATCACCCAGCTTTTTAATGCCATCGCAAAACTTGGCCACTTTCCAGTGAGATGGAAAAAGTCGATTATAACAATGATAGCAAAGCCGGGAAAAGACCACACAATTCCCACGTCGTATAGACGTATAAGTCTACTCTCATGCTTATCTAAACTCTTTGAAAAATGCGTATTGACTCGGATAAACACATACCTAAGAATCCAGGAAGGAATTCCGTCACATCAATTTGGGTTTCGTGAAAAGCACGGAACAATTGAGCAGGTCAACCGGATAACATCAGAAATTCGGAGCGCGTTTGAAAAACGAGAGTACTGTACTGCCATATTTTTAGACGTCTCTCAAGCATTTGATAGAGTTTAGCTAGAAGGTCTAATGTACAAGATCAAGACAATGCTCCCCTACAACACCCATAAGCTTTTAGAGTCTTACCTCTACGACAGAAAATTTGCTGTTCGATGCAACACTGCTATAACTGACGAATACACTATTGGAGCTGGAGTTCCTTAAGGAAGCGTGCTTGGGCCAACATTATATGTAATCTATACAGCAGACATCCCAACAAGCACACGACTAACAACATCTGCGTTTGCTGATGATACAGCCATTCTCAGCCGCTCAAAATGCCTGATGCAAGCAACTGCGCAGCTAGCTCTTCATCTGGTCGATGTTGAAAAGTGGCGAATTAAAGTGAACGAACAAAAATGCAAGCACGTTACGTTGACCCTAAACAGGCAAAACTGCCCGCCGCTCATGTTAAACCATACTCTACTCCCGCAAGCAAATGAAGTGACATATCTATCTATCTACACCTCGAGAGAAGACTCATATGGCGCCGGCACATTGAAGCCAAAAGAACACACCTAAAGCTAAAAGCCAGTAGCCTTCATTGGCTTATCAACGCTCGGTCTCCCCTTAGCCTTGAATATAAAGTTCTGCTGTATAACTCGGTACTAAAACCTATATGGATGTACGGCTCTCAGCTATGGGGGAATGCCAGCAATAGCAATATTGACACAGTCCAGCGAGCTCAGTCGAAGATCTTGAGAACAATCACCGGGGCACCGTGGTACGTTCGCAACGAAAACATACATCGCGACTTAGCATATGTTTTTCGGAACAACCAATGACTATTAGATCATCCATGTAAAGGAATGCTTGATAATGATCTAGTCCAGAGAATGAAAAGAGTTTGGCGCTATTTTTAAGCTGAATGGTAATCGCGTGAAGCGATACGAACCATTGCACATTGGGATGAAATGCTTTTATTTTGGCCACAACCTAAAAAGTTCGTGTTAATATATCAATAATGTTACAATTATTTCAAGATAAGAAAAGTCCATAGACATCGAAAATATTTAATTGCTATTTTATTGTGCAGCCACAGCCACCAGCCCTTTAATGTCAGCTGTTCTTGCCACGTGGTGCGTGCAAGCTTGCGTTCTCGTATTTTTAAACAGTTTGACCAATTAAAAAACCTTAAAATAAAAAATGTTTCGCATGGTATGTAGAAAATATTTGTATAAGTGTTTAATAATATGTGCTTTTGTGTTGACATGTTTTTAATGAAATACGTAAACAGTAGTTTTGTTGATTCTAACCTTAAAATATTTGTGTTTCGTGGAGCATATCTACCAAGATACAACAGGATTCAAATAACAACTTATGTGGTAGTATGTGTTATTATGTGTATATTCAGATAGCATTTAAATAATTTGCGGGAATTTGCGGGGGGGTTAAATATTTCAATAGTAGAGCTCACAAGTATACCATATTTTGATTTTGATTTAGAAGAAGAACGTTTATATTAATACAAGTTTATGTACTTATTTTTAAGTTTTCGTTAATTAAGCTATGTTATAATATGCAAAAATATTAATATATAAAAATGTTCTACCAATTGTGGTTAAAAAAAAAAATGAATAAAAAAATATAACAACATTAATATGAATTTTATATATACTACAGTTCTATTAAGTGGACGGCAAGGAAGGCAAGGTTGCAGTGTAAAACAAGAGAGAACGCTATAGTCGGGTGCCCCGACTATCAGATACCCGTTACTCAGGTAATGGGAGTGCGAGGGAGATGGAGATAAAAACTTTGATCACGCATAACTTTTTAACGAATGGTCCGATTTAAAAAATTTCTACTACATTTCGATAGGTATTGATAAACACAATAAAACTGCATTTTTACTTTTCCGAAATATTTAAATTTTTAAAATCGTATATAAGCGATTGTGGGCGTTAAAGGGGGCGTGGCACCATTTTGAAACAAACTTGCGCTGCGTAGGAACTTCTAAAATCTACATGCAAAATGCCAATCTTCTAGCTTTTATAGTTTCCGAGATCTCAGCGTTCATACGGACAGACAGACAGACAGACAGACAGACAGACAGACAGACAGACAGACGGACAGACAGACAGACGGACAGACGGACAGACGGACAGACGGACATGGCTAGATCGACTCGGCTAGTGATCCTGATCAAGAATATATATACTTTATAGGGTCGGAAACGCCGCCTTCTAGCTGTTACATACTTTTGCACGAATACAATATACCCTTTTACTCTACGAGTAACGGGTATAAAAAAACTTCGAAATTCACAAATAATATAAGCTGCAAGTTCTCCAGTTACTTTCTACTTTAAAATTACGGTTGTGGCTAAAATAAAGACATTTCTTCCCAATGTGGAGTATAAAAAAAAAATCGAATTCACAAATAATATAAGCAGCAAGTTCTCCAAGTTTCAACTTTCTAGCTTTAAAATTACGGTTGTGGCCAAAATAAAGACATTTCATCCCAATGTGCATTGCTATTTGAGAAGGAGGTTATATCTATAGAGCTTTTTATACCCGTTACTCGTAGAGTAAAAGGGTATATTGTATTCGTGCAAAAGTATGTAACAGGTAGAAGGAAGCGTTTCCGACCCTATAAAGTATATATATTCTTGTTCAGGATCACTAGCCGAGTCGATCTAGCCATGTCCGCCTGTCCGTCTCTCCGTCTGTCCGTCTTTTTGTCCGTATGAACGCTGAGATCTCGGAAACTATAAAAGCTAGAAGATTGGAATTTTGCATGTAGATTTTAGGAGTTCCTACGCAGCGCAAATTTGTTTCAAAATGGTGCCACGCCCCTTCTGACGCCCACAAGCCACAAGCTGTGGCCACAGTTTTGATGCTATTATGAAAATTTTAATTGATATGTATTTGTTTCGTCAATACCTATTGATTGGCAAATAAGAGTTTGCCACGCCCACTCTAACGCCCAAAAACTCATTAAACGCTTAAGCCTGGCTAGCGCCTACATTTCTGCGCAATACAATAGCGCCATCTAACGGATGACTTTGGAACAGCTGGCCAAGGTGCTCAACAGAGTCAACGTTAATTCTCGATAAGGATTTCTATTAAAGGAAATTGCGATGGTTTTCATTTGTCAATACCGAACTATGTCCCAAGAATTATGCAAATCAAATCAAGTTAGCCAAATTGGAGGTCAGAGTCAAACAATGGCGTATGTGTGTATGCTGGTGCAGGACAAAAGCTGCCTGCGCTAAAGCACCGCTGGTGCTGATGCTCGTGCTGTAAAGCTGCCAGCACTAAGAGATCGCCTAATTCAAATTGATAATTTGAACTTTGTGTCCTTTTTTATGTCTTTTTCTTCTATTTCTTGACTTGCAGCGTCAGAATCTTCTGTCTCTGCTGGATCGTCTTCAGATTCTAGGGTCGCCGGAGAATTTAGGATGGTTGGTACAGAAATTGTTAAGTTGTACCTTTGCTTTATTGTTATTAAACACGATCGCTGTCTGTTTAGGAACTTTGATACTTGAGACCAATGGTCTTTATCTAATTTTTCTCTGTTTCTGTATATTAGTGTACTTGCTGCATTAAAGCGGGTCACTAATATTTCGGCGTGTTTATTTAATGTGGCCGTTGTATTGGCCGATTTTGTGTTAGCGACTTATACTATTTTTCGAAGTCACTTATTAGGATATTTAATTCCTAATATAATACACTCCATTCCATTATTGTACGGATACGAATTATTTTCTTTATGCTACCATTACTAGGTTCCTACCCAATGTGGCGTGTTCCTCTATTACTGATTTCACCAGAACGCTGAGCAATGTATCAGGGGTGAAATGTCCTTATGAAAAGTTTCCATATATTTATTTTCTAATTCGTAAATGCTAATGGGAACGGGGAAGATAAGTGGTTAAACACGTTCCCTAATCCTCCCTATCATAGACGTAAAAGAAAAAATAAAAAATTATGGTATTAAATTTTAAATTATTATTTTTTACGCATATAACCGAGTCGTTCCGAATTGTCTGCTCTGCTAATATACATATCTCTTCTTAATTATCTTGTTGAGTTTCACATACAAGGTAAAGAGGAATTGAGCGACCGTAACTATCGTCAATATTAGGAGGAGTAACGTTATGGTTTCGCGTTTCTCGGTGTGATCTACGATTTTTACGTTATTGACCACATTGTCAGTATTGTCTTTTGTTTGGCTATCATCTGAGCCGAACCAACCCATTTTTCGGCAATTCAAATTATATATCTGTCGCAGATTGTTTCGAAAATTCAAATTATAACGATTACATATTTGTTGGTACACGCTTGTTTTATTTCTTATTGCTTCTCCGTTCTTTCGTGCGAGGCGGATACACCATTCCGCCAACGTAGTCTGGGCGTGGGCGTGAGTGAGACAGATAGTGTTCGTCATAACTCACCACACTGAGTGTGTTTTTGATGGTGAGGCGGAATTGAAAAGGAACCGAGAGGAGTCGAAAAAGTCATACTGATTGTGAAATTAAAGATCATGCCACGCGCCAGAAAACGTTTCGCCGAAAGTCCAGTTGAGGACTCAGAATCTGGATCCTCGTCATCAGAAGTGGGATTACCCCCTGCCTACAGCCAATGATGCAAATCTTCTAGCAATCTTGGAGTTGCAAAATCGTGATTTCGACGAACTAATAAAACAGCATTCGGGTGACAACGTACCAGCACCACAAGGAAAAAGAGTCATGGCTATGCTTCACATCACGTGTCACAACTGTGGCAAGCCCGGCCACAAGAAGGCGGAATGTCGCTTTAACAAAAAGACAACTCAGCGTCAGCAGCCCCGTAATCAACAATCTGGATATACTGGAGGAAGAGATCGATCATCCGTCATCTGTTACAAATGTGGAAAAGCTGGACATGTATCTACGGTCTGCCCGGATCGTCAGGAGCGTCCACCAATCAAAAGCAACACCATCAAATATGTGAACATATGCACCGTACTTGAGCCCTTAGGAACGTTGCTGCAGTTTGGTGAGTCGTTCCAATTTTACTTCGACTGCGGCGCCGAATGCTCACTCATCAAAGAGACTGCATCGCTGAGATTATCAGGGACTAGAATAAACAACGTAGTGACACTAAGGGGTATAGGTGGTAACTCCGTTTGTAGTACTTTACAGATTATGGCAAATGTTTTGATTTGTGAGCGTTCTTTTGAAATCTTATTTCATGTAGTTTTAGAAAATCATATCAAATACGACGCTTTTATTGGTCGCGAAATTTTGAGCCAGGGCATCGGCGTGACAATTACATCAAGCGCGCTCACTATGTTTAATGAAAAGTCTATATTACCTGTCGTAGTCTCCGAATGTACTCCTGACCTGGCTGATGTTGATACCGATTTGCATGGACCAGATAAAGATAAACTGCTATCAATATTACAGAAATTCTCAAACTCATTCATAAACGGTAACCCACAGAGCCGCGTGTCTACGGGACAGCTAGAAATTCGTTTGATTGATCAAACTAAGACAGTTCAGAGGCGCCTTTATCGTTTGAGTGTGGAGGAAAAAGAAAAGGTTAGACATTCTATTCAAGAGCAGTTGGATGCGAACATAATCTTTTCGCGAGTCCGATGTTACTTGTCCGGAAGAAAAATGGTACAGACCGTCTCTGTGTTTATTATCGGGAGCTTAATGCCAATACTGTTTCCGACAAGTGCCCGTTGCCACTTATATCTGACCAGATAGCTAGGTTGAGTGGGGCTAGGTTTTTCATGTGTATTGATATGGCCAGTGGCTTCCATTAGATCCCAATACATACCAATTCCATTGAACGAACAGCTTTTGTAACCCCAGAACTTATAAATATGCCATTGTTTATATGGACGATGTAATGATAGTCGCACGTACAACGGAGGAAGCTTTTGAGAGATTAAAAATCTCTCTGGAGGACAAACACTAGCCGAAGCAGGATTTTCTTTCAACATAAAGAAATGTTCCAGCGGAATCGCGTTACCCATCGTACGAACTGGAAACACTTGCAGTTTACAATTCTATTAAGCATTTTCGCCATTACCTACATGGTCGACATTTCGTCGTGTTTACTGACTGTAATTCGCTCAAAGCCTCTCGCACAAAAGTAGAACTAACTCCGAGAGTCCATAGGTGGTGGTTGTACATGCAATCTTTTGAGTTTGATATACAGTATAGGCCAGGTGAAAGAATGGCCCATGTAGATTTTCTGTCTCGAAATCCCATATCATTAGATCACATCAAGTCAAAAGGTACAGTGGAAAAACACACTTGATAGAGATCACTGACAATTGGTTGTTAGCTGAGCAACAACGCGACGAGGAAACGTCGTCCAAAACCTACGAATTAAGGGCAGGAACACTACATATATAGAAAAATTCTAAGAAATGGGAAAACTCGTTGTCTACCTATCATCCCAAAGCCGCTTAGGTGGTCGGCCGTAAATAATGTGCACGAGTCTATTATGCACCTTGGTTGGGAGAAAACCCTTGAGAAAATGTACGAGTATTATTGGTTCGACAAGATGTCTAAGTACGTTCGCAAATTTGTCGACAACTGTATTACATGCAGACTGTCAAAGCCCCCATCTGGTAAGGTACAAGCCGAACTGCATCCTATACCGAAGATTGACATCCCGTGGCATACGGTCCACATGGACATTACAGGGAAGCTTAGTGGTAAAAATGATCAGAAGGAATATAAATTCGTGTCAATAGACGCGTTCACGAAGTTTGTTTCTTTGTCAAATACAGTGAGGCTAGATACAGAGAGTTGTATTAAGGCATTAAAAGCGCTAATATCATTGTTCGGAGTTCCTTCTCGTCTGATTGCAGATCAGGGACGTAGTTTTTCTAGTACATCATTCCGTTATTTCTGCTCTGTTCAAAAAAAAGATTTGCATTTGATCGCCACGGTCGCTAGTCGGGCCAATGGCCAAGTAGAGCGAGCTATTGAGTACTCTAAAATCCATGCTAACGGCGGTTGAGACAGGTCAGGGGTCATGGCAGGATGCTTTATGTGAAATTCAACTGGCTCTTAATTGTATGCCCAATAGAGTGACTAAGGTTAGCCCTTTAGAAATCCGCAGTAATCCATTCGCCGCTCAACACTCTGCCCAACCAAACATCTTCACCCCATCAACAACCACTCCTGGTGTCTCCTTTGCCAACGCACTCCGCTGCCCTGGAATCTCACAAACATCTACCGCCCAACCTGCAGCATTGCGTCCACAGCCACCCATACCAAACCTAAATGATTTTCCGCTCTTAAGCCAAAATGGCCAAACAACAACTCAACCTTCTACGCAGCAAAACCAAACTCTTCCTTCCACTTAGCGGTCTAGAATCTACACTAGCTACTCTTGCAAACGTCATGATGACGATTCAAAGTTCCCTTCAAGAACTACTGAGAAACCAGAGCCTTCTAATGGAACTGCTGATCAAACAAAAGTCTGTATAAATGGACTCCTTAAGAATATGCTTCTGGAACGCAAACGGCGTTTCCCGGCACAAAAACGAACTCCTACAGTTCCTAAACAGCCACAATATCGATATCATGCTACTTTCTAAAACCCATCTAACTAATAAAAACTACTTCCATATCATCGGATATATATTCCACGCGACCAACCACCCGGACGGTAAAGCACACGGATGTACCGGTATACTCATAAAACAACGCATAAAACATCATCCCTTGGAGACATTCGCTACTAACTACCTGCAGGCCACATCCCTACGTATAAACCTAATTGGCGGCCCACTTACCCTATCCGCCATATATTGCCCCCCACGCTTCAGTATTGCAGAAAATGAGTTAATGAATTTCTACAACTCACTAGGACGCTGCTTTATAGCTGCCTGTGATTATAACGCAAAGCATCCCCACTGGGGATCTCGTCTTATCAACACCAAAGGCCGCCAATTATACAACGCTATCATCACTCCTGGTAATACGCTTGACTTTGTCTCACCAGCTAGGCCTACATACTGGCCCACAGATCCAAATAAACAACCTGACATTGTCGATTTCGCTGTTATTAGAAGAGTCTCGCACAGGCTGATAAACATAAAAACCTTAGAAGAGCTTACATCGGACCATTCGCCAGTTCTCCTCTGTCTATCTGAACAGCCGCAGCTTCTGGAACGCCCCCAACATCTAACATCAAACAAAACAAACTGGCTGAAGTACAAAAAATATGTAAGTGCACACATCGAACTTGATCCTGAAATTTCCTCTGAATCTGACATTGATAAGTCGCTTAAACACCTCACGGACGTTATGTCCTCTGCCGCCAAACATTCTACGCCAGAACCCTCATCCACAAGCCCGCTAAGAACCAGATCGAGTCTCTCCTACTTGAAAAACGTAGACTTCGCAGAGACTGGCAGACTCATCGGTCCCCAGCTACTAAGAAAAGACTTAATGAAGCATCTCGAAAATTGTCGAAGGCCCTCTCTACCGAAAAGAACCAGGCCCAACGGGCCTACATTGCGAAACTATGCCCGACGGGTAATAAATTCCCACTATGGAGAGCTCACCCAAACATGCAACCACCAATATATCCCGATTGCCCAATTCGATCACAAACAGGCGCGCAGTGACGAAGAAAGAGCTAACACCTTTGCCCATCACTTGGAAAACGTCTTTAAGCCCCACCCCCCATCCAACCAATTCACTCCACCGAATGTCTCGCTAGCGTCGCCGTCCTCCCCAGTTACCCTTGAAACCAGCATAATACTTAAGGCTATTAAAGAACACATAAGCCCAAAAAAGGCTCCTGGGCACGATTTTATTTCTCCAAAAATGATAATTGAATTACCTGCATGCGCAGTCAGATGCAACGCATTTATATTTAACTCAATATTGAGATGGGGCTACTTTCCTGACCAATGGAAAAAGTCTGTCATTACAATGATCCCGAAGACAAATCCCAGCCTTCCTCGTACCGGCCCATCAGTCTGCTCCCATGTCTATCAAAGCTATTTGAAAAACTGCTTCTTGTTCATCTAGTAACACATCTTCAAAACGTCAGAACGATCCCTCTGTACCAATTCGGATTTAGGGAAAAGCATGGAACTATCGAACAGGTAAACCGCTTAACATCTGAAATTCGCACGGCTTTCGAACACAAGCAATATTGCAGTGCCTTATTTCTGGACGTATCACAAGCATTTAATCGCGTCTGGATCGACGGTCTGGTATACAAAATCAAAACCCTCCTACCGGAAAACACTCACAAGTTGCTTGAGTCATACCTCAGAAACAGAGTTTTCACCGTGAGATGTAAAAACTTTACTTCAACCATCCGTAACATCGAAGCTGGAGTACCCCAAGGAAGTGTGCTTGGACCAATCTTGTACATCCTTTACACGGCAGACATTCCAACAAGCCGCCAGACCCTCATCTCAACCTTTGTTGACGACACTGCCATTGTCAGCCGCTGGAAATGCCCAAAAACAGCTACAGCCCATTTAAAAGAACACCTGGTAGCTGTAGAAAAATGGCTCGCAGACTGGCGTATCAAAGTCAACGAGCAAAAGTGTAAGCACTTTACATTTACACCAAACTTGTCGAAATGCCCACCACTGACGCTAAACAACAAGCCGGTTCCACAAGCAGACGAAGTCACCTATCTCGGCATACACCTAGACAGGAGGCTTACCTGGAGAAAGCATATAGAAGCAAAGAAGACCCATTTAAAACTAAAAGCCAGCAGCCTTCACTGGCTCATGAACTACCGCTCCCCCATTCCACTCGAATATAACGTACTACTGTATAACTCGTGCTTAAAGCCGATCTGGACCTACGGTTCCGGGCTCTGGGGAAACGCAAGCAGCAGCAATATAGAAATTATTCAAAGAGTACAATCAAAGACCCTACGAACAATAACTGGAGCCCCCTGGTACATCCGCAATGCAAACATCCAGAGAGACCTGGATATAAATCCCGTAAAAGAAGAAATTGTTTCCAGAAAAATTAAATATGAAGCCAGATTATCAAATCACCCAAACCTGCTTGCCAGAAAACTCAACCGGCTAAGCTATCATTCCCGTCTACAGCGGAATGATTTCCCATCCCTCTTCAATAACATAACTTAACGTAACATAGATTAAGATTTGAAAACTTATTGTTAGTCTCTTAAGTAATAGAGAAGATCCAATAAATAAGAATAAAGTATAAAATAAAAAATAAAAAAAAAGGAATCCTTATTGGTAAAGAAGAAAGGCCACTTGGTCTCGTACCTGTTGTCGAAAATGAGAATGATGTTGATATTGACAAAGTTAGAGAAATGGCGAAGCAAAACATGGAAAAGAATTTCCATTACGATAAGGCTAGATTTGATAAAGCTAAGGCTACTATTGTAAGGCACAAGGTCGGTGACTACGTATTGCTTAAGAGCGAAGAGCGTCATCAGACAAAACTAGACCCTAAGTTTAGAGGACCGTTTTTAGTGACCCAGGAATTAAATAATAATAGGACATATAAATATTCTCATGAATTTTTGAGACGTATGCCTGAGAAGGGGATTACCACAGAGTTGGATGATGAGTGTGATGATGAAGAAGCCACGGGGCTATATGATGAAGATGCCACAGATCAAGCCGGTGAGGGCTGTGATTTTGAAATAAAATGAAATTTTGGAAATGATCGGTGAATTGTTATTTGGCCGGCTTATGAACTAAACTGCGAGCTATTTATGATGGCCAGTGAGACAGATAGTGTTCGTCATAACTCACCACACTGAGTGTGTTTTTGAAGGTGAGGAGGAATTGAAAAGGAACCGAGAGGAGTTGAAAAAGTCATACTGATTGTGAAATTCAAGATCATGCCACGCGCCAGAAAACGTTTCGCCGAAAGTCCAGTTGAGGACTCATAATTTGGATCCTCGTCATATCTTTATATAAGAAAATTATTTATGGAATTTAAAAAAAATCAGAATATTTAATTTCAAAATCTGGTAATATAATCGCATACATTTTTTTTTTTTTAATGAAAGAAAATCTGTTAAAGGTCTGTTATTGTTTTACATGTAACTGATCAATATCAATTACATGTTTTTAGTATACAGCCTATTAGTGGTTAGTATTTTTCAAGCAGCGCTTTCGCGCATCGGCTTGAGTTAGAGGTTGTTTAAAATTAAAGGCACCTTAGGCATTGGCATAAATGCAGCCTTTGTTGCGTTAATTTGCTCGTTTGCTAAGTTCAATGTCTACGATTTTTATGTTTTCCTCGTGGGCTTCCTTCCCCTGCGGGGTCTTGGCTATTTTTATGTAGTCCTTTATTAGCCGTCGCTGCTGGAGGAGCTTTATCCTTTTTCCGCTCCTTTTCCTCTTTTGGATCAGCTTGTTTCGCTCCTGTCGTGCCCTGTACTCAGCTATTGTGAGGGGGCGAGGTCCACCGTTGGCACACAACTGCAGAGCTTCTTGTAGGCTCGGCGCGTTCCTTTGCTCAGCAGGAGTATATACCGTCCACGACGGTGAAGAGGGCGGGTTGCCTTCCGCACTCATATATCTCCCGCGTTGGTGCAGTCGGCGGTTTGCCTACCACACTTTATGTTTCCCTCGATGGAAATTGAACTCTGCTTCTGTTTCCTCTCGAACTTTTCTTCTTCTTCTATTGTTGTTGTTGAATTTTGTATGTTGTAATTTTGATATTGGCGTTGTTGTTTAGTTTTGAATTTGCTTTATTTATTTACTTTATAAATTTTGTATTTCAGTTCAGTGGCGAGAATTAAATGTAAACGCTGCTGTTGATATTGTTGTTGCTTTTGGCAATGAAACACACCAAGGAATTTCTCACGTTGTTAGTTTTGCGATCTTTATACCCGTTACTCGAGAGTAAAAGGGTATATTGTATTCGTGCAAAAGTATGTAACAGCTAGAAGGAAGCGTTTCCGACCCTATAAAGTATATATATTCTTGATCAGGATCACTAGCCGAGTCGATCTAGCCATGTCCGTCTGTCCGTCTGTCTGTCCGTCTGTCTGTCTGTCTGTCTGTCTGTCTGTCTGTCTGTCTGTCCGTATGAACGCTGAGATCTCGGAAACTATAAAAGCTAGAAGATTGGCATTTTGCATGTAGATTTTAGAAGTTCCTACGCAGCGCAAGTTTGTTTCAAAATTGTGCCACGCCCCCTTTAACGCCCACAATCGCTTATATACGATTTTAAAAATTTTAATATTTCGGAAAAGTAAAAATGCAGTTTTATTGTGTTTATCAATACCTATCGAAATGTAGAAGAAATTATTCAAATCGGACCATTCGTTAAAAAGTTATGCGTGATCAAAGTTTCTATCTCCATCTCCCTCGCACTCCCTTTACCTGAGTAACGGGTATCTGATAGTCGGGGCACCCGACTATAGTGTTCTCTCTTGTTTATTTTTAGCGAATTCCTTCGTTTTCGATGATTTCCTCGGCACTTTACATTTTATGCCACACTCTCTAATTGAATCTCACAAGGAAAAATCTGCGATCGATTTTCTGTAACAATTTGCAACAACAACAACCTGTCACGGTCGCCAAGTTGTATTAGCAGGTAGTTTTATTATAAATGTTAACATAATCGGTTTAGAAAATCCATTTAATTCTCGCAGATGTGCGAGCTTGCTGTTTGAGCTCTCTTTATTCAGTGATCCTAAGTTCTTATACAATATTGCTATTGTTAAAAACCGCGGAGCTGCGCCGCCCGTTCATATAAATTTGTATGTATGAGGGCAGTTTGATAAGTACTTAGCCTCACCGCCCGATCGCGTCACTATCGCAAGAGAAATTTACTATCGTGTAGTACATTCTCGTACACGGCTACTGTCGAAATTTCAGCCGAATCGGACTGCTAATTTTGTTTCGGGACGTGTCAGCGGATTTTAGAAAAATGGAGAAAGAGCAATATCGGTCTGTGATTCGATTTTTGTTTTTTGAAAGAAAATCACGCAGCGAAATCAAAGAGCTCTTTGATGCTGTATACGGTGACTCTTTTCTTTCGATAGCGACCGTCAAAAATTGGTTTAACGGGTTTCAACGTGGTTGCACGTCGGATTTTGATGAGCCACGCCCAGGTGCCTCGAAAACGGCTACCACGGAGGATAACGTGACAAAAAGTACACGATCTCGTATTGGCAGACCGTCGATTGACGATACGCGAGATAGCTGAGACAGTAGGCATGTCAAAAGACCGCGTGGGTCATTTCCAGCATAAAATTTTGGGCATGAGAAAGCTGTCGGCGCGATGGGTGCCGCGTTTGCTCACTACGGACAACAAACGCAACTGTGAGACCTCTTCAGAGCAGTGTTTGACGCTATTTAAGTTTCTGCGTCGTTTCGTGACCGTCGACGAAACATGGATCCACTGGTACACACCAGAGACCAAGGAACAGTTTAAACAGTTGATTTCACCCGGCGAACCTTCTCCGAAGAAGGCGAAGACTGTCCCATCGGCCGGAAAGGTGATGGCCACCGTTTTTTGGGATTCACAAGGTGTGATCTACATCGACTACCTAGAGAAGCAGAGAAGGGACTGTCACAGGGCTATACTACGCCGAATTATTGGGTCGATTCCCCGCCGAATTGCAGAAAATACGGCTCTATTTGGCGAAGAAAAAAGTGCACTTCCATCATGACAACGCACCGGCTCACACTTCCGCCCTCGCCAAGGCCAAATTGGTTGAATTGGGCTACGTATTGCTACCATATTCTCATGATTTGGCCCCGTGTGACTTCTTTTTGTTTCCAAACTTGAAAAAGTCACTCACTGGACAGAAATTTGCGTCGAATGAGGAGGTCGTCTCCGCCACAGAGGCCTATTTTGCAGACCTCGAGAAAACGTATTTTTCAGAAGGGTTAAAGAAGTTGGAGCATCGCTGGGTCAAGTGTAACGAGCTAAAAGGAGCTTATGTTGAGAAATGAATCGCCACTTTTCCAAAATTTTCGTTTTTCTTTTGGAGGCTAAGTACTTATTGGACCACCCTAGTATATAAGTAAAGCCTTGCGAAGAGCCGCCTCGCCAGAGAGGAGGTGTTATGTTCACATGGTGACTGAACCATGTCGCATGTCAAAAATGCAGACCAGCATTTCCCAGTGCCATCGCACTCAACAGCGGTCATTTAACCAGGCACTTGAGGAATTGGTTGGGACTTGGATTTGTATACACATATGTGTCCAAGTGCTAGTATGTATTTGTAATAATATTTATGCATACCACTGAGTGAAGTGTGTATTCGATATGTAAATACTACATTATTGGATCTCCCGGGTAATTATTTATTTTCGGCTTATTACCCACCGCGGTGTTCTGCTTACGCTTAATTTGGACGTAGCTATCCATGCCGGTCTGTATGGCCGGGCCCGCTTGTTGAAGATTTTCTTGGTTTTGTTTTGTCATAATTTTAGTTGACGTTGTATTTGGAGCTGCAGTCGATTCCGCGATAAGAGGCGTTGATGTAGAAGTTGTTGGTTTTGCTGCCGTTGCTGTAGTTGTTGCTCTTACTTTTGGTGCGATTGCAGAAGTTTTACCGCTGCATGGTGCTGATGCGACAAGGGTCGATTCTGATGGTGGGCGGTTTTACATTGAGAACTGCACGCCGTTGGAGTGGGAGTAACAGTGAGTAGAGAGGGTGACTTGGGTATCGACTGACAGTAGAGCCGGGTTGCTCTTTGTAGACGTTTTTTGCATTTCGCTATCGCGCGTAGAGATATACGAGAAGTACCCATCTCTTCGGCTCACCGAGCTTATGCGCTCTTTATTTGGTTCGTCGGTCATTAAACTTTTAGTGGCACTATTATAAAATAATTTGCACTTGTTTTAATCATTTTTTTGTGTTAGCGTCTTTACGCCTATTTTTTAATACACCAATTTAGTTTTTTAAATTTAATTGTTCTTAATACATCCATTATCTTCAACTTTCCCGGTAAATTTAACTGGCTATGAAGTTGTCTTAAATAATGACAGCAATCTGGATAACTATGATCAGCTCATCTGATCATCTGATCATCAAAGTTAATTTTAAAACATTTCTCGGACTTTCTTATAAATGGCATTACACAAACTCGAGTCTCAACAGGGCAGACAAAAATCAGACTTATAGATCCACAGAAGACAGTACAACGCCGTTCTTGTAGGCTCGGCGAGGACGAGAGAGAGCTTTTACGGCATGAAAACGATGATTTGCTAAAAGTAAACATTATTCGTCCTAGTTGCTTCCCTTTCTTAATAAAAAATGGTAACAAACGCCTTTGTGTGGATTACCGTCTTTTTAAATGAAAATACTGTTGCAGACAAGTATTCGTTGCCTTTAATTTCAGACTAGATTGCTAGACTGCGTGGGACAAAATATTTGTCGTTTATCGATATGGCGAGTGGATTTAAACAGATACCAGTACTTTAGAATTCAATCGATTGTATTGCGTTCGTGACGCCCGATGGCTAGTACTCCTTCAGTTGTTCAGCGCGCATACCTAAGGCTTTAGGTGACTTAGCAGATAAATTCGCCATTGTTTAAATTAACGATATTTTAATTAAATCCGAAACAAAACAGATGCATTGAACCGACGCGTGTAGTGTCGGAAACGTTGAGTAACGTTGACATTACAAGACTAGTATAGAGTATCTGGGGTACTAAGTAAGTCAAGACCAAACTTTAAAAAAATGGATGTTTTAATAGGACTTCCACCACCTCAAACTCTGACGCAACTAAGAAAATGTACAGGTTTAGCGTCTTACTTCCGCCGGTTCGTTCCACAGATATTAAAGCGACATAAAGCCTTATTGACTTAAAGAAACAATTCAGATTTTCAGTGGCTACCCGAGAATGAACATATTCGTTCAAAAATAATAGGAGTGTTGAAAAAAGAACCAGTGCTTTTGAGTTACGCACAGAAGCCAGCCTTATTGGAAACTGCGCTATACTATCGACTACAATTGGGAACAGACCCCATGCAGTAGAATATTTCAGTAAATGTACATCCATTGCAGAATCTAAGTACCATTTATATAATTTGAAAACTCTGGATGTTGTCAATGTTGTCAATTATCAATGTCGTAAGTTTTTAAAATGGATCTAACTCCACTAGTTCATAGATGGTGGGGGGTTTTGCAGTCTTTCAACTTTGAATTGGAATATAGAAAAGGAGAACGAATGGCTTTTCTTTCCCATTGCCGGGAAAAAGCAAAAATATGACAAAGATAATAGAATAGAGAATAAATTGAACAACAGCGTGATCCTGAGGTATTAGATATTTCAACAACGTTACATAATAATGAACTACCAGAGAATTTAGAAAGAACCTATGAATTAAGAATAGGAATCGTACAAAGAAAAATCAAAAGAAATGGTAAGACGAAACATTAAACACATTAGATAAAGTTTAATGCTATTATTGGTGTAAAAACATGTCAAAATATGTGCGTAGGTTCGTTGATAATTGTATCACCTGGAAATTATCAAAGGCGCACGCTGGAAAAGTACAGGTACAGTACATATCGACATAACCGGTGAAATGAGCGGTAAAAATGACCTGATAGATGCCTTTACTAAATATGTATATCTCTATCACACGGATTATAGCGGATCAAGGACGTTTTTTTTTCCAGTTCGGGTTTTCGAGAATTTTGTTTTTCTCAAAATATTAATTTACACTTGATTGCAACAAATGGACAGGTGGGTACACTCAAAAATATGTTGACTGATGTAGAATCCATCTAAGATCGTGGCAAGATGAGTTAGGTGAAGTTTAGCTGGCCATGTACCGCAAATCGAGTGACTAGAGTGAGAGCCATAGAATTGTAAATAGGTAACGAGGCTAGTTGAGCGACAAGTTGATAAAAATAATGCAAAAAGTATTATTATTATTAATATAGCATGAAAAGCGGCATCAAACCAAACTAGACAAAAAATTTGAGGGTCCGTATCAATTTATTGAGGTTTTCGATATATGCGCAGATCATTGCAAAGTAATCGAAAATACAAATATGCGCATGAGTTTTTAAAACAGTACCAAATAGAGAAGTTGTTGAAGAATTGAATGAGGATATGGGCGGCACCACGGATGATGCGTCCGATTTCTTAAAGGGAAATAAACAGAAGGTGAAAACAAGAGTTGTGTCAGAATATTCGACCGCACCATTACAGAAGGACTTGTTATGGCGATGGGTCAAGAATAAGGTGTAAAAGGAACTTTGTGTAAAAGGAACTACGCGAAATACATATGTTGAATAAAGTTAAGAATAAAGGTTCAAACGGAACTATGAAGAGTTTGTCAAAATGATTTGAGTAATCGGGTGTAAATTGAACTATGCCAGATTTGTTATTGATAAAGTTGAGAAATTGTGTGAAATGCTCATCGGCTTTATTAAGAAAAAAAAAAAAAAAATAAAAAATAATAAATAAAAATTTGAATTATATTTTGATAAAGAATTATTTGTTAAGTTTAAATTTATAAATAAAGAGCAAGATATATCCTGGCGCCTTGCAATCCTGGGTTGCTAGGCATTATTATTATTCCTATGATTACGATCAAGAAACAGATGTTGCCTTGAAGTGAAGAGAGATGAGTGTGAAGCAGAACTCATAATGAGAGTGTATACATAGGCAAAAGAAGTGAAAAGCACAGTGACAGAAATGGAGCTGATCTCTCTCTAAGTGAGGTTTGTTCATAGGAAATAAAAAAATACCGGTTCTCAATCTTGTTTTACTAGATATTGAAGTGCTCGGTCAAGATTTACAGTGCTTAATGCTATTATTCTTACACCATATTAAAGTTAAACCTCATATTCTATTCTATTTTAACAGAACGCTCTCTTCTTTTGGGTCTTCTTCGTATAAAGCCTATTTATTCGCCAGTTCCCGATGGTATTCTTGGGTGCATGCTTAGGTATTGTGCAAGGCCCTGTGCAAACCTCTTTACAAGTTGTTTACTTCCAATTTCCAAATATTTGGAAAGAATCATTGGTTATTTCTCTTTACAGAAAAGGTAACAAGTTAGAAGCCAGTAACTATAGAGGTATATCTGAGTTGTCAGCTATTCCTAAGATTTTTGGTAAAATCATTACTCCTCATTTGTAGCATTTGTAGATCAATCATTTCTCCGTGTCAACACGGATTTATTAAACGTAGATCCACTGTCAATAACCTTCTAGAGCTTACTACATTTCTGATAAAGGGCTCCAATAGTAGTTTTCAAACAGACTTTAGTAAAGCATTTGACTCTGTAAATCACTTACTTCTTGTTCAAAAACTTGACCTGTTAGGTTTTCCAGTTGATCTTCTGAGATGGATTTCAAGTTATCTGAATGGCAGGTCACAAAGGGTCCTTTTTAAAAATTCAATTTCTGAAATTCTCCGTGTTACCTCCGGTGTCTCACGAGGGAGCCATCTGGGTCCGTTACTTTTTACATTATTTATTAACGATCTTCCCTCAATTATAAGTCATTCTGGCGTACTTATGTACGCAGATGATGTTAAGTTGTGCCTGCAGTATAAGGACATTTCCTGCCATTTAGACTTCAAATCCGATCTAGATAATTTTCAAAACTGGTGCCGAGATAATTTACTAAATTTAAACGGTTCCAAGTACAAGCTGATGACTTTTTATCGGGCCAATCCGATATACGCGATAAGTGGCAGCTCCTTGGATAGAATAACTCTTGTAAACAATCTTTGCGTTCTCTTGGACCCTAAACTAACATTTTTTAATCACATTTCGTCCATGGTTAATAAAGCCAGAGGAGTGCTTGGATTTATTAAAAGGTGGTCAAAAGAATTCGATGATCCTTATTTGACTAAAACTTTATTTATTTCGCTAGTCCGTCCGATTCTGGAGTATGGGTCTCCCGTCTGGAGTCCACAATACGGAATACATATTGGTCGTATTGAATCTGTACAAAAAAACTTCCTTCTTTTTGCTTTACGGCGCCTAAACCGGGATGCAAATCTTATCTTACCTTCTTATTAAAATGGATCTAACTCCACGAGTTCATAGGTGGTGGGGGGTTTTGCAGTCTTTCAACTTTGAATCGGAATATAGAAAAGGAGAACGAATGGCTTTTCTTTCCCATTGCCGGGAAAAAGCAAAAATATGACAAAGATAATAGAATAGAGAATAAATTGAACAACAGCGTGATCCTGAAGTATTAGATATTTCAACAACGTTACATAATAATGAACTACCAGAGAATTTAGAAAGAACCTATGAATTAAGAATAGGAATCGTACAAAGAAAAATCAAAAGAAATGGTAAGACGAAACATTAAACACATTAGATAAAGTTTAATGCTATTATTGTGTAAAAACATGTCAAAATATGTGCGTAGGTTCGTTGATGATTGTATCACCTGGAAATTATCAAAGGCGCACGCTGGAAAAGTACAGGTACAGTACATATCGACATAACCGGTGAAATGAGCGGTAAAAATGACCTGATAGATGCCTTTACTAAATATGTATAGGATTATAGCGGATCAAGGACGTTTTTTTTTGCCAGTTCGGGTTTTCGAGAATTTTGTTTTTCTCAAAATATTAATTTACACTTGATTGCAACAAATGGACAGGTGGGTACACTCAAAAATATGTTGACTGATGTAGAATCCATCTAAGATCGTGGCAAGATGAGTTAGGTGAAGTTTAGCTGGCCATGTACCGCAAATCGAGTGACTAGAGTGAGAGCCATAGAATTGTAAATAGGTAACGAGGCTAGTTGAGCGACAAGTTGATAAAAATAATGCAAAAAGTATTATTATTATTAATATAGCATGAAAAGCGGCATCAAACCAAACTAGACAAAAAATTTGAGGGTCCGTATCAATTTATTGAGGTTTTGGACAGAGATCGATATATGCGCAGATCATTGCAAAGTAATCGAAAATACAAATATGCGCATGAGTTTTTAAAACAGTACCAAATAGAGAAGTTGTTGAAGAAGTGAATGAGGATATGGGCGGCACCACGGATGATGCGTCCGATTTCTTAAAGGGAAATAAACAGAAGGTGAAAACAAGAGTTGTGTCAGAATATTCGACCGCACCATTACAGAAGGACTTGTTATGGCGATGGGTCAAGAATAAGGTGTAAAAGGAACTTTGTGTAAAAGGAACTACGCGAAATACATATGTTGAATAAAGTTAAGAATAAAGGTTCAAACGGAACTATGAAGAGTTTGTCAAAATGATTTGAGTAATCGGGTGTAAATTGAACTATGCCAGATTTGTTATTGATAAAGTTGAGAAATTGTGTGAAATGCTCATCGGCTTTATTAAGAAAAAAAAAAAAAAAATAAAAAATAATAAATAAAAATTTGAATTATATTTTGATAAAGAATTATTTGTTAAGTTTAAATTTATAAATAAAGAGCAAGATAACTCCTGGCGCCTTGCAATCCTGGGTTGCTAGGCATTATTATTATTCCTATGATTACGATCAAGAAACAGATGTTGCCTTGAAGTGAAGAGAGATGAGTGTGAAGCAGAACTCATAATGAGAGTGTATGCATAGGCAAAAGAAGTGAAAAGCACAGTGACAGAAATGGAGCTGATCTCTCTCTAAGTGAGGGTTGTTCATAGGAAATAAAAAATACCGGTTCTCAATCTTGTTTTACTAGATATTGAAGTGCTCGGTCAAGATTTACAGTGCTTAATGCTATTATTCTTACACCATATTAAAGTTAAACCTCATATTCTATTCTATTTTAACAGAACGCTCTCTTCTTTTAGGTCTTCTTCGTATAAAGCCTATTTATTCGCCAGTTCCCGATGGTATTCTTGGGTGCATGCTTAGGTATTGTGCAAGGCCCTGTGCAAACCTCTTTACAAGTTGTTTACTTCCAATTTCCAAATATTTGGAAAGAATCATTGGTTATTTCTCTTTACAGAAAAGGTAACAAGTTAGAAGCCAGTAACTATAGAGGTATATCTGAGTTGTCAGCTATTCCTAAGATTTTTGGTAAAATCATTACTCCTCATTTGTAGCATTTGTAGATCAATCATTTCTCCGTGTCAACACGGATTTATTAAACGTAGATCCACAATCAATAACCTTCTAGAGCTTACTACATTTCTGATAAAGGGCTCCAATAGTAGTTTTCAAACAGACTTTAGTAAAGCATTTGACTCTGTAAATCACTTACTTCTTGTTCAAAAACTTGACCTGTTAGGTTTTCCAGTTGATCTTCTGAGATGGATTTCAAGTTATCTGAATGGCCGGTCACAAAGGGTCCTTTTTAAAAATTCAATTTCTGAAATTCTCCGTGTTACCTCCGGTGTCTCACGAGGGAGCCATCTGGGTCCGTTACTTTTTACATTATTTATTAACGATCTTCCCTCAATTATAAGTCATTCTGGCGTACTTATGTACGCAGATGATGTTAAGTTGTGCCTGCAGTATAAGGACATTTCCTGCCATTTAGACTTCAAATCCGATCTAGATAATTTTCAAAACTGGTGCCGAGATAATTTACTAAATTTAAACGGTTCCAAGTACAAGCTGATGACTTTTTATCGGGCCAATCCGATATACGCGATAAGTGGCAGCTCCTTGGATAGAATAACTCTTGTAAACAATCTTTGCGTTCTCTTGGACCCTAAACTAAAATTTTTTAATCACATTTCGTCCATGGTTAATAAAGCCAGAGGAGTGCTTGGATTTATTAAAAGGTGGTCAAAAGAATTCGATGATCCTTATTTGACTAAAACTTTATTTATTTCGCTAGTCCGTCCGATTCTGGAGTATGGGTCTCCCGTCTGGAGTCCACAATACGGAATACATATTGGTCGTATTGAATCTGTACAAAAAAACTTCCTTCTTTTTGCTTTACGGCGGCTAAACTGGGATGCAAATCTTATCTTACCTTCTTATTAAAATGGATCTAACTCCACGAGTTCATAGGTGGTGGGGGGTTTTGCAGTCTTTCAACTTTGAATCGGAATATAGAAAAGGAGAACGAATGGCTTTTCTTTCCCATTGCCGGGAAAAAGCAAAAATATGACAAAGATAATGAATAGAGAATAAATTGAACAACAGCGTGATCCTCAGGTATTAGATATTTCAACAACGTTACATAATAATGAACTACCAGAGAATTTAGAAAGAACCTATGAATTAAGAATAGGAATCGTACAAAGAAAAATCAAAAGACGAAACATTAAACACATTAGATAAAGTTTAATGCTATTATTGGTGTAAAAACATGTCAAAATATGTGCGTAGGTTCGTTGATAATTGTATCACCTGGAAATTATCAAAGGCGCACGCTGGAAAAGTACAGGTACAGTACATATCGACATAACCGGTGAAATGAGCGGTAAAAATGACCTGATAGATGCCTTTACTAAATATGTATATCTCTATCACACGGATTATAGCGGATCAAGGACGTTTTTTTTTGCCAGTTCGGGTTTTCGAGAATTTTGTTTTTCTCAAATATTAATTTACACTTGATTGCAACAAATGGACAGGTGGGTACACTCAAAAATATGTTGACTGATGTAGAATCCATCTAAGATCGTGGCAAGATGAGTTAGGTGAAGTTTAGCTGGCCATGTACCGCAAATCAAGTGACTAGAGTGAGAGCCATAGAATTGGAAATAGGTAACGAGGCTAGTTGAGCGACAAGTTGATAAAAATAATGCAAAAAGTATTAGACATAATGTAGGTGATCACGTATTAATATAGCATGAAAAGCGGCATCAAACCAAACTAGACAAAAAATTTGAGGGTCCGTATCAATTTATTGAGGTTTTGGACAGAGATCGATATATGCGCAGATCATTGCAAAGTAATCGAAAATACAAATATGCGCATGAGTTTTTAAAACAGTACCAAATAGAGAAGTTGTTGAAGAAGTGAATGAGGATATGGGCGGCACCACGGATGATGCGTCCGATTTCTTAAAGGGAAATAAACAGAAGGTGAAAACAAGAGTTGTGTCAGAATATTCGACCGCACCATTACAGAAGGACTTGTTATGGCGATGGGTCAAGAATAAGGTGTAAAAGGAACTATGTGTAAAAGGAACTACGCGAAATACATATGTTGAATAAAGTTAAGAATAAAGGTTCAAACGGAACTATGAAGAGTTTGTCAAAATGATTTGAGTAATCGGGTGTAAATTGAACTATGCCAGATTTGTTATTGATAAAGTTGAGAAATTGTGTGAAATGCTCATCGGCTTTATTAAGAAAAAAAAAAATAAAAATAAAAAATAATAAATAAAAATTTGAATTATATTTTGATAAATAATTATTTGTTAAGTTTAAATTTATAAATAAAGAGCAAGATAACTCCTGGCGCCTTGCAATCCTGGGTTGCTAGGCATTATTATTATTCCTATGATTACGATCAAGAAACAGATGTTGCCTTGAAGTGAAGAGAGATGAGTGTGATGCAGAACTCATAATGAGAGTGTATGCAGCAGCAAAAGAAGTGAAAAGCACAGTGACAGAAATGGAGCTGATCTCTCTCTAAGTGAGGTTTGTTCATAGGAAATAAAAAAATACCGGTTCTCAATCTTGTTTTACTAGATATTGAAGTGCTCGGTCAAGATTTACCGTGCTTAATGCTATTATTCTTACACCATATTAAAGTTAAGCCTCATATTCTATTCTATTTTAACAGAACGCTCTCTTCTTTTGGATCTTCTTCGTATAAAGCCTATTTATTCGCCAGTTCCCGATGGTATTCTTAGGTGCATGCTTAGGTATTGTGCAAGGCCCTGTGCAAACCTCTTTACAAGTTGTTTACTTCCAATTTCCAAATATTTGGAAAGAATCATTGGTTATTTCTCTTTACACAAAAGGTAACAAGTTAGAAGCCAACTATAGAGGTATATCTGAGTTGTCAGCTATTCCTAAGATTTTTGGTAAAATCATTACTCCTCATTTGTAGCATTTGTAGATCAATCATTTCTCCGTGTCAACACGGATTTATTAAACGTAGATCCACAATCAATAACCTTCTAGAGCTTACTACATTTCTGATAAAGGGCTCCAATAGTAGTTTTCAAACAGACTTTAGTAAGGCATTTGATTCTGTAAATCACTTACTTCTTGTTCAAAAACTTGACCTGTTAGGTTTTCCAGTTGATCTTCTGAGATGGATTTCAAGTTATCTGAATGGCCGGTCACAAAGGGTCCTTTTTAAAAATTCAATTTCTGAAATTCTCCGTGTTACCTCCGGTGTCTCACAAGGGAGCCATCTGGGTCCGTTACTTTTTACATTATTTATTAACGATCTTCCCTCAATTATAAGTCATTCTGGCGTACTTATGTATGCAGATGATGTTAAGTTGTGCCTGCAGTATAAGGACATTTCCTGCCATTTAGACTTCAAATCCGATCTAGATAATTTTCAAAACTGGTGCCGAGATAATTTACTAAATTTAAACGGTTCCAAGTACAAGCTGATGACTTTTTATCGGGCCAATCCGATATACGCGTTAAGTGGCAGCTCTTTGGATAGAATAACTCTTGTAAACAATCTTTGCGTTCTCTTGGACCCTAAACTAAAATTTTTTAATCACATTTCGTCCATGGTTAATAAAGCCAGAGGAGTGCTTGGATTTATTAAAAGGTGGTCAAAAGAATTCGATGATCCTTATTTGACTAAAACTTTATTTATTTCGGTAGTCCGTCCGATTCTGGAGTATGGGTCTCCCGTCTGGAGTCCACAATACGGAATACATATTGGACGTATTGAATCTGTACAAAAAAACTTCCTTCTTTTTGCTTTACGGCGCCTAAACTGGGATGTAAATCTTATCTTACCTTCTTATTCTAGTAGACTTCTTTTGATTAATTTACCCTCCCTAGCCAACCGTAGAACGATGCTTGGTACTATCTTCATGCCCCGAATTGGTAAGTCGGCTAAACTTTTCTGTGTCAAGTAGATTGACTAGAAATTATATTCCCATATTTTTAAATCATTGTAGATCTTACTATGCCTTGCAAGAGCCTTTAAGAGTATTATGATCTGACTATAAAAGATTTTTTCCTTTAATCTCAAATCTTGACTCTGCCGCTCCTAAAACGATTAATACTAGCTTTGTTTGCACAAAATTGATCTTTCTATTACTTTTTTCCTGGGACTTTTACCTATATTTTCTTATCTCGCGTATATCTTCTCGCGAATCGTGCCGTTCGATACACTGCTGCGCCCCTTGGTCGGTTGGGCGAGTAAGTGGCTGTTGGACCCGCGCAAATTAAAAAAAAAACAAGAAAGGTAAGCTAACTTCGGGCGGAGACGAAGTTGATATACCCTTGCAGAATATTCTGTAAATTATATTCTCCAAAATTATTCTTATGATGCATTCTTAATACTCATAGAAAATCCCAACTTCCTAACTTCACAAACACCAAAGTTATGGCATTTCCTATCAATCAGTTATATGGCAGCTATAGGATATAGTCGGCCGATCCTTATGAAATTTGGTAGGTCGGATTGATTGGCCAAATATAAAACCCATAGAAAATTCCAACTTCCTAACTTTACAAACACCAAAGTTATGGCATTTCCGATCAATCAGTTAAATGACAGCTATAGGATATAGTCGGCGAAGAAGGGTGTGTTCAAAGTTTCAACTAGATAGCTTTAAAACTGAGAGACTAGTTTGCGTAGAAACAGACAGACGGACAGACAGACGGACAGACGGACATGGCTATATCAACTCAGGAGGTGATCCTGATCAAGAATATATATACTTTATAGGGTCGGAGATGTCTCCTTCACTGCGTTGCACACTTTTGACCAAAATTATAATACCCTCTGCAAGGGTATAACAAGAAAGGAAAGCTACCCTTGCAGAATATTCTGGAAATTATATTCTCCAAAATTATTCATATGATGCATTCTTAACACTCATAAAAATCCCAACTTCCTAACTTTAAAAACACCAAAGTTGTAACGCCCTAAATCTGAGGGCGTACAAACTCCATTTAATCGTGCCGAGGATCGGAGTCCACCTATTTAGTATTTAATATAGTATTAGAATTAGCTTTAAGATTTGGACACGGAGTCCACCTATGTTATCAATATGAAGTAATAGTAACTAAGGAGAAACTAATTAAGCTGGTGTTTACATTTGAAGCTGAGACACGCACCACGGGCAGAACCACCTTAACCCGCTATCGCACTCGTGAGGGTGGGGGGGGGCGATCGATATCACGATCGATAACAGGGAACTGGTTCAGAGAACAAGACGCGAGCTGAAGTGCGATCTCTAGAAATCTGACTCGGTCTCTTTGTTTTCGACTTTTCACCGCGAGTAGACTTGTGCGCGAATAACCCTCCGACACGAGATTCACGAGCCAAACGCCTAACCTCACATTCACTGTGCTCATCCGCGCCACACTTGTTAACATCCTCGAAGTTACACGTAAGCAAGAACATCCATTGTGAGGGCAGCAGCCAGGGAACTACTTTCGATAACTGTCAAATACAAGCCTGAAATTGAAGAACTAAAACCCCGCGTGTTATTTCTTTACCAGTACACTTCCCCTCCTTCTAACCCCACCCGTTCTCGACCCCGATCTACGACGCGTGTTTGGTTTCGCATCCACACGACGTACTTCGGCCGAGAGCTCCCTCCTTAGAATCCTCGTAGGCTCCGAGTATATCCGGAGTGTAGAACCCCCTGTAGGCTCCGAGTATATCCGGAGTGTAGAAGCCCGTAGGCTCCGAGTATATCCGGAGTGTAGACACCCGTATGCTCCGAGTATATCCGGAGTGTAGAAACCCGTAGGCTCCGAGTATCTATCACCAGGGGGCGCCTCAAAAAGGATCCTCCCCGGGTTTCGCACCAAGCAGTGTGGTCGGCCCTATTTCCACTGCAGGCCGCTAGGCGGCGCTCTAATAGACGCCTTGTCGTCAACCTCGTGTTCAGATCGGTTTGACCAACGGCTCTCGCGCATAGAGGCATAGTCGGGGATTAGAATCCGTGCGGAAACAGGCCTTTACGATCGACTACCTCGTCGAAGAGCACTCGTATCCGGGCGCCTTACAGCCTCCCCATACAAATTCCTACTACAGGTCCCACCCTTGTATATAAATTTCTTGTATAGGTTCCTTGGCCCCGATTGAGATTCTACCCCGGCCAGAGAACTGCGTTACAGGTGGCGCCCGAGCAGGGACCTGATAGGGAGAAAGACCAGGAAAACTACCACCTGTATGGGGGAGTGCGTTGGCCCCGAGTGAGTGACGTAGTCTAACGGTTTCCGCGAAAGTGTCCCGACCGGGGAGAATAACCTTGACGAACTAGTGAACGCGCCCGGTATCAAGCCCACGAGCTTACTCGCGATCCCGTACAGTCCACGCGATCGAGTGTCTGTGAAAATACAAACGTATGGCCCAAGGAGCCCCGTAAAGACTCCAACAAGCGAAGACATCATTCCAAGACAACGCACCAAAGACTCGCTGCAAACATGGACCCCGACCAGAAAATTGCCGGTGAGTCCGTTCCACACTTATTTCACAATCCCGGGGTCCCCTCGCGGTGGATTTATTCCCGCTTGAAGGCCGAATTACTAGCCTTTGCTGACGAATTCGGGTTCTCCGCCGAGGGACTCGTCGACGACTTGCGGCGAAACTTTGTCACCCTAGTTAGAGACTCGGAACAAACCCAAGAGGTGTGGGCTCGACTAGCCGACCTAGGAAGACAATACTCATCACGTGCCCCGAGCCCCGCACCTTTGGGGGAAGACAAAACCGGCCCCAGCGGCCCCGCCCCGAACATAAGCGCCGGAGCAACCCCCGTTGTCTCCCCCGCAGACCGAGCTCGAATTGCCCCTAGCCTCACGGTTACTGTCGCCTCTCAGGTCGGCAGTAACCAAGAAACTTTCACGGAGCCGAGCCATGACCGGAATCGCCGCGAGGTTGTTTGCGTCCCCGAACGAATTCGTAAATGGGGCCTCCAATTTGACGGACATTCAGACCCCTTAGCCTTCATCGAGCAGGTCGAAAGTCGGGCCTTATCTTACGGGATAGACCTAGGACTCCTTCCTCGAGCCATGGCAGAGCTGCTGACGAGCAGAGCAGACAAATGGCTCCAAACAAGCCGCCTCCAAGGGGCTGACTGGAAAACATTTCGGCGTGAATTCCTCGAGTTTTTCCTCCCACCCCGATACCTCCAGCGCTTGGAAGACCAGATTCGGAGTCGTGAGCAGTTGGAAGGGGAAACATTTAAAGACTGTATGCTAGATCTTCGAGTCCTCATGCGCCATGCGGGCTACAACGAAGACCAAGAGCTAGATAGGCTATACGAAAATGTCGCGCCGGAATACCAGATGTATATCCGACGCAGCGAGGTACGGACCATTGGGGAATTAGCCCAATTGGCAACCGAGTTCGAGGCCGTTCAGAAGCGGAGCCTCGGGAGGAACAACTATAACCCCGCCACCAGAAATCCGACAGCGTACCGCTCCCCTTCACAAGGTCAGACCCAACCTACGTTCGCTGAGAGAGCCCCCCTACGGAGCCCACCCCGTACATCTCCAGAGCCCAGAACTGCCCCGCCAGCTAGGGTTAACCGGGTGACCGCACCCGAACGACGAATCGATGTGCGGGATGCTTGCCGAAATTGCGGAGCACCGGGACACTTCAGCCGCGACTGCCGGAATCCTCGACAGTACTTCTGTTGGGACTGCGGACGACGGAACGTCCGCACAGTCGAATGCTGTCGACGCCAACAACCGGGAAACGGGATGGGTCCCCTCGACCGGCGGAATTCGTCGGGACCCAATCCACCGGAGAACCAACAGTAACCGCACCGCTTAGGGTAAAGAGAGGAAGGATCGCCGCGGAAGTCGACCTTGGCGGACACGTACGGTTAGCCACCATCGACACCGGGGCATCGAGGAGTTTCATTAGCCAGGACATCGCCGACGTAGTCGGTCAGCCACACCAGTTTAGGGAGATCGCACCCAGATTAACCTCGCTGACACGTCTCGAGTAGAAGTAACAAGGTTACTCCTTGCGGACGTGACGCTCGCCCGGAAGACAATTCAGGTTCCCCTTCTAGTAATGCCCGCCATTCTGGAACCTTTAATCCTAGGGATGGATTTCCTCGCTGCTATCCGTACTACCCTCCGATGCGGTACGGCAAGTCTCACGCTGTCCCGACAAAGACCCAGAGAAGGTCAGACGATTAGGTACAATGAACCACGGCCTGACAGTCAAGGCAATCCATCAGAACCACCACCTCGACTCCGATCGCAAGGACCACCCAGCCCCGAAGCTACGCCCAGCACAGCCAACGGACATCCATCAACGGACACGCAGGAGCCCCTAGCGAGAAGCGGCGCACCGAACGCGGTGTGCGCGGCAGCTTCTCCTGATACAACGCAGCTCCAGGAAAACCCCACGACGGTTGGTGGGAAAACCCCATAGGGATACAGCTACTACAGCTCCCAAGCAACAGGAACGTGTACAACCGGCGCCTGCCGTGGATAACCCCTTCCACCTGGAGCCCTTGGCTGACTTCGCCATAGCCCGGAAAAGGAACCCTTTTCGAACTGAACCTCGGCTAGGCATAGCCAACCACGAGACAGGGCCACAGCATGACAGGGATGCGCCCGAAGGGCAGCATAGAGTACGGGAAACGCATTACGCCACAGCATGCAAGGAAAAAGACGCGACCAGAACCACAGGAGGAAACACCAGCATGGCAACCGAGGACCACGACAGGAAACGCCGGGAGGAACACGCCGAGAATCCACGAGGGACATCCGATACGGGCACTGTGTCCCAGGGGAATCAAGTACTTAATCAGGAGGGCAAGGAACGCGGCTGCGAGACTAATCCGCAGGTCCAAGCGTTCCTTAGCGAACAGCTAGCGCGATTTGAAGGAATGGCGGGGGTAGCAAACATAGCGGAACACCGAATCGCGAGATACATTTCGACCATGGATCTGCGCAACGGGTACTGGCAGATACCAGTGGCCAAAGATAGCCGGGCATGTACCGCCTTTACGGTACCCGGACGCGGCCTATTCCAATGGCGCGTCATGCCTTTCGGGCTGCATTCGGCCCCGGCAACTTTTCAGCGAGCCCTAGATAGCGTGATCGGACCCGACCTCGACCCATACGCGTTCGCCTACCTCGACGACATTATTGTCATTGGGGCCAGCCTAGGGGAACACATGGACAACCTGCGCAAAGTCGAACGATTGAGGAGAGCTAACCTACGCATCAACCAGGAAAAGTGCTCCTTCTTCAAGAGAAAACTGGCCTACCTTGGACATGTGATCAGTGACCAGGGTATCCACACCGACCCGGACAAGGTAGCCGCAGTGCGAAACCTGAGCCCTCCCACTAGCTTACGGGAGCTAAGGAGATGTCTCGGGATGGCCTCATGGTACCGACGATTCGTGCCCAACTTTGCCTCGGAGGTCCAACCCATGACGAACCTGCTAAGGAAAAACCAACGGTGGAAGTGGGAATCGGAGCAGCAGAATGCATTCGATCACCTGAAAGGTTTGCTGACAGACGCACCAGTGCTGGCGTGCCCAGATTTCTCCGTCAAGATGACGCTCCAAACTGACGCCAGTAACTACGGACTCGGGGGAGTGCTAACCCAGGAAATCGACGGCCAGGAGCGTGTCATTGCCTACGTCAGCCGCAAGCTCGGTGCCGCGGAGTTGAATTATTCGCCCACGGAAAAGGAATGTTTGGCCATCGTCTGGGGAATACGGAAACTGCGATGCTACCTCGAAGGCTACAGGTTCGACGTAATCACCGACCACCTAGCCCTGAAATGGCTGGACCAGATCGAAAACCCCACCGGAAGGATTGCCAGATGGGCCTTAGAGCTCCAGCAATATAAGTACGATGTACATTACCGGCGCGGGAAGTATAACGTGGTAGCCGATGCTCTCTCCCGGCAACCACTAGAGCACTTACAGAGACTCACGGACGGCGAGCACCAGTGCAAGTGGCTGCGAAGAAAGATGAAGGACGTTCGGGACGACCCCCAAAAGTTCCCCGATTTCATCATTGAAAACGGAGAACTATATCGCCATCTCGGCCACCGTCCAGACGACTAGGACTACGTGCTCTGGAAGCTGTGCGTAGCAGCCGAACATCGGGATCGAATCCTACATGAATGCCATGATGCCCCCACCGCCGGACATCTTGGCATTAGGAAAACCATCATCAGGATCTCGCAGAAGTACTACTGGCCGGGGATGTTCCGCGACGTGCGACGACACGTGCGACAATGTATCCCGTGCCAGAAATACAAGTCAGAACAGCGACAACAGGCCGGAAAGATGCTAACGAGACAGGTCAGCGAACCCTTTGGCATTCAGTGTGCGGATTTCGTCGGACCTTTGCCCCGCTCCAAAGAGGGGAATACCATGCTCCTCGTCTTCTTCGACATATTCACCAAATGGGTCGAGTTAATACCCCTACGCAGAGCAAGTACGGCGAATTTGATACGAGCTTTCCGCGAACGGATCATCGGCCACTTCGGAGCCCCGAGGAAACTGGTGTGCGATAATGGTTCACAGTTCACCAGCAAGGCGTTCAAAGACTTCCTCAAGGAAACGGGAGTGGAACCTCAATTCACTGCCTCATACTGCCCGCGAGAGAATCCGACAGAGCGCGCGAATCGCACGGTGAAGACTATGATCGCCCAGTACGTGGAAAATTGGCAGAACACCTGGGATATGTTGCTACCAGAACTCTCACTCGCGATCAACACAAGTGTCTCGGAATCGACCGGGTATAGCCCAGCCTTTCTCCTACAAGCTAGAGAACCACGGCTACCCGGATCCTGGTACGACAGCGTAACTCCCGGAACAGCAACGACGTCCTCGAGCCCATCGGAGAGAGAGGAACGCCTGAAGGAGATCTTCCAGATCGTGCGGAACAATCTCCAAAAAGCCAGCCGAGAACAGGGGAGACATTATAACCTGCGTCGTCGAACCTGGAAGCCAGAAATGGGATCACTGGTCCTCGTGCGACAACCTCATCTGTCTAAAGCAGCAGAAGGGTTCGCAGCAAAGCTCGCCCCAAAGTTTGACGGACCGTATAAGGTGGTCGCTTTCCCGTCACCCAACGTCGTCCAAATCCGCCTACCTGGCCAGCGGAAGGGGCGACTTGCTAATATTGGAGACTTAAAAGCGTTCTTTTCTTCTTCCACAGGAAACCCCGAGGATGAAGACAGCGAAACTCCCAGAGAGAACACCGGCGACCAACCCGGGCAGTCCCAGAGTCCGAACCAACCGACCGCCATTAGCAACGAGGGGTGATCATAAGTACCCTAACCTTCCTTTGTGTCCCCGCTAAGTTTAAATTTGTCATAAGCCAGTAAGACCTTAAGAATGAAGTTAGGAGATTCTTTCGCTGCAGCCCAGTTATCCCTATTGCTAAGCATCAATAGAACTAAGCTAGTTTAGTTGTTTCTTTCACAGAACTGACGGGAAGAAATGGAGACCATCGTACTGTCGTCCGGCGACAGCGACGAGGAGCTTGAACCCAGCGTTCAAGGTAATCGCCAGCCGACGGCCACACGGGATCCTCAGCTACGCCCAGGAACGGCGTACGCCGAGAGATCCACCCGGTCATGCCCGACGGGTAGGCGCCAGCCAGGAGTCTCGGGAAGAGCGACCCCATCCTCTCCCGGTTCCTGTGCTCGGACATCATCCCGCCGGGCAGCGTCGAACTGCGCCCCGGAATCCAGCGACTCCGAGAACGAGTCAATGCCGACACCACCTCGAGCCGGGGGAGCCTCGCCGTACTACACGGACGCGGCCGGACATCGGATCTACCCGACTCCCTATGAGTGCTACCCGAGTCCAGCCGGGTCAGCGGAGAGCAGCAGGGAGTATAACCCTTGCGGTCGCAGCGAAAACTACCGGGATCACCCGAACCCCTACCCCAGCGACGATGAGGAAGAACGGGACAAACAAGCACCCTATGTCGAGGATGCTAGCGACTCCGATAACGCGGACGCGTACTCGGTGAGCAGCCGGGAGGACGACGACGATCCCAGGGAAGGTGCGGCGCACTACGTTTACACGTGCGAGGACCGCTGCGGATACCACCGGGGGTCCTGGATCTATCTAATGAGAACAAGCTGGGAAACGATCCGAATAGCACCGTATCGGCCACCCGATGTCCCCATCGTGACCTTCCCACCGTTCCCCGTGCACCTGTGCATCATGGGGCCTGACGAGACCGAGGCAGCCGAAGACCTCGGATTCCCGACGGATTGCCCCGTTGTTCTGACCTGCTCGCAGGACGAAGAGACGGGACCAGGGCCGTCCACCTCTCTCCCTCGTGGGCCGTCCGCGACGCTTTCCCGCGGTCCGACTACAACGTTTTTCTTCGGACCATCCACCACCCTCTCTATGGGCAAAGCCATGGAGTGGGAGTCGGAACCCAGCGACGACGAGGAGAGCACCGGGCAGCTTTTTCGACGGAAGGAGCCCACGCTCGCCCTAGTTCCGTATCCGCCACCACCAAGCGATACACCCTCCGACACGGCGACCCAGCCCACACTCCCCCTTGGCGGACAGGGACCGGACACCGAGGCAGTCACCTACGACTTTCCCCTCCCCACAACAGCAGCCTCCACTCCATCGGATACCGCGATGGGGATGTCGCCCACGACGCTAGACCTCCTGCTGGGGCAGATCTCACCAGACATGGAGAGACTATGCTGGGAGCCGTCACAAGAATGGCTCTCGAACCCGGACGACAACCCGCAGGCCGCAACGGCAGCCCCAGATCTGGAGCACTCGGCCGCCGAAAACCGTTCACCCCCCGGTGGCGAGCGCCACCCGCTTCCGGCTGGGTGGACATGCAACACCACCGACGGCCAAGTCTCGGTCGCCGTCTGGCAGGCCATATGCGCCCGACGTCCTGCAGCCCGCACCGCACGACAGCGCTTCAGGGTCCCGACCGAGGAGGGCTCATTTCAAGTCACCCTAAAGCCGAACGGCGCGGGAAACATTTCATTCCTCCCCCCGAAGTAAGGAGGGAATGTAACGCCCTAAATCTGAGGGCGTACAAACTCCATTTAATCGTGCCGAGGATCGGAGTCCACCTATTTAGTATTTAATATAGTATTAGAATTAGCTTTAAGATTTGGACACGGAGTCCACCTATGTTATCAATATGAAGTAATAGTAACTAAGGAGAAACTAATTAAGCTGGTGTTTACATTTGAAGCTGAGACACGCACCACGGGCAGAACCCCCTTAACCCGCTATCGCACTCGTGAGGGGGGGAGCGATCGATATCACGATCGATAACAGGGAACTGGTTCAGAGAACACGACGCGAGCTGAAGTGCGATCTCTAGAAATCTGACTCGGTCTCTTTGTTTTCGACTTTTCACCGCGAGACGTGTGCGCGAATAACCCTCCGACACGAGATTCACGAGCCAAACGCCTAACCTCACATTCACTGTGCTCATCCGCGCCACACTAGTTAACATCCTCGAAGTTACACGTAAGCAAGAACATTCATTGTGAGGGCAGCAGCCAGGGAACTACTTTCGATAACTGTCAAATATAAGCCTGAAATTGAAGAACTAAAACCCCGCGTGTTATTTCTTTACCAGTACACTTCCCCTCCTTCTAACCCCACCCGTTCTCGACCCCGATCTACGACGCGTGTTTGGTTTCGCATCCACACGACGTACTTCGGCCGAGAGCTCCCTCCTTAGAATCCTCGTAGGCTCCGAGTATATCCGGAGTGTAGAACCCCCTGTAGGCTCCGAGTATATCCGGAGTGTAGAAGCCCGTAGGTTCCGAGTATATCCGGAGAATAGACACCCGTAGGCTCCGAGTATATCCGGAGTGTAGACACCCGTAGGCTCCGAGTATATCCGGAGTGTAGACACCCGTAGGCTCCGAGTATATCCGGAGTGTAGACACCCGTAGGCTCCGAGTATATCCGGAGTGTAGAACCCGTAGGTTCCGAGTATATCCGGAGAATAGACACCCGTAGGCTCCGAGTATATCCGGAGTGTACACACCCGTAGGCTCCGAGTATATCCGGAGTGTAGACACCCGTAGGCTCCGAGTATATCCGGAGTGGGCGACCCCCGTAGACCCCAAGCTCACCCGGAGCGGATCAACCCCGCCGTTCATGCCCGGCGGAGTTCCCCTCCCCGTTGCCCCCGCAGCCAACACCAATCGGAATCATCCAAATTCACCACCAAGCAGTGCGATCGTCCTTTTTAGTATCTCGCTCCGCCACCAGAGGGCATTACTGACGGGTCTCATCCAAGTTCCCCACCAAGCAGTGCGATCACCCACTGAGTACCTCGTTCTATCACCAGGGGGCGCATCAAACAGGATCCTCCCCGGGTTTCGCACCAAGCAGTGTGGTCGGCCCTATTTCCACTGCAGGCCGCTAGGCGGCGCTCTAATAGACGCCTTGTCGTCAACCTCGTGTTCAGATCGGTTTGACCAACGGCTCTCGCGCGTAGAGGCATACTCGGGGATTAGAATCCGTGCGGAAACAGGCCTTTACGATCGACTACCTCGTCGAAGAGCACTCGTATCCGGGGGCCTTACAGCCTCCCCATACAAATTCCTACTACAGGTCCCACCCTTCTATATCAATTTCTTGTATAGGTTCCTTGGCACCGATTGAGATTCTTCCCCGGCCAGAGAACTGCGTTACAAAGTTATGGCATTTCCAATCGTTCAGTTATATGGCAGCTAGAAGGAGAGAATATAGTCGGCCGATCCTTATGAAATTTGCTATGTCGGATTGATTGGCCAAAAATAAAACCCATAGAAAATCCCAACTTCCTAACTTAACAAACACCAAAGTTATGGCATTTCCGATCAATCAGTTATATGGCGGCTATAGGATATAGTCGACCGATCCTTATGAAAATTGGTAGGTCGAATAAATTGGCCACATATAAAACCCACAGAAAATCCCAGGCAAAATTTTCCTAAAGAGGAGAAGAGAAGATCGGTCTCGGTGCAACAGCTTCGGTAATGATGAGTAACGAAAAACATTCCCCGTTATATGAATCGCCAGATGGGCACTTGAACTATAAAATTTTGAGCATGATATTGAACACCGTGATGGAATTTCGAATATATGGATACTAAAAGAAAACACGTCAGAACAACACCATTCAATATGAAAAAATAAAGATCATGCCATCCCTGAAATATTACTGAGATTAGAAAAAATATGAAATTAATGCGTTTAAAATAAGAAATGAGTTTACCGGAAATTTAAAATATTTTAAATATTTTTACTCTATGTCATGACAACATGTGACACAGGGGCTGTGAAAAAATATATAACGCTTATAATATCATTAAGATGGATGCAAAGTTCGAATTTGGTGAAGATGCAATTAAATGTTTTGAAACCTAAAGATATTAATAAGCACTTCAATCCTAGCTATATACGATTCCAAACATAACACAGAACTGCATTGTGATGCCAGTTCAATTGGGTTCGGAGCTATATTAATGCAAAGAAAATACGACAACGAAATGCATCCTATATATTTATTTTCTTAAAACAAACGTGCCAGCAAACATGGAAAGAAATGTTTTAACGTTTTATCATGGCAATATGGGATACAGGGCTTATAAAAGCGCAACGATATGTTTATCAAGATTTTCATTTCTTATAGTCGTCCTAATGTTATCATTTCGGATCGGGGAACCGCATTTACTTCAAAAGACTTTGAAAAACGCCTGACAATCCTAATATATAGAATATAAAAAGAGCCATCAATTCACCCCAAGCAGTGGAACTTATAAATAGGTTTCTTGGACCAATGTACTACCAAAAATAAAGTTAAATAACAAGTCCCATAAAAGTACTAGAGTATCAAGCGAATTACTATTTGGTGTGAGCCAAAGAAGGGTGGTAATCGACTTCTTAAAGAAAGAGTTGAATGAATGGTATCGAGGAAGAACTTTTATTGAGATAAGAAACAATGCAAGTAGTAAACTAATGAATAAATTATATATTATATTATATTATATTATATAATTAAAAATACAATGAACAAATAAAAATAGGGATAGAATTATTAAACAAGAAAGGGCGGAGCCGAAGTTGATATACCCTTGCAGAATATTCTGTACATTATATTCTCCAAAATTATTCATATGATGCATTCTTAATACTCATAAAAAGTCACAACTTCCTAACTTTAAAAACACCAAAGTTATGGCTTTTCCGATCGTTCAGTTATATGGTTCAGTTATACAAGAAGACGTATAATTTGAAAAGCAAGATTTGAACGAAAAAATTGGAAGCGCAGATTCAAACAAAGAAATTGAAAAGTAAAATTTATACGAAGAAATTAAAAAATAAACCAAAAAGAAAATTCAAATTCAAAATTAAATAAAAAAGCATAGGTAAAAATCTTCCCTATAAAGAATCTAATGAAACAAGGTCAGAGGTTAAAAACGATAATAATAAATATTTATTGCACAAATGTTAAAAATAACAGAACACAAAAATTATCCTTGATACAATTTTAGAAAACGGAAAATGTAGTAAATATATAATTGAGTCGATTAAAGTTAAAATGGCCGAACTGTAAAATAATTCTTTGTTAATATTTCTAAAGTAAAAACAAATATTTAAAATTAGATGGTTTATATATAAATAAGAGTAATTAAGCATTTATTGTAAAATTATTAACATTATATAAAATAATAGTTAAGTATGCAATCTTGCATTGCAGAATAGTAAAAAGGCGTGGCAACCCCGAAACAAAAAAGAAAAAACATCATTTCCCCGGTGTCAAAACGCCCGAAACATCTAAAAATTTGTTAATGAGAATACCGATAAGAGAATTACCGTTTATGTTGTTAAAGTGCATTGAGAATCAATGAGATTACTAACAAGTTAAGTACCGTTTATTATAATACCTCCCCACAGCTTTTTTATATTTTGGAAGCAATAATATTTTAATCAGTGATCTTTTAACAACATGGACGCGATATGGAGTCTGTTTAACCTTTTGAATACAAAATTTTTGCTAGCTTTCGCAAAAATTCTAAGCTCTCGCTTTTTACAACGCAACAACAATTGTTTAAAATTAAAGGTTCAGCAGCAAATAAAAGACAGTGTCTTTGTCAGATAGTGGCAATTGTACTCAATTGAGCCCCGAGCACATCCACAATCATGCTCCGCCATAAAAATTAATTGACGATAAGCAATGTAAAAGAGCAATGTGAACAAAAAAACTTAAAAAGAAAAGGAATTCGTGATATTTTTTACGAGAAATGCCGAAATAGTGAAGAAGCTACACCTTCGGTAACTTTTCCGAAGATAAGGCGGCAATTATTTCAAATTCAAAGTGAAACTTCGGTAAAGGAACCGTTATCACCTACCGAAACCGAAGCGCCATTTAGGTATAATGCGTTTTTTGAAGAATACTGATCATCAAAAACAATTAATAGGGGCACAAAAACTTCGCATATTGCGTATTCTTATCGGAAAGCATCGTGGAGCTAATCGAACAAAAAGAGGGGGATCGTCACTTTTTTGTAGATGGAACCTTTTACACGGTACCGTCTTGCGATTTTAAGCAATTACTCAGTGCTCATTACGCCCTCGGACGTTATGACGGCACGGCGTTATGACATGCACCATATGTAAGTCAATTGGCTTGGATGCACAATGTGCCAATGCGCTTGCATGGAGTTCTATAGCGCATGAGCTGTCTGTTGATGTTTGTCAGAACTTAGCTCCCGGCGATTCGGTACAATTTTTGATAGTGTGGACTTCTCCGCAACACACATATCCACAACGTTGTTCATTATTCGTAGCAGAACATTACGGTGAGTGACTGTGAATATAGTGACCCTTTTACAAGCAAATTTGATCTTTGGAAATTTAATTATAAAGTGTAAGGAGGACACTGACTTCAAGTCTGATTGATCAAGTATATTAAGACTGACAATGTTAACTTTAGCTAGTGTAATAGCAAGCATTAGGTTCTGCAATTCCATCATTAGCATTCTATTTCTGGCAAGAAGAGTTTCTTACAAATGACCTGAGCCGACTTGTGAATCTTTCGCAGCTTTGAGAATCTGACTTACTGTGGCGGTCAATTGGTTCATTTTATGTTTAGCCTTAAAATCGCTATTAATCGCTACACTTCCTAACTTAACAAACACCAAAGTTATGGCATTTCCGATCAATCAGTTATATTTCGGCTATAGGATATAGTCGACCGATCCTTATGAAAATTGGTAGGTCGAATAAATTGGCCACATATAAAACCCACAGAAAATCCCAGGCAAAATTTTCCTAAAGAGGAGAAGAGAAGATCGGTCTCGGACGGGCTTCTAACGCGAATGGAACTTGCTGTGCAACGGCTTCGGTAATGATGAGTAACGAAAAACATTCCCCGTTATATGAATCGCCAGATGGGCACTTGAACTATAAAATTTTGAGCATGATATTGAACACCGTGATGGAATTTCGAATATATGGATACTAAAAGAAAACACGTCAGAACAACACCATTCAATATGAAAAAATAAAGATCATGCCATCCCTGAAATATTACTGAGATTAGAAAAAATATGAAATTAATGCGTTTAAAATAAGAAATGAGTTTACCGGAAATTTAAAATATTTTAAATATTTTTACTCTATGTCATGACAACATGTGACACAGGGGCTGTGAAAAAATATATAACGCTTATAATATCATTAAGATGGATGCAAAGTTCGAATTTGGTGAAGATGCAATTAAATGTTTTGAAACCTAAAGATATTAATAAGCACTTCAATCCTAGCTATATACGATTCCAAATATAACACAGAACTGCATTGTGATGCCAGTTCAATTGGGTTCGGAGCTATATTAATGCAAAGAAAATACGACAACGAAATGCATCCTATATATTTATTTTCTTAAAACAAACGTGCCAGCAAACATGGAAAGAAATGTTTTAACGTTTTATCATGGCAATATGGGATACAGGGCTTATAAAAGCGCAACGATATGTTTATCAAGATTTTCTTATAGTCGTCCTAAAGTTATCATTTCGGATCGGGGAACCGCATTTACTTCAAAAGACTTTGAAAAACGCCTGACAATCCTAATATATAGAATATAAAAAGAGCCATCAATTCACCCCAAGCAGTGGAACTTATAAATAGGTTTCTTGGACCAATGTACTACCAAAAATAAAGTTAAATAACAAGTCCCATAAAAGTACTAGAGTATCAAGCGAATTACTATTTGGTGTGAGCCAAAGAAGGGTGGTAATCGACTTCTTAAAGGAAGAGTTGAATGATTGGTATCGAGGAAGAACTTTTATTGAGATAAGAAACGATGCAAGTAGTAAACTAATGAATAAATTATATATTATATTATATTATATTATATAATTAAAAATACAATGAACAAATAAAAATTGGGATAGAATTATTAAACAAGAAAGGGCGGAGCCGAAGTTGATATACCCTTGCAGAATATTCTGTACATTATATTCTCCAAAATTATTCATATGATGCATTCTTAATACTCATAAAAAGTCACAACTTCCTAACTTTAAAAACACCAAAGTTATGGCTTTTCCGATCGTTCAGTTATATGGTTCAGTTATACAAGAAGACGTATAATTTGAAAAGCAAGATTTGAACGAAAAAATTGGAAGCGCAGATTCAAACAAAGAAATTGAAAAGTAAAATTTATACGAAGAAATTAAAAAATAAACCAAAAAGAAAATTCAAATTCAAAATTAAATAAAAAAGCATAGGTAAAAATCTTCCCTATAAAGAATCTAATGAAACAAGGTCAGAGGTTAAAAACGATAATAATAAATATTTATTGCACAAATGTTAAAAATAACAGAACACAAAAATTATCCTTGATACAATTTTAGAAAACGGAAAATGTAGTAAATATATAATTGAGTCGATTAAAGTTAAAATGGCCGAACTGTAAAATAATTCTTTGTTAATATTTGTAAAGCAAAAACAAATATATAAAATTAGATGGTTTATATATAAATAAGAGTAATTAAGCATTTATTGTAAAATTATTAACATTATATAAAATAATAGTTAAGTATGCAATCTTGCATTGCAGAATAGTAAAAAGGCGTGGCAACCCCGAAACAAGAAAGAAAAAACATCATTTGCCCGGTGTCAAAACGCTCGAAACATCTAAAAATTTGTTAATGATAAGAGAATTACCGTTTATGTTGTTAAAGTGCATTGAGAATCAATGAGATTCTAACAAGTTAAGTACCGTTTATTATAATACCTCCCCACAGCTTTTTTATATTTTGGAAGCAATAATATTTTAATCAGTGATCTTTTAACAACATGGACGCGATATGGAGTCTGTTTAACCTTTTGAATACAACATTTTTGCTAGCTTTCGCAAAAATTCTAAGCTCTCGCTTTTTACAACGCAACAACAATTGTTTAAAATTAAAGGTTCAGCAGCAAATAAAAGACAGTGTCTTTGTCAGATAGTGGCAATTGTACTCAATTGAGCCCCGAGCACATCCACAATCATGCTCCGCCATAAAAATTAATTGACGATAGGCAATGTAAAAGAGCAATGTGAACAAAAAAAAACTTAAAAAGAAAAGGAATTTGTGATATTTTTTACGAGAAATGCCGAAATAGTGAAGAAGCTACACCTTCGGTAACTTTTCCGAAGATAAGGCGGCAATTATTTCAAATTCAAAGTGAACCTTCGGTAAAGGAACCCTTATCACCTACCGAAACCGAAGCGCCATTAGGGTATAATGCGTTTTTTGAAGAATACTGATCATCAAAAACAATTAATAGGGGCACAAAAACTTCGCATATTGCGTATTCTTATCGGAAAGCATCGTGGAGCTAATCGAACAAAAAGAGGGGGATCGTCACTTTTTTGTAGATGGAACCTTTTACACGGTACCGTCTTGCGATTTTAAGCAATTACTCAGTGCTCATTACGCCCTCGGACGTTATGACGGCACGGCGTTATGACATGCACCATATGTAAGTCAATTGGCTTGGATGCACAATGTGCCAATGCGCTTGCATGGAGTTCTATAGCGCATGAGCTGTCTGTTGATGTTTGACAGAACTTAGCTCCCGGCGATTCGGTACAATTTTTGATAGTGTGGACTTCTCCGCAACACACATATCCACAACGTTGTTCATTATTCGTAGCAGAACATTACGGTGAGTGACTGTGAATATAGTGACCCTTTTACAAGCAAATTTGATCTTTGGAAATTTAATTATAAAGTGTAAGGAGGACACTGACTTCAAGTCTGAATGATCAAGTATATTAAGACTGACAATGTTAACTTTAGCTAGTGTAATAGCAAGCATTAGGTTCTGCAATTCCATCATTAGCATTCTATTTCTGCCAAGAAGAGTTTCTAACAAATGACCTGAGCCGACTTGTGAATCTTTCGCAGCTTTGAGAATCTGACTTACTGTGGCGGTCAATTGGTTAATTTTATGTTTAGCCTTAAAATCGCTATTAATCGCTACATGGCTGTTATTTGCGTTTGTTAGCTGCATTTCCGTGAATCTCGTTCCATATCACCGGCGTCCGGTGTTCCAGCTACTAACTTTAGTATTGACCCCAGAAAGATTCCAGTATGTGACGTGTATGAGCGGTGTTTACGTCCAACAACATTTTTATATTCAAATATTCGAGTGTACTCCGAAAGGTTTGCTGTGTGTTTTACGTATGCAAATCTTCCCATACAAGCATTTCGCCATCAAGGATGGGAATATATTTCGCTTGCAAATAGTCAGCGATGTGACACCAATGACAGGGATAGTAGGATGATAAATCCGCACTTGTGGAATAAACCTTAATTGCATGTTTTTCCGAAAATGTTTTTTCTATTCTATTTTATGTTGTCTTTGTGAACCACCTTCCCTTTTTTCCTCACACAGTGGTGTGAGTTTATTGCCAAGTCGTCGGTTTGATTTAACGAAGCCTTCCTCGCTGACTTCGAACTGTGGGTAGTCTGGGTGCACCTTGTGACGATCCCGCCTGACGGCTAGGCCGCCACAATATATATTTAAGCAATAGTTATCTAAGTTTCACATTATTACCATTAGTATGTAAGAGATATAAAATGAAGTATTATAATTTAGTAATGGTTAAGCGATCTTATGGATTTTTGTGTACAAAACCAAAATAGGTCTAGTTTGGTTACGCACCACCCGCCCGAGGTGGCAACCATAGAGAAAAATACTGGAAAATAGAGAGAATAGCAAACCTTCCTGGGTGAGAAAGGTTCAAAAGGATGAGAGGGTCACACGGCGGTTTCCGGCACGGCTCGGCTCTTGGACTTCGAAGCGATCGGTCGCGCACGCGGATAAAATAGGCAAAGAAAACGCGTGTGAAAGAAAACGCGGTCTGATGTTAGTGTACCCTCGAAGGTCCTGGAACACTTCGGGATAATTGATCAAAGATCGTCGTTCGCCACGCGAACATTACTCTCTAGCTCTATGTCTCAGTGACTTTACAAATTTCTTGTAAAAGGACCTCTGGATCCGACTGAGAGTTGTATCCTGGCCAGAGAGCATCCTTACAACCTGCAGAATGTCGACTGGTCGTTTGTCGATGACCGAGTGAAACGATGACCTTTAGTGAACATGTTGTACGACGGCAAACTTCGAAAGCTTCTACTTGCATCGTAAGGAAGCATTTTTTGTCCATAGAGAACATGTCAATATGTAGTACTTCTCCTACATGTTTTCTCCGAGCTCATGTTGTTTTGGGTGCCTTCTGGCTTTCGCTCATGTTTTGCAATACGATACGATTTTGGTAGCTAGCTTGGCCATTTTTGGAAAGTAGTAGTCGGAGAGTACCTGCGTTACATTTTTTGCATCATGCAATGTCAATGTGCGCTTTCTATTTCTTAATTTTCGGATTCGGATTGGATTCTGATAATGCGAAGGTTAACGGCTGGTTGATACCTAAGATATTTATATCTTTAAGTGCCCAAATTATGGCCAACATTTCTCTTTTGTTGGTGGCGTAGTTAATCTCACAGTCCTTCAATGTCCTTGAGATCATTGTAATCGGACGACCCTCTTGGGACAGCACTGCGCCAATGCCATAGGCTGAGTCATCTGTCGTTAGATCAAATGCCTTCTTGTAATCGGGGTATCTTAGCATGATGTATTCGGATGCCAAAATATTGCGTAAGTTCTAGAACGCTTATCGTTGCGCTTCAGTGAGCTGTACCGGAATGTTTCATGACCTATGTCTACTATCTTTTCCATTTTCCACTTTTAGGGTGTCCAAAACAGGCATTACTGTTGCTGCGAAGTCCTTGATGAAACATCGGTAGTAGCTGGCTAGGCCAAGATATGACCGTACCTCAAATACATTTTTGGGTTCCGGAAATTCATTTATAGCCTTAATCTTTCTTTAACCACGGTGATACAACACATCATTACAAGTGACCTTTAACCCATAGATCACACTTTTCTTGAAAATGCTGAATTTTTCTACCGATATTCTCATGTTAATATCGCACAAGCTCTTCAGAACCCAATCTACATGCTTGATGTGAGAGTTTTCGTCTTCCGAGAATATGATTACATCGTCAACGTAAACACAGAAAAACTTTCTTATTTATTCCCGTAGTATGTCGTAGATGATACCAGCACCTATGGCCACTTCGGTCGCGCCGGTTTCTCGTGGGAGGAGGCGAAGCCTTTGGAGACTGACAACTGACTACACGCTGACGCTCCCCTACCACAGTCACCGTGTGCTAAAAGGTTGAAGTCATCGTCATCAGCGTCAACATCAACGGAAACCACAACACCAACGTAATTTTTAGTTTCGTTTTTAAAGTTAAAAGTCGTCGAAGCTTGCTAGCTGCCACGGCCTGCGACCTCCCTTGGGCTTTAGTTTCTGACTACATCTACGCTCTTCGTTATATAATGTAAACCAATCTAATGCGTGTAGTCTTTTCAAACAGCACTAGTTGTAGTCGTCATTCTACCCGCATATACATACTTAAAAGAGGGCTCCACCACAATTGCTGAGCTTTAGTTATACATATACATAGTATAGACTCGCCCCTCAGTTATAATATCACAAAAATTAAAGAAGTAGTTAGTCTCCCCTTCAAATACCCCGCAATGCAAACAGTTGGCATAAAACTTTTATATCCGTTGCCTTAAAGTTATGCACCGTTCTCATGTCCTTACTGTACACATATTTTTGTATCTTTTAATATTCCTATTTGTTGTCGTATGCGTTGTATATGTTTAACCAAAAGTTTTTAAACAACTCGATTGTATGTAAATTGCACACTGTCTTTGTATTTCTGTAACCAACCAACCGTAAGATAATGTATTTTCCTTTACAAATATATTAAAAATACAAAAGTTTGATCCTGTGAAAAATGATGGCTGCATTGAGGCCAACGGGAAGTCTTCGGAATTCGTATTTCCCCCCGTTAACGGAGAAGGATGTTTTTTTTCTATCGCGCTCTGCAAGCATGATTTGGTGGTAGCCGGACTTGAGGTATGGCGTTGAGAAATCTTTCGCTTTACCCCGGTTGCCTAATATAATGGTTATACGGTTCTTTCATATAATTAGCGAAAGGTAATGACTAGTCGCATTTTTCGGTTTCCAGATTCATCAGTTTATCCACCATCCATACCGATTTCTGAATTATCCCGTTTTAAAGCAGATCATCAAATTCTTTGTTGGCAAAGACCGCTGCACCCATGGGGTATTAGTATAGCTTCGCGTATATGGGCCCTATGGTAGCTACCACCGACGTATTATAAGGTAAAGTGGCAGTGGCAGTGCATCTGAGCAATTCGCGTTGGTGAAGTTTACATCAATGGTGCCCCATTTTAGGTGACCGGAAGCTAAGCGAGTGATGCCCCCGCCTGTTTTAATAGGTCAAGGCCGACTATTCCATCAAAGAAAGAAAAGTCTGGTATTATGAAGAACGTACCCCTTCCAATTAAATAATGACTAGAAGCATTTATTCACGATTGTTGCAATTCCATGAATTGAGTGAATGGTTTTTTTTTTTATTTAACTTTGCTTTTATTTATTAAATCTTCTCTTCAATTTGAGACTAACAATAAGTTTACGAATCTTAACATTAAAATTTAACTAACTAATAAGACTGCATTCTGGTTGCGCGTGCCTCAAGTCGGTCGCTGGGTGGGTAAGTCGTTGCGACGAAGGCGTGATTGGTTGATCAACCTTGTAAGACCTCTCGCCAGGTGGTTAGGGTGCAACGATAGCTTGGTAAAGTACTTTTCCTTCTGTTCTGCGATCACTTCTTTGACTGGTAGAATGTTTAAGTCGCGATGTATGTTTTCGTTGCGAACGTACCACGGTGCCCCGGTGATTGTTCTTAAGATCTTCGACTGAGCTCGCTGGACTATGTTAATATTGCTATTGCTGGCATTTCACCAGGCACTCCCCGCAGATCCCCACTCGTAAATACTCATTTGAGGCTGGCTCACACCCACGCGAGGGGCATATCCTGCATGCTCTTGTATGCAAATGTGAACGTGTATATTATGTAAGTATCACGTATACGCAGTGAGGGCCCACATTGGCTGCTATCTACTTAATTACTTGGTGGGGCGAGCGGGCGAATTATATGCATAATTTAAAGTGCATGCTTTTCCCGAAGGCCCCACCAGCATCCTCCCCGTACAGCCGTACATCCATATAGGTTTTAGTACCGAGTTATACAGCAGGACTTTATATTCAAGGCTACTAGCTTTAGGTGTGTTCTTTTGGCTTCAATGTGCCGGCGCCATATGAGTCTTCTGTCGAGGTGTACTCCTAGATATGTCACTTCGTTTGCTTGCGGGAGTAGAGTATGGTTTAACATGAGCGGCGGGCAGTTTTGCCTGTTCAGGGTGAACGTAACGTGCTTGCATTTTTGTTCGTTCACTTTAATTCGCCAATCTGAAAGCCACTTTTCTACATCGACCAGATAAAGAGCGAGCTGCGCAGTTGCTTGCATCGGGCATTTTGAGCGGCTGAGAATGGCTGTATCATCAGCAAACGTAGATGTTGTTAATCGTGTGCTTGTTGGGATGTCTGCTGTGTAGAGGACATATAATGTTGGCCCAAGCACGCTCCCTTGAGGAACTCCAGCTCCAATAGTGAAATCGTCAGTTATAGCAGTGTTGCATCGAACAGCAAATTTTGTGTCGTAAAGGTAAGACTCTAAAAGCTTATGGGTGTTGTAGGGGAGCATTGTCTTGATCTTGTACATTAGGCCTTCTAGCCAAACTCTATCAAATGCTTGAGAGACGTCTAAAAATATGGCAGTACTGTACTCTCGTTTTTCGAACGCGCTCCGAATTTCTGATGTTATCCGGTTGACTTGCTCAATTGTTTCGTGCTTTTCACGAAACCCAAATTGATGTGACGGAATTCCTTCCTGGATTCTTAGGTATGTGTTTATCCGAGTCAATACGCATTTTTCAAAGAGTTTAGATAAGCATGAGTGTAGGCTTATAGGTCTATATGACGTGGGAATTGTGTGGTCTTTTCCTGGCTTTGCTATCATTATTATAATCGACTTTTTCCATCTCACTGGAAAGTGGCCAAGTTTTGCGATGGCATAAAAAAGCTGGGTGATAGTGCAAACGGCGCAATATGGGAGCTTAATGATCATTTTGGGAGTTATGAGGTCGCAGCCCGGGTATTTTTTCGAATTCAGCTGATTTTTGATGATGTTAACGATTTCGTTTTGGGCGAAACTCTCCTAGTGAGTTGAAAAACTGCATAAACTCATCTTCAGCTATGGTGAAGCGAGGGGGGCAGTATACGGCGGCTAGTGTAAGTTGGTTGCCAGTATTTGTTGGTATATTTATAGATGTGGCCTGTAGGTAATTTTTAGCAAATTTGTTATGATAGTGGTGCTTAATACTGCTTCTGATTAGAATTCCAGTCCCACCGCTTTACCATCTGGATGATTTGTTCCGTAAAATGAATAACCTCGTAGTTGAAAATTGTATTTGTTTGTAAGGTGTGTTTCTGAAAGCAGCATTACGTCGATATGGTTGTCGAGTAGGAATTGAGCTAACTAAAGTTTATGCTGTGAGACGCCGTTAGCGTTCCACGTAGATATCCTTAGGGAAGTCATTATTTGGATTGTTGTGAAACCAGCATTTGAATCAATAGATTTTGGTTTGCGCATAAACGACATAAACTCCGTAAGGCTTTGCTGCAAGGCTGTATATCATATCTTCGAAGTTGCTTTTTGACTGCTCCGGGAATTGTTGCTGCTGAGCCGTGTTCGGTTCTTGGTATGCTGATTGCAGAAATGAACTTTTTGAGACAGGGTTAGCCAGTCCTGATTTTAAAAGCGCTGCAGTCGAGAAGAAGACTTCAGGGTTTGATCTGGAAGCTGTCATCTGTTTATTTTGGGTGCGGGCGGCAGTTCCTCTCTGGTGAATGCGACTTTTCAGCTCCTTATAAACAGGGCAGCCTCTGTAGTTAGCAGTGTGATTGCCACCGCAGTTGCCGCACTTTTTCGAGTTGCAGTCATCTTTGCTCGCTGGGCAGTGTGCGGAGTCATGAAGATCTCCACAAACTACACACACCGGGCGAAGTTTACAGTATGCCCTTGTATGGCCATATTCTTGGCAGTTCGCACATTGTACCGGGCCATTGCGTTTGTGCGGTTCCTCAACTGTAATTCTGCGGTGCAGCAGGAACTGAAGATTGTAAATGGGGTGCACTTCGTATTTCTTTAGGGGCTTATTTTCTGGTTCGAGCTCAACCTTAAAGAGTGGCTGCGGCTTTCTATCCCTGTTAAGGATGTTGAAGACTGTCTTAGCGTTAAATCCCTTCTCTTGAAGCGCCTTTGTTATCTCAGCAGGCGTTACGTCGGACTCTGTGCCCTTAAGTACGACTTGCAGGCCCTTGCTACTTTTTAGCTGATACGTGTAAAAGTTCTTTTTATTCTCGGAAAGATATTTCGATAATACTCTGTAATTATCTTCAGACTTGATTTGAACCTTTGTTTCCTGGATGTTGCCCTTTACTAGAGGTATTATGTGGAAGTTATCCTTTCCAATAAGCTCGATAATTTTGTTGACAAGAACATTGGAACTTTTTTCTCGAATATAAATAGGCGTAGGTTTTGGCTTCCTTTTCTCGACTTCAGTGGATTCGGCCGCCATAGGCGTCTTCCAAGATTTTAAATCGGTTTGAGTTCGTGGGCGTTTCTATTCCAGCTAGGCTAGCATTGTTACGGGTTATTTTGCGTTGAGAGTTTAGAGGGCTCAGCTTCCTTTTGATTTGGATGTAGCAATCCATACCAGTCTGCACAGCCGGCTTTGTACATTCATTGGTTTTGTTCTGTCTTTCGGGCAGCGCAGCGGCAGACGTATTGATATTTGCGCTGCTAGCTGATGATGTCATTAAACGCGCAGTCGATACGGTTGCAGTTGTTGTTGTAGTTACAGTTGATGTTGTTAAAGAAATTGCGGTGCTAGTTACTGCTGATGAGCTTAGGTTATTGCATACCTGCATTGGAGCACATTTAGCGCTCTTTGGCCGCAGAGACGTCGATGGTAGCGAGGGGGAGCAAGAACGCGCTCTCTCGCTCGCTACGTTTATGAACTCGGTCAAGTTTGGGGTAATTGCCCGCGCTTGATCAGAGCTTGCATTATTTTCGGTTGCTTTAAAAGAGAAGTAGGCGTTATTTCTTTGTACTGAGAGCCGTCTCTCGTCTTGCTCACGTTGACGTTGTGTGCGAACGTCGTTCAGACTCATTGCATTCTTACCACGAATGCAATGAGTCTGAACGACGTTAATTAGAGTTTTAAGTGTTAAGTTTTATATTAATTAAATAACCAATCAATATAAACATTCGCGATTTCATCGTAGAAAGCGTATTTTCGCGTTATAGTAGATTTATTAAAACGGTCACTGCACTTTTGTGATTTTATTGAATACTTTTTCCCGGAGCACAATAAATACACGTCTGCATGCGACGACGGTTTAATTTAAATGAAGTGAATGTGAAATCTACTGGGCGAACGCCTTTCAATCCTTTGTGAGGTCGAAAAATTAATTACGACAGAGTCATACTCTTCGTCGATTTTCTTTGCTGCACTTCAGGCTGCGGCTGTGTATGTCTGAGCTCTGAGGCCTGAGTGAGTGGATGTGGCCAGCTGCCCGTTTTGGCAAGCTTGTGCTTGGGTTGGTTGTATCACCTTAGAAAGAGATGGGTCAACATCCACTGGTTTCTGAGCATTATTATGCGGTACAGAATATATAGGGTGGCCCACGAAAGATTTGCGTTTTAAAATCGCTATTAAAAACAACGAGTATATATTTTTAAAAATTTTTTTAACATAACCACCGAGGTGGAAATAAGCCTCATCAGAAAACACGAAAAAATGTTGTCGCCCGAATGGGCTACTGTGAAGCCAGTCGAGGCAGCCATATGCACGAAGGGGTGTTTCATACAAAAATCGCAATGTTGGGGATATTCAATAAAAAAAAAATGTTTGAAAAATATATACTTGTTTTTTTGCGCCACTGCTTGGTCGGACACTACATACAGAATAGTCAAGGAATTGCGGGGAGACTTGCCGCCGCTGATTTGAACATAGACACAAAGTAAAACAGAGTTGCAGCTTAAATGGGGGTTAAAACAACAACCACAAAATTTAAATATTCTCAAAAAAATGCAACTTGTTTTTTGACGGTCGTAGTTTATAATATGTACATATGTGATTCGCACCACAGATATTAACCAATTTCCAGAAAAAATTATGGGAATATTCAGACTTAGCACTCTAATTAATTTTTTTATTGCCGAAAGTATTGCTGGCAAAAAAATATTTTGTTGTTATTCACCGACCCAAAAAAAGTAAATGACCACTTTATCTGGCATTTAGGCATTTTTTAAAAATGTTCCAATTGGAATAAAATTAGTGTTCACGTATTAAGAAAACATAACACTATTATACCTCAAACTCAAAATGTAAATATTTAACAGTTTAATGTTAGCATAACAGCTGTAAAGTCAGCTGTAGCATCCGAAAGAGCGCTTGCCAAGTTTTCATATTTTTTGCTGGGGTCTTTGATTTTTATTTGTTCACATACAACTCAAAAAACAAACGCACCAACTCTTGAATATGGATTTCCCAGGCTTGGACTCTATGTTAAATATGATTAATTGTTTAAATTGTGCGTGTTTATACTACCATTTGTTAATTTTATAAATGCTTCTTAATCTGGATTTTGAGAAACAAATTTCAACTTCGAATAGGATTTTGGAAATGAGTTTTGCATTATTTTGAAATAAGTCCAAGTGTATGATGTAGCGTTGTCAATTCTGAATCCATTGCAGTTAGTCTTAATCTGCACTTTTCCGCACTATTGGTGGCAATGTAATTTTTCTCAGGTAACCTCAGTTTTTCCAACATAGATTTGTTCGCTGTATGTAATAGGCAATACAATGCTTTTTCGAACGCCATTCAAAAAACAATGTGGACAATGCAATTAAAAAAAAAAAACAAGGATATTAAGAAACAAGAAAGATATTACAAATCGACTACATTTCGATTTCTATGCCTATAATATTAAAAACAATGAAGATATATCGATTTTGCGCTGCATTTTGCCATCGTTTCTATGACAGCTATATTATATGGTTGTCCGATTTTAATTTTATTAAAACCATAATTCCATAATATTTAAATAATACCAAATCTCAAAGAACAAACCCACTTTCTTATTATAGTTTCTTTAGGTCTATAGTAACATAGTCCAAAAAACTGCAGTGAAAAATCTCTTTTCGTTTACTCGTAATAGTAAATGCCAGATAAAGTGGCCATTTACCCCATAATGTTTTGGTGTTTTTCACATTGTGTGTAAATTATGCATTCTCATACAGGGGTGCATGTGTGCGTTTATTTCAATTCGATGCGGCAAGAATATTTTGTCTTTTGCTACTTTTCAGACTTGATACCCTAACAATACGGTCGTATTTATTATTGGGTATATACTTCTCCTACATGTTTTCTCCGAGCTCATGTTGTTTTGGGTGCCTTCTGGCTTTCGCTCATGTTTTGCAATACGATACGATTTTGGTAGCTAGCTTGGCCATTTTTGGAAAGTAGTAGTCGGAGAGAACCTGCGTTACATTTTTTGCATCATGCAATGTCAATGTGCGCTTTCTATTTCTTAATTTTCGGATTCGGATTGGATTCTAATAATGCGAAGGTTAACGGCTGGTTGATACCTAAGATATTTATATCTTTAAGTGTCCAAATTATGGCCAACATTTCTCTTTTGTTGGTGGCGTAGTTAATCTCACAGTCCTTCAATGTCCTTGAGATCATTGTAATCGGACGACCCTCTTGGGACAGCACTGCGCCAATGCCATAGGCTGAGTCATCTGTCGTTAGATCAAATGCCTTCTTGTAATCGGGGTATCTTAGCATGATGTATTCGGATGCCAAAATATTGCGTAAGTTCTAGAACGCTTATCGTTGCGCTTCAGTGAGCTGTACCGGAATGTTTCATGACCTATGTCTACTATCTTTTCCATTTTCCACTTTTAGGGTGTCCAAAACAGGCATTACTGTTGCTGCGAAGTCCTTGATGAAACATCGGTAGTAGCTGGCTAGGCCAAGATATGACCGTACCTCAAATACATTTTTGGGTTCCGGAAATTCATTTATAGCCTTAATCTTTCTTTAACCACGGTGATACAACACATCATTACAAGTGACCTTTAACCCATAGATCACACTTTTCTTGAAAATGCTGAATTTTTCTACCGATATTCTCATGTTAATATCGCACAAGCTCTTCAGAACCCAATCTACATGCTTGATGTGAGAGTTTTCGTCTTCCGAGAATATGATTACATCGTCAACGTAAACACAGAAAAACTTTCTTATTTATTCCCGTAGTATGTCGTAGATGATCCTGTGAAAAATGATGGCTGCATTGAGGCCAACGGGAAGTCTTCGGAATTCGTATTTCCCCCCGTTAACGGAGAAGGATGTTTTTTTTCTATCGCGCTCTGCAAGCATGATTTGGTGGTAGCCGGACTTGAGGTATGGCGTTGAGAAATCTTTCGCTTTACCCCGGTTGCCCAATATAATGGTTATACGGTTCTTTCATATAATTAGCGAAAGGTAATGACTAGTCGCATTTTTCGGTTTCCAGATTCATCAGTTTATCCACCATCCATACCGATTTCTGAATTATCCCGTTTTAAAGCAGATCATCAAATTCTTTGTTGGCAAAGACCGCTGCACCCATGGGGTATTAGTATAGCTTCGCGTATATGGGCCCTATGGTAGCTACCACCGACGTATTATAAGGTAAAGTGGCAGTGGCAGTGCATCTGAGCAATTCGCGTTGGTGAAGTTTACATCAATGGTGCCCCATTTTAGGTGACCGGAAGCTAAGCGAGTGATGCCCCCGCCTGTTTTAATAGGTCAAGGCCGACTATTCCATCAAAGAAAGAAAAGTCTGGTATTATGAAGAACGTACCCCTTCCAATTAAATAATGACTAGAAGCATTTATTCACGATTGTTGCAATTCCATGAATTGAGTGAATGGTTTTTTTTTTATTTAACTTTGCTTTTATTTATTAAATCTTCTCTTCAATTTGAGACTAACAATAAGTTTACGAATCTTAACATTAAAATTTAACTAACTAATAAGACTGCATTCTGGTTGCGCGTGCCTCAAGTCGGTCGCTGGGTGGGTAAGTCGTTGCGACGAAGGCGTGATTGGTTGATCAACCTTGTAAGACCTCTCGCCAGGTGGTTAGGGTGCAACGATAGCTTGGTAAAGTACTTTTCCTTCTGTTCTGCGATCACTTCTTTGACTGGTAGAATGTTTAAGTCGCGATGTATGTTTTCGTTGCGAACGTACCACGGTGCCCCGGTGATTGTTCTTAAGATCTTCGACTGAGCTCGCTGGACTATGTTAATATTGCTATTGCTGGCATTCCCCCATAACTGAGAGCCGTACATCCATATAGGTTTTAGTACCGAGTTATACAGCAGGACTTTATATTCAAGGCTACTAGCTTTAGGTGTGTTCTTTTGGCTTCAATGTGCCGGCGCCATATGAGTCTTCTGTCGAGGTGTACTCCTAGATATGTCACTTCGTTTGCTTGCGGGAGTAGAGTATGGTTTAACATGAGCGGCGGGCAGTTTTGCCTGTTCAGGGTGAACGTAACGTGCTTGCATTTTTGTTCGTTCACTTTAATTCGCCAATCTGAAAGCCACTTTTCTACATCGACCAGATGAAGAGCGAGCTGCGCAGTTGCTTGCATCGGGCATTTTGAGCGGCTGAGAATGGCTGTATCATCAGCAAACGTAGATGTTGTTAATCGTGTGCTTGTTGGGATGTCTGCTGTGTAGAGGACATATAATGTTGGCCCAAGCACGCTCCCTTGAGGAACTCCAGCTCCAATAGTGAAATCGTCAGTTATAGCAGTGTTGCATCGAACAGCAAATTTTGTGTCGTAAAGGTAAGACTCCAAAAGCTTATGGGTGTTGTAGGGGAGCATTGTCTTGATCTTGTACATTAGGCCTTCTAGCCAAACTCTATCAAATGCTTGAGAGACGTCTAAAAATATGGCAGTACAGTACTCTCGTTTTTCGAACGCGCTCCGAATTTCTGATGTTATCCGGTTGACTTGCTCAATTGTTTCGTGCTTTTCACGAAACCCAAATTGATGTGACGGAATTCCTTCCTGGATTCTTAGGTATGTGTTTATCCGAGTCAATACGCATTTTTCAAAGAGTTTAGATAAGCATGAGGGTAGGCTTATAGGTCTATATGACGTGGGAATTGTGTGGTCTTTTCCTGGCTTTGCTATCATTATTATAATCGACTTTTTCCATCTCACTGGAAAGTGGCCAAGTTTTGCGATGGCATAAAAAAGCTGGGTGATAGTGCAAACGGCGCAATATGGGAGCTTAATGATCATTTTGGGAGTTATGAGGTCGCAGCCCGGGTATTTTTTCGAATTCAGCTGATTTTTGATGATGTTAACGATTTCGTTTTGGGCGAAACTCTCCTAGTGAGTTGAAAAACTGCATAAACTCATCTTCAGCTATGGTGAAGCGAGGGGGGCAGTATACGGCGGCTAGTGTAAGTTGGTTGCCAGTATTTGTAGGTATATTTATAGATGTGGCCTGTAGGTAATTTTTAGCAAATTTGTTATGATAGTGGTGCTTAATACTGCTTCTGATTAGAATTCCAGTCCCACCGCTTTACCATCTGGATGATTTGTTCCGTAAAATGAATAACCTCGTAGTTGAAAATTGTATTTGTTTGTAAGGTGTGTTTCTGAAAGCAGCATTACGTCGATATGGTTGTCGAGTAGGAATTGAGCTAACTAAAGTTTATGCTGTGAGACGCCGTTAGCGTTCCACGTAGATATCCTTAGGGAAGTCATTATTTGGATTGTTGTGAAACCAGCATTTGAATCAATAGATTTTGGTTTGCGCATAAACGACATAAACTCCGTAAGGCTTTGCTGCAAGGCTGTATATCATATCTTCGAAGTTGCTTTTTGACTGCTCCGGGAATTGTTGCTGCTGAGCCGTGTTCGGTTCTTGGTATGCTGATTGCAGAAATGAACTTTTTGAGACAGGGTTAGCCAGTCCTGATTTTAAAAGCGCTGCAGTCGAGAAGAAGACTTCAGGGTTTGATCTGGAAGCTGTCATCTGTTTATTTTGGGTGCGGGCGGCAGTTCCTCTCTGGTGAATGCGACTTTTCAGCTCCTTATAAACAGGGCAGCCTCTGTAGTTAGCAGTGTGATTGCCACAGCAGTTGCCGCACTTTTTCGAGTTGCAGTCATCTTTGCTCGCTGGGCAGTGTGCGGAGTCATGAAGATCTCCACAAACTACACACACCGGGCGAAGTTTACAGTATGCCCTTGTATGGCCATATTCTTGGCAGTTCGCACATTGTACCGGGCCATTGCGTTTGTGCGGTTCCTCAACTGTAATTCTGCGGTGCAGCAGGAACTGAAGATTGTAAATGGGGTGCACTTCGTATTTCTTTAGGGGCTTATTTTCTGGTTCGAGCTCAACCTTAAAGAGTGGCTGCGGCTTTCTATCCCTGTTAAGGATGTTGAAGACTGTCTTAGCGTTAAATCCCTTCTCTTGAAGCGCCTTTGTTATCTCAGCAGGCGGTACGTCGGACTCTGTGCCCTTAAGTACGACTTGCAGGCCCTTGCTACTTTTTAGCTGATACGTGTAAAAGTTCTTTTTATTCTCGGAAAGATATTTCGATAATACTCTGTAATTATCTTCAGACTTGATTTGAACCTTTGTTTCCTGGATGTTGCCCTTTACTAGAGGTATTATGTGGAAGTTATCCTTTCCAATAAGCTCGATAATTTTGTTGACAAGAACATTGGAACTTTTTTCTCGAATATAAATAGGCGTAGGTTTTGGCTTCCTTTTCTCGACTTCAGTGGATTCGACCGCCATAGGCGTCTTCCAAGATTTTAAATCGGTTTGAGTTCGTGGGCGTTTCTATTCCAGCTAGGCTAGCATTGTTACGGGTTATTTTGCGTTGAGAGTTTAGAGGGCTCAGCTTCCTTTTGATTTGGATGTAGCAATCCATACCAGTCTGCACAACCGGCTTTGTACATTCATTGGTTTTGTTCTGTCTTTCGGGCAGCGCAGCGGCAGACGTATTGATATTTGCGCTGCTAGCTGATGATGTCATTAAACGCGCAGTCGATACGGTTGCAGTTGTTGTTGTAGTTACAGTTGATGTTGTTAAAGAAATTGCGGTGCTAGTTACTGCTGATGAGCTTAGGTTATTGCATACCTGCATTGGAGCACATTTAGCGCTCTTTGGCCGCAGAGACGTCGATGGTAGCGAGGGGGAGCAAGAACGCGCTCTCTCGCTCGCTACGTTTATGAACTCGGTCAAGTTTGGGGTAATTGCCCGCGCTTGATCAGAGCTTGCATTATTTTCGGTTGCTTTAAAAGAGAAGTAGGCGTTATTTCTTTGTACTGAGAGCCGTCTCTCGTCTTGCTCACGTTGACGTTGTGTGCGAACGTCGTTCAGACTCATTGCATTCGTGGTAAAGTTAATTAGAGTTTTAAGTGTTAAGTTTTATATTAATTAAATAACCAATCAATATAAACATTCGCGATTTCATCGTAGAAAGCGTATTTTCGCGTTATAGTAGATTTATTAAAACGGTCACTGCACTTTTGTGATTTTATTGAATACTTTTTCCCGGAGCACAATAAATACACGTCTGCATGCGACGACGGTTTAATTTAAATGAAGTGAATGTGAAATCTACTGGGCGAACGCCTTTCAATCCTTTGTGAGGTCGAAAAATTAATTACGACAGAGTCATACTCTTCGTCGATTTTCTTTGCTGCACTTCAGGCTGCGGCTGTGTATGTCTGAGCTCTGAGCAAAATAATTAACCATCTGTCTTTTATGAAGGCCTGAGTGAGTGGATGTGGCCAGCTGCCCGTTTTGGCAAGCTTGTGCTTGGGTTGGTTGTATCACCTTAGAAAGAGATGGGTCAACATCCACTGGTTTCTGAGCATTATTATGCGGTACAGAATATATAGGGTGGCCCACGAAAGATTTGCGTTTTAAAATCGCTATTAAAAACAACGAGTATATATTTTTAAAAATTTTTTTAACATAACCACCGAGGTGGAAATAAGCCTCATCAGAAAACACGAAAAAATGTTGTCGCCCGAATGGGCTACTGTGAAGCCAGTCGAGGCAGCCATATGCACGAAGGGGTGTTTCATACAAAAATCGCAATGTTGGGGATATTCAATAAAAAAAAAATGTTTGAAAAATATATACTTGTTTTTTTGCGCCACTGCTTGGTCGGACACTACATACAGAATAGTCAAGGAATTGCGGGGAGACTTGCCGCCGCTGATTTGAACATAGACACAAAGTAAAACAGAGTTGCAGCTTAAATGGGGGTTAAAACAACAACCACAAAATTTAAATATTCTCAAAAAAATGCAACTTGTTTTTTGACGGTCGTAGTTTATAATATGTACATATGTGATTCGCACCACAGATATTAACCAATTTCCAGAAAAAATTATGGGAATATTCAGACTTAGCACTCTAATTAATTTTTTTATTGCCGAAAGTATTGCTGGCAAAAAAATATTTTGTTGTCATTCACCGACCCAAAAAAAGTAAATGACCACTTTATCTGGCATTTAGGCATTTTTTAAAAATGTTCCAATTGGAATAAAATTAGTGTCAACGTATTAAGAAAACATAACACTATTATACCTCAAACTCAAAATGTAAATATTTAACAGTTTAATGTTAGCATAACAGCTGTAAAGTCAGCTGTAGCATCCGAAAGAGCGCTTGCCAAGTTTTCATATTTTTTGCTGGGGTCTTTGATTTTTATTTGTTCACATACAACTCAAAAAACAAACGCACCAACTCTTGAATATGGATTTCCCAGGCTTGGACTCTATGTTAAATATGATTAATTGTTTAAATTGTGCGTGTTTATACTACCATTTGTTAATTTTATAAATGCTTCTTAATCTGGATTTTGAGAAACAAATTTCAACTTCGAATAGGATTTTGGAAATGAGTTTTGCATTATTTTGAAATAAGTCCAAGTGTATGATGTAGCGTTGTCAATTCTGAATCCATTGCAGTTAGTCTTAATCTGCACTTTTCCGCACTATTGGTGGCAATGTAATTTTTCTCAGGTAACCTCAGTTTTTCCAACATAGATTTGTTCGCTGTATGTAATAGGCAATACAATGCTTTTTCGAACGCCATTCAAAAAACAATATGGACAATGCAATTAAAAAAAAAAAACAAGGATATTAAGAAACAAGAAAGATATTACAAATCGACTACATTTCGATTTCTATGCCTATAATATTAAAAACAATGAAGATATATCGATTTTGCGCTGCATTTTGCCATCGTTTCTATGACAGCTATATTATATGGTTGTCCGATTTTAATTTTATTAAAACCATAATTCCATAATATTTAAATAATACCAAATCTCAAAGAACAAACCCACTTTCTTATTATAGTTTCTTTAGGTCTATAGTAACATAGTCCAAAAAACTGCAGTGAAAAATCTCTTTTCGTTTACTCGTAATAGTAAATGCCAGATAAAGTGGCCATTTACCCCATAATGTTTTGGTGTTTTTCACATTGTGTGTAAATTATGCATTCTCATACAGGGGTGCATGTGTGCGTTTATTTCAATTCGATGCGGCAAGAATATTTTGTCTTTTGCTACTTTTCAGACTTGATACCCTAACAATACGGTCGTATTTATTATTGGGTATATACTATAGTATACTTTTTAAAAATTCAAATCAGTGGTAGCAGGAAAATGATTTGCATATACTAGATGGAGTGAAAAGTAACCTCCTTGGGAATGAAAAATTTTTTTGTTCTCAACTGTTTTTTTTATTTTTTTTTTCAACGATTTTCGAACTTTTTGATCCCATCCGAAAAGTAGTTTTTCGGAAGGTCTGCAAAATACTCCTCCGTGGCGTCGATGACTTCCTCGCGTGAGCTGAATTTTGTATTAATGAGATTTCTTTTCATGTTTTCATGCTACGCTCTTGTGCGCCGGTAACTGTAACTGTGGATCCAGGTTTCATTAACAGTTACCAATCGACGCCGAAATTCCGCCGGATTCCGCATCAGTAAGTCCAAACACTCTTTCGAACTGTTCTCACGTTTGACTTTTTGGTCCTGAGTGAGCATACGCGGCACCCAGCGGCAGGATAACATCATATGCAGAATCTCGCTCAAAATATGGCGTGTGCGCTCAGTACTGATCTTTGTGGCATCTGCTAATTCGCGCACTTTCACTTTGCGATCAGGCAATATAATTTCATGTATTTTTTTGACATTGCCCTCTGTAACCGCATCGGAAGGCCTGCCGTTGCGGACTTCATCGGTAGTGGAGTTGCGGCCACCACGAAAACTCTCGAAACCAATATTTCACGGTGTAATCTGACGGAGCACTTGCCCCATAGTATTTGTGCATTTTTTCTTTTGTTTCCTTCGCCGTTCTAAAAAAATAATGTTTTATGAGATGACAATATTCAACATGATGACAAACACGTCAACAGCAATCAGCTGCCAAAACAAAACAGTATCGCACTGAAATTTGGTATGCTTGCCTAAATATGAACGCACCATAAGGCAACGGAAAAAAAAAACCGCTCAAAAGTGAAAAACAATAACTAACAAGAGAGAACGCTATAGTCGAGTGCCTCGACTATTAGATACCCGTTACTCAGCTAAACAACTTTAGATGAGAACCATCGCAATTTCCTTTAATAGAAATCCTTATCGAGAATTAACGTTGACTCTGTTGAGCACTTTGGCCAGCTGTTCCAAAGTCATCCGTTAAATGGCGCCATGAAAGGCGAAAATGTAGACGCTAGCCAGGCTTAAGCGTTTAAAGGGTTTATGGGCGTTAGAGTGGGCGTGGCAAACTTTTATTAGGTCAATCGATAGGTATTGACGAAACAAATACATATCAATTAAAATTTTCATAATAGCATCAAAACTGTGGCCACAGCTTGTGGCTTGTGGGCGTCAGAGGGGGCGTGGCACCATTTTGAAACAAACTTGCGCTGCGTAGGAACTCCTAAAATCTACATGCAAAATGCCAATCTTCTAGCTTTTATAATTTCCGAGATCTCAGCGTTCATACGGACAGACAGACGGACAGACAGACGGACAGACGGACAGACGGAGAGACGGAGAGACGGACAGACGGACATGGCTAGATCGACTCGGCTAGTGATCCTGAACAAGAATATATATACTTTATAGGGTCGGAAACGCTTCCTTCTACCTGTTACATACTTTTGCACGAATACAATATACCCTTTTACTCTACGAGTAACGGGTATAAAAATACTGGAGTGGTGTAATAAAGGCAATCTTATTGCTAAAAACAGAAAATAATAATTAGTGCAATGTATAAAACTAGTGCAAAGTTATTATAAAAACTAAGAAGTGCCACGAGTGATAGCTCAATGAGCGGCGATTCAAAAAATGGGCGTAGAAGCTCCGTAGACCAGAGAAACAGTTATATCTCTTATTTCTAAACCCGTGATACAGAAGTAGAAATAACTTCTTCAAAGAGCAACTCAGCCCTACTGACCATTGACAGTGCGAGAGCACGGTCTTGTTCTCCCGCCCTACTCACACCAACTCCCACTTCATAGAGCTTGCAGTGTGGAACCCCACCCCCAGCTTCGACTCACAGCTCACCAGCCACGAGCACTGCGACCTCGTTAATTTCTGCAACCGCAGCCACTGCAACAACAACATCAACGGTCGCCGTTAACAACAACGCGATTTCGAATGCGTTTGCAACTTCTGCAGCGAGTGCCAATATCGGCAATATCAAACAACAAGTGGGTCCGGCTATACAGACTGGCATGGATCGTTTCATCCAAATCAAACGGAAGCTAAGCCCGCAAAATAAAATGGTTGGAAATAAACCAAAACAAAATTGCCCTAATAAAGGCAGCGAACAACCAGGGGCATCTAGTAACAACAGATTCACCCTATTGTCGGAAATTGATAATAATCAATCCGAAGCTGGACAGGCTGTTCAAAAGAAACCAAAGCCCCCACCAATTTACATAAGGGAACAGAACTCAAATACCATAGTAGAGAGAATTGTTGTGCTGGTCGGGAATGACAGCTTTTATATTACTCCTCTTGTTAAAGGGAATGAAACAAAGCTTCAAGCTAAAACTGAAAATCAATTCAGAGCTGTAACTAATTACCTAGACGAGGCTGAGAAACCCTACTACACGTACCAGCTCAAGAGTAGTAAGGGTTTGCAAGTAGTGCTAAAGGGCATAGAGCCCGACGTATCCACCAATGAGATAAAAGAGGAACTGAAAGAAAAATGATTTTTCCCCAAAAATATTATTAATATTATCAACAAAAATAAAAAGCCGCAACCACTCTTTAAGGTCGAACTGGAGCCAGAAAGCAGAGCTTAAAGAAAAATGAATGAAACCCGATCTACAAACTGCAATTCCTGTTGCATAGAAGGATTACTGTTGAAGAACCGTGTGGCAACCCGCTGCAAATAGCGAACCCTACAGCAGCGGATCCGAAGGTGGGAACCCTGACAACGAGGCATGAGCAATGCGGGCAGTCTATTATATACCGCTAGCAAACCAACAGCGTGTGGTCTCGGAATAAAAAGGGTGAATTCAGTTTGGAAAATAAACGTGTTTTTATTGCTAAGAGATATCCATTTTGTGCGTTATTACATTGGCGACGAGGTAAAACCGAGACCTATAATTGGTGAATTCTAAACTTACATTTAAGAGGAATGTCTGCAAATGAAAATAGTTTTATTGGCATTGCAGTATTTTAGTGCGCATGTATGTGTGACTAGCAAAAAAAGTCCTTAAAACAAAAATTTTCTTTTACTTTCAGATATGAAATAACAAGATATGCGAAAATATTATTAAACCGTTTCTTTGTGAAACAATAGAAAGATCTTTATTGCGGAGCGAGTGGGAAAAATGGCTTCGGGCATTCAATATATATAGACGCAGAGGACATTGAAACACCCAGTAAGAGACGGAGCAAATTACTTCACTTGGGAGGCGTTCAATTACAAACGGTCGCTTATTCGTGGCCCGATGCTTTGATCGATCCAGACGAGGATAAGCAGACTGATGTATTTTTGGTGTTGGTGAATAAACTAAATGATTATTTTTCGCCAAAGCAAAACTCAATCTTCGAACGGCATCTGTTTAGGAGCCTTTCTCCTTTGGAGGGCGAGAGTCTTGCGAAATTTATTGTCCGTTTGCGTCAGCAAATGCAGAAATGCTGTTTCGGAACCACAAAGGCCGAAATTGAAGAGATTTGTTTAAAAGATAAAATAATGGATTCCTAGACTTCCTTTCAATTAAAGAAAAAAAAGGAAACCGAATGTGGCAGATGTGGTCGCATCGGGCACGCGGATGATAACGCCACATGCCCTGCACGGCAGGTTAAGTGCAACAAGTGCACTCGCATCGGACATTTCGCCCGGAAATGCAGAACAAGTTTCAAACGCCAATACACATAGCCCAATAATAATGGCGCCATGCGAGTACGGTCACACGTACGATGGGTTCAAGATGCAGATACCTATTCTGAAGTGAAGGCAACGAAAGATAATTGTTTCCGTATCTATAGTGATGGTGAAGACGATGAATCGATTGATTGCTACATTGGTGGCCAACTTGTTTCTCTAATAATTGACTCAGGATCCCGTTTTAATTTAATCAGTCAACAGGATTGGTTGTCAATGGAACAAAACAAAGGAGTAGTCTTCAACATCAGATCACATTCCGAGAGACAGTTTCGTGGCTACGCCTCAAACAAAATGCTCAGCGTAATTTGTGTTTTCGAGGCTCCCATATCAGTCGGCCAGGGCCAGCGGTTCACGTGGGTAGTATGGGTAGTAGTACCCACTCGGTAATATCCGAGAGGGTATTTACCCACTCGAAAATATCAGAGTAAGTTTTAACTATCTGAAACAAGCCGGGAATTTTAAAACAGCCGCGCTCGTGCCCAGTGCTCACAACGCGCGTGCTCGTGAGATCCTCGATCTTGTAGATAATATATCGATTGATCGATTTAATTTTTTCACGCACGCGCACCACGAGTGATTGTATTGTAATAGTAGATGAATTTATCCGAGCGTTGGAAAAATGGACCGGTTTGTAATCCGGAATAAGAGGCTAAACGATAACAGTGCGAGTGACAGTTCATGTGGAAAAAAAGGGAAAATCGATGAAAATGAACAAGAAACGTCAACCATCTCTGTTCGTAAGTAGATTCTAAGAGATTAATCAATGTGTATGTTGACACATATTCTCTTTTTTCATTAGAATTCGAATCGTTTTTTTTTTCCAAATAAGTCGATATATATTGGTTTTTCTTAATTTTCAATCAATTTCAATTTTTTAAATCAATAACTGAGGGTTAAAAAAGGTGGTTCACCCTGACCCTTGAACCTTGAAACCTTACTACCCACTCAGGCGGAAAGTATGACGCCGGCCCTGCAGTCGGCTCAAACGCAGAGGTAGTCGCATCATTTTATGTAATTGAAAATGGGACACAATCACTATTAGGCAGAGATACCGCCTTACAATTGAAGTTCCTCGCGTTGGGATTGCAAGTAAATCGAATGGAATGCATTACCCCGCTTCCCAAGTGGAAAGGAGTGACGGTCAAGCTCTTAATTGACCTGAAAGTGAGACCCGTACAACAGCCTATGAGACGCATCCCAGTTGCGGTCGAGAATAAGGTTTTGGCTAAATTGGAAGAAGCATTAAACAACGACATTATAGAGCCAGTGCACGGCCATAGCCCTTGGATCTCACCAATCGTGGTAGTTTTTAAAGAAAATGGCGATATACGTATGTGCCTGGAAATGCGGATGGCGAAGAAAGCGGTAAAAAGGGAACACTACCCACTGCCAACTTTTGAGTCATTCATGACTAGGTTGGAAGGTGCAAATTTTTTTTCGCGAATTGATTTAAAGGATGCCTACCACCAATTATAACTGGATGAGGAGAGCCGACAGATAACAACATTCATAACGCCAAAGGGGTTGTCCCGGTACAAGCGTTTAATGTTCGGAATAAATTCAGCTCCTGAGATATTCCAACGGCGGCTCGAAGAACTGTTAGCGCCTTGTTCCAAGATTCTAAACTATATAGACGATATCATTATTTTCGGAACAGAAGAAGAACACGACAAAACCGTCACGAAAATCCGATCAATATTTAAGGAAAATAATGTCTTCACCGATTCAAAATGTGTTTGGAAAACGAATCGTTTGAAATTTTTAAGCCACATTTTATCTGACAAGGGAATTAATGTTGATCCGGAGAAAGTGACGACCATCACGTCTTTTCGAAATCCGAAAAATAAGGAGGAGACCAGCAGCTTCCTTGGACTCGTCACATATGTCGGAAAGTTTATCCCGGACTTGGCCGATCGCACTGAACCACTACGACAGTTGTTAAGGAAAGAAATTAAATTTGTTTGGGGCCCTAAAGAGAAAGCAGCGTTCGATGATTTAAAAATTAGATTGGCCGAAATACATTTCAACGAAAACTACCGAACACGTCTGATTGCCGATGCCAGCCCTGTGGCACTAGGCGCGGTTCTGCTCCAGTTCACAGATAACAATGAACCATTAATAATTTCCTTTGCAAGCAGGAGTTTGCCTGATGTGGAGAAGCGGTACTCGCAAACGGAAAAGGAAAGCTTGGCATTAGTGTGGGCGGTGGAAAAGTTCTATTACTACTTAGCAGGATTGGAGTTTGAATTAGTTACCACTCGAGACTATATTTAAACCGTCATCAAAACCACCAGCTCGCATTGAAAGATGGCTTCTTCGCTTACAGGCTTTCAAATTTAAGGATATCTTTAAAGCCGGAAAAGATAATATATCAGATTTTTTGTCTCGACTATGCTGCATAACATCAACAAAGGATTTGGAGCCACGAGCAGAATATAGCATTCTTCACATACTACAGAGCTCAATCCCGGCATCAATGAGTATATCCGAAGTAGCAGAGCAGAGCATACGGAACGAAGAAATAGTCGATGCTATGACTTGCCTGAATGACGATTCTTGGACATCGGCGATATCAAAAAGCCTCTACCCATTCAGGCATGAGTTATCGACAGTTGGTTCAATCTTATTGAGAGGAGACCGAATAATAATCCCAACTTCTCTTCGGCAGAAGACACTGGAGTTAGCCCATGAGGGTCACCCGGGCGAATCCGCAATGAAGCGCCGATTGCGTTCCAAGGTGTGGTGGCCTGGGATTGACCAGGAGGCTGAAAAATTCGTAAAATCTTGTAAAGATTGTCTTTTAGTCTCCCAAGCTAGCAATCCAGCACTGATGAACAGAACGACGTTTCCAACGGGTCTGTGGATTTACTTGGCATCCGATTTACTGGGTCCATTGCCAAACGGCGAGTTCTTGCTCGTATTCATCGACTATTTTTCACGTTACATGGAATTTAAGTTCCTTCGTACTATAACTTAAGCAACCATAATTAACACTATGAACGACATTTTCTGCCGGCTTGGGTTTCCAAAATACTTAAAGACGACAATGGACGACAGTACATCAGCAACGAATTTAAAGAATTTTGTTGGAGAATGCCTACTCGCCCGCACTGGTTGCTCGCGATTCCAGGCTCTCCCGCACTGGACGCTTGCGATTCCAGGCTCTCCCGCCTTCCCGCTCCCGGAATCTCTCCGATGCGCTTTGAAGCGCAGCGCTCAACTAGGCTTAAGTTAGTTCTCATTGTTAACCGCATGAAATACATCGCCCGGCCGGTCCGCGCTATTCCCGAAAAGTTCACCGAGTTTTTCATTTCTCTCGCGCTTCGCGATCGTCGAGTGTTTCCAAATCTCTTCCACAGCTTGCCACCCGGCTACGTGCAACAGCCGCAACGCCCGACGAAGCGGCCTTCAATAGACGAGCACTCTACGACACCCCAGCTATTCATTTTTTGGTCCTTCGAGCCGGATAAGTGCCATTTTATCAATTTTTTATTAACTGCCGGTCGACAATCACCCATCCGAAAAACATAATTCGTTTGACTTTCTGTACGATTTGTCTAAAATCCAAGTCCGATTTAATCCGACGACGGCAGTTAGTAAATTACAATTCCAATTCCGTCTTTTATTTCTTCGTTCTCTTTTAAAGTGCAGCCATATTGCCTATTTTCCAATTACTTTTCGTGTGCATATTGATGTACAAGTTTCATATTCGCATTTGGCATGTATATACATCCCTTAAATATACATCCAACATCAAATCGAAGAAAATAAAAAATATAAATCCAAATCAAAGTGTGCAAATAAAAAGTCAAGCGTACAGTGAAAATTAAATTAATTTCAAAATGAAATTCAGTGAAAAATAAATTAATTTCAAAATTGAGTTCAAATTAATTTCCCACAAAAAAGGGAAACAAAAAATTAAGTGTTCCACCAATTTCGGCCCACAAATATATTTTGATATTAATTTTTTATTGTACATCCGCTGTGACAATATTTGCTTACATTATTAAAAATCCAAATACAGTCCACAATAAATCGAAAATTTACAACACATACCCGCCGGCAAAATTTATAATAAAATTTTCCGCCATATTGAAATACGGAAATACCTGAACTTTCGGAATTGTGTAGTTATGTAGAAAAATATGTATAAATGTATGTATGGAATATATGTTATATGGATGTAATACATATATTAACTACATATATAACTACACCCCAATTCCCAAAGTTCATTCAAGTAAATCGAATGGAATGCATTACCCCGCTTCCCAAGTGGAAAGGAGTGACGGTCAAGCTCTTAATTGACCTGAAAGTGAGACCCGTACAACAGCCTATGAGACGCATCCCAGTTGCGGTCGAGAATAAGGTTTTGGCTAAATTGGAAGAAGCATTAAACAACGACATTATAGAGCCAGTGCACGGCCATAGCCCTTGGATCTCACCAATCGTGGTAGTTTTTAAAGAAAATGGCGATATACGTATGTGCCTGGACATGCGGATGGCGAATAAAGCGGTAAAAAGGGAACACTACCCACTGCCAACTTTTGAGTCATTCATGACTAGGTTGGAAGGTGCAAATTTTTTTTCGCGAATTGATTTAAAGGATGCCTACCACCAATTATAACTGGATGAGGAGAGCCGACAGATAACAACATTCATAACGCCAAAGGGGTTGTCCCGGTACAAGCGTTTAATGTTCGGAATAAATTCAGCTCCTGAGATATTCCAACGGCGGCTCGAAGAACTGTTAGCGCCTTGTTCCAAGATTCTAAACTATATAGACGATATCATTATTTTCGGAACAGAAGAAGAACACGACAAAACCGTCACGAAAATCCGATCAATATTTAAGGAAAATAATGTCTTCACCGATTCAAAATGTGTTTGGAAAACGAATCGTTTGAAATTTTTAAGCCACATTTTATCTGACAAGGGAATTAATGTTGATCCGGAGAAAGTGACGACCATCACGTCTTTTCGAAATCCGAAAAATAAGGAGGAGACCAGCAGCTTCCTTGGACTCGTCACATATGTCGGAAAGTTTATCCCGGACTTGGCCGATCGCACTGAACCACTACGACAGTTGTTAAGGAAAGAAATTAAATTTGTTTGGGGCCCTAAAGAGAAAGCAGCGTTCGATGATTTAAAAATTAGATTGGCCGAAATACATTTCAACGAAAACTACCGAACACGTCTGATTGCCGATGCCAGCCCTGTGGCACTAGGCGCGGTTCTGCTCCAGTTCACAGATAACAATGAACCATTAATAATTTCCTTTGCAAGCAGGAGTTTGCCTGATGTGGAGAAGCGGTACTCGCAAACGGAAAAGGAAAGCTTGGCATTAGTGTGGGCGGTGGAAAAGTTCTATTACTACTTAGCAGGATTGGAGTTTGAATTAGTTACCACTCGAGACTATATTTAAACCGTCATCAAAACCACCAGCTCGCATTGAAAGATGGCTTCTTCGCTTACAGGCTTTCAAATTTAAGGATATCTTTAAAGCCGGAAAAGATAATATATCAGATTTTTTGTCTCGACTATGCTGCATAACATCAACAAAGGATTTGGAGCCACGAGCAGAATATAGCATTCTTCACATACTACAGAGCTCAATCCCGGCATCAATGAGTATATCCGAAGTAGCAGAGAAGAGCATACGGAACGAAGAAATAGTCGATGCTATGACTTGCCTGAATGACGATTCTTCGACATCGGCGATATCAAAAAGCCTCTACCCATTCAGGCATGAGTTATCGACAGTTGGTTCAATCTTATTGAGAGGAGACCGAATAATAATCCCAACTTCTCTTCGGCAGAAGACACTGGAGTTAGCCCATGAGGGTCACCCGGGCGAATCCGCAATGAAGCGCCGATTGCGTTCCAAGGTGTGGTGGCCTGGGATTGACCAGGAGGCTGAAAAATTCGTAAAATCTTGTAAAGATTGTCTTTTAGTCTCCCAAGCTAGCAATCCAGCACTGATGAACAGAACGACGTTTCCAACGGGTCTGTGGATTTACTTGGCATCCGATTTACTGGGTCCATTGCCAAACGGCGAGTTCTTGCTCGTATTCATCGACTATTTTTCACGTTACATGGAATTTAAGTTCCTTCGTACTATAACTTAAGCAACCATAATTAACACTATGAACGACATTTTCTGCCGGCTTGGGTTTCCAAAATACTTAAAGACGACAATGGACGACAGTACATCAGCAACGAATTTAAAGAATTTTGTTGGAGAATGCCTACTCGCCCGCACTGGTTGCTCGCGATTCCAGGCTCTCCCGCACTGGACGCTTGCGATTCCAGGCTCTCCCGCCTTCCCGCTCCCGGAATCTCTCCGATGCGCTTTGAAGCGCAGCGCTCAACTAGGCTTAAGTTAGTTCTCATTGTTAACCGCATGAAATACATCGCCCGGCCGGTCCGCGCTATTCCCGAAAAGTTCACCGAGTTTTTCATTTCTCTCGCGCTTCGCGATCGTCGAGTGTTTCCAAATCTCTTCCACAGCTTGCCACCCGGCTACGTGCAACAGCCGCAACGCCCGACGAAGCGGCCTTCAATAGACGAGCACTCTACGACACCCCAGCTATTCATTTTTTGGTCCTTCGAGCCGGATAAGTGCCATTTTATCAATTTTTTATTAACTGCCGGTCGACAATCACCCATCCGAAAAACATAATTCGTTTGACTTTCTGTACGATTTGTCTAAAATCCAAGTCCGATTTAATCCGACGACGGCAGTTAGTAAATTACAATTCCAATTCCGTCTTTTATTTCTTCGTTCTCTTTTAAAGTGCAGCCATATTGCCTATTTTCCAATTACTTTTCGTGTGCATATTGATGTACAAGTTTCATATTCGCATTTGGCATGTATATACATCCCTTAAATATACATCCAACATCAAATCGAAGAAAATAAAAAATATAAATCCAAATCAAAGTGTGCAAATAAAAAGTCAAGCGTACAGTGAAAATTAAATTAATTTCAAAATGAAATTCAGTGAAAAATAAATTAATTTCAAAATTGAGTTCAAATTAATTTCCCACAAAAAAGGGAAACAAAAAATTAAGTGTTCCACCAATTTCGGCCCACAAATATATTTTGATATTAATTTTTTATTGTACATCCGCTGTGACAATATTTGCTTACATTATTAAAAATCCAAATACAGTCCACAATAAATCGAAAATTTACAACACATACCCGCCGGCAAAATTTATAATAAAATTTTCCGCCATATTGAAATACGGAAATACCTGAACTTTCGGAATTGTGTAGTTATGTAGAAAAATATGTATAAATGTATGTATGGAATATATGTTATATGGATGTAATACATATATTAACTACATATATAACTACACCCCAATTCCCAAAGTTCAGGTATTTCCGTTGGCCATCCAATAAATATATATTAAATAAATTCCCAAAGCCGACGTGAAATAACTTTTGTGTCTCAGTGTGTTTTTCTTATTTACATATTTTGCGCACTATCCATCCATACATCCACACATACACGCGAATTGCAGTACCGCAAAAAGCTCGAAATTCCCGCGCATTCCAGCGTCACCAATACACAGCCCGCAAAAGTTCGGGCAGTTGTTTTTCAATCATCCCATAAATAAATTCCAACAAAATTAATAAACACAAAGTTCAACTCCAATAAATTTAAACAAATACTGAGAATTACTGCCAGCTCCAAAAAAAAATAAATATAAAATACTGTCGCCATCGCGAAACTAGTGAAATCAATTTATTAATTTTTTGACTTATTAATTTGTTTCTTCGGTTTCACATTTTTTCACAAAACGCCCATTCCAGTATTTTTTTCTTATTTATTGAGCTTGGTAAATCTACATATATATCGATACTCGATTTTTTTTCTTTTGGAGATAAAAAAGAAAAATTGGGAAAAAATACCACCCGCATACCACTGCAAGGTATTTATTTTGTTTGCCTCCGAATATTTATACCCGTTACTCGTAGAGTAACAGGTAGAAGGAAGCGTTTCCGACCCTATTAAGTATATATATTCTTGTTCAGGATCACTAGCCGAGTCGATCTAGCCTTGTCCGTCTGTCTGTCTGTCTGTCCGTATGAACGCTGAGATCTCGGAAACTATAAAAGCTAGAAGATTGACATTTTGCATGTATATTTTAGGAGTTCTTACGCAGCGCAAGTTTGTTTCAAAATGGTGCCACGCCCCCTCTGACGCCCACAAGCCACAAGCTGTGGCCACAGTTTTGATGCTATTATGAAAATTTTAATTGATATGTATTTGTTTCGTCAATACCTATCGATTGGCCTAATAAAAGTTTGCACACGCCCACTCTAACGCCCAAAAACCCATTAAACGCTTAAGCCTGGCTAGCGCCTACATTTCCGCAATACAATAGCGCCATCTAACGGATGACTTTGGAACAGCTGGCCAAGGTGCTAATTAAGTTGTTTAGCTGAGTAACGGGTATATAATAGTCGAGGCTCTTGACTATAGCGTTCTCTCTTGTTTTAAAATAAAGAAAAACAAAACTAATAATCTCCATACACTGCCGGGGACATCCAATCCCATCCTAATTCGGCTAACCACCCCCTATAAAATACTAAACGACAAATACCCCTCACCAAGTACAGTATTTTTCAGTATTTTATTTTGTAGTATTTTCTGGTATTTTTTCCATTCTTGCTCCATCGTTCCACCAAAACCCTGGGGAATATTTTAACAATAATTCAGCCACGCATATCGACAATTTTAGCTGGTCGATACCCTAAGTGGGTCCGTAATTGTTTCTCTGATTTTTGTCCGAAATATCAGCGGGCACATTCCATCCTAACAGCATCCTAGTTTGGTATGTCCACGGAAAGTTTTAACAAACTATCCCCTGTTCCATCACCGAAAATACCAAAAATCACTGTAAGGACGCCCACACCTAAAAAGGATAAGACGCCACCTACCAAAAAGTCGCCACCTCCCAAAAAGGCTCCTTCTCCCATCGAAAGAATAACGCGAGCCAACACAAAAATGGTTGCAACGGTTGCCGACCTCGCTATGAGCCAGTTTATTGAAGTCTCGGATCGACTGTCCGAATTGGAATCGCGAATAAATATTCCCTCGGCGGTCCCTCCTACGTTATCCGTCCGAAATCCAAGAGGTATGGGTCCGCATCAAAAAAGAGTACGATGCATGTACCGCATGCCTTGTAGCAGCCAGAGAAGGTGCAGCTGACAGCTTGCCAGTCCTCAAGGCTAAGTACGGTTATTGCTACTGCGCGTACGAAAGGTGCGGCGCCCAGATAGCAGATATGATAGCGCAAACTCCGCAACTTCCGCAACCTTCCCCAACGCCAGCTGATCATTCTCAGACATACATTCCGTCAGGCTTCCGGCTTCCGCCGTGCGATACCGAGATTTTTACCGGCGACTATCTTCGTTGGCCAACCTTTAGGGATCTATTCACGGCAATTTATATCAACAATCCCAGACTCACTCCTGTCGAAAAATTATTCCACCTTAATGATAAAACGAGTGGCGACGCTCACAATATAGTTTCAAATTCACCCCTTACTAATGGTGGCTTTCGATCAGCGTGGGATAACCTCACTGAGCGTTTCAAAAACAAGCGATTGTTAGTAAAAGTCAATTAAAGATACTCTTCAATGTACCGTCCGTCATAGGAATCTGGGTCAGCTTTGAAAGAACTTCAAAGTACCATCCAGGGTTGCCTTACTGCATTAGAAATGTCCGGTATTCAGGTCGAATCCTGGAATTGCCTCTTGGTGTATATGTGCTCGTCTAAACTCCCAAAGCTTACGCTTTCCCTATGGGAGCAGTCCCTTCATAACAAAGCCGAGATCCCTACGTGGCACGAGTTGAACGTTTTCCTAACGGAGAGTCACAGGACACTAGAAGCCATAGATGATGTTCGACCATCAGGTTCTAGTCAGACTCAGCCCAGGGCATCCACTTCCAACTCGGTGTCTCGAAGAATAAATTCATATGAGACAAGGGTAGCACCTAGGCAACCTACAGGGTGCGATCTCTGTAATAGAGAGAACCATCCTGTACGCACATGCGCCAAATTTCTCCAGATGACGGTCGACCAACGCATCGCATATATAAAAAGAAAACAGCTGTGTTTAAACTGCTTTGCGCGGACACATCAGTTGCAGCCCATCCCCAGCGCGCGCAAATCCAACGCCAACGCCCAGATCCAGACCAAATACTCTCGGTCCCTCGGCTGCCGGTGGCACGCAGTCAACGCTTCAGAATTATTTTGCGGCAGGCTCTAGGTCAGTCCTCCTACGCACCGCTATAATTAATATATGCCATCGAGGTTCCAATTTCCAAGCGCGAGCCTTAACAGACTCCGGATCTGAGGCGACCTTCATCACTGAGCGCCTTTACAACCTGATAAAACTGCCGTTCCAGGTTATCCAAGCACAGGTCTCAGGACTTAATCAAACGGTCTCCGCTGAGACCAAAAAGATCTGTCAATTCACGATCCGTTCTCCGACCCGGCCTAGTTTGCAGTTAAACACCACTGCCTACGTGCCTCCACAAATAACCGGAAATCTTCCTTCATGTCCGCTTCCGCAACATTTCCTGCGAGATCTTCCCGAACTTCCGCTAGCGGATCCAAAGTATTATGAGAGCGCACAAATAGATCTTCTAATCGGGGCCGATATACTTCCATCCATTCTACTAAGCGGTACCCGAGCGAACATATGTGGCTCGCTTCTCGGTCAAGAGACCATTTTCGGTTGGATTCTAACAGGACCAGTACCCGCTCCGAGGCATGATCAAATATCAGCCTTTTTACGCAAGTTGCACACACGTATGAAGCGTCTCTCGATAAACTCCTCACCAAATTCTGGGAGGTGGATGATCTGCCAGTAAAGGTGGCAAAAGAATCCGACGTGATTTGTGAGGACAATTTCCTTCGGACCACCACAAAAGAAGAGACCGGCAGGTATGCCGTGAGTCTTCCTTTTCGAGATCCTGAGAACATTAATTGCTCCCTAGGACATTCCAGATCCCAGGCGCTGGCTCAATTCTTAAGAAACGAGCAGCGGCTAAAAAGGGTATGTTAAAATCCAAGTACGACTCAGTTATTCAAGAATATCTCGACCTCAGTCACATGAGAGAAGTCCTTCCTACCCACGATTCAGCGTGTTACTACCTGCCACACCACGCAGTGTTAAAACCGGAGAGTACGACCACCAAACTTCGAGTGGTATTTAACGCCTCCAGCCCTTCAGACAATGGGGTCAGCTTAAATGATATCCTTCATGCTGGCCCGGTCCTACAGACCGATCTAACCATCCAGATCCTGAAGTGGCGATATTTCCGATTTGTGTATAGTGCTGACATCGAGAAAATGAACCGGCAGATCTGGGTAGATCCGAAGCAGACAGCGTTCCAACGTATCTTATTCCGCGATAGGGAAGGATACATTCGAGATTTTGAGCTAAAAACTGTTACGTTTGGGGTCAATTGTGCACCGTTCCTGGCAATTCGGATACTGCAACAGCTGGCGACCGACGTGCAACAAACCCATCCGAGGGCGAGTAAAGTTATTCGTGGTTGCATGTATGTCGATGATGTCCTTTCGGGAGCTGACTCTGCAGAAGAGGCTCACCTCACCATTCGCGAGTTGCAGAGTGCCCTCGATTCGGCTGGTTTTCCATTGAGGAAATGGACCTCCAACCACAAAGAAGTTCTGGCTCATATCGAAACCGATCATCTTTTAAATGCCGATTTCCTCAAAATAGATACAGTGAGCACGGCGAAAACTCTCGGAGTCCGTTGGAAAGCAACATCCGATGAGTTTTTCTTCGCCCTCCCCGACCTATAAACCGAAGCTACACTCACAAAACGACATGTTCTCTCCCAAATTGCGAAGCTGTTTGATCCAGCAGGCTGGCTCGCTCCTTTCGTGGTCTGTGCCAAGATTTTCATGCAGGAGATCTGGCTGCATGATCTAGGGTGGGATGATGAACTTCCAATTGAACTGTGCCAAAAGTGGCGTGATTTCCTTCAAAGCTACTCAGTCCTAGAAGTCCGAATTCCCAGATGGGTTTCCTTCCGCCCAGAGTTCCGAGTGTAACATCACGGATTCTGTGACGCCTCTCAAAAGGCGTACGGTGCTGCGATCTATGTGCGCGTCGAGATGGGGCACACGACGCTAGTGCATCTTCTCACGGCCAAGACGCGCGTGGCGCCAGTAAAAACTGTGTCGCTTTCCAGACTAGAGCTGTGTGGAGCTCTATTGCTATCCGAGATGGCCGAATCCATCCTCCCCCATATGCCGATGCTGTCCTCGAAACTCCATTGTTGGACCGATTCCACGATTGTGCTTACATGGCTAGCCAAACCAGCATGCCAGTGGACAACGTTCGTTCCCAATCGGGTAACAAAGATCACCCAGTCCACAGTGGCAGCCAATTGGTCGCATGTTCAATCAGAACACAATCCAGCTGATTTGGCCAGTCGGGGAGTGCCCCTACAAGAACTGGTCGACAACTCCCTTTGGTGGCATGGGCCAACTTGGTTGCAAAAGCCACGAGATCATAGGCCTGCCCAAAGCACCGACTTACAGGTGACCGAAGTGGAAAGGCGTCCTGTCAAGGCCCATGTTGCGTCCATTTCGACAGAAGACAACCTTGATCGCTTTTCCAAGTTAAATAGAGCTTTACGAGTCCATGCGTATGTCCACCGTTTTGTCCAGCGATGTAGGAAACAGTAGCCGATTCCGGAAGGCCGTCTAGAAGCCCAAGAACTTGTCGCCGCTGAACGGCTCATGGTCATTAGCACTCAGCGCAGAGATTTTGCTAATGAATATCGCTGCTTGAGTCAAAAGCGTCCTGTGTCCGCGACAAGTTCCATCCTCTTCTTGAACTCCTTTCTAGATGAGAAAGGGCTTATAAGGGCGTGCGGCCGCATAACGGCCTCCGAAAATTTGCGATATGATGAATGACATCCTATAATCCTCCCGTACGAATGTACACTCTCTCGACTATTGGTAAACTTTTCGCATCTCATAACGTTGCACGGAGGTAACCAGTTAGTCGTACGTCTCACCCGGTCAAGATATTGGGTTCCGAAAATAAAGAACTTGGTAAAGGCCGTTATTAACTACTGCAAGGTCTGTGTTATCCATGAGAAGCGATTGCAAGTTCAGATGATGGGAAGTTTTCCGAAAGAGCGAGTTTCTTTTTCCCAGCCAATCACGTACACAGGGATGGACTACGCTGGGCCCTTTTGACATAAACAACAAGAGAGAACGCTATAGTCGGGTGCCCCGACTATCAGATACCCGTTACTCAGGTAAAGGGAGTGCGAGGGAGATGGAGATACAAACTTTGATCACGCATAACTTTTTAACGAATGGTCCGATTTGAAAAATTTCTTCTACATTTCGATAGGTATTGATAAAGGCAATAAAACTGAATTTTTACTTTTCCGAAATTTTTAAATTTTTAAAATCGTATATAAGCGATTGTGGGCGTTAAAGGGGGCGTGGCACCTTTTTGAAACAAACTTGCGCTGCGTAGGAACTCCTAGAATCTGCATGCAAAATGTCAATCTTCCAGCTTTTATAGTTTCCGAGATCTCAGCGTTCATACGGACGGACAGACAGACGGACATGGCTATATCGACTATATTGACCCTGATCAAGAATATATATACTTTATAGGGTCGGAAACGCTTCCTTGTAGCTGTTACATACTTTTGCACGAATACAATATACCCTTTTACTCTACGAGTAACGGGTATAATTACACATGCAGAGCGTGCCTAATTACAAAATGTGTTGTTTTTCGTGTGTTTCTCTACAAGGGCCATCCATCTAGGGCCTACATCCGATCTGACGACCGATAAATTTCTCGCCGCTTCCGCTCGGTTCGTCCCGTCAAGTGCAGTCCGACAATGGGAAAACCTTTGTCGGCGCTGGCAGCATGCTCTCCCGAGATTTTCTACAAGCCGTAAAAGAGTCTGTGACTGATGCGTATAGTCATCAGCAGCTCAACTGGCAATTCATTCCTCCTGGGGCACCCCATATGGGAGGCCTGTGAGAAGCGGGTGTCAAAAGCTTCAAAACCTTGTTTTACAAGTCCACCGCTACTCGAAAGTACACTTTTGAAGAGCTTTCAACCCTCCTAGCGAAAATTTAACATAAGCTTGTCTAAATTCCAGACCGCTATCTCCTATGTCCGAAGATCCCACTGATCTCTTAGCGTTGACACCAGGGCATTTTCTAGTCGGCGGACCTCTTCTGTCCATAGTGGAACCCGAATTAAAAGGGGAATCCAAGTCCATTGTGAATCGGTGGCAACACTTAAAGGCGCTCCATCAACAATTCCAAGCTCGATGGAAAGAGGAGTATCTCAAAGAGCTCCAGAAGCGTAACAAGTGGCAGTCCCCGACCGCAAATCTCCGCGTTGGCGACATGATAGTCGTCAAGGAGGACAATTTCCCCTCGAATGAGCGGCGCCTTGGCAGAATCGACTCTGTCTTTCCGGGGGCTGACGGTAATGTCCATGCCGTCAGCATTCTCAGCAGGATTATCAAGCGTTCCGTGTCCAAGGTGGTTCTTCTGCCAGGAAAACACTCCAACCGTCTTCCTCATAATTCCCCAACCATCCTCGCCATCTCAGCAGTTTCAAATCATCTCCATATGTTTTTTTCTTTTTTTATCCATTACTCACTACCAGATCACATCATGGTTCCTCGTCCACGCAGCGCTCAGGCATTGGATAGCAGACGTACTCGAGGTTTACATTCCTACCGATGCCGAGTCTGCCGTGGAATCCATCCGCTTCGGAAGTGCCAGAGGTTCCTAAAGCTGAGCGCAGAGAAGCGGCTTCGGGCAGTGCTCATCAATAAGTACTGCTCAAATTGTCTCGCCCACGAGCACTCCGACGGGAGTTGTCGCAGTGGCGACAAATGTAAAACGTGCAACGGGAAGCACCACACTCTCCTCCACTCTCTCTCGGCAGATACGGTGACCTCCCGTTGGCCGAAGAGCGGTTCTACTCGCCGGCAACCATCTCCGTAGTCCTGGGTGCGGATGTCTACGCCAAGGTCATCCGACCTGGCTTCCATTTGGTCGACGAGGGACTCCCAGTGGCCCAGAGGACGGTATTCGGGTGGATCCTGTCCGGCGCCTGCAGTCAAGCCTAGACGACAGGAGTGGGTCTTCTTCTGCAACGATAGCGATTGCAAGGGGGCGGAATGTTTAAGCCGCTCTCCCCTCTCTTAAATTGCCCGCTCTTCTCTCGCGGCGAATGCCTACTCGCCCGCACTGGATGCTCCCGATTCCAGGCTCTCCCGCACTGGACGCTTGCGATTCTAGGCTCTCCCGCCTTCCCGCTCCGAATCTCTCCGCTGCGCTTTGCAGCGCAGCGCTAAACTAGGCTTAAGTTAGTTCTCATTCTTAACCGCATGAAATACATCGCCCGGCCGGTCCGCGCTATTCCCGAAAAGTTCACCGAGTTTTTCATTTCTCTCGCGCTTCGCGATCGTCGAGTGTTTCCAAATCTCTTCCACAGCTTGCCACCCGGCTACGTGCAACAGCCGCAACGCCCGACGAAGCTGCCTTCAATAGACGAGCACTCTACGACACCCCAGCTATTCAAATATTGTAAGATCTCTGGAATCGAACAGATTAGAGCTCCACCCTACTGGCCTTAGGCAAACGGCGAGGTAGAAAATATGAACAAGTCACTAGGGAAGAGATTAAAGATAGCTCATCAAAACAAGGCTAACTATAAAGAAGAAATCCAAAATGTTGTTCAATATGTATAACGTAACTCCACATGGCAGTACAGGCACTGCACCCACGATGTTAATGTTCAACAGATTAATTCGAGATATGATGCGAGGAATCAAGACTTAGGAGGCGAAATGTTAGATTCGGCTGAGCGAGACCGCGATGTTTGTATTATGCCAAAGATAAAAGATTTAGCTGACAGAAAGAGAGGGACGAGGGATATCGACATCGAAGTAGGAGACAAGGTAGTAACAAAGACCAATGTAAACTCTAAGATGCGTACCGCCATACGATTTTTTTGCACACGAATTTTTTGTGCTGGCTTTTCAACTGGCTTTTCGCTCTCTGCCCAAAGCCAGCGAGAGAGCGCTCTAAAGCCAGCCGCTCTTTTGCACGCATACTGCGACAGCCGACGAATGTATGTGTGCACATGTATTCACAAGCGAAGAAATTCGCTACAGCGCGCTGTCGAAATATACTCTTTATTTTAAAATTATAACATTATTAAAAATACTTATTTTGTATTGCCTTTATATTTACTTCATTTACTAATTATTTGAATGTAAAATATTTTTTAGTAATGACCAAATATATCTAAGTATAAAAAAAACATAATTTATTTCATACATTACTTCACATTGGAATAATTGTCATTAGGGTGTTCAGCATGCGACGTGTGAACGATTTTAAGGAGCCTCAGAAATTTTGCGATTGAACAGGATGAATATTTTTATATTTATTGAATTTTAAATATATGGATTAAAAAATATGTGGTATTTTTATATTATACGTATTATAATAACATTATATAAAATTATTATCATAATATAAATTAAATTTATATAAATATTTATAAATTAACTATTTTAATTATTTAGAAAAAAGAGAAACCCAAAGGGGAAACAAAAAACTTATTAAAAATGAATTGTGAGCGACACCAATAAATAAATAATATTTTACTGAAAAATTAAAAAAAAATGGCATCGAAAAAACATTCTAAACATTCTGGAGGCACTACGCACTACGAAATTCAGCAAAGTGACTTGCATTCTGTCACTTACGTTGACGATGGAATTGTCATTGTAAATGATCGCCCGGCTCGTGTGAGTGTGAACAATGGCACTTACGTCCACGTACAGGGTACCTACCTCATCACCTTTATTGAGAGTGCCACAGTCAACGAAACCCGATTTGTCAACCATGACGACGGCAATGACCGATCGTTCGACAGCTCGCTCCGGCCAAACTGCTGACACAGCGTCTGGCCGGATGCCCATGCATAGCCGGCAAACACAGCATATTTGCGTGGCCGCTATGATATCCAATTTTTGTTAGCTTTAAGTTCAGTTCCATTCTGATTTCAATAAAGAGCACACATGCTTGAGAATAACTCCAGCCACCGCCGTTAATTTACCTATCACTTTGAACACTGACTGAGTCTCTAGGCCAGCAGTGAAAGGAGGGCAGTTTCCTTCCCAGCATAATCTTCGTAACTCATCAGTTGACGAGGAGCTGAACACCGGCCAACCGGTCACTCATACGGACGACAAGAAGTTGACATCCGCCCTTCTAATACGAGACAGCAGCGTGGGACCAGCAGCCGCCGCGTAATTCACAAACACTACGGGACAGCAGCGAGGGACCAGCAGACGATCTACGAAACTTATTAATTTACATATGTACCATCCATTTTTCACAGCTTCGATTTTCGTTTCTCTTTTAATCAGATTCGCACTTATTTAATTTTGTCTCTTTGATACTACACGTCCTGGGCCCATAACCTGTTGGGATTTTCTCCCTAACGCAGGTGCATGAGTATCCATTTCAATAAGTAGACAATAGCCGTTGATGATTATATAAAGTTTATTTAATATTCTTCGGACTTATCCGGATAACCAAACGCGAGCTCGACCGAGTATAGAGTAAACCAAAAAAGTGTGGAGAAAGATGTGTCAGAAGATGCCTGAAATTAATGTTACCAGATTGATACTTTGACTAAGCCGCTTAATTTGAACACTAGTCCATTGTCTTTTGTTTACTTATGTGAACTTAAACCTTTGAGAGCTAACATTAACAGGGACTCGGACTCATTGGTAAGTCTCTTTAGCCTCGAGAAAATGTTAGCTAATTTCAATTAAAGCAATCCTTTGCTTGAGCTATAATTCTTTGCTTAACAGAACTCTGTATGTAATGCATAATGTATCATTCAAATAAATTTCAGACGTCGAGAAAACAGATTTGCTTTTACGGCAAGATCATCTGCTTTTCTAAGAATTTATAAATAGGAAGAGTAATAATATAGTTAGCATATGAATAATTTTAAGTAAACATTTTTAGGTATTAAGTCGTAGTACACTATTAGAGTAATAAATCCCTGGACATTAAGCCTACACGCTATTTTATCACTATTTTATTTTAATCAGCCGAAGGATTTATTAGATGTCCCCAGCGTGGAAGAATTCAACGTGGAAGAATTCAACGTGTACCGCAAGCGGAATATTTTCACGCCAAGAAGCTCTTGATTTCGGAAACCGGAGTCTTGCCAGCAGTTTCTCCATTTGTCTCTTCGCTCTCCCGTTTAACTCTCCCCCGATAATTCTAATTAACCATTAAGTAGTAGTAGATTTATAAGCCCCCAAGTTAGGTAACCTGACTTAAATGGCTTTAAGCCTCATCAGAATAAAGGGTTACCCAAGTTGTGGCTGGAACTAATAAATTAATTTGTTCCGAAGGCAAAAAAGTCCATAAAATGTGTGTGTGAATTATGCTATTATATGTTTTGTTTATTTTTATTTATTTATAAGAAACATACAAATATTTTATTCCGATCCTTCATCGTCAAGTCCAGAATATTTATTAGAAGATTGCAAGACCTATAATAAAGATACAATAATGAGTTATTAAAAAGGTTAATATTACAAATTTATATTTTATTTAAAGGATTCGCGCAAAACGAGTTTCAAGTTATTTCTCAAGTTAGAATTGCTTTTGATTAACGATATTTCGTAGAAGAAAAATTTAAATTTGATAGAAAATGATAAAAGTTGTCAAATAACTACCTTCCGCTTTTATGGTCTTTATTCAATGCTTTATAAAAATTGATACAGTGAAAGGATTTAGCTAAAATATGCGCCGTTTTGTTCGATAAGTTTTCCCACTTAGACGGCAACAGTATTATTCTCCCTCGTAGAAACTTCCCTACTTATTTGCGAAAAACTCTGACGACAGCCACTTTTCACAACCCTCTTTTGAGCCCAACTCCGAAGCAAACTTAGTCGTTGTCGGACGTGTATTTTATCGTTCCTCCATCTGATCATATTTTACCCTTGTAAACTACACCGTTTAAACTGATCTTGTGTCATTTTGACTAGTTTTTGGTGTTTGTTATTATAACGAAAAGCTTTAAACATATAAAACAGTGACTTATACGTATTTCGCATTATTATATTATCTGAAATCGTTTTGCGGGTTTGCTTTGTTCTACTCTATTCTTGAGTTTACCGCAAACTTCTACACTTGTGTTGCTGTTGATGCATTTGCTTGCTCATCGTTTCGTCGCGAACACTCACATACGCGTAAAGCTTATCAGCGACCCATCTGCAAGCTGCGCTTTCTACATCTACGTGGTTTTTCTACGCGTATACTTGTATATCAGACAACAACATAACAATTTAGTATGTCTGCCTGCTGCATCATGCCTTGCCTTTTAAATGGTAAAATCACCTCTCGACATTCCACAATTGGTTGCTGGCTGTGTGACAACATTGCTCATCCTAAAAGTGCCGACCTTGGGCACAATGCTGGCCTAATTGCAGACCGGACTAAATCTAATTCTAACCTGGATTGGACCTGCCCCAGTTGCCATCATATTAAAGTCAATATTATGGCTTTCATTAGGCAAACCGATCTGGAGTACCAGTCCTTATTGGCCGGATTTAAGAACTTATTTACTCGGTTTGAAAAGGCTGAATCCAACTTTAAATCCAACATTTAGCCTTTGGCTACCAGGAATGCCTCTACTGACGTTGCCGACGGCTGCACGGCAGACGCTTCCTCTGGACCTACTCCTGCTGCTGCTTATTTTGGACCGCCCGATCGAGTCGCACCTTCCAATCTGCAACTTGTCAACAATGACCTGGCATCTACGCCGCGTGCTGCTGCAGCTGGCTCTGGTATAATTTTGACGTCTTCTAATACGAACACGGGATCATCGCAGCCAACCTTATCTGGAGTTGCTCGTATGGAACCTAAGCCCTTATCGGGCGTTGCACAAAAAAAGCTCAACGTATTCCGATAATTGGTACGGACAGCATATTAGAGTTTGTTGCAGTTCGGATAAAGCTTCATGATTTTTTCGTTTTTATATCATGCTCGTATATTCCCCATCGTTCTGATATTAGCCTCTATCAACATTTGGCTCAAATACAGAGTAATCATTCAACCCTCGGTTATAACGATCATCTTATTGTAATGGGCGACTTTAACCTCCCTGACATTTCCTGGATGATATCAACGGATTCTATTGCTCTCGTCCCCACCACGGTCCATGAGTTTGTCACAATCCTGTTCTGATGGATAACCATTATACAGCAACGGTCTGGCAACTCCAAATAAAGTTGGCGAATAATTGCAGAACGAGAACGACACGAGCAACGTCCGCTCCGCAAGAACGACATATCGCAACGCACAAATTAAATAACGTATAACTGTATCCATACATATTTGATAACCCAGTTGTTCATCATTAAGATACAATTAATACTACGAGTTAGTGTCTTTATTCACTGTAAGCCGCGCTATCTATTCGCCTTATTCCTGACATATCAACCGCGACTCACACATTTCCCTACACAACGACAAGGTATTGGAATGTGTGTGACAAGTTTGTTCACGGTCTTATTGATCTTTCATTAGGACAACTGAACTCAATCTTGAACTGCTCCAAAAAAGTTTTAGACCTTATTTTTGTCTCGGAGTTCGCCAATGCATTCGTTACTCGAATTAGCCCTCTCTCCAATCCTGAAGACGCTTACCATTCTACACTTGAGGTTACTTTAGAAGCTTCAGCTCCATTACAGTCATGTTCCAAAATCGAACCAGCATCTTTTCGCTGTTTTCGAAGAGCTAAATTCGCAGAATTGAATAGGCATTTATCGGAACTCGACTGGTCTTTGATGGATTCAAACTATGATCCCTTGCATATTATCTGCAAACGCGCCTTAAAAGCACCCTTGGTTCTCTCGTAGGCTCTCTTTCCTGAAAAATTCCTCGTCTAGACTTTTTAAGAAATTTAAGAAAACTGGGCTCCAAGTTGACCATTCGATGTATCAATAGCTCGTTCAAATTTCCTAGTCCATAATTCCGTATGTTACAATGGTTACCTAAACCGTTGCAGAATAGAATTCCAAGATATCCCCAAGCAGTTCTACGCATTTGTTAATTTGAAACGAAAATCGCAACAATTTCCATCTTGCCTTCACCTTGATACGACATCTGCCTCTGGTGACGCCGATATTGCGAACTTATTTGCAAAATTTTTCCAGTCCACGTACTCGTCTTTCAGTTACGATAACACTTCATCCTACCCCTACCCACTTCTGCACTCCAACTGTTTTTTCACGCCCTTAAGTAGTGATGATGATATCTTACAAAATCTGTAAACAATCAAGATGTCTTTTTCTTCGGGCCCTGACCTTGTACCGAGCTGTGTTATAAAAAATGTGCCGATGCTTTGTGCAAACCTTTATCTAAACTTTTACAGATATCCCTCCTTCATTCGTTTTTCCGTGAAGTTTGGAAGGAATCGTTTATCATTTCACTTTTTAAAAAAGGAAGCAAATCGGACATTAAAAACTACCGCGGTATTGAAAAACTCAAACAGCTCAGTAATGGTTTTATGAAACGTAGGTCAACGACTACAAATCTTCTGGAATTTACCTCAGTCATCAGAAGCGCAGAAGAACGGACTTCAGAAAGGCTTTTGATTCCGTGAACCATCAGTTATTATTAAAAAAAACTAACATTACTAGGATTCCCGATCATGTTGACTAAGTGAATTTCAACATACCTTTCGAACCAGACTCAGAGAGTAGCTTTTAAAAGCACAATCTCAAACTCTGTTCACGTGAATTCTGGTGTTCCGCAAGGGAGCCACCTAGGACCCCTACTGTTGGAATTTTCATAAAAGACTTTCCTCAAGTAGTTCTCTCTTCTTATGCTATGATGTATGCTGACGACGTAAAACTTTGTTTGCCATTATCGAACTCCAATTCCCATGAACTCTTGCAAGCCGATCTGAACAACCTTCATTCTTGGTACATCCAGAATTTGCTATTTTTAAATAACTCGAAATGTAAATTGATGTCCTTTTATCGGAAGAGGCTTCTCCTCACGTCATATTCTATTGGGTCGAATGATCTTGAACGCATAAATTCCGTAACAGACCTTGGAGTGTTATTCAACCACAACATAAACATTTTTGATCACATTGGCACTATTGTTACTAAAGCTTTTTGCCTTTGTTAAACGTTGCTCTAAGGAATTTGAGGATCCCTATACCTTGGTTCGTCCAATTCTGGAATACTGCTCGTGTGTTTGGTCTCCTCAATATACCAATCATCAAGACCTTATCGAATCGGTACAGAAAAATTTCCTTTTGTTTGCTTTACGTTAAACCACGTAAAACACATCGTCACCTACCATCTTACGTGGATAGACTGCGTCTACTGAACCTGCCCTCCCTCAAGGATCGTCGAACCTGTCACGGTGTCATGTTCCTTCATAAATTAATAACTGGTCTGGTTCTCCATCCCTGTAAGATCTACTCGTTACTTTTGACCTATTGCCCTTGATATTTGTAAGACGAATTTTGAAGTACATGACCCATTTCGCGTTTTATGTTCGCAATATAACGAACTGTATTTTTTGATATATTCTGAATACTCTGTTAATTTAACTTTAACAAACATCCTAACTCATCTGTCCTTGCCCCTCACACTTGATGTGAGTCGGGTACTATGTTTATGTTGGCAGATATTTGTTAGCTTTAATGTAATAAATAAATAAATAAAATAAATAAACTTTACACCAGTAAGGGCATTCGCAATGGACAGGAACAGGTGGTAGTCACTTGGCGCTATGTCCGGGCTATATGGTAGATGCGATAAAATCTCCCATCCGAACTTCCGTAGCTTCTGACGAGTCATCAAATAAGTGTGTGGTCTGGCGTTCTCCTGGTGAAACACTACACCCTTCCTGTTGGCCAATTCTGGTCACTTGTGGTCGATCGCCAGCTTCAAGCGGTCCAGTTGTTCGCAGTAGATGGTAGAATTAAGCGTCTGGCCATATAGGAGCAGCTCATAGTGTATGATTCCCTTCCAATCCCACCAAACACAGAGCAAAACTTTCCTGGCCGTCAATCTCGGCTTGGCCAATGTTTTGGACGATTCACCGGCCTTCAACCACGACCGTTTTCGCTTGATATTGTCGTATATGATCCATTTTCCGTCGCCAGTTACCATCCGCTTCAAAAATGGATCGAGTTCATACGTCAAATCATGCGGCACCCAAACATCCAGCTTTTTTTTGTACCCAGCCATCTGCAGATGGTTTAAAACGGTTTGGTGACTAACTCCTATCTCCTCGGCGATGTCACGAGATGTCACATGCTGGTCTAGCTCGATGTTTTCCATGAATTGATTGGTATTCGTCGTCACAGGTCTTCCGTCGGCTGGCTTATCCATGGTGTCGTTTTCAACGGCTCTGAATCGTCGAAACCACTCCTCCGCGTTTCGAAGTGATAGAGTACAATCCCCTAAAACACCATTAATCTCACGGAATGTTTATCTAGCGGATTTACATTTTACGAAGGAAAACTTTAAAACAGCGCGAATTTCGGCGTTGTCAAGACCTTTCAATCGATATATAGCATTGCCCGATAACGATATGTAGCGCTTTGCACAAAGCCGCCAATTTCAAAAACCAAAAAAAGCGGAAGGAAGATATTTGACAACCTGATATTTGTATGATGCATTCACGTAGGCGTCCCATTTATAAGCAGAAACCACAATATATGAGTAACCTACTGAGAGGGTTAAGATACGATGTTGTGATAAAATTGAAAGTCGAAGATGAGCAAAATTTAGCTTTCTAACCTATTTGTTCTTAACATTCCAGTAATAATGCACTTTATTTACATATACCAAATTTATAAGCAAATCTTAATTTAAAATCGATCGGAACGAAATCGTCTGTTGGTACATAATGGGTAAGCAGAAACACAAACATTAAAACGCTCCCCTGAACAGTGTAGATTTTTATATCCGTAACACGATTTCGCTAAATCTACTGGTGCAATAAATTACCTGGTAACGCTGTCGTCTTTTTTAATACCCTTGCAGAAGGTATTTTTATATCTAACCATACATACTATTTACGCAAACTAGTCGTTTAGATTGAAGGTTTTAAGTCGGCAAATTTTCTAATCCAATTTAAAAGGCCAATTTTTATACCCGTTACTCGTAGAGTAAAAGGGTATATTGTATTCGTGCAAAAGTATGTAACAGCTAGAAGGAAGCGTTTCCGACCCTATAAAGTATATATATTCTTTATCAGGGTCACTAGCCGAGTCGATATAGCCATGTCCGTCTGTCCGTCTGTCTGTCCGTCTGTCTGTCCGTCTGTCTGTCCGTCTGTCTGTCCGTCTGTCTGTCCGTCTGTCTGTCCGTCTGTCTGTCCGTCTGTCTGTCCGTCTGTCTGTCCGTCTGTCTGTCCGTCTGTCTGTCCGTCTGTCTGTCCGTCTGTCTGTCCGTCCGTATGAACGCTGAGATCTCGGAAACTATAAAAGCTAGAAGATTGGCATTTTGCATGCAGATTCTAGGAGTTCCTACGCAGCGCAAGTTTGTTTCAAAAAGGTGCCACGCCCCCTTTAACGCCCACAATCGCTTATATTCGATTTTAAAAATTTAAATATTTCGGAAAAGTAAAAATGCAGTTTTATTGTGTTTATCAATACCTATCGAAATGTAGAAGAAATTTTTCAAATCGGACCATTCGTTAAAAAGTTATGCGTGATCTAAGTTTCTATCTCCATCTCCCTCGCACTCCCTTTACCTGAGTAACGGGTATCTGATAGTCGGGGCACCCGACTATAGCGTTCTCTCTTGTTTGCATTCATTTCCTTATAATAGAAATTAATTTCGTAGCTCCATGTCCATCAGTCCGTCCGTCTGTCCGTCCGTTTCTACGCAAACTAGTCCCTCAGTTTTAAAGCTATATGCTTAAAACTTTCCCAAGCCAGATTGGGAGACTAGATTATAGAGGAACAATTTTTTTTAGGATCTTTGGGATTTTATACGGAATTACGGTTTTAATAAAATGAATATCGGAAAAATAGCTCCCATAAGAAAATTAAAAATATAATAATTAAAAAATAAATTTAATTTGCTGTTTTTTTATTCATCAAAATATTCCTTTGAGATATAGTGATTATTTACTATATCAGAATGACCATTTTAGTTTTGTCAAAATCGGACAACAATATCATATAGCTGCCATAGAAACGATGCCAAATTCGACAAAGCTTCATTGTTTTTAGTAATATATGCATGGAAATGGAAATTTAGTCGATTTGTAATAACTGCAACGTTACATAAACTTCGGCTTGCCGAAGTTTGCTTCATTTCTTGTTAATAATAGGTTAGGGACGCTTGCATACTATTTTTGAGAAAAGCTTAGCTAAACGGATGATATACATATCCATATTTCTGACACGATTTCGCCACTTATTGAAAAATAACAAGAAAGGAAAGTTAACTTCGGGCGGAGCCGAAGTTGATATACCCTTGCAGAATATTCTGTAAATTATATTCTCCAAAATTATTTATATTATGCATTCTGAATACTCATAAAAAATCCCAACTTCCTAACTTTAAAAACACCGAAGTTATGGCATTCTCAATCGTTCAGTTATATGGCAGTATAGGATATATTCGGCCGATCCTTATGAAATTTGGTAGGTCGGATTGATTGGGCAAAAATAAAACCCATAGAAAATCCCAACCTTCTAACTTTAACAAATACCAAAGTTATGGCATTTCCGATCAATCAGTTATATGGCAGCTATAGGATATAGTCGGCCGATCCCGGCCGTTCCGACTTATATACTGCGTGCAAAGGAAAGAAGGGTGTGTGCAAAGTTTCAATTCGATATCTTTAAAACTGAGAGACTAGTTCGCGTAGAAACAGACAGACGGTCAGACGGACATGGCTATATCAACTCAGGAGGTGATCCTGATCAAGAATATATATACTTTATAGGGTCGGAGATGTCTCCTTCACTGCGTTGCACACTTTTTACCAAAATTATAATACCCTCTGCAAGGGTATAAAAATTAATTAAGAAGTGTAATTAAGATTTGAGCATTATTACTTGGCGATTTGAAATGACAATGTCCGTTTGTTTCTATACGAGCTTAGTTTAAATGCAAGACTTAAAATGTGTGCATATGTCCTAGCTGGCATCTTAGCAGGATTAATTTGTATGGTTTAAAAAAATTAACTAATTCTCGTTATTTTAGTTTAATGTTTTTATTTTATTTTTCGTCAGCTTGTGCTGTTGGAACTGCCGTTTTGGCTCAACCCAAAATTGTAGAAATGCGCCATACGCTGCGAGGATACTTATTTTTCAATTGGTTAGCAGCGAAGTATCGTTTATTTTATAGTCGAGGCAATGAGTTTCTCAGTTTTTTCATGTATTTTGTTGTTTTAAAAAGTACCATTCTTAATTGTGGTTACATATTTTAATAATTTGGTTGGTTAACAATTTTGGTTGCCGTGGCTCAATAATTAGAGTGTCAGACTAGTTCAAGTGGGAAGATTTTTCTTATTATATTTTTAATATTCATTGAATGGTGATCTTAAATCTATTAATATTCAAAAAATCATTCAATTATATTGTTTAATTTACATTTGTTTTTTTATCTGTAGCTTAACAAACTTATTTTTTTTGAGAAATCGCTATTTTTTAGAACATAATAAAGTTTAAAAAAAGTACCGAAAAAAATTCGGAAATATTTGCACAGCCTGTACATAAGCCTTTGCGAATATTTAAATAAATAAAAAGAATATAAATAAAATATTTTACTTACTGGTTCATTTGATGGAATATTCTTGGGCAGTGAACGGTCATTACGAGAATCCCTTTTATGTTTGTAATCCTCTTGAACTTTGCTCTCCCCGTTCGTATTAACTTTTTCTTTCATATGTTCAAGCCTAAAAACAAATATAACGTCGATTATGTTATTATTTTAAAAATATTAATAACTGCTATTAGTTATGACACTACATTGACGTTTCTATGTCGAATTTTTCTCAGACCATAGTGTTTAACGTTAGTGCAATTGGAGATGCAAGCAAAATTAACTCAAAGACAAAAAAAATCTTTTAATTGTGGAGTTTTAAAATTTTTCCCGACTTTCACGAATGAAAAGTTTTATACGGATTAGGCGCAGCTTTAACTGCTGCGGACGTAATCGTGCTCGTAAAAAAGAGAGAGATATTTTCATATTGATCTGAATTCAGGGGCTGGCATACAGGCATAATAATTCGCCCATTATCTCTTCTTTTGGATACTTTATGATCTGCAAGAGCCAAACGCAGTTGTAGCGAAAAGTGTTTGGTATTTAATCATATAAACAAAACAATTAATAAAAATTACTCCTTTCCTAAAAAAAAAATAAATGGAAAAGGTGTACATTCCTTTTATTTAATATAATTACAAAAAAAAAATTGTATCCTCATATAGTCGTATAGTTGTTGGGTAGTTGTCAACTTCGAAAGGGGTTTAAAAATAGAGGCACGCTCCAATAGGGCGAGTTAGAAATATAAGAAAATTAGTAAATAAATTGGACTTATTCGCATTCCTTCAAGACTCGAAGGAGTTATGGAGCGTGCATAAAACTTTAAACGCGATTTCTGGAAAACTACATTTTTCGATCTGGCGACTGTCATATCTCAGTCAATTTTTAACGAATCTTAATGTTGTTATACCCTTGCAGAGGGTATTATAATTTTAGCCTATTATGTTTGTCCGTCCGTCTGTCCGTCTGTCCGTCCGTCCGTCTGTCCGTCCGTCCGTCCGTCCAACCGTCCGTTTCAACGCAACGTTTCAGTTTTAAGCTATCTGCTTAAAACTTTCCCAAAAGTTGTCTTTCTATTGCAGGTAGTATATAAGTCGGAACAAGGATCTGGCGACTTATAGGAACAATCGGAAAAAATAAATTTTAACGAGGACGGAAGCTAACTTCGCCAAGCCGAAGTTTTAATACCCTTGCAGACTTTGCCGAACTTGCTAAAAGTAGCGAAAGGAATAAGGTATACATAAGTAAACTAGATTTGCATCGTTTCAAGTCAATTGCTTTTATACTGCAAAAATGTCATATACAAATAGAAAAAAAGGGATACTTTCGCAGCCTTTAACCATTTTTCCTATCTCCTTTAAGAAATAGACTTCCGAGCCGGCAAGCGATTTTACCCTAATCAAGATATGCGTAAATAAATAAGAATTGGAAAACTTTATGATAGAAGCTTACACACTGCGCGAAATATTCTGACAATCATCAAATTTGGACCGATTTCACACTATTGTTCCTATGGGAGCTATAGGATATAGACGTCCGATCGGTACACGCTTTCACCTTGATCAATGTATGCATACAAAAATACGATTTGGAAAGATTCATGTCAATAGCTTGTATACTGCGCGAAATATCCTAAAAATCATTAAATTTTAACCGATTTTACCCTTTTGTTCCTATGGGAGCTATAGGATATAGGCGTCCGATCGCCACGCGCTTTTACCCTGATCAAGGTATGCATACAAAAATACGATTTGGAAAGATTCATGTCAATAGCTTGTATACTGCGCGAAATATCCTAAAAATCATTAAATTTTAACCGATTTTACCCTTTTGTTCCAATGGGAGCTATAGGATATAGACGTCCGATCGTCATGCGCTTTTACCCTGATCAAGGTACGCATAAAAAAATAAGATTTGGAAAGATTTATGTCAATAGCTTTTACACTGCGCGAAATATCTTCCATTCTTGCAAGTTATATCCGATAGTTCCTATGGGAGCTATAGGATATAGACATCCGATCGGGGCGGTTTTCAAACTTGATCTGCGTACACTTGTTTTAGGACGACTGTGAAAGTTTCAGATCGCTAGCTTTTAAACTGAGCTCGCAAACGGTATTGAAACAGACGGACAGACGGACGGACGGACAGACGGACATGGCTATATCGACTCCCCTATTGATCCTGATAAAGAATATATATACTTTATAGGGTCGGAATCGTCTCCTTCACTGCGTTACAAACTTCTGACCAAAATTATAATACCCTCTGCAAGGGTATAAAAAAATAATAACTTTGTTGTTTTTAATTGTTTTGATGTTCTTTGGGATTTGGTAATATTTAAATATTATGGAATTAATGGGTCAATTAAATTAAAATCGGACAACAATATCATAGATTGGATTTTTTATCGACAACAAAGTGAATAAAATTTCGGTAAAAACGACACTAAATTTTTTAAACGCAGCCATTTTGTTATTTTTTAATTCAATTTCGATAAAAGTAGTCCATTCTATAATTACACACCTTCTAAACCTCCAGCGTGGTTCCTGTATCGCCCATTGGCCTACGTCGCCCTGTGTCAAGCTTATAGAAATGCTTCAAAATTTTTAAAATTTTTACAAAATTATTTATAATATATTATAAATATACCTGAAGTTTGAAGTGACTGTGTCTTTCTTTGTTAAAAAAAAAATTTCTGAAAATTGCCTATTCTTTGACACAACTAATCAGAATGGACCCTTTAATTTGTATAAAACTTCATTCAAATAATATAACAATAATTAAAACCAAATTTGAAAGTTTTTAACAGTTTTTAGTTTTTTAAATACTCAAAAAAATATATCAAAATAATTTGAAAACGGTTTCCCACATTCAAACTGAAATATATTATATTTCACCGTAGACTGTCTTTTGTTCCAAAAATTGTTTTATAAAAACAAACAAATCAAAATAAATAATGAAAATATATATATATTTTCAGATGCTCTGGAGATTAATAAGGATTTTTAGGAAGACGTTTCAAAACATAAAAAACAAGAGAGAACGCTATAGTCGGGTGCCCCGACTATCAGATACCCGTTACTCAGGTAAAGGGAGTGCAAGGGAGATGGAGATAGAAACTTTGATCACGCATAACTTTTTAACGAATGGTCCGATTTGAAAAATTTCTTCTACATTTCGATAGGTATTGATAAACACAATAAAACTGCATTTTTACTTTTCCGAAATATTAAAATTTTTAAAATCGTATATAAGCGATTGTGGGCGTTAAAGGGGGCGTGGCACCATTTTGAAATAAACTTGCGCTGCGTAGGAACTCCTAAAATCTACATGCAAAATGCCAATCTTCTAGCTTTTATAGTTTCCGAGATCTCAGCGTTCATACGGACAGACGGACAGACAGACAGACAGACGGACAGACAGACTGACAGACGGACATGGCTAGATCGACTCGGCTAGTGATCCTGATCAAGAATATATATACTTTATAGGGTCGGAAACGCTTCCTTGTAGCTGTTACATACTTTTGCACGAATACAATATACCCTTTTACTCTACGAGTAACGGGTATAATAATAATGCAGTTGAAAATTGTAATGTTACTTTATATATGATATAAAAAACAAGAAAGGAAAGCTAACTTCGGGCGGAGCCGAAGTTGATATACCCTTGCAGAATATTATGTACATTATATTCTCCAAAATTATTCATATGATGCATTCTTAATACTCATAAAAAGTCCCAACTTCCTAACTTTAAAAACAAAAGTTATGGCATTTCCAATCGTTCAGTTATATGGCAGCTATAGGATACAGTCGGCCGATCCTTTTGAAATTTAATAGGTCGGATTGATTGGCCAAAAATAAAACCCATAGAAAATCCCAACTTCCTAACTTAAAAAACACAAAAGTTATGGCATTTCCGATAAATCAGTTATATGGCAGCTATAGGATATAGTCGGCCGATCCTTATGAAATTTGATTGATTGACTAACCAAATATAAAACCCATAGAAAATCCCAGCTTCCTAACTTTACAAACACCAAAGTTATGGCATTTCCGATAAATCAGTTATATGGCAGCTTTAGGATATAGTCGGCCGATCCTTATGAAATTTGGTAGGTCGGATTGACTAACCAAATATAAAACCCATAGAAAATCCCAGCTTCCTAACTTTACAAACATCAAAGTTATGGCATTTCCGATCAATCAGTTATATGGCAGCTATAGGATATAGTCGGTCGATCCCGGCCGTTCCGACATATATACTGCGTGCAAAGGAAAGAAGGGTGTGTGCAAAGTTTCAGTTCGATATCTTTAAAACTGAGACTAGTTTGCGTAGAAACAGACAGACGGACAGACGGACATGGCTATATCAACTCAGGAGGTGATCCTGATCAAGAATATATATACTTTATAGGGTCGGAGATGTCTCCTTCACTGCGTTGCACACTTTTGAACAAAATTATAATACCCTCTGCAAGGGTATAAAAAGAAATACTTATTAAAATTTTTTTAACTATACAACTATCCAAGACATAAAACTAAAGTGTCATGGGTTGTGGCATAGCTAAGGAGACTATGCACGCATCGCTTGAGATGAAAAAAAGTCTGTCTATGTCAGTTTCGAAATTGGACGCCAGACATTGTATAATTCATAACAAGTTTTAATAGCATAACGACAGCGAATTTGAAGTTAGATCATTTCGGAGAGCGCGTTTTATAATTTCAGTCAAAAGTTTGCAACGCAGTGAAGGAGACATTTCCGACCCTATAAACTATTTATATTTTTGATCAGCATCACCAGGAGAGTCGACTACATGACTAGTACTTGGGCTTGCCGAAGTTTGCTTCCTGATATACCTCCTGAATACATCGTAGGGGACAATAAAAAGCCTAAGCCACCGCCGATTTAAATTCGAGAGAAAAGTTCTAATGCTCTCGTAAACTCAATACTGAATCTAATCGGACCAGACAATTTCCATATAATTCCATTAACAAAGGGAAATATTCACGAAACAAAACTACAAAATTTTGTCGAAATATTTAAACGACAATAATAAAAACTTCTACACGTACCAATTAAAAAGCAGTAAAGGCCAGCAAGTAGTACTTAAAGGTATTGAACCGGAAGTAACACCAGCTGAAGTTACAGGCGCACTGAAGGAGAAAGGTTTTAATGTAAACAAGAAAGGAAAGCTAACTTTGGACGTAGCCGAAGTTGATATACCCTTGCAGAATATTCTGTAAATTATATTCTTCAAAATTATTCATTTGATGTATTCTTAATACTCATAAAAAGTCCCAACTTCCTAACTTTAAAAACACCAAAGTTATGGCATTTCCAATCGTTCAGTTATATGGCAGCTATAGGATATAGTCAGCCGATTCTTATGAAATTTGGTAGGTCGGATAGATATTTTCATATTGATCTGAATTCAGGGGCTGGCATACAGGCATAATAATTCGCCCATTATCTCTTCTTTTGGATACTTTATGATCTGCAAGAGCCAAACGCAGTTGTAGCGAAAAGTGTTTGGTATTTAATCATATAAACAAAACAATTAATAAAAATTACTCGTTTCCTAAAAAAAAAATAAATGGAAAAGGTGTACATTCCTTTTATTTAATATAATTACAAAAAAAAAATTGTATCCTCATATAGTCGTATAGTTGTTGGGTAGTTGTCAACTTCGAAAGGGGTTTAAAAATAGAGGCACGCTCCAATAGGGCGAGTTAGAAATATAAGAAAATTAGTAAATAAATTGGACTTATTCGCATTCCTTCAAGACTCGAAGGAGTTATGGAGCGTGCATAAAACTTTAAACGCGATTTCTGGAAAACTACATTTTTCGATCTGGCGACTGTCATATCTCAGTCAATTTTTAACGAATCTTAATGTTGTTATACCCTTGCAGAGGGTATTATAATTTTAGCCTATTATGTTTGTCCGTCCGTCTGTCCGTCCGTCGGAACAAGGATCTGGCGACTTATAGGAACAATCGGAAAAAATAAATTTTAACGAGGACGGAAGCTAACTTCGCCAAGCCGAAGTTTTAATACCCTTGCAGACTTTGCCGAACTTGCTAAAAGTAGCGAAAGGAATAAGGTATACATAAGTAAACTAGATTTGCATCGTTTCAAGTCAATTGCTTTTATACTGCAAAAATGTCATATACAAATAGAAAACAAGAGAGAACGCTATAGTCGGGTGCCCCGACTATCAGATACCCGTTACTCAGGTAAAGGGAGTGCGAGGGAGATGGAGATAGAAACTTTGATCACGCATAACTTTTTAACGAATGGTCCGATTTGAAAAATTTCTTCTACATTTCGATAGGTATTGATAAACACAATAAAACTGCATTTTTACTTTTCCGAAATATTTAAATTTTTAAAATCGTATATAAGCGATACTGATCAAGAATATATATACTTTATAGGGTCGGAAACGCTTCCTTCTAGCTGTTACATACTTTTGCACGAATACAATATACCCTTTTACTCTACGAGTAACGGGTATAAAAAGGGATACTTTCGCAGCCTTTAACCATTTTTCCTATCTCCTTTAAGAAATAGACTTCCGAGCCGGCAAGCGATTTTACCCTAATCAAGATATGCGTAAATAAATAAGAATTGGAAAACTTTATGATAGAATCTTACACACTGCGCGAAATATTCAGACAATCATCAAATTTGGACCGATTTCACACTATTGTTCCTATGGGAGCTATAGGATATAGACGTCCGATCGGTACACGCTTTCACCTTGATCAATGTATGCATACAAAAATACGATTTGGAAAGATTCATGTCAATAGCTTGTATACTGCGCGAAATATCCTAAAAATCATTAAATTTTAACCGATTTTACCCTTTTGTTCCTATGGGAGCTATAGGATATAGGCGTCCGATCGCCACGCGCTTTTACCCTGATCAAGGTATGCATACAAAAATACGATTTGGAAAGATTCATGTCAATAGCTTGTATACTGCGCGAAATATCCTAAAAATCATTAAATTTTAACCGATTTTACCCTTTTGTTCCAATGGGAGCTATAGGATATAGACGTCCGATCGTCACGCGCTTTTACCCTGATCAAGGTACGCATAAATAAATAAGATTTGGAAAGATTTATGTCAATAGCTTTTACACTGCGCGAAATATCTTCCATTCTTGCAAGTTATATCCGATTGTTCCTATGGGAGCTATAGGATATAGACATCCGATCGGGGCGGTTTTCAAACTTGATCTGCGTACACTTGTTTTAGGACGACTGTGAAAGTTTCAGATCGCTAGCTTTTAAACTGAGCTCGCACACGGTATTGAAACAGACGGACAGACGGACGGACGGACAGACGGACATGGCTATATCGACTCCCCTATTGATCCTGATAAAGAATATATATACTTTATAGGGTCGGAATCGTCTCCTTCACTGCGTTACAAACTTCTGACCAAAATTATAATACCCTCTGCAAGGGTATAAAAAAATAATAACTTTGTTGTTTTTAATTGTTTTGATGTTCTTTGGGATTTGGTAATATTTAAATATTATGGAATTAATGGGTCAATTAAATTAAAATCGGACAACAATATCATAGATTGGATTTTTTATCGACAACAAAGTGAATAAAATTTCGGTAAAAACGACACTAAATTTTTTAAACGCAGCCATTTTGTTATTTTTTAATTCAATTTCGATAAAAGTAGTCCATTCTATAATTACACACCTACTAAACCTCCAGCGTGGTTCCTGTATCGCCCATTGGCCTACGTCGCCCTGTGTCAAGCTTATAGAAATGCTTCAAAATTTTTAAAATTTTTACAAAATTATTTATAATATATTATAAATATACCTGAAGTTTGAAGTGACTGTGTCTTTCTTTGTTAAAAAAAAAATTTCTGAAAATTGCCTATTTTTTGACACAACTAATCAGAATGGACCCTTTAATTTGTATAAAACTTCATTCAAATAATATAACAATAATTAAAACCAAATTTGAAAGTTTTTAACAGTTTTTAGTTTTTTAAATACTCAAAAAAATATATCAAAATAATTTAAAACGGTTTCCCACATTCAAACTGAAATATATTATATTTCACCGTAGACTGTCTTTTGTTCCAAAAATTGTTTTATAAAAACAAACAAATCAAAATAAATAATGAAAATATATATATATTTTCAGATGCTCTGGAGATTAATAAGGATTTTTAGGAAGACGTTTCAAAACATAAAAAACAAGAGAACGCTATAGTCGGGTGCCCCGACTATCAGATACCCGTTACTCAGGTAAAGGGAGTGCGAGGGAGATGGAGATAGAAACTTTGATCACGCATAACTTTTTAACGAATGGTCCGATTTGAAAAATTTCTTCTACATTTCGATAGGTATTGATAAACACAATAAAACTGCATTTTTACTTTTCCGAAATATTAAAATTTTTAAAATCGTATATAAGCGATTGTGGGCGTTAAAGGGGGCGTGGCACCATTTTGAAATAAACTTGCGCTGCGTAGGAACTCCTAAAATCTACATGCAAAATGCCAATCTTCTAGCTTTTAAAGTTTCCGAGATCTCAGCGTTCATACGGACAGACGGACAGACAGACAGACAGACGGACAGACAGACAGACAGACGGACAGACAGACAGACAGACGGACAGACGGACATGGCTAGATCGACTCGGCTAGTGATCCTGATCAAGAATATATATACTTTATAGGGTCGGAAACGCTTCCTTCTACCTGTTACATACTTTTGCACGAATACAATATACCCTTTTACTCTACGAGTAACGGGTATAAACACCAAAGTTATGGCTTTTCCGACCGTTCAGTTATATGGCAGTGATATAGTCGGCCGATCATTATGAAATTTGGTAGCTCGGATTGATTGGCCAAAAATAAAACCAATGGAAAATCCCAACATGCTAACTTCACAAACACCAAAGTTATGGCATTTCCGATCGTTCAGTTATACGGCGGCAATAGGATATAGTAGGCCGATCCTTATGAATATATATATATATTATAGGTCGGATTTATTGGCCAAATATAAAACCCATAGAAAATCCCAACTTCCTAACTTTACAAACACCAAAAGTTATGGCATTTCCGATCAATCAGTTGAATGGCAGCTTTAAGATATAGTCGGCCGATCCCGGCCTTTCCGACTTATATACTGCGTGCAAAGGAAAGAAGGGTGTGTGCAAAGTTTCAATTAGATATCTTTAAAACTGAGAGACTAGTTTGCGTAGAAACAGACAGACGGACAGACGGACATGGCTATATCAACTCAGGAGGTGATCCTGATCAAGAATATATATAATTTATAGGGTCGGAGATGTCTCCTTCATTGCGTTGCACACTTTTGACCAAAATTATAATACCCTCTGCAAGGGTATAAAAACGTTAACTTCAATAGGTTTGTCGTCGTTGACCTTCGCCTTATAAATCCAACTTGACATGGTGTGTAATAACGTTTTCGGAAAGCTTTGGGATGGCGTACAACTTGGTTATACCTCTGTAATTGCTTGTATTTTATTTAGTTCCTTTTTTCCTGGAATTCCGTCGGGACTTCTTGGAGATCCAAGATGAAGGATCATTTGCTTATACTCGGACAAAAATTAAGTTTGACTTAGGCGTGTCATAGGAATTATAATAATTTGGACGGGATGAAGCTGAATGTGTTGTCTCGAAAAACTCTGCAGTGTTTCGGAGCTAAGAATAACCGACTTTAAGCAGGTTTCTGTACACATAATAACAATGAAAAAGAAAAGTATCCGAGCAAAATTTATTTTGCTTTATAATTAAGCCTCTTGAATCAATTCGACACTATATTAAAGATTGAAAATATATAATTTAAATACCAGTCTTTTCCAGTTGGAAACGTTTCGAATGAAACGCAGGACTCCATAATATAAACATTAAAAAAAAAATAATGGATGCTACAGTCAAAACATCAAATCTTATGTAAATTAAAACAAGAAAGGAAAGCTAACTTCGGGCGGAGCCGAAGTTGAAATACCCTTGCAGAATATTCTGTAAATTATATTCTTCAAAATTATTCATATGATGCATTCTTAATACTCATAAAAAATCCCAACTTCCTAACATTAAAAACACCAAAGTAATGGCATTTCCATTCGTGCAGTTATATGGCAGCTATAGGATATAGTCGGCCGATCCTTATGAAACTTAGAAGGTCGGATTGATTGGGCAAAAATAAAACCCATAGAAATTTCCAACTTCCAAACTTTACAAACACCAAAGTTATGGCACTTCCGATCAATCAGTTATATGGCAGCTATATGATATAGTCGGCCGATTCGGCTCGTTCCGACTTATATACTACCTGCAATAGAAAGACAACTTTTGGGAAAGTTTCAAGCAGATATCTTTAAAACTGAGGGACTAGTTTGCGTAGAAACAGACGGACGGACGGCAGACGGACATGGCTAGATCGACTCTCCTGGTGATGCTGATCAAGAATATATATACTTTATAGGGTCGGAAATGTCTCCTTCACTGCGTTGCAAACTTTTGACTGAAATTATAATACCCTCTGCAAGGATATAAAAACGTTTTGTCCTACGCCGCAAAGGAAACACATGGGTTAGTAATGTAACAGGCCGAATGAGAATATTAAAAAGAAAATGTGTCATCATAAATTTTATTAGAATTTTTCCAAATTGAAAATTTATATGTACCTGTCGAATCGCTCACGGGGCTGATTTAATTTATAATTCCCTTCTTCATGGTGCTTTTCATCTGAAATAAAAATATATTTATACTGTTATTATATGTATGTAATTGCAATTTACTAGCAATTAAACCGTAGATCTGCGATGTGATTATTTAAGAAAAAGTTTCAAAATTACGCATAAACAAGAAAGGAAGCCAAGTCGAAGTTTATATACGATTAACGATTATATTTCGATTTCTATGCCTATATTACTAAAATTAATTAAGCTAGGTCGATTTCGCGCTGCATTTTGCCATCGTTTTCATGGCAGCTATATGATATTGTTGTCCAATTTTGACAAAACTAAAAGGTTAATTCTCATATAGTAAATTATTACTATGTCTCAAAGGAATATTTTGATAAGAATAAATTTTTTGTTGTTTTTATGTTTTTCTATGGGAGCTATATGAAATAGATATCCGACTTCAATTTAATTCTATAGTAGTTAAATAAAACCAAATCCCAAAGAACAAAAAAAAATTAACAACTACAAAGTTCACTGCGTTGCAAACTTTTGACTGAAATTATAATACCCTCTGCTAGGGTATAACAAGAAAGGAAAGCTAACTTCGGGCGGAGCCGAAGTTGATATACCCTTGCAGAATACTCTTTAAATTATATTCTCCAAAATTATTCATATGATGCATTCTTAATACTCATAAAAAATCCCAACTTCCTAACTTTAAAAACACCAAAGTTATGGCATTTCCAATCGTTCAGTTATATGGCAGCTATAGGATATAGTCGGCCGATCCTTATAAAATTTGGTAGGTCGGATTAATTGGCCAAAAATAAAACCCATAGGAAATCCCAACTTTCTAACTTTACAAACACCAAAGTAATGGCATTTCCGATCAATCAGTTATATGGCAGCTATAGGATATAGTCGGCCGATCCTTATGAAATTTGGTAGGTCGGATTGATTGGCCAAATATAAAACCCATAGAAAATCCCAACTTTCTAACTTTACAAACACCAAAGTAATGGCATTTTCGATCAATCAGTTATATGGCAGCTATAGGATATAGTCGGCCGATCCCGGCCGTTCCGACTTATATACTGCGTGCAAAGGAAAGAAGGGTGTGTGCAAAGTTTCAACTCGATAGCTTTAAAACTGAGAGACTAGTTTGCGTAGAAACAGACAGACGGACAGACAGACGGACAGACGGACATGGCTATATCAACTCAGGAGGTGATCCTGATCAAGAATATATATACTTTATAGGGTCGGAGATGTCTCCTTCACTGCGTTGCACACTTTTGACCAAAATTATAATACCCTCTGCAAGGGTATAAAAAGAGACCTGATCATTTGTTGATCGTAGGAAAAACAAGTAACGATTTCGGTAAGACAAAGTTTATATACCCCTGCGATTTTAATGCGTATTTGGTCGGTTTTCCGATAAATTTTACGATCCCATTGCAGCTTTATGAAAAGTCCAGTTTTTATAAAATTGAAGCCGTAAATCTGAGATCCTTCAAACTTATCTTCGTATATCATAACAAACATATAAAAAACAAAGAAGTTTTTAATTTTGTTTTCGTTTATTTTCCTGATGATTTTAATGTGAGCTTATGATATAGTCGAAAGATCCGAAAAGAAGGTTTTTAAAAAAGTTTTAATTAGACTAGTTTGGGTTGAAAAATATCTCTCCTGGTTGTGCTGATCGTGAAATGTCTCCTTCACTGCGCTCTTCTAACATATACTTATAACATATACTATAATACCGCCTGCAATGGAATGATTAAGGTTAAGAATCGCGATAACCAAATAATTTGCTGTATTACCGATTTAGCGTCGCTTGTGAACAGTTGTGTTTACCTTTGTGCTCTGAGTTTTTGTATTTTTTCAGTGATTTTGTGCGAGTGTTTTGTGTTTATTTATTTACAAAGCTTAACTTAATATCTGTGTTAGAAATTTTAAATAGATCTCCCAGTAAACGGGTATGTGTTTATAATTATTTTAACATTTCTATTAGATTTGTTTAATCTCGTAGCTTTGTTAGTGTAATTTACGCTCTCTATACTTGCTAGAACTCTTTTACTCCCTCTCAATTTATAACCGCTCTATTTTATAACTGTAATTTACTCTCTATGAACTTCTGGTAGACTTCTTCGTTTATTTCTCTAACTCTCTCTCTCTCTCTCTCTCTCTTGCATGCTTTACATTGCATTTGTTTATTGATTAAAGTTGTTGTGTTGCACAAGCCACGCTCAGTCGATATAATGCCCTCTTCCCATAGAGTCCATCCGTCTGAAACGGTTGGGATTTTTGACAAATGTGAAACTCCGATTCCCACAGAGCACATCCACCATCCGATAACAGCTGATCTGAACAGCTGTGGCTCATCATTTTAGCCCGTTGCATTTTGCACAACATTTAAAATGAGCAAAACAGCGTTATAAATGATACTTGGTAACAGACTGCAAGTGATCTACGCGAACAACCAAATCCAACTAATATGTCTGCAGATTTTTGCCAGCCTGCAGACAAAATATGAACAGCTATTGCCCAATATTATATGTTATGATTATACATATATAAATGTTTGTTTTTTGTTTTATTATAATTTCATATTTTATTTCATTTTAAATGCTCCATGTTGTAAGTACGGTATGCGCCTAGGAAAGAGTGGAGCAACACCTAATGCTGCCATACGGATGGAGCACTAATTAATTAAAAGTATAAACATCATTTTTTGAATTGGCGCCTTCCTGTTTAAAAAATACCCGCCATTATTTTTTTAAATTTTCGTAGTGAATGTTCAAATTTCCACTGTCAAGAAGAAGAACTCAGAGTTGCACCAAAAAAACATCGCCTAACTATCGCATAAAAAAGTCCGTCAAATTTGGATGGGGAACTAACTGGGAATTTTCGGAACGGCAAAACCTTATGGAACATCCGTTCAACGGATGGTGGATGGAGCTCTGTGGGACGAGGGCATAAGATTTATTCTCTCGTGCTCTCTTTATTCGATTTAATTCGTGATCTCGCGCTCTTACTTTTTTCGTGTTTTGTCCCCTTGTGGTTTTTGGATTCGATCCCAGTGCCAAATTTACTTTGAGGTATTTTTCATATTCTTATTTATTTATTTGCTTTAAACTTACAATGGCTCTTGTCTGTTCTAAGAAAAATTGTACTCTTGCGTCTTCAACTAAAGACCCTTTTATTTTTAGCTGGCTCTGCGATTCGATGGTGCACGTTAAATGTGCAGGATTTACTGGCAGAGTCAAAGATTTCATTGATCTTAATTCTGGTCTCATGTGGTCATGTGGGTCCTGCAAGGAAATGGTAGTTGAGATGAGCGGCTTTATGAGGCAGACTCGAGACAGCCTATTGAATATCTCAGGAGCTTTTAAACAACTCAATGAGGGGTTCAATTCCGTCTGTGCCCAGTTTAATAATAAAAAATTATTAACCGAGTCGCCTAAACGTAAAAAAGCCAGTTTAACGGCCGTTAATATGATTGTGGAATCCACCCCAAATCCGAACTTGGTAGCAGCAGTTTCTGTTGACACAGGGGTAAATGAACCAACTGTGCCTATGGATACAGCTAGTTCGGGTGGAACCTCTGTCTCCAGAATAAAATCTACAGTACTGGCTAAGTCAAAGAATTCGTTGCCGATCGTACCTATAGGTACAGTAGGCACCGTTCCTGGTTCTCAGCCCAGTGTTGTTCAGACTGCTGCTGGGGGGCGTAAGAAACTTTCAGTTGTTCCACAAAGGAAGCAATTATTTGTTTCTAGATTCACCCCAGATACCACATCTGAGAATGTTTTGGAATTTATACGTGAAAAATTCCCATCCGAGGATATTGCAGTTGAACAATTTCGATTTTCTTACGCTCGTAGGATATCGTCTTTTAAAATATTTACTTCGCCTAATGTGTATAATGTGTTACTTTCTGAAAGTTTTTGGCTTAATGATGATTTAGTAATTAAAGAATTTGTTCCAAATAAACTGAGAACAAATAACAGACCTTCCACTGTGCCAAAAAACTAAAAAGTTTATTCTTGGCGTATCAAAATTTTAGGGGACTAAATATGAAGCTACACAAGCTTTATGCCGACTCCTCTGCATTCACCGAAGATATTTTGGCTTTTACGGAAACTTGGCTAAAACCAGAGATATCTGACTCTGAAGTTCTGTCAAATAACTTTAATACTTATAGGACTGATCGCCCCTCACGTAGGGTGGGCGGTGTACTGATTGCTGTTACCTCTAGCCTAACATCCGAAAGAATTCTCACTCATATCCCAAATGAAATTGAATTTGTAAGTGTGAAAGTTTCCTTGCAATCTTTATCTATTTTTGTTACATGTTCCTATATTCCACCTGGCTCTGATCTAGTAATTTATGAGCACCATCTTTCCGCAATAAAATCCGTACTATCCCTTCTTTCTAACAGAGACCTTTTGATTGTTTTGGGTGACTTTAATCTACCTGATATTTCTTGGTCTCCTCCCACTGACTCACTTGTCGTTATACCTGATAGTTCCTGATAGGTTTCCTTTAAACCTAAACAGGCCTCCTTGGTTTACCAATGCGCTTCAAAGACTTAAAAACCTTAAATCAAATACTTATAAAAAGTATAAAAAATCGGGTAAGCCATCAGATTTTTCCAAATATGTAGTGGCTCGATCGGATTTTAATGTTCTCAACAGTCATTGCTATTCTATGTATCTAAATCGATGTAAATTTGAATTTTCAAATGATCCGAAACAGTTTTTCAGCTTTGTTAATGCCAAGCGTAAGTCATCGGCATTGCCTTTATCGGTACGTCTAAACTCAACGGAGGCATCGACGGATTCTGACATTGCTGATTTATTTGCTGAGTTTTTCCAAACCACTTATAGTTCGACCCCTTTAATTACTGAAAACTCTCTCTTAATAGATTTAGAAACAACAACGCCGACTTATTCTCCCGGTCCAGATGGACTTCCTGGATGTGTGCTCAAGTTTTGTGCGTCAACCATTTGTAAACCGATTCTTAAACTTTTTAATTTGTCTATTTCGTCATCAGTTTTTCCTACTATCTGGAAGGACTCTTTTATTATTCCACTTCAAGTTACTTGAATGGTAGGACTCAGACGGTTATATTCAAGAATTCTGTTTCAAAATTGATCTACGTGACATCTGGAGTCCCTCAGGGAAGTCATCTGGGCCCTTTGCTGTTTACTTTGTTTATTAACGATCTTCCCTCTATCATAACACATTCTCGTGTACTAATGTATGCTGAACACGCATACATACAAAGCCCAATTCAAGCGCAGGCCAACCTTCTTCAAAATGCGCGTCTCTGCGACTGAACGACCGAACTCGAGCGCGAGCGTCAAAATAAGAATTAGAACGAGACCGAAAAAAACCCGAAGGCACACGAAGTGTCGCTGCTACCAGCACTGGGGCCTCCCGATTGAAAAATTTTGTGACCAATTTCGTTGTATGAAATGAGCAGTCTATATGTTGTATGGTTAGTGGTAATACTTATAACAACCTTTATCATCTAATTTGCATTTCCACTTCTATCCCGTTATTAAAAACTAATATTTTAACTCATTTACTTTTCTCTTAATTGTGCCTTTTATTTTCACTTGTGTCTTGTCTCTATTTAATTTATGTATTTTCCTCGCGAACTCTAATTTTTTGCCCAAATTGTTAATAGGGCCCGCGCGTAACAAGCACGTGCTTGGTGTCGTTGGGCCACTTGTTTGTACTGCTCGTAGTTCATCAACGTCCATCAGAATAAAAAAAAATTCATATTTTATACTTTAAGCATAAGTAAGAAACTTAAATTAAGTGAAGAATCATAAAGCATTACAACAAAAATATTATGATCCCGTTTTTCGTATCCCTGAAGCGATGGAAGCGACCACTTTCCCTTATTTGTTTGTTTTGGAATACATCCCCATCCTTTACTTTATAGCGACAAAATCTTAAATTCTAACTCAGATACTCGACCTTCCAACAATGTAAACAAAAAAGATAATTACAAATGTTTTATTTCAAAGTGTCAATCTCTATACCCCAAAACTCAATCCTTCCCCTTAAACTTACTGCTCCCTAGAGAAACGACGAACAAGCTATCCTTAAAAACACAAAAAACAAAAAATGGAAGCTGTTTAAGCAGCTAGCATAAGCCATTAGAGAATCCCAACTCCCATCAACAAATTTCCTGCGAAATAAAACCCAATTATGACCTATCTAGAATGTGGGCAAACATTAAACGTTTATGCGGACTCTTTCCCACTAAACAAATCCAAACTCCCATCACTGATCCATCAGTAATAGCAACCACCTTCGGTAACGTGTGGTCAACAAAACTCAATAAAATGTGCCCCTCCAGAAACGGATTGTATCTTAAGGTTTCTTCACCTACCCCTTTTACACTCAAAATTCTAAAACGCTTATAATATCCTCAACACCCACATACTTTAATCTTACAAACTGACAAACTTTCCCATTATAAAACATCAAAAACCTCAAATCGAACCCATGCCTAGTAACAGTTCTAGACAAAATCATTGGTAAAATAATAATAATCTGCGGGGGCAGATTTCTATACATATTATATAGCTACCATAGGATAATCACAAATAAAAAAAAATAAAAAAAACAAGAAAGAAAAGCTAACTTCGGGCGAAGCCGAAGTTGATATACCCTTGCAGAATATTCTGTAAATTATATTCTTCAAAGTTATTCATATGATGTATTCTTAATACTCATAAGAAGTCCCAACTTCCTAACTTGAAAAACACCAAAGTTATGGCATTTCCAATCCTTCAGTTATATGGCAGCTGTAGAATATAGTCGGCCAAATTATGAAATTTGGTAGGTCGAATTGATTGGCCAAAAATAAAACCCATAGAAAATCCTAACTTCCTAACTTTACAAACACCAAAGTTATGGCATTTCCGATCGTTCAGTTATATGGCAGCTATAGGATATAGTTGGCCGATCCCGGCTGTTCCGACTTATATACTGCATGCGAAGGAAAGAAGGGTTGTGTGGTTTCAATTCGATATCTTCAAAACTGAGAGACTAGTTTGCGTAGAAACAGACAGACGGACATGCTTATATCAACTCAGGAGGCGATCCTGATCAAGAATATATATACTTTATAGGGTCGGAGATGTCTCCTTCACTGCGTTCCACACATTTGACCAAAATTATAATACCCTCTGCAAGGCTATAATGAAAATAAAAATCAAATATTTTATTTGCCTGTTTTTTTTATTAATCAAATATTCCTTTGAGATATAGTTGATTATTTACTATATGAGAATTACACTTTTAGTTTTGTCAAAATTAGTAATATAGGCATAGAAATCGAAATGTTGTCGTTTTGTAATAACTGCAAAGGAATATAAACTTCGGCTTGCCGAAGCTTGCTTCCTTTCTTATTTTTACGTGACTTATATTTATAATTTGGCTTTTTAATCCCATTTTCCAATAGTCTTTTTATACCCTTGCAGAGGGTATTATAATATTGGTCAAAAGTTTGTAACGCAGTGAAGGACACGTTTCCGACCTCATAAAGTATACAGCTGTGACAAAAATAATAGCACCACCTACTCAAGCTATGTTTAACCGGTCACTGTACTTATACTTTTTAAACTATGAAAACTTTGAATACCATTTTGAAATCGAAAGACAATAAACCAACTGGAAATGAGAAAAAAATTAGCAAATTTATTTAATTTCTTAAGATATGTTAGATATTTGATTGAAACTAAAGAAATTTGACGAAAAAAATAATAGCACCACTTTTCAAAAATGGATTTAAAAAAATAACAACGACTAGTATGTAAAAAATTCTCGAGTTTTCTATATTTATACATCCAAATCAAGTTTAGATTCGTCATTTAATATTTGCTTGTGCATCCATTATTGGCAGTAACAGCCTCACAACGTCTTGGCATAGACTCAACCAAGTCCTGGCACCGTTTAGTGGGAATATGGGTCCAAGACACCTCCACTACTGTCCAAAGTGATCTTTCGGTGGTTGGCTTGGATGCAGCAACTGCCTTCTTGACATCGGACCACAGTTTCTCTATTGGATTAAGGTCAGGCGACTGCGCAGGCCACTCCAACACATTGACAGAGTTTCTTCCAAACCAATCCTTTGCCTTTCTGCTGGTATGTTTGGGGTCATTATCTAGTTGGAAGACCCATACGAGTGTCATTTCGTACTCTGCAAAGGGTAGCATAATCGTATCCAAAATATTTACGTACACGTCCTGATCCAGTATGGTTTCAATCCAATGTATTGGACCTACTCCGTAATAGGACAAACAGGCCCTTACCATCAGACTACTATGGTCTTTGTGGTGTACTGCGGTATAAAATCAGAGTTTTTGGGACGCCTGAGATCGAGATCCTTTTCCACCATCAGAACGAACTTACTCTCATCTGACCATAAGATATTCCTCCACTTTTGAAGTGGCCAATTAACATGTTCTTTGCAAACTTCATGCGCTTAGCAATATGCCTGGCATTTAAAAGTGGTAACCTTTCTGGGACTGTAGGCTTTTAAGTTATGTTGTCTGAGACACTTTCGAACTGTTTCATCTGTCGCATTAATTTTAGGCTCCATATTAAGCTCAGTAGCAGACTTGAAAAGATCCTTCCTACTCTCATGAATTAACCTTTTGGCATGTCAAAGTGTTACAGATCGTTTTCTTCCACGTGTTTTGATATTTTTTTTATGATTTATGGCGTTCCTAATCATTTAAGGGGTTATCCGGGTCTTGACACTTCAAAAAATTCATTTTTTCAAACTTTTTTATATAATAGTACAAAGTTTCAGGAATGTTGTCTGAAAATTTAAAGTCGATCGAAGCAAAACTGTAGGAATGGGAGAAATTTAAAGCCCAGCGCGTCGAACGTCACAACGGGCCATTCGGGCTCTGGCGTCGCGCAGATGCGGCACTTTAAACGCGTTTTTCTCAAAACCACTTTTTTGAAGTCGGTAGTCACGATTTCTCAAAAACTATTGCACCGATCAACTTCTGCTTTTGCACACTTCTTTTAGACATCATTCCTTGTCCTTAACGGAGGGATTTTTTAAATTTTTAATTACAACTCGTTTTATAAGCCAAAATATGGCCAAAATTTACGTAAAAAATGACACTTTTTTTTTAACAAAATAGTTAAAAAATAGTTCAATCTTATCAGCAGGTACTTTTTATTAAGGCTGTTGGGCGAAATATAAGATATTCTCTAAGTAACTTGTAAGTGGTGCTATTTTTTTTTTTCGCTGTTTTTCTGAATTTTTGAGAGTACAAAATATGTAGGCGGGATTAATAAAAACGGAAACTTTGTTTTAGACAAGAGCAATACTAAAACTTACTTCCACAGTCGTCCTAAAACATGTGTACGCAGATCAAGTTTGACCGTCCTTTCGGACGTCTATATCCTATAGCTCCCATAGGAACAATCGGAAATACCTTGCAAGAATTTAAAAATTTTCGCGCAGTGTAAAAGCTATTGACATGCATCTTTCCAAATCTTATTTTTTTCTGCATACCTTGATTAGGGTAAAAGCGCGTGCCGATCGGACGTCTATATCCTATAGCTCCCATAGGAACAATAGGGTGAAATCATTTTAAATTTGATGTTTTTAGGATTTTTCACGCAGAATATAAGCTATTGACATGAATCTTTCCAATTCGGGTATAGTATTTAAATTTTTTTCTTTCATTTTTTTTTAGAGAATATTGTGTCAAAATTTCGATCCGAGTAAAACTTCCGAACTTATGGGCAGTTGAACGTAGGTACGTAAGCGCGTTTTATATTGAATTTTTGGGGGGACCAAACTTTAAAACGCTCTCCTGAAAAGTTGCCATTGCAAAGTCGGTGTACACGATCCTGAAAAATCTATCGAACAGATCGTTTCGAGATTTTGCACAGTATTTCTCTACCAGATTCCTCAGGTAACGCTGTCGAGTTTTTTTTTTTTGTAATTTATTATTTTTAGAGGAACAAATAACTCGACGTTTTGGGCGAAAATCGGGGTTTTTGACTTTCAAGTGCCTTAAAAATCGAAAAAAAATATACAAAAATAAAAACTTGACAGCGTTACCTGAGGAATCTTATCCTTTAACTAATGCAATTTGATTTTTTTAATTCAGATAATTCTGTGACCAGTTACCGTGTATACCGCAAAACGTGATTTCTTCTTTGGATGAAAAAATTCACACATGCTGTTTAAATGTCATCGGTCATTAAATAAAAATTCTTTAAGAATGACCGATTTTGTACGAATTAACAAGAAGAATAATTACTCTCCAATTATAAATAAAGATAGTAATTACCTTGACACATATTGATTTTTTCGTCCTCCCTATTGTCTTGATTCCGACGCCAGCTCACTGTTGCATTTATACTTTCGTTATCATTTTTATCCATTTGGACTTCGGAAAGCTTGTCACTCAAAAAATCCTCTTCTTTGCGAGTCTGATCTTGTTTTCGAGCCAAAGCTAAGCGTTCCTCTATCTCCAATTCCCTAGCTGCCGTATCTACCGGTTTTGCGGAGCCGAACACATTTACCGACAATGATCCACTTTGTTTAGCTGAATTTGTTTCAACGACGTCAGTTTTTTCGAAATCCAATTTATTCATATCTGGTAATGGTAGAGTTCGTGGTTTTAAATTTAACTTTGGTCTTTCTTCAAATTTGGATGTATCATCCCGTGAATATCGTTCTGGAATTCTGCCACGACCGTCGCGATATTTTTCAGATACTTGATCCACATCTCTTCGAGTCGGCGAAGAATCTATAGATTGCGGTCTAGCGCTTGTGCGCCATGATCCAGGGGTGTTAGTTTCTTCTCTTTCTGGTAAAGGTTTTCTTTCTCTATTAAAACTTCTGTCAAAATTGGAAGAATATCCAAAACTACTGCCATTGTTTTGACTATCTCGCCTCCAATTGCCAGAGTCTCTATTATCTCCACTATTACCAAAGCCATCGAACCGGCGGTTTTTTTGTCGGTTTTGCTGATCGTTTTCATTGGATAGCTCAATTCTAATGCGACGACCTTTAATAGATGGATCTGGCAAACTAAGTACATGAATTAAATCATCTCGATTTTCTAACTCAACATAGCCAAAGCCTCTTGAACGTCCGTTCTCGCCATCTTCCCGAGGTAGTCTCAGAGAAATTAAATTAATACATCCGAAAAACTCGTAAAGATCATCTTCATTGGCATCAAATGGCAAGTTATTGATATACGCAATAAACGGGGCTTTATGAGGAATAGAATTATCATCAAATATCCGATTCGCCCGGGGAGCTGTAGGAAGCTGATAAACTAAAGGCAATGTACTACTACCGTCATCACTGTCTTCGCCGTCTAAGTTTCGTATTTTTTTAGAGACTTGTGTGGTTCCGACTGGTGTATCAGCATCTGATAGGAACGATTGCAAAGATATAACGGTTCCTTTATTCTTTTTACCCTTTTTTCCTACAAAAAATTAATGTATTTTAATTTTTAAATGGATATGTTTAAAGTAAAGTCTAAAAAATTTACTAACATTTTATATATGTAGTTTAGAAAGCTTACTTACAATTCGCTTCTTATGTACAATTTAATATAGGAAATAGCTTTGTTAAATATGTATGTAACTTCGTTTTGTGATTATTATAACATTGATTTTAAATTAATTTTCTTAAGCAAAGTAGCAACCGAAACCAAATATGTATGTTGGTATTCATGAAAAAAACATAAGCACCCAGCTTAGGCACATATGTACACATGTACGCTCACATTACGTGTCAAATATAAAACCATGTGGAGCCTCAAAAATGTATTTTCAATTGGCACACCCATGATATTTATTTTAGAGCTATACAGAAAACAAAATAAAATAATATTCAATATAATTCAATTTTTTCCAACCTGCAGACGCCATTTCAACAAATATTTCCAAACAAACTTAAATTTCGACAATTTTACGAATGCACATACATAGAGGTCAATTTCCTCATATCGTTATCGAGATGTTCTTCTACTTGCATGATTTAACTCAAACGATATTCAAATTATCTTAACGCCACTTTTTATACCAGACTTACACTATTAGTACATCAACGAATTAAAGAACATGTTTTCGAGGTATGTTTGGCTGACATCTTCTATCAAGAAAGATCTATATACATTACATTGTTTTTAGATTTATTTATAATTATTTATTAGATTTATTATAATTATTCATAATTATTAACATGGCTTAATGAAGGACCATGGACATACAAAAGAATCTCATGAAGGTGTAAGGCTATACACTTCGTCACGATATATTGTTTTGAGTTAAGACCCAAGCTCAGTTATTTGAACAGACTTAGCATAGGATATGATTATCATTGTATGTAATTTCTTTATATTGGTTGGTAATAACAGTAACACAACCAACTAAACTATTTTATGCGTAGCTTTAAATGACGTGCAAGATATGGCTGACGGGAAACAGTAATTCTTTATCCATCGAAGAAAAATCAAAACAAAGAACAGCTGATTGCAACTTAAGTTATGTTGTCAGTTCAATGTACATCAGCCGTTAATGTGAAACGTATTCAATTTTGTTGTCCAAAACACATTATTTTCCAGCTATTTGAGTTTCATATACAAGAACTGTGGTAATAGTATAAGAATATTACCGATAAGTAAAACTGTTCTAAATATTCGATTTCACAACTCTACATAAATCTACCTTTGAAGAACTGTGTTCGTCAGCTATGAGAGAGAACGAGAGGCAAACAGCTCGCGAACACTTTTCGTCAGATCGACGAAAATAACAGCGCATTGACAACCACCTACAATGAAGTCTGGATAAACGTTCGTCAGGCCCTAGCGAAAAGATTAAAACATTTAATCTGTTGGCCGCCTGTTGTCAAGTTTTTTTTAGGTAAGTAAATTAAAGAAACAACTGTTTAATTTAAATTGTTCGTTTTTTAATTCATTTGTACAGCGGCAGACTGGCCTTGCCAAGGTAGTTGAGAATATCTTTAAAAGGCTCCTTCCCGCAAATACGATATTTGAATTTTTTACTGCTTGACAAATAAACCCAGCTGCTTGACAGTACGACCGTAGCACGATATATTCTAATGAACTCTCAAAAATTCAGTCACACTGGAAAGATTAAAGTTTTTCTGCTGGCGAAGTCGTTTTTCGATCTGAGTACTAGGCTTATGTAATAAAATTGTGTTTAAGCCTAGTACTCAGATCGACGAAAACTGAACGGCAGTCATGAGACAGAGCGAGAGGCAAACAGCTGGCGTTCACTTTTCGTCAAAGTTTTTTCACCTTGGCCCTTTCTCGCAAATACGATATTTGAATTTTAACTGCTTGTCAACAAACCCAGCTGATTGACAGTACGACCGTAGCACGCTTAAATCTGATGAACTCTCGAAACTTTGGTCACACTGTAAATATTAACGTTTTTACGCTAGCGTACTCGTTTGTCGATCTGAGTACTAGGCTTTACTTACTGTGCTTTGCACCAAAATGGATATTTACACTTTCGCGAGTTTCCTATTGTTATCGAAGTTACAACAATTACAAAAAATGACTGCTTACACTAAGCAAACTCAAGTTTATGTATTGTTCTTTACGACTTAAATAAAGATTAATAGCGTTTTTAATATCATATAAGGAAAACCCTCGATCATCACATATACTATACTGAACTTGAAATGGTTGCTTTCAGCGAATAATGTTATATTTTTTAAGGTACCAAGTTCCTAATAGCTAAAATACCATATTAGAAGATCACGCCCACAAATGAGAAAATTTTAATCCGCATATTTCCGCCTTGCTTTGCCATATTGTCTATGCCTACTCATATTGTTGTTAACTGAAATTTTTCTTCTCTAGGCCCTTATGCATCATTGAAATATTGCAGTCGAACTGTAATACCCTCTTCCCATAGAGTCCATCCGTTCGAAACGGTTGGGATTTTTGACAAATGTGTAACTCCGATTCCCACAGAGCACATCCACCATTCATTCATTCTAGCCTGTTGCATTTGGCACAACATTTAAATGATACTTGGCAACAGACTGCAAGTAACCTACGCGAACAACCAAATCCGACTAATATGTCTGCAGATTTTTTTGCCAGCCTGCAGAAAAAATTAGAACAGCTATTGGTTATTATTGTCTAAGTGGGAACAAATCAAGTTATTAAATATTTTATTATAATTTCATAGTTCATTTTATTATTAATGTCAAGGATGGCAGACAGCAAAGCTCAATTCAATAACATGATCTCGGTCTGCGCTCGCTGCTCCTCCAGCATTTATCGAGAGCAATCTCCCCAGGCAGAGGGCGCAGAGCTGCCTGAGCGTTGACCTCCGCTGCAGAGCCTTCCAGATCAGCCATGTCCACATCAAAGAACTTTACAAAGTATTCCCTAGTACCTGCAATAAATATATTTTATTAGTTAATTGTAAAACGTAGTATCCAGATCGACAAACGATTACGCTAGCGTAAAAACTTTAATCTTTCCAGTGTGACCAAAATTTTGAGAGTTCATCAGATTTAAGCGTGCTACGGTCGTACTGTCAATCAGCTGGGTTTGTGACAAGCAGTTAAAATTCAAATATCGTATTTGCGGGAAAGAGCCTTTAAAAGATATTATCAAATACCTTGGCAAGACAAGTCTGCCGCTGTACAAAGAAATTAAAAAACAATACAATTTAAATTTAACAGTTGTTTTTTTAATTTACTGAAAATTATTTGCTAATTTAAAGTTCAAAGCTGATAGATAATTTTAAAAACTGGTGCCGAGATAATTTACTAAATTTAAACGGTTCCAAGTGCAAGCTGATGACTTTTTATCGGGCCAATCCGATATACGCGACTTACACGTTAAGTGGCAGCTCTTTGGATAGAATAACTCTTGTAAACGATCTTGGCGTTCTCTTGGACCCTAAACTAAAATTTTCTAATCACATTTCGTCCATGGTTAATAAAGCCAGAGGAGTGCTTGGATTTATTAAAAGGCGGTCAAAAGAATTCGATGATCCTTATTTGACTAAAACTTTATTTATTTCGCTAGACCGTCCGATTCTGAAGTATGGGTCTCCCGTCTGGAGTCCACAATACGGAATACATATTGGTCGTATTGAATCTGTACAAAAAAACTTCCTTCTTTTTGCTTTACGGCGCCTAAACTGGGATGCAAATCTTATCTTACCTTCTTATTCTAGTAGACTCTTTTGAATTATTTACCATCCCTAGCCAACCGTAGAACGATGCTTGGTACTATCTTTATTTATAACCTTATACATGGTGATATTGACTGCCCCGACTTGTTAAGTCGGCTAAACTTTTCTGTGCCAAGTAGATTAACTAGAAATATTTTCCCCTAATTTTAAATCATTGTAGATCTAACTATGACTTGCATGAGCCTTTCAGAGTATTATGTTCTGACTATAATAGACTTTTTCCTGTAATATCAAATCTTGACTCTCTGCCGCTCCTAAAACGATTGATACTTGCTTCATTGGCACACGATTGATCTAACTATTACTTTTTTCCCCGGACCTTTACCTTTATTTTCCTATCTCGCGTCTATACGATACACGGCTGCGCCCCTCGGTCGGTTGGGCGGGTATGAGGGCCGTGGGACTCCGCGCGAAAAAAAAAAAAAAAAAAGAAGCGCACGCCAAAAGATTAAATTTTTAAAAAAACATCGCCTGCTATCGCATAAAAAATTCCGTCAAATTTGGATGGGGAACTAACTTGGAATTTTCGGAACGGCAAAACTTTATAGACCATCCGTTCAAGGGATGGTGGATGGATGGATCTGTGGGAAGACGGCATAAAAAGCTTAAAGAAAAACAGTACTAAGAAAGTATACCCAGTATAAATTTCTACTCAGTATCGATTCTTGTGAAAATAAGTTTTGTAGGTCAACTGCATTACATAATTTTTACATCAAACTTTTTTTTACATTATATCTTGAATTTTTATCGGACGACAGGATCGGCCGACTATATCCTATAGCTGCCATATAACTGAACGATTGGAAATGACACAACTTTGGTGTTTTTAAAGTTAGGAAGTTGGGATTTTTTATGAGTATTAAGAATGCATCGTATGAATAACCGATCAGATTTTGGAGAATATAATTTACAGAATATTCTGCAAGGGTATATCAACTTCGGCTCCGCCCGAAGTTAGCTTTCTTTCTTGTTTTATTGAACAAACTTAAAAGTCTTTGTAGGTAGGCAAGTACTTAAGTACTTTTTCATTTTTTCATCTTAAAGAACAATTTCTTGAGAACATTTCCCCATATTTTCATAGAGATTTGAGCAGTAGAAAAAAAGTTACACAAAAAAGGAAAAGCTTCTAGCCGCGCGCCTCGTCCCCGCCCAAACCCTTACTTTAAACTTTAATCGCGAATATCTCGAAATTGTGTTTTTTGAAAGATAACTTTGCGGTGATATGGATTGGAGAAAAACTACTGAACTGATTTTCTTAAAATTTTTCTCTAAATTTTCTTAATGTTTTATGAGTACTTGAACAATCGATTTTTCATGTAAAAATTTGTATGGCGCCGAAATTGATACTTTTGTAAAAATTCTAGAGTCCAAAAACTTCATTTTTTTCATAAAACGTTCCCGTATGCACAAAAAAAAAAAATTTTAAACGTTTGATCAAGTAAGGGATATTACTCTAAACTAAAGAAATATTTTTATTTTTAAGGTTTCAGTTGACCCGTTCGTCCTGGGGAATTATCACCGCAAGGCTCTTCCAAAAAAAATGAGTTTAAGGGAAACAGCCACCCCTTAAAAACTTTTAAATATTTTTCACACATTTTTGCATAAACATTGTCAACAATCTAAACTTTCAGACTATATAATCATTCATTTAATTAAAAAAAAATCTTATATACATAACTAAGATCCAAACTTTCCAATTTGTTTTGACAAAAAAAGGTATATACCCTCTTAAGTTAAGTACTAACACATGTTAAAAAGCGGAAAATTATTATTATTCTGCATTTTTCGCAATGGATGAATTTTGTGCTTGAATTTTCTTGCCTCATTATCTGCCCCATATACACTGACGAGCAAAACTGTCACATGAGTTTAATACTCTTACTTCAAAGGTATGTCTCTAATGTTCTAATTTATGCATGCTTAAAAGCTTAGTATTGTTTTGTAGGTAGGTTTATACACTAGAGGTGCAGAAACATCGATGTATGGAGACATCGATGGTTTCGATGTTTTTCACCCAAAACATCGATAAAACATCGATGTTTTAAGAAATAAAAATATTTTTTTAAATTGTATTGCACACTTGTGGTTGTATTAAAAATAGAAAAACAAAACATTTTTTCACTTGGTTTAGAAAACGGAGATCATTTCTTAAAATTTAGTTAAACATTTTTTTAAAAAATGTGATTTTTGTTTATGGACATAGGTTTGTCAACAATATTAGGCTTTAGGCGCGTCCTGCGGTCAGAAATAATTTGCCCCGCCTTGCTGAAGGCTCTTTCTGACTCGCAGGAAGTGGAAGGGACACATGGAAATTTTTTTCCCACTTCTTTGAAGGGCGCCATACTGTTCGACGACTCCTGAAAGCATAATTAATTACTAAAAATAATGACTTAAAACAATTTAGAAACGTACCTTCCAATACTTCAACGGCTCGCACACTTCGGCCTCATTCGTAGTCTCTATATGCTGCCTGAGCATAACTATTGCTTCGAAGCGCGCCGTGGTATTTTTTGCTTGCAATTTTGCTTGCAAGCAAGTGAAATAGTCCGCAGATGCAGTCTGGCTTGGTACGGACCTTTTTTTTTTTTACGGAGCTTTCCTTTGCCTTTTTCTCTTGATAGTGACGGCACAGAATCATCGATAGTTGAAAAAAACATCGATGATTTAGAAAATTTCAAAAACATCATGTTTTCATCGATGTTGCTCTATTATACACTACGTTTGTAGAAAATTTTAAGCTATTAAATAATACGAGTAAAAAATGCTAAAGCAAACTGTACAATCAGATGTTACAGTGCAAACACTGCGCTCACTTTGAAACCAAATATTTTTATTAAAATTTTTTTAATAATGTGTCCACAGCCCTTTTAACTTTTTATGTTCTCCTACGCGATTTGGCACACTTTGGGTGTGGCGTTGCACCAATTCGGGAGGAATAGCATTCCATATGTTCTTTGTCATCACCAACAGCTCCTTCATTCCACTTGGAGGAATTGCATATTTCACATGACTCAATAAATTTTTGAATTGGATTCATATCCGGAGATTGTGGTGGCCACTTCATGGACAGAAATTTTTGTTCTAAAACTCAATTTTTTACCAAAAGGGACGTATGCTTTGAGTTATTTTTCTTGCTAAAATAAATGCACTTTTCAGTAGAAATACCCGTATTCCGGATGGCTTCTGGAAGATTTTTTTGTAAAATCGTCATGTATTGTTCCTTTAAGCCTAGTATTCAGATCGACGAAAACCGTACGCCAGTCATGAGAGAGAGCGAGAGGCAAACAGCTGGCGTTCTCTTTTCGTCGGGCCTTTTTTTCACGTCGTCCACAGATCGACGAAAAAAATACCAGAAAATTCCATAGCGTTGCCAGTCTGCGGAAATGAACCCTAGCGAAAAGATAAAAAAATTTAATCTTTTGGCGTGCGCTTCTCACTGAACATTATAAGAAATGGAGTGAAAAACTCAAAAAACTCACAAAAGTCGATTGCACGAGTTAACATGTGAGGACAAAATAACATTAATACTATCTGAGGTGCCTCTTGTCAGAGCAAAACGTTTTTTAGGTCCAGAATGTACGAAAAAACACAATAAAAGTGCAGCTATGAACTTTAAATTAGCAAATAATTATCAGTAAATTAAAAAAAAACAACTGTTAAATTTAAATTGTATTGTTTTTTAATTTCTTTGTACAGCGGCAGACCTGTCTTGCCAGGGTATTTGATAATATCTTTTAAAGGCTCTTTCCCGCAAATACGATATTTGAATTTTAACTGCTTGTCAACAAACCCAGCTGATTGACAGTATGACCATAGCACGCTTAAATCTGATGAACTCTCAAAATTTTGGTCACACTGGAAATATTAAAGTTTTTACGCTAGCATACTCGTTTGTCGATCTGAGCACTAGGCTTAAGGGACCAACTCCATTTTTATGGATGCACCTCCAGACCATAATTGAGCCGCCACCGTGCTTGACGGTTTTCCGCTCATTGTGGTGACTGGATTGTGGGACCTCAAATTAATTAATTATTGTTTTGTCCGACCATATAAAATTGGAAACCAAAAAATTTTGAAATAGTTTGCATTTGTATATGGGATAGAGATCCGACAATCCAGTCACCACAATGAGCGGCAAACCGTCAAGCACGGTGGCGGCTCAATTATTGTCAAAAAATTTCAGTACATGAAGTGGCCACCACAATCTCCGGATATGAATCCAATTAAAAAATGTATGGAGTCATGTGAAATCGCAATTGATGAAATATGCAGTTCCTCCAAGTGGAATGATGGAGCTGTGGGTGATGACAAAGGACATATGGAATGCTAATCCCCCCGAATAGGTGCAACGCCACACCCAAAGTATGCCAAATCGCGTAGGAGAACCTAAAAATTAAAAGGGCTATGGACACATTATTAAAAAAAATGTAATAAAAATATTTGGTTTCAAAGTGACCGCAGTGCAAAACTGTAACATTTGACTTATTGTACAGTTTGCTCCAGCATTTTTGACTCGTATTATTTAATAGCTTAAAGTTTTCTACAAACGTAGTGTATGAACATACTTACAAAACAATACAAAGCTTTTAAGCGTGCATAAAATAGAACAGAAGATCTTAATCGTGGCTCGGTGTAACAATCTGTCGAAACTCCAGTGTACTCTGTGGGAGTTGGATATATTGGGAGCTATAAATATAATAATTTTATCTGAGCTGATACGAATACCTTACGAACGTGCTTTCAATTGACAACCTCGAGTTTTATGTCTAGTACTCAGATCGACAAACGACAAACTTAAATTTTTCCAGTGTGACCAAAATTTCGAGAGTTCTTCCGAACTGAGCGTACTACGGTCTTACTGTCAATCAGCTGGGTTTGTTGACAAGCAGTTCAAATTCAAATATCGTATTTGCGGGAAAGAGCCTTTAAAAGATATTAATTTAATTTTAAAAGAAATTAAAAAACAATACTATTTAAATTTTACAGTTGTTGTTTTTTAATTTACTGATAATTACTTTGCTAATTTAAAGTTCATAAGTGCAGCTATGTGTGTTATTGTGTTTTTTCGTACATTTTTGACTTAAGAAACATTTTTGCTCTGACAAGAGGCACCCCAGATAATAATGTAAATAATGTAAACTCCTGCAATCGACTTTTGCGGGTTTTTTGATTTTTGCCCTCCACTTTTTTAAATGTACAGTGAGAAGCGCACGCCAAAAGATTAAATTTTTTAATCTTTGCGCTCGGGTTCACCAAATGTTTATTTCAGGTGGTTGGCAACGCGAAGTATGGTATTTGAATAATTCTATTCTGTAATACAATTGCTGCCAAAGAAGTGTTTTTTGCGGTTAGGTTCGTTAATCCACTATGATTTAAAGAATATCTTAACTTTAAAATCATAGCTTTGAACAGTGCTTTTAATTTCTTTGTACAGAGGCAGACTTGTCTTGCCAAAGTAGTTGATAATATCTTTTATGCCGTCTTCCCACAGAGATCCATCCACCATCAGTTGAACAAATGGTCCATAAGGTTTTGCCGTTTTGAAAAGTCCCAGTTCCCCATCCAAACTTGACGGACTTTTTTATGCGATAGTTAGGCGATGTTTTTTCGGTGCAACTCTGAGTTCTTCTTTTTGACAGCGAAAATTGAAACAATCACTACGAAATCGTAAACAATAATGACGGGGAACTTTTAAAAATGGAAGGCGCCAAATCAATAAATGTTGTTTATACTTCTAAAAATTATTTAATAACTGCTCCATCCGTGTGGCAGCATTAACTCACAACATGGAGCTGAACACCTTGGAGAACGAGAGTATGTGCCCAGACTTATAGTTGTGGTTTACAAATAACTAATAAAATATATTTATTGTAGGTACTAGGGAATACTTTGTGAAGTTCTTAGATGTGGACCTTGCTGATCTGAAAGCCTCTGCAGCGGAAGTCGACGCTCAGGTAGCTCTGCGCCTTCTGCAAAGCGCGTAAAGGTGAACCACAAGGCGGAGCCTGTGGAGATAGCTTTCGAGAAAGGCTGGAGGAGCAGCGAGCGCAGACCGCGATCATGTCATTGAATTCGGCTTGGCTGTCTGCCATCCTTGACATTAATAATAAAATGAACTATGAAATTATAATAAAACAAAAAACAAACATATTTATATTTAATGAACTTGATTTGTTCCCACTTAGACAATATTAAGCAATAGCTGTTCTAATTTTTTCTGCAGGCTTGCAAAAAATCTGCAGACATATTAGTCCGATTTGGTTGTTCGCGTAGGTTACTTACAGTCTGTTACCAAGTATCATTTATAGCGCTTATTTTAGCCACAGCTGTTCAGATCAGCTATTATCGAATGGTGGATGGTGGATGTGCTCTGTGGGAATCGGAGTTAAATAATATTTTGTGAAGGTCTTGGATGGGGACCCCGATGACATGGACCAAGTCTCAGGCTGGACTGCGCCACCTGCAAAGCGCGCAAAGGTGGACCACAAGGACATGCTTTTGGAGATATCTCAAAAAAGGCTTGAGCAGCAGGAAAAGCAGATTGGAATCATGTCGAGGATGGCAGACAGCGAAACTTAATTCCAATCCGATTTGTTGGATCTGTTGGGAAATCAAAGAATTAAAGAATGTTGTATTGATAGGTTAATTTAATAATAACATGAAATTATAATGCAACAAAAACAAACACATTTGTTACCATTTAAACAGTATTGGGCAATAGCTGTTCTTATTTTATCAGCAGGCTGGCAAAAATCTGCAGACATATTAGTCCACTTTAGTTGTTCGTGTATGTCACTTGCAGTCTGTTGCTAAGCATCATTTATTTGCGCTGTTCAGATGTTGTGAGAAATGCAACAGGCTAGAATGATACCATAATTATTCTTGTAATGACTGTCAAGACCTTTCCCAATAAACCGAAACCTTGCTTTTAAATTGCCAAATTCATTTTCTTGTAGTTCAAATTTCGCTGTTCTTTAGATGCAGTTGTGGAAAATGGGTACGGCTTCATCAGCGTTTCACAGAAAATAAGCAAAGCACAAGTTTATCTATGCTGTTTCCGTTAGGCCAGATAACGATAGGCAATAACCGGCTATCGACGACACATGTGTCCAGGGAGTCGGGCAACTGTCCAATTACGGAACTGGTTCCTTAAGCCGGATGACTCCCAAATGAACCGAGATTTAAGTCCGAAAATGTTGAATGGTTTTTGGTCGAAGAGAGAAATAGAAAATTTGAACAGTATGGGGAATTAAAGGGTGAAAATCAGTGGTCGTAGACGGTTATGTTAAATTTTTATCCAGATATTCCATTATTATACCCTTGCAGAGGGTATTATAATTTCAGTCTAAAGTTTGCAACGCAGTGATGGAGACATTACCGATCCTATAAAGTATATATATTATTGATCAGCATCACCGGGAGAGTCAATCTAGCCATGTCCGTCTGTCCGACTGTCCGTCCGTCTGTCCGTCTGTCCGTCCGTCCGTCCGTCCGTTTCTACGCAAACTAGTCCCTCAGTTTTAAAACTATCTGCTTGAAACTTTCCCAAAAGTTGTCTTTCTATTGCAGGTAGTATATAAGTCGGAACGAGCCGGATCGGGCGACTATATCATATAGCTGCCATATAACTGAAAAATCGGAAAAGCCATAACGTTGGTGTTTTTAAAGCTAGGAAGTTGGGATTTTCTATGAGTTTTATTTTTGTCAAATTAATCCGACCTATTGAATTTCATAAGGCTATATCCTATAGCCGCCATATAACTGATTGATCGGAAATGCCATAAATTTGGTGTTTGTAAAGTTAGGAAGTTGGGATTTTCTATGGGTTTTATTTTTGGCCAATCAATCCGACCTATAGTGTTAAGGATATAATTTAAATCTGAAGAAAGTTAAGGAGAAGTTAAGAGTTCATTCGGAATAGGGGACCAGCTAGTATGACTAAGCAAATCAAGAGGAGAAATTGGAAAATACATCAGTACCCGAATAAATGGAGCTTAGGGAACAGATTCCTGAATGAATCGACCGCCATGTCGACAGATCCAGAACAAGATCAGCGTCGGCCAAGCGGGGCAGCAGGCGATTCAGCTTTCCAAGTCGGCCAGCTGCGGAAGTGGGGGCTAAGTTTCGATGAAAGTCCAAGAAGCATGCCCGTGCCCGAATTTATATTCCGCCTCGAACATCTCCATAGGTCGTATCAGGTATCGTGCAAGGAGATCCTAATAGAATTTCACGTATTAGTGAAAGGACAAGCAAAGAAATGGTACTGGATGTACGTGAGGTCGACAGAGGTACGCACTACAGCAGCAGTTCCAGAGGCACCGATCAAACTTCGAGACAGAGTATAAGCTGCGGGAACGAAAGCAGAAACCAGGAGAAACCAATGAGGTGTATATCCAGAACATGCTAGCTGTCAGATCTCGATTAAAGATGAATATTAGGGATCAGATTTCGAGAATTATATACCCGATATACATAACAAACCTGGATCAACTCCGACATGAATGCCACGACTCGAAAATAATATGGGCGATTCGATTCACCAGACATCCAAGCAACCTCGAGGGTGGATGAGATTTGTCCGGAAGAGAAGATACCTGTCGAACACAAGTAAATGGATGCAAAAGCTACCACTAGGAGAACAGCAGGGAACGACAGCCACTGACATGACGGAATTGTGGAACCGTGGGACTCCCGTTTAAGGCGTGTGAATCTGAGGTATTAAAGGAATGAATTGGCTGTGCTTAGACGCAAGGAAGCTGAATACACTTAAAGTAGCAACCTTTACTGTAAGTGTATTCATTACCCATTACAAAATATTCAGTCGATCTTAAGCCGGGACGATTTTCATTAGCAGTAACGATTTAAAGCACGCATTTTGGCAAGTGGAACTCGATGAAAAAAGCCGGCCATTAACCGCTTTCACAATACCTGCAAGGCCACTTTATCAGTTTCGAGGATGCCTTTCGGTATATGTAATTCGGCTCAAAGGCTGTGTAGAGTAATGGATAAAGTAGTGTCTGCGCAGCCGTGTCTTTGTTTACTTGGATAGCATGCTGATGATATCCAAGACGTTCGAAGAACACTTAATTTTACTGAAAGAGGTGGCAGAATGTTTTAATACAGCAAATTTGACGATCGGCCTACACAAATCGAAATTTTGTTTTAAATACTTGCGATATTTGAGGCCTTGCGGACAGATCCGAAGAAAGTCGAAGCGATTATAAAAATAGAAGTGCCGCAGGCTGGTATCGCAGGATTATCCAGAATTTATCCGGTGTAAGTGCGCCGCTCACGGACTGTCTGACAAATAAATAAAAAATTTACTTTACCGCATTTGAAACGCTGAAGAAAGCACTTACCTGTGCGGCGGTATTAGCTCATCCGGATTTTAGAAACACTTCTGTATACATTGTGACGCAAGCCATGTAGAAATAGGGTCAGTGTTGTACCAGCAGGACGTAGAATGATCGGACCGACCGTTAGCATTATTTTCGACGAAGCTGAGAGGAGCGCAACTCCATTACAGGGTAACGGAGAAAGAGTGCCTTGTAGCAGAAGAAGCCGTGGAAAGATTCCGTTCTTATGTGGAGTTGATGCCGTTTACCATCGTTACCGATCATGCGAGCCTGCAATGGCTAATGACGCTCAAGGATTTGAACTGGAGACTGGCGCGGTGGTCATAAGCATTACATGCATTTGAGTTCGATATTGAGCACCGAAAAGAGAAGGACAACATCGTGGCCGACATGCTATCCCGGCCGAATGAGTTCTTCGACTTTAACACAACGGAGCTTGTGAGTCCCGAATTCCTGGTAAGAATACAATTAGTCGAAGGGCATGGAAAGGATAAGTTTCCGGACTTACGTGTGGAAAATGGACTTCTAATCAAGAAAACATACTTTAATAGAGAATAAAGTGATGTATTTGAATATCAATTGGGTAATTCCTGAAGCACTGACAACGACTTTAATCCAGCAAGCTCACTACGGCAACATTGCAATGCACGGAGGTATGGCAAAGACCTTAGCAAGACTCCAAAAATTGTATTACCGGCCAAATTTGGTAGCCGAGGTCCGAGAATTTGTGCCAGCATGTGAAAACTGCAAGGAGAATAAACACACAACGCAGATAAAGCGACCAATGATGGGAAAGGAAGTACGGACAGATCGACCCATTCAAAAAATGTACCTGGATCTCATAGGAAAGTAATCGCGGTCATGCCGAGGAAATCCCATGTTGTTTATTGCGTTGGATCACCTAACCAAGCTTGTGTGGCTAAAAACGATGCCGAAAGACACATCGACAGCCGTAATCCGATTCCTGCAAAAAGGAATATTCACACAATTTGGAGTTCCAGAAACGATCCACAAGGACAGGTTAGGTTAGGTTAGGTTAGGACGGCTGCCAGGCTGTAGCCTGGTACACCTAGACCTCTGTCCCCTATCCGTTAAGAGTCAGCCTGTAAGTTGGTCGATCACCCATCCGGAGGATTTAATAAAAGAGCTTAGACTCTTCAGGTTAGTCTGCGATATTTCGGTCAGGTCATTTATGAAAGGATATCCTAAGTGTTTCAGTCTAAGCATGCATAGGGCTGGGCATGAACAGAGTAGGTGTTCCACCGTTTCCTCTTCTTCCTCATCCCTGCAGCTTCTGCAAAAATCGTTTTTTGGGGCTTTTAGCCTGCCGGCGTGTGCGCCAACGAGCCAGTGGCCTGTGAGTACTCGAATTAGCATGCCGCACTCAGTGCGGCTGAAATTGAGTAGTTCTGATGTTTTCTTATTGTTTATTTCAGGCCATGTCTGGTGAGAGATTCGGCATTGCGGTGTGTTTTGCCAATAAGTGTTGGCTAATTTGCTGAAGTGGTTTTTAATAATTAGCTTACAAGTAGCCATCGGCATGCCGACATTCTCCTTTCCTGGAAGGAGAGGTATGGTGGTGCCTTGCCTGGCTAGCTCGTCTGCTATACAGTTGCCTACGATATCCCGGTGACCCGGAACCCATATAAGGCTGACAGTAAACTGACTAGCCATCTCGTGGAGAGATTTGCGACAGTCTGCTATTGTTCGGGAGTTTGTATTTGTCGAGTAGATTGATTTAATAGCCGCTTGGCTATCACTATATATGTTTATGTGTCTGTTCTGGGTGTTTAAGTCCCTTAAACAGACAAGTGCTTCCATTATAGCGTACACTTCCGCTTGGAAGACACTGCAGTGGTCAGGAAGTCTGAAAGACCGCCTGATCTCTAATTGCTCGGAGTATATGCCTCCACCTACGTGTCCGTCTAGTTTGGAGCCGTCTGTATATAAACAGATTGCGTCTATTGAGCCCGGTCGGCCACGATCCCAAACTTCCCTGCCTGGGATCAGAGCTTCGAAGGGCGTGTGATTGTATTCACGGGTTTTACATAGATCCGTTTTTGGCGGGATCAATTTGTCATGCTGAAGAATCTTAGTGTGACCATACAGTTGGGCTTTCCATTGCCCTGTACATGGCTGTACAATGGCTGCCGATTTCGCCCTTTCCATTCCTGCTAAGTCCAGGCTCTGGAGGTTCAAGATCGCATTCATCGCTTCGTTTGGGGTAGTTCGAAGGGCTCCACTCATACACAAGGCCGCCATGCGCTGTACTTTGTTAAGTGGAGTTAAGATACATTGTTTGTGTAAAGCGGTCCACCACAGAGCCACTCCATATAGTAGGATTGGCTTGACTACCGCTATGTATATCCAATTGACGATTTTAGGGGACATACCCCATCTTAGCCCAATTGCTTTTTTACAAGAGTAAAGTGCAATGGTCGCTTTCTTGGTTCTCTCTTGGTTGTTTAGGCCCCATTTAAGACGCTTATCTAATACTAACCCCAAGTATCTTGCGTGCTCGCTAAAAGAGAGATTACAGTTGTTTAAAGTGGGTGGGTTAAGTTTTGGGATTTTGTATCTATTTGTAAAAAGGACTAGTTCCGTTTTTGAGGGATTTACCCCAAGTCCGTTCTTTGTAGTCCATTCCGATAGTGTTTTTAGTTTTGCGGTCATAAGATCGCATAACGTTTGTGGATACCTACCATTAAAGATGATAGCGACATCGTCTGCGTATGCCACTATTTTACAGCCTCCTCCTTCAAGAATCCGCAGTAGTTTATTTACCGCGATATTCCATAAAAGGGGTGATAGTACACCTCCTTGCGGAGTGCCTCTGTTCACTAATCTAGTCTGGGTCGAGGTCCCTAGTGTGGCCGTGACCAATCTGCTTATCAGCAATTTGTGGATCAGCCCCACCAGCGGTAGCTCAACCCCTAGTTCAGTGAGGGATTCTGTTATTGCCGTGGGGAGCACGTTGTTGAAAGCTCCTTCTATGTCAATGAAGGCGATCAAGGTGTATTCTTGTATACTGAGTGATTTCTCGATGTTGCTTACTACCAAGTGTAGCTCCGATTCGGTCGACTTACCTTTGGTGTATGCGAGTTGCACCTCTGATATCTGCGTCGGGTCAATGATGTCTCTAATATGTAGACCTAACAGTCTTTCTAGGATTTTTAGCAGGAATGATGTCAGACTTATCGGTCTGAAATCCTTCGCTGTAGTATGGGTGGCTTTCCCTGCCTTTGGGATGAAAACGACTTTCGTTTCCCGCCATGCTACAGGTAGTTCTCCTACTGCAAGAATGGTCTGGAATATTTTTCTCAGCCAGTTTATAGCTAGTTCTCCTGCTTGCTGAATATGGGCCGGTGTTATATTGTCCGGTCCCGGCGATTTGTATGGCTTTAAACTATGAATGGACCAGTTTATATTACGGTCTGATAGTAGGAGATTTAAGTTTATTCCTTCTCCAGTGTGTCTTCCTGGGGGATGTCCTGTTTGCAGGCTCCCTGGGAAGTGAGCGTCTAGGAGTAGGTTTAGGGATTCTTCACTAGAGTCCGACCATGCTCCGTCAGCCTTTTGGAGATAGCCCAGGGATACGGCTGTCTTAGAAAGTATTTTTCTGAGCCTTGCGGCATCAGTTGTCTTTTCAATGTCCGAGCAGAAGTTCTGCCACGCAGTTCTCTTCTCTTTTCTGATGGCCTTTTTGTATGTGGCTAGTTCCTTTTTGTAGCTTTGCCAGTTTATGTCCTCACTTGCAGCTTTCGCTCTGTTGAACAGGTTTATGCATTTGGCTCTGAGGATTGATAATTGCTGGGTCCACCAAGGAGGTTTTTTCCTTCCCCTTGGTTTCCCTAACGGGCATGCAGCTGAGAATGCCGCGTTGCATGCTTCTGTGAATTTGTTTACTATATTATCTAGCTCCTGAGTGCAAGGAGTGCTTTCTGGTGGCTTCCTGGGGAGGAAGTTCGATAGAATTTCTTTGTATTTATTCCAGTTTGCCCGCCTGGGGTTGGCAAAGCTGACCGATGCAGGTGACACTAGGGACAAAGTTGTCTCTATAAACCTATGATCTGAAAATGAGTGCTCGTCGGAGACAGCCCAGTTTGTGACTGTGCTTATGAGTGAATCTGATGCCAGGGTTAGATCTATGATCGTTTGGCACGTTTTTGTTATAAAAGTAGGGGTATTGCCCCTATTACAAAGAAATAAGTTCGATTTAAGAATGAAATCGAATAAAGACTCACCTCTGTCGTTGTTGATAGGGCAGCCCCACTGAGTATGGTGGGCATTTGCATCGCATCCTATCACCAAACCTTTCTTAAGCTCTTCACATTCCTGTACCAGTCCTCTGACTAGCGCGTATGGGGGGTCTACCTTTTCGGAAGCCATGTAGGCCGATAGCATCCTAAAAGAGCCGCTTTGCAGCTCCAGGCTTATTGCTGTGTTGTCTCCGTTGCTGTATTTGTGAAGCAGAAGTGTACTAAGATGCTGTTTGGCTAAAATGCAGGTTCGAATTTTACCTTGTTTGGGGTCAAGCATAAGCTTGTAGTCTTTTGTTCCCAGTCCAGCAACCCTGCCTCCTGCTACCCAGGGTTCCTGAACTAAGACCACGTCGGCTTCGCCCTTGGCCAGGCGAAGCAAAAGAGCAGCGGACGCTGCTTTACTGTGATGTAGGTTGATCTGCAGGAGTCTTAGCGACATCCCCAGCTGCAACCTCCACCACAGTAACGTCGGCCTCCGAATCGCTCAGGTCCACTTCGTCGATTGCCGGTCCCATCGCTCGCATCTCTCTGCTTAGCGACGAGTCGGTTGAATAGCCGTCCTCCGGCACACCAGGGGCCTCCACTTCCTCCGCAAGCACCTGCTCGGCTGGGTTGCCGGCAGGACTTCCCGAGGAATTAGAGTCCCCTTTATATATTTTAATATGTATGGCACTGAACCCATAGTTGAGCGTTCCCCGAGCAGCCTCTATGGGAGCGATAGACTCCTTATTCAGTACCACAATCGCTTGGTTTACGTCACCGTGCTCCTCCACCTTAACGACTTTCCAGTCTTTTGTGGGGAGATGTGGGTTGCATTCTTGCAACATATAGAGGATGTCCTCCGGTGATGCGATTGCTGCTGGGAGCCAAATTCTGGCTCGCGGTCTACTGGGGACGTCACACCAATCTAGTGCGACTATGTTCGCCCCTTCGTAGACTGCACCGAGCTGAGCTACCGCCTGTTTATATAGGTCAGCTGATCGCTGATTATCGCAGGCCACCACTTTTACACTGCCCTGGTACCAGCCCGCGTCCATACAGCAAGGCGCTGAACCGGGCTTCTCGCGTACCATACGCAGGCAAATGAGTGACAGCTTGGACTCAACCGCCTTCCATTTGTTTCTGGGGATCCTGTTCTCCGGATTTCCCCTATCTATGAGTCCAAGTAGGACCCGATCTTTGGTGATCTCGGCAAAGGAGACCGACGGCTGGATCTTCGATCTCTTCGCCGACGGGCCGGGCAGCTCTATGGAGCGTTGCCTCTTCGCCTGAGCACCTTCTTGTTGGGGCTTCTCTTGCCCATAGTTGGGAAACACCGTCCTTGCCCACTCTACCTTCTTTAGCCATTCAGGCGAAGGCGTGGCGACAGTGCTTCTGGCATGTGAGCGCAGGGTTTGGGCGGCAGTCCGTCTCTCTGCGCATGTAAAATTCTTCTTTGCACCAGCGGGTGACCCGATCGACTTTGCTGCGCCTACCACTGGTTTTGGCGCAGATGCGCACATAGCAGAGGCGTTAGCGACAGTCTTTCTGTCCCCCGACATCCCTAGTTTGGATTGGGGCCCTTTCTGAGCCCTACTGGTGCTTGCAGTGGAACCATCGTTCGTCTTTGCAGCGCCGGGTTTTTGTGGAGTTCCCGTCTCCGTTTTTTTGTTTGTGTTTTTATGTGTTGTTTCCATAGTTGGTCCCACGAGCTGCGGAGAAGGGGAAAGGTCCGCCCGGGCAGAGATCCGCGTTACCCGGGTAAGGCGGTAGATAGAACAGGGGGTCGCCATCTCCCTGAGCCCACCGTTTGAGACTGGGCTAGTTGTTGATCCGGTCCCCCAGCCAGGCTGACTCTTGGCACGGTCCGGATTACACCGTAGTCCGGCCCGGAGTGAGATGTTGTTTGGGAGAGGAAGTGGGGGATATTGTGTGGGGGATATTGGGTTTGTGTAAAGCAACTGTTTAGATGCGGCTGAACAAATCGCATCGTCGGTACTGCCTCGTTGCAAGATACCCGCTGGTTGTCCGGGACTGCTTATTTGCTGGGGTTTCCGTCCACGATTCCGATTTTGATTTCCACCGCCAGCTTATTCGCAGTTGGCCTCGAGTGAGGTCGTCCGCTATCCGCAACCTGCGACCCGCTCGGTCGCCCCAGCTAGGCGGCTTCAGAACCATCTCACAAGTTCCTCAGACCAAGATCCACAAGGACAACTGCAGACAGTTTGTATCCCAGGAATTTGAGAATATGCTGCAGGACGACCACACACGATGGATTGGAACACTTTGCAGACATACATGCATCGCTGAGGTCAGCCATCCATAACAGCACCGGAACTTCTCCGTACTTTGCCATGTTCGGACTATATATGTTTACACAAAGTAAAGATTACTCGATGGCTCTAAAGTTGAAAACTCGCAATGGGGCGGAGATAGCACAATTGCCCAGATTTGAACGACAACATCTAAACAGGGAGAAAATAAAAGATACTCACCGGGACAGGAAATATACAATAAAAACTTTGTTCTAAGTGACTTTAGCATGAATATGAACTCCAAGTTTATGCAGAAAGTTTAATGTGAGGAGTCTTAAACTCCCCACAAATCCCGAGTGCGGCTCGGCAATAGCGAAGGAAGTGAGAATGCCGGAGAAATTAAGGGCATTCAGGTCAAAATGTACGGGAAATGTACGGACCTTGGACCCTCATACGGCAAGGGCAAACCTCAATCGGGGCCTAGGTTCCTACAAGAAATTTACCTTTGCTTACGTGAAATCTGGTGCACAGTTCGGTGCGGCGCGGATCGACGCGTTTATCACGTGCGGGTGTGCCGGTCGAGATGTACAGGAGGGGAGCTCGGTGCACTGGTCGGTGCGCGGATCACGTATTTGTATTCGTAGTAGTGTACCGGAGGGACGCTCGAGCACACGTCCACTCTCGGCGAAAAGTCAAAACGAGCGTCGCGTTCGCTGAACCAGCTCCCCACTATCGATTGTGCTATCGATCGCGGGCCTCACGCTTGGTCCAGGGTGTGTGTCTGGGCTCAAAAATTAATACTAGTTTAATTAGGTTTTTTCCTTAATTTCTTTCATTTCAATTTATATATATATTTATAAAGGTAATTCGTAATTCGGCTCAAAGGCTGTGTAGAGTAATGGATAAAGTAGTGTCTGCGCAGCCGTGTCTTTGTTTACTTGGATAGCATGCTGATGATATCCAAGACGTTCGAAGAACACTTAATTTTACTGAAAGAGGTGGCAGAATGTTTTAATACAGCAAATTTGACGATCGGCCTACACAAATCGAAATTTTGTTTTAAATACTTGCGATATTTGAGGCCTTGCGGACAGATCCGAAGAAAGTCGAAGCGATTATAAAAATAGAAGTGCCGCAGGCTGGTATCGCAGGATTATCCAGAATTTATCCGGTGTAAGTGCGCCGCTCACGGACTGTCTGACAAATAAATAAAAAATTTACTTTACCGCATTTGAAACGCTGAAGAAAGCACTTACCTGTGCGGCGGTATTAGCTCATCCGGATTTTAGAAACACTTCTGTATACATTGTGACGCAAGCCATGTAGAAATAGGGTCAGTGTTGTACCAGCAGGACGTAGAATGATCGGACCGACCGTTAGCATTATTTTCGACGAAGCTGAGAGGAGCGCAACTCCATTACAGGGTAACGGAGAAAGAGTGCCTTGTAGCAGAAGAAGCCGTGGAAAGATTCCGTTCTTATGTGGAGTTGATGCCGTTTACCATCGTTACCGATCATGCGAGCCTGCAATGGCTAATGACGCTCAAGGATTTGAACTGGAGACTGGCGCGGTGGTCATAAGCATTACATGCATTTGAGTTCGATATTGAGCACCGAAAAGAGAAGGACAACATCGTGGCCGACATGCTATCCCGGCCGAATGAGTTCTTCGACTTTAACACAACGGAGCTTGTGAGTCCCGAATTCCTGGTAAGAATACAATTAGTCGAAGGGCATGGAAAGGATAAGTTTCCGGACTTACGTGTGGAAAATGGACTTCTAATCAAGAAAACATACTTTAATAGAGAATAAAGTGATGTATTTGAATATCAATTGGGTAATTCCTGAAGCACTGACAACGACTTTAATCCAGCAAGCTCACTACGCCAACATTGCAATGCACGGAGGTATGGCAAAGACCTTAGCAAGACTCCAAAAATTGTATTACCGGCCAAATTTGGTAGCCGAGGTCCGAGAATTTGTGCCAGCATGTGAAAACTGCAAGGAGAATAAACACACAACGCAGATAAAGCGACCAATGATGGGAAAGGAAGTACGGACAGATCGACCCATTCAAAAAATGTACCTGGATCTCATAGGAAAGTAATCGCGGTCATGCCGAGGAAATCCCATGTTGTTTATTGCGTTGGATCACCTAACCAAGCTTGTGTGGCTAAAAACGATGCCGAAAGACACATCGACAGCCGTAATCCGATTCCTGCAAAAAGGAATATTCACACAATTTGGAGTTCCAGAAACGATCCACAAGGACAGGTTAGGTTAGGTTAGGTTAGGACGGCTGCCAGGCTGTAGCCTGGTACACCTAGACCTCTGTCCCCTATCCGTTAAGAGTCAGCCTGTAAGTTGGTCGATCACCCATCCGGAGGATTTAATAAAAGAGCTTAGACTCTTCAGGTTAGTCTGCGATATTTCGGTCAGGTCATTTATGAAAGGATATCCTAAGTGTTTCAGTCTAAGCATGCATAGGGCTGGGCATGAACAGAGTAGGTGTTCCACCGTTTCCTCTTCTTCCTCATCCCTGCAGCTTCTGCAAAAATCGTTTTTTGGGGCTTTTAGCCTGCCGGCGTGTGCGCCAACGAGCCAGTGGCCTGTGAGTACTCGAATTAGCATGCCGCACTCAGTGCGGCTGAAATTGAGTAGTTCTGATGTTTTCTTATTGTTTATTTCAGGCCATGTCTGGTGAGAGATTCGGCATTGCGGTGTGTTTTGCCAATAAGTGTTGGCTAATTTGCTGAAGTGGTTTTTAATAATTAGCTTACAAGTAGCCATCGGCATGCCGACATTCTCCTTTCCTGGAAGGAGAGGTATGGTGGTGCCTTGCCTGGCTAGCTCGTCTGCTATACAGTTGCCTACGATATCCCGGTGACCCGGAACCCATATAAGGCTGACAGTAAACTGACTAGCCATCTCGTGGAGAGATTTGCGACAGTCTGCTATTGTTCGGGAGTTTGTATTTGTCGAGTAGATTGATTTAATAGCCGCTTGGCTATCACTATATATGTTTATGTGTCTGTTCTGGGTGTTTAAGTCCCTTAAACAGACAAGTGCTTCCATTATAGCGTACACTTCCGCTTGGAAGACACTGCAGTGGTCAGGAAGTCTGAAAGACCGCCTGATCTCTAATTGCTCGGAGTATATGCCTCCACCTACGTGTCCGTCTAGTTTGGAGCCGTCTGTATATAAACAGATTGCGTCTATTGAGCCCGGTCGGCCACGATCCCAAACTTCCCTGCCTGGGATCAGAGCTTCGAAGGGCGTGTGATTGTATTCACGGGTTTTACATAGATCCGTTTTTGGCGGGATCAATTTGTCATGCTGAAGAATCTTAGTGTGACCATACAGTTGGGCTTTCCATTGCCCTGTATCCCTTAGTCGAATGGCTGCCGATTTCGCCCTTTCCATTCCTGCTAAGTCCAGGCTCTGGAGGTTCAAGATCGCATTCATCGCTTCGTTTGGGGTAGTTCGAAGGGCTCCACTCATACACAAGGCCGCCATGCGCTGTACTTTGTTAAGTGGAGTTAAGATACATTGTTTGTGTAAAGCGGTCCACCACAGAGCCACTCCATATAGTAGGATTGGCTTGACTACCGCTATGTATATCCAATTGACGATTTTAGGGGACATACCCCATCTTAGCCCAATTGCTTTTTTACAAGAGTAAAGTGCAATGGTCGCTTTCTTGGTTCTCTCTTGGTTGTTTAGGCCTCATTTAAGACGCTTATCTAATACTAACCCCAAGTATCTTGCGTGCTCGCTAAAAGAGAGATTACAGTTGTTTAAAGTGGGTGGGTTAAGTTTTGGGATTTTGTATCTATTTGTAAAAAGGACTAGTTCCGTTTTTGAGGGATTTACCCCAAGTCCGTTCTTTGTAGTCCATTCCGATAGTGTTTTTAGTTTTGCGGTCATAAGATCGCATAACGTTTGTGGATACCTACCATTAAAGATGATAGCGACATCGTCTGCGTATGCCACTATTTTACAGCCTCCTCCTTCAAGAATCCGCAGTAGTTTATTTACCGCGATATTCCATAAAAGGGGTGATAGTACACCTCCTTGCGGAGTGCCTCTGTTCACTAATCTAGTCTGGGTCGAGGTCCCTAGTGTGGCCGTGACCAATCTGCTTATCAGCAATTTGTGGATCAGCCCCACCAGCGGTAGCTCAACCCCTAGTTCAGTGAGGGATTCTGTTATTGCCGTGGGGAGCACGTTGTTGAAAGCTCCTTCTATGTCAATGAAGGCGATCAAGGTGTATTCTTGTATACTGAGTGATTTCTCGATGTTGCTTACTACCAAGTGTAGCTCCGATTCGGTCGACTTACCTTTGGTGTATGCGAGTTGCACCTCTGATATCTGCGTCGGGTCAATGATGTCTCTAATATGTAGACCTAACAGTCTTTCTAGGATTTTTAGCAGGAATGATGTCAGACTTATCGGTCTGAAATCCTTCGCTGTAGTATGGGTGGCTTTCCCTGCCTTTGGGATGAAAACGACTTTCGTTTCCCGCCATGCTACAGGTAGTTCTCCTACTGCAAGAATGGTCTGGAATATTTTTCTCAGCCAGTTTATAGCTAGTTCTCCTGCTTGCTGAATATGGGCCGGTGTTATATTGTCCGGTCCCGGCGATTTGTATGGCTTTAAACTATGAATGGACCAGTTTATATTACGGTCTGATAGTAGGAGATTTAAGTTTATTCCTTCTCCAGTGTGTCTTCCTGGGGGATGTCCTGTTTGCAGGCTCCCTGGGAAGTGAGCGTCTAGGAGTAGGTTTAGGGATTCTTCACTAGAGTCCGACCATGCTCCGTCAGCCTTTTGGAGATAGCCCAGGGATACGGCTGTCTTAGAAAGTATTTTTCTGAGCCTTGCGGCATCAGTTGTCTTTTCAATGTCCGAGCAGAAGTTCTGCCACGCAGTTCTCTTCTCTTTTCTGATGGCCTTTTTGTATGTGGCTAGTTCCTTTTTGTAGCTTTGCCAGTTTATGTCCTCATTTGCAGCTTTCGCTCTGTTGAACAGGTTTATGCATTTGGCTCTGAGGATTGATAATTGCTGGGTCCACCAAGGAGGTTTTTTCCTTCCCCTTGGTTTCCCTAACGGGCATGCAGCTGAGAATGCCGCGTTGCATGCTTCTGTGAATTTGTTTACTATATTATCTAGCTCCTGAGTGCAAGGAGTGCTTTCTGGTGGCTTCCTGGGGAGGAAGTTCGATAGAATTTCTTTGTATTTATTCCAGTTTGCCCGCCTGGGGTTGGCAAAGCTGACCGGTGCAGGTGACACTAGGGACAAAGTTGTCTCTATAAACCTATGATCTGAAAATGAGTGCTCGTCGGAGACAGCCCAGTTTGTGACTGTGCTTATGAGTGAATCTGATGCCAGGGTTAGATCTATGATCGTTTGGCACGTTTTTGTTATAAAAGTAGGGGTATTGCCCCTATTACAAAGAAATAAGTTCGATTTAAGAATGAAATCGAATAAAGACTCACCTCTGTCGTTGTTGATAGGGCAGCCCCACTGAGTATGGTGGGCATTTGCATCGCATCCTATCACCAAACCTTTCTTAAGCTCTTCACATTCCTGTACCAGTCCTCTGACTAGCGCGTATGGGGGGTCTACCTTTTCGGAAGCCATGTAGGCCGATAGCATCCTAAAAGAGCCGCTTTGCAGCTCCAGGCTTATTGCTGTGTTGTCTCCGTTGCTGTATTTGTGAAGCAGAAGTGTACTAAGATGCTGTTTGGCTAAAATGCAGGTTCGAATTTTACCTTGTTTGGGGTCAAGCATAAGCTTGTAGTCTTTTGTTCCCAGTCCAGCAACCCTGCCTCCTGCTACCCAGGGTTCCTGAACTAAGACCACGTCGGCTTCGCCCTTGGCCAGGCGAAGCAAAAGAGCAGCGGACGCTGCTTTACTGTGATGTAGGTTGATCTGCAGGAGTCTTAGCGACATCCCCAGCTGCAACCTCCACCACAGTAACGTCGGCCTCCGAATCGCTCAGGTCCACTTCGTCGATTGCCGGTCCCATCGCTCGCATCTCTCTGCTTAGCGACGAGTCGGTTGAATAGCCGTCCTCCGGCACACCAGGGGCCTCCACTTCCTCCGCAAGCACCTGCTCGGCTGGGTTGCCGGCAGGACTTCCCGAGGAATTAGAGTCCCCTTTATATATTTTAATATGTATGGCACTGAACCCATAGTTGAGCGTTCCCCGAGCAGCCTCTATGGGAGCGATAGACTCCTTATTCAGTACCACAATCGCTTGGTTTACGTCACCGTGCTCCTCCACCTTAACGACTTTCCAGTCTTTTGTGGGGAGATGTGGGTTGCATTCTTGCAACATATAGAGGATGTCCTCCGGTGATGCGATTGCTGCTGGGAGCCAAATTCTGGCTCGCGGTCTACTGGGGACGTCACACCAATCTAGTGCGACTATGTTCGCCCCTTCGTAGACTGCACCGAGCTGAGCTACCGCCTGTTTATATAGGTCAGCTGATCGCTGATTATCGCAGGCCACCACTTTTACACTGCCCTGGTACCAGCCCGCGTCCATACAGCAAGGCGCTGAACCGGGCTTCTCGCGTACCATACGCAGGCAAATGAGTGACAGCTTGGACTCAACCGCCTTCCATTTGTTTCTGGGGATCCTGTTCTCCGGATTTCCCCTATCTATGAGTCCAAGTAGGACCCGATCTTTGGTGATCTCGGCAAAGGAGACCGACGGCTGGATCTTCGATCTCTTCGCCGACGGGCCGGGCAGCTCTATGGAGCGTTGCCTCTTCGCCTGAGCACCTTCTTGTTGGGGCTTCTCTTGCCCATAGTTGGGAAACACCGTCCTTGCCCACTCTACCTTCTTTAGCCATTCAGGCGAAGGCGTGGCGACAGTGCTTCTGGCATGTGAGCGCAGGGTTTGGGCGGCAGTCCGTCTCTCTGCGCATGTAAAATTCTTCTTTGCACCAGCGGGTGACCCGATCGACTTTGCTGCGCCTACCACTGGTTTTGGCGCAGATGCGCACATAGCAGAGGCGTTAGCGACAGTCTTTCTGTCCCCCGACATCCCTAGTTTGGATTGGGGCCCTTTCTGAGCCCTACTGGTGCTTGCAGTGGAACCATCGTTCGTCTTTGCAGCGCCGGGTTTTTGTGGAGTTCCCGTCTCCGTTTTTTTGTTTGTGTTTTTATGTGTTGTTTCCATAGTTGGTCCCACGAGCTGCGGAGAAGGGGAAAGGTCCGCCCGGGCAGAGATCCGCGTTACCCGGGTAAGGCGGTAGATAGAACAGGGGGTCGCCATCTCCCTGAGCCCACCGTTTGAGACTGGGCTAGTTGTTGATCCGGGCCCCCAGCCAGGCTGACTCTTGGCACGGTCCGGATTACACCGTAGTCCGGCCCGGAGTGAGATGTTGTTTGGGAGAGGAAGTGGGGGATATTGTGTGGGGGATATTGGGTTTGTGTAAAGCAACTGTTTAGATGCGGCTGAACAAATCGCATCGTCGGTACTGCCTCGTTGCAAGATACCCGCTGGTTGTCCGGGACTGCTTATTTGCTGGGGTTTCCGTCCACGATTCCGATTTTGATTTCCACCGCCAGCTTATTCGCAGTTGGCCTCGAGTGAGGTCGTCCGCTATCCGCAACCTGCGACCCGCTCGGTCGCCCCAGCTAGGCGGCTTCAGAACCATCTCACAAGTTCCTCAGACCAAGATCCACAAGGACAACTGCAGACAGTTTGTATCCCAGGAATTTGAGAATATGCTGCAGGACGACCACACACGATGGATTGGAACACTTTGCAGACATACATGCATCGCTGAGGTCAGCCATCCATAACAGCACCGGAACTTCTCCGTACTTTGCCATGTTCGGACTATATATGTTTACACAAAGTAAAGATTACTCGATGGCTCTAAAGTTGAAAACTCGCAATGGGGCGGAGATAGCACAATTGCCCAGATTTGAACGACAACATCTAAACAGGGAGAAAATAAAAGATACTCACCGGGACAGGAAATATACAATAAAAACTTTGTTCTAAGTGACTTTAGCATGAATATGAACTCCAAGTTTATGCAGAAAGTTTAATGTGAGGAGTCTTAAACTCCCCACAAATCCCGAGTGCGGCTCGGCAATAGCGAAGGAAGTGAGAATGCCGGAGAAATTAAGGGCATTCAGGTCAAAATGTACGGGAAATGTACGGACCTTGGACCCTCATACGGCAAGGGCAAACCTCAATCGGGGCCTAGGTTCCTACAAGAAATTTACCTTTGCTTACGTGAAATCTGGTGCACAGTTCGGTGCGGCGCGGATCGACGCGTTTATCACGTGCGGGTGTGCCGGTCGAGATGTACAGGAGGGGAGCTCGGTGCACTGGTCGGTGCGCGGATCACGTATTTGTATTCGTAGTAGTGTACCGGAGGGACGCTCGAGCACACGTCCACTCTCGGCGAAAAGTCAAAACGAGCGTCGCGTTCGCTGAACCAGCTCCCCACTATCGATTGTGCTATCGATCGCGGGCCTCACGCTTGGTCCAGGGTGTGTGTCTGGGCTCAAAAATTAATACTAGTTTAATTAGGTTTTTTCCTTAATTTCTTTCATTTCAATTTATATATATATTTATAAAGGTAATTCGTAATTCGGCTCAAAGGCTGTGTAGAGTAATGGATAAAGTAGTGTCTGCGCAGCCGTGTCTTTGTTTACTTGGATAGCATGCTGATGATATCCAAGACGTTCGAAGAACACTTAATTTTACTGAAAGAGGTGGCAGAATGTTTTAATACAGCAAATTTGACGATCGGCCTACACAAATCGAAATTTTGTTTTAAATACTTGCGATATTTGAGGCCTTGCGGACAGATCCGAAGAAAGTCGAAGCGATTATAAAAATAGAAGTGCCGCAGGCTGGTATCGCAGGATTATCCAGAATTTATCCGTTCCGTCTGACAAATAAATAAAAAATTTACTTTACCGCATTTGAAACGCTGAAGAAAGCACTTACCTGTGCGGCGGTATTAGCTCATCCGGATTTTAGAAACACTTCTGTATACATTGTGACGCAAGCCATGTAGAAATAGGGTCAGTGTTGTACCAGCAGGACGTAGAATGATCGGACCGACCGTTAGCATTATTTTCGACGAAGCTGAGAGGAGCGCAACTCCATTACAGGGTAACGGAGAAAGAGTGCCTTGTAGCAGAAGAAGCCGTGGAAAGATTCCGTTCTTATGTGGAGTTGATGCCGTTTACCATCGTTACCGATCATGCGAGCCTGCAATGGCTAATGACGCTCAAGGATTTGAACTGGAGACTGGCGCGGTGGTCATAAGCATTACATGCATTTGAGTTCGATATTGAGCACCGAAAAGAGAAGGACAACATCGTGGCCGACATGCTATCCCGGCCGAATGAGTTCTTCGACTTTAACACAACGGAGCTTGTGAGTCCCGAATTCCTGGTAAGAATACAATTAGTCGAAGGGCATGGAAAGGATAAGTTTCCGGACTTACGTGTGGAAAATGGACTTCTAATCAAGAAAACATACTTTAATAGAGAATAAAGTGATGTATTTGAATATCAATTGGGTAATTCCTGAAGCACTGACAACGACTTTAATCCAGCAAGCTCACTACGCCAACATTGCAATGCACGGAGGTATGGCAAAGACCTTAGCAAGACTCCAAAAATTGTATTACCGGCCAAATTTGGTAGCCGAGGTCCGAGAATTTGTGCCAGCATGTGAAAACTGCAAGGAGAATAAACACACAACGCAGATAAAGCGACCAATGATGGGAAAGGAAGTACGGACAGATCGACCCATTCAAAAAATGTACCTGGATCTCATAGGAAAGTAATCGCGGTCATGCCGAGGAAATCCCATGTTGTTTATTGCGTTGGATCACCTAACCAAGCTTGTGTGGCTAAAAACGATGCCGAAAGACACATCGACAGCCGTAATCCGATTCCTGCAAAAAGGAATATTCACACAATTTGGAGTTCCAGAAACGATCCACAAGGACAGGTTAGGTTAGGTTAGGTTAGGACGGCTGCCAGGCTGTAGCCTGGTACACCTAGACCTCTGTCCCCTATCCGTTAAGAGTCAGCCTGTAAGTTGGTCGATCACCCATCCGGAGGATTTAATAAAAGAGCTTAGACTCTTCAGGTTAGTCTGCGATATTTCGGTCAGGTCATTTATGAAAGGATATCCTAAGTGTTTCAGTCTAAGCATGCATAGGGCTGGGCATGAACAGAGTAGGTGTTCCACCGTTTCCTCTTCTTCCTCATCCCTGCAGCTTCTGCAAAAATCGTTTTTTGGGGCTTTTAGCCTGCCGGCGTGTGCGCCAACGAGCCAGTGGCCTGTGAGTACTCGAATTAGCATGCCGCACTCAGTGCGGCTGAAATTGAGTAGTTCTGATGTTTTCTTATTGTTTATTTCAGGCCATGTCTGGTGAGAGATTCGGCATTGCGGTGTGTTTTGCCAATAAGTGTTGGCTAATTTGCTGAAGTGGTTTTTAATAATTAGCTTACAAGTAGCCATCGGCATGCCGACATTCTCCTTTCCTGGAAGGAGAGGTATGGTGGTGCCTTGCCTGGCTAGCTCGTCTGCTATACAGTTGCCTACGATATCCCGGTGACCCGGAACCCATATAAGGCTGACAGTAAACTGACTAGCCATCTCGTGGAGAGATTTGCGACAGTCTGCTATTGTTCGGGAGTTTGTATTTGTCGAGTAGATTGATTTAATAGCCGCTTGGCTATCACTATATATGTTTATGTGTCTGTTCTGGGTGTTTAAGTCCCTTAAACAGACAAGTGCTTCCATTATAGCGTACACTTCCGCTTGGAAGACACTGCAGTGGTCAGGAAGTCTGAAAGACCGCCTGATCTCTAATTGCTCGGAGTATATGCCTCCACCTACGTGTCCGTCTAGTTTGGAGCCGTCTGTATATAAACAGATTGCGTCTATTGAGCCCGGTCGGCCACGATCCCAAACTTCCCTGCCTGGGATCAGAGCTTCGAAGGGCGTGTGATTGTATTCACGGGTTTTACATAGATCCGTTTTTGGCGGGATCAATTTGTCATGCTGAAGAATCTTAGTGTGACCATACAGTTGGGCTTTCCATTGCCCTGTATCCCTTAGTCGAATGGCTGCCGATTTCGCCCTTTCCATTCCTGCTAAGTCCAGGCTCTGGAGGTTCAAGATCGCATTCATCGCTTCGTTTGGGGTAGTTCGAAGGGCTCCACTCATACACAAGGCCGCCATGCGCTGTACTTTGTTAAGTGGAGTTAAGATACATTGTTTGTGTAAAGCGGTCCACCACAGAGCCACTCCATATAGTAGGATTGGCTTGACTACCGCTATGTATATCCAATTGACGATTTTAGGGGACATACCCCATCTTAGCCCAATTGCTTTTTTACAAGAGTAAAGTGCAATGGTCGCTTTCTTGGTTCTCTCTTGGTTGTTTAGGCCCCATTTAAGACGCTTATCTAATACTAACCCCAAGTATCTTGCGTGCTCGCTAAAAGAGAGATTACAGTTGTTTAAAGTGGGTGGGTTAAGTTTTGGGATTTTGTATCTATTTGTAAAAAGGACTAGTTCCGTTTTTGAGGGATTTACCCCAAGTCCGTTCTTTGTAGTCCATTCCGATAGTGTTTTTAGTTTTGCGGTCATAAGATCGCATAACGTTTGTGGATACCTACCATTAAAGATGATAGCGACATCGTCTGCGTATGCCACTATTTTACAGCCTCCTCCTTCAAGAATCCGCAGTAGTTTATTTACCGCGATATTCCATAAAAGGGGTGATAGTACACCTCCTTGCGGAGTGCCTCTGTTCACTAATCTAGTCTGGGTCGAGGTCCCTAGTGTGGCCGTGACCAATCTGCTTATCAGCAATTTGTGGATCAGCCCCACCAGCGGTAGCTCAACCCCTAGTTCAGTGAGGGATTCTGTTATTGCCGTGGGGAGCACGTTGTTGAAAGCTCCTTCTATGTCAATGAAGGCGATCAAGGTGTATTCTTGTATACTGAGTGATTTCTCGATGTTGCTTACTACCAAGTGTAGCTCCGATTCGGTCGACTTACCTTTGGTGTATGCGAGTTGCACCTCTGATATCTGCGTCGGGTCAATGATGTCTCTAATATGTAGACCTAACAGTCTTTCTAGGATTTTTAGCAGGAATGATGTCAGACTTATCGGTCTGAAATCCTTCGCTGTAGTATGGGTGGCTTTCCCTGCCTTTGGGATGAAAACGACTTTCGTTTCCCGCCATGCTACAGGTAGTTCTCCTACTGCAAGAATGGTCTGGAATATTTTTCTCAGCCAGTTTATAGCTAGTTCTCCTGCTTGCTGAATATGGGCCGGTGTTATATTGTCCGGTCCCGGCGATTTGTATGGCTTTAAACTATGAATGGACCAGTTTATATTACGGTCTGATAGTAGGAGATTTAAGTTTATTCCTTCTCCAGTGTGTCTTCCTGGGGGATGTCCTGTTTGCAGGCTCCCTGGGAAGTGAGCGTCTAGGAGTAGGTTTAGGGATTCTTCACTAGAGTCCGACCATGCTCCGTCAGCCTTTTGGAGATAGCCCAGGGATACGGCTGTCTTAGAAAGTATTTTTCTGAGCCTTGCGGCATCAGTTGTCTTTTCAATGTCCGAGCAGAAGTTCTGCCACGCAGTTCTCTTCTCTTTTCTGATGGCCTTTTTGTATGTGGCTAGTTCCTTTTTGTAGCTTTGCCAGTTTATGTCCTCATTTGCAGCTTTCGCTCTGTTGAACAGGTTTATGCATTTGGCTCTGAGGATTGATAATTGCTGGGTCCACCAAGGAGGTTTTTTCCTTCCCCTTGGTTTCCCTAACGGGCATGCAGCTGAGAATGCCGCGTTGCATGCTTCTGTGAATTTGTTTACTATATTATCTAGCTCCTGAGTGCAAGGAGTGCTTTCTGGTGGCTTCCTGGGGAGGAAGTTCGATAGAATTTCTTTGTATTTATTCCAGTTTGCCCGCCTGGGGTTGGCAAAGCTGACCGATGCAGGTGACACTAGGGACAAAGTTGTCTCTATAAACCTATGATCTGAAAATGAGTGCTCGTCGGAGACAGCCCAGTTTGTGACTGTGCTTATGAGTGAATCTGATGCCAGGGTTAGATCTATGATCGTTTGGCACGTTTTTGTTATAAAAGTAGGGGTATTGCCCCTATTACAAAGAAATAAGTTCGATTTAAGAATGAAATCGAATAAAGACTCACCTCTGTCGTTGTTGATAGGGCAGCCCCACTGAGTATGGTGGGCATTTGCATCGCATCCTATCACCAAACCTTTCTTAAGCTCTTCACATTCCTGTACCAGTCCTCTGACTAGCGCGTATGGGGGGTCTACCTTTTCGGAAGCCATGTAGGCCGATAGCATCCTAAAAGAGCCGCTTTGCAGCTCCAGGCTTATTGCTGTGTTGTCTCCGTTGCTGTATTTGTGAAGCAGAAGTGTACTAAGATGCTGTTTGGCTAAAATGCAGGTTCGAATTTTACCTTGTTTGGGGTCAAGCATAAGCTTGTAGTCTTTTGTTCCCAGTCCAGCAACCCTGCCTCCTGCTACCCAGGGTTCCTGAACTAAGACCACGTCGGCTTCGCCCTTGGCCAGGCGAAGCAAAAGAGCAGCGGACGCTGCTTTACTGTGATGTAGGTTGATCTGCAGGAGTCTTAGCGACATCCCCAGCTGCAACCTCCACCACAGTAACGTCGGCCTCCGAATCGCTCAGGTCCACTTCGTCGATTGCCGGTCCCATCGCTCGCATCTCTCTGCTTAGCGACGAGTCGGTTGAATAGCCGTCCTCCGGCACACCAGGGGCCTCCACTTCCTCCGCAAGCACCTGCTCGGCTGGGTTGCCGGCAGGACTTCCCGAGGAATTAGAGTCCCCTTTATATATTTTAATATGTATGGCACTGAACCCATAGTTGAGCGTTCCCCGAGCAGCCTCTATGGGAGCGATAGACTCCTTATTCAGTACCACAATCGCTTGGTTTACGTCACCGTGCTCCTCCACCTTAACGACTTTCCAGTCTTTTGTGGGGAGATGTGGGTTGCATTCTTGCAACATATAGAGGATGTCCTCCGGTGATGCGATTGCTGCTGGGAGCCAAATTCTGGCTCGCGGTCTACTGGGGACGTCACACCAATCTAGTGCGACTATGTTCGCCCCTTCGTAGACTGCACCGAGCTGAGCTACCGCCTGTTTATATAGGTCAGCTGATCGCTGATTATCGCAGGCCACCACTTTTACACTGCCCTGGTACCAGCCCGCGTCCATACAGCAAGGCGCTGAACCGGGCTTCTCGCGTACCATACGCAGGCAAATGAGTGACAGCTTGGACTCAACCGCCTTCCATTTGTTTCTGGGGATCCTGTTCTCCGGATTTCCCCTATCTATGAGTCCAAGTAGGACCCGATCTTTGGTGATCTCGGCAAAGGAGACCGACGGCTGGATCTTCGATCTCTTCGCCGACGGGCCGGGCAGCTCTATGGAGCGTTGCCTCTTCGCCTGAGCACCTTCTTGTTGGGGCTTCTCTTGCCCATAGTTGGGAAACACCGTCCTTGCCCACTCTACCTTCTTTAGCCATTCAGGCGAAGGCGTGGCGACAGTGCTTCTGGCATGTGAGCGCAGGGTTTGGGCGGCAGTCCGTCTCTCTGCGCATGTAAAATTCTTCTTTGCAAAAGCGGGTGACCCGATCGACTTTGCTGCGCCTACCACTGGTTTTGGCGCAGATGCGCACATAGCAGAGGCGTTAGCGACAGTCTTTCTGTCCCCCGACATCCCTAGTTTGGATTGGGGCCCTTTCTGAGCCCTACTGGTGCTTGCAGTGGAACCATCGTTCGTCTTTGCAGCGCCGGGTTTTTGTGGAGTTCCCGTCTCCGTTTTTTTGTTTGTGTTTTTATGTGTTGTTTCCATAGTTGGTCCCACGAGCTGCGGAGAAGGGGAAAGGTCCGCCCGGGCAGAGATCCGCGTTACCCGGGTAAGGCGGTAGATAGAACAGGGGGTCGCCATCTCCCTGAGCCCACCGTTTGAGACTGGGCTAGTTGTTGATCCGGGCCCCCAGCCAGGCTGACTCTTGGCACGGTCCGGATTACACCGTAGTCCGGCCCGGAGTGAGATGTTGTTTGGGAGAGGAAGTGGGGGATATTGTGTGGGGGATATTGGGTTTGTGTAAAGCAACTGTTTAGATGCGGCTGAACAAATCGCATCGTCGGTACTGCCTCGTTGCAAGATACCCGCTGGTTGTCCGGGACTGCTTATTTGCTGGGGTTTCCGTCCACGATTCCGATTTTGATTTCCACCGCCAGCTTATTCGCAGTTGGCCTCGAGTGAGGTCGTCCGCTATCCGCAACCTGCGACCCGCTCGGTCGCCCCAGCTAGGCGGCTTCAGAACCATCTCACAAGTTCCTCAGACCAAGATCCACAAGGACAACTGCAGACAGTTTGTATCCCAGGAATTTGAGAATATGCTGCAGGACGACCACACACGATGGATTGGAACACTTTGCAGACATACATGCATCGCTGAGGTCAGCCATCCATAACAGCACCGGAACTTCTCCGTACTTTGCCATGTTCGGACTATATATGTTTACACAAAGTAAAGATTACTCGATGGCTCTAAAGTTGAAAACTCGCAATGGGGCGGAGATAGCACAATTGCCCAGATTTGAACGACAACATCTAAACAGGGAGAAAATAAAAGATACTCACCGGGACAGGAAATATACAATAAAAACTTTGTTCTAAGTGACTTTAGCATGAATATGAACTCCAAGTTTATGCAGAAAGTTTAATGTGAGGAGTCTTAAACTCCCCACAAATCCCGAGTGCGGCTCGGCAATAGCGAAGGAAGTGAGAATGCCGGAGAAATTAAGGGCATTCAGGTCAAAATGTACGGGAAATGTACGGACCTTGGACCCTCATACGGCAAGGGCAAACCTCAATCGGGGCCTAGGTTCCTACAAGAAATTTACCTTTGCTTACGTGAAATCTGGTGCACAGTTCGGTGCGGCGCGGATCGACGCGTTTATCACGTGCGGGTGTGCCGGTCGAGATGTACAGGAGGGGAGCTCGGTGCACTGGTCGGTGCGCGGATCACGTATTTGTATTCGTAGTAGTGTACCGGAGGGACGCTCGAGCACACGTCCACTCTCGGCGAAAAGTCAAAACGAGCGTCGCGTTCGCTGAACCAGCTCCCCACTATCGATTGTGCTATCGATCGCGGGCCTCACGCTTGGTCCAGGGTGTGTGTCTGGGCTCAAAAATTAATACTAGTTTAATTAGGTTTTTTCCTTAATTTCTTTCATTTCAATTTATATATATATTTATAAAGGTAATTCGTAATTCGGCTCAAAGGCTGTGTAGAGTAATGGATAAAGTAGTGTCTGCGCAGCCGTGTCTTTGTTTACTTGGATAGCATGCTGATGATATCCAAGACGTTCGAAGAACACTTAATTTTACTGAAAGAGGTGGCAGAATGTTTTAATACAGCAAATTTGACGATCGGCCTACACAAAACGAAATTTTGTTTTAAATACTTGCGATATTTGAGGCCTTGCGGACAGATCCGAAGAAAGTCGAAGCGATTATAAAAATAGAAGTGCCGCAGGCTGGTATCGCAGGATTATCCAGAATTTATCCGGTGTAAGTGCGCCGCTCACGGACTGTCTGACAAATAAATAAAAAATTTACTTTACCGCATTTGAAACGCTGAAGAAAGCACTTACCTGTGCGGCGGTATTAGCTCATCCGGATTTTAGAAACACTTCTGTATACATTGTGACGCAAGCCATGTAGAAATAGGGTCAGTGTTGTACCAGCAGGACGTAGAATGATCGGACCGACCGTTAGCATTATTTTCGACGAAGCTGAGAGGAGCGCAACTCCATTACAGGGTAACGGAGAAAGAGTGCCTTGTAGCAGAAGAAGCCGTGGAAAGATTCCGTTCTTATGTGGAGTTGATGCCGTTTACCATCGTTACCGATCATGCGAGCCTGCAATGGCTAATGACGCTCAAGGATTTGAACTGGAGACTGGCGCGGTGGTCATAAGCATTACATGCATTTGAGTTCGATATTGAGCACCGAAAAGAGAAGGACAACATCGTGGCCGACATGCTATCCCGGCCGAATGAGTTCTTCGACTTTAACACAACGGAGCTTGTGAGTCCCGAATTCCTGGTAAGAATACAATTAGTCGAAGGGCATGGAAAGGATAAGTTTCCGGACTTACGTGTGGAAAATGGACTTCTAATCAAGAAAACATACTTTAATAGAGAATAAAGTGATGTATTTGAATATCAATTGGGTAATTCCTGAAGCACTGACAACGACTTTAATCCAGCAAGCTCACTACGCCAACATTGCAATGCACGGAGGTATGGCAAAGACCTTAGCAAGACTCCAAAAATTGTATTACCGGCCAAATTTGGTAGCCGAGGTCCGAGAATTTGTGCCAGCATGTGAAAACTGCAAGGAGAATAAACACACAACGCAGATAAAGCGACCAATGATGGGAAAGGAAGTACGGACAGATCGACCCATTCAAAAAATGTACCTGGATCTCATAGGAAAGTAATCGCGGTCATGCCGAGGAAATCCCATGTTGTTTATTGCGTTGGATCACCTAACCAAGCTTGTGTGGCTAAAAACGATGCCGAAAGACACATCGACAGCCGTAATCCGATTCCTGCAAAAAGGAATATTCACACAATTTGGAGTTCCAGAAACGATCCACAAGGACAGGTTAGGTTAGGTTAGGTTAGGACGGCTGCCAGGCTGTAGCCTGGTACACCTAGACCTCTGTCCCCTATCCGTTAAGAGTCAGCCTGTAAGTTGGTCGATCACCCATCCGGAGGATTTAATAAAAGAGCTTAGACTCTTCAGGTTAGTCTGCGATATTTCGGTCAGGTCATTTATGAAAGGATATCCTAAGTGTTTCAGTCTAAGCATGCATAGGGCTGGGCATGAACAGAGTAGGTGTTCCACCGTTTCCTCTTCTTCCTCATCCCTGCAGCTTCTGCAAAAATCGTTTTTTGGGGCTTTTAGCCTGCCGGCGTGTGCGCCAACGAGCCAGTGGCCTGTGAGTACTCGAATTAGCATGCCGCACTCAGTGCGGCTGAAATTGAGTAGTTCTGATGTTTTCTTATTGTTTATTTCAGGCCATGTCTGGTGAGAGATTCGGCATTGCGGTGTGTTTTGCCAATAAGTGTTGGCTAATTTGCTGAAGTGGTTTTTAATAATTAGCTTACAAGTAGCCATCGGCATGCCGACATTCTCCTTTCCTGGAAGGAGAGGTATGGTGGTGCCTTGCCTGGCTAGCTCGTCTGCTATACAGTTGCCTACGATATCCCGGTGACCCGGAACCCATATAAGGCTGACAGTAAACTGACTAGCCATCTCGTGGAGAGATTTGCGACAGTCTGCTATTGTTCGGGAGTTTGTATTTGTCGAGTAGATTGATTTAATAGCCGCTTGGCTATCACTATATATGTTTATGTGTCTGTTCTGGGTGTTTAAGTCCCTTAAACAGACAAGTGCTTCCATTATAGCGTACACTTCCGCTTGGAAGACACTGCAGTGGTCAGGAAGTCTGAAAGCCCGCCTGATCTCTAATTGCTCGGAGTATATGCCTCCACCTACGTGTCCGTCTAGTTTGGAGCCGTCTGTATATAAACAGATTGCGTCTATTGAGCCCGGTCGGCCACGATCCCAAACTTCCCTGCCTGGGATCAGAGCTTCGAAGGGCGTGTGATTGTATTCACGGGTTTTACATAGATCCGTTTTTGGCGGGATCAATTTGTCATGCTGAAGAATCTTAGTGTGACCATACAGTTGGGCTTTCCATTGCCCTGTATCCCTTAGTCGAATGGCTGCCGATTTCGCCCTTTCCATTCCTGCTAAGTCCAGGCTCTGGAGGTTCAAGATCGCATTCATCGCTTCGTTTGGGGTAGTTCGAAGGGCTCCACTCATACACAAGGCCGCCATGCGCTGTACTTTGTTAAGTGGAGTTAAGATACATTGTTTGTGTAAAGCGGTCCACCACAGAGCCACTCCATATAGTAGGATTGGCTTGACTACCGCTATGTATATCCAATTGACGATTTTAGGGGACATACCCCATCTTAGCCCAATTGCTTTTTTACAAGAGTAAAGTGCAATGGTCGCTTTCTTGGTTCTCTCTTGGTTGTTTAGGCCCCATTTAAGACGCTTATCTAATACTAACCCCAAGTATCTTGCGTGCTCGCTAAAAGAGAGATTACAGTTGTTTAAAGTGGGTGGGTTAAGTTTTGGGATTTTGTATCTATTTGTAAAAAGGACTAGTTCCGTTTTTGAGGGATTTACCCCAAGTCCGTTCTTTGTAGTCCATTCCGATAGTGTTTTTAGTTTTGCGGTCATAAGATCGCATAACGTTTGTGGATACCTACCATTAAAGATGATAGCGACATCGTCTGCGTATGCCACTATTTTACAGCCTCCTCCTTCAAGAATCCGCAGTAGTTTATTTACCGCGATATTCCATAAAAGGGGTGATAGTACACCTCCTTGCGGAGTGCCTCTGTTCACTAATCTAGTCTGGGTCGAGGTCCCTAGTGTGGCCGTGACCAATCTGCTTATCAGCAATTTGTGGATCAGCCCCACCAGCGGTAGCTCAACCCCTAGTTCAGTGAGGGATTCTGTTATTGCCGTGGGGAGCACGTTGTTGAAAGCTCCTTCTATGTCAATGAAGGCGATCAAGGTGTATTCTTGTATACTGAGTGATTTCTCGATGTTGCTTACTACCAAGTGTAGCTCCGATTCGGTCGACTTACCTTTGGTGTATGCGAGTTGCACCTCTGATATCTGCGTCGGGTCAATGATGTCTCTAATATGTAGACCTAACAGTCTTTCTAGGATTTTTAGCAGGAATGATGTCAGACTTATCGGTCTGAAATCCTTCGCTGTAGTATGGGTGGCTTTCCCTGCCTTTGGGATGAAAACGACTTTCGTTTCCCGCCATGCTACAGGTAGTTCTCCTACTGCAAGAATGGTCTGGAATATTTTTCTCAGCCAGTTTATAGCTAGTTCTCCTGCTTGCTGAATATGGGCCGGTGTTATATTGTCCGGTCCCGGCGATTTGTATGGCTTTAAACTATGAATGGACCAGTTTATATTACGGTCTGATAGTAGGAGATTTAAGTTTATTCCTTCTCCAGTGTGTCTTCCTGGGGGATGTCCTGTTTGCAGGCTCCCTGGGAAGTGAGCGTCTAGGAGTAGGTTTAGGGATTCTTCACTAGAGTCCGACCATGCTCCGTCAGCCTTTTGGAGATAGCCCAGGGATACGGCTGTCTTAGAAAGTATTTTTCTGAGCCTTGCGGCATCAGTTGTCTTTTCAATGTCCGAGCAGAAGTTCTGCCACGCAGTTCTCTTCTCTTTTCTGATGGCCTTTTTGTATGTGGCTAGTTCCTTTTTGTAGCTTTGCCAGTTTATGTCCTCATTTGCAGCTTTCGCTCTGTTGAACAGGTTTATGCATTTGGCTCTGAGGATTGATAATTGCTGGGTCCACCAAGGAGGTTTTTTCCTTCCCCTTGGTTTCCCTAACGGGCATGCAGCTGAGAATGCCGCGTTGCATGCTTCTGTGAATTTGTTTACTATATTATCTAGCTCCTGAGTGCAAGGAGTGCTTTCTGGTGGCTTCCTGGGGAGGAAGTTCGATAGAATTTCTTTGTATTTATTCCAGTTTGCCCGCCTGGGGTTGGCAAAGCTGACCGATGCAGGTGACACTAGGGACAAAGTTGTCTCTATAAACCTATGATCTGAAAATGAGTGCTCGTCGGAGACAGCCCAGTTTGTGACTGTGCTTATGAGTGAATCTGATGCCAGGGTTAGATCTATGATCGTTTGGCACGTTTTTGTTATAAAAGTAGGGGTATTGCCCCTATTACAAAGAAATAAGTTCGATTTAAGAATGAAATCGAATAAAGACTCACCTCTGTCGTTGTTGATAGGGCAGCCCCACTGAGTATGGTGGGCATTTGCATCGCATCCTATCACCAAACCTTTCTTAAGCTCTTCACATTCCTGTACCAGTCCTCTGACTAGCGCGTATGGGGGGTCTACCTTTTCGGAAGCCATGTAGGCCGATAGCATCCTAAAAGAGCCGCTTTGCAGCTCCAGGCTTATTGCTGTGTTGTCTCCGTTGCTGTATTTGTGAAGCAGAAGTGTACTAAGATGCTGTTTGGCTAAAATGCAGGTTCGAATTTTACCTTGTTTGGGGTCAAGCATAAGCTTGTAGTCTTTTGTTCCCAGTCCAGCAACCCTGCCTCCTGCTACCCAGGGTTCCTGAACTAAGACCACGTCGGCTTCGCCCTTGGCCAGGCGAAGCAAAAGAGCAGCGGACGCTGCTTTACTGTGATGTAGGTTGATCTGCAGGAGTCTTAGCGACATCCCCAGCTGCAACCTCCACCACAGTAACGTCGGCCTCCGAATCGCTCAGGTCCACTTCGTCGATTGCCGGTCCCATCGCTCGCATCTCTCTGCTTAGCGACGAGTCGGTTGAATAGCCGTCCTCCGGCACACCAGGGGCCTCCACTTCCTCCGCAAGCACCTGCTCGGCTGGGTTGCCGGCAGGACTTCCCGAGGAATTAGAGTCCCCTTTATATATTTTAATATGTATGGCACTGAACCCATAGTTGAGCGTTCCCCGAGCAGCCTCTATGGGAGCGATAGACTCCTTATTCAGTACCACAATCGCTTGGTTTACGTCACCGTGCTCCTCCACCTTAACGACTTTCCAGTCTTTTGTGGGGAGATGTGGGTTGCATTCTTGCAACATATAGAGGATGTCCTCCGGTGATGCGATTGCTGCTGGGAGCCAAATTCTGGCTCGCGGTCTACTGGGGACGTCACACCAATCTAGTGCGACTATGTTCGCCCCTTCGTAGACTGCACCGAGCTGAGCTACCGCCTGTTTATATAGGTCAGCTGATCGCTGATTATCGCAGGCCACCACTTTTACACTGCCCTGGTACCAGCCCGCGTCCATACAGCAAGGCGCTGAACCGGGCTTCTCGCGTACCATACGCAGGCAAATGAGTGACAGCTTGGACTCAACCGCCTTCCATTTGTTTCTGGGGATCCTGTTCTCCGGATTTCCCCTATCTATGAGTCCAAGTAGGACCCGATCTTTGGTGATCTCGGCAAAGGAGACCGACGGCTGGATCTTCGATCTCTTCGCCGACGGGCCGGGCAGCTCTATGGAGCGTTGCCTCTTCGCCTGAGCACCTTCTTGTTGGGGCTTCTCTTGCCCATAGTTGGGAAACACCGTCCTTGCCCACTCTACCTTCTTTAGCCATTCAGGCGAAGGCGTGGCGACAGTGCTTCTGGCATGTGAGCGCAGGGTTTGGGCGGCAGTCCGTCTCTCTGCGCATGTAAAATTCTTCTTTGCAAAAGCGGGTGACCCGATCGACTTTGCTGCGCCTACCACTGGTTTTGGCGCAGATGCGCACATAGCAGAGGCGTTAGCGACAGTCTTTCTGTCCCCCGACATCCCTAGTTTGGATTGGGGCCCTTTCTGAGCCCTACTGGTGCTTGCAGTGGAACCATCGTTCGTCTTTGCAGCGCCGGGTTTTTGTGGAGTTCCCGTCTCCGTTTTTTTGTTTGTGTTTTTATGTGTTGTTTCCATAGTTGGTCCCACGAGCTGCGGAGAAGGGGAAAGGTCCGCCCGGGCAGAGATCCGCGTTACCCGGGTAAGGCGGTAGATAGAACAGGGGGTCGCCATCTCCCTGAGCCCACCGTTTGAGACTGGGCTAGTTGTTGATCCGGGCCCCCAGCCAGGCTGACTCTTGGCACGGTCCGGATTACACCGTAGTCCGGCCCGGAGTGAGATGTTGTTTGGGAGAGGAAGTAGGGGATATTGTGTGGGGGATATTGGGTTTGTGTAAAGCAACTGTTTAGATGCGGCTGAACAAATCGCATCGTCGGTACTGCCTCGTTGCAAGATACCCGCTGGTTGTCCGGGACTGCTTATTTGCTGGGGTTTCCGTCCACGATTCCGATTTTGATTTCCACCGCCAGCTTATTCGCAGTTGGCCTCGAGTGAGGTCGTCCGCTATCCGCAACCTGCGACCCGCTCGGTCGCCCCAGCTAGGCGGCTTCAGAACCATCTCACAAGTTCCTCAGACCAAGATCCACAAGGACAACTGCAGACAGTTTGTATCCCAGGAATTTGAGAATATGCTGCAGGACGACCACACACGATGGATTGGAACACTTTGCAGACATACATGCATCGCTGAGGTCAGCCATCCATAACAGCACCGGAACTTCTCCGTACTTTGCCATGTTCGGACTATATATGTTTACACAAAGTAAAGATTACTCGATGGCTCTAAAGTTGAAAACTCGCAATGGGGCGGAGATAGCACAATTGCCCAGATTTGAACGACAACATCTAAACAGGGAGAAAATAAAAGATACTCACCGGGACAGGAAATATACAATAAAAACTTTGTTCTAAGTGACTTTAGCATGAATATGAACTCCAAGTTTATGCAGAAAGTTTAATGTGAGGAGTCTTAAACTCCCCACAAATCCCGAGTGCGGCTCGGCAATAGCGAAGGAAGTGAGAATGCCGGAGAAATTAAGGGCATTCAGGTCAAAATGTACGGGAAATGTACGGACCTTGGACCCTCATACGGCAAGGGCAAACCTCAATCGGGGCCTAGGTTCCTACAAGAAATTTACCTTTGCTTACGTGAAATCTGGTGCACAGTTCGGTGCGGCGCGGATCGACGCGTTTATCACGTGCGGGTGTGCCGGTCGAGATGTACAGGAGGGGAGCTCGGTGCACTGGTCGGTGCGCGGATCACGTATTTGTATTCGTAGTAGTGTACCGGAGGGACGCTCGAGCACACGTCCACTCTCGGCGAAAAGTCAAAACGAGCGTCGCGTTCGCTGAACCAGCTCCCCACTATCGATTGTGCTATCGATCGCGGGCCTCACGCTTGGTCCAGGGTGTGTGTCTGGGCTCAAAAATTAATACTAGTTTAATTAGGTTTTTTCCTTAATTTCTTTCATTTCAATTTATATATATATTTATAAAGGTAATTCGTAATTCGGCTCAAAGGCTGTGTAGAGTAATGGATAAAGTAGTGTCTGCGCAGCCGTGTCTTTGTTTACTTGGATAGCATGCTGATGATATCCAAGACGTTCGAAGAACACTTAATTTTACTGAAAGAGGTGGCAGAATGTTTTAATACAGCAAATTTGACGATCGGCCTACACAAATCGAAATTTTGTTTTAAATACTTGCGATATTTGAGGCCTTGCGGACAGATCCGAAGAAAGTCGAAGCGATTATAAAAATAGAAGTGCCGCAGGCTGGTATCGCAGGATTATCCAGAATTTATCCGGTGTAAGTGCGCCGCTCACGGACTGTCTGACAAATAAATAAAAAATTTACTTTACCGCATTTGAAACGCTGAAGAAAGCACTTACCTGTGCGGCGGTATTAGCTCATCCGGATTTTAGAAACACTTCTGTATACATTGTGACGCAAGCCATGTAGAAATAGGGTCAGTGTTGTACCAGCAGGACGTAGAATGATCGGACCGACCGTTAGCATTATTTTCGACGAAGCTGAGAGGAGCGCAACTCCATTACAGGGTAACGGAGAAAGAGTGCCTTGTAGCAGAAGAAGCCGTGGAAAGATTCCGTTCTTATGTGGAGTTGATGCCGTTTACCATCGTTACCGATCATGCGAGCCTGCAATGGCTAATGACGCTCAAGGATTTGAACTGGAGACTGGCGCGGTGGTCATAAGCATTACATGCATTTGAGTTCGATATTGAGCACCGAAAAGAGAAGGACAACATCGTGGCCGACATGCTATCCCGGCCGAATGAGTTCTTCGACTTTAACACAACGGAGCTTGTGAGTCCCGAATTCCTGGTAAGAATACAATTAGTCGAAGGGCATGTAAAGGATAAGTTTCCGGACTTACGTGTGGAAAATGGACTTCTAATCAAGAAAACATACTTTAATAGAGAATAAAGTGATGTATTTGAATATCAATTGGGTAATTCCTGAAGCACTGACAACGACTTTAATCCAGCAAGCTCACTACGCCAACATTGCAATGCACGGAGGTATGGCAAAGACCTTAGCAAGACTCCAAAAATTGTATTACCGGCCAAATTTGGTAGCCGAGGTCCGAGAATTTGTGCCAGCATGTGAAAACTGCAAGGAGAATAAACACACAACGCAGATAAAGCGACCAATGATGGGAAAGGAAGTACGGACAGATCGACCCATTCAAAAAATGTACCTGGATCTCATAGGAAAGTAATCGCGGTCATGCCGAGGAAATCCCATGTTGTTTATTGCGTTGGATCACCTAACCAAGCTTGTGTGGCTAAAAACGATGCCGAAAGACACATCGACAGCCGTAATCCGATTCCTGCAAAAAGGAATATTCACACAATTTGGAGTTCCAGAAACGATCCACAAGGACAACTGCAGACAGTTTGTATCCCAGGAATTTGAGAATATGCTGCAGGACGACCACACACGATGGATTGGAACACTTTGCAGACATACATGCATCGCTGAGGTCAGCCATCCATAACGGCACCGGAACTTCTCCGTACTTTGCCATGTTCGGACTATATATGTTTACACAAAGTAAAGATTACTCGATGGCTCTAAAGTTGAAAGCTCGCAATGGGACGGAGATAGCACAATTGCCCAGATCTGAACGACAACAGCTATACAGGGAGAAAATAAAAGCAAGGATACATCAGGCTTACGAGAAAGCAGGGAATCGTTACAATTTAAAGGTTCGAGAGATTCGATACTCACCGGGACAGGAAATATACAATAAAAACTTTGTTCTAAGTAACTTTAGCATGAATATGAACTCCAAGTTTTGCAGAAAGTTTAATGTGAGGAGTCTTAAACTCCCCACAAATCCCGAGAGCGGCTCGGCAATAGCGAAGGAAGCGAGAATGCCGGAGAAGTTAAGGGCATTCAGGTCAAACGGGAAATGTACGGACCTTGGACCCTCATACGGCAAAGGCAAACCTCAATCGGGGTCTAGGTTCCTACAAGAAATTTATATAGAAGGGTGGAACCTGTAGTAGGAATTTGTATGGGAGGTGGTAGTCGCCTCGGGTGCTATTCGATGGCGGCTACCGATCGTAAAGGTTTCCGCACAGTTTCCAGTCGTCTCGTATGCTTCCTTACGGGGAAACCGTAAAGGGATCCGAGCGTACCGCGAGGTTGACGATCCGATATGTACTTTAGGACGCCGACAGGCGGCCTGGGGTGGCGTTAGGCCCTACTACGCAGCTTTTCGCGAAACCCGGGAGAATCCGTTTCGCGACGCGCTCTGGTGGCAGAACGAGGTTCTGAGAGGGCGATCGAACTGCTTGGTGGGGAACTGGGAGGAGTCTCGCTGAGAACGCCCTCTGGTGGCAAAACGGTGGAGGAGGAGGAGGAGGAGGAGGAGGAGGAGGAGGAGGAGGAGGAGGAGGAGGAGGAGGAGGAGGAGGAGGAGGAGGAGGAGGAGGAGGAGGAGGAGGAGGAGGAGGAGGAGGAGGAGGAGGAGGAGGAGGAGGAGGAGGAGGAGGAGGAGGAGGAGGAGGAGGAGGAGGAGGAGGAGGAGGAGGAGGAGGAGGAGGAGGAGGAGGAGGAGGAGGAGGAGGAGGAGGAGGAGGAGGAGGAGGAGGAGGAGGAGGAGGAGGAGGAGGAGGAGGAGGAGGAGGAGGAGGCTCAGGAGCAGTACGAGTGCGAAAATCAAAGCGTGTGAGTGAACGCGGAATAAGAAAAATCAAAACCCAAGTGCCCAAGGATCAAGAACGCAAAGGCTGAGGCTACAACGCTGAGATCCAACTGTGCTAGGTCATGGTCAAAGCGAACTTAAGGAGTCCTTGCGCGGTGTCAGGCGATAACGGTGGCTATGCGATAAGGGAAAACCTAGTTCTACCTCCTATGCGTACAAAGTCCAGACTGAACTCCGGGAGACTGCGACAAAGGTGGCAAGGCGAAGGAAAGTTCGCATAACATCCAGGGTTTCGATAGAGCCGTCCCGACCTCAGTCACCCGGAGCAGCAAGGACGAAGCCGCGCAGCAGCAGGCCAGGAGCGTCGCAGCAGCAGCAAGCCAGAAGCGACGCAGCAGCGGCCAGCGGGGAGCAACGCATCAGAGAACAGCGACAACAAGCAGCAGAAGTATTAGCAATAAACCAGCACCAACCTAATCACTTATAATAAATTTGGTGGAACAAACTCACAACCTCTCTGAGGTAGCCGCACGTTTACGTAGCGAGCAAGAAATAAAGAATCAGGTTGTTACATCTGGCGGATTTCGACGAGATGAGCCAAGTTCTGGGAGTAGAACTCGAGGGCTAGGTCGAGTCGATTGAGAAGACTCTGGGAGACTTCGTCGACCAGACGGCCGAAAGACCGGATATCGCCGACTTGGTATCGAGCCTGGAAAGGAAATTCCGGAAACTGCCCACACCAAAATTCAAGCTCACAATCCCGAGAGCCGAGGGCTTGATAGACAGCTTGGATGTTTTGAGCATAGCAAGCAACGGCTGGCACATAATGCAAAGGGTGTTCTTAAAATCCCTAAACGTTGCATACTGGTCATAAAATATATATAATAAAAATACTATTGTTTTTAAAAAGAAACTTATTGTCTTTTTTTTGTGGGCGGTCAATTTTTTCATTTAACACAAAAAATATCAAATATATCGACATTTTTATGTGCTATTTTAAATATTATCATTTTTTTTTTGATAATAAAAATATCATCGATACGATATTTTTCAAAAATTTCGACAACCCTACTCGCCAATAGTCATGGTGAGAAAGAAGACGGGGAAGTGAGGCTTTGTGTAGGTTTCCGGCCAATAAACGCGTGGTCCGTGAAGGACGCATACCCAATGCCGTATGATAAACTACATTCTGATACCTTTGAAGGCAGGCAGTAGGCAGTACACGGCGTTTACTATACCAGGGAAAGGACTTTTTCAGTGGAAGGTGATGCCAGATTATATGGCGGAAGCCGACCAGCGGGCAACGAGGATGTGACATCATGGAAGCTGTGCGTGCCAACAGGGTCCAGACGGCGGGTAATATCGGAGAACCACGACTTACCGAAAGCCGGTCACGGAAGACAATCGCGAGGGTTGCAGCAAGATACCATTGGCCGGGAATGCACCGCGACATCATGAAGTATGTGCAAAACTGTGAGAGCTGCCTGCGGTACAAAACAAGACAGCTACAGATGGCTGGGAAAATGCTTACCCAAGTGCCGGAGGAGCCGTGAGCCACGGTTTGCGCAGATTTCGTTAGACTGGGGCAGGCCAAAGGACCTGGGACGAAAAATGGCCCGAATCGCAGCTGGCCGTGAACACGAGCGTGGCAGAGTCCACGAGATATTCGCCGGCTTTCGTCACCCAAGGAAGAGAGCCCAGGTTACCCAACGCCCTGTATGACGAAGAAACAACCGGCACCGGAAGGCAAATAATATCCGTCCGAAAACGCACAGAAGCTGAAGGAAATCTTCGAGCTGGTGAGGCTGAACATAGAAAAGGCAGCGCATGATCAGGCACGCCACTTCAATCTCCGTAGACGACCAGGGAAACCGAATATCGGGGACCCAGTCTGGGCCAAGGAACATTATCTGTCAAAGGCAGCAGAAGGATTCGCGGCGAAATAAGAAGGGCCGTTCAAAATATAAAATGTTAACTCGCCGGTAACATGTATGGTGCGGCATGTGAATACAGGCAAACAGCGGCTCTGGGAGGAGGTTGCCGAGGTAGTATGGATACATCAGGCTTACGAGAAAGCAGGGAAGCATTGCAATTTGAAGGTACGAGAGATTCGATACTCACCGGGACATATACAAGAGAAACTTTGTTCTAAGTGACTTTAGCAAGAATATACACTCCAAGTTTTGAAGAAAGTTTAATGTGAGGAGTCTTAAACTCCCCACAAAAACCGATGCAGGAGAGCGGCTTGGCAACAGCAAAGGAAGCGAGAATGCCGGAGACATGAAGGCCATCCAGGTCAAACGGGCCACGAACCAGCAAACAATCGTGGCGGGTACGTAACAAATCCTACCCAGGCCTGCCGCAGATGCGGGGATCCAGATCACTGGGCTAAGGAATGCCGAAATCAACGGCTTACGTTTCGGACGGTTCTATGCTGTTCCGGGTCGGGAAACGCCCAGCGACCCCAGCCTCCGAGGGGCGGCCAGGGATCGCAAGGTGCTGCCTCTAGAAAATAAAGAGCGACCTGCAGGCGGAAGAAATGCAACTGTCCGCCACAGTGCTCATAGGTGACAAGAAAATTAAGGCCACGGTGGATACCGGCGCAACGGCGAGCTTCCTCAGCGAAGAGCTGGCGGACAGGCTGTAGGCGGTAGAGTTTCGGACCCACGAGAAGGCAAGTATGGATGTCAGGCGGTCGCTGCGGGGAAATAAAATCACAGCAAGAGACCAAAATCGGACTTGGGACGAAAACAGTGTCAACGAAGCTGCTGATTTTACCAGGACTGATCGACGCCCTGGAATTTGCTCACCAGAATCGGGGCCGAAGTCGAGTGCGCAGGACACAGCGCGTCGATACCGGCAAAGGATAGACGAGGAGGAGGAGAAACTGTCGGTGGCAAAAGTGGAAACACCCAAAAAATTCGCGGAAAAGGATGTGGAGGGGTTTCTAAAGGCCGAGTTGGAAAAACTGGAACCAGTATTGATCAGCAGGATCAGTCCGCTGGCCAGTCGGGGCGAATGGCCAACAGTATCGATGAGTTATCGCAAATCACCCGTGAATAAGCGCGCGAGCTGTTAAGCGCAAAGCGTGCGACTAAGGGCAAGCTTAGTGCTGTTAATAATAAAACGCGGGCTGTTAGGCGCAAAGCGTGCGACTAAGGACAAGCTTAGTGCTGTTAATAATAAAACGCGGGCTGTTAAGCGCAAAGCGTGCGACTACGGACAAGCTTCGTGCTGTTAATAATAAAACGCGTGCTGTAAAGGGAAAAAGCGTGTCGACGTGGAACCGCGATCGACGGAGATCGGCCTCTTTCTTTTCCGGCAGCCAAGCAGCTCAGACCACAAGGACCACACCAGCAGCAGAGACTCCCGAGGACGGCAACGCCATATCAAAGGCATAGAGTAAGATTAGAAAGGTTAAGGTAAGGTTAGAAACCCAGATACTGAGTGCGAAGGTTAGGGAGAAAGACCAAGTGAATAAAATAAACATAAAGTTGTGAAACTCAAATCCCAAGCCTGGCTACTAAAATTTAGTGAACTTCGCTGAGTGTTTTCCGGGTCGGCTAGGTTACCGTATTGCGTTTCCGAGGTTTATTATCTCTTCGCAACGCGGATACCAAAGCTACCCACGGGCTACTCCAGGTCGGGCAAGTTCTCGTATTGCGTTTCAGAGGTTTATTTTCTCTGCGCAATACGAACGTTTTCCAGACTTGAGAAAAACGCGGGAAACTATCGCCGGCCTTTTCTGCACACGCTCAGGTTAGGGAGAGGCTAATAAGATTTAGTGCATCTCGCGGAGGGGCTTTCGGGTCAGTGAGGCTTCTGAGTTGCGTTTTCTGAGGTTTATTTTCTCCGCGCAACGCGGACGCCAAAGCTGCCCGCGGGCCTTTTCACGTCGGACAAGTTACCGTATTGCGCTTCCGAGGCTTTCTCTGTGCAATACGGACGCTTGCCGGACCGGAAAAGCTATCGCCGATCGCCCACGCTCAGGCCCCGTCGAACATCCCTCTCGAGTTAATTTGTGACGGCCCTGTTTTTTTTTTTCGTGTTGCGTTTCCGAGGTTCTTTTCTCTACGCAACACGGACGACGAGGCTGTACGCGTGCTCCTTCGCGTCGGACAAGTCCCCGTATTGCGCTTCCGAGGTTTTCTCTGTGCAATACGGACGCTTGCCGGACCGGAACAGCTAACCCCGGGTGCTGATTGGTGTCGGCCAGTTGACATTACGCCTCCGAGCGATCTATGCCACGTAGAGGTGGAGACCCAGAGCAGGTGATCCCGTAAACAAAATCCCGGCGGCAACTCCCAGTCCCGTTTCGTCTCCTGTGTTTCTACAAATTGAACTGTAGAGGACTCTGGCCGGACTGAAGTCTATCCCAGCCTAAGAAAAGTCCTTACAGTTTGGCGCCCGAACAGGGACGACTCAGGGACGACCTAGGTATCCTGTAGGAGTTGGGTTTTCAGTATCAACCGCATGGCTTAAAGACCCATGCCCAGCCGTGGGAAATTTTTTTGATTAGGAACACCCAAGTTTAAAAAAAAAAGCCTAGTTAGAGAGCAAATAGGGGAATCTGTACTGCCACTTACGACAACGCCGATCTACTCCGCAACTGCGCCGCTTACTATGAGAACCCCGAGCGCCTACCCAGCCCGCTCATATCAGGAGCACTCTGGAGTCCATCCGCGCCGTCGCCTGAGCGCCGCCTGCTGAGGGCCCTCCAGCATCCCAGTGGGCCACCTGCGCCGCTTACCGAGAGCACTCCCAGAGGCCGCTCACATCAGGAACGAGTCCAAAGCTCAGCAGAGCCACACCACGAGCAGCCCAGCGATCAGCCGCGCTCGCCTTCGGGAACGACCCTAGAGACCGCTTCGTCGCCCGGCTTGCGCCCCCCAGCAGCGCCACCTACCGTGCCGACTACAGCACGCACCGCGACGAGGAAAACAGTTGCCACGCTCACCGTGGACCCCGGATCACTCGCCGCCAGGAGAGTCGCTCCTGCGCCACCACCATTCGCTAGTCGGGAGACCCAGCCACTCCCACATCAGCATCCGCGTGACGCCCACTCAGAGGCCCAACAGCAGCGGGCACCCAGCCACACCGTTCACCGGGTCGACCGATGAAAACGAACCGGGAACAGAAAGCGTCGGAGGACGCCGAACAAAAACCCGCTACATCAGCCGCCAGACAGATCGAGGAGGGGAGCTTCTCCGAATCCGACGACGCATCCACGACCCGAGCCGTGGGGGTCAGGTGGATTTCCTACCGGCGGAAGGACGAACTCCAAGCTATCCTCAAGGAGTTCGGTTTGAACACCCAGGGCCAGGTGGACGAACTGCGACCCAGGCTTGCATCGTTCATCGGAGGGTCCAACCCCAGTCCGGCGCTCCGGGAACGCTTTGCCGCATTGGAGGCCATCTACCCAGAGGCTCCCACATCAAAGGTAGTGACCAACCGGTCCACCTCACCGATGCCCGGCGCAGGGGACACCCTTCTCTCCGTGCCACCCCCAGAACACCGTCACACGAGCCCAGGACGTGGAGTCCAAGGCTCCCACCCCGCTGCCCAATCGCCATCCCAGCACATGTCCGCAGCCGCATTCGCCGAGAAGCTTCGGGGATGGGGCGTCCATTTCGATGGACAAGCCGACCCCCTGCACTTCATGGAACGAGTCGAGGAAGGCGCTACGTCATACAGCGTACGGAACAGCGACATCCCACGAGCCATCGCCGGATTACTGTCGGGCCGCGCCGAAGGCTGGTACCGAGCCTACCAGATGCACGCCGTGCCCTGGGAAACTTTCAAGCGGAAGTTCTTGGAATTTTTTCTACCTCTACGGTACTACCAGCGCCTGGAGGATGCGATCAGGACCCGACACCAGCAAGGCGGCGAGCCTTTCCAGTTCTATGTGGTAGAACTACGCCTGATGATGCAGCGGGCAAACTAATCGTTCGAACAGGAGCTCGAAAGGATTTACGAGAATCTGCTACCGGAGTATCAACTCTTCATAAGGCGTCATGAATTCTCCTCGCTGGAAGGGTTGACGCAACTAGCCACCGCTTTCGAAATTGCTCGGGACCGAGACCCAGTACGACAAGCAGAGCTAGTTCCACCCGCAAGTGGAAGCTACACTACGAGGAGCAGCCCTCCACCCGGCCCTCGCCGACGAGAGCCCATACGACCAGCGGCGACGCCTTTCGGCACATCGAATCCAGCGATTACAAACCGGATGATTTCCCAGGAGGCCGAAGCACCTGTCGACGTGACCCGAGCCTGTAGTCGCTGCGCTGAGGTGGGACACTTCGTTCGGGAATGCCAGAATCCGCCAGTCCTATACTGCTGGGACTGTGGGAAACGTGGTACTCGCACCATTGACTGCTGCCGGCAGTCGGGAAACAACCGGGGTCCTCGCACACACAGGGAGCAGGCGGCGACCCACTCAGCGCTCCCCCATCATTAAATCCACCGCTCCGCTCGACGGGAGGCCGGATCGTCGCCACGGTTACCATCGAGGGGCAACTCTTCGCGGCAACCATCGACACGGGGGCCTCCAGAAGCTTTGTCAGCGAAGCGCTGGCCAACCGGCTCGATTCGGGTCGAAACATCAAAGAGGTTCGCACCCAAATATCCCTGGCGGACGGATCCCCGAAGGAAGTCACCAAGGCCCTGCACGCACAAGTGCACCTGGACCAACAACATGTCCGCATGACCCTCCTGGTCCTGCCAACGATCTTGGACGAGGTGATCCTCGGGATCGACTTCTTCTGTGGCATCCGGGCAACCCTAATCTGCGGCCAGGTGTGCCTCCAACTAGCTCCGCCCACCACACGAAGAGCCGAACCAGGCCCAGCCACCCGAGCGGCGCCAAAAGCGGCGGTCGCCCACCTTTCGGACCCACCGACTCCTACCCGGCGGACAACAAGGACCAACAAGGAGGCCACAACGGGTCCCATACCCGCCCCAAGACAGCACATCACCGCGGGACGGAACCCAGCTCCAGTTCCATCGGAACGCTCGCCACCACCGGTTCCTCCCGCCACTACCACGGGAATCACGAAGGCCGATGTCACCGTCAAGGAAGGCAGGTACAACCTCCAGCCACTACCGGATGCCGCCGTGGCCAAGAAAAGGAGCCCTTTTCGGAGGTATCTCGCGGGTCAGGACCGTTTAGCCAGTACAACAACAGGAACGTCCCACGACGACCCGGATACGCCACGTTCTTCCCTGGGAAGCCCGATAAGAATCGCGCAGTACCAGCTACTCGCCCAGCCGGATACAAAGGACGCTCAGAGGCGCAATCCGTTCCGGAGGTATTGCCCTCACGGACACCTGGCCACAGTCGCGGAATCCCCGCCGGGATCGCTAGTGTCTGAGGAACCTCTCGACGCAGTAACCCTCCGGTTCCTTCAAGAGGAGCTTAGGTATTTCGACCAGCTGCAAGGAACGACGGATATAGCCGAGCACACCATCACCCTTCGGGGAGATAAACCGCTGAAACAGCGGTATTATCCCAAGAACCCGGCCATGCAGCGTATCATCAACGAGCAGGTGGACGAACTGCTGCAGGATGGACGAATCGAACCCTCTCGAAGTCCGCACAGCGCACCGCTGGTGCTAGTCCGAAAGAAGACGGGGGACATGCGGATGTGCGTTGACTATCGTCAACTCAACGCACACTCCATACCCGACGCGTACCCGCTTCCACGCATCAACCATATCCTGGAACGCCTACGGAATGCCCGGTTCATCTCCACGTTGGACCTTAAAAACGGGTATTGGCAGATTCCCATGGCAGAAGGCAGTCGAGAATGCACCGCATTCACTGTCCCCGGACGTGGACTCTTCCACTGGAAGGTCATGCCGTTTGGGCTCCACTCCGCCCCAGCGACTTTCCAACGAGCTCTGGACAGCGTCATCGGCCCCGATATGGAACCCCACGCCTTCGCCTATTTAGACGACATCATCGTCATCGGGGCAACGTGAGAGGACCATGCGCGCAATCTGAGGGAAGTCTTCCGGCGCCTTCGAGAAGCGAATCTACGCTTAAATCGGGGTAAGTGCAAGTTCTTCCAAAGAAAACTAGTGTATTTGGGTCACCTGATCAGCGGGGAAGGCATCAGGACAGACCCCGACAAAATAGCGGCCATCCAGGGGCTACATCCCCCGACTAATGTCAAGGAACTTCGCCGCAAACTCGGAATCGCATCCTGGTACAGACGTTTTGTCCCAGACTTTGCTTCACTCGTACAACCAATGTCACGACTCCTGAGGAAGGGAGTAAAGTGGACCTGGGAAGAACCCCAACAGCAGGCGTTTGATTCGCTTAAGGCTCGACTGACGTCCGCTCCTGTATTGGCCTGCCCAAACTTCGAGTATAAGTTCCAACTTCAGACGGACGCCAGCGACAAAGGACTCGGCGCGGTCCTCACCCAGAATATTGAGGGCGACGAACGGGTAATCGCCTACGTGAGCCGTCGACTCGAGCGGGCGGAGGAAAATTACTCGGCCACTGAAAAGGAGTGCCTCGCCATTGTGTGGGCCACCCGAAAGCTACGTTGCTACCTGGAGGGTTACAAGTTCGACGTTATCACGGATCACCTGGCCCTTAAATGGTTGAACTCCATTAACAACCCCACGGGACGTATAGCACGGTGGGCACTGGAGCTCCAGCAGTACCAGTTCGACGTACTCTACCGGAAGGGCAAATACAACGTGATCGCCGACGCCCTCTCCCGGGAACCACTTGGAAGACTCCAGTTACTCGCAGAACTTAAGTGCCACTGCAAATGGGTACGAAAGATGCAGGAGCAGGTCCAAAGACATCCCGAGAAGTTTCCGGATTACTCCCTGGATAATGGACAGCTCTATAAACGCATAGGGCATCCCGTAGGCATCAGAGTAGGCAACCCCTGGAAGTTGTGCGTGCCGCGAGAACAGCTTCAACGCGTGCTGGGAGAATGCCACGACCTCCCCGCCGCCCGACACCTAGGCATCCGGAAGACGCTCAGGAGGATCGCCCAGCATTACTTCTGGCCTGGACTTCATCGGGACGTGGTACGCTACGTTACTAGCTGTCTGACCTGCCAACAGTACAAGGTAGTCAGTATAAACCAGCCGGCAAGATGCTCACTCGCCAACCTACAGAGCCGTTCGCGCTCGTCGGAGCCGACTTCGTTGGACCCCTTCCCCGGACCCGGCGAGGAAACACCATGCTCTTGGTTTTCATAGATGTATTCTCCAAGTGGGTAGAGCTCATCCCATTGAGGAAAGCCACCTCCGCCCAACTGGAGTTCGGATTCCGAGAAAGGATCCTCTCTCGCTTTGGAGCCCCCAGAAGGTTGATTTGCGACAATGGCACGCAGTTCACCAGCCGAGGCTTCCGGGTGTTCTGCAGGAACAACGGCATTCAACTGGAATACACCGCGCCTTACTCTCCCCAGCAAAATCCGACGGAACGCGCCAACCGCACTATCAAGACCATGATAGCACAATATGTAAACCAGGATCACCGGTCGTGGGACCAGCTACTGCCCGAGATCTCCCTCGCCATCAACACTAGCATCTCAGATAGCACGGGGTTTAGTCCGGCTTACCTAGTACAGGGTCGGGAGCCTAGGTTGCCAGGTGCCCTCTTCGATGCGGTCGCACCCGACTTACAGGCCTCGCCATTGGATCCAACGGAACGAGCCAGAAGGCTTCAAGAAGCGTTCCGCACCGCCCAAGAAACCAACCAGATAGCTTCTCAGGAACAAAGTCGACACTACAACCTGAGGCGACGTGAGTGGCGACCCCAACTAGGCTCACAGGTGCTAGTCCGCCTTCACCATCTGTCCAAAGCCAGCGAGGGCTTTAACGCAAAACTTGCGCCGAAGTACGCGGGCCCGTTTAAGGTGGTGAAATTTCTATCATCAAACGTCGTGCGGCTACAACAGATAGACGGCCGGAAAAGGCGTACAGCTGGCATAGGCGATCTAAAAGAGTATCATCAACGAGAAGAACAACTAGACGACTCTTCAGAAAGCCCCAGAAGGAGCGATTCGCACCACGCACCTGATGACGTGCCCGTTACACCACTGCAAGGGTAAACATAAGTGGCGTACTTGCCAGCAAGTTATTTTAAGCTGGAAAATTATATCGAATAGGCTAATTAAAGACATTTGATCTTCGCACTCAGGTTAGGCAAGTTAGGAAAACGTAGTACTAGGCTAACTATTTGGACACCTTTCAGAAAAAAGACAACAGCGTGCAACAAATGGATCCCTATCATGTGGAGGGAGAGTACAGACCCGTCGACCACCGAGGAGGCTCTACGGCCAGCAATAGCGGAGAGTCCCAAGGCGACGAAGTATTTGAGCCCCAACCCGGAGACGACGAGGAGGAGGAGCCAACCACCCCCACGATTGCACGCCTGGCCCGGCTACAGGTGGACGACGAGGACGAGCCCGGGGCATCGACCACCCACATCCTGGTGGGCGCATGGCTGCAAGGTCAGGACCATCACGCCTTCGCTCCTGGACACCTGCAACGATGCCTCTGGGAGGCCCACCGGAGTTCCCCAGCGAGCCCAACGTCCACCGACGACTCGGACGTCGGAGTCGACGGGCGATTTTGGAGGGACCGCCCGCAAGCCCAGGTCGAGCGCGCCATAGCCGAGGCGAACCGGGCCTGGGACGGCTACGTTGGATCCGAGCCTGAGAGTGGCCTCTGCTCCAGCCAGGGGGACAGCGACGACGAGGGAGAGGATGTGCTGGACATCCACGCAAGGGAGGTCGGCCCCGACTTGGCCGTACCCGAGGAGCACGTTCCCGCTATAGCCGAGAACCCGCAGGACCAAACTCCACCCGGAACTCCAGCACGCTCCAACCCCCCGTCCACACCGAGACGCTGCCAAACGGAGTCCCCACGGACCCCCACCAACGCGGTACGTCCGCGCCTGGAGCTGTCGTCGTCCGTGCTGTCACCCGGCCTCGGACCCTCTCAGCGGGAGGCACCACCCACACCCGGCCGATCCATTCCCCATGCGGTCATGGACCTGTTCCTAAGACCCTCGACGCAGGCGACGTCCCAAAGCGGAGACGAGGAGCTGGACCTGCAGCTGTTCCTCACCGGCGGAGAGCAACATGAGGTGCTTCAGGCTCTCCAGGAGGACCCAGCAGAGGACCCAGTCAGGGGTGACGCCCACTGGATCGAGGCCCAAGCGGACTGGAGGGTAGACACTCCGGATCGCCGTCTGCCCCCCATCCTCGTCGCGTCCATTCAGGCCCAGGATCGCCGACGCGTTCGGTATCTACGCCACTTCGACGGGGCCAAATTCCGAGTCAGCGTGACCGCACGAGGCGAAGTCTCCGTGACCCTCCGCCCGTCTCAATAACCACCCCGAAGTAAAGGGGGGGTGTGAGGACGCTTAAAGGCGCCTCTCAATAATCTCTCTTATATAATCTCTGCCATTGGAGGCCAAAACTTAAGTCACAGCCACTGAAGGACTGACTAGTTATTAAGTTTCTAAAATATATATATTTAAGTCTAAAAACCTAAGTAATCCTAGTTTTCAAATAAACGCGCGCGAGGGCACCAGTATTGATCAGCAGGATCAGTCCGCTGGCCAGTCGGGGCGAATGGCCAACAGTATCGATGAGTTATCGCAAATCACCCGTGAATAAGCGCGCGAGCTGTTAAGCGCAAAGCGTGCGACTAAGGGCAAGCTTAGTGCTGTTAATAATAAAACGCGGGCTGTTAGGCGCAAAGCGTGCGACTAAGGACAAGCTTAGTGCTGTTAATAATAAAACGCGGGCTGTTAAGCGCAAAGCGTGCGACTACGGACAAGCTTCGTGCTGTTAATAATAAAACGCGTGCTGTAAAGGGAAAAAGCGTGTCGACGTGGAACCGCGATCGACGGAGATCGGCCTCTTTCTTTTCCGGCAGCCAAGCAGCTCAGACCACAAGGACCACACCAGCAGCAGAGACTCCCGAGGACGGCAACGCCATATCAAAGGCATAGAGTAAGATTAGAAAGGTTAAGGTAAGGTTAGAAACCCAGATACTGAGTGCGAAGGTTAGGGAGAAAGACCAAGTGAATAAAATAAACATAAAGTTGAGAAACTCAAATCCCAAGCCTGGCTACTACAATTTAGTGAACTTCGCTGAGTGTTTTCCGGGTCGGCTAGGTTACCGTATTGCGTTTCCGAGGTTTATTATCTCTTCGCAACGCGGATACCAAAGCTACCCACGGGCTACTCCAGGTCGGGCAAGTTCTCGTATTGCGTTTCAGAGGTTTATTTTCTCTGCGCAATACGAACGTTTACCAGACTTGAGAAAAACGCGGGAAACTATCGCCGGCCTTTTCTGCACACGCTCAGGTTAGGGAGAGGCTAATAAGATTTAGTGCATCTCGCGGAGGGGCTTTCGGGTCAGTGAGGCTTCTGAGTTGCGTTTTCTGAGGTTTATTTTCTCCGCGCAACGCGGACGCCAAAGCTGCCCGCGGGCCTATTCACGTCGGACAAGTTACCGTATTGCGCTTCCGAGGCTTTCTCTGTGCAATACGGACGCTTGCCGGACCGGAAAAGCTATCGCCGATCGCCCACGCTCAGGCCCCGTCGAACATCCCTCTCGAGTTAATTTGTGACGGCCCTGTTTTTTTTTTTCGTGTTGCGTTTCCGAGGTTCTTTTCTCTACGCAACACGGACGACGAGGCTGTACGCGTGCTCCTTCGCGTCGGACAAGTCCCCGTATTGCGCTTCCGAGGTTTTCTCTGTGCAATACGGACGCTTGCCGGACCGGAACAGCTAACCCCGGGTGCTGATTGGTGTCGGCCAGTTGACATTACGCCTCCGAGCGATCTATGCCACGTAGAGGTGGAGACCCAGAGCAGGTGATCCCGTAAACAAAATCCCGGCGGCAACTCCCAGTCCCGTTTCGTCTCCTGTGTTTCTACAAATTTAACTGTAGAGGACTCTGGCCGGACTGAAGTCTATCCCAGCCTAAGAAAAGTCCTTACACCCTCATTTTACGGAGACGTTTGTGCTGCAGATCAACGCTATTCTCACACAGAATCCCGAACAAGGCGAGAGGGTGATCTCGTATTCCAGCCAGTCCCTGAATGGATCAGAAAGAAATTTCTCTTCGACTGAGAATGAATGCTTGGCAATCGTGTGGACCATACGGAAATTAAGGCCGTACTTGGAAAGATACCACTTTAAAGTGATAACGGATCACATATCACTGAAGTGATTGAATAACATCGAGAGCCCAACCGGAAGAATCGCACGATGGGCGCTGGAACAGCAACAATATGACTTTGAGATCGCGTATAAAAAGGGCCAGCTGAATATTGTGCCAGACGCACTATCGCGACAGCCACTGCCAGAAACAAGTCGAGGGATAAAAGCAGAAGAACAGCAGAAGGAAACAGGCGAGTGTAACTGGATAAGGAACATGGGGAGCAAGATAGTCCAAAATCCCCAAAAATATCCAGACTACATGACGGAAGCCGACCAGCTATATTGCCACATACCTCACAGAGCGGGCAACGATGATGTCACATCATGGAAGCTGTGCGTGCCAACGGGGTCCAGACGGCGGGTACTGTCGGAGAACCACGACTTGCCGACAGCCGGTCACATGGGCAGTCGGAAGACAATCGCGAGGGTTGCAGCAAGATACCATTGGCCGGGAATCCCCCGCGACATTAGGAAATATGTGCAAAACTGCGAGAGCTGACGGCGGTACAAACCAAGACAGCTATAGGCGGCCGGGAAAATGCTAACCCAAGTGTCGGAGCAGATTTTGTCGGACCACTGCCCCGCTCCAGACACGGGAATTCTATGCTACTGGTGCTGGTAGATAGGTTCTCAAAATTGACCGAAATGGTGCCGATGCGTAGGGCAACCACGGAAACGCTGGAAAAAGTGATCCGTGAGCGGATCCTCGCAAGATACGGTCCTGATCACGGACAATGGCGTTCAATTCACCAGTAGGGCGTTAAAAAAATTCCTGGGTGAGTAAGGCGTCCGATACCAGATCACGGCCCAGAAAACCTGACGGAGAGTGCCAACAGGACGGTGAAAACAATGATCGCCCAGATCACCGGGCCGTGAATATGAGCGTGGCAGAGTCCCAGGTTACCCAGCGCACTGTACGAAGAAGAAACAATCGGAGCCGGAAGGCAAACTCAAACTCCGGCCGAAAACGCACAGAAGCTGAAAGAAATCTTCGAGCTGGTGAGGCGGAACATGGAAAAGGCAGCGCAGGATCAGGCACGCCACTACAATCTACCAGGCCGAGGCGGAAGAGGTCATGTTATGGCCGCAGCCGGCCCCGCAGCAGCAGCCATCGCCGCCGCATTCGCCACCGCAGTCCCCGCCACTACCTCCGCCACCGCCGCCACAGTCGCGCCACAGTCGCCGCCGCAGTCACCGCCGCAGTCACCGCCGCAGTCACCGCTGCAGTCAGCTCCGTTGCCGAGAACGGGGCAGACCAGGTGGACACCACCGCCGCCATGGTGGCCGTCGCAGTCGCCCGTTTTGCGGTCGCCGCCACTGCCAACGAAACGGGCAGCGCCACAGTCACCGCCGTCATGGTCGTCGGAGCTCGGCCGTGATCCGGAGGGCCTGGAGAGAGGGCCGTCGCCGAAGTAGCCGGCCCAGGAGACCGCTCCCCCACCAAAATTGTCGTCCTGCTGGGAGCCACGGTCCCCGCCAGCAAGGCCATTGCTGCATCGCCAGCAATCGGCGGACAGCAGCCGCTGGGAGGAGTGGCACTCCCCGCTACGAAGGGGAGTGGTACGACGACAAAGACCCGGAGAGCGAGGAAGGAGCCCCGGTGGCCACGCCTCTGTGGCGGCCGGCCCGGCCACCTACCCCACGATATGACAGGCCTGAGCCTCGTCATAAATCACCGGACACACAGCCAAACACGACGGTGCGAACGGATGTACCGGCAGCCCACGTCAGCCACAGCACACGGGCATTCGTTGCCGAGGGTGTGCGATGGCGGCAGCAGTCGGTCGTGTGGACGTGGCCGGAGGGACCGGCGAGGGAGGCAGCAAGGGAGGAGCCCAATATCTGGGAAGAGGAGGTTCCCAAAGTAAGCCCTCGGGATCCCCGAACGAGAGGCCGGCCGGAAGCGTGGGCCCCGCCGACACCGAGCATGAGGCCGTCCACCCCGAAGGTGGCGACATCACCAGAGGAGCCCCCCCCACACCCCCTCACACCGTATACCACTTCCAAGCCTTGGTTTAATAACAAGGAAAACCTCTTCAATCGGTTAGAAATCAAGATGCTGAACAGAGTCTTAAGCGGGCACGCTTTTGATCGATACACGCTTTCCAAAATGAAAGTATACAATAACACTGTCTGCGATTCATGCAACAGTAACGAAGACATTTCACATATTTTGCTAAATTGCTCAAAATACACACAAACAATACAACATTATCCAACACTACTTAAATATGGCGATATCTATCATTTACTTGAAAATGAACCAATTGAAAATTGGACATCGATTACCAATTTTATTCATGCTGCCAATATTAATATTTAATTTAACACATTACACATCAAATAACAATTCACAAAATCATATAAATAATATTTAAACCACATACATCGTTACTGCTCATTTCATACATCATAACATCTAACACCTCATTTAATCAACTCACGAATTCATATACATTATTTTAACTCACACACATCGATAAACTCATCATCGTTCATCGTCATCAAAACATATCTTCAGAAATTACGCGCTATTTACGTTATCGCTTATTACATTTTGTTTATCCTGAAATTTACTTTCATGCATTGGCGGTGGCGTTAACCGGTTCCAACGGGGCGGCCAAATAATTCTTCCATCTTGACAAGATAGGAAGTAACTTAATAATAAAAAAAAAAAATAAATAAATAAAATCAATAGAAAATCCTAACTTCCTAATTTAACAAACACCAAAGTTATGGCACTTCCGATCAAAGGGCCTGCAAAGGGCAACTGAAGGGCAAAGGGAGAAAATAAGAAAAGGAAAGCGAAAGAAAGTCTGAAGAACTCACCAAAATATAGGAATTTTACTGCATCACTTCGGCTTAGGGAAGGGAGCGCCTCGATATGTCGCCAATCGATTGTCACTGGACGATAGTGGCAATCGATGGACACACAGAATATTGGAAATGTATGGCAACGATGCGCTACTTGTAATTATCGAGATCGGCTGGCAAACCGATCGGGAAAGCGGTAGAGTGACCAGACAACGGAGGACAAAAGATGGGCGGGAAATTCAAGAAGCAAGGAGATACATAGAACGCGAAACATCATGGGGAAACATCTTGGGCGAGAAATTCAAGAACAGGAGACGTCTATGGGGAAACATCTTGGGCGGGAAGAGAGATGGAGGATCGGCGCTGTAAAACTCAAAAAGGCGCTGTGGGCGTCGAGGAAACCATTCGAGAAGACTCAAGGGCTGTAAGGATGTACAAGGATAACAGTCGAGGAAGAGTCGCAAGTCTCATTTTCGTTCCCGAGAAAAGAAGAGTTAAATAACTCCGCACAAATAAAAGCGAAGATGGAGAATACGAAAGCCTGTCAGTGGCTGATTACGCAGTGAATGCTCGTAGTACCGGCACTGCCGGAAAAGACAGTTTGGAGAGAACGAGGAAAAGAGAGTTTGGAGTTTAGTAGTTTTGCAGGTATTTGTTTTTTTATCCACTTTATTAAATCTTCGCCATTTAGTAGTCTTGCAGGTATTTGTTTTGTATCCACTTTATTAAATCTTATTTTTCATTAGTACACTTGTAGGCTTTAAATCAAGTTACTTGGGGAGGAGACAGTCATAGCTGCTCTGGCTTTTTACTTGAATGTTCTTTAATTCTATTGCCTTGGGTAACGATCGCTCAGCTATGCCGGAAGAGACGCTGGCAGAGCTGCGGTCGACGCTTATGTATAAATGTGTAAGGCTGACGGATTGTCGCCGCGGAAGAGAGAGATGTACTATGTTCACTTGGTGACAGAGCGGTCGCGCATGCCAATTATGCTGAATTTGCAATGTCTACTCCCAGTGCACTCAAGAGTGCACTGTGGGAACTGCTTGGGTTGTAGATTTGTATGTAAATATTGTATATTTGTACGTATATTAATGCATAACACTGAGTACAGTGTGCATTTGATTTGCGAACATCTCCCTCTTTTTGAAAAATAAGGTAATTCTATGGAGTTATTTTTTTAGTATATGTAAGTTAACACCTAAAATTATATGAAGACACAGACATAAGTAAGAGTAAGCATTGGTTGCACAACAAATGCCCCCAATAAGTTCACACGAGCTCAGACTTGTGCGCTGAGCTTGCACCTTTCGGTCAGCGATCATGGGAATGCAGAATAGCCAATTTCCAAAGTTGATCGAACTTGGCCAAGTGCATACAACAAAAACTATAACTTGAATGCATTGACCAATGACAATTATAATTGGCCAACAGCGACAGCGATGAATAGCAGCAACCAATAATAACAAAGAACGTTAGCAGAAGCAGCAACAGCGGCAGAGACGGCGGCAGCGATGGAACGACGCGTAGTCATAATGAATAATGGTTTAGCTTAATTAAAGTTAGTTCTTAATCCAACTCAATAAAGAAAAGACTGATTTTTTTTATATAATATTATAATCAATCTTTTAACTGGCGCCCGAACAGGGGCCTGATTAAAAGCCGCGAAAGGTTAACAAGTTCCGCGTCTCGTGAAGTTCCGGAAAGTAAAAAATCCCGACGTTTCGTTTGAACTTCCGCCTAATCCGTGAGAAGTGAAAAGAAAAATCCGAGACCCGGAAGTGCGAAAGTGCCGTTTAAAAAACGCCACAATATCGTCACTCCTGGAAAAACAGGACTTGTGCCTAGTGGACTAATCAGGACAAACTTATCGCCGTGATCCCTTTAGTATCCGTTCAGAGGGAACGTGAGTAAGTTACAGAGGAGGCCCCTTAGTAAACCCGCACTCAGGAGAGATCGCTGCAGCGTGGGATAAACCGGAATCTGTCGATCCTGTCGTCACGAGAGCACGCCGAGAAATGCTATTACTGTAAGAATAGTTTTAAGCAACCTATCAAAGGAAACAAATTTAAATTGAAAAATATTAAAATTACTATCCAAAAAGAAATTAAGCTTTAAGAAAAAATCCACATACAACAAGTCAAAAACTTACACAATAATCAAAGACCCACACTATATTTCTTTAATTAATAACCATCCGAATTCTGAGTAATCAAAATTTAAAGTTAAGCTCAACCTCTTATTGCTCATATATCCCAAATGACTGAACAAGATTTAGCAGACAGACTAGCTAATCTTGCCGTACCTTCGTCAGTTAGTAACGCACAATCGACCACACGAATCATGACCGAGAGAGACATCGAGGAAAAAATTAAAACTGTCCTAGAGGCAAACCTAAGTAGCCTAGTAAAAGAAAATAAAATACAAATTTTAGAAAATTATTTTTTTCCACAAGCAATAAAGAAAATCCAAACAATAGTTCAAGCCTGTCAAACTTGTAAAGAATCAAAATATGATAGACACCCCCCAAGAGGAGAAATCCAACCAACCCCTATTCCTAATTACTCAGGAGAAATAGTTCACATTGATATTTATATTACAGAAAAACATAGAATCTTAACAGGGATTGACAAATTTTCTAAATATGCTCAAATAAAAATTTTAGAGTCAAGGGCATCTGAAGATATTAAAAATCCGTTGAGGGAAATGTTGATTGCTTTCGGTATGCCGAAATGTATAATAATGGACAACGAACGCTCATTAGGCTCAGCAGCAATCAAGTTCATGTTAGAAGATGAACTCAAAATATCAGTACACACGACTGCTCCGTATGCATCGACAAGTAACGGACAAATAGAGAGATTTCATTCAACCCTATCAGAAATCATGCGGTGCCTCAAAAAAGACAACGGGAGCATAACATTTGAGGACTTCATTTTTAAAGCAGTTCAAGAATATAATAAATCGATCCATTCTATAACAAAAGAAAGCCCCATAAATATATTTTTTAGAAGCACAATCTCCAGTTCAGCAGAAGACATAGAAAAAAACGAGAAGAAATTAAACAGAAAATCGAGAAGAAACAAACAGCCGACCTCGAATATTACAATCGTAGCAAAATACAACCAAACCTTTTTAAAACTGGTGATGTAGTCCACGTAAAAATAGATAAAAGGTTAGGAACTAAACTTACACCTAGATACAAAGCTGAGAAAGTGGCAGAAAACAAAATGACCACTATTAATACATTAACTGGAAAAATCATACATAAAAATAATATAAGAACATAATTTTTCAGGCTATTTCTACCAACATGCCTGGCGACAACCACAGTGCTCGACTATTCCAACTCACAAATCATCTCACTCGAAACCGGATTAGCGGCTAAGCAAGACGGAACATTTAAAATCATCCACATCTTTAACTTACACAGCTATGAAGAAACTCTGGCGAAGTTAGAAGATTCATTTCATTCACTCACCTCATCTCATCCATTACACCCCTATCTCTCATACGAATTAAAACAGATTCATACTGATTTACGCATTCTCCAAACACAAAAAAGACAAAAAAGGGCATGGAAATGGCTGGCGGGATCACCAGACCACCACGATTATGAGATCTTAGAAAACAAGATAAATGAGCAATTAGAAAACAACAATAAACAAGTAGTAATTAACAGATTAATTAACCAAAAAATTAACCAACTTACTAATGCAACTAACGCAATATTAAAAGTTACCCAGAGCTCGGAAGAAATCGTAAATCAGAAAGCAAATATTTTAAAGTATATAATTCAATTAATAAAAGAAGAAATAACCAATATAATATACGCAATTACATGGGCCAAATCTAACACAATAAACTCTTTTGTATTCACAAACACAGAAACGACAGTAGTGGAAGATATCTTTAAAAAGGAAAACGACTTATTTTTTAACAAAGAAGAATTATTGGAATTTGCTAAAGTTAAATTAGCCACAAATGGCAACGACCTCATCTATATTATTAGCCTCCCAACTATTAAAACAGATAATTGTAGAACTTTAAAAATTAAAGCAATAAAAAAAGCCCAAATAATCAATGATATAAAATATGAAAATTTGTTAGAGTGTAAGAGACAATTATTTGCAATTAAAAAACCTTGCGAATCCCATAATGATAAGACAATTTGTAATTCAGAAAATTTTTTAGATTTAAGCAATGACACTTGTGTAAACGCTCTCCTGAACCTTCAAAAACCTGAGGGTAATATGATCAGCAATCAACACATCCCAGATTTCGAGGAAATACTACCAGGCACCATACTACTAAATCAAAAGAGGTCAACTTAGTCGAACCAGAACCACCGTTATTCCAACTAATGGGAGAAAAGACGAAGTTAGAGAAAGTTTTCTCACTACAAATGGTCAAGGAACTCAATATAAACAACAAAAAAGCCCTGGAAAAACTAAGAAGCAAAACAACTATAGAATCTTCCTTTAGCTACGGATCGGCCATCATTCTAATTCTACTAATAATAGGATCGATCACGGAACTCCTACGATGACGTAAATCGACGGAAAGTACATCAGCTTCCGTGCCAGAAACGCAAGAAAATCCCCCACATTCTGGACCTATTCTCTACGTCGTTGCGACCGAGGACAGTCGCGTTTAAGGAGGGAAGAGTTAACACCTAAAATTATATAAAGACCCAGACATAAGTAAGAGTAAGCATTGATTGCACAACAAATGCCCCCAATAAAGTTCACACGAACTAAGCCACGTGCGCTGAGCTTGCACCTTTCGGTCAGCGATCGAGGGAATGCAGAATAACCAATTTCCAAAGTTGATCGAACTTGGCCAAGTGCATACAACAAAAACTATAACTTGAATGCATTGGCCAATGACAATTAAAATCGGCCAACAGCGACAGCGAAGAATAGCAGCAACCAATAATAATAAAGAACGTTAGCAGAAACAGCAGCAGCGGCAGAGACGGTGGCAGCGATGGAACGACGCGTAGTCATAATGAATAATTGTTTAGCTTAATTAAAGTTAGTTCTTAATCCAACTCAATAAAGAAAATAATGATTTTTATACCCTTGCAGAGGGTATTATAATTTTGGTCAGAAGTTTGTAACGCAGTGAAGGAGACGATTCCGACCCTATAAAGTATATATATTCTTGATCAGGATCAATATGGGAGTCGATATAGCCATGTCCGTCTGTCCGTCTGTCCGTCCGTCCGTCTGTACGTCTGGCATTTTGCATGTAGATTTTACGAGTTCCTACGCAGCGCAAGTTTGTTTCAAAATGGTACCACGCCCCCTCTGACGCCCACAAGCCACAAGCTGTGGTCACAGTTTTGATGCTATTATGAAAATTTTAATTGATATGTATTTGTTTCGTCAATACCTATCGATTGGCCTAATAAAAGTTTTCCACGCCCACTCTAACGCCCAAAAACCCATTAAACGCTTAAGCCTGGCTAGCGCCTACATTTCCACCTTTCATGGCGCCATCTAACGGATGACTTTGGAACAGCTGGGCAAGGTGCTCAACAGAGTCAACGTTAATTCTCGATAAGGATTTCTATTAAAGGAAATTGCGATGGTTTTCATTTGTCAATACCGAACTATATCCCAAGAACTATGCAAATCAAATCTAGTTAGCCAAATTGGAGGTCTGAGTCAAACAATGGCGTATGTGTGTATGTATGTAAGCATATACATATGTATGTATTTACATTGTACACGTCTAAGACTTTGATCACCTCAAATGGACCTTTAAATTTGGGGTCGAGCTTTGTCTGATGCCGTTCTTCGTTTTTCAGCAAAACATGATCACCTACGTTATGCTTCATAATCTTTGCCTTATTTTTGTCAAATCTTTGTTTGTCATATCTTGCATTATTTTCCATGTTTTCCTTGGCTTGAATTCTAATCTGTTCTCTATCTACATCATTGTTTTCTTCGTTTATTGACAATAAACCAAAAGGCCTAGCTTCTTTTCCTATTAATAGCTCTAAAGCGCTAAACTTGGTGACTCGATTTGCAGTACAATTCATGGCCAGTTGTACTTCAGCCAATGCCTCCTGCCATGATCTCTGACTCGTTTCAACTGCTGTCAGCATTGTCTTAAGTGTGCTCATCACGCGTTCCCTACTAGCTCCGGTAGCGATCAAATGCAGCTGAATCTTTTGAGCGGAACAGAAATTGCGAAAGCCTGAGCTAGCAAAACAATGACCTTGATCCGCTATTATTCTAGTTGGCAATCCAAATAGCGCCACAACCGATTTCACAGCTTTAATACAGCTTTCGGTGTCTATATTCAGTGTGTGGTAAAAATAAACAAACTTGGTGAATGCATCTATTAAAACAATGACGTATTCCTTCAAGTCGTTTTTGCCACTCATTTTACCCGTTATGTCGATGTGTACTGTGTGCCATGGTATCTCTATTTTAGGAATTGGATGCAATTCTGCCTGGACCTTTCCATTTGGGGGTTTTTCTAGTTTGCACGTGATACAATTCTTCACAAATCTACGTACATACTTGGTCATATTCTCGAACCAGTAATATCCATATTTGTACCTTATCTAATGTTTTTTCCCATCCCAAATGCATAACAGATTCGTGTACGTGGTTGATCACTGCCCACCTAAACGCCCTTGGAATTACCGGCAAGCACCTTGTTTTACCATTCCTCTGTATTTTCCTATGCAATATACCCTTTCTTAATTCAAATGTTTTATTTAAATTTTCCGGTAACTCGTTATTGCGTAACTTGGATGAAATATTGATTATTTCAGGATCGCGCTGCTGTTCAGACACCAACCAATTGTCGGTCACTTCAGTAAGATTAATACGCTTCTCAATTATTTTATCCGCACACTTATTTCCTTCTGACAGTGGATTTCGGGAAAGGAAATCGACATGCGCCATTCGCTCCCCTTTTCTATATTCAAGATCGAAATCAAATGACTGTAAGAACCCCCACCATCTATGCACTCTTGGTGTTAATTTCATTTTGGTGCAATTGGCCTTTAAAGAGTTACAATCAGTGTAGACGACAAATTTAGCATTGACAACTGCTAAAGTCTCGAGTTCGTACGAGTGGTATTTTGCTTCTGCCGGAGAAGTACATTTGCTATAATACTCCACTACATAGGATTTATTTTCGATTTTATGTAACAATATCGCCCCGTAACCAATGGAGCTGGCATCTGTGTGCAATTCTATTGGATATTGTGGATCAAATATAGTTAATACTGGGGCCTGTGTCAATACACCTATTATTTTCAAACGTATTTGTTCATGTTCTGAAGTATTCTTTGAAGTAAGCGTATACAATGGTTTTAATATTTCGGAAAATTTTGGAATGAATTGTCGAAAGTAAGAAGCTAAACCAATGAACTGTCGTAATTGAGTAACAGTTTCCGGAGGTGGCAACCCTATCAATACCAGGATCTTTCGTGCATTTGGCCAAATTTCTCAATTCGTTATTTCAAACCCAAGGTACATGATTTTAGTTTTAAGAAACGAACATTTCGTTATATTAAATGAAAATCCGGCTTTACTTAAGGTGTCCAACACTATCTCTAGTCGTTCTAACGCTTCATCTTTCGTTTTAGCTACTACCATAACATCGTCAATGTAAACAATTGAGAATATGTGTGCCAACGGACCCAGGGCTTTTATTATTGCACTCAGACCAAAGGGCATGGTTAAGAATTCGTACTGTCCATCAGGTGTAACGAAGGCCGTTCGCTCAATTGAATCTGGGTGTACAGGGATTTGGTAAAAGCCACTTGCCATATCTATACACGAGAAGTACCTTGCACCACGAAGACGAGCTATATGATCCGAAATAAGAGGCAAAGGATATTTATCGGCAATTGTATTGTCGTTTAAAACGCGGTAATCTACACAAAGATGATCTGTGCCATTTTTCTTCTTAACCAGCATCATGGGACTAGCGAATGGTGAGCAGCTGGGACGAATAATTTTTGATGTAAGCAATTCATCAATTTTGCACCGAACGTGCTTCCTCTCATCTTCGCTAAGCCTATAAGGTCGGCGTTGCACAGTCTTTTGTGGATCTATTAGCCTAATTTCTAATTGACCTGTCGTCACACGAGTCATTGGAATTCCGTCAATAAACCTATCAGAGTGACATCTCAACATATTGTTTAATATCGTCTTATCAGAATCGTTTAAATTGGTATCAGAATTTATGATTTCTATATACTTCACTAGACTCAGAACATTTACTCTTTTTATCTTATAAAAGCAAAATTTATCTGCATCAATTGATACACCAAAGCCCAGGCTTAAAACTTTACGGCCAATCAACACGTCATGCTTCAAATATTTGTCCATAACTACATGTAATAAAACTTCTAAGCAATATTGTTCAATATTAATATTACTCACAACTTGCAATGTGCTACAAATTGAATCATTTAAAGTTACAATATTGTGATATCGTTTTCCGGCGAATTTATCCGCAACACTCTCCTTGACCAGTAAACATTCGGCTCCAGAATCAAAACAATATGGAATAGACTCACCAGATAAGGTAATTGTTCCACTTGGTGGAGCTACTGTACAAACGTCAACTCGTTTCTCGTAGCTCTTGCTGTTTCCACCAGTACGATTTTTGGGGCATACAGAAGCCATATTTATTATTTAAAACATTTAATTTTTGATCGATCCTTCACTCCGGCCGTGCTGCTCACGCTATAACTCCTTTCTGTTGGGGCTGATGCTTTCTCCATTCGAAAGCGGCATTCTGCATATTTGTGGCCAGCCTTTCCACAAAAATGGCACTTCACCTGCGACTGCATTCTTGTTTTCTTCTTATCCGGCCCCGTCGAATATCCGTCCTCCTCGTTGTTACGCTTCTTGAAAGCGTAAGCCTGTAGCTGCTGCTGCAGCTCATTACGAGTCGTCACATTCGTTGTAAACAGCCAACGCAACAAATTCTTATCAATTTGAGCCATGTGAGCTAACGCTACTGATACCGCAATCTCCTCCAAATTCTTTGCCCTCCACTTAGAGAGCAATGCGACTGCCGTACTCAGCGAAACTCTCTCCAGTTTTGGGACGTCCGTTCAAAATGTTCATCAGTATGGCAGAAGTTGTCTCAATGCCCACGAAACGTTGGATGAAGAGTTCCTTAAACTGCGGCCATGTGATGCCAGCGAAGCATATTTGGGACAGCCATTGCGATGCACTGCCTTCTAATGCTTTGCTTAACGCAATCACAAGCGCACTGCCTTCGAGAGCATTATCCGCAAAAATTAAGTCCACTGTAGTACACCAAGCTGATGCATCTGCTCCAGCGGTGTCAAGTCAAAACTTGGGTAGAGTGACGTGGAGTGCTCTCCCGTCTATTGCCGGTGCTCTTGGTGCCTGCATGGATTTTATTATTTCCATTAAATTGCGATTTTGCTCTTCTAAGGCTGCCCTATATACGCTAGAGCTGTCCTCTTTTGGCGGAACCAATCCCACTTCTGATGTCGGCGGCAAGGGTATGTCGGTCGGCGGCTAGGGTATGTTATCCATGTTGATACTTTTGATGATTGACGCAGCTGCACAGCGAGTTCCGATCGGTTGGAATACCCAAGCTCAACTGACTATTTCAGCATACGCGCTCACGTCATAAACTGACTCAAGTCGAGCGTATGCAGCCATCTCTGTCTTACTCAAGACTCTTGGTATCTTACCATCGAACCTCACTCAGCAGCAGAGCGTCTCTGCTTTCGCTCAATATCAGCTAGTAAAGCAGAAGCAGGGAATTCCCCGAATTCCCAAATTACCAGAATGCTACATCACTAGGAATCACACTGCGACATATATATAAGGGAATTAAAGTGATTATGACGTAAACATTTTTAGCCTATCCTTATGTACTGTTTGTTTCTTATTTTTATTATTTGAAATTACTGTCATCTTTTTCTTCTATACTTTCGACCTTATAGGGTCCAGTATATTTAAAGTCTAGCTTATGCCCTGTTTCATTTTTCAATAAAACCTGATCTCCTATTTTTAAATCAAAATCTAAAGTATTTTTGTCATAGTTAATTTTTTGTTTCAGCGTATGAGATTCTAACATTAATCTTGCTCTCTTAAATGCTTGTTCTAGTCTAAACATAGATTCTTTACCATAGTCATCTATATTATATAGTGGTTTTATTTTGTCTATACTATTGAAATGTTGAGGTAAATTTGAAGTTTTACCAAAAACTAACTCATATGGACAATAGTCATGTGCCATAGATGGTGTTGTGTTGAAACAATATACGAAGTATTGGAGCCATACATCCCAATCAGTTTTATCGATTGAGATATATGAACGGATGAACTCATTAAATGTTCTGTGGCTTCGCTCCACAGTTACTAAAGTCTGGTGATGGTGTGCGGTAGAAGTTATGTTTTTGACTTTTAAATTTTTACATAAATCTTTTTATATTCTGTTCCAATATCTGTTATGAACGTTTTCAATGGATCGTACTTCAGAATAAAATCTTCCAATATAGCTTTTGCTACTGTTTTTGCACTTTTTTTTTTAATTGGTATTGCCACAAGGTATTTAGTTAAATCGCAGATTTAGGATACTGCATATTCATTTCCACAATTACCCTGTCAAAAGCCATTTGTGGCGTTTCAGTAATAGTCAATGGTGTGTTTGTGTGTTTTGTTGTTTTTGATTTGTGGCATTTTGGGCATTTTCTTATATAATTTGTTATATCTCTGGTCATATTTTTCCAGTAATAATGCCGTTTTAGTTTTGCTAATGTTCTATCTATGCCTGTATGACCTCCTTGTATTGGATCATCATGGAATGTAAACAGTAATGTTTCTTTATCTTTATCAATATTTGATAATAGGGTCACCGGTATAGCGCTAGTAGCGCTACTCTTAAAGATTGTAATTTTTTATTGCCCATTATTTTAAAAGATTCCATTGAGATTGTGTCAAAGATCCTTTCGCTCGGTGTCACTTTGAGTTGGCTGATATTTAGTATACCGGCTTCTTTTTCAAGTCTTTGAAAGAACTGACCTAAGTCGAGAATTCCATTGGTGCACATATCGCTAACATTAATTCTTGCTATAATTCTTTCAAAGTGAACGGTCGTGTTTTTTTTCTGCGCTCCGATTTTGTATTTTTGTTTCGTTTATTCCCATCCGTGGGTTTTATCAAAACAATTTTCATTTTCTTCCAGTTAATTTAAACATAAATTTAAATTCAGTTCGCTTCGCGAGTGAACTATAAATCTTTGTGCACTTGTGTAATAACACTAAAAAATTGTTTTAATTTCGTAATACTGTTTTGTGTTTTCTTTTCTTGTAACCCCGCCGTTTCTCTTTTGTGCGTTGACCGTCGTAAGTCGTAGTGCTGATTTTAGTGTTGCTTTTGCATGCTTTTTAACTAATTTATGCTCCCGCTCTCTAACTCTCTTTGCTTTGAAAGTTCTAAGCGTGCAGTTTCTGCGCTCTTGCTGTACTTATAACTGCTCGCTTATAAATTTCAATTCGTTTTCTTGGTACAGTGGTTTCCAATAGATAAAATGAATAATAATAATTTAGTCTGCTTCTGCAGAAAATGCAGCCTCGTAATCAGGGCTGACCAGTCTAATATGACTTGCATATGAATTTGTGCACCTTTCAAAGGGGCCCAATTTGAAGTTTTGTTGTGATGCTTGTGTCGAGGTTGCGAACGAGATGAAATCGTTCATGCGCCAAACTAGCTGATTAGCTGTTTCGAAGTTGCTAGAGATAGTTTTCGCCGAGCCGATGATCTCCTCTCTGCTCTGGATTCGCAGTTTAATAGTCGTAAGCTATTAGAAGCGCAAAAAGGCCGCTGGTGGTAAGCAGCAAAAGGGGAATACCCCGTAACCGAAATCAAAAAAGCAACAGAGCATTCCGGCGGATCAGCAGATGATTGCAGCAAACCCTCAAATGTTGCTAAGATCAGCAGCTAAAAATGATTCGGTATCCGACCAATCTGTAACAGAATGCATGCAACCAGGGACTCTCAGAATGTAGCATCACCACCATAAGGGACTACTGAGTCCGGACAACCGGCTTTAGTTGGTTTTGCAGAAACAATGTCTGCTCCACCAAAATCCCTTTCAGTGGTTCCATTCGATTGTAATAGTGTAAAGGTGGAAAAGTTTAAGTTTTCTTATGCTAGAGACATTTCATCTTTCAAGATAACTGTCCCTAACGAGCTTTTTGAAGCCATATGCTCGGGCCGGATAATATGGTTGTAAAAGAGTTCGAGGCTAAGATTAAGAAGAAGCGGCCCGTGGGAGTAAAACTTCCTTTTCGAGGCCAAACCAGTGTACCAATTTAAAAAAAACTAACTTCTAACCTCCTTCTTTCCTATCAGAATGCAAGAGGTTTGCGTAGCAAGCTCACTAAATTGTATTCCGATAGCCTTTCCTTTGCATCTCATATTATTGTGTTTACAGAAACCTGGTTAAAGCCGGTGATCTTTAGCCCTAAAGTTTTTCCAGGTAAGTACACAATATATAGGCAAGTCCGTCCCTCTAGACGGGGAGGTGGAGTCTTAATTGGAGTTGATTCAAACCTCCCGTCTGAGGAGTTATTATACCCGTTACTCGTAGAGTAAAAGGGTATATTGTATTCGTGCAAAAGTATGTAACAGCTAGAAGGAAGCGTTTCCGACCCTATAAAGTATTGTAACGCAGTTCTCTGGCCGGGGTAGAATCTCAATCGGGGCCAAGGAACCTATACAAGAAATTTATATAGAAGGGCGGGACCTGTAGTAGGAATTTGTATGGGAAGGCTGTAAAGCGCCCTCTACGCGCGAGAGCCGTTGGTCAAACCGATCTGAACACGGGGTTGACGACAAGACATCGGCTAGAGCGCCCACACTGCTTGGTGCGGAACCCAGGGAGGGTCTTGCTTGAGGCGCCCCCTGGTGATAGGGCGAGGTACTCAGTGGGTGATTGCACTGCTTGGTGGGGAACTTGGATGAGACCCGTCAGTAATGCCCTCTGGTGGTGGAGGACGATCGCACTGTTTGGTGGTGAATTCGGATGATTCCGATTGGGGTTGCCTGCGGGGGCTATGGGGAGGGAGACTCCGCTGGGCATGAACGGTGGGGTTGATCCGTCCCGGGTGAGCTTAGGGTCTACGTGTGTCTACTCTCCGGATATACTCGGAGCCTACGGGCGTCTACGCTCCGGCTATACTCAGAGCCTACGGGTGTCTACGCTCCGGCTATACTCGGAGCCTACGGATGTCTACACTCCGGCTATACTCGGAGCCTACGGGCGTCTACACTCCGGCTATACTCGGAGCCTACGGGGATCTACACTCCGGCTATACTCGGAGCCTACGGGGATCTACACTCCGGCTATACTCGGAGCCTACGGGCGTCTACACTCCGGCTATACTCGGAGCCTACGGGGATCTACACTCCGGCTATACTCGGAGCCTACGGGGATCTACACTCCGGCTATACTCGGAGCCTACGGGGATCTACACTCCGGCTATACTCGGAGCCTACGGGGGTCTACACTCCGGCTATACTCGGAGCCTACGGGGATTCTAAGGAGGGAGCTCTTGGTCGAAGTACGTCGTGGGGATGTGAAACCAAACACGCGGCGTAGGTCGGGGTCGAGAACGGGGTGGGGTTAGAAGGAAGGGGAATTTATTGGTAAAGAAATAACACGCGGGGTTTTAGTTGTTTAATTTCAGGCTTATATTTGATAATTCGTAAAAATGGTTCCCTGGCTGCTGCCCTTACAATAGGTATTCTTGCTTACGTGTAACCTTGAGGATGTCAACTGGTGTCGCGCGGATGAACACGGTGGATCTCAGGTTAGGCGCTTGGGCTTCTGACTCGCGTGTCGGAGGATTTCTTGAGCACACGTCTATTCGCGGTGAGAAGTCAAAACCAAAGAGAGCGAGTCAGATTTCTAGCGATCGTACTTCAGCTCGCGTCGTGTTCTCTAACCCAGTTCGTTGTTATCGATCGTGATATCGATTGCCCCCCCCCTGAGGAGTGCGATAGCGGGTTAATGGGGTTCTGCCCGTGGTGCGTGTCTCGGCTTCAATTGTAAACACCAGCTTAATTAGTTTTTTCCTTAGTTGCTATTACTTTATATTGATAACTGGGGTGGACTCCATGTCCAAATCTTAAGGCTAATTTTAATACTATATTAGATGCTACATAGATGGACTCCGATCCTCGGCACGATTAACTTAAATTTGTACGCCCTCAGATTTGGGAGTTACATTCCCTCCTTGCTTCGGGGAAGGAAAGAGATGTTTCTCGCGCCGTTCGGCTTTAGGGTGACTTGGTAGGAACCCTCCTCGGTCGGGACCCTGAAGCGCTGTCGCGCGGTGCGGGCTGCAGGACGTCGGGCGCAGATGGCCTGCCAGACGGCAACCGAGACTTGACCGTCGGTGGTGTTACACGTCCACCCAGCCGGGAGCGGGTGGCGCTCGCCACCCGGGGGTGGACGGTTTTCGGCAGCCGAGTGCTCCAGATCTGGGGCTGCCATTGCGGCCTGCGGGTTGTCGTCCGGATTCGAGAGCCAGTCGTGTGACGGCTCCCAGCATAGTCTCTCCATGTCTGGGGAGATCTGCCCCAGCAGGAGGTCTAGCGTCGTGGGCGACATCCCCATCGCGGTATCCGATGGAGTGGAGGCTACTGTTGTGGGGAGGGGAAAATCGTAGGCGACGGTCTCGGTGTCCGGCCCCTGTCCGCCAAGGGGGAGTGTGGGCTGGGTCGCCATGTCGAAGAGTGTATCCCTTGGTGGTGGTGGACACGGAGCTAGAGCGAGCGTGGGCTCCTTCCTTCGGAACAGCTGCCCGGTGTACTCCTCGTCGTCGCTGGGTTCCGATTCCCACTCCATGGCTTTGCCCGTAGAGAGGGTGGTGGATGGTCCGATGAAAAACTTTGTAGTCGGACCGCGGGAAAGCGTCGCGCACGGTCCGCGAGGGAAGGAGGTGGACGGCCCTGGTCCCATCTCTTCTTCCTGTGAGCAAGTCACACCAACGGAGCAATCCGTCGGGAACCCGAGGTCTTCGGCTACCTCGGCCTCGTCAGGCCCCATGATGCACAGGTGCACGGGGGACGGTGGGAAGGTCACGATGGGTACCTCGGGTGGCCGATACGGTGCTTCTATCCGGATCGTCTCCCAGCTGGTTCTCATCAGATAGATCCAGGACCCCTGGTGGTATCCGCAGCGGTCCTCGCCCGTGAAGACGTAGTGCGCCGCGCCTTCCCTGGAATCGTTGTCGTCCTCCCGGCTGCTTACCGAGTGGGTCTCCGCGTTATCGGAGCCGCTAGCATCCTCGACATAGGGGGATTGCTCGTCCCGTTCTTCCTCCTCGTCGCTGGGGTAGGGGTTCGGCTGATCCCGGTAGTCCTCGCTGCGACCGCAAGGGTTATACTCCCTGTTACTCTCCGTTGACCCGGCTGGACTCGGGTAGTGCTCGTAGTGAGTCGGGTAGATCCGATGTCCGGCCGCGTCCGTGTAGTGCGGCGAAACTCCCCCGGCTCGGGGTGGCGTCGGCATCGACTCGTTCTCGGAGTCACTGGATTCCGGGGCGCAGTTCGACGCTGCCCGGCGGGATGATGTCCGAGCACCGGATCTGGGAGAGGATGGGGTCGCTCTTCCCGAGACTCCTGGCTGGCGCCTACCCGTCGGGCATGACCGGGTGGATCTCTCGGCGTACGCCGTTCCTGGGCGTAGCCGAGGATCTCGTGTGGTCGTCGACTGGCGGTTACCTTGAACGCTGGGTTCAAACTCCTCGTCGCTGTCGCCGGACGACAGTACGATGATGTCCATTTTCTGTCCGTCAGCTCTGTGAAAGAAACAACTAAACTAGCTTAGTTCTATTGATGCTTAGTAATAGGGTTAACTGGGCTGCAGCGAAAGAATCTCCTAACTTCATTCTTAAGGTCTTACTGGCTTATGACAAACTTAAACTTAGCGGGGACACAAAGGAAGGTTAGGGTACTTATGATCACCCCTCGTTGCTAATGGCGGTCGGTGGGTTCGGACTCTGGGGCTGCCCGGGTTGGTCGCCGGTGTCCTCTCCGGGAGTTTCGCTGTCCTCATCCTCGGGGTTATCTGTGGAAGAAGAAAAGAACGCTTTTAAGTCCCCAATATTAGCAAGTCGCCCCTTCCGCTGGCCAGGTAGGCGGATTCGGACGACGTTGGGTGACGGGAAAGCGACCACCTTATACGGTCCGTCAAACTTTGGGGCGAGCTTTGCCGCGAACCCCTCTGCTGCTTTAGACAGATGATGTTGTCGCACGAGGACCAGTGATCCCATTTCGGGCTTCCAGGTTCGACGACGCAGGTTATAGTGTCTCCCCTGTTCTCGGCTGGCTTTTTGGAGATTGTTCCGCACGATCTGGAAGATCTCCTTCAGGTGTTCCTCTCTCTCCGATGGGCTCGAGGACGTCGTTGCTGTTCCGGGAGTTACGCTGTCGTACCAGGACCCGGGTAGCCGTGGTTCTCTAGCTTGTAGGAGAAAGGCTGGGCTATACCCGGTCGATTCCGAGACACTTGTGTTGATCGCGAGTGAGAGTTCTGGCAGCAACATATCCCAGGTGTTCTGCCCATTTTCCACGTACTGGGCGATCATGGTCTTCACCGTGCGATTCGCGCGCTCTGTCGGATTCTTTCGCGGGCAGTATGGGGCAGTGAATTGAGGTTCCACTCCTGTTTCCTTGAGGAAGTCTTTGAACGCCTTGCTGGTGAACTGTGAACCATTATCGCACACCAGTTTCCTCGGGGCTCCGAAGTGGCCGATGATCCGTTCGCGGAAAGCTCGTATCAAGGTCGCCGTACTTGCTCTGCGTAGGGGTATTAATTCGACCCATTTGGTGAATATGTCGAAGAAGACGAGGAGCATGGTATTCCCCTCTTTGGAGCGGGGCAAAGGTCCGATGAAATCCGCACACAGAACTCCAAAGGGTTCGCTGACCTGTCTCGTTAGCATCTTTCCGGCCTGTTGTCGCTGTTCTGACTTGTATTTTTGGCACGGGATACATTGTCGCACGTGTCGTCGCACGTCGCGGAACATCCCCGGCCAGTAGTACTTTTGCGAGATCCTGATGATGGTTTTCCTAATACCAAGATGTCCGGCGGTGGGGGCATCATGGCATTCATGTAGGATTCGATCCCGATGTTCGGCTGCTACGCACAGCTTCCAGGGCACGTAGTCCTGGTCGTCTGGACGGTGGCCGAGATGGCGATATAGTTCTCCGTTTTCAATGATGAAATCGGGGAACTTCTGGGGGTCGTCCCGAACGTCCTTCATCTTTCTTTGCAGCCACTTGCACTGGTGCTCGCCGTCCGTGAGTCTCTGTAAGTGCTCTAATGGTTGTCGAGAGAGAGCAATGTACATCGTACTGATATTGCTGGAGCTCTAAGGCCCATCTGGCAATCCCTCCGGTGGGGTTTTCGATCTGGTCCAGCCATTTCAGGGCTAGGTGGTCGGTGATTACGTCGAACCTGTAGCCTTCGAGGTAGCATCGTAGTTTCCGTATTCCTCAGACGATGGCCAAACATTCCTTTTCCGTGGGCGAATAATTCAACTCCGCGGCGTCGAGTTTGCGGCTGACGTAGGCAATGACTCGCTCCTGGCCGTCGATTTCCTGGGTTAGCACTCCCCCGAGTCCGTAGTTACTGGCGTCAGTTTGGAGCGTCATCTTGACCGAGAAATCTGGGCACGCCAGCACTGGTGCGTCTGTCAGCAAACCTTTCAGGAGATCGAATGCATTCTGCTGCTCCGATTCCCACTTCCACCGTTGGTTTTTCCTTAGCAGGTTCGTCATGGGTTGGACTACCGAGGCAAAGTTGGGCACGAACCGTCGGTACCATGAGGCCATCCCGAGACATCTCCTTAGTTCCCGTAAACTACTAGGAGGGCTCAGGTTTCGCACGGCGGCTACCTTGTCCGGGTCGGTGTGGATACCCTGGTCACTGATCACATGTCCAAGGTAGGCCAGTTTTCTCTTGAAGAAAGAGCACTTTTCCTGGTTGATGCGCAGGTTAGCTCTCCTCAATCGTTCGAAAACTTTGCGCAGGTTATCTATGTGTTCCCCTAGGCTGGCCCCAATGACAATAATGTCATCGAGGTAGGCGAACGCGTATGGGTCGAGGTCGGGTCCGATCACGCTATCTAGGGCTCGCTGAAAAGTTGCCGGGGCCGAATGCAGCCCGAAAGGCATGACGCGCCATTGGAATAGGCCGCGTCCGGGGACCGTAAAGGCGGTACATGCCCGGCTATCTTTGGCCACTGGTATCTGCCAGTACCCGTTGCGCAGATCCAGGGTCGAAATGTATCTCGCGTTTCTCAGTCGTTCTAAGATGTGGTTGATGCGCGGCAACGGGTACGCGTCCGGAATCGATTTCGCGTTTAGTTGTCGGTAGTCCACGCACATGCGCCACTGTCCGGTTTTCTTCCGGACCAAGACCAACGGAGCACTGTGCGGACTACGCAATGGTTCGATACATTCCTGCTCTAGCAACGCGTCTACTTGCTCGTCTATGATCCGTTGCATGGCAGGGTTCTTTGGGAAATAGCGTTGTTTAATCGGCCGGTCGTCCCTCATGGTGATCCGGTGTTCCGCTATGTTTGCTACCCCCGTCATTCCTTCAAATCGCGCTAGCTGTTCGCTAAGGAACGCTTGGACCTGCGGATTAGTCTCGCTTTGGCCCTGTCTCGTGGTTGGCTATGCCTAGCCGAGGTTCCGTTCGAAAAGGGTTCCTTTTCCGGGCTATGGCGGAGTCAGCCAAAGGCTCCAGGTGGAAGGGGTTATCCACGACAGGTGCCGGTTGTACACGTTGCTTGGGAGCTGTAGTGGCTGTATCCCTATGGGGTCTTCCCACCAACCGTCGTGGGGCTGCCACGGGGTTTTCCTGGAGTTGCGTTGTATCAGGAGATGCTGCCGCGCACACCGCGTTCGGTGCGCCGCTTCTCGTTAGGGGATTTCCCACCAACCGTCGTGGGGCTGCCACGGGGTTTCCCTGGAGCTGCGTTGTATCAGGAGAAGCAGCCGCGCACACCGCGTTCGGTGCGCCGCTTCTCGCTAGGGGCTCCTGCGTGTCCGTTGATGGATGTCCGTTGGCTGTGCTGGGCGTAGCTTCGGGGCTGGGTGGTCCTCGCGATCGGAGTCGAGGTGGTGGTTCTGATGGATTGCCTTGATTGTCAGGCCGTGGTTCATTGTACCTAATCGTCTGACCTTCTCTGGGTCTTTGTCGGGACAGCGTGAGGCTTGCCGTACCGCATCGGAGGGTAGTGCCGATAGAAGCGAGGAAATCCATCCCTAGGATTAAAGGTTCCAGCATGGCGGGCATTACTAGAAGGGGAACCTGAATTGTCTTCCGGGCGAGCGTCACGTCCGCAAGGAGTAACCTCGTTACTTCTACTCGAGACGTGTCAGCGAGGTTAATCTGGGTGCGAATCTCCCTAAACTGGTGTGGCTGACCGACTACGTCGGCGATGTCCTGGCTAATGAAACTCCTCGATGCCCCGGTGTCGATGGTGGCTAACCGTACGTGTCCGCCAAGGTCGACTTCCGCGGCGATCCTCCCTCTCTCTACCCTAAGCGGTGCGGTTACTGTTGGTTCTCCGGTGGATTGGGTCCCGACGAATTCCGCCGGTCGAGGGGACCCATCCCGTTTCCTGGTTGTTGGCGTCGACAGCATTCGACTGTGCGGACGTCCCGTCGTCCGCAGTCCCAACAGAAGTACTGTCGAGGATTCCGGCAGTCGCGGCTGAAGTGTCCCGGTGCTCCGCAATTTCGGCAAGCATCCCGCACATCGATTCGTCGTTCGGGTGCGGTTACCCGATTAACCCTAGCTGGCGGGGCAGCTCTGGGCTCTGGAGTTGTACGGGGTGGGCTCCGTAGGGGGACTCTCTCAGCGAACGTAGGTTGGGTCTGACCTTGTGAAGGGGAGCGGTACGCTGTCGGATTTCTGGTGGCGGGGTTATATTTGTTCCTCCCGAGGCTCCGCTTCTGAACGGCCTCGAACTCGGTGGCCAATTGGGCCAATTCCCCAATGGTCCGTACCTCGCTGCGTCGGATATAAATCTGGTATTCCGGCGTGACATTTTCGTAAAGCCTATCTAGCTCTTGGCCTTCGTTGTAGCCCGCATGGCGCATGAGGACTCGGAGGTCTAGCATAAAATCTTTAAATGTTTCCCCTTCCAACTGCTCACGACTCCGAATCTGGTCGTCCAAGCGCTGGAGGTATCGGGGTGGGAGGAAAAACTCGAGGAATTCACGCCGAAATGTTTTCCAGTCAGCCCCTTGGAGGCGGCTTGTTTGGAACCATTTGTCTGCTCTGCTCGTCAGCAGCTCTGCCATGGCTCGCGGAAGGAGTCCTAGGTTTATCCCGTAGGATAAGGCCCGACTTTCGACCTGCTCGATGAAGGCTAAGGGGTCTGAATATCCGTCAAATTGGAGGCCCCATTTACGAATTCGTTCGGGGACGCAAACCACCTCGCGGCGATTCCGGTCATGGCTCGCCTCCGTAAAAGTTTCTTGGTTACTGCCGACCTGAGAGGCGACAGTAACCGTGAGGCTAGGGGTAATTCGAGCTCGGTCTGCGGGGGAGACACCGGGGATTGCTCCGACGCTTACGTTCGGGGCGGGGCCGCTGGGGCCGGTTTTGTCTTCCCCCAAAGGCGTGGGACTCGGGGCACGTGATGAGTATTGTCTTCCTAGGTCGGCTAGTCGAGCCCACACCTCTTGGGTTTGTTCCGAGTCTCTAACTAGGGTGACAAAGTTTCGCCGCAAGTCGTCGACGAGCCCCTCGGCGGAGAACCCGAATTCGTCAGCAAAGGCTAGTAATTCGGCCTTCAAGCGGGAATAAATCCACCGCGAGGGGACCCCGGGATTGTGAAATAAGTGTGGAACGGACTCACCGGCAATTTTCTGGTCGGGGTCCATGCTTGCAGCGAGTCTTTGGTGCGTTGTCTTGGAACGATGTCTTCGCTTGTTGGAGTCTTTACGGGGCTTCTTGGGCCAGGCGTTTGTGTTTTCACAGACACTCGATCGCGTGGACTATACGGGGTCGCGAGTAAGCTCGTGGGCTTGATACCGGGCGCGTTCACTAATTCGTCAAGGTTATTCTCCCCGGTCGGGACACTTTCGCGGAAACCGTTAGTCTACGTCACTCACTCGGGGTCTACGCACTCCCCATACAGATGGTAGTTTTCCTGGTCTTTCTCCCTATCGGGTCCCTGCTCGGGCGCCACTTGTAACGCAGTTCTCTGGCCGGGGTAGAATCTCAATCGGGGCCAAGGAACCTATACAAGAAATTTATATAGAAGGGCGGGACCTGTAGTAGGAATTTGTATGGGAAGGCTGTAAAGCGCCCTCTACGCGCGAGAGCCGTTGGTCAAACCGATTTGAACACGGGGTTGACGACAAGACATCGGCTAGAGCGCCGCCTAGCGGCCTGCAGTGGGAATAAAGGCCGCCCACACTGCTTGGTGCGGAACCCAGGGAGGGTCTTGCTTGAGGCGCCCCCTGGTGATATGGCGAGGTACTCAGTGGGTGATCGCACTGCTTGGTGGGGAACTTGGATGAGACCCGTCAGTAATGCCCTCTGGTGGTGGAGGACGATCGCACTGTTTGGTGGTGAATTCGGATGATTCCGATTGGGGTTGACTGCGGGGGCTACGGGGAGGGAGACTCCGCTGGGCATGAACGGCGGGGTTGATCCGTCCCGGGTGAGCTTAGGGTCTACGTGTGTCTACTCTCCGGATATACTCGGAGCCTACGGGCGTCTACGCTCCGGCTATACTCAGAGCCTACGGGTGTCTACGCTCCGGCTATACTCGGAGCCTACGGATGTCTACACTCCGGCTATACTCGGAGCCTACGGGCGTCTACACTCCGGCTATACTCGGAGCCTACGGGGATCTACACTCCGGCTATACTCGGAGCCTACGGGGATCTACACTCCGGCTATACTCGGAGCCTACGGGGATCTACACTCCGGCTATACTCGGAGCCTACGGGGATCTACACTCCGGCTATACTCGGAGCCTACGGGGGTCTACACTCCGGCTATACTCGGAGCCTACGGGGGTCTACACTCCGGCTATACTCGGAGCCTACGGGGATCTACACTCCGGCTATACTCGGAGCCTACGGGGGTCTACACTCCGGCTATACTCGGAGCCTACGGATGTCTACACTCCGGCTATACTCGGAGCCTACGGGCGTCTACACTCCGGCTATACTCGGAGCCTACGGGGATCTACACTCCGGCTATACTCGGAGCCTACGGGGATCTACACTCCGGCTATACTCGGAGCCTACGGGCGTCTACACTCCGGCTATACTCGGAGCCTACGGGGATCTACACTCCGGCTATACTCGGAGCCTACGGGGATCTACACTCCGGCTATACTCGGAGCCTACGGGGATCTACACTCCGGCTATACTCGGAGCCTACGGGGGTCTACACTCCGGCTATACTCGGAGCCTACGGGGGTCTACACTCCGGCTATACTCGGAGCCTACGGGGGTCTACACTCCGGCTATACTCGGAGCCTACGGGGATTCTAAGGAGGGAGCTCTTGGCCGAAGTACGTCGTGGGGATGTGAAACCAAACACGCGGCGTAGGTCGGGGTCGAGAACGGGGTGGGGTTAGAAGGAAGGGGAATTTATTGGTAAAGAAATAACACGCGGGGTTTTAGTTGTTTAATTTCAGGCTTATATTTGATAATTCGTAAAAATGGTTCCCTGGCTGCTGCCCTTACAATAGGTATTCTTGCTTACGTGTAACCTTGAGGATGTCAACTGGTGTCGCGCGGATGAACACGGTGGATCTCAGGTTAGGCGCTTGGGCTTCTGACTCGCGTGTCGGAGGATTTCTTGAGCACACGTCTATTCGCGGTGAGAAGTCAAAACCAAAGAGAGCGAGTCAGATTTCTAGCGATCGTACTTCAGCTCGCGTCGTGTTCTCTAACCCAGTTCGTTGTTATCGATCGTGATAACGATTGCCCCCCCCCCCTGAGGAGTGCGATAGCGGGTTAATGGGGTTCTGCCCGTGGTGCGTGTCTCGGCTTCAATTGTAAACACCAGCTTAATTAGTTTTTTCCTTAGTTGCTATTACTTTATATTGATAACTGGGGTGGACTCCATCTTAAGGCTAATTTTAATACTATACTAGATGCTACATAGATGGACTCCGATCCTCGGCACGATTAACTTAAATTTACGCCCTCAGATTTGGGCGTTACAGTATATATATTCTTGATCAGGATCACTAGCCGAGTCGATCTAGCCATGTCCGTCTGTCCGTCTGTCTATCTGTCTGTCTGTCCGTATGAACGCTGAGATCTCGGAAACTATAAAAGCTAGAAGATTGGCATTTTGCATGTAGATTTTAGGAGTTCCTACGCAGCGCAAGTTTGTTTCAAAATGGTGCCACGCCCCCTTTAACGCCCACAATCGCTTATATACGATTTTAAAAATTTAAATATTTCGGAAAAGTAAAAAAGCAATTTTATTGTGTTTATCAATACCTATCGAAATGTAGAAGAAATTTTTCAAATCGGACCATTCGTTAAAAAGTTATGCGTGATCAAAGTTTCTATCTCGATCTCCCTCGCACTCCCTTTACCTGAGTAACGGGTATGTGATAGTCGGGGCACCCGACTATAGCGTTCTCTCTTGTTTTTTGATGAATTCAATACCATTTAATTTATTTGTGTAAAGTTATCGCTTCCTGGTTGCTCTATATACATAACTTGCTCATATATTCCGCTGTTGTCTGAACTTCCTGATTACTTAAATCACCTTTCCGTTATTAAGTCTGTTGTAAATAAGCTTTCCGATAGGGATCAGTTGGTAGTTCTAGGTGATTTTAATATACCTGGAGTTACTTGGTCCACTGAGGATGGATCTAATGTCTTACTACCTATAGCACAGCATGATTTTATTGACGTCCTGCTTGACATATCTTTATCTCAAGTAAACTATGTTCGAAATTTTTTAGGTCGCCTACTTGATTTGTGTTTTGTATCAAATCCTGAAGGTGTGTTTCTGTTCAGAGTAGCACCACTCACGCAACCTGAAGATCCATATCACCCTACACTCGAACTTTCATTTGATGTGGGTATAGTTATAGAAGAAAAATCAGAAAAATCATCCAAACGAATACATTGTTTTCGCAAGGCAGACTTTCTGAGGCTAAATAATTTTATTTCTGGATTTAATTGGTCTGATCTTTACTTATGCAATAATATGTCCGATGCAGATAATGGTTTTACACTGAAATAAACTCATTTTTTAATTCCTGTGTTCCGTGGTACTATCCGACAATTTCCAATAAATTACCTTGGTTTAGCAAAGAGTTAAAACACTTAAGAAATGTAAAGTCCAGACTTTTTAGGAAATATAAAAAAACAGGTTCTCAATCTTGATTTACCGTGCTTAATGGTCAGTGTTATAAAAGTTACTTAAACCGTTGTAAGGTCCTGTTCTCTCAGGACCCGAAACAGTTTTATAACTTCGTTAACACCAAGCGTAAATCTAATTCTTATCCATCCTCGCTGTCGTTCGAAAACATGACGGCAACCACAGATCAGGCAATTGCTGATTTATTTGCCCAATTTTTTCAAACGACCTACTCTACATTAGATTATTCATCACAACCTTACTTTTACACCATATCCAAGTCAAACCTCGTATTAAGCCTGTTTATTCGCCAGGGCTGGATGGTATTCCTGGGTGCGTGCTTAGGTATTGCGCTAAGGCCATGTGCGAACCTCTTCACAAGTTGTTTACCTTATCTCTAGAAACTTCCCAATTCCCAAATATTTGGAAGGAATCATTTGTTATTCCTCTTTTCAAAAAAGGTAACAAGTTAGAAGCCAGTAACTACAGAGGTATTTCTAAGTTGTCAGCTATTCCTAAGCTTTTTGAAAAAATCATTACTCTTCATTTGCAGCACCTTTGTAGATCAATCATTTCTCCGTGTCAACACGGATTTATTAAACGTAGATCCACAATCACAAACCTTCTAGAGCTCACTACATTTGTGATAAAAGGCTTATATAGAAGTTTTCAAACAGACGTCATTTACACTGACTTTAGTAAAGCATTTGACTCTGTAAATCACTTACTTCTTGTTCCAAAAATTTGACTTGTTAGGTTTTCCAGTTGATCTGCTTAAATGGATTTCAAGTTATCTGAATGGCAGGTCACAAAGGGTCCTTTTTTAAAATTCAATTTCTGAAATTCTCCGTGTTACCTCCGGTGTCCCACAAGAAGATAATTTTAGATAATTTTCAAAACTGGTGCCGAGATAATTTACTAAATTTAAACGCATCCAAGTGCAAGCTGATTACTTTTTATCGGGTCAATCCGATATACGCGACTTACACATTAAGTGGCAGTTCTTTGGATAGAATAACTCTTGTAAACGATCTTGGCGTTCTCTTGAACCCTAAACTAAAATTTTCTAATCACATTTCGTCCATGGTTAATAAAGCCAGAGGAGTGCTTGGATTTATTAAAAGGTGGTCAAAAGAATTCGATGATCCGTATTTGACTAAAACTTTATTTATTTCGCTAGTCCGTCCGATTCTGCAGTATGGGTCTCCTGTCTGGAGAATATTGGTCGTATTGAATCTGTACAAAAAAACTTCCTTCTTTTTGCTTTACGGCGCCTAAACTGGGATGCAAATCTTATCTTACCGTCTTATTCTAGTAGACTTCTGTTGATTAATTTACCCTCCCTAGCCAACCATAGAACGATGCTTGTTACTGTCTTCATTTATAACCTTATACAAAGTGATATTGACTCCCCCGACTTGGTAAGTCGGCTAAACTTTTCTATGCCAAGTAGATTAACTAGAAATTATGTTCCCCTAATATTAAATCATTGTACACGTCTGCGCCCCTCGGTCGGATGGGCGGGTAAGTGGGCAGTGGGACACCGCGCGAACAAAAAAAAAAATAGTGAATCTGTTATTCGCAAGGTCACTACTTTTCGTACCTCGTCATTTACAATGACTTCCTATACGTTGGGCTGAGAAACTTTATTTAGAATTTGCCTAGGCAAATCTTTTTTTTCTTTGGTTTCTGGTAGTGACTCTCAGAAATTTATTATTCGTTTGAATATTTTTCAAGTCTGTTTTAGTTATTCTTGAAAGCGCGTCGGCTATATGATTGTCTTTTCCCACAGTAAAGTCATATTCTTCTAAATCTAATCTCATTCGTGTTAGTTTTGAGCTCGGGTTTGTCATTGAAAATAAGTAAGTTAATGGCCTATGGTCTTTTTTGACTTTGAAATGTTTTCCATAAATATATGGTCGAAAATAATTTATCGCCCAGTGGATAGCTGTTAACTCGTGTTCTGTTGTATTTTTGTTGCTTTCCGCTTTTGTAAATGATCTTGATGCATAGGCTACAGGTAGCTGGGTCTTATTGTAATCTTGAGTAAGAACAGCTCCATTACATCGTATTTCTTACTGTCTGGCAAAATACCTTTGTCAGTACACTTGTGTCCAAGGAAAGCGACTTTCTTCGTGTCTGAAAAATTTTTCTGGGTGCAGTTTATGGTTGTGTTTTTTTACATAAATCAAAAACGCTTGTAAGATTTTTAATCTTATGTTTTTCTGAACAACCGATGACAATTAGGTCATCCATATACAAGAATGCCTGGGAAGGTTCAATACCTAAAATTGCAATTGTCATCATTCTTTGGAAAGAATTTGGCGCTCGTGAAAAAGGACGTTATATTTCTAGACGTTTCTTCGAGTTCTATTTGATGAAATCCTGACATCAGGTCTAGACATGAAAAGTATTTAGCTCTACCTAATTGGTCAAGAATATCGTCTATTCTTGGTAGTAGAAATTTATCTGATAAAATTTTTTTGTTAATTTGGCGGTAATCAATTACTAAACGCAATCTTTTAGTATCGCAATCTGGTAATGATTTTTTTTGGACGATTAATAATGGACTGTTGTATTCAGAAACTGAAGGTTCTACTATTTTGTCTTTAAATAATTTTTCTCTTTGTTTTTCTACTTCTTCTTTTTGACTGTGGGGAATTCTATAATTCTTTATGAATACCGGTTCATCATCTTTCATTCTTATTTTTTGTTTATAAAAAATTTTAGTTGTTATCGATTTGGATTCTATTCCGAATATATCTGTGTATTTGGTGCATAATTCTTTAAGAATTTCTTGGAAATGAGGTGGACAATTTTTCTTCAATTTTTCTAAGATTTCTTCTTGGTTTACGTTTTTATTAGATTTAAATATGTCATAATCATCAAATGGTTCAACTTTTAGTGCATTTAGTTGAATGATTGCAGTTTTATTTGTTGTATTCAAAATTCGGACAAAAGAATCTGAAATGGAATTTCCAATGAATACTCCATTTGGGATTTCTTGGTTCGGTATTAATATATACCTGGTTGCTGAATTTATTGAAACTTTTCGGACGACTTCGGATCTTGCTGGTGAATTGTCAAATTATTTTCGAGTGTATGGTTTATTGGACTATGAATGGGAGTATAGAGGTTAGCTGGTCTCAGTATGAGCCAATCATTTTCTGGTTTTAAATCCGAAGCAAACTTAGTCGTTGTCGGACGTGAATTTTATCGTTCCTCCATCTGATCATATTTTACCCGTGTAAACTACACCGTTTGAACTGATCTTGTGTCATTTTGACTAGTTTTTGGTGTTCGTTATTATAACGAAAAGCTTTGATAAAACAGTGACTTAGACGTATTTCGCATTATTATATTATCTGAAATCGTTTTGCGGGTTTGCTTTGTTCTACTCTATTCTTGAGTTTACCGCAAACTTCTACACTTGTGTTGTTGTTGATGCATTTGCTTGCTCATCGTTTCGTCGCGAACACTCACATACGCGTAAAGCTTATCAGCGACCCAACTGCAAGCTGCGCTTTCTACATCTACGTGGTTTTTCTACGCGTATATATCAGACAACAACATAACAATTTAGAATGTCTGCCTGCTGCATCTAGCCTTTCCTTTTAAATGGTAAAATCACCTCTCGACATCCCACAATTGGTTGCTGGCTGTGTGACAACATTGCTCATCCTAAATGTGCCGACCTTGGGCACAGTGCTGGCCTAATTGCAGACCGGACTAAATCTAATTTTAACCTGGATTGGACCTGCCCCAGTTGCCATCATATTAAAGTCAATATTATGGCTTTCATTAGGCCAACCGATCTGGAGTACCAGTCCTTATTGGCCGGATTTAAGAACTTATTTATTCGGTTTGAAAAGGCTGAATCCAACTTTAAAGGCCGTTTGGCTACCAGGGATGCCTCTACTGACGTTGCCGACGGCTGCACGGCAGACGCTTCCTCTGGACCTACTCCTGCTAATGCTTATTTTGGACCGCCCGGTCGAGTCGCACCGTCCGATCTGCAACTTGTCAACAATGACCTGGCATCTACGCCGCGTGCTGCTGCAGCTGGCTCTGGTATAATTTTGACGCCTTCTAATACGAACACGGGATCATCGCAGCCAACCTTATCTGGAGTTGCTCGTATGGAACCTAAGCCCTTATCGGGCGTTGCACAAAAAAAGCTAATTTTTGTCTCTCGCCTTAGCCCTGGTGCTTCTGAAGATGACGTCAAAAACTACCTGAGCAGCAAACTGAATGTTTCTCGAGCCGAACTAACCGTCTTGAAGTTCAAGTTTAAGCAGAGACGTGAAATATCTTCGTTTAAAATTGGACTTCCTAAGGAACATCTTAATAAGGCTCTCGATGTTTCTATATGGCCTAAACATGTTATTGTTCACGAGTAATGTTTACATACTAATCCTCGGGTCCACGGGCCTCAGATTCCTTCAACCAACGTTCCAAAAAACTAAACAATTCTTTTTCCCTACACTACCAGAACGTTCGCAGCTTATTGGACAATCTTAGTAAACTGCACGTCAACAGTGTCTCCTTCGATGCCAATGAGATTGCTTTTACCAAAACCTGGCTTAATTCCTCTGTGTCTGACTGCGAAATATTGGCTGGTATTTGTGTTATTTATAGATGTGACCGCTCAATGCTTTTTGGCGGTGGTGTTCTTATTGCCGTCAAGTCCGATCTTGTCTCTCAACGTATTTCGATAATTGGTACGGATATCATATTAGAGTTTGTTGCAGTTCGGATAAAGCTTCATGATTTTTTCGTTTTTATATCATGCTCGTATATTCCCCCTCGTTCTGATATTAGCCTCTACCTATCCAGTTGCTATAATCAACTTCGGCTGCGTGCAGACGTGTTTTCCTAACGCTCCGGAAAAACAACTAGTCAATCAGTCGAAAACGTTCGAAAAATTAATAAGCGCGAGGTTTTGTGTTTCGCGATGCAAATCGCATATCGTAATCTAAAGTTTTAATTAATTAAATATTTATCTTTACGCACTAACGATAAACAAATGAGTAAGAACGTGGATCAGCGCACTCAACGACAAAAACAACAAGACGAAGCACGTGAAAAATTTCAGAGAGAGCAAGACAAACGTCGTCTTTCTTTGGCCCGTAACGATGCTTATGTTACGGTGTCGAGTAATACTCTAGAACCGAAAGTGCTTGAAGGTGCAAGTTTACTGACCGCCGAAAACCAGAGAGCTAGCTCTTGCTCTCCCGCCCTGCTCTTTACCGCTCAAACGCCATGGAGGGAACAATGCAAGACTCCAACAGAGCTTCTGCCGCCTAGCGCAACAACAACAGCAACTACTACGACTACTACAACGGTCTCTGTCGCCAACAATGCAATAACGACTCCACCCTCTTCTTGTGCTGCAGGTAAAGCAACAACACAACCAAGTGCAAAAATCGGTGCAAACGGCAAAAACAAAGCTACGGTGGAAGAAGTGACAATTCTGCAAGCGGGTTCGGCCATGCAGACAGGCATGGATCGCTACATTAATATCTCCAAGCGCAAGCTAACACCCCCAAAAAACTCGGACGGCAATAAGCCAAAAATAAATCGTTCCAACAAAGGCCCTGAAAATCCCGGGCCATTAAATGAAAATAGATTTTCCATTCTGGCGGAGCCTGAAACAGAGTCGGAACCATTAGCCCCAAGGAAAATAAAGCCCCCACCTATTTTTATTCGGGAGAAGATCTCGAATGCCCTAGTCAACAAAATAGTTGAGCTTGTCGGAAAAGATAACTTTCATGTTATTCCGCTTATCAAAGGGAATATAAGCGAAACTAAACTCCAAGCCAAAACCGAAGACGATTTCCGTGCAGTGTCGAATTACTTAAACGATGCCAAAAAGAATTACAACACGTACCAGCTAAAAAGTTGTAAAGGTTTGCAAGTTGTGCTCAAGGGAATAGAACCCGATGTGACCCGCTCCGAAATTACAGAGGCCCTAAAAGAAAACGGTTTTTGCGCAAAAAATGTTATAATAATTATGAACAAAAACAAGAAGCCGCAACCACTCTTCAAGGTCGAGCTGGAGCCAGACACCCGATCGACAAGTTGCATTACTTTCTGCACCGTAGGATCACAGTGGAAGAGCCGCACAAACGGACCGGGCCAGTGCAATGCACAAATTGCCAGGAAAACGGTCATACCAGGGCTTACTGCACCCTCAGGTCAGTATGTGTAGCTTGTGGAAACTGCCACGGATCCGAACCCTGCCCTGCCAACAAGGAAGACTCTCTCACTAAAAAGTGTGTAAACTGCCAAGGAAACCACACCGCAAACTACAGAGGCTGTCCAGTCTACAAGATGATGAAAAGTCGGATGCAACGAGCGACAACGGCACGCTCCCTGAACACACAAAATACTTTCATGAGATCACAAACGACACCGGAAGTTTTCTTCGCAAAAGCAGCCAGATCATCATTTGGCCCTTCAATTACCACTAACGGAATGTCTTACGTCAGTGCTTTAAGATCAGGTACAGTTCACATAGAGCCGAAAATTGATAACATCCAGCAGGCCATGGGACAGCCACAAAGTAACATGGAATCTATGATGATTACTTTGCCACAAAATATGATGGAATTTATGTCCTTCATGAAAACCACCAGCAAACCCTTATGCAAAACCAAAATATCTTGTTACAAATGCTTGCAGCTCAGCAGTCCAAATAAACCATGCCTAGCCTTCGAATAACTCTGTGGAACGCCAACGGTGTTTCACGGCATAAACCTGAAATAACTGAATTGCTGAACGAAAACCATATCGACGTTATGTTGCTGGCAGAAACGCATCACCAATCTCACCAGCAAATATAACTTAAAAATACGGGGATACACGTTCTACGGCACCGATCATCCAGATGGTAAAGCGCATGGCGGAACTGGCATCTTAATAAGAGACCGCGTCAAACACCACTTTCACCAACGGCTTGCAAAAAAAAATCTGCAAGGTACTTCGATAAAATTACAGTTGGGCAACTGCAACCTTGCCATTGCCGCTGTATACTGCCCACCCCGCTTTACAGTCTCCGAAGACCAATTCATGGACTTCTACAATTCACTTGGTGAGCGATTCATAGCAGCAGGAGATTACAACGCCAAGCACACGCATTGGGGATCCCGCCTTGTGACCCCCAAAGGAAGGCAATTATATAATGCACTCATTAAAACATGCAACAAAGTGGACTACAATTCACCAGACAGCCCTACATACTGGCCTATAGATCCTAGAAAACTACCTGATTTAATTGATTTTGCTGTGACAAAAACATTTCTCGCAATCTGATATCAGCAAAATCGCTTTTGGATCTATCATCGGACCACTCACCTGTGCTAATAACACTTCTTCAAAGCCAGGAATTAATCGAGCACCCTCGCAGGCTGACGTCGCATAGAACCAACTGGCTGAAGTTCAAAAAGTACATTTAACTAACTCCACAGCTCAACATCAAGGAGGACATCGACTGCTATGCCGATGCACTGGAGTCTATACTCGTCGCAGCAGCCAAAGCCTCAACACCTCAAGGGTGGGATGGGCACACACACCAACACAAAACTAACCTTGAAATCGAACAGCTTGTTCTGGAGAAAAAACGATTGAGAAGAAGTGAAAGCACAACGCCAGTACATTGTGAAACTTTCACCCACCAGCACTAAGCATCCCTTGTGGAGGGTCCACCCCAATCTAAGTGCGCCGGCCGAAACAGTTATTCCCATAAGAGACTATTCAGGCAGCTGGGCCAGAAGCGACAAAGACAGAGCTTGTACATTTGCTTTACACCTTCGAAGTGTTTTCCAGCCAAACCCTGCAACTAATTCATTCGCACTACCGTCGCCGTCAATTCGAATCGAATCTGTTTCAACCAAATGATGTTGCAAAAGTAATCAGCGAGCAATTGAAACAAAAAAAGGCCCCAGGCGGTGATCAAATAACTCCCAAAATGTTAATCGAACTTCCAAACTGTGCAGTTGAGGTTGTTTGTAAATTCTTAAACGGGATTACACGACTTGCCTATTTTCTAAAAAATGGAAAAAAATGATCTCAAAGCCAGGAAAAGATCACACAATACCAGCTTCGAACAGACCGATAAGTTTACTCTCGTGTCTGTCAAAACTGCTCGAAAAATGCATTTTGACGCGAATAATCCCATATCTGAAAGAGCACAACGTTATTCCAGCACACCAATTTGGCTTTCGAGAAAGCCATGGAACAATAGAGCAAGCCAACAGACTAACAACAGAAATACGGACTGCATTCGAGCTTCGGGAATACTGCAGTGCGGTATTCCTTGAAGTTGCACAGGCTTTCGACAGACTATAGCATGATGGCCTTATGCATAGAATCAGAACCTTTACAACAGAGCCTTCGTCGTGAGATGCAACACTACAACATCCGACGACTACTACATTAGCAGACGATACCTCGATCATAAGTCGGTCCAAATGCCCAATTCATTGTCAGATAGTTTTTTAATTTAAGATTCTATATACTTATTGTTAGTCTCAATTCAGAGAAGATCCAATAAATAAAATGCAAAATTAAAACAAAAAAAAGCGTCCTACCACACCAAGCTAACTTCTCATCCAAACCAGCTCACCAGGGGCCTAGCCAGGGTTTCCAACCGGACCCGATTGCAACGCAATAGTTATTAGAGCCCCTAAATCTCGCGCCAGTCACCTTGACTGTCAGATAGTTTTTATACCCTTGCAGAGGGTATTATAATTTTGGTCAAAAGTGTGCAACGCAGTGAAGGAGACATCTCCGACCCTATAAATTATATATATTCTTGATCAGGATCACCTCCTGAATTGATATAGCCATGTCCGTCTGTCCGTCTGTCTGTTTCTACGCAAACTAGTCTCTCACTTTTAAAGATATCGAACTGAAACTTTGCACACACCCTTCTTTCCTTTGCGCGCAGTATATATGTCGGAACGGCCGGGATCGGCCGACTATATCCTATAGCTGCCATATAACTGATTTATCGGAAATGCCATAACTTTGGTGTTTGTAAAGTTAGGAAGTTGGGATTTTCTATGGGTTTTAGTTTTGGCCAATCAATCCGACCTACCAAATTTCATAAGGATCGGCTGACTATATCCTATAGCTGCCATATAACTGAACGATTGGAAATGCCATAACTTTGGTGTTTTTAAAGTTAGGAAGTTGGGATTTTTTTGAGTATTAAGAATGCATAATATAATTTACAGAATATTCTGCAAGGGTATATCAACTTCGGCTCCGCCCGATGTTAGCTTTCCTTTCTTGTTTAATTTAAGATTCTACATACTTATTGTTAGTCTCAATTCAGAGAAGATCCAATAAATAAAATGCAAAATGTTAAAAAAAAACAAGAGAGAACGCTATAGTCGGGTGCCCCGACTATCAGATACCCGTTACTCAGGTAAAGGGAGTGCGAGGGAGATGGAGATAGAAACTTTGATCACGCATAACTTTTTAACGAATGGTCCGATTTGAAAAATTTCTTCTACATTTCGATAGGTATTGATAAACACAATAAAACTGCATTTTTACTTTTCCGAAATATTTAAATTTTTAAAATCGTATATAAGCGATAAATGGGGCGTGGCACCTTTTTGAAACAAACTTGCGCTGCGTAGGAACTCCTAGAATCTGCATGCAAAATGCCAATCTTCTAGCTTTTAAAGTTTCCGAGATCTCAGCGTTCATACGGACAGACAGACAGACAGACGGACAGACAGACGGACAGACGGATCGACTCGGCTATTTATCCTGAACAAGAATATATATACTTTATAGGGTCGGAAACGCTTCCTTCTAGCTGTTACATACTTTTGCACGAATACAATATACCCTTTTACTCTACGAGTAACGGGTATAAAAAACCTTCAGCATTTGGCTCAAATACGGAGAATTCATTCAACCCTCGGTTAAAACGATCATCTTATTGTAATGGGCGACTTTAACCTCCCTGACATTTCCTGGATGACATCAACGGATTCTATTGCTCTCGTTCCCACCACGGCCCATGAGTTTGTCACGATCCTGTTCTGATGGAAAACCAAACAGCAACGGTCTGGCAACTCCAAATTAAGTTGGCGAATAATTGCAGAACGAGAACGACACGAGCAACGTCCGCTCCGCGAGAACGACATATCGCAACGCACAAATTAAATAACGTATAACTGTATCCATACATATTTGATAGCCCAGTTGTCCAGGGTCTTTATTCACCGTAAGCCGCGCTATCTATTCGCCTTATTCCTGACATGTCAACCGCGACTCACACATTTCCCTACACAACGACAAGGTATTGGAATATATGTGACAAGTTTGTTAACGGTCTTATTGATCTTTCATTAGGACAACTGAACTCAATCTTGAACTGCTCCAAAAAAGTTTTAGACCTTATTTTTGTCTCGGAGTTCGCCAATGCATTCGTTACTTGAATTAGCCCTCTCTCCAATCCTGAAGACGCTTACCATCCTACACTTGAGGTTACTTTAGAAGCTTTAGCTCCATTACAGTCATGTTCCGAAATCGAACCAACATCTTTTCGCTGTTTTCGAAGAGCTAAATTCGCAGAATTGAATAGGCATTTCTCGGAACTCGACTGGTCTTTTATGGATTCAAACGATGATCCCTTACATATTGTAAAACAGTTTTATCTACTCGGCTTTCGATACGTTCGTTCCCTCACTGCAAACGCGCCTCAAAAGCACCCTTGGTTCTCTCGTAGACTCCCATTCCTGAAAAAATCCATGTCTAGACTTTTTAAGAAATTTAAGAGAACTGGGCTCCAAGTTGACCATTCGATGTATCTAAAGCTCGTTCAAATTTCTTAGTCCATAATATGTATGTTACAATGGTTACCTAAACCGTTGCAGAATAGAATTCCAAGATAACCCCAAGCAGTTCTACGCATTTGTTAATTCGAAACGAAAATCGCAACAATTTCCATCTTGCCTTCACCTTGATACGAAATCTGCCTCTAGTGACGCCGATATTGCGAACTTATTTGCAAAATTTTTCCAGTCCACATACTCGTCTTTCAGTTACGATAACACTTCATCCTACCCCTACCCACTTCTGCAATCCAACTGTTTTTTTCATGCCCTAAGTAGTGATGATGATATCTTACAAAATCTGAAAACAATCAAGATGTCTTTTTCTTCGGGCCCTGACTTTGTACCGAGCTGTGTTATCAAAAAATGTGCCGATGCTTTGTGCAAACCTTTATCTAAACTTTTACAGATATCCCTCCTTCATTCGTTTTTCCCTGAAGTTTGGAAGGAATCGTTTATCATTCCACTTTATAAAAAAGGAAGCAAATCGGACATTAAAAACTACCGCGGTATTGAAAAACTCAAACAGCTCAGTAATGGTTTTATGAAACTTAGTCAACGACTACAAATCTCCTGGAATTTACCTCAGTCATCAGAATCGCAGAAGAACGGACTTCAGTAAGGCTTTTGATTCCGTGAACCATAAGTTATTATTAAAAAAACTAACATTACTAGGATTCCCGATCATGTTGACTAAGTGGGTTTCAACATACCTTTCGAACCGGACTCAGAGAGTAGCTTTTAAAAGCACAATCTCAAACTCTGTTCACGTGAATTCTGGTGTTCCGCAAGGGAGCCACCTAGGACCCCTACTGTTGGAATTTTCATAAATGACTTGCCTCAAATTGTTCTCTCTTCTTATGTTATGATGTATGCTGACGTAAAACTTTGTTTGCCATTATCGAACCCCAATTCCCATGATCTCTTGCAAGCCGATCTGAACAACCTTCATTCTTGGTGCATCCAGAATTTGCTATTTTTAAATAACTCGAAATGTAAATTGATGTCCTTTTATCGGAAGAGGCTTCTCCTCACGTCATATTCTATTGGGTCGAATGATCTTGAACGCATAAATTCCGTAACAGACCTTGGAGTGTTATTCAACCACAACATAAACATTTTTGATCACATTGGCACTATTGTTAGTAAAGCTAAAGGGGTTTTTGCCTTTGTTAAACGTTGCTCTAAGGAATTTGAGGATCCCTATACCGCGAAACACTTATATATTTCCTTTGTTCGTCCAATTCTGGAATACTGCTCGTGTGTTTGGTCTCCTCAATATACCAATCATCAAGACCTTATCGAATCGGTACAGAAAAATTTCCTTTTGTTTGCTTTACGTGGCTTAAACTGGGAAACACATCGTCACCTACCATCTTACGTGGATAGACTGCGTCTACTGAACCTGCCCTCCCTCAAGGATCGTCGAACCTGTCACGGTGTCATGTTCCTTCATAAATTAATAACTGGTCTTGTAAATTCAAGCTACCTACTGGGTCAAATACGGTTCTCCATCCCTGTAAGGTCTACTCGTTACTTTCGACCTATTGCCCTTGATATTTGTAAGACGAATTTTGAAGTACATGAGCCATTTCGCGTTTTATGTTCGCAATATAACGAACTGTATTTTTATACCCTTGCAGAGGGTATTATAATTTTGGTCTCCTCAATATACCAATCATCAAGACCTTATCGAATCGGTACAGAAAAATTTCCTTTTGTTTGCTTTACGTGGCTTAAACTGGGAAACACATCGTCACCTACCATCTTACGTGGATAGACTGCGTCTACTGAACCTGCCCTCCCTCAAGGATCGTCGAACCTGTCACGGTGTCATGTTCCTTCATAAATTAATAACTGGTCTTGTAAATTCAAGCTACCTACTGGGTCAAATACGGTTCTCCATCCCTGTAAGGTCTACTCGTTACTTTCGACCTATTGCCCTTGATATTTGTAAGACGAATTTTGAAGTACATGAGCCATTTCGCGTTTTATGTTCGCAATATAACGAACTGTATTTTTATACCCTTGCAGAGGGTATTATAATTTTGGTCAAAAGTGTGCAACGCAGTGAAGGAGACATCTCCGACCCTATAAAGTATATATATTCTTGATCAGGATCACCTCCTGAGTTGATATAGCCATGTCCGTCTGTCCGTCTGTCTGTCCGTCTGTCTGTTTCTACGCAAACTAGTCTCTCAGTTTTAAAGCTATCAAATTTAAACTTTGCACACACCCTTCTTTCCTTTGCACGCAGTATATATGTCGGAACGGCCGGGATCGGCCGACTATATCCTATAGCTGCCATATAACTGATTGATCGGAAATGCCATAACTTTGGTGTTTGTAAAGTTAGGAAGTTGGGATTTTCTATGGGTTTTATATTTGGCCAATCAATCCGACCTACCAAATTTCATAAGGATCGGCCGACTATATCCTATAGCTGCCATATAACTGATTGATCGGAAATGCCATAACTTTGGTGTTTGTTAAGTTAGGAAGCTGGAATTTTCTATGGGTTTTATATTTGGCCAATCAATCTGACCTACCAAATTTCATAAGGATCGGCCGACTATATCCTGTAGCTGCCATATAACTGATTGATCGGAAATGCCATAACTTTGGTGTTTGTAAAGTTAGGAAGTTGGGATTTTCAATGGGTTTTATATTTGGCCAATCAATCCGACCTACCAAATTTCATATGGATCGGCCGACTATATCCTATTGCCGCCATATAACTGATTGATAGGAAATGCCATAACTTTGGTGTTTGTAAAGTTAGGAAGTTGGGATTTTCTATGGGTTTTATTTTTAGCCAATCAATCCGACCTACCAAACTTTATAACCGCAGGTAACTCGCGAGGAGCCTGTCAACACCAATCCAAAAATGGTTTCCTGGCCGAAAAGTGAACCGCAAATGTTAGCCCTGGAGTTGGCGAGGAGGATAGACGGAAGAATGTCGGCCCCTATCAAGACATCGATTTGGGAGCTCTCGAAGAACTTGGGGTCCGCATGAGGGATGTCAGGAATTCCCTTACGAAGATTTCGAGGGACTAGATACGAAGGCAGATTCCCGGCCAGCTGCGGATAAATGTAAGCTGCAGTTTCTAATTGGGTCTGGAAGGCGATGGAATAGAAAAATGACAGAGTTTCTTTGGTGTTTGTAAAGTTAGGAAGTTGGGATTTTCTATGGGTTTTAGTTTTGGCCAATCAATCCGACCTACCAAATTTCATAAGGATCGGCTGACTATATCCTATAGCTGCCATATAACTGAACGATTGGAAATGCCATAACTTTGGTGTTTTTAAAGTTAGGAAGTTGGGATTTTTTTGAGTATTAAGAATGCATAATATAATTTACAGAATATTCTGCAAGGGTATATCAACTTCGGCTCCGCCCGATGTTAGCTTTCCTTTCTTGTTTAATTTAAGATTCTACATACTTATTGTTAGTCTCAATTCAGAGAAGATCCAATAAATAAAATGCAAAATGTTAAAAAAAAACAAGAGAGAACGCTATAGTCGGGTGCCCCGACTATCAGATACCCGTTACTCAGGTAAAGGGAGTGCGAGGGAGATGGAGATAGAAACTTTGATCACGCATAACTTTTTAACGAATGGTCCGATTTGAAAAATTTCTTCTACATTTCGATAGGTATTGATAAACACAATAAAACTGCATTTTCACTTTTCCGAAATATTTAAATTTTTAAAATCGTATATAAGCGATAAATGGGGCGTGGCACCTTTTTGAAACAAACTTGCGCTGCGTAGGAACTCCTAGAATCTGCATGCAAAATGCCAATCTTCTAGCTTTTAAAGTTTCCGAGATCTCAGCGTTCATACGGACAGACAGACAGACAGACGGACAGACAGACGGACAGACGGATCGACTCGGCTATTTATCCTGAACAAGAATATATATACTTTATAGGGTCGGAAACGCTTCCTTCTAGCTGTTACATACTTTTGCACGAATACAATATACCCTTTTACTCTACGAGTAACGGGTATAAAAAACCTTCAGCATTTGGCTCAAATACAGAGAATTCATTCAACCCTCGGTTAAAACGATCATCTTATTGTAATGGGCGACTTTAACCTCCCTGACATTTCCTGGATGACATCAACGGATTCTATTGCTCTCGTTCCCACCACGGCCCATGAGTTTGTCACGATCCTGTTCTGATGGAAAACCAAACAGCAACGGTCTGGCAACTCCAAATTAAGTTGGCGAATAATTGCAGAACGAGAACGACACGAGCAACGTCCGCTCCGCGAGAACGACATATCGCAACGCACAAATTAAATAACGTATAACTGTATCCATACATATTTGATAGCCCAGTTGTCCAGGGTCTTTATTCACCGTAAGCCGCGCTATCTATTCGCCTTATTCCTGACATGTCAACCGCGACTCACACATTTCCCTACACAACGACAAGGTATTGGAATATATGTGACAAGTTTGTTAACGGTCTTATTGATCTTTCATTAGGACAACTGAACTCAATCTTGAACTGCTCCAAAAAAGTTTTAGACCTTATTTTTGTCTCGGAGTTCGCCAATGCATTCGTTACTTGAATTAGCCCTCTCTCCAATCCTGAAGACGCTTACCATCCTACACTTGAGGTTACTTTAGAAGCTTTAGCTCCATTACAGTCATGTTCCGAAATCGAACCAACATCTTTTCGCTGTTTTCGAAGAGCTAAATTCGCAGAATTGAATAGGCATTTCTCGGAACTCGACTGGTCTTTTATGGATTCAAACGATGATCCCTTACATATTGTAAAACAGTTTTATCTACTCGGCTTTCGATACGTTCGTTCCCTCACTGCAAACGCGCCTCAAAAGCACCCTTGGTTCTCTCGTAGACTCCCATTCCTGAAAAAATCCATGTCTAGACTTTTTAAGAAATTTAAGAGAACTGGGCTCCAAGTTGACCATTCGATGTATCTAAAGCTCGTTCAAATTTCTTAGTCCATAATATGTATGTTACAATGGTTACCTAAACCGTTGCAGAATAGAATTCCAAGATAACCCCAAGCAGTTCTACGCATTTGTTAATTCGAAACGAAAATCGCAACAATTTCCATCTTGCCTTCACCTTGATACGAAATCTGCCTCTAGTGACGCCGATATTGCGAACTTATTTGCAAAATTTTTCCAGTCCACATACTCGTCTTTCAGTTACGATAACACTTCATCCTACCCCTACCCACTTCTGCAATCCAACTGTTTTTTTCATGCCCTAAGTAGTGATGATGATATCTTACAAAATCTGAAAACAATCAAGATGTCTTTTTCTTCGAGCCCTGACTTTGTACCGAGCTGTGTTATCAAAAAATGTGCCGATGCTTTGTGCAAACCTTTATCTAAACTTTTACAGATATCCCTCCTTCATTCGTTTTTCCCTGAAGTTTGGAAGGAATCGTTTATCATTCCACTTTATAAAAAAGGAAGCAAATCGGACATTAAAAACTACCGCGGTATTGAAAAACTCAAACAGCTCAGTAATGGTTTTATGAAACTTAGTCAACGACTACAAATCTCCTGGAATTTACCTCAGTCATCAGAATCGCAGAAGAACGGACTTCAGTAAGGCTTTTGATTCCGTGAACCATAAGTTATTATTAAAAAAACTAACATTACTAGGATTCCCGATCATGTTGACTAAGTGGGTTTCAACATACCTTTCGAACCGGACTCAGAGAGTAGCTTTTAAAAGCACAATCTCAAACTCTGTTCACGTGAATTCTGGTGTTCCGCAAGGGAGCCACCTAGGACCCCTACTGTTGGAATTTTCATAAATGACTTGCCTCAAATTGTTCTCTCTTCTTATGTTATGATGTATGCTGACGTAAAACTTTGTTTGCCATTATCGAACCCCAATTCCCATGATCTCTTGCAAGCCGATCTGAACAACCTTCATTCTTGGTGCATCCAGAATTTGCTATTTTTAAATAACTCGAAATGTAAATTGATGTCCTTTTATCGGAAGAGGCTTCTCCTCACGTCATATTCTATTGGGTCGAATGATCTTGAACGCATAAATTCCGTAACAGACCTTGGAGTGTTATTCAACCACAACATAAACATTTTTGATCACATTGGCACTATTGTTAGTAAAGCTAAAGGGGTTTTTGCCTTTGTTAAACGTTGCTCTAAGGAATTTGAGGATCCCTATACCGCGAAACACTTATATATTTCCTTTGTTCGTCCAATTCTGGAATACTGCTCGTGTGTTTGGTCTCCTCAATATACCAATCATCAAGACCTTATCGAATCGGTACAGAAAAATTTCCTTTTGTTTGCTTTACGTGGCTTAAACTGGGAAACACATCGTCACCTACCATCTTACGTGGATAGACTGCGTCTACTGAACCTGCCCTCCCTCAAGGATCGTCGAACCTGTCACGGTGTCATGTTCCTTCATAAATTAATAACTGGTCTTGTAAATTCAAGCTACCTACTGGGTCAAATACGGTTCTCCATCCCTGTAAGGTCTACTCGTTACTTTCGACCTATTGCCCTTGATATTTGTAAGACGAATTTTGAAGTACATGAGCCATTTCGCGTTTTATGTTCGCAATATAACGAACTGTATTTTTATACCCTTGCAGAGGGTATTATAATTTTGGTCTCCTCAATATACCAATCATCAAGACCTTATCGAATCGGTACAGAAAAATTTCCTTTTGTTTGCTTTACGTGGCTTAAACTGGGAAACACATCGTCACCTACCATCTTACGTGGATAGACTGCGTCTACTGAACCTGCCCTCCCTCAAGGATCGTCGAACCTGTCACGGTGTCATGTTCCTTCATAAATTAATAACTGGTCTTGTAAATTCAAGCTACCTACTGGGTCAAATACGGTTCTCCATCCCTGTAAGGTCTACTCGTTACTTTCGACCTATTGCCCTTGATATTTGTAAGACGAATTTTGAAGTACATGAGCCATTTCGCGTTTTATGTTCGCAATATAACGAACTGTATTTTTATACCCTTGCAGAGGGTATTATAATTTTGGTCTCCTCAATATACCAATCATCAAGACCTTATCGAATCGGTACAGAAAAATTTCCTTTTGTTTGCTTTACGTGGCTTAAACTGGGAAACACATCGTCACCTACCATCTTACGTGGATAGACTGCGTCTACTGAACCTGCCCTCCCTCAAGGATCGTCGAACCTGTCACGGTGTCATGTTCCTTCATAAATTAATAACTGGTCTTGTAAATTCAAGCTACCTACTGGGTCAAATACGGTTCTCCATCCCTGTAAGGTCTACTCGTTACTTTCGACCTATTGCCCTTGATATTTGTAAGACGAATTTTGAAGTACATGAGCCATTTCGCGTTTTATGTTCGCAATATAACGAACTGTATTTTTATACCCTTGCAGAGGGTATTATAATTTTGGTCAAAAGTGTGCAACGCAGTGAAGGAGACATCTCCGACCCTATAAAGTATATATATTCTTGATCAGGATCACCTCCTGAGTTGATATAGCCATGTCCGTCTGTCCGTCTGTCTGTCCGTCTGTCTGTTTCTACGCAAACTAGTCTCTCAGTTTTAAAGCTATCAAATTTAAACTTTGCACACACCCTTCTTTCCTTTGCACGCAGTATATATGTCGGAACGGCCGGGATCGGCCGACTATATCCTATAGCTGCCATATAACTGATTGATCGGAAATGCCATAACTTTGGTGTTTGTAAAGTTAGGAAGTTGGGATTTTCTATGGGTTTTATATTTGGCCAATCAATCCGACCTACCAAATTTCATAAGGATCGGCCGACTATATCCTATAGCTGCCATATAACTGATTGATCGGAAATGCCATAACTTTGGTGTTTGTTAAGTTAGGAAGCTGGAATTTTCTATGGGTTTTATATTTGGCCAATCAATCTGACCTACCAAATTTCATAAGGATCGGCCGACTATATCCTGTAGCTGCCATATAACTGATTGATCGGAAATGCCATAACTTTGGTGTTTGTAAAGTTAGGAAGTTGGGATTTTCAATGGGTTTTATATTTGGCCAATCAATCCGACCTACCAAATTTCATATGGATCGGCCGACTATATCCTATTGCCGCCATATAACTGATTGATAGGAAATGCCATAACTTTGGTGTTTGTAAAGTTAGGAAGTTGGGATTTTCTATGGGTTTTATTTTTAGCCAATCAATCCGACCTACCAAACTTTATAACCGCAGGTAACTCGCGAGGAGCCTGTCAACACCAATCCAAAAATGGTTTCCTGGCCGAAAAGTGAACCGCAAATGTTAGCCCTGGAGTTGGCGAGGAGGATAGACGGAAGAATGTCGGCCCCTATCAAGACATCGATTTGGGAGCTCTCGAAGAACTTGGGGTCCGCATGAGGGATGTCAGGAATTCCCTTACGAAGATTTCGAGGGACTAGATACGAAGGCAGATTCCCGGCCAGCTGCGGATAAATGTAAGCTGCAGTTTCTAATTGGGTCTGGAAGGCGATGGAATAGAAAAATGACAGAGTTTCTTTGGTGTTTGTAAAGTTAGGAAGTTGGGATTTTCTATGGGTTTTAGTTTTGGCCAATCAATCCGACCTACCAAATTTCATAAGGATCGGCTGACTATATCCTATAGCTGCCATATAACTGAACGATTGGAAATGCCATAACTTTGGTGTTTTTAAAGTTAGGAAGTTGGGATTTTTTTGAGTATTAAGAATGCATAATATAATTTACAGAATATTCTGCAAGGGTATATCAACTTCGGCTCCGCCCGATGTTAGCTTTCCTTTCTTGTTTAATTTAAGATTCTACATACTTATTGTTAGTCTCAATTCAGAGAAGATCCAATAAATAAAATGCAAAATGTTAAAAAAAAACAAGAGAGAACGCTATAGTCGGGTGCCCCGACTATCAGATACCCGTTACTCAGGTAAAGGGAGTGCGAGGGAGATGGAGATAGAAACTTTGATCACGCATAACTTTTTAACGAATGGTCCGATTTGAAAAATTTCTTCTACATTTCGATAGGTATTGATAAACACAATAAAACTGCATTTTCACTTTTCCGAAATATTTAAATTTTTAAAATCGTATATAAGCGATAAATGGGGCGTGGCACCTTTTTGAAACAAACTTGCGCTGCGTAGGAACTCCTAGAATCTGCATGCAAAATGCCAATCTTCTAGCTTTTAAAGTTTCCGAGATCTCAGCGTTCATACGGACAGACAGACAGACAGACGGACAGACAGACGGACAGACGGATCGACTCGGCTATTTATCCTGAACAAGAATATATATACTTTATAGGGTCGGAAACGCTTCCTTCTAGCTGTTACATACTTTTGCACGAATACAATATACCCTTTTACTCTACGAGTAACGGGTATAAAAAACCTTCAGCATTTGGCTCAAATACAGAGAATTCATTCAACCCTCGGTTAAAACGATCATCTTATTGTAATGGGCGACTTTAACCTCCCTGACATTTCCTGGATGACATCAACGGATTCTATTGCTCTCGTTCCCACCACGGCCCATGAGTTTGTCACGATCCTGTTCTGATGGAAAACCAAACAGCAACGGTCTGGCAACTCCAAATTAAGTTGGCGAATAATTGCAGAACGAGAACGACACGAGCAACGTCCGCTCCGCGAGAACGACATATCGCAACGCACAAATTAAATAACGTATAACTGTATCCATACATATTTGATAGCCCAGTTGTCCAGGGTCTTTATTCACCGTAAGCCGCGCTATCTATTCGCCTTATTCCTGACATGTCAACCGCGACTCACACATTTCCCTACACAACGACAAGGTATTGGAATATATGTGACAAGTTTGTTAACGGTCTTATTGATCTTTCATTAGGACAACTGAACTCAATCTTGAACTGCTCCAAAAAAGTTTTAGACCTTATTTTTGTCTCGGAGTTCGCCAATGCATTCGTTACTTGAATTAGCCCTCTCTCCAATCCTGAAGACGCTTACCATCCTACACTTGAGGTTACTTTAGAAGCTTTAGCTCCATTACAGTCATGTTCCGAAATCGAACCAACATCTTTTCGCTGTTTTCGAAGAGCTAAATTCGCAGAATTGAATAGGCATTTCTCGGAACTCGACTGGTCTTTTATGGATTCAAACGATGATCCCTTACATATTGTAAAACAGTTTTATCTACTCGGCTTTCGATACGTTCGTTCCCTCACTGCAAACGCGCCTCAAAAGCACCCTTGGTTCTCTCGTAGACTCCCATTCCTGAAAAAATCCATGTCTAGACTTTTTAAGAAATTTAAGAGAACTGGGCTCCAAGTTGACCATTCGATGTATCTAAAGCTCGTTCAAATTTCTTAGTCCATAATATGTATGTTACAATGGTTACCTAAACCGTTGCAGAATAGAATTCCAAGATAACCCCAAGCAGTTCTACGCATTTGTTAATTCGAAACGAAAATCGCAACAATTTCCATCTTGCCTTCACCTTGATACGAAATCTGCCTCTAGTGACGCCGATATTGCGAACTTATTTGCAAAATTTTTCCAGTCCACATACTCGTCTTTCAGTTACGATAACACTTCATCCTACCCCTACCCACTTCTGCAATCCAACTGTTTTTTTCATGCCCTAAGTAGTGATGATGATATCTTACAAAATCTGAAAACAATCAAGATGTCTTTTTCTTCGAGCCCTGACTTTGTACCGAGCTGTGTTATCAAAAAATGTGCCGATGCTTTGTGCAAACCTTTATCTAAACTTTTACAGATATCCCTCCTTCATTCGTTTTTCCCTGAAGTTTGGAAGGAATCGTTTATCATTCCACTTTATAAAAAAGGAAGCAAATCGGACATTAAAAACTACCGCGGTATTGAAAAACTCAAACAGCTCAGTAATGGTTTTATGAAACTTAGTCAACGACTACAAATCTCCTGGAATTTACCTCAGTCATCAGAATCGCAGAAGAACGGACTTCAGTAAGGCTTTTGATTCCGTGAACCATAAGTTATTATTAAAAAAACTAACATTACTAGGATTCCCGATCATGTTGACTAAGTGGGTTTCAACATACCTTTCGAACCGGACTCAGAGAGTAGCTTTTAAAAGCACAATCTCAAACTCTGTTCACGTGAATTCTGGTGTTCCGCAAGGGAGCCACCTAGGACCCCTACTGTTGGAATTTTCATAAATGACTTGCCTCAAATTGTTCTCTCTTCTTATGTTATGATGTATGCTGACGTAAAACTTTGTTTGCCATTATCGAACCCCAATTCCCATGATCTCTTGCAAGCCGATCTGAACAACCTTCATTCTTGGTGCATCCAGAATTTGCTATTTTTAAATAACTCGAAATGTAAATTGATGTCCTTTTATCGGAAGAGGCTTCTCCTCACGTCATATTCTATTGGGTCGAATGATCTTGAACGCATAAATTCCGTAACAGACCTTGGAGTGTTATTCAACCACAACATAAACATTTTTGATCACATTGGCACTATTGTTAGTAAAGCTAAAGGGGTTTTTGCCTTTGTTAAACGTTGCTCTAAGGAATTTGAGGATCCCTATACCGCGAAACACTTATATATTTCCTTTGTTCGTCCAATTCTGGAATACTGCTCGTGTGTTTGGTCTCCTCAATATACCAATCATCAAGACCTTATCGAATCGGTACAGAAAAATTTCCTTTTGTTTGCTTTACGTGGCTTAAACTGGGAAACACATCGTCACCTACCATCTTACGTGGATAGACTGCGTCTACTGAACCTGCCCTCCCTCAAGGATCGTCGAACCTGTCACGGTGTCATGTTCCTTCATAAATTAATAACTGGTCTTGTAAATTCAAGCTACCTACTGGGTCAAATACGGTTCTCCATCCCTGTAAGGTCTACTCGTTACTTTCGACCTATTGCCCTTGATATTTGTAAGACGAATTTTGAAGTACATGAGCCATTTCGCGTTTTATGTTCGCAATATAACGAACTGTATTTTTATACCCTTGCAGAGGGTATTATAATTTTGGTCAAAAGTGTGCAACGCAGTGAAGGAGACATCTCCGACCCTATAAAGTATATATATTCTTGATCAGGATCACCTCCTGAGTTGATATAGCCATGTCCGTCTGTCCGTCTGTCTGTCCGTCTGTCTGTTTCTACGCAAACTAGTCTCTCAGTTTTAAAGCTATCAAATTTAAACTTTGCACACACCCTTCTTTCCTTTGCACGCAGTATATATGTCGGAACGGCCGGGATCGGCCGACTATATCCTATAGCTGCCATATAACTGATTGATCGGAAATGCCATAACTTTGGTGTTTGTAAAGTTAGGAAGTTGGGATTTTCTATGGGTTTTATATTTGGCCAATCAATCCGACCTACCAAATTTCATAAGGATCGGCCGACTATATCCTATAGCTGCCATATAACTGATTGATCGGAAATGCCATAACTTTGGTGTTTGTTAAGTTAGGAAGCTGGAATTTTCTATGGGTTTTATATTTGGCCAATCAATCTGACCTACCAAATTTCATAAGGATCGGCCGACTATATCCTGTAGCTGCCATATAACTGATTGATCGGAAATGCCATAACTTTGGTGTTTGTAAAGTTAGGAAGTTGGGATTTTCAATGGGTTTTATATTTGGCCAATCAATCCGACCTACCAAATTTCATATGGATCGGCCGACTATATCCTATTGCCGCCATATAACTGATTGATAGGAAATGCCATAACTTTGGTGTTTGTAAAGTTAGGAAGTTGGGATTTTCTATGGGTTTTATTTTTAGCCAATCAATCCGACCTACCAAACTTTATAACCGCAGGTAACTCGCGAGGAGCCTGTCAACACCAATCCAAAAATGGTTTCCTGGCCGAAAAGTGAACCGCAAATGTTAGCCCTGGAGTTGGCGAGGAGGATAGACGGAAGAATGTCGGCCCCTATCAAGACATCGATTTGGGAGCTCTCGAAGAACTTGGGGTCCGCATGAGGGATGTCAGGAATTCCCTTACGAAGATTTCGAGGGACTAGATACGAAGGCAGATTCCCGGCCAGCTGCGGATAAATGTAAGCTGCAGTTTCTAATTGGGTCTGGAAGGCGATGGAATAGAAAAATGACAGAGTTTCGTGGACTGAGCGGCAACGGTTTGATTTAGGCCAAAGACTTGGGCATGGGTTTTATATTTGGCCAATCAATCCGACCTACCAAATTTCATAAGGATCGGCCGACTATATCCTATAGCTGCCATATAACTGATTGATCGGAAATGCCATAACTTTGGTGTTTGTAAAGTTAGGAAGTTGGGATTTTCTATGGGTTTTATATTTGGCCAATCAATCCGACCTACCAAATTTCATAGGGATCGGCCGACTATATCCTATAGCTGCCATATAACTGATTGATCGGAAATGCCATAACTTTGGTGTTTGTAAAGTTAGGAAGTTGGGATTTTCAATGGGTTTTATATTTGGCCAATCAATCCGACCTACCAAATTTCATAAGGATCGGCCGACTATATCCTATTGCCGCCATATAACTGATTGATAGGAAATGCCATAACTTTGGTGTTTGTAAAGTTAGGAAGTTGGGATTTTCTATGGGTTTTATTTTTAGCCAATCAATCCGACCTACCAAACTTTATAACCGCAGGTAACTCGCGAGGAGCCTGTCAACACCAATCCAAAAATGGTTTCCTGGCCGAAAAGTGAACCGCAAATGTTAGCCCTGGAGTTGGCGAGGAGGATAGACGGAAGAATGTCGGCCCCTATCAAGACATCGATTTGGGAGCTCTCGAAGAACTTGGGGTCCGCATGAGGGATGTCAGGAATTCCCTTACGAAGATTTCGAGGGACTAGATACGAAGGCAGATTCCCGGCCAGCTGCGGATAAATGTAAGCTGCAGTTTCTAATTGGGTCTGGAAGGCGATGGAATAGAAAAATGACAGAGTTTCGTGGACTGAGCGGCAACGGTTTGATTTAGGCCAAAGACTTGGGCATGGGTTTTATATTTGGCCAATCAATCCGACCTACCAAATTTCATAAGGATCGGCCGACTATATCCTATTGCCGCCATATAACTGATTGATAGGAAATGCCATAACTTTGGTGTTTGTAAAGTTAGGAAGTTGGGATTTTCTATGGGTTTTATTTTTAGCCAATCAATCCGACCTACCAAACTTCATAAGGATCGGCCGACTATATCCTATAGCTGCCATATAACTGAACGATTGGAAATGCCATAACTTTGGTGTTTTTAAAGTTAGAAAGTTGGGATTTTTTATGAGTATTAAGTTGCATCATATGAATAATTTTGGAGAATATAATTTACAGAGTATTCTGCAAGGGTATATCAACTTCGGCTCCGCCCGAAGTTAGCTTTCCTTTCTTGTTTAATATATATTCTGAATACTCTGTTAATTTAACTGTAACAAACATCCTAACTCACCTGTCCTTGCCCCCTCCCACTTGATGTGAGTCGGGTACTATGTTTATGTTGGCAGATATTTGTTAACTTTAATGTAATAAATAAATAAATAAAATCTATTAGACAATTGCATTTTTTTATAAAATCTATGCCTATAATTCCATCACATGGAATAGGAAAATAGTCGACTAGGAAAATTGGCGAACTGCCAATCGTACATGTCTTCATTAGAAAGAGAGATTTTTTTTATTCTGGATATTTTTTTTTGGTCATCTTCTTTTTTTGATTTTTCCGAAGATTGTCACGGTTGCCATTTAGTAGTTTTGCAGGTATTTGTTTTGTGTCCACTTTATTAAATCTTCGCCATTTAGTAGTCTTGCAGGTATTTGTTTTGTATCCACTTTATTAAATCTTATTTTTTCATTAGTACACTTGTAGGCTTTAAATTAAGTTACTTGGGGAGGAGACAGTCATAGCTGCTCTGGCTTTTTACTTGAATGTTCTTTAATTCTATTGCCTTGGTGCATATGGGTAACGATCGCTCAGCTATACCGGCAGAGAAATGTGTAAGGCAGACAGAGGGTCGCCGCGGAAGAGAGAGGTACAATGTTCACTTGGTGACAGAGCGGTCGCGCATGCCAATTATGCTGAATTTGCAATGTCTACTCCCAGTGCTCTCAAGAGTAGTCATATTACCGTGCACTGTGGGAACTGCTTGGGTTGTAGATTTGTATGTAAATATTGTGGCCAAGTGCTACAATATGTTTGAACGTATATTAATGCATAGCACTGAGTACAGTGTGCATTCGATAAGTGAACAAACTACTGGAGAGTACGAGAACAGAGAGTTTGGAGAGTAGGAGGAGAGAGAGAGAGTTTGAAGAGAAGGGATAACGGTAGAAGACGGCGGACTTTGGACCATAGTATAGTGCCATGCGCAAAGATGAAAAAGGAGAAGCCGAGGTTTAACGGTACGAAGAGTCCTATATAAACGGGTCCAGCGCTGGAATATGGATCAGTCGATCTCAAGGAGTCAATCTATCAAGATCAGTGAATTACGAAAGTCAAAGAACCAAGTTAACCAGTAGCAACATCAGCAAGACAGCAACAGCAGATACGTGCTCGTCTGAGCAGGACCACACTACGAGCCGGGAAGGGCGAGCATTTGACCGTTGAGGCATTCAAGAGGCGTTTGTCCTGGTGAATTCCAACGGTTCAGAAGGTCCCGGAACGGCGGTCGTCCTAGCAGCAGAGGCCAAAGGCAGCCACAACACGATCGCAACGCGGAACTCATTAGGGGAGCGCAGGAACGTCACGGACGTCAAGCAATGGGTGAGGCTGGGTGGAACGTTCGTCTGCGCTAGGCGTGCAGCCAAGTGAACTGCTAGACCTCAGCCTCCTGACGTTAGCCTGGACTGTCAGCGCGAACTAAGCGAAACCCTTGTGGGACCGTCCGGGACAGAGTAAGGCGTCGTCCTGTAGAGCAGGGCCTGTTCACCCTAGTCTGAGAACGGTGACGCTTCCCTAAGCCTTGAAGGCCGATCTCTCTGCGAGTCCAAGGCGCGACAAGCGGCCTCGAGTCCAAGGCGCGACAAGCGGCCTCGAGTCCAAGGCGCGACAAGCGGCCTCGAGTCAACACATCAACGAGCGAGTGGAGGCGAGTCACTACGAACATCCCGAGACACAAGAAAGAGCAATACCAGTAGTCAGTGGAGTCAGCGCGGGACAACACCGAGACCAGCCCAACCACACACCCGCTGTACCAATTAGCACAAGAATAAACACACGGTTACCGTTCGAATTCTGAGCGTTCTGAGCACTAATCAGTCTGGCGGTCACGTTTATATAAATTTGGTGGGATGAACAACACACATCTTCTAAATTCGTAGTAGCGGATTTCCCCATCGGAATTGCGAAACAGAATACGCTGAAAGGGAGTATGCTGGGGCCTACCCAAATTTGCAGATACATCTTCTCCATGTCGGCGTTGAAAACGAACCTAAAGTATCGCCACTTTAGGATTTGAATCGTGAGGTTGGACTGTAAGACCAGGCTCGAGTAAAGTATGTCATTCAGACTGGTCATGTTTGCGGTAGGGCTAGAATCGTTGAAAACCACCCGCACTTTAATGGTTGTGCTCTCCGGCTTCAGAACAGCATGATGTGGAAGGTAGTACGTGACGGAACTGCTCGTCAAAGAAACCTTGGCCATGTGATCTAAGTCGAGGTATTCTTGGATCACATCGTCATATCAGGCCTTCAGGGGAGGATCCCTTTTCAGGCGCTGCTCGTTAAGCAGGAACTGAGCCAGAGCAAAGGATCCTGAAGATGCGAACTCGGAACCACTATGCTCGGGATCGCGCAAGGGGAGCGTCACCATTGTCCCTTCTTGTAGTTTGGACAAAATTGTGTTTACAGACAGAATCAGTCTCGGGGACTATCTGTGTGGACACTTCCTCCTCCTCCCCGAATTTGGTAAGGAGCTGATCCAACGAGTCGTCGAGGCCGCAGGTAACTCGCGAGGAGCCTGTCAACACCAATCCAAAAATGGTTTCCTGGCCGAAAAGTGAACCGTAAATGTTAGCCCTGGAGTTGGCGAGGAGGATAGACGGAAGAATGTCGGCCCCTATCAAGACATCGATTTGGGAGCTCTCGAAGAACTTGGGGTCCGCATGAGGGATGTCAGGAATTCCCTTACGAAGATTTCGAGGGACTAGATACGAAGGCAGATTCCCGGCCAGCTGCGGATAAATGTAAGCTGCAGTTTCTAATTGGGTCTGGAAGGCGATGGAATAGAAAAATGACAGAGTTTCGTGGACTGAGCGGCAACGGTTTGATTTAGGCCAAAGACTTGGGCCTGGATAGTCTTGAATGGAAGTTTGACGAGGTTGAAAAGCCTCTCCAAAATAAAGGTTGCCTCGAAACCAGAGTCGATTAAGGCACGCGCCTGAAAAGTGCACCCTAGATGACAAAAATAAATGAGGGCTATACGATTTCGACTTAGCAGAAATTCGTACGTTGCTGATAGCTACTTTGACCTAAATAAATATGTAGCTGATATCCTGGTCTGTGCACCCAACCCACGAACATGTCTTTACACTATCTGTCATAACCCTTAAGAAACTTTAACCCGATCATCTGGTAGATGTAATTGCTAATTTAGGCTATTATTGCTGTAAACTGATAATAAACAACACTATTTTTATCTGGACTAGACCTAAGCAAATATCCTTGTAAACCCAAATCATGTATATAAGCCCGGATCCATGCTCAATGAAATCGAAAAGACATCCTGACGTGTTCACTTCTCCGCAGCCCATTTCAGCAAACAGATTTCGGTAGAAATCCTACATTTGTTGACCCCCGACTTTGAAACGCAACAATTGTTCAAATTGGGACTCCAATATAAAAAATGAAGAAACTTGTTCAACCTGGCGACCAATTTGTTAAAAACCACAAAAAGAATAATACTGTTGGTCAACTAGACAACCAAACCATTTTTTAGCTGTGTTCAACTATTCAGCATAAATTTACAGACTTCAACGGCCAACAAGGCGACCAAAAGACGGTAAAAACCAACAACTTTAGGTGTGCGATCAACTTGGTGATTAAACATTCTAAAGATCTGTGTTAAATAAGGATCAACCAGGCGATTTGAACCAAACAAACTGTTGATTACTCTGATCGATCTGTTCAAAGCCAATTTACATAAATATAACCCATCGGTGTGAGTCGAGGCAAATCATAACAAAATACCTCTTGAACGGATTATATAAGAAAAGTAAAAATGTCACCGAACAGCATTCATTCATTCATTCGAATTGCATTCGAAATTATAGAAAGGACTCCGCCGACAGGAAGACTAAGCCAGCCTACTATAGAGAACGCTTATTAACGTTACAAATCTTGTGGGACAAATTTAACTCCGGAGAAATAAATAGTTTTCTTAATAGAGCTAAAGTGGCTAAAGTGATTCTTTCAAAAACGAATTCTTTATTAAAATAAAGAAAGTGGTTGATAATTATAATACTGAATTCAATAAGCAGTTATCTCTATTGGAAATGGAGGTTGGATCCATTGCATCCACAGTAAAGAATACTGAAATAGAATCGATGTTCAGAGAACAAAGGGAGTTGCTTGATAGTTTAGAGCGCATCATAAACAAAATGACTGATGAAACCACCCAAAATTGTTCAGTCCTGGAATGAAATAAGAAATATTCATGTCCAAATTTATAAGAAGTTCAAAGACCCAAAGGAACTTGGATATGATGACAGCAGTTATATGGCAGCAGAAGATGAAGTCATTAAAATACAAACAGATACGTACTTAAAAAAGGAGACCACAAATATTTCTCCAACAACTGCTGTACAAAATGCATTACATTTTCCGAAGGTAGCCATAACCAAATTTGATAAGGATTGTTTAAAATGGCAACAGTTTCATGATATATTAAAAAAAATGATTCATGAATCAACGTTACCCACTATACAAAAGATGTGGTATTTAAAAACGAATGTTAATGGAGTAGCAGAACGTCTAATTCGCCATTTATCATTAACCGAAGCTAATTATTCAACTGCTGGGAAAACGCATGAAGAACGCTTAAACAATAAAAGAGTATTAAGTAATACGTTAATTAAAAAATTATTGGATCATTACGTTTTATAACAAATGATTCCAAAATATTAAATCGGTGCATGATAACGTACAAGAAACATTATAAGCTCTAAATAACATCGGCATAGAGACAGAGAAATGGGATCCACTCTACTCTTTGTTTTCTGACGAAGATGCTCGATCGACAAAACCACTTGTTATATGAGCAATCCGTTCATAATACAAGGCAAATACAGTCTTTGAACGAATTTTTAAACTTCCTTGAACAAATGTTCCTAACTCTTGAAGCTATTGGATCAGAGAAGAAGAAAAAGCTAAATACATCAGCATCAGCTGAGACGCAATTTAACTGTTTCTTTTGTAAGAAACCGAATCACAGCATATATAAATGAAATGAGTTTTTAAAGAAAACCTGGGTTCAAAAACAAAAATTATGTGTTAAATGTCCACGTGAAAATCACAATGCACAAAGAGAAATTGCTTTAAGTGCAACAAATAACATAATACCTTGTTGCATTTAGAAACAAAACCTTACCCTTTGGATGGTATCACGGCGGCATCTGCGAGTGGAAAGCAATCCAGTTATATTCTCCTGGCGACTGCTCGTGTGATTATTCAAGAAATCAATGGTCAAAAAGCTGAATTTAGAGCATTGCACAGTGGTTCCGCCAGACGCCAAAAATCAAAAAAAGTGATAACAACGAATAGAAAAAGTGATCCGATTTTAATTATTAAAAATGCATTTTGAAGTTGAAGGTATTTATTTAATGTGTATATTAAGAATTCAATAAATCCAACAAATTTTTTGGTGAAATTAACAAAATCGATTTAATATTTTTTGTGTATTTTGTGAACGTCTTTTTCATGTTTACCTAAAGTTTTAGTTGTGTGCATTTGTCCTTTTTAAACACGCTGTACAGCTTGTGTGTTGACAGTGTACAACTGTGCAGATGAGTGCAGTGAAAAATTGCCACCACTGAAGACATGGTAAATAAAATAATGTTCCTTCATTACAATATTAATAACTTAAATATAGATTCTTTAATAACATTTAATTGTTATAATTAGTTTTAATTAAAATATTAATGATTTCTAAAATCTTTATTTTATAATAAATACATACATTTGAAAAGACATGGTAAATAAAAAAATGTCCCTTCATTCCAATAACTTAAATATAGATTCTTTAATAACATAAAATAATTGTTATAATTAGTTTTAATTAAAATATTAATAATTTCTAAATTCTTTATTTTATAATAAATACATTTGAAACGAAAATACAAATCAAATTTTTAATCGTATTCTTTCTATGACATACATACACACGAGATCTACATATATTTGTGTGTATGTACCAGTCATGAAATTTCACTCACTGTACAGTAAGTATACTGCACACCAAAACACTGTACAGTGCGTTGACTACTGCACACCAATTTTGCTGTACTCATCAACAGCTGTACAACTATGGAATGAGTGAGAACACTGTCAACCAAAACAGACAATACTACCCTACTCACTCACACCAAAATATACTGTGCAGAAAAAAAAGTGTGCCCACTTCTAGACTAAGTGATTCATTTGTCGTTTTGGATGCATTCATGCAGAAGTCTAGTGTATAAAAACTTCGTAATATTTAAAAATTTTTGTTTATAACTTTTAATTTCATAGGTAACATAAGTCAGTGTGTGTTCGCACGGCTATATATTTTTAATATATGTATGGTGCTCCAAAAAAGGCACACACGCTGGAAAATTACGACAAATAATTGCTGATGTCCAGGAAAATTTGATAAACAATCGATTGGAGAACTTTCAGAAGAAGCCGCTGAAGCTAGAATTAAGGATATTAAAAAATTCCGACTCCCACATACACGCAAAACTTCAGACTTATTTAACAGACTGCATTTAAGTTCCGATCCATTTATTAGTAGACAAAGAAAAGTAAATTATAAGGAAAAGTCAACTCTACTAGAGTCAACTCTTTTGTTACTTGATCAAACCATTTAAATATTATACAATTTTTTATTATTGTTCGTTTTGCTTGTTATAACTTTTTTGGGAAGATGGGCGTGGGAGGTGGAGTGAGTAATCACTCCCATACTTTTATATTACAGTTCCAAGTTTGTAAATAACTTACATTAAAAAGTTCAGCCTATTATGATTAAAAGAAATGAATTTATGACTGCTCTCTCATGTGAACGCAACCACTGAGAAAATCGTTCCTATGGAAGCTATAGGATATAGTGGTCCGATCTGGCCAATTTTTTTAACATATATTTATAATATTTTTTTAGATTTTTGGTAAAGGTTTCATAGCACTTCTAGTAGTATTTATGGCCGCGGCTCCATACAAGCCCGACCACTGTGCATTGCTTGCACAGTCAGACAACCAAATTAAGGGTTATATTCTACGCATCTGCAGTGACATTTTCCGGGAAATTATTAAACGATTTGTTGCACAAAGGTCCTACAGTGCAAAACAGTTTAAAGTCAACTGCTTCGATTTAGAATGCATAAATACGTGTTTACCGCTGACATTGAAAAAATGTACTGGCAAATTTGGATAAATCCAAATGATCAATAATACCAAATGATCGTATGGAGAAATTATCCTTCAGAAAGGCTCAAGTATTATCGGTTGAAAACAGTCACATATGGCACAAAGTCACATATCTGGCAACGAAATGCTTGGAACCGGATCACCGGAGCTGATACAGTTCCTGAGGCGCTTCAAATTCAAAAGGATCTAAACCATATTCTTTTAAGTTCCGGATTTAATTTAAGAAAATGGTGCGCAAATAGTAACCATCTTCTTCAATGATTGAATAAAGAAGATATAATTCCTAATGTACAATTTGAAGATGCTGCTTATAAGGACTGCAGTATAAAAACATTACGAATCACATGGAATCCTACAACTGCCAAACTCTGTGGAAAAACCCAAACCGTGACCACAGACAAAATAACGAGACGCGATATTCAAAATATTCGATCCTCTTGGACTATTTTCTCCAGTAGTCATAAAGGCTAAAATATTTATGCAAGGCTAGACAAAAGAAAGATTCGACTACAACGAAGAATTGCCTACTACAATTCCGGGAAAACTTAATGATATTAAAATTTTGATGGAAAAATTCCGATATCCAAGGAGATACACACTTTTGTCGACGCTTTAGAAAATGCATATGCTGCAGCCATTTATATTCGTGCAGTTCACAAGGATAAACAAGTGACTGTACAATTATTATGTGCAAAGTCGCGTGTGGCCCCAGTAAATGAGATCACACTCCCGAGACTGGAATTGAAGGCAGCAAATTTAAGTGCTCAACAGCTACCATAAATGAGCAATTGTCACTGCAAGGAACTACAACGTATTTTTGGGCTGATTCTGAAATTGTGTTGTCCTGGATAAATAGCCCAAAAAGAATATAGGACAAATTTGTGGCTACAAGAATCATGATTGCGCCATGTCTCATCGCAAAACAACGCTGCAGACATAGGAATAAGTGGTTCCAAATTCACCAATTTAGGTCTTTGGTTCATTGTTCTTGTATGGTCCATCATCAAAATGGACATTACCAATTGTTGCTGCGAAATCAGAACAGTATGCAATTCACCACGTAAGCCAAGAAATCGTCTTAGCTACAACTCGAAGTCCGAATTGGCTTTATGGTATAAACCATTCTTTCTTTCGATAAGCAATTAAGAACAGTTGCCAACTGATTTAAAAATAAATCATCAGATACAACTGCAACGGAATTAAAACAATCACGAATAGTTCTTCGACTAATTCTGCAAAAAAAATTTAGCGCTGAAATCAAAGATTTAAAGAAATCACGTGAAGTAGGACGAAATAGCAATCTCAGCGCGTTAACACCTTTCTTGAATCAGGATAATTTCATTCGAGTTGGAGGCAGATTGGAACCATCGTAACTTTCATTTGAAAAAATCCACAAAGAAAAATGCATTGTGGGCCCAAGCTCTACTAGCATAAATAAAACTATTGCTCACCACCACCACAATCATTGGGACAGAGATGGCAAGCCGTATCAAAATTAAAGCATGCGTTTTGGACTCAATGATCAAATCACTATCTGCAACAACTTCATCATCGCCAAAAATTGAGAAGATCTTCGGCGAACGTAAAGGAAGGAGTTTTAGTGCTGATAAAGGAAGATAATATTCCAGTTCTGCAATGGCCAATGGGACGAATAATTAAGACAATCCATGCAAAGATAATTTTGCCAGGGTTGTAGAAGTAAAAACGAGTAAAGGAATATTTAAACGTCGCCCCACCATTCCCAGAGGAGGAGCCTCTTCACAAGCATCCAGCTGACGAAGAGGAAGTTGAGATTCCACCTGGTGAAGGCCATGCGAAAAGGCCTAAAAATTAAGCAATGCCTTTTCTGACAATATCATTAGTTGTTATGCTTTTTCTGCTACCCCTATTAGCAGCACAATCAGTGAACGTCACTCAATTTGCCTCAAAGCCAGGAATATTTTTAGAAATATTTGGAAAGGGCCAACTTTCTAAAACGGATTGGATTTTAATTGTGTATTACAATTTGCGACCTTACTGGAAGGATATGAGTACTCTTTCAATGGGCATAACAAAAATTGGACACTTATGCAAACAGTTTCCCGTAATAGAGGCGTTTACAAGCATGTATCAGCACTTTAAGCACATCGAGGAGGATCTTCAAGCTGAAAACATGCTGATAGTAAAGTCACGTCAGCAAAAAGCACCGTTGTACATGGTTAGAAATATTGCCAATAGTCTTTTTGGCGTATTAGACTCCACATACGCGGATAAATCGGTGCAAATCAAACGTCTTTGATTGACTTTACAATCAATGTCATCAAAAGGGATGTAATCTTAAGCTCCAAGCGTTTAAAATCGATAGAGAATTATATTGCAGAAACTACTGGTACTCCAAATAGATTTGATAAATTTTCATGGTACATAACACTTGCGACTCAACTACCTCTATTAGCTTCTAGTCTGCAACGAATGCAAACAGAGATCGTAAACGTTTTAACAGATATTCGGCATAACACAATAAGCCCGATGTTGCTGCCACCAAGACAATTAAAAGATCAGTTAGAACAAATACGCAACCATTTAAGGCCTGGACAAACGCTTCCAGTCTCTCCTGATAATATTGTAATGGAATACCAGATGATGAGAGCTGAGGGAACCATCATAAAGGAGCATGTTATCATTAAAGTAAACTTGCCTTTGCTGTCTACTCAGATTTTGGACATCTATAGATTGACACCAATTCCATTTTTGACAAAAGATGGAATCAGTATGTTTGCAATTAAAACACCATATATCGCAATCAACAGCAATCAAGATGAATACTTTGAGATGTCAGAAATTGATTTTAGAGCTTGTCAAGAAATAGCAAAATATGATTTTGTATGTTATAACAAACAAGAAATGTTTTCTTCGGAAACTAGCTGTGAAATGAAAATGTTTCATAATAAAACGGATTTTTCTTGAAAATTAATAAAAGCAGAAAGACCTTTTGTCTGGTTAAGAACACATTCCAAAAATCAGTGGATCTTTACAACAAGATCCATGCTTACATTATCTGCAGTTTGTTTAGACGGAACCTCTAATATAAATTTAAGAGGTTCAGGATTTATGATTGCAAAACCTGGATGCACCATTCGAAATTCTTTAATGACAGTTACAAGTTAAGATGTGCTGAAACCCGAATTACGTACATCATATGCTCGCTTTGGAGAAGATGAACTCATTGGAAATCTACGACTTAATTCAACAAGATCAACCGCTATAAGTTCGAAGGAAGTCCCGAATCTTATATACAAAGAGTTGTATCAACGAGAAGCGCAACTCTTGCCTTCCAATAGTTTTAAATTACCACATAATTTGGGGACTATTGAAGATCATTGCTATTTATATGACATTAGTTTTTATAATAAGCATTGTTATTATTCATTTTATAAAGAAATGGGGAAAACCTAGAAATACCATTCAGATGAATCAGAAACCGACCACAACTGTAAATAGAGACGGTTCTTCGATCCAGCCCTTCACGATCAATATTAACGATTGTTGAACATCAGTTCAACGGGCGGGAGTATGTACGATTTCGACTTAGCAGAAATTCGTTCGTTGCTGATAGCTACTTTGACCTAACTTAATATGTAGCTGATATCCTGGTCTGTGCACATCTGCATATGATAACGGGTCATAAACCATATGCACCCAGCCAACGGACGTTCACACCATCTGTCATTACCCTTTTGAAACTTTGACCATCTGGTAGATGTATTATCTAGACTAGACCTAAGTAAATATCCTTGTAAACACAAATCATGTATATAAACCCGGATCCATGCTCAATAAATGAGTAAATGAGTAAATAAGTAAATCTTGACGTATTCACTTTTCCGCCGTCTAATTTGTTCTGTACTTATTGTGGCGACTTTTGCCACTGGTTCTGTACTTGCGACAGGCAACTAAAATATTTTCAGCATTCAGATTTCGGTAGAAATCCTACAAGGGCTGTGCTCAGTAGGACGGCTCTAGAGCCGAAAGCGAAGCACACTTGCACATCAAAGTGATCCTCTGAGGCGCCCGTGCCACTTGTTGTAGGCGCGGGTCGAGACCTGGCTGGCCCAGACGGACTTGGAGCGGCCGCGAATGGATTACCGCGGTGCAGCTTTGGATGGTATCATGGCGGCATCTGCGAGTGGAAAGCAATTCAGTTATATTCTCCTGGTGACTGCTCGTGTAATTATTCAAGGAATAAATGGTCAATTTAGAGCATTGCGTGACCTGGATCCCAAGTTAAGGCCATTGTTAGCGTACCACTTGAGTCACTTGATGTTCACGGACAGCGCCAGCTCTGCCTGAGCTACCTTTTCTATTTTTACTAACCCTAGCGTATTAACTCCTTGTGTGGGAGACAATTATGATGACTCTGTACCTTTGTATATCTTAGAACATAAGCAATGCAATGTATTTTTAACTAACAGCCCCATACCACATCTTTGCTATGGTGCCCCCCTTGAAAACGTGTATATAAACCCGACCTTTTGCCCTAATAAAATGAGTACTCAAGCAATACTTGTGTATTCGACTACTCTGCGTTCTACGAGTGAGCATCGCTGTGTCTTTGGCCCTCATACGCATGATCCCTCCGAGTTAAACCAATTTAAGTGTTGGTTTAGCAACCTATCGTCACTAGAGTATGTTCTAGGGGCAACCAATCCTATAAATAATAAAAATAAAACTACAAACATTTTGGTGACGCCGACCATTGCATGAAATTCTAGTCAACTTGGCGACTAATTTCTGCACATACTTTCCTAGAGTTAAAGTTGTGAAAGCCTTGCTCAATAATTCAGATATTGAAAAAAATTCATAACAAAGGGAATTTTGGCTCGAATAAATTTCTAAGCATATTCCCGAAAAACTTGAAATTTTTAAGGAGTAACTTATCAACCTGGCGATCTGTTACTACAATATTGGAAATAAAAGTAGAAGAAGTCAAACCGGCAACTCTTCCAACTTATAACATCCATATAATCCGATTTCTGGAGTCAACTAGGCGACTCCCAGTATAATCGTCGATTATTTTTCCGATATTGAAGTAGTCAACAAGATGGCTTTTCAACTGGAAAACAATAAATTCAATATAATCCAATTTACTGGTGTCAACTAGGCGACTCCCAGGATAATTGTCGATTTATTTTTTATTCTGATGGACGTTGATGCACCAAGCACGTGCTTGTTACGCGCGGGCCCTATTATCAATTTGGGCAAAAAATGCGAGTTCGCGAGGAAAATACATAAATTAAATAGAGACAAGACACAAGTGAAAATAAAAGGCCCAATTAAGAGAAAAGTAAATGAGTTAAAATATTAGTTTTTAATAACGGGATAGAAATGGAAATGCAAATTAGATGATAAAGGTTGTTATAAGTATTACATAGAACGCGAAAGGGCTCGTGCAGACAAAAATTTGATGAACATCGTGCCAAATTTAGAGGGATATAATTTCGTGTTAGTCTAACAGGAACATTGAAAGTTAGGCGGTTTACAAGTTCTGCAGAATCAATATCACCTCTTATAAGCTTATGCATAAAAATAGTACCAAGCATTTTTCTACGATTTACAAGCGTAGGTAAATTAAGCAATAGTAATCTACTCTGGTAGGAAGGTAGCCTTACGTTTTGATCCCAGTTCAAACTACGAAGGGCAAATAGAAGAAATTTTTTTTGTACCGACTCAATACGGTCAATGTGCACTTGATATTGTGGACTCCAAACCGACGAACAATATTCCAAAATAGGACGGACAAGGGAGGTAAATAATAATTTGGTCGTATAAGGGTCATCAAATTCTTTTGACCAACGCTTTATAAAGCCAAGAACACTCATGGCTTTATTAACAGTGGACATTATATGGCAGTCAAATTTAAGTTTAGGGTCCAGAAGAACACCTAAATCGTTAACTGAATATATACGGTCGAGTGACGTATTTTCAAGAAAATAACTAATAAACGTAGAAGTACCCCTATAAAAAGTCATAACGTTGAATTTAAGGTAGTTCAACTTTAGAAGGTTGTACTCACACCATTCATGAAAACAATCAATATCTGACTGTAAGTTAAATCCCGACGCTATATCATTATATGATAAACAAAGCTTAACATCATCAGCATACATTAGTACACGAGAATGTGTTATGATAGAGGGAAGATCGTTGATAAACAAAGTAAACAGCAAAGGGCCCAGATGACTTCCCTGAGGGACTCCAGATGTCACGTAGATCAATTTTGAAACAGAATTCTTGAATATAACCCTCTGAGTCCTACCATTCAAGTAACTTGAAATCCAAGTTAATAGATTACCAGGAAACCCAAGCAGATCTAATTTGAATAAGAGAAGAGAGTGGTTGACGGAGTCAAAGGCCTTACTAAAATCTGTATATATAACGTCGGTCTGCTTTTTTTTTTAAATCCATTTATTACAATAGATGACAATTCAAGAAGGTTGGTGGTGGTCGATCTTCGCTTAACAAAACCATGCTGACACGGTGATACAAGCGAGGAACATAAATGTTGCAAATGAGAAGTGATAATACGTTCAAATGCTTTAGGAATTGCCGACAATTTGGAAATACCTCTATAATTCTTGGCATCAGCCTTCGCACCCTTTTTATGAAGTGGAATAATAAAAGAGTCCTTCCAGATAGTAGGAAAAACTGATGATGAAATAGACAAATTAAAAAGTTTAAGAATCGGTTTACAAATGGTTGACGCACAAAACTTGAGCACACATCCAGGAAGTCCATCTGGACCGGGAGAATAAGTCGGCGTTGTTGTTTCTAAATCTATTAAGAGAGAGTTTTCAGTAATTAAAGGGGTAAAAATAAAATTTGCCCTATTTAAGGGATAAGGATAGTTAGAATTTGAAAAAGCTTTCGAACTATAAGTGGTTAGGAAAAACTCAGCAAATAAATCAGCAATGTCAGAATCCGTCGATGCCTCCGTTGAGTTTAGACGTACCGATGAAGGCAATGGCGATGACTTACGCTTGGCATTAACAAAGCTGAAAAACTGTTTCGGATCATTTGAAAATTCAAATTTACATCGATTTAGATACATAGAATAGCAATGACTGTTGAGAACATTAAAATCCGATCGAGCCACTACATATTTGGAAAAATCTGATGGCTTACCCGATTTTTTATACTTTTTATAAGTATTTGATTTAAGGTTTTTAAGTCTTTGAAGCGCTTTGGTAAACCAAGGAGGCCTGTTTAGGTTTAAAGGAAACCTATCAGGAACGCATTCATTAAAAAAAGTATTTAACGCTATATAGAATAGTTCAGTGGCACTTTCAATGTCTGTACAATTGTACAAGTCTGACCAATTATAATGAGAGATCATATCGTTAAGTTTATTATAGTTACATTTACGAAAACATCTCATTTTAGTTGGGGGCACTAAAGGAGAGAGGGTATCAGAGCAGGGGAGGCAAATTGTCAATTCCATTGTTGGATGATATCGGTCTTCAGGTACAACAAGAGCGTCAATTCTACATACCGTGACCTCAGACGGGTCTGAAACAAACACAAGACCTAATTGTCTATTTAAAGAATTTCGTATAAAGCTTACTTGCTGTAACGATAATTCTAAAAGGCCATCTACAAAATCATGGGCGGATAAAGGTATAGCGACAAGTGAGTCAGTGGAAGGAGACCAAGAAATATCAGGTAGATTAAAGTCACCCAAAACAATCAAAAGGTCTCTGTTAGAAAGAAGGGATAGTACGGATTTTATTGCGGACAGATGGTGCTCATAAATTACTAGATCAGAGCCAGGTGGAATATAGGAACATGTAACAAAAATAGATAAAGATTGCAAGGAAACTTTCACACTTACAAATTCAATTTCATTTGGGATATGAGTGAGAATTCTTTCGGATGTTAGGCTAGAGGTAACAGCAATCAGTACACCGCCCCCCCTACGTGAGGGGCGATCAGTCCTATAATGATTAAAGTTATTTGACAGAACTTCAGAGTCAGATATCTCTGGTTTTAGCCAAGGTTCCGTATAAGCCAAAATATCTTCGGTGAATGCAGAGGAGTCGGCATAAAGCGTGTAGCTTCATATTTAGTCCCCTAAAATGTTGATACGCCAAGAATAAACTTTTTAGTTTTTTGGCACAGTGGAAGGTCTGTTATTTGTTCTCAGTTTATTTGGAACAAATTCTTTAATTACTAAATCATCATTAAGCCAAAAACTTTCAGAATGTAACACATTATACACATCAGGCGGAGCAAATATTTTAAAAGACGATATCCTACGAGCGTAAGAAAATCGAAATTGTTCAACTGCAATATCCTCGGATGGGAATTTTTCACGTATAAATTCCAAAACATCCTCAGATGTGGTATCTGGAGTGAATCTAGAAACAAATAATTGCTTCCTTTGTGGAACAACTGAATGTTTCTTACGCCCCCCAGCAGCAGTCTGAACAACACTGGGCTGAGAACCAGGAACGGTGCCTACTGTACCTATAGGTACGGTCGGCAACGAATTCTTTGACTTAGCCAGTACTGTAGATTTTATTCTGGAGACAGAGGTTCCACCCGAACTAGCTGTATCCATAGGCACAGTTGGTTCATTTACCCCTGTGTCAACAGAAACTGCTGCTACCAAGTTCGGATTTGGGGTGGATTCCACAATCATATTAACGGCCGTTAAACTGGCTTTTTTACGTTTAGGCGACTCGGTTAATAATTTTTTATTATTAAACTGGGCACAGACGGAATTGAACCCCTCATTGAGTTGTTTAAAAGCTCCTGAGATATTCAATGGGCTGTCTCGAGTCTGCCTCATAAAGCCGCTCATCTCAACTACCATTTCCTTGCAGGACCAAATGACCACATGAGACCAGAATTAAGATCAATGAAATCTTTGACTCTGCCAGTAAATCCTGCACATTTAACGTGCATCATCGAATCGCAGAACCAGCTAAGAATAAAAGAGTCTTTAGTTGAAGACGCAAGAGTACAAATTTTCTTAGAACAGACAAGAGCCATTGTAAGTTTAAAGCAAATAAATAAATAATGCCCTCTTCCCACAGAGCTCCATCCACCATCCGTTGAACGGATGGTCCATAAGGTTTTGCCGTTCCGAAAATTCCCAGTTAGTTCCCCATCCAAATTTGACGGACTTTTTTATGCGATAGTTAGGCGATGTTTTTTTGGTGCAACTCTGAGTTCTTCTTCTTGACAGTGGAAATTTGAACATTCACTACGAAAATTTAAAAAAATAATGGCGGGTAACTTTTAAACAGGATGTTTATACTTTTAATTAATTAGTGCTCCATCCGTAAGGCAGCATTAGGTGTTGCTCCACTCTTTCCTAGGCGCATACCGTACTTACAACATGGAGCATTTAAAATGAAATAAAATGTGAAATTATAATAAAACAAAAAACAAACATTTATATATGTATAATCATAACATATAATATTGGGCAATAGCTGTTCATATTTTGTCTGCAGGCTGGCAAAAATCTGCAGACATATTAGTTGGATTTGGTTGTTCGCGTAGATCACTTGCAGTCTGTTACCAAGTATCATTTATAACGCTGTTTTGCTCATTTTAAATGTTGTGCAAAATGCAACGGGCTAAAATGATGAGTCACAGCTGTTCAGATCAGCTGTTATCGGATGGTGGATGGTGGATGTGCTCTGTGGGAATCGGAGTTTCACATTTGTCAAAAATCCCAACCGTTTCAGACGGATGGACTCTATGGGAAGAGGGCATTATATCGACTGAGCGTGGCTTGTGCAACACAACAACTTTAATCAATAAACAAATGCAATGTAAAGCATGCAAGAGAGAGAGAGAGAGAGAGTTAGAGAAATAAACGAAGAAGTCTACCAGAAGTTTATAGAGAGTAAATTACAGTTATAAAATAGAGCGGTTATAAATTGAGAGGGAGTAAAAGAGTTCTAGCAAGTATAGAGAGCGTAAATTACACTAACAAAGCTACGAGATTAAACAAATCAAATAGAAATGTTAAAATAATTATAAACACATACCCGTTTACTGGGAGATCTATTTAAAATTTCTAACACAGATATTAAGTTAAGCTTTGTATAGCCTAGTATCCAGATCGACGAAAACCGTACGCCAGTCATGAGAGAGAGCGAGAGGCAAACAGCTGGCGTTCACTTTTCGTCGGGCCTTTTTTTCACGTCGGTCTCCTGATCGACGAAAAAAATACCAGAAAATTCCATAGCGTTGCCAGTCTGCGGAAACGTGAACCCTAGCGAAAAGATTAAAAAATTTAATCTTTTGGCGTGCGCTTCTCACTGAACATTATAAGAAATGGAGGGAAAAACTCAAAAAACTCACAAAAGTCGATTGCAGGTGTTTACATGTGAGGGCAAAATAACATTAATACTATATGGGGTGCCTCTTGTCAGAGCAAAATGTTTTTTAGGTCCAGAATGTACGAAAAAACACAATAAAAGTGCAGCTATGAACTTTAAATTAGCAAATAATTATCAGTAAATTAAAAAAAACAACTGTTAAATTTAAATTGTATTGTTTTTTAATTTCTTTGTACAGCGGCAGACTTGTTTTGCCAAGGTAGTTGATAATATCTTTTAAAGGCTCTTTCCCGCAAATACGATATTTGAATTTTAACTGCTTGTCAACAAATCCAGCTGATTGACAGTACGACCGTAGCACGCTTAAATCTGATAACCTCGCAAACTTTTGGTCACACTGGAAAGATTAAAGTTTTTACGCTAGCGTAATCGTTTGTCGATCTGGATACTAGGCTTAAATAAATAAACACAAAACACTCGCACAAAATCACTGAAAAAATACAAAAACTCAGAGCACAAAGGTTAACACAACTGTTCACAAGCGACGCTAAATCGTATATTTTCCAAAATAGAAACAGTCAACACGGAGGCTTTTCACTGGAAAACAATATATTCAAGTAGTCAACAAGTCGACTCTTGAATAATTCTGGAAGCGGTAGCATCCAAAAAATTAAAATTGTGTTTTAATAATATAATCCGATTTACTGGAGTCAACTTGGCGACTCCCAGGATAATCGTCGATTAACGTTCGAGATTGAACAACAAGGAGGTTCTTTAAGTAGAACTCAACAATTTCAAGTAGTCAACAAGACGGCTCTTGAACATTTCTGGAAGCGTTAGCATCCAAAACTAAAAACATTTATTTAACACACATATTAAAAAAAAAATAAAAAATACTTTTTAAATAAAAAGGTTTTAAACTATTTGTTTGTTCTCTTTTCTAATCCGAAAATCCTTAATTGTCTTTGATTTGGAAGAAATCCAAATTTTGCTACGGAACATCAAAAAGGATTCCAGCAAACGAAAGGAAAAGGCGTCGTATTTTGAAGACAGAAAACGACAAATTGAAGAGCATTGGAAAAAATTCGACCATGGAAATAATAGTATCCTAGAATTATTGTGCGTCTTCACAGAGAACGGTCGTGTTTTTGTTTTGCGCCGGGGTTTACTTAAATCTCTTTAACGTTTGTACACCTTTAAGTGTTTTCTAACAACTTTCCGTTCGCTTCGCGAGTGCATCGTGATTAACTTGTGTTAAGTAAACAAAAAGTTTTTATCATAATTGAATTCGGTGCTGATTTGTTGTTATTGTTTTCTATTGCCCCTCTTTTCAGTCTTTCTCTTCGTCGTTGAGCGCTGTTGGAACGGCACGCACTCCTACGGTCATATCTCTCAGAGGTGTTTTATACCGGAGTTAATCGGTTAATAATCCCGCTCTCTCTCTCTTTTCGTTTCTATATCGTTTCGTGGTGCCTAACATCAAAGTTATTCGGTGTTTCGCTCCCGCTCTGTCGCTCTGCTTGATCTCTCATTAAAAAGTTCTTGAGCGCTTTCGATTTTTTTGTCCGCTATAGTGCACAGTGGTCCGCGGTCAGCGAAAATGGCTTTCTGTTCATTAAAAAATTGCAAGAAAGTTATCTCGGCTGGACAGCAAAGTATTCCCTGCCATATATGTGATAAAATTTATCACGCAAAGTGTCTTGGCTATTCTGGCCTGGTTCGTGATGCCATCGATAAGAGGAGTGGCCTACGCTACTACTGCGATGAATGCATTGTATACGAGAACCAGGCAATAACTATTAGGCGGCTCACAGAAAGCAGTGTTACGGAATTAATCCAGAACTGCCGTAGCGCTTGAATCTCAGCTCACTAGCCGCACGCTAGCTGAGCCCGATTCCCCAAAGCGCAAAAAAGTCGCGGTCGGTGGGCATTCTATGGCAGGTGCTGTGCAACCTGCTGCCCGCGATTCGACTCCAGCTCAGCTGCCAATCTTAGGCGCCACTCAAATGGTACTAAGATCGGGGGCAAAAAGTTATTCGGTATTCGAAATTGCTGGAATCGATGTGGCTCCGCTAGGTACTTCCGCTCTGTCCGATCAAAATAAAGTAGTGGCCCCAACACCTCATGTAGACTTAACGTCCGGATTACCGGCCGATACTGGTAGTACAGATACAAATTCTGTAGTACCAAAAAGGGTTGCATGTGTTGTACCAAAAACGGTTACTTGTGTTCGGGTGCCCCAGCTAAAACATGTATTTGTTTCACGGCTCGCCCCAGACCTCTCATCACTGGATATTACGGCTTATATCCGTAACAAAATCCAAGTTGATGATTTGAAGGTCGAACAATTTAAATTGTCTTATGCTAGGAAAGTATCATCATTTAAGATTGGTATTCCTTGTGCTCTTTTTGCATCTGTGTGTTCCACCAGTTTCTGGTCCGAGGGCATATTTGTAAAAGAGTACGAAGCTAAGAGAAAAAATAATAGTTCAGGGGAAATGGAAAATACCATTAAAGAACCATCCCCAGCGCCCTCCACATCCTCTTCTGTCCCAAAAAACTAGCCTCCTTTTTTCTCCTTTGCAATCAGAATACAAGAGGCTTACTTAGTAAGCTGACTAAATTGTATTCGGATAGTTTTTCTTTCCCATATAATATTATGGTATGTACAGAGACCTGGTTAAGGCCGGATATTCTTAGCTCCGAAATTCTCCCGGGTAAGTACACAATTTATAGGCTTGATCGTCAGTCCAGACGGGGAGGTGGAGACTTGATTGCTGTCGACTCCTCCTTTTCGTCTGAATTACTAACTTTTGAAGAATTTTATGACATCGAATTCCTAGGTATAAAATTATCGTTTCCCGGTAGTTTTGTATATATTACTTGTTCATATATCCCACCATCATCTGAGTTCCCTATTTACGCAAATTATCTTTCTGTTATTCAGTCCATTTCCAAAAAACTGTCAGATCGAGATCAGTTAATAGTATTGGGTGATTTTAATATACCTAGTGCGACATGGTCTCTTGACGAAAACTCTAACATTTTACTTCCTTTAGCGCAGCATGACTTTATTGACGGCTTAATTGACATTGCGCTATCCCAAGTGAACCATGTTAAGAACTCCTTAGGACGTTTACTGGACTTGTGTTTTGTTTCAAATTCAGAAGGCGTTTGCCTATCAAGAACGTCACCACTTACACAACCGGAAGATCCTTCTCATCCAACTCTAGAGCTGACTGTAGACGCAAGAACAGAGCTGAATAAAAAATCCGAAAAGTCGGTTAAACGAATCCGCTGCTTTCGTAAGGCAAACTTTCATCTTTTAAATACTTTTATATCCGGCTATGAATGGTCCGAATTTTATTCATGCACTAACGTGGCTAAGGCCGTTAATATCTTTTATAATGCATTGAATTCCTTCTTTTATTTGTGTGTTCCGTTATACTATCCGTCAATTTCAAATAAACCTCCGTGGTTTAATAAAGAGTTGTCACACCTAAAAAATATTAAGTCCAGACTTTTCAATAAATTTAAAATGTGCGGTTCACAATCTGTCTTCTCTCGGTACCTAAGGGCTTGGTCAAATTTTATCATGCTTAACGCCCGGTGTTAAAAAAGTTATTTGACTCGTTGTAGGGTCCAATTTTCACAAGATCCAAAACAGTTTTATAATTTTGTTAACACTAAGCGTAAATCAGCCTGTTACCCTGCATCGCTATCATTCGAAAGCTCTACGGCAAACTCTGATCAGGCAATTGCCGATATATTTGCCCAGTTTTTCCAGACAACATATTCTGTTTCATCCCGTCCAAATCCGTCTTATTCAAATGCCATACCCAAATCGAACTTGATTTTTTGTCCGAGTTTAAGCGAAAGCTCCCTTCTTTTGGATCTCCATATAGTTAAGCCAGTCTATTCACCGGGTCCGGACGGAGTTCCAGGCTGCGTGCTTAAATACTGTGCTGAAACTTTATGTAGACCTCTGTACAAATTGTTTACCTTGTCTTTAAAAACATCTCACTTCCCACTTATTTGGAAAGAGTCATTTGTCATTTCCCTTCATAAGAAAGGAAATAAATGCAATACAAGTAATTACAGAGGCATATCCAAATTATCCGCCATCCCAAAGTTTTTCGAAAACACTATTACACCCCATTTGCAACATCTTTGTAGATCGATTATATCTCCATGTCAACATTTATTTATAAGGCCAAGATCTACGACGACAAACCTCTTGGAGCTAACGTCTTTTGTAATAAATGGCTTTAGTAAAGCGTTTGATTCAGTAAATCACTCGCTTCTTGTACTAAAATTCGTCTTTGACTTTCAAAGTGAACGGTCGTGTTTTTTTTTCTGCGCATCGAATTTTGCATTTTGTTTTCGTTTATTCCCATCGGTGGGTTTTATCAAAACAATTTTAATTCTCTTCGTGTTTATTAAAACATTAATTTGAACTCCGTTCGCTTCGCGAGTGCACTTTGTATTTAATACTAATAAATTGTTTTAGTTTTTCGTAATTCTTATCTGTGTTTTCTTTTCTTATATCCCCGCCGTTTCTCTTTTGTGCATGCACTTTAACTTATTTACGCTCCCGCTCTCTTGCTCTCTTTGCTTTGAAAGTTCTAAGCGTGCAGTTTCTGCGTCTCTTGCGGTACTTATAACTGCTCGCTTATAAATTTCAATTCGCTTTTTTTTTGGTACAGTGGTAAATAAATAAAATGAATAATAAAAATTTAGTCTGCTTCTGCAAAAAATGCAGCCTCGTAATCAGGGCTGACCAGTCTAATATGACTTGCTGGCTGTGTGAAAATATGGTGCACACCAAGTGCGCCGGTTTTACTGGCCGGACAAGTGATGACCTTTCAAAGGGGCCCAATTTGCAGTTTTGTTGTGACGCTTGTGTTGAGGTTGCGAACGAGATGAAATCGTTCATGCGCCAAACTAAAGGCGGCCTGATGGGGCTGATTAGCTGTTTCGGAGTGGCTAGAGATAGTTTTCGCCGAGCTGATGATCTCCTGTCTGCGCTGGACTCGCAGTTTAATAGTCGTAAGCTATTAGAAGAGTCCCCTAAGCGCAAAAAGGCCGCTGGTGGTAAGGAGCAAAAGGGGAACACCCCGCAACCGAAATCAAAAGATCAACAGAGCATTCCGGCGGATCAGCAGTTGATTTCAGCAAACCCTCAAATGTTGCTAAGATCGGCAGCTAAAAAAGATTCGGTATCCGAACAATCCGTTACAGAATGCATGCAACCAGGGACTTCTAAGAATTCCGATTTCTCCGTAGTGGTTTCACAATTAGTGGATCCACCTATCTCTCAGAATGTAGCATCTCCACCACAAGGGACTACTGAGTCCGGACAACCGACTCAAGTTGGTTTTGCAGAAACAATGTCTGCTCCACCAAAATCCCTTTTAGTGGTTCCACTAAAGAAACAAATTTTCGTTTCTCGGCTTTCCCCTGATCAAACATCTTCTGATGTATTGTCTTATATACAAGACAAAACTAAAGCCGATTGTAATAGTGTAAAGGTGGAAAAGTTTAAGTTTTCTTATGCTAGAGACATTTCATCTTTCAAGATAACTGTCCCTAACGAGCTTTTTGAAGCCATATGCTCGGGCGACTTTTGGCCGGATAATATGGTTGTAAAAGAGTTCGAGGCTAAGATAAAGAAGAAGGGGCCCGTTGGAGTAAAACTTCCTAGTCGAGGCCAAACCAGTGTACCAATTTCAAAAAACTAACTTCTAACCTCCTTCTTTCCTATCAGAATGCAAGAGGTTTGCGTAGCAAACTCACCAAATTGTATTCTGATAGCCTTTCCTTTGCATCTCATATTATTGTGTTCACAGAAACCTGGTTAAAGCCGGAGATCTTTAGCTCCGAAGTTTTTCCAGGTAAGTACACAATATATAGGTATGACCGTCCCTCTAGACGGGGAGGTGGGGTCTTAATTGGAGTTGATTCAAACTTCCCGTCTGAGGAGTTATTTTTTGATGAATTCAATACCATTGAATTTATTTGTGTAAAGTTATCGCTTCCTGGTAACTTTATATACATAACTTGCTCATATATTCCGCCGTTGTCTGAACCTCCTGATTATTTAAATCACCTATCCGTTATTAAGTCCATTGCAAATAAGCTTTCCGATAGGGATCAGATGATAGTTCTAGGTGATTTTAATATACCTGGAGTTACTTGGTCCACTGAGGACGGATCGAAAGTCTTACTACCTATAGCACAGCATGATTTTATTGATGGCCTGCTTGACATATCTCTATCTCAAGTAAACCATGTTCGAAATTCATTAGGTCGCCTACTTGATTTGTGTTTTGTATCAAATCCTGAAGGTGTGTTTCTGTCCAGAGTAGCACCACTCACGCAACCTGAAGATCCATATCACCCAACAATCGAACTTTCATTTGATACGGGCAGAGTTATAGAAGAAAAATCAGAAAAATCGAAACGAATGCATTGTTTTCGCAAGGCAGACTTTCTGAGGCTAAATAATTTTATTTCTGGCTTTAATTGGTCTGATCTTTACTTATGCATTAATATGTCCGATGCAGTTAAGGTTTTTTACACTGCAATAAACTCATTTTTTAATTCCTGTGTTCCGTGGTACTATCCGTCAACTTCCAATAAATCACCTTGGTTTAGCAAAGAGTTGACACACTTAAGAAATGTAAAGTCCAGACTTTTTAGGAAATATAAAAATACCGGTTCTCAATCTGTTTTTACTAGATATTTAAGTGCTCGGTCAAGATTTACCGTGCTTAATGCTCAGTGTTATAATAGTTACTTAAACCGTTGTAAGGTCCAGTTCTCTCAGGACCCGAAACAGTTTTATAATTTTGTTAACACCAAGCGTAAATCTAATTCTTTTCCTTCCTCGCTGTCGTTCGAAAACATGACGGCAACCACAGATCAGGCAATAGCCGATTTATTTGCCCAATTTTTTCAAACGACTTACTCTACTTTAGATTATTCATCACAGCCTTATTCTTACACCATGTCCAAGTCAAACCTCATATTCTGTCCCACTTTAACAGAAAGCTCTCTTCTTTCGGATCTTCTTCGTATTAAGCCTGTTTATTCGCCAGGGCCCGATGGTATTCCTGGGTGCGTGCTTAGGTATTGCGCTAAGGCCCTGTGCAAACCTCTTCACAAGTTGTTTACCTTATCTCTAGAAACCTCCCAATTCCCAAATATTTGGAAGGAATCATTTGTTATTCCTCTTTTCAAGAAAGGTAACAAGTTAGAAGCCAGTAACTACAGAGGTATTTCTAAGTTGTCAGCTATTCCTAAGCTTTTTGAAAAAATTATTACTCCTCATTTGCAGCACCTTTGCAGATCAATCATTTCTCCGTGTCAACACGGATTTATAAAACGTAGATCCACAATCACAAACCTTCTAGAGCTCACTTCATTTGTGATAAAAGGCTTCAATAGTAGTTTTCAAACAGACGTCATTTACACTGACTTTAGTAAAGCATTTGACTCTGTAAATCACTTACTTCTCATTCAAAAACTTGACCTTTTAGGTTTTCCAGTTGATCTGCTTAAATGGATTTCAAGTTATCTAAATGGCAGGTCACAAAGGGTCCTTTTTAAAAATTCAATTTCTGAAATTCTCCGTGTTACCTCCGGTGTCCCACAAGGGAGCCATCTGGGTCCGTTACTTTTTACATTATTTATTAACGATCTTCCCTCAATTATAAGTCATTCTCGCGTACTTATGTACGCAGATGATGTTAAGTTGTGCCTGCAGTATAAGGACATTTCCTGCCATTTAAACTTGCAATCCGATCTAGATAATTTTCAAAACTGGTGCCGAGATAATTTACTAAATTTAAACGGTTCCAAGTGCAAGCTGATGACTTTTTATCGGGCCAATCCGATATACGCGACTTACACGTTAAGTGGCAGCTCTTTGGATAGAATAACTCTTGTAAACGATCTTGGCGTTCTCTTGGACCCTAAACTAAAATTTTCTAATCACATTTCGTCCATGGTTAATAAAGCCAAAGGAGTGCTTGGATTTATTAAAAGGTGGTCAAAAGAATTCGATGATCCTTATTTGACTAAAACTTTATTTATTTCGCTAGTCCGTCCGATTCTGGAGTATGGGTCTCCCGTCTGGAGTCCACAATACGGAATACATATTGGTCGTATTGAATCTGTACAAAAAAACTTCCTTCTTTTTGCTTTACGGCGCCTAAACTGGGATGCAAATCTTATCTTACCTTCTTATTCTAGTAGACTTCTTTTGATTAATTTACCATCCCTAGCCAACCGTAGAACGATGCTTGGTACTATCTTTATTTATAACCTTATACATGGTGATATTGACTGCCCCGACTTGTTAAGTCGGCTAAACTTTTCTGTGCCAAGTAGATTAACTAGAAATTATTTTCCCCTAATTTTAAATCATTGTAGATCTAACTATGCCTTGCATGAGCCTTTCAGAGTATTATGTTCTGACTATAATAGACTTTTTCCTGTAATATCAAATCTTGACTCTCTGCCGCTCATAAAACGATTGATACTTGCTTCATTGGCACAAGATTGATCTAACTATTACTTTTTTCCCCGGACCTTTACCTTTATTTTCCTATCTCGCGTCTATCTTATCGCGAATCGTGCCGTACGATACACGGCTGCGCCCCTCGGTCGGTTGGGCCGGTATGTGGGCCGTGGGACTCCGCGCGAAAAAAAAAAAAAAAAAAAAAAAAAAAAAAGCTAGACTTATTAGGGTTTCCATGTGATCTTCTAACATGGATCTCTAGTTATCTGAGTGGTAGGACTCAACGAGTCCTCTTTAAAAACTCGATCTCTGATTTGATCCGAGTTACTTCAGGCGTCCCACAAGGAAGCCACCTTGGCCCACTTCTTTTTACTTTATTTATAAACGATCTCCCTCTAGTCTTGACAAAGTCGCGTGTCCTTATGTACGCAGATGACGTTAAGTTATGCCTGCAATATAACGAAATTTCTAACAGTTCAGACCTAAATGCTTTTCAAACATGGTGTTGTGAAAATCTTTTGGATTTAAATAGCGCTAAGTGCAAAGTAATGACATTTTTTCGGGTGAACCCACAATATGCAACGTAGGGTGGTTGCCCGTTGTCTAGAATTACGTATGTTGATGACCTTGGCGTCCTCCTTGACCCAAAACTTAAGTTTTGTGACCATATTACTTCTATGGTGAATAAAGCCAGCGGAGTACTTGGATTTATTAAAAGGTGGTCAAAGGAATTGAATGATCCCTATGTTACAAAGACTCTGTTCATTTCACTAGTCCGTCCAATCCTGGAGTACTGTTCAGCAGAGTGGAGTCCTCAGTATGGTGTACATATAGACCGGATAGAGTCTGTGCAAAAGAACTTTTTATTATTTGCTCTACGGGGCCTTAACTGGAATGCAAGCCTTATTTTATCATCCTACTCTAGTAGACTTCTCCTAATTAATCTACCATCCTTAGTAAACCGTAGAACGATGCTTGGCACAACTTTTATCTATAAACTTATTCACGGGGATGTGGAGAGTCCCGCGTTACTGGGTCGCATAAGCTTCTCCGTGCCTAATAGAATTACCAGGAACTATGTTCCTATTACATTAAATATTTGTAAATCTAACTTTGATATGCATGAAGCGTTTAGAGTACTGTGTAACGACTATAATAGACTATACCATATTATTTCTACTACCGACTCTTTGCCAAGCATAAAAGCATTAATTTTATCTTACTTACCACAAAATTAGTATTAGTATTAGTCTCGTACGTATTTCTAATCTTAGTCTGTCCGCTTCTACATTGTGCTTTTAACTTCTCGCGATCTCGTTTTTACGCCTATTAGGCTCCGCGCGTAACAAGCACTGCTTGGTGTCGTAAGGGACACTTGTTTGCGCTGATCATAGTACATCAACGTCCGAATATATTAAAGGGTACTCCACATCCGCATGAGTATTTTGAAAAACAGTATTACAATCAAATGCAGACGATTGTTTATCAAACTATCGAAGAATTTAACGCAAAAATTCTTCATTTACTGGCAACAGAAACATCTTCAGATGAGGTGGATCACATACAAAAACTGATCAGACATCAAGCAGCAGTTCTGGAATCTATGTCAAGAACCATGAAACATATATCTCCAGAAAACAAATTTACCTATAAATCGGTAATTAATAATTTATGGAAACAAATTGAAAGACGGAAAAGCCCATCCTTACCAATGATATCGATGCCATTATTAATCTTGCTGCTGCTATTACCATTAGCTACCGCCGGTCCGATTAACATAACCAGGTTTGGTTCGAGGCCAGGAATTTATTACGAAAAAATTAGATCTTCTCGACTAGCAACTGCAGACTGGACAATTCAACGGATGCACCAACGTTCCAAATCTGGCACAAAACGCCTGTACCACGACGCCACTCCCAAATATTGTCGTAACTCCTTAACGTTGGCCGGGGGTTTTATTAAGGCAATTGCCGACACTTTTTCTGGGTCTGTTCCGATGCTTTGGTCTGTTATGCGTTGCCCCAAGTATTGCAGTTCCTTTCTAAAAAACTTGCATTTTTCCGCATTTACTTTCAGGTTGGCAGCCCGTAGTCCCCTGAAGACATCCTTCAGGTTTTCCATGTGCTCTTCGAGCGTTCGTCCGATGACGATAATGTCGTCCTGATACGCGAAAGCGTGCGGCATCATTTCTGGTCCAATGACCTGATCCAATGCCCGCTGGAATGTTGCGGACGCTGAGTGTAGGCCAATGGAACAGGCCCTTCCCTGGTACAGTAAACGCCGTGTACTGCCTGCTGTCTGTCTGCCTCCAAGGGGATCTGCCAGTAACCGTCCTTTAGGTCGAAACTGCTGATGTACTTCGCCTCCCGCAGCTGGTCCAGGATGTAATTTATCATCGGCATCGGGTATGCGTCCTTTACGGACCTCGCGTTTATTTGCCGAAAATCCACACACAGCGTCCACTTTCCAGTCTTCTTTCTCACCATGACTTATTGGTGAGCTGTAGGGACAACTGGACGGCTCGATACATCCTTTTTCCAGCAGCTCGTCTACCTTGGCATTTATCTCACCCTGCATTTTTGGATTTTTAGGGTAGTACACCCGTTTGACTGGTTGGTCGTCCTTCATGGTGTACCTATGTACGGCCACGTTGAATGTTCCCTTTATTCCTTCCAGTTCGTCCAACTCGGCGTTTAAAAATCCATCCACATCCTTTTCCGCAAATCTTTTGGATGTTTCAACTATTGCCACTCACCATGACTTATTGGTGAGCTGTTGGGACAACTGGACGGCTCGATACATCCTTTTTCCAGCAGCTCGTTTACCTTGGCATTTATCTCACCCTGCATTTTTGGATTTTTAGGGTAGTACACCCGTTTGACTGGTTGGTCGTCCTTCATGGTGATCCTATGTACGGCCACGTTGAATGTTCCCTTTATTCCTTCCAGTTCGTCCAACTCGGCGTTTAAAAATCCATCCACATCCTTTTCCGCAAATCTTTTGGATGTTTCAACTATTGCCACTAACAGTTTCTCCTCCAGCCATCCTCCTCGTCTATTCTTTGCCGGTATCGACGCGCTGTGTCCTGCGCACTCGACTTCGGCCCCGATTCTGGTGATGAAATTCCATCCCAACACCAGGGCGTCAATCAGTCCTGGTAAAATCAGCAGCTCCATTGAAATTGTTTTCGTGCCCAGTCCAATTTTGGTCTCCAGCTATGATCTTATTTCCCACCAGCGACCGTCTGCCATCCGTACTTGCCTTCTCGTGGGTCCGACCCTTCCCGCCGCCTGCAGCCTGTCCGCCAGCTCTTCGCTGATGAAACTCGCCGTGGCGCCAGTATCCACCGTGGCCTTAACTTTAATTTCACCTATGAGCACCGTGGCGGACAGTTGCATTTCTTCCGCCTGCTGGTCGCCCATAAATTTCGACAGGCAGCACCTTGCGATCCCTGGTCGCCCCTCGGAGGCTGGGGTCGCTGGGCGTTTCCCGACCCGGAACAGCACTGAACCGAACTCCTATTCTTCCGCATCGCCAGCAGAACATAAGCCGTTGGTTTCGGCATTCCTTTGCCCAGTGGTCTGGACCCCTGCATCTGCGGCAGACCTGGGTAGCATTTGCTACGTATCCGTTTGTTTGCTGGTTCGTGTCCGCGCGGCGTACTTCGTGGTTGTGCGTCCGGGTCCTCCTGACACCGCCTGCAAACCGCACCCTGGTCTGATCTTGGCCTTGGTATTGGGTGTCTCTGCCCTTGCTGCTTGCGGGGATTGTTTTCCAGCTCGAATTTCTCCCGCTGCTGGTCGAGCTCCTTAAATTCGTCTGCCAGCGCCATCAATGTATCCAAATTTAGACATTCATATGGGCGAACGAACATTCGGAGTGCCGGCGTGCTGTTCTCTTTTATCCTCTCCAGCGTTTCTTTGGTCGACATATTCAGTGGCTGCATCAGGGTCTGCATGTCTACCATAAAATCTTTGAAGCTCTCCCCGTAGGCTTGCTTCCTCTGTCTGACCTGGTCCGCCAGCTTCGCCATGTATCCTCGGGGCAGACAGTACTTTTGGAAGCTGTATATGAAGTCTCCCCAGGTCTCCCAGTGCCGATTGTTGGCGATGAACCACTTCAAGGCTATGCCTTGGAGCAGCTCCGGCATTGCTCGTGGGATCTGGTTTATGTCGAGGCCGTAAGTCACGACTGACCACTCTACTTGCTCCAAAAATTCCAGCGGCTTGTCGTTTCCGTCGTAGTGGAAATTCCACTCCCGGACCTGCTTGGCCACCTTTCTTTCCCGGCTATTCTCCCGCTGCCGGCTTGCGTGGCTTGCGATGCTCGACACATCCAAGCTCGCTATCAGGCCCTCTGCACTTGCGGTTGTGAGTTTGAATTTTGGCGTGGGCATTTTCCGGAATTTCTTTTCCAGGCCCGTTACCAAATCGGCGATGTCCGGCTCCTCTGCCGTCTGGTCGACGAAGTCTCCCAGAGTCTTCCTCATCGAATTGACTGAGCCCTCCAGTTCTATTCCCAGAACTTGACTCACCTCGTCGAAGTCCTCCTTCTTGAGATTATAAATCCAGGACATCCCCATCTCGGAACTTTTGTTTCCTTGGTCAGAACAATCACTCTTGGGCGCCAGATGTAACGACCTGATTCTTTAGTTTCTGCTCGCTACGTAAACGTACGGCTAGCTCAGAGAGGTTGTGAGTTCGTTCCACCAAATTTATATTGAGTGACCGCCCGTGACCAAAGGATAACGCCAGAAATGGTTAGGTTGGTGCTGGTTTATTGTTTCTCTAAAATATAGCCTTATTGCTATTATTCTGCTGCGTTGCTCCTGGCTCGCTGCTGCGCTGCTCCTGGCGTGCTGCTGCGTCGCTCCTGGCCTGCTACTGCGCTGATTCGGCTTGCTGCTCCGGGTAACTGAGATCGGGACGGCTCCACCAAAAACTCTGGATGTTATGCGAGCTTCCCTACCGGGGCCGGCAAGGTGTATCGCCTAGCAGGATAACCGAAGTTACGCCTTATCGCCTAGCCACCTTTATCGCCTGGCTTCCGGAGTTTAGCCTGGACTTTGTCGGCAAGGTGTATCGCCTAGCAGGTAGAACAAAGTTCTCCCTTATCGCCTAGCCACCTTTATCGCCTGACACCGCGCAAGGACTCCCTAGTTTGATTTTACCACGACCTAGCACCGTTGGATCACAGCGTTGTAGCTTCAGCCTTGTAGACTTGTCGTCGTTCGGCGTCTCGACTTTGCGATCTTGATCCTTGGGCACTTCGGTTTCGATTTGTACTTATTCCGTGTTCACGCACTCGCTCTGATTCTCGTACTCGTACTGTGCCGAGCTGCGCCGTCCTTTTTATAGGCGCTGTAGGTGCCGTTATTTCCCTCGGGTCCAAGGTCCACTGAGGTACCGTTAATTCACGGTGTGTCCTCTTTGGGTGGGTCCGAAGTCCGCCAATTTACCGTATGACCCCGTTGCCCTTGCCGGGTGCGGGTCCAAGGTCCATCGAGGTTCCGTTAGTTCACGGTGTGTCCTCTTTGGGCGGTTCCGAAGTCCGCCAATTTACCGTATGACCTCGTTGCCATTGCCATATGAGGGTCCAAGGTCCGAATGTTCCCGTTTGACCTGGCTGCCCTTCATTTCTCCGGCTTTCTCGCCTTCTCCGCTGTTGCTAGGCCGATCTCCTGCATCGGTATTTGTGGGGAGTTTATGACTCCTCACATTTCCCCCTTCCTTCGGAAACGTAATGAAAGTGGTGACTTTCCCCGCCCTTGATGTTTAGACTACTCGAATTCCCCGCTTGACTTGCGTGTTAGGTGTTCCCCGGACAGTTCCCCGAAATACTTAACCTTTCCCCAGTCTGTTCTCCCAAAAGACTTTACTCGTACAGCTCCTTGAAAGACTTGAACTTTCCCGCGACTGTTTCCCTAAAAGACTTTTCCATGCAGCTCCTTGAAAGATTATTTCCCCAGACTGTTTCCCTGTTCCCCAGAAAGTTCCCCGTTCCCCAGACAGTTCCCAGTTCCCCAGACAGTTTCCAGTTCCCAGACAGTTCCCAGTTCCCCTGCGTGGAATTCGAATTTTCACGCCCAGACATTTCCCCAAACTAAAAGTCACCATTCCGTTTTCCCTCGGTCCGGCAACTCCCTGGAATCTCACCTCGATCGCGTTTATCGATTGTGGGTTCCAGTGTTGCCATCGTCGTTGCCGTTTTGTTGTCTTAAGTAGCCTTTTGAACGTAGCAACAACCAATTGTGCTACCCATCGATCGCAACTATCGATCGACCGCCTGACTCGGCGCCCCCGTCCCTATTGCCTATGTCCGGCAACCCATTACTCAAAAATGTAAATAAGCAAACCAATTTGCGGATTAAAATTATTGGGCCCACAAGACCCTCACCACCCCGCTTGCCACCCGGATGCGGTAGCGGACGCCATCTACCACTATTAGCTTGGCCCAGCGGCTGCTCCAAGCCCTCTGCACCTGCTTGCCAGCCTCGGATGCCACCCTCGGCGGCCACCCTCCCTCGGCCAGCTCCTCCCAGCGGCTGCTGTCCGCCGACTGCTGGCAACGTGGCGGTGGCGATGGTGGTGGCAATGGTGGTGGCGGTGGTGCTCCCTGCGGCGGTGGCGGTGTTGCTGCCCGCGGCGGCGACGGCGGTGGCGGTGGCGATGGTGGTGGCGGTGGTGCCCCCTGCGGCGGTGGCGATGGTGGTGGCGGTGGTGCTCCCCGCGGCGGCGACGGTGGTGGTGGCGGCTGCGTCAGCGACAGCGGTGGCGACGACTGCGGTGGCGACGGCGGTGGCGGTGCTTGCGGCGGCGGCTGTTCCGGAGGGCCCGGCTGTGCCCACATCGCCGCCTCTTCGGCCTCATCCAGCCGCTTCTGCCACTCTCTCGCTGCGGCGGCTGCCCGTGCCACCGCCCGCTGCGCGAATACTTTCCGCACCACCTCCGCCCGGGTTGCGAATATCCGCCTCACCCCCTCCGGGCGGCCCGATGGCGCTGCGTCGCCCAAGCGGATCCGCCCGAATCCGGCTGCGGCCCTCCGTATCCTCCTGAATACCATCCGGGCCTTCGCCGCCCGACGTGGCTCGTCCTCCTCGTCTGAGGAGACCTCCGGACTCACCGTCTCCGTCCCGGTGTCCTCCTCCTCCTCCTCCTCCGATGAGGCCAGGTTTATTGTTGGCACCTCGGCCTCCTGCCCCGCCGACCGGACGCCGGCCTCCTCCTCCTCCTCCAGCTCCACGTCGGTGATCCGACTCTCGTCCTCCGTTTCGGGGTTCGGCGACGGGGACCGCGACACCAGGGGGGACGCCAGCAGCTGGAGTGCGGAACCTGAGTCCCGCCTCCATCTCGCCGCTGGCTGTTGCCCAGTGATGCCTCCTCGCCCCTCTCCCCTCACGGACTTACTGTTGCTGCTGCTGCTTGCGTTCATCTTTGCGACCTGATTTGAATAGGCCCGCCTTGTGGCGCTCGCGCGCTGACGAAACCTCGGTTTCCTATGTTCCTGGTTCCGTTATCCGCGGCGGCCTTTGGACTTTCCCTTGCTACGGGCGCCGACGGGTCCTCTCTTTGGTGTGCGTTACCCGGTAACGGTATCCGAATCCTATGACCCTCCCTCTCCCGCTCTCGCGCTCCTATTGCATCTGTGTGAGTTCGATACTGTGTATCGTCCTCTCCATCTCTTTGGGCTTACAGTGCGCCCCCGCTAAGTCCGACTTTGATCCTCGGTTCTGGCCACCAATGCATTGTTGTTTTAATTGGCTAACGTGGGCGGTTTTTTCTTTGCCAGTATGTTCATGCCGCAAATTGCATATCACCGGCGAATTAAAATTCATTATCTTAAAAGGCCCTTCGTCGTACAGTGCGCTGGGTAACCTGGGCTCTCTGCCTTGCGTAATAAAGGCGGGCGAATATCCCGTGGATTCAGCCACGCTCGTATTCACGGCCAACTGCAGTTCCGGCCACTTTTCGTCCCAAGTCCTTTGGTCTGCCCCGGTGAACTGGGCGATCATCGTTTTCACTGGTGTCGAACGCCTAATTCACCCAGGAATTTTTTAAACGCCCTGCTGGTGAACTGAACGCCATTGTCTGTAATCATTGGGTACGCCGTATCTTGCGAGAATCCGCTCGCGGATCTCCTTTTCCAGAGTTTCCGTCGTTGCCCTGCGCATTGGCACCATTTCGGTCCACTTGGAGAACCTATCTACCAGCACTAGTGGCATAGAATTCCCGTGTTTGGAGCAGGCAGTGTTCCGACGAAATCTGCGCATACAGTGGCCCACGGCTCTTCCGGTACTTGGGTCAGCATTTTTCCGGCCGCCTGCAGTTGGCTTGGCTTATACCGTAGGCAGCTCTCGCAGTTTTGCACATATTTCCTTATGTCGCGGTGCATTCCCGGCCAATGGTATCTTGCTGCGACTCTAGCAATTGTCTTCCGACTGGATATTTTTGGGGATTTTGGGATATCTTGCTCCAGTTACACTCGCCGGTTTTCTTGTGCTGTTCCTGTGTTTTTACCCGTCGACACGTTTCTGGCAGTGGCTGTCGTGATAGTGCATCTGCTACTATATTCAGCTGGCCCTTTCTGTACGCGATCTCAAAGTCATATTGCTGCAGTTCCAGCGCCCATCCGGCGATTCTTCCGGTTGGGCTCTCGATGCTATTCAACCACTTCAGTGCTATGTGATCCGTGATCACTTTGAAGTGGTAGCCCTCCAAGTATGGCCTTAACTTGCGTATGGCCCACACAATTGCCAGGCATTCCTTCTCAGTCGCTGAGAAATTTCTTTCCGATCCATTCAGGGACCTACTGGAATACGATATCACCCTCTCGCCTTGGTCGGAATTCTGTGTGAGAATAGCACCGAGCCCGTAATCGCTGGCGTCGGTCTGCAGCACAAACGTCTTTGTGAAATCTGGGCATGCTAAGATTGGGTCTGCGATTAGCCTGGCCTTGACAGTTTCAAACGCCTGTTGATGGTCCTCTGTCCACTCCCATTTTGTGTTTTTCCGGAGCAGGCTATTCAACGGATGCACCAACGTTGCAAAATCTGGCACAAAACGCCTGTACCACGACGCCACTCCCAAATATTGTCGTAACTCCTTAACGTTGGCCGGGGGTTTTACTAAGGCAATTGCCGACACTTTTTCTGGGTCTGTTCCGATGCCTTGGTCTGTTATGCGATGCCCCAAGTATTGCAGTTCCTTTCTAAAAAAACTTGAATTTTTCCGCATTTACTTTCAGGTTGGCAGCCTGTAGTCTCCTAAAGACTTCCTTCAGGTTTTCCATGTGCTCTTCGAGCGTTCGTCCGATGACGATAATGTCGTCCTGATACGCGAAAGCGTGCGGCATCATTGGGTCATCATTGGTCCAATGATCTGATCCAATGCCCGCTGGAATATTGCCGACGCGGAGTGTTGAGTTCCATTGGAACAGGCCCCTCCCTGGTACAGTAAACGCCGTGTACTACCTCCTGTCTGCCTCCAAGGGGATCTGCCAGTAACCGTCCTTTAGGTCGAGACTGCTGATGTACTTCGCCTCCCGCAGCTGGTCCAGGATGTAATTTATCATCGGCATCGGGTATGCGTCCTTTACGGACCTCGCGTTTATTTGCGGGAAATCCACACACAGCCTCCACTTTCCAGTCTTCTTTCTCACCATGACTATTGGTGAGCTGTAGGGACTCCTGGACGGCTCGATACATCCTTTTTTCAGCAGCTCGTCTACCTTGGCATTTAACTCACCCTGCATTTTTTGATTTTTAGGGTAGTACCGCCGTTTGACTGGTTGGTCGTCCTTCATGGTGATCCGGCCACGTTGGATGTTCCCTTTATTCCTTCCAGTTCGTCCAACTCGGCTTTTAAAAATCCCTCCACATCCTTTTTCGCAAATCTTTTGAGTGTTTCAACTATTGCCACAGACAGTTTCCCCTCCAGCCATCCTCCTCGTCTATTCTTTGCCGGTATAGACGCGCTGTGTCCTGCGCACTCGACTTCGGCCCCGATTCTGGTGAGGAAATTCCATCCCAACACCAGGGCGTAGATCAGTCCTGGAACAGCACTGAACCGTCCGAACTCCTATTCTTCCGCATCGCCAGCATAACGTAAGCCGTTGGTTTCGGCATTCCTTTGCCCAGTGGTCTGGACTCCCGCATCTGCGGCAGGCCTGGGTAGGATTTGCTACGTATCCGCCGCGATTGTTTTCTGGTTCGTGGCCGCGCGGCGTACTTCGTGGTCCGGGTCCTCCTGACACCGCCTGCACACCGCACCCTGGTCTGATCTTGGCCATGGTATTGGGTGGCTCTGCCCTTGCTGCTTGCGGGATTGTTTTCCAGCTCGAATTTCTCCCGCTGCTGGTCGAGCTCCTCAAATTCGTCTGCCAGCGCCATCAATCAAACGAACATTCGGAGTGCCGGCGTGCTGTTCTCTTTTATCCTCTCCAGCGTTTCTTTGGTCGACATATTCAGTGGCTGCATCAGGGTCTGCATGACTACCATAAAATCTTTGAAGCTCTCCCCGTAGGCTTGCTTCCTCTGTCTGACTTGGTCCGCCAGCTTCGCCATGTATCCTCGGGGCAGAAAGTACTTTTAGAAGCTGTATATGAAGTCTCCCCAGGTCTCCCAGTGCCGATTGTTGGCGATGAACCACTTCAAGGCTCTGCCTTGGAGCAGCTCCGGCATTGCTCGTGGGATCTGGTTTATGACGAGACCGTAAGTCACGACTGACCACTCTACTTGTTCCAAAAATTCCAGCGGCTTGTGTTTTCCGTCGTAGCGGAAATTCCACTCCCGAACCTGCTTGGCCACCTTCGCGTAGTCCTGCGTGTGCGTCCTGGAACTCTCCTTTCTTTCCCGGCTATTCTCCCGCTGCCGGCTTGCGTGGCTTACGATGCTCGACACATCCAAGCTCGCTATCAGGCCCTCGGCACTTGCGGTTGTGAGTTTGAATTTTGGCGTGGGCATTTTCCGGAATTTCTTTTCCATGCCCGTTACCAAATCGGCGATGACCGGCTCCTCTGCCGTCTGGTCGACGAAGTCTCCCAGAGTCTTCCTTATCGAATCGACTGAGCAATCCAGTTCTATTCCCAGAACTTGACTCACCTCGTCGAAGTCCTCTTTCCTGAGATTATAAATCCAGGACATCCCCATCTCGGAACTTTTGTTTCCTTGGTCAGAACAATCACTCTTGGGCGCCAGATGTAACGACCTAATTCTTTAGTTTCTGCTCGCTACGTAAACGTGCGGCTAGCTCAGAGAGGTTGTGAGTTCGTTCCACCAAATTTATATTGAGTGACCGCCCGTGACCAAAGGATAACGCCAGAAATGGTTAGGTTGGTGCTGGTTTATTGTTTCTCTAAAATATAGCCTTATTGCTATTATTCTGCTGCGTTGCTCCTGGCTCGCTGCTGCGCTGCTCCTGGCGTGCTGCTGCGTCGCTCCTGGCTTACCGCTGCGTCGCTCCTGGCCTGCTACTGCGCTGCTTCGGCTTGCTGCTCCGGGTGACTGAGATCGGGACGGCTCCACCCAAAACCCTGGATGTTATGCGAGCTTCCCTACCGGGGCCGGCAAGGTGTATCGCCTAGCAGGTGAACCGAAGTTACGCCATTTCGCCTAGCCACCTTTATCGCCTAGCTTCCGGAGTTCAGCCTGGACTTTGTCGGCAAGGTGTATCGCCTAGCAGGTAGAACAAAGTTCTCCCCTATCGCCTAGCCACCTTTATCGCCTGACACCGCGCAAGGACTCCCTAGCACCGTTGGATCTCAGCGTTGTAGCCTCAGCCTTGTAGACTTGTCGTCGTTCGGCGTCTCGACTTTGCGATCTTGATCCTTGGGCACTTCGGTTTCGATTTGTACTTATTCCGCATTCACGCACTCGCTCTGATTCTCGCACTCGTACTGTGCCGAGCTGCGCTTGCGCCGTCCTTTTTATAGGCGCTGTAGGTGCCGTTATTTCCCTCGGGTCCAAGGTCCACTGAGGAACCGTTAATTCACGGTGTGTCCTCTTTGGGCGGGTCCGAAGTCCGCCAATTTACCATATGACCCCGTTGCCCTTGCCGGGTGCGGGTCCAAAGTCCATCGAGGTTCCGTTAGTTCACGGTGTGTCCTCTTTGGGCGGGTCCGAAGTCCGCCAATTTACCGTATGACCTCGTTGCCCTTGCCATATGAGGGTCCAAGGTCCGAATGTTCCCGTTTGACCTGGCTGCCCTTCATTTCTCCGGCTTTCTCGCCTCCTCCGCTGTTGCTAGGCCGATCTCCTGCATCGGGATTTGTGGGGAGTTTATGACTCCTCACATTTCCCCCTTCCTTCGGAAACGTAATGAAAGTGGTGACTTTTCCCGCCCTTGATGTTTAGAATACTCGAATTCCCCGCTTGACTTGCATGTTAGGTGTTCCCCAAACAGTTCCCCGAAAGACTTAACCTTTTCCCAGACTGTTCTCCCAAAAGACTTTACTCGTACAGCTCCTTGAAAGATTTGACCTTTCCCGCGACTGTATCCCTAAAAGACTTTTCCATGCAGATCCTTGAAAGATTATTTCCCCAGACTGTTTCCCTGTTCCCCAGACAGTTCCCCGTTCCCCAGACAGTTCCCAGTTCCCAGACAGTTCCCATTTCCCCTGCGTGGAATTCGAATTTTTCCGCCCAGACATTTCCCCAAACTAAAAGTCACCATTCCGTTTTCCCTCGGTCCGGCAACTCCCTGGAATCTCCAGTGGAATCTTCCAGTGTTGCCATCGTCGTTGCCGTTTTGTTGTCTTAAGTTGCCTTTTGAACGTAGCAATAACCAATTGTGCTACCCATCGATCACAACTATCGATCGACCGCCTGAATCGGCGCCTCCGTCCCTATTGCCTATGTCCGGCACCCCATTACTCAAAAATGTAAATAAACAAATCAATTTGCGGATTAAAACCTTTAAAGGCTTTTTATTGGGCCCTCAAGACCCTCACCACCCCGCTTGCAACCCGGATGCGGTAGCGGACGCCATCTACCACTATTAGCTTGGCCCAGCGGCTGCTCCGAGCCCTCTGCACCTGCTTGCCAGCCTCGGATGCCACCCTCGGCGGCCACCCTCCCTCGGACACCTCCTCCGGTTCTACGCCGAGCCGTTTTGTTGGCCGCGGCGATGGCGTTAGCACCCACGGCGGCGGTGGAGGTGGTGGTGTTCCCGCTCCATGCCGAGGTGCCTGGGATTGCCTGCGGTGGCGACGGCGGTGGCGGTGGTGTTCCCTGCGGCGGTGACGGTGGTGGCGGTGGCGGTGGTGCTCCCCGCGGCGGTGACGGTGGTGGTGGCGGCTGCGACAGCGACAGCGGTGGCGACGACTGCGGTGGCGACGACTGCGGTGGCGACGGCGGTGGCGACGGCGGTGGCGGTGCTTGCGGCGGCGGCTGCTCCGGAGGGCCCGGCTGTGCCCAAATCACCGCCGCTTCTGCCACTCTCTGGCTACGGCGGCTGCCCGTGCACCGTACTTTCCGCACCACCTCCGCCCGGTTTGCGAATATCCGCCTCACCTCCTCCGGGCGGCCCGATGGCGCTGCGTCGCCCAAGCGGATCCGCCCGAATCCGGCTGCGGCCCTCCGTATCCTCCGGAATGGCATCCGGGCCTTCGCCGCCCGACGTGGCTCGTCCTCCTCGTCTGAGGAGACCTCCGGACTCACCGTCCCCGTCCCGGTGTTCTCCTCCTCTTCCTCCGATGAGGCCAGGTCTATTGTTGGCACCTCGGCCTCCTGCCCCGCCGACCGGACGCCGGCCTCCTCCTCCTCCTCCAGCTCCACGTCGGTGATCCGACCCTCGTCCTCCGTTTCGGGGTTCGGCGACGGGGACTGCGACACCAGGGGGGACACCAGCAGCTGGAGTGCGGAACCTGAGTCCTGCCTCCATCTCGCCGCTGGCTGTTGCCCAGTGTTGCCTCCACGCCCCTCTCCCCTCACGGACTTACTGTTGCTGCTGCTGCCTGCGTTCATCTTTGCGACCTGATTTGAATAGGCCCGTCGGTCTGCAGCACAAACGTCTTTGTGAAATCTGGGCATGCTAATATTGGGTCTGCGATTAGCCTGGCCTTGACAGTTTCAAACGCCTGTTGATGGTCCTCTGTCCACTCCCATTTTGTGTTTTTCCGGAGCAGGCTATTCAACGGATGCACCAACGTTGCAAAATCTGGCACAAAACGCCTGTACCACGACGCCACTCCCAAATATTGTCGTAACTCCTTAACGTTGGCCGGGGGTTTTACTAAGGCAATTGCCGACACTTTTTCTGGGTCTGTTCCGATGCCTTGGTCTGTTATGCGATGCCCCAAGTATTGCAGTTCCTTTCTAAAAAAACTTGAATTTTTCCGCATTTACTTTCAGGTTGGCAGCCTGTAGTCTCCTAAAGACTTCCTTCAGGTTTTCCATGTGCTCTTCGAGCGTTCGTCCGATGACGATAATGTCGTCCTGATACGCGAAAGCGTGCGGCATCATTGGGTCATCATTGGTCCAATGATCTGATCCAATGCCCGCTGGAATATTGCCGACGCGGAGTGTTGAGTTCCATTGGAACAGGCCCCTCCCTGGTACAGTAAACGCCGTGTACTACCTCCTGTCTGCCTCCAAGGGGATCTGCCAGTAACCGTCCTTTAGGTCGAGACTGCTGATGTACTTCGCCTCCCGCAGCTGGTCCAGGATGTAATTTATCATCGGCATCGGGTATGCGTCCTTTACGGACCTCGCGTTTATTTGCGGGAAATCCACACACAGCCTCCACTTTCCAGTCTTCTTTCTCACCATGACTATTGGTGAGCTGTAGGGACTCCTGGACGGCTCGATACATCCTTTTTTCAGCAGCTCGTCTACCTTGGCATTTATCTCACCCTGCATTTTTAGATTTTTATGGTAGTACCGCCGTTTGACTGGTTGGTCGTCCTTCATGGTGATCCTATGTACGGCCACGTTGGATGTTCCCTTTATTCCTTCCAGTTCGTCCAACTCGGCTTTTAAAAATCCCTCCACATTCTTTTCCGCAAATCTTTTGGGTGTTTCAACTATTGCCACTGACAGTTTCTCCTCCAGCCATCCTACTCGTCTATTCTTTGCCGGTATCGACGCGCTATGTCCTGCGCACTCGACTTCGGCCCCGATTCTGGTGAGGAAATTCCATCCCAACACCAGGGCGTCGATCAGTCCTGGTAAAATCAGCAGCTCCATTGAAATTGTTTTCGGGCCCAGTCCAATTTTGGTCTCAAACTGTGATCTTATTTCCCCGCAGCGACCGTCTGCCATCAGTACTTGCGTTCTCGTGGGTCCGACCCTCTTCGCTGATGAAACTCGCCGTGGCGCCGGTATCCACCGTGGCCTTAATTTTACTTTCACCTATGAGCACCGTGGCGGACAGTTGCATTTCTTCCGCCTGCAGGTCGACCATTAATTTCGAGAGGCAGCACCTTGCGATCCCTGGTCGCCCCTCGGAGGCTGGGGTCGCTGGGCGTTTCCCGACCCGGAACAGCACTGAACCGTCCGAACTCCTATTCTTCCGCATCGCCAGCAGAACGTAAGCAGTTGGTTTCGGCATTCCTTTGCCCAGTGGTCTGGACCCCCGCATCTGCGGCAGGCCTGGGTAGGATTTGCTACGTATCCGCCGCGATTGTTTTCTGGTTCGTGGCCGCGCGGCGTACTTCGTGGTTGTGCGTCCGGGTCCTCCTGACACCGCCTGCACACCGCACCCTGGTCTGATCTTGGCCTTGGTATTGGGTGGCTCTGCCCTTGCTGCTTGCGGGGATTGTTTTCCAGCTCGAATTTCTCCCGTTGCTGGTCGAGCTCCTCAAATTCGTCTGCCAGCGCCATCAATGTATCCAAATTTCGACATTCATATGGGCGAACGAACATTCGGAGAGCCGGCGTGCTGTTCTCTTTTATCCTCTCCAGCGTTTCTTTGGTCGACATATACAGTGGCCGCATCAGGGTCTACCACAAAATCTTTGAAGCTCTCCCCGTAGGCTTGCTTCCTCTGTCTGACCTGGTCCGCCAGCTTCGCCATGTATCCTCGGGGCAGAAAGTACTTTTGGAAGCTGTATATGAAGTCTCCCCAGGTCTCCCAGTGCCGATTGTTGGCGATGAACCACTTCAAGGCTCTGCCTTGGAGCAGCTCCGGCATTGCTCGTGGGATCTGGTTTATGTCGAGACCGTAAGTCACGACTGACCACTCTACTTGTTCCAAAAATTCCAGCGGCTTGTCGTTTCCGTCGTAGCGGAAATTCCACTCCCGGACCTGCGTGTGCGTCCTGGAACTCTCCTTTCTTTCCCGGCTATTCTCCCGCTGCCGGCTTGCGTGGCTTGCGATGCTCGACACATCCAAGCCCTCGTCACTTGTGGTTGGGAGTTTGAATTTTGGGCATTTTCCGGAATTTCTTTTCCATGCCCGTTACCAAATCGGCGATGTCCGGCTCCTCTGCCGTCTGGTCGACGAAGTCTCCCAGAGTCTTCCTCATCGAATCGACTGAGCCCTCCAGTTCTATTCCCAGAACTTGACTCACCTCGTCGAAGTCCTCCTTCCTGAGATTATAAATCCAGGACATCCTCATCTCGGAACTTTTGTTTCCTTGGTGAGAACAATCACGCTTGGGCGCCAGATGTAACGACCTGATTCTTTAGTTTCTGCTCGCTACGTAAACGTGCGGCTAGCTCAGAGAGGTTATGAGTTCGATCCACCAAGTTTATATTGAGTGACCGCCCGTGACCAAAGGATAACGCCAGAAATGGTTAGGTTGGTGCTGGTTTATTGTTTCTCTAAAATATAGCCTTATTGCTATTATTCCGCTGCGTTGCTCCTGGCTCGCTGCTGCGCTGCTCCTGGCGTGCTGCTGCGTCGCTCCTGGCTTACCGCTGCGTCGCTCCTGGCCTGCTACTGCGCTGCTTCGGCTTGCTGCTCCGGGTAACTGAGATCGGGACGGCTCCACCAAAAACCCTGGATGTTATGCGAGCTTCCCTACCGGGGCCGGCAAGGTGTATCGCCTAGCAGGTGAACCGAAGTTACGCCTTATCGCCTAGCCACCTTTATCGCCTGGCTTGAGGATCCAAGGGTCTGGATCGGGTCCAAGGTCCACTGAGGTACCGTTAATTCACGGTGTGTCCTCTTTGGGTGGGTCCGAAGTTCGCCAATTTACCGTATGACCCCGTTGCCCTTGCCGGGTGCGGGTCCAAGGTCCATCGAGGTTCCGTTAGTTCACGGTGTGTCCTCTTTGGGCGGGTCCGAAGTCCGCCAATTTACCGTATGATCTCGTTGCCCTTGCCATATGAGGGTCCAAGGTCCGAATGTTCCCGTTTGACCTGGCTGCCCTTCATATCTCCGGCTTTCTCGCCTCCTCCGCTGTTGCTAGGCCGATCTCCTGCATCGGGATTTGTGGGGAGTTTATGACTCCTCACAACATGCAACGGGATTGTACTAGTGCCCATAGCTGCTTCACATGCCACAGCCGTCATCACACCCTCCTGCACCGCGGTAATCCATTCGCGACTGCTCCAGGCCCGTCTGCGCCAGGCCTCGACCCGCGCCTACTCCAAGAGGTACGGGCGCCTCAAAGGATCACACTGATGTGCAAGTGTGCTTCGCTTCCGACTCAAGGGCACAGCCCTCATTAACATTTGCCATCTAGGGTGCACTTTCCAGGGGCGAGCCTTAATCGACTCAGGTTCCGAGGCAACCTTTATTACGGAGAGACTTTTCAACCTCGTCAAACTTCCATTCAAGACTATCCAGGCCAAGTCTTTGGCTCGCTGCGAGTGGCTCATTCAAGGCTATGATCCCCCTGTGACTGAACACGAGAAGCGATCAGTCAAAGTCCATGTTGCCAAGGTTCCCCCAGAAGACATTCTTCAGCGTTGCTCAAGAGTCCTCGCTTACGCTCATCGATTTATTCAGCGCTCCCGAAAGATCATGTCTCCGTTTGAGGATCACTTGACAGCTCCTGAAATTGCGTCGGCCGAGCGTCTCCTGATTTCTGTCACGCAACGCAGGCACTTCGACCTTGAGATTGCTGGCTGCGTGAGCAAAAATCGGCCAGTGCCAGCATCCAGCCTTGTTCAAAACCTGAACCTGTTCCTTGATTCCCAAGGGCTCATGAGAGCATGCGTCCGGGTCACGGTCTCCGAACTTCTCCAATATGACGAACGGCATCCTGTCATCCTTCCATACGACTGCCATCTGTCTCGACTCCTCGTCCATATTACGCATCGCATAAGGCTGCACGGCGGTAATCAGCTGGCAAACAGGTTTGTTCGGGCACAGTGTGCTCATAGATCGACAGCGCTGTCCGGCTCGACGTCTTCTTCAAGACAAAGCGTTACGTGCACATCCGCACGCCAATCCGGGAGCTGAGCGACGCGGTGCGGACCCACTTCCGGTATATTACACTGGCGCTTCTACCTCCCCTCTACGATCTCCATAGTCTTGGGCGCCGATATATATCCGAGCGTGATGCGGCCGCGCTTCCTCAAAATCCAGGATGGACTGCCGGTGGCACAGAACACCGAGTTTGGGTGGATCGTGTACGGAGCCTGCCACCAGCCGTAAGAAGGACGACTATGTTGCAAACCGAGTATTTGCAAGGGGGGCGGAATGTTTAGGTCAGCGGCCCCCTGTACCGCCGCTGCTCACTGAGCTTTTCGCTCTCGCCCCCGATTTTTCTTTCCAACCTCTACGGGTTATTTCTTCGTGTCGCGCCGTGTGATTTTTTGGTGCACCTACAGGACATTTTTAGCGTCAGGATTGCCCCCTACAAAACCGTCACTACCAGAAACCAAAGTAAAACGAAAAACTCCTGCGCAGCAAAAGGAGAAGTTTTTTTTAAGACTTGAAAAAGATGCCGGTATACTTAATATCAGCCAACTCAATGTGGCACCGAGAACTTTTACACCATATCAATAGAATCTTTTAAAATAATGGGCAATAAAATATTACAATCTCAAAGAGTAGCGCTACTCAAGTCAGTGTCCTTATTATCAAATAATGAAAAAAGGTTATTATCAATACAAGGAGGTAATACAGGCATAGCTAGAAGACCAGCTAAAATAAAAAGGCATTATTATTGGGAAAACATGACTAGAGATAAATTAAATGATATAAGAAAATGCCCCAAATTCCTAAAGTCAAAAACGACTAAACATACAAAGACCCCATTGACTATAACTGAAACGGCACAAATGGCTTTTGATAGGGTTATTGTGGATACAATCGGTCCACTACCCAAATCTGAACAAGGAAATGAATATGCAGTAACATTAATCTGCGATTTAACAAAATACCCTGTAGCAATTCCAAATGAAAAATAAGAGTGCAAAAACAGTACCAAGCCATATTTGAAGATTTTATTCTAAAGTACGGTTCAATAAAGACGTTCATTACGGACATGGGAACAGAATATACAAATTTAATAATTGAAGATTTATGCAAAAATTTGAATATCAAAATCATAACTTCTTCCGCACATCATCGCCAGACTGTAGGTACCGTGGAGCGAAGCCACAGAACACTCAATGAGTTTATGCGCTCATACATCTCAGTTGTCAAAACAGATTTGGATGTTGGATGGCTACACTACTTCGTATACTGCTTTAACACGACCCCCTATATGGCACATGACTATTGTCCATATGAATTAGTTTTTGGTAAAACTTCAAATTTGGCTTAACATTTTAATAGTATAGATAAGATAAAACCCCTATATAATATAGAAGACTATGCTAAAGAATCTAAATTCAGACTAGATCAAGCAAAAACAAATAACTATGATAAAAGTAGTTTAAATTTTGATTTAAAAATAGGAGATCAGGTCTTATTGAATAAGGAAAGGACATAAGCTAGATTTTAAATATACTGGAACATATAATGTACCAAGTATGGAAGAAAATGAAAATATAATAATTTCAAATAATAAGAACAAGAAACAAACAGTACATAAAGATATGTTACAAATTTGTATTTCATAATCAATTTATGTAAAATTTGTATTTCATTTATTTTATTTTTTATAAATATTTCAAGTGGATATACATATGTACATAGAATAAGAACCATAATTGGAATAAACAAAAAAAACTAAACAAAAAAAAACAAAACATATATATATATACTTTTATACAAATAAAGATACCAAGAAAATACTAAGATGTAGTATGTTCACATATCGAATGCACACTGTACTTAGTGTTATGCATTAATATTATTACAAATATTATATATTGTAGCACTTGGCCACAATATGCATACACAAATCCAAGTCCCAAACAGTTCCTCAAGTGCCCGGTAATAAAATCGCCGTTGAGTGTAATGGGACTGGGCAGTGCTTAGTCGCCATATTTGACATGCGAGACAGCTCTGTTACGATGTGAACATAATATCTCTCCTCTGCCGCGGCGGCTCTTTGCCAGCCTTTACTTATACATACTTAAGCGCTAACCGCTGCTCTGCCGGCGTCACTGGCGGCGCAGCTGCGTTCTCTTTAGCTATACGAACCATTGTATTAGAATTAAGAATTATTCAATAAAGATATATTCATCCAGAAGGTTGAATTTTTAAAGACGGATTTGGAGAATTTAATTGTATCACATTACCGTGAACAATAGCTTCACTAACCATTGTAATAGAATTAAGAATTATAATACTGCATTGAAGAATTAGTTTTCATCTTTTGGCGCTGGTAAAACAAAGGCGTCCGTGGAGGGGCTTTGTTCAATACATGATTTAGAGGTGAACGTCAAAAATAATGGTTTTATCTGGTCGTCTCGGGCCCATTTTCCTGCAAAGTCCTTAAGTCCCTTGCAAGTCGGCCACTTAAGATTGTGATTGATCATCAGCATTTGATCATCATATAAGAGACTGACATTTTTAATCAGCCTTTATTTTGAGCCAGTAGTAATATAGTACTTTTAGAGAAATGTGTTTATGAGTGGGAGGCTTCCGTGCTCTAAATAGTTAACTGTTAGTTAATACAATGCAAATTGCTGTACAAAATAATATTAATAAAAACACATTGTTAGAAGTTTTACTTATATTAGAAATAAATTAAAATGTATGTAAGACTGTGTATGCGAAATAGAGAATAATAACAGCAGAATAACATCAGGAACTGCAGTAGTACCGATAACAGCAGGAACAGCAGAACAGCAGTAGTAGCAGAATAACAGCAGAAACAGCAGAACAGCAGAAGAACAGCAGAACAGGAGATTAACAGGAGGCATTCAGCGGAGACGACAGCAGCATAACGGAAGCAGAAAAACGACGCAGAATAAGCAGAATAGAGAAACTACGCAGTTATCTTGTATTCTTCCACCATATACTTATAATCTATACTTAATATCAATAATAAAACCGAGGTGACTTAATAACCCACCTTACATTTGGTGTCTCGTCCTAATGTGGAAATCGCAAGTGAAAAGTGACGCCGTCCAGAGAAGTCTCAAAAAAGTTTAACTGACGCCGAGAAGTTTGATCGTAAAGGGAATAAGCAGATGAGGGAGAAGCCAATAAAGAAGGAACATTCTAAAATTCCGATTGCGAAAAGGAGACAGCCGTATTACACAAGATCAGTTGCCGCAGCAGAGAAAAACACAGCATGAGTGAACCCGAAAAAAGCGAGCAGAATCAGGTCGAAGCAGGTGTAGGGCAAAATACCGCAGCCGGAACAACCGAAGTGTCTTCAATCGACGAGAATACAAAAACACTGAAGGAGCTTGTCCAGCTTCTGGCCATGAAGATGGGAGCAGAAGAGCAAAGCAGTGGTTGCTCAATAACGGCGGAAAGCTTCGCGAAAATCATTCCGAAGTTTGACGGAGAATCCATGCCGGTCAAGAATTGGTTTGACAATTTCGAGCTAAATGCTGCAGCTTATGGTCTGAACATAAAGCAGATGTATGTACAGGCACGTGCCAAAATGACGAACACAGCAAAATTGTTTTTGGACTCTACTTACGTACATCAATACACAGAGATGCGTTTGTTGCTGCAGACAGAATTTAGTCGTCAATATGTGTGCAGCGCGGATGTTCATGAGCAGCTCCGTGATCGCAAGAAACGCAAGCAGGAATCGTTTCACGAGTACCTTCTGCAGATGAGGAAGATTGCAGCTCTTGGCAGTATAGATGCACGTTCTGTAATCCGCTACATCGTGGACGGTTTAAACTTAAGGAGTGACTTCAAATACACTCTCTACAGTTGCAAGTCCTTTAAAGAGCTGCAGGAGCAGTATGAGGTGTTTGAACGCGTCGGCGAAAAGGGAAATAAGCCGTTTCAGCCGAACGATGGAAAATGGACGCCGAATCAGAAGAAGCAGCACGAGTTCAACGACAGAAAGAGTCATTGTTTCAATTGTGGATCTGCTGATCACCGCCGCAAGGACTGCAAAACTGCCACGAAATGCTTTAGGTGCAATAAAGAGGGCCACATGTCTAGAGATTGCCCTGGGTTAGCTGCTGGTGTCCAAGTTGTGTGCAGTGCAAGTCGCATGACGAAGGTTACTATCAACGATGTCGAAGTGGAGTGCTTAGTGGATACTGGAGCCGATGTATCTATATTGAGAAAGTTCATCTTTAACAAAATACCCAATATTATTTTGGAGAGATGTGCTTCGAAGCTTCGTGGACTAGTGCTTTTTGGCTGAGGTAGCAGTAGATGAGAAGATGACGCCACACAAGTTCGTTGTCGTAGAGGACGAAGACATCGAGTATGACGCGCTGCTTGGATTTGATTTCGTTTCGAAGTTCAATTTTTCATTGTCGCCAGAAGGATACAAGTTTTCTTCCCCACTGGGGGAGAATGCTTGTAAGGAACCAAACCAGATGAGTATTTATAATATTATTAATACAAATGATGAAATCGATGCTCCCCCCCAGTATGCAAAGGAGGTATCGATGCTAATTAGGAACTACAAGGCGGTGGATGCAGTAGCAGAGGTTCCAGTCAAGCTACGAATTGTTCCGGATGGCGAGATCGATCCATTTCGTCAGTCACCGAGTCGATTCGCAATTGCCGAAGAGAAGGATGTCGAAAAGCAGATCGACGAATGGTTAGCTGCTGGAATTATACGCCCATCTACATCAAACTTTGCCAGCCGTCTGGTGCTGGTAAACAAAAAGGATGGCACACGCCGTATCTGCGTTGATTTCCGTAAGCTGAACTCGATGGTGTTGAGAGACTGCTTTCCCGTCCCTGTAATCGACGACGTGCTCGAAAAGCTGCAAAAAGCGAGTTATTTTACGGTGATGGATTTGGAGAACGGTTTCTTTCACGTTGCCATTGAAGAGGAAAGCAAGAAATTCACTGCATTCATTACTAAATCCGGACTGTACAAATTCAATAGAACACCATTTGGATTTCGGAACTCGCCAGCTGTGTTTATTCGCTATGTAAACCATGTGTTTCAGGAGCTGATGAACAAAAATATCCTCGATTTGTACATGGATGATATAATAATTCACGCCGAGACTGCAGAGCATTGCTTGGAAAAGATGGCACTCGTTTTCAAAAGAGCAGGAGCGTTTGGCCTGAAGATCAAGTGGCGAAAATGTCACTTCTTGCAAAGGAAGACTTACTTCTTGGGCCACAATATTAAAGACGGAAACCTGAGGCCTGGACAAGAAAAAACTGCTGCGGTTAGCAAGTTTTCGGTGCCGAAGAATGTCAGAGCAGTTCAAGCTTTTCTGGGGCTGACTGGGTTTTTTAGAAAATTTGTTCTGAATTACTCGCAGATTGCACGCCCGTTGACTGACCTGCTGCGAAAAGAGGTCCATTTTGAAATGGCTGAGCCTCAGATGAATGCGTTCCAGAGTCTGAAGGATGCCTTGACTAAGGAACCCGTTTTGAAATTGTATATCAGAGGGGCCAAAACTGAGTTACATACGGATGCATCAAAAGACGGATTTGCCGCGGTATTAATGCAGTGGTTCGATGGCAGACTCCACCCAATCCAGTATTGGAGCAAGAAGACAACAAGCTGAGTCTCGCCAGCACAGTTACATCCTGGAAGCAAAAGCCGTGTATCTGGCGGTAAAGAAATTCAGAAATTATCTGCTGGGATCGCCGTTTAAGTTGATAACAGATTGCTCGGCTTTCAAGCAAACTTTACAGAAGACAGATGTACCAAGAGCAGTCACGCAGTGGATTGTTTATCTGCAGGATTTCGAGTTTGCAGTGGAACATCGCCCTGGAGAACGATTAAAGCATGTTGACTGTCTCAGTCGCTATCCCGACCGCGTTATGCTTGTGTCGTTGGAGATCACTGCGCGCATCAAAAAAGCTCAAGGAAAAGATGAGATGCTGAAGGCAATTACTGGATTACGGGACTGGTCTATAAGGAGGTGAACGGCAATGATCTTCTCGTAATCCCGAAAGCGATGGAAAAAGAAGTTATTGTTGACGCCCACAGTGCGGGTCATTTTGCGCTACAAAAAACAATTCATGCTGTGCAACAATCCTATTGGATTCCTCATTTGGAGCAAAAAGTTCAGCAGGTTGTGAACAACTGTGTAAGATGCATCATTTACAACAAGAAGCTTGGCAAGAAAGAAGGATTTTTAAACTGCATCGATAAAGGTGATCAGTCTCTTCATACGCTGCACGTTGATCATCTGGGCCCCATGGATGCCACTGGGAAGCAATATGAGTACATATTTGCGATGGTGGATTCATTTTCGAAGTTTATATGGCTTTTCCCTACAAGGACTACCAGCTGCGAGGAAACGCTGAAGAAAATAGAGATGTGGACCGATATTTTTGGCAACCCAGTGCGGATGGTTTCGGACAGAGGCTCCGCTTTTACTGCCAACTTGCTTGCAGAGCACATGGAGAAAAACAGTATCGAGCACGTGTGGAGCACAACCAGAGTTCCCCGTGGAAATGGTCAAATCGAGAGGGTAAATCGCACGATCTTGTCAATCATTTCTAAGATTTCGGCGGATGATCCAGCCAAGTGGTTTAAGGCAGTACCAGAGGTGCTGAGAGCTGTTAATTCCCACTTACACGCTTCAACGAAAAAGTTACCGTTTGAGATAATGTTTGGCGTGAAGATGAACAATAAGCCAACTGATCGTATTATTCAGCTTTTAGAGGAAGAGATGTATTTAAGCTTTGACGAGCAACGGCAGCAACTTAGAGTAGATCCAAAGATTGAGATTCAACGTGCACAGGAGTCATACAAGAAGCACTTTGACCAAAAGCGGAAACCGGAGATCAACTATCAAGTTGGAGATTTAGTCGCTATACGCCGGACACAGTTTGTTGCAGGAAAAAAGCTCGCTGGAGAATATTTGGGACCGTATGAAATAACAAGAGTCAAGAGAAATGACAGATATGAGGTTCGGAAGGCAGCGGATGTAGAAGGTCCATCTAACACTTCCACCAGCTGTGATCACATGAAGTTGTGGCGTTACGTGAAGGACAATGAGGATGCTTGGTCATCTGGGACAGATGAGTAATCAGGAATGGCCGAATGTAAGACTGTGTAGGCGAAATAGAGAATAATAACAGCAGAATAACATCAGGAACAGCAGTAATACCGATAACAGCAGGAACAGCAGAACAGCAGTAGTAGCAGAATAACAGCTGGAACAGCAAAACAGCAGAAGAACAGCAGAACAGCAGAAAAACAGGAGATTAACAGGAGGCATTCAGCGGAGACGACAGCAGCAGAACGGAAGCAGAAAAACGACGCAGAATAAGCAGAATAGAGAAACTACGCAGTTATCTTGTATTCATCCACCATATACTTATAATCTATACTTAATATTAATAATAAAACCGAGGTGACTTAATAACCCACCTTACATGTATTTATTGATATGAATCAAGAATGTGCTTAATTTTACAAGTTTTTGCTTAAATTTTTGGATTTTCGAATGTTGGTCCTCGAGTAATATTAATATCTGCATAGGGAGCAGATTGAGCAATGTGAAGCACCTTAAATTTCTTTAAGACAAGGAGGGAGTAAAACTTTTGAGCCGCCTGGAAAAAATATAAATAACATAATTAATTCAAAACATTTAAAGTTTTAAAAATTTAAAAATTTTATGATCGAGAATTTTAGAAACCAATACAAATTTTGGCGTAAGAAAACAAAAGCAATGCTCTGATAAAAAAAATCATACCAATTTTCACTTTCCCAAATTCATTGCAGGAAAACATCCTACGAAATCTAAAAAGTGCGAAATCGGCTCGTCTGCGGTGAAAACTCGTTCAAATCCTGTAATAATAAAGCACCGCATAGGTAGACGTCGCACAGAACAAGGTTGTCCGATGCCACATTGAACTAACTCCACAGCTCAACATGGAGTGCTAAACTTATGTTCTGGAAAATCGAAAGTCACTTTTTAACTTAATTTGTCCGTTGCTTTTCCTTAAACTCATTTTTTGCAGTTTTAACGTTTTCAACAGCCGTTCTAGAGCGCAATTGTAGCCATTTGTCTAAAATAATTTGATATTTTTGGGCGTCTAAAAACTAGTGTTATAAAAGTGTTACCATTTTTATACCAGTATTAATGTGCATAGTTTTCCAAACAAGGAGGAAATATTATTAGCTTTTGCTTTTAAAACAACAACTGCACATTAAAAAATTTTTTGAGTAACTAGTTTTTTTAAATTATTTTTTTATCTTAAGTCGTTAAGAAACATTTGGCGTGGAAAATACATTTATTATAGACTATTTTTTAGCTTTATTTCCTGCTAAATTTAAAGGTTTTTAAAACCCGAACAGGCCGTCTCACTCATAGAATCCCAACAGTTTTTGCGCCACTCCCGTAAACTAGCGGTTCGGTCTTGACCAGAAATCTGAGAAGTTAAAAATGTGTTAGATTAAACTGTGCAAATAGAGTCACGGAGACATATTAAACACGAGGTTTTATTCATATATTTTACCTTTCTAAAATTTAATTAACAAGGCCTAATATCTGAGCGCTACCCGAATCATACTCAAGGGATTGTCAGTTCTGTCAGTTCTAACGCCACCAGCTTTATTTAGGTGGAATCAAACTCACATGTTAATAAACACAGAGGGTTTTTTTGATGCAATTCGTGAAGGTCAAATTAGCTTGAACAATGGTTAATTAATTTTTAACCAAATCAAGTGCTTTGTTGGCACCTTGTCTGTGCATTTGTCTATTTTAAAAAAGAAGAAATGAAGCTGCAAGTTCTACATGCAGAAATATGACCAACGCTTTTAAAGTATTTAATGAAGAACAGATAAAATTTAGTTCAGACACATGAATTAAAAATAATTACGTTGGGCACGTCAGCAGAAACATTACTACCTAAACGTAACGTCTAAAATACCACTCCACACAACTCACTTGACCACTTCCAAAGTTCGTATGCAGCCAAACTTGGACAATTCCTTGAGTTGTTTTGAAATCCCATGTCTATATGCTATCGTTATATGGAGTTTATTCGCGCAGTGTAAAAGCAAGCAACATGAATGTCTTCAAGTGTGAAAACATTTTGCCGATCCGACGACTAACTGCCAATAAGCGTCGTATGAGAAATATTTATGGATGCTTTGATACCATTTCACAAACCCCAAAACCTGAGATACAATTTTTGGACTTAGAATAAATTTATTGCAAACAAAATCTAACACCACATTAAACAACACATGGACCGTACCATTGTCAACATGTATATTTATTTAATTTTCACCACCCCAACCGACCGAATGGCGCAGCCGCGTATCTTACGGCACGATTCGCGAGAAGATAGACGTGAGATATAAAAGTATGGGTAAAAGCCGGAAAAAGTAAGATCAATTTTGTGCTAATGAAGTACGTATTAATCGTTTCAAGAGCACCAGAGTGTCAAGATTTGATATTATAGGAAAAAGTCTATTATAGTCAGAACATAATACTCTGAAAGACTCATGCAAGACATAGTTATATATACAATGATTAAATATAAGGGGAATAAAATTTCTAGTTAATCTACTAGGCACAGACAAGTTTAGCCGAATTACAAAGTCGGGGCTGTCAATCTCACCATGAACAAGTTTAAACTTTAAACTCGTTTTTCTCAAAACAGTGTTTTCAAGATCGGTGACCAAAATTTTTTAAAAAACTAACAAACCGATTTTGACCAAATTTTGTGGGACTCTTTTAAAACCTAAAAAACCTTCGTTTTTTTGGCAACTGCCATTTTGTTAAAAATTAATTTTTTGTATTCCTTCGATTAAGTACAAGTTATCTTCTACTTTAACTAATTTGAATTTTGTGTTTCAGACTAACCAGCTCATTATTAGATTGGTCACCGCAAACAATGTTTTCTACGCAGACCTTCACGGGATCACGAACCACGCCTCCATTTTAAATGTTTTTTTTAATTTTTTTGCGAGAACTTGTAGATTAAATTGTCTAATTTTAGAAAATAAATAGTTTTATTCAAGAATGCTGGCGGTTTTTATAAAATTAATTCATGAAAATGGTCGATTTTTTCACGCTACAACTAGGGTTGCCCCCCTAATTAACAGAAGTCTAATAAGAATAAGAAGGTGAGATAAGATTTGCCGTATTGTGAACTCCAGATGGGAGAGCCATAACGGACTAAATAGAGTCTTACTGACATAAGTATCATCAAATTCTTTTGACCACCTTTTTTTTTAAACCAAGCACGCCTCTTGCCTTAATTAATTAAAATTTGACGAGATATGATTAAAAACTTTAGTTTAGAGTCCAAAAGGACGCCAAGATCTATACAAAGAGCTGCCAATAAACGTGTAACTCGTGTATTTCGGATTGACCCGATAAAAAGTCAACAGCTTGCACTTAGAACCGTTTAAATTTTGTAAATTATTTCGGCACCAGTTTTAAAAGTTAAATAGATCGGATTGTAAATCTAAATGGCAGGAAATGTCCTCATACTGCAGGCATACCTTTACATCATCTGCGTACATAAGTACGCGAGAATGACTTATAATTGATGGAAGATCGTTAATAAATAATGTAAAAAGTAACGGAACCCAGATGGCTCCCTTGTGGGACCCTTTGTGACCTGCCATTCAGATAACATCTAAGAAGATCAACTGGAAAACCTAACAAGTAAAGTTTTTGAACTAGAAGTACGTGACTTACAGAGTCAGTATAAATGACGTCTGTTTGAAAACTACTATTGAAGCCCCTTATAACAAATGTAGTAAGCTCTAGAAGGTTTGTTATTGTGGATCTACGTTTAATAAATCCGCGTTGACACGGAGAAATGATTGATCTACAAAGGTGGTGCAAATGATTTTGATTTTTTCGAAAAGCTTAGGAATAGCTGACAACTTAGAAATACCTCTGTAGTTACTGGCTTCTAACTTGTTACCTTGTTTCAAAAGAGGAATAACAAAAGATTCCTTCCTAATATTTGGGAATTCGGAAGTTTCTAGAGATATGATTAACAACTTGAATTTAATTGTATCACATTACCGTGAACAATAGCTACCCTAACCATTGTAATAGAATTAAGAATTATAATACTGCATTGAAGAATTTGTTTTCATATTTTGGCGCTGGTAAAACCAAGGCGTCCGTGGAGGGGCTTGTTCAATACATGATTTAGAGGTGAACGTCAAAAATAATGGTTTTATCTGGTCGTCTCGGGCCCATTTTCCTGCAAAGTCCTTAAGTCCCTTGCAAGTCGGCAACTTAAGATTGTGATTGATCATCAGCATTTGATCATCATATAAGAGGCTGTCCTTTTTAATCGGCATTTATTTTGAGCCAGTAGTAATATAGTACTTTTAGAGAAATGTGTTTATGAGTGGGAGGCTTCCGTGCTCTAAATAGTTAACTGTTAGTTAATACAATGCATATTGCTGTACAAAATAATATTAATAAAAACACATTGTTAGAAGTTTTACTTATATTAGAAATAAATTAAAATGTATTTATTGATATGAATCAAGAATGAGCATAATTTTACAAGTTTTTTGCTTAAATTTTTGGATTTTCGAATGTTGGTCCTCGAGTAATATTAATATCTGCATAGGGAGCAGATTAAGCAATGTGAAGCACCTTAAATTTCTTTAAGACAAGGAGGGAGTAAAACTTTTGAGCCGCCTGAAAAAAATATAAATAACATAATTAATTCAAAACATTTAAAGTTTTAAAAATTTAAAAATTTAAAAATTTTATGATCGAGAATTTTAGAAACCAATACAAATTTTGGCGTAAGAAAACAAAAGCAATGCTCTGATAAAAAAAATCATACTAATTTTCACTTTCCCAAATTCATTGCAGGAAAACATTCTACGAAATCTAAAAAGTGCGAAATCGGCTCGTCTGCGTTGAAAACTCGTTCAAATCCTGTAATAATAAAGCACCGCATAGGTAGACGTCGCACAGAACAAGGTTGTCCGATGCCACATTGAACTAACTCCACAGCTCAACATGGAGTGCTAAACTTATGTCCTGGAAAATCGAAAGTCACTTTTTAACTTAATTTGTCCGTTGCTTTTCCTTAAACTCATGTTTTGCAGTTTTAACGTTTTCAACAGCCGTTCTAGAGCGCAATTGTAGCCATTTGTCTAAAATAATTTGATATTTTTGGGCGTCCAAAAACTAGTGTTATAAAAGTGTTACCATTTTTATACCAGTATTAATGTGCATAGTTTTCCAAACAAGGAGGAAATATTATTAGCTTTTGCTTTTAAAACAACAACTGCACATTAAAAAATTTTTTGAGTAACTAGTTTTTTTAAATTATTTTTTTATCTTAAGTCGTTAAGAAACATTTGGCGTGGAAAATACATTTATTTTAGACTATTTTTATACCCGTTACTCGTAGAGTAAAAGGGTATATTGTATTCGTGCAAAAGTATGTAACAGCTAGAAGGAAGCGTTTCCGACCCTATAAAGTATATATATTCTTGATCAGGGTCACTAGCCGAGTCGATATAGCCATGTCCGTCTGTCCGTCTGTCCGTCTGTCCGTCTGTCCGTCTGTCTGTCTGTCTGTCTGTCCGTCTGTCTGTCCGTCCCCCTTTAACGCCCACAATCGCTTACATACGATTTTAAAAGTTTTAATATTTCGGAAAAGTAAAAATGCAGTTTTATTGTGTTTATCAATACCTATCGAAATGTAGAAGAAATTTTTCAAATCGGACCATTCGTTAAAAAGTTATGCGTGATCAAAGTTTCTATCTCCATCTCCCTCGCACTCCCTTTACCTGAGTAACGGGTATCTGATAGTCGGGGCACCCGACTATAGCGTTCTCTCTTGTTTAGCTTTATTTCCTACTAAATTTAAAGGTTTTTAAAGCCCGGACAGGCCGTCTCACCATAGAATCCCAACAGTTTTTGCGCCACTCCCGTAAACTAGCGGTTCGGTCTTGACCAGAAATCTGAGAAGTTAAAAATGTGTTAGATTAAACTGTGCAAATAGAGTCACGGAGACATACAACAGACGGAAAATTATGTTAAATATTAAACACGAGGTTTTATTCATATATTTTACCTTTCTAAAATTTAATTAACGAGGCCTAATATCTGAGCTCTACCCGAATCATACTCAAGGGATTGTCAGTTCTGTCAGTTCTAACGCCACCAGCTTTATTTAGGTGGAATCAAACTCCCATGTTAATAAACACAGAGGGTTTTTTTGATGCAATTCGTGAAGGTCAAATTAGCTTGAACAATGGTTAATTAATTTTTAACCAAATCAAGTGCTTTGTTGACACCTTGTCTGTGCATTTGTCTATTTTAAAAAAGAAGAAATGAAGCTGCAAGTTCTACATGCAGAAATATGACCACCGCTTTTAAAGTATTTAATGGAGAACAGATAAAATTTAGTTCAGACACATGAATTAAAAATAATTACGTTGGGCACGTCAGCAGAAACATTACTACCTAAACGTAACGTCTAAAATACCACTCCACACAACTCACTTGACCACTTCCAAAGTTCGTATGCAGCCAAACTTGGACAATTCCTTGAGTTGTTTTGAAATCCCATGTCTATATGCTATCGTTATATGGAGTTTATTCGCGCAGTGTAAAAGCAAGCAACATGAATGTCTTCAAGTGTGAAAACATTTTGCCGATCCGACGACTAACTGCCAATAAGCGTCGTATGAGAAATATTTATGGATGCTTTGATACTATTTCACAAACCCCAAAACCTGAGATACAATTTTTGGACTTAGAATAAATTTATTGCAAACAAAATCTAACACCACATTAAACAACACATGGACCGTACCATTGTCAACATGTATATTTATTTAATTTTCACCACCCCAACCGACCGAATGGCGCAGCCGCGTATCTTACGGCACGATTCGCGAGAAGATAGACGTGAGATATAAAAGTATGGGTAAAAGCCGGAAAAAGTAAGATCAATTTTGTGCTAATGAAATACGTATTAATCGTTTCAAGAGCACCAGAGTGTCAAGATTTGATATTATAGGAAAAAGTCTATTATAGTCAGAACATAATACTCTGAAAGACTCATGCAAGACATAGTTATATATACAATGATTAAATATAAGGGGAATACAATTTCTAGTTAATCTACTAGGCACTGACAAGTTTAGCCGAATTACAAAGTCGGGGCTGTCAATCTCACCATGAACAAGTTTAAACTTTAAACTCGTTTTTCTCAAAACAGTGTTTTCAAGATCGGTGACCAAAATTTCTCAAAAACTACCAAACCGATTTTGACCAAATTTTGTGGGATTCTTTTAAAACCTAAAAAACCTTCGTTTTTTTTGGCAACTGCCATTTTGTTAAAAATTAATTTTTTGTATTCCTTCGATTAAGTACAAGTTATCTTCTACTTTAACTAATTTGAATTTTGTGTTTCAGACTAACCAGCTCTTTATTAGATTGGTCACCGCAAACAAAGTTTTCTACGCAGACCTTCACGGGATCACGAACCACGCCTCCATTTTAAATGTTTTTTTTTATTTTTTTGCGAGAACTTGTAGATAAAATTGTCTATTTTTAGAAAATAAATTGTTTTATTCAAGAATGCTGGCGGTTTCTATAAAATTAATTCATGAAAATGGTCGATTTTTTCACGCTACAACTAGGGTTGCCCCCCTAATTAACAGAAGTCTAATAAGAATAAGAAGGTAAGATAAGATTTGCCGTATTGTGAACTCCAGATGGGAGAGCCATACTCCAGAATCGGACGGACTAAATAGAGTCTTACTGACATATGTAAGTATCATCAAATTCTTTTGACCACCTTTTTTTTAAAACCAAGCACGCCTCTTGCCTTAATTAATTAAAATTTGACGAGATATGATTAAAAACTTTAGTTTAGAGTCCAAAAGGACGCCAAGATCTATACAAAGAGCTGCCAATAAACGTGTAACTCGTGTATTTCGGATTGACCCGATAAAAAGTCAACAGCTTGCACTTAGAACCGTTTAAATTTTGTAAATTATTTCGGCACCAGTTTTAAAAGTTATCTAGATCGGATTGTAAGTCTAAATGGCAGGAAATGTCCTCATACTGCAGGCATACCTTTACATCATCTGCGTACATAAGTACGCGAGAATGACTTATAATTGATGGAAGATCGTTAATAAATAATGTAAAAAGTAACGGACCCAGATGGCTCCCTTGTGGGACCCTTTGTGACCTGCCATTCAGATAACTTGAGATCCATCTAAGAAGATCAACTGGAAAACCTAACAAGTCAAGTTTTTGAACTAGAAGTACGTGACTTACAGAGTCAGTATAAATGACGTCTGTTTGAAAACTACTATTGAAGCCCCTTATAACAAATGTAGTAAGCTCTAGAAGGTTTGTTATTGTGGATGTTGGAGCACGACATTTAATTTATATTGTTATAGAATCCTAAATTCATAACCCGAATTGTATATGTAAATAAGATACACTTTACTGTAACTGAAACGAGCTTGCACGCTCGTCACTTATATGAAACTTTGTACTCAGCAGCGAAATCAGTTCAATACAGATCTCTGAAAGACACAGACAAAGTTATATTTTATTGCACTTTTTTGGACTCTAGTCTGCACACGGGCAGACACACATCAACACACACACACACTCGCATTTTGGACCTGCACAAGGGCAGGTTGCTTCCACTATCGGGTTGCACAGGGGCAACACCGTTCATTTGGCGACCGTGACAGGACACCTGCAGTCTTGGATTGTACTGGAATTGAAGGATCACGAAGGATCCGTCGACAACAGAACCTCTGCAGATTGGACATCAATTGGATGCACATAACCTCACATCGGGTAGCTACTCAGTTGAAGAAACAGCTCGAACCGTAAGCTAAACCAACGACAAAAGGTCATTAAAAACCAGAATTCTTTGAAAATTAAAAGGCAAAAGGCCCTTTCTTTGTTTTGAAAATTTGGCAAATGCAGTGAGCGAAGTCTAACGTGGTCGAAGCTTTCACTCAAAGTTTACTTGGTAAAGCTAAGCTTTTGGAAAATAGATCAAGAAAGTTAGTGTTTACATTTCACTCAACGGCTTTAAAACTGTATCCACAATCGCTGTAACCTGCACATCACCTAAGTTTGTGTTTATTTTCTGCTAATATATTAATCTATTCCACAAGATGACAATACCGTCAGTAGAGGAGCAGCTGGTGTGTCTCAGGCGCAAGCGCGCCGTGCTGGAACAGAATTTCAAGAGCAGCAAAGAACGAGCTTTGGCTGCTACTGTCATCGATTCTAGCACGGCGGAGTGCAGATTGCAAGTGTTAGAGTCCCACTATAGGCAATTGGCTCAAATTCAGCTGCAAATCGAGGAGTTGGATCCAACGGAGAATTCTAGATCCGAACATGAAGAAGATTATATTGTTAGCAAGGCGACTCTGATAAAAAGGATAGCTTCGAATAGGCCGCAGCGGTCTGATGAGTTAAGCGTAACAAATTCCACGTTCTTAGGTAGCGGAAACCACAGCCGGCTCCCTGCTCTCAAATTGCCAAGGTTTGACGGAAAATATAGTGATTATAAACGCTTTATTTCTGCATTTAAACATATGGTCGACGAAGATGCTAGCATTACAGAAGTAGACAAATTTACATATCTACTTAGTTGCTTATCTGGTGCAGCGTTAAACGTTGTGTCAGCCTTTCAAGTTTCAGATGCCAACTACCAAAAGGCTCTAAATCAGTTACAAGAGCTTACGATAAGAAAGTATAAATTCTTATTGAGCATGTCACCAGTTTATTCGGCATTTCTCACATGAAGAAGGCTGACCCGTGCTCTCTTCGACAAATTTTAGATACTGTCGCAGCACTTCTTGGCTCGCTTCTTTCTCTTGGCACTGAGAAAGACATTCTTAGTGCAATAATCATTCATCTCGTCCTGCAGAAAGTCGATTCTGATTCTAAACAAGCATACGACAGAGCCCAGGTCTATAAAAATCCTCCGAAGTGGGAAGATTGTTATAATATTTTGAGCAGACATTGTCAATTTTTAGAGTGTCATCAAAAATCTCCAGTTGAAGGTAAACCATATGAGAAACGTTTTGAAAAACCCAGTTATTCTCGAAAGGCATTTATAGCTGCCAAACGGAGTTGTTTTAAATGCAATTCAACTGATCATTGCTTAGGATCATGTCCATTATTCATTTCACTCTCGTTCGAAAAGCGTCATAGCTGGGCAAAGCAAGCTACTTTGCTAAATTGTTTACATAAAGGTCACATAGCAGCAGATTGTCCTTCGAAATTTCGTTGTAGGACATGTCACGGATTACATCATTCCTCTTTGCATCGCCCAAGACAGCGATTGAAATAGGTGAAGAGCAAGACAATTCACAAGCCAGCTCATCAACCCAGGTGTTTGCTGGACTTAAACGTAACTCAAAACGCTCGCCTATCCCAACAGCGCTCATCCTAATTAAGGACAAGTATGGCGTGTTTCATTCTGCTAGAGCTCTGCTAGACTCAGGGTCAGAAGTCAATTTTATGACAGAAACTCTAGCGAAGACCCTTCAGATACCATTTAAGCGAAAGATTTTTGAGGTATCGGGAATTGGAACCTTCGAGAGCATGTAAAGTTTTCTTTAGAAGCAACAATTCGGTCTCGGTTATCAGCTGATGAGTGGACACTGCAATTTTCAATCACGAAATCTATAGCTCAGCAGCAGCCGGAACACTGCATAGATACATCGCAATGGTCGATCCCTGAAGACATCGATTTGGCTGACCCACAATTCTTTAAGCCTCACAAGATTGATATTTTGATCAGTACGCAGGAGTTTTTTGATTTGCTGACTGGTCAAAAGCTATCGTTAGGACCTGGTTTACCTTGTCTACTCAACACATCGCTCGGCTGGATTGTTGGAGGCAAAAAAGAAGACGGTTTACAACCAGACGCAAAGGCGCACGCATTTTCTTGCAATGGTTTTAAGACCCAAGATCTTAACGATGCCCTAGCACAGTTTTGGAAAATCGAATCATTTGAGGACATAAGCAAAAACAGGTTTACGCTTGAAGAAGAAGAGTGCATTCAACATTTCTTTAAGCACGCTGTTATTCTTGACTCCGGTCGAATAAATTTATTGCAAACAAAATCTAACACCACATTAAACAACACATGGACCGTACCATTGTCAACATGTATATTTATTTAATTTTCACCACCCCAACCGACCGAATGGCGCAGCCGCGTATCTTACGGCACGATTCGCGAGAAGATAGACGTGAGATATAAAAGTATGGGTAAAAGCCGGAAAAAGTAAGATCAATTTTGTGCTAATGAAATACGTATTAATCGTTTCAAGAGCACCAGAGTGTCAAGATTTGATATTATAGGAAAAAGTCTATTATAGTCAGAACATAATACTCTGAAAGACTCATGCAAGACATAGTTATATATACAATGATTAAATATAAGGGGAATACAATTTCTAGTTAATCTACTAGGCACTGACAAGTTTAGCCGAATTACAAAGTCGGGGCTGTCAATCTCACCATGAACAAGTTTAAACTTTAAACTCGTTTTTCTCAAAACAGTGTTTTCAAGATCGGTGACCAAAATTTCTCAAAAACTACCAAACCGATTTTGACCAAATTTTGTGGGATTCTTTTAAAACCTAAAAAACCTTCGTTTTTTTTGGCAACTGCCATTTTGTTAAAAATTAATTTTTTGTATTCCTTCGATTAAGTACAAGTTATCTTCTACTTTAACTAATTTGAATTTTGTGTTTCAGACTAACCAGCTCTTTATTAGATTGGTCACCGCAAACAAAGTTTTCTACGCAGACCTTCACGGGATCACGAACCACGCCTCCATTTTAAATGTTTTTTTTTATTTTTTTGCGAGAACTTGTAGATAAAATTGTCTATTTTTAGAAAATAAATTGTTTTATTCAAGAATGCTGGCGGTTTCTATAAAATTAATTCATGAAAATGGTCGATTTTTTCACGCTACAACTAGGGTTGCCCCCCTAATTAACAGAAGTCTAATAAGAATAAGAAGGTAAGATAAGATTTGCCGTATTGTGAACTCCAGATGGGAGAGCCATACTCCAGAATCGGACGGACTAAATAGAGTCTTACTGACATATGTAAGTATCATCAAATTCTTTTGACCACCTTTTTTTTAAAACCAAGCACGCCTCTTGCCTTAATTAATTAAAATTTGACGAGATATGATTAAAAACTTTAGTTTAGAGTCCAAAAGGACGCCAAGATCTATACAAAGAGCTGCCAATAAACGTGTAACTCGTGTATTTCGGATTGACCCGATAAAAAGTCAACAGCTTGCACTTAGAACCGTTTAAATTTTGTAAATTATTTCGGCACCAGTTTTAAAAGTTATCTAGATCGGATTGTAAGTCTAAATGGCAGGAAATGTCCTCATACTGCAGGCATACCTTTACATCATCTGCGTACATAAGTACGCGAGAATGACTTATAATTGATGGAAGATCGTTAATAAATAATGTAAAAAGTAACGGACCCAGATGGCTCCCTTGTGGGACCCTTTGTGACCTGCCATTCAGATAACTTGAGATCCATCTAAGAAGATCAACTGGAAAACCTAACAAGTCAAGTTTTTGAACTAGAAGTACGTGACTTACAGAGTCAGTATAAATGACGTCTGTTTGAAAACTACTATTGAAGCCCCTTATAACAAATGTAGTAAGCTCTAGAAGGTTTGTTATTGTGGATGTTGGAGCACGACATTTAATTTATATTGTTATAGAATCCTAAATTCATAACCCGAATTGTATATGTAAATAAGATACACTTTACTGTAACTGAAACGAGCTTGCACGCTCGTCACTTATATGAAACTTTGTACTCAGCAGCGAAATCAGTTCAATACAGATCTCTGAAAGACACAGACAAAGTTATATTTTATTGCACTTTTTTGGACTCTAGTCTGCACACGGGCAGACACACATCAACACACACACACACTCGCATTTTGGACCTGCACAAGGGCAGGTTGCTTCCACTATCGGGTTGCACAGGGGCAACACCGTTCATTTGGCGACCGTGACAGGACACCTGCAGTCTTGGATTGTACTGGAATTGAAGGATCACGAAGGATCCGTCGACAACAGAACCTCTGCAGATTGGACATCAATTGGATGCACATAACCTCACATCGGGTAGCTACTCAGTTGAAGAAACAGCTCGAACCGTAAGCTAAACCAACGACAAAAGGTCATTAAAAACCAGAATTCTTTGAAAATTAAAAGGCAAAAGGCCCTTTCTTTGTTTTGAAAATTTGGCAAATGCAGTGAGCGAAGTCTAACGTGGTCGAAGCTTTCACTCAAAGTTTACTTGGTAAAGCTAAGCTTTTGGAAAATAGATCAAGAAAGTTAGTGTTTACATTTCACTCAACGGCTTTAAAACTGTATCCACAATCGCTGTAACCTGCACATCACCTAAGTTTGTGTTTATTTTCTGCTAATATATTAATCTATTCCACAAGATGACAATACCGTCAGTAGAGGAGCAGCTGGTGTGTCTCAGGCGCAAGCGCGCCGTGCTGGAACAGAATTTCAAGAGCAGCAAAGAACGAGCTTTGGCTGCTACTGTCATCGATTCTAGCACGGCGGAGTGCAGATTGCAAGTGTTAGAGTCCCACTATAGGCAATTGGCTCAAATTCAGCTGCAAATCGAGGAGTTGGATCCAACGGAGAATTCTAGATCCGAACATGAAGAAGATTATATTGTTAGCAAGGCGACTCTGATAAAAAGGATAGCTTCGAATAGGCCGCAGCGGTCTGATGAGTTAAGCGTAACAAATTCCACGTTCTTAGGTAGCGGAAACCACAGCCGGCTCCCTGCTCTCAAATTGCCAAGGTTTGACGGAAAATATAGTGATTATAAACGCTTTATTTCTGCATTTAAACATATGGTCGACGAAGATGCTAGCATTACAGAAGTAGACAAATTTACATATCTACTTAGTTGCTTATCTGGTGCAGCGTTAAACGTTGTGTCAGCCTTTCAAGTTTCAGATGCCAACTACCAAAAGGCTCTAAATCAGTTACAAGAGCTTACGATAAGAAAGTATAAATTCTTATTGAGCATGTCACCAGTTTATTCGGCATTTCTCACATGAAGAAGGCTGACCCGTGCTCTCTTCGACAAATTTTAGATACTGTCGCAGCACTTCTTGGCTCGCTTCTTTCTCTTGGCACTGAGAAAGACATTCTTAGTGCAATAATCATTCATCTCGTCCTGCAGAAAGTCGATTCTGATTCTAAACAAGCATACGACAGAGCCCAGGTCTATAAAAATCCTCCGAAGTGGGAAGATTGTTATAATATTTTGAGCAGACATTGTCAATTTTTAGAGTGTCATCAAAAATCTCCAGTTGAAGGTAAACCATATGAGAAACGTTTTGAAAAACCCAGTTATTCTCGAAAGGCATTTATAGCTGCCAAACGGAGTTGTTTTAAATGCAATTCAACTGATCATTGCTTAGGATCATGTCCATTATTCATTTCACTCTCGTTCGAAAAGCGTCATAGCTGGGCAAAGCAAGCTACTTTGCTAAATTGTTTACATAAAGGTCACATAGCAGCAGATTGTCCTTCGAAATTTCGTTGTAGGACATGTCACGGATTACATCATTCCTCTTTGCATCGCCCAAGACAGCGATTGAAATAGGTGAAGAGCAAGACAATTCACAAGCCAGCTCATCAACCCAGGTGTTTGCTGGACTTAAACGTAACTCAAAACGCTCGCCTATCCCAACAGCGCTCATCCTAATTAAGGACAAGTATGGCGTGTTTCATTCTGCTAGAGCTCTGCTAGACTCAGGGTCAGAAGTCAATTTTATGACAGAAACTCTAGCGAAGACCCTTCAGATACCATTTAAGCGAAAGATTTTTGAGGTATCGGGAATTGGAACCTTCGAGAGCATGTAAAGTTTTCTTTAGAAGCAACAATTCGGTCTCGGTTATCAGCTGATGAGTGGACACTGCAATTTTCAATCACGAAATCTATAGCTCAGCAGCAGCCGGAACACTGCATAGATACATCGCAATGGTCGATCCCTGAAGACATCGATTTGGCTGACCCACAATTCTTTAAGCCTCACAAGATTGATATTTTGATCAGTACGCAGGAGTTTTTTGATTTGCTGACTGGTCAAAAGCTATCGTTAGGACCTGGTTTACCTTGTCTACTCAACACATCGCTCGGCTGGATTGTTGGAGGCAAAATCGAAGACGGTTTACAACCAGACGCAAAGGCGCACGCATTTTCTTGCAATGGTTTTAAGACCCAAGATCTTAACGATGCCCTAGCACAGTTTTGGAAAATCGAATCATTTGAGGACATAAGCAAAAACAGGTTTACGCTTGAAGAAGAAGAGTGCATTCAACATTTCTTTAAGCACGCTGTTATTCTTGACTCCGGTCGAATTCAAGTCCGTTTGCCATTTGCACAATCCCCAACTAGTCTCGGAAGTTCGTTGGAAAATGCCAGACGGCGTTTCCTTCAGCTTGAACGGCGATTAGGACGCCTACCTGAACAAAAGAAAATGTACATCGAGTTTATGCAAGAATACATTGATCTTGGCCACATGGAACTCGCATCTGATTTTAATATTAACCAACCTCATTATGTCATACCGCATCATGCCGTGTTGCGTCCACAAAGCTCAACAACTAAACTGAGAGTTGTTTTCGATGCCTCCGCTAAAACGACATCGAATTTGTCTCTGAACGACATCCTAATGGTTGGACCCACGATCCAACAAAATCTGATTCTCACTCTGCTGGCATTCAGACTACACAAATTCGTTTTCACAGCCGACATAACTAAAATGTATCGGCAATTCATGATTGATTCTAAAGACCGTAATTTCCAGCTCATTTTTTGGAGAGATTCGATTGATCAGCAGTTATTTCGATTAAATACTGTAACTTATGGCCTGGCAAGTGCCCCATTTTTAGCGATTCAAAGTCTTAACTTCATCGCCAAGATACGAAAACGAATTCCCAATTGGATCTCATACTTTGCAGAATGACATGTACGTGGATGACCTTCTCACAGGAGCCGACAGCTTAGAGGACTTGCAAGTGAAAATGCTTCAGACCAAGAAAATTCTTCAACGAGCAGGTTTAAAGTTGTCAAAATGGAACTTTAGCGGTGAGAGTGATTTTTTAGGAGAATACCAATTCAAGGTGGATGGTAAAGAAATGACAAAGGCCTTGGGAATGTCATGGAAACCGCAAACGGATATATTTTGTTTCCGCTTTGATCTGCCGAAATCCGAAGCTTTCTCCAAGAGGCATATTATTTCTGTCATTGCAAGTTTGTACGATATCCTTGGACTCCTAAGTCCAATCATTATGAGGTACAAAATTTTTGTACAAGAACTTTGGAGGAATAGTCTTGAGTGGGATGAGCCGCTGCCTGATGCGCTGCAAGAAAGATGGCGGCAAATCGAGCCTGATTTACACATTTTAGACCAAATTGAAATTCCAAGGTTGGTCAATTCCTCGTCTAGTATGGAGTGCGAGATACACGGGTTCGCGGACGCCTCAGAGCGTGCATTCGGGTGCTGTATTTATCTCCGATCATCTCAAGGAAAACAAGCTATTTCGCGTTTAGTAATTGCAAAATCAAAGGTAGCGCCTGTCCAGACTATCTGTCTACCAAGACTTGAGTTGTGCGCAGCCTTGCTTCTTTGCGAAACATGGGATAAAATCAAACATAAGTTTGAGAATATATCCAAGAAGGTTACTTTTTGGTCAGACTCGACAATTGTCTTACACTGGATTACAATGCACACATCCCAACTTAAGTGTTTCGTAGCCAATCGGGTGTCAACTATTCAAATAAAGTCCGCGAACATCAAATGGCGACATGTTACGGGTAAGGAGAATCCACCGGATATCGTTTCGCGAGGATGTGCCGCAGCCGATCTACAAAACACAATCTGGTTCAGCGGACCAACATTTCTTCGCTTCAACGAATGCACTTGGCCAAATAAAAAACCAATTGCCAACTCAGCGGACAACGCATTAGAATTGCGAAAAGTGGTAACTTTTAAATGTGGCGATAGCGGCATCGAGAGAACAATAATTGAAAGGCTCATCAGCAGAATCTCTTCATATACTCGAATTTCAACGGCGTTCCTCCCAGCAAAGAGCTTCGTGCCTCACAGCCAAACGAACTTGAGGCCAATGAAATTCAGAAGGCATTTATCTACATCGTCTCCACAATTCAAAGCCAAAGTTTCGCAACGGATTTAATTGACATACAAAAGGGAAATCGTCTTAGTCCAAATCTTAGAAAATTGACTCCGTTCGTAGCTGAAGCTGATATTGGCAATCGATCTATACAAGTAATTCGAGTCGGCGGCCGTCTAGCAAACGCCCCAATCCCTGTCGATGCGAGATTCCCATTCTTCTTCCTAGCGATCACTTGTTCACCTATAGGTACGTTGAACATCTTCACAAGGTCAATATGCATGCAGGTCCCAATACGCTAATTGGATTACTAAGACTTCAAATATGGAACGCAAATGCTCGTCGCATCACCACCAAGGTGGTCAAAAATTGTGTTCATTGTTGCCATTACAAGCCCAGGCTAATGCAACAAATTATGGGATCTCTGCCAGCGGAAAGGCTGACCCTAACCAAGCCGTTTGCCGGCATAGCGTCATATCTCCGCGCGACATATCTCCGCCCTTCTGCAAACGACATATCTCCGCGCGGAGATAAGACGTTTAAAAACGACAGATCTCCGCGCGAAATTATTTCGTTTTTAAACGTCATATCTTCGCCCGGAGATATGTCGTTTGCAGAAGCGCGGAGATATGTCGTTTTGAGACGACATAACTCCCCCGCTGATCAACGCGGAGTTATGTCGTATAAAAACGACATATCTCCGCCCTTATGCAAACGACATATCTCCGCGCGGAGATGTGACGTTTAAAAAATAAATATTTTACCTCCTTGTAGACCCCGCCGTGGATCATGCCGTCCCAATTCAAAGAAAAATCTTGTATTTATAGGTATTACTTCAAACTTTTTGTTTTTGACAGCATTTTAGTTGTTTAAGACTTCATATTTAATTGTAAATAAAAACATTTCGAATTGCCTCATCAACAGGCTGATTACAGCTGGGACATTTCGGTTTTAAATTTCCACTTCCATCATCGTCAATGTCATTATCTTTCATGGAATTATTTTCGACAATTTTATCCCAACATATGCCGCAGACATTAACATGATTACATGGTCGCAGCAAAACAGATTTAGGATTCAATAGGCACACATTACATGGGTTCATTTGGACAATAGCAGTATCCGACAACTGACTTAAATTGGAACCGTCTCTGGAAATAGATGATGTTGAAGAATTAAGCTCAGACGAATTAGTTCCCATGTCATCCACACTGTTAAAGATATCCTTCTTCTCAAGAGGATCGTTTAGCGAAACCGTGCGAGTTAAAAATCCCTGAATATCTATTTCTCCAATATCAAACAACTCCATTGCGTCCATGATTTTTTGAGCACGATTCTGAAAAAATAATTGTTCTTATGTATAGTTATCTCTTAATAAAATAACATATACTTACACGTAACTGTTTCGTTATTGGTTGATTTCCAACACCGTTTTGGAACAGGAGGGCGAATTCCCGGCTTTTCTCAAATTCTGCATCAATTAAACATTGTACAAATTTGAAAAAATGCCCTTTTGCTCGAATCTTATTGCCTAAATTCAAATTATACGCTTCAACAGACCCGGTGGTTCGAGTTGAACGCTTAAAAACCGATATGTTCTCGGGTCCTTCCTAAGAAATAAAATAAGGTATTATAATATACCAAAAAACTAATAGCAATACAAATTTATAAGTTATAACTTATAACATAGAACCAACCTTTTTGAGCCACTGCTTTTCAAAATATGTTAAAAATGGAGAAAACATCTTCTTTTCTAAAGATTTTGCTTGGCATTTCAACATATTAAATGCTTCGACTATTTTTGTAGCTGGTAGAAGCGGTAAATACAAAAACTTGAGAAAGAGTACATATGCATGTTTATTGCAATTTAGCATTTTTTCAAATCCGGGCGTCTTTTTTGCATTTTTTTGCATGCTTGTGTAAAATGGAACCAACAAGCAAAGAAATTCATTGAAGGATGCAATTTTTTTAGAGCGTTACGCATTGCTTTTTCGTAGTCCGAAATAAAAGATGCACCTTTTAAGCAACAAATGTTGGAATCAATATACAAAAACAAGTGCTGATAGCACAACTCAGTTTTTCGCGTCATCAATACGAATATAAACGGCGTTATCTAAAACAATAAAAAAATAAAATAATCATTTATTTCAATTAAAAGAAATACCTTCTGCATATGTTTAATGTAAATTATTAAAAGTTGCTTAAAATCTCCAAAAGGACATACTTTAAAAGTGGCATCAATGAGGTAATTACGATTTTGCTCTTCAATATTATTTTCAATTAAGCCAATTATCTTGTCCGAAGAAAAAATACAGTAAGCAAATGAGCTTGATACGTGTACTTTTTTAAAAAAAACATTTTGGAGAATTTCCTTTGGTCATACCAAATAGGTTCATGACGTTTTCATCTTCAAACATTAAACGAACGCTCTCTGGGGTTGTTGGATACTTTGGCAAGAATGGCTGCCTTATTCTTTGTAGAGTTCGTTTGACAGTATCGTAGTTGACCTCAATTTCATCATCACCTTTGGTTTTTCTTTATCAAACAGAAAAGAAAAGTAATAATTAAATTTTAATATCGAATTTTACTAAAATTACAAAAATGTAAAAGTATGTAATACATTACATATATATTTTATATATATTGTGCAACCAACTTTATCTACATAGAACATACACAAATATGTAATCTACAACGTAATCTCTAAATACAAACTGTAATAAAAACAAATTTAAAGTTTTAAAATCACAAAAAAAATCGTAATATTAAAAAATAAATATTTATTTAATATTAGCTTTTTAAATTTTGTATTTTTACAAAAGATTTTTACTTTCAGAAACTTTTAACTTTATTTTTTTTTTCATTCAGAACTAGTAAAAAAATGAGGAAAATTTGACTTAAAAAATTATTATGTTTGTTTACTCACTCAGCAAGAACATCATTAAAAACTTGTTTTATGTCCAAAATTGTATTGTCTTGGCATTTTTGTTTAATTTCTGACACCGCACCGAGTTTTGCTATTTCGCGACATTGGGACGGATGATTATGCACCATATTATTAACATTCGAAAAAGCACGTATTTTATCAAGCAGCAGTTGTGGAAGCTCTGGCGACGGGACTACCTTCACACGTTGCAACTTCGAAGCAAATGGTTTACGCCGCAAGCCAACATCACGCCTGGACAGCTAGTGATCATCCATGATGACAACACTCCACCTCAGCTGTGGCCTCTCGATCGAATCTTAAACACTTGTTCTGGAGCTGACGGAAAAGTCAGAGTTGTCGACATAAAGACGATGAAAGGAGTGACTCGCCGACCCATCTGCAAAATTGCGCCGCTCCCAGTTTAAGCAATCTGTTGCAAGAACCTGAGTCCTTCCAACGGGGGGAGGATGTTGGAGCACGACATTTAATTTATATTGTTATAGAATCCTAAATTCATAACCCGAATTGTATATGTAATAAGATCCACTTTACTGTAACTGAAACGAGCTTGCACGCTCGTCACTTATATGAAACTTTGTACTCAGCAGCGAAATCAGTTCAATACAGATCTCTGAAAGACACAGACAAACGTTCTATTTCATTGCACTTTTTTGGAATCTAGTCTGCACACGGGCAGACACACATCAATACACACACACACTCGCATTTTGGACCTGCACAAGGGCAGGTTGCTTCCACTATCGGGTTGCACAGGGGCAACACCGTACAGTGGATCTACGTTTTATAAATCCGCGTTGACACGGAGAAATGATTGAGCCGCCTAAAAAAAATATAAATAACATAATTAATTCAAAACATTAAAAGTTTTAAAAATTTAAAAATTTTATGATCGAGAATTTTAGAAACCAATACAAATTTTGGCGTAAGAAAACAAAAGCAATGCTCTGATAAAAAAAATCATACTAATTTTCACTTTCCCAAATTCATTGCAGGAAAACATCCTACGAAATCTAAAAAGTGCGAAATCGGCTCGTCTGCGTTGAAAACTCGTTCAAATCCTGTAATAATAAAGCACCGCATAGGTAGACGTCGCACAGAACAAGGTTGTCCGATGCCACATTGAACTAACTCCACAGCTCAACATGGAGTGCTAAACTTATGTTCTGGAAAATCGAAAGTCACTTTTTAACTTAATTTGTCCGTTGCTTTTCCTTAAACTCATTTTTTTGCAGTTTTAACGTTTCTAGAGCGCAATTGTAGCCATTTGTCTAAAATAATTTGATATTTTTGGGCGTCTAAAAACTAGTGTTATAAAAGTGTTACCATTTTTATACCAGTATTAATGTGCATTGTTTTCCAAACAAGGAGGAAATATTATTAGCTTTTGCTTTTAAAACAACAACTGCACATTAAAAAATTTTTTGAGTAACTAGTTTTTTTAAATTATTTTTTTATCTTAAGTCGTTAAGAAACATTTGGCGTGGAAAATACATTTATTTTAGACTATTTTTTAGCTTTATTTCCTGCTAAATTTAAATGCAGAAATGCAGAAATATGACCACCGCTGTTAAAGTATTTAATGGAGAACAGATAAAATTTAGTTCAGACACATGAATTAAAAATAATTACGTTGGGAACGTCAGCAGAAACATTACTAGCTAAACGTAACGTCTAAAATACCACTCCACACAACTCACTTGACCACTTCCGAAGTTCGTATGCAGCCAAACTTGGACAATTCCTTGAGTTGTTTTGAAATCCCATGTCTACATGCTATCGTTATATGGAGTTTAGTCGCGCAGTGTAAAAGCAAGCAACATGAATGTCTTCAAGTGTGAAAACATTTTGCCGATCCGACGACTAACTGCCAATAAGCGTCGTATGAGAAATATTTATGGATGCTTTGATACCATTTCACAAACCCCAAAACCTGAGATACAATTTTTAGACTTAAAATAAATTTATTGCAAACAAAATCTAACACCACATTAAACAACACATGGACCGTACCATTGTCAACATGTATATTTATTTAATTTTCACCACCCCAACCGACCGAATGGCGCAGCCGCGTATCTTACGGCACGATTCGCGAGAAGATAGACGTGAGATATAAAAGTATGGGTAAAAGCCGGAAAAAGTAAGATCAATTTTGTGCTAATGAAGTACGTATTAATCGTTTCAAGAGCACCAGAGTGTCAAGATTTGATATTATAGGAAAAAGTCTATTATAGTCAGAACATAATACTCTGAAAGACTCATGCAAGACATTTTTTTTTTTTTTTTTTTTTTTTTTTTTTTTTTTTTCGCGCGGAGTCCCACGGCCCACATACCCGCCCAACCGACCGAGGGGCGCAGCCGTGTATCGTACGGCACGATTCGCGATAAGATAGACGCGAGATAGGAAAATAAAGGTAAAGGTCCGGGGAAAAAAGTAATAGTTAGATCAATCTTGTGCCAATGAAGCAAGTATCAATCGTTTTATGAGCGGCAGAGAGTCAAGATTTGATATTACAGGAAAAAGTCTATTATAGTCAGAACATAATACTCTGAAAGGCTCATGCAAGGCATAGTTAGATCTACAATGATTTAAAATTAGGGGAAAATAATTTCTAGTTAATCTACTTGGCACAGAAAAGTTTAGCCGGCTTAACAAGTCGGGGCAGTCAATATCACCATGTATAAGGTTATAAATAAAGATAGTACCAAGCATCGTTCTACGGTTGGCTAGGGATGGTAAATTAATCAAAAGAAGTCTACTAGAATAAGAAGGTAAGATAAGATTTGCATCCCAGTTTAGGCGCCGTAAAGCAAAAAGAAGGAAGTTTTTTTGTACAGATTCGATACGACCAATATGTATTCCGTATTGTGGACTCCAGACGGGAGACCCATACTCCAGAATCGGACGGACTAGCGAAATAAATAAAGTTTTAGTCAAATAAGGATCATCGAATTCTTTTGACCACCTTTTAATAAATCCAAGCACTCCTTTGGCTTTATTAACCATGGACGAAATGTGATTAGAAAATTTTAGTTTAGGGTCCAAGAGAACGCCAAGATCGTTTACAAGAGTTATTCTATCCAAAGAGCTGCCACTTAACGTGTAAGTCGCGTATATCGGATTGGCCCGATAAAAAGTCATCAGCTTGCACTTGGAACCGTTTAAATTTAGTAAATTATCTCGGCACCAGTTTTGAAAATTATCTAGATCGGATTGCAAGTTTAAATGGCAGGAAATGTCCTTATACTGCAGGCACAACTTAACATCATCTGCGTACATAAGTACGCGAGAATGACTTATAATTGAGGGAAGATCGTTAATAAATAATGTAAAAAGTAACGGACCCAGATGGCTCCCTTGTGGGACACCGGAGGTAACACGGAGAATTTCAGAAATTGAATTTTTAAAAAGGACCCTTTGTGACCTGCCATTTAGATAACTTGAAATCCATTTAAGCAGATCAACTGGAAAACCTAAAAGGTCAAGTTTTTGAATGAGAAGTAAGTGATTTACAGAGTCAAATGCTTTACTAAAGTCAGTGTAAATGACGTCTGTTTGAAAACTACTATTGAAGCCTTTTATCACAAATGAAGTGAGCTCTAGAAGGTTTGTGATTGTGGATCTACGTTTTATAAATCCGTGTTGACACGGAGAAATGATTGATCTGCAAAGGTGCTGCAAATGAGGAGTAATAATTTTTTCAAAAAGCTTAGGAATAGCTGACAACTTAGAAATACCTCTGTAGTTACTGGCTTCTAACTTGTTACCTTTCTTGAAAAGAGGAATAACAAATGATTCCTTCCAAATATTTGGGAATTGGGAGGTTTCTAGAGATAAGGTAAACAACTTGTGAAGAGGTTTGCACAGGGCCTTAGCGCAATACCTAAGCACGCACCCAGGAATACCATCGGGCCCTGGCGAATAAACAGGCTTAATACGAAGAAGATCCGAAAGAAGAGAGCTTTCTGTTAAAGTGGGACAGAATATGAGGTTTGACTTGGACATGGTGTAAGAATAAGGCTGTGATGAATAATCTAAAGTAGAGTAAGTCGTTTGAAAAAATTGGGCAAATAAATCGGCTATTGCCTGATCTGTGGTTGCCGTCATGTTTTCGAACGACAGCAAGGAAGGAAAAGAATTAGATTTACGCTTGGTGTTAACAAAATTATAAAACTGTTTCGGGTCCTGAGAGAACTGGACCTTACAACGGTTTAAGTAACTATTATAACACTGAGCATTAAGCACGGTATATCTTGACCGAGCACTTAAATATCTAGTAAAAACAGATTGAGAACCGGTAAGTTAGTTATATATACAATGATTAAATATAAGGGGAATAAAATTTCTAGTTAATCTACTAGGCACAGACAAGTTTAGCCGAATTACAAAGTCGGGGCTGTCAATCCCACCATGAACAAGTTTAAACTTTAAACTCGTTTTCCTCAAAACAGTGTTTTCAAGATCGGTGACCAAAATTTCTCAAAAACTACCAAACCGATTTTGACCAAATTTTGTGGGATTCTTTTAAAACCTAAAAAACCTTCGTTTTTTTTGGCAACTGCCATTTTGTTAAAAATGAATTTTTTTATTCCTTCGATTAAGTACAAGTTATCTTCTACTTTAACTAATTTGAGTTTTGTGTTTCAGACTAACCAGCTCATTATTAGATTGGTCACCGCAAACAATGTTTTCTACGCAGACCTTCACGGGATCACGAACCACGCCTCCATTTTAAATGTTTTTTTTTATTTTTTTGCGAGAACTTGTAGATTAAATTGTCTATTTTTAGAAAATAAATTGTTTTATTCAAGAATGCTGGCGGTTTCTATAAAATTAATTCATGAAAATGGTCGATTTTTTCACGCTACAACTAGGGTTGCCCCCCTAATTAACAGAAGTCTAATAAGAATAAGAAGGTAAGATAAGATTTGCCGTATTGTGAACTCCAGATGGGAGAGCCATACTCCAGAATCGGAAGGACTAAATAGAGTCTTACTGACATATGTAAGTATCATCAAATTCTTTTGACCACCTTTTTTTTAAAACCAAGCACGCCTCTTGCCTTAATTAATTAAAATTTGACGAGATATGATTAAAAACTTTAGTTTAGAGTCCAAAAGGACGCCAAAATCTATACAAAGAGCTGCCAATAAACGTGTAACTCGTGTATTTCGGATTGACCCGATAAAAAGTCAACAGCTTGCACTTAGAACCGTTTAAATTTTGTAAATTATTTCGGCACCAGTTTTAAAAGTTATCTAGATCGAATTGTAAGTCTAAATGGCAGAAAATGTCCTCATACTGCAGGCATACCTTTACATCATCTGCGTACATAAGTACGCGAGAATGACTTATAATTGATGGAAGATCGTTAATAAATAATGTAAAAAGTAACGGACCCAGATGGCTCCCTTGTGGGACCCTTTGTGACCTGCCATTCAGATAACTTGAGATCCACCTAAGAAGATCAACTGGAAAACCTAACAAGTAAAGTTTTTGAACTAGAAGTACGTGACTTACAGAGTCAGTATAAATGACGTCTGTTTGAAAACTACTATTGAAGCCCCTTATAACAAATGTAGTAAGCTCTAGAAGGTTTGTTATTGTGGATCTACGTTTAATAAATCCGCGTTGACACGGAGAAATGATTGATCTACAAAGGTGGTGCAAATGATTTTGATTTTTTTTAGAAAAGCTTAGGAATAGCTGACAACTTAGAAATACCTCTGTAGTTACTGGCTTCTAACTTGTTACCTTGTTTCAAAAGAGGAATAACAAAAGATTCCTTCCAAATATTTGGGAATTCGGAAGTTTCTAGAGATAAGATTAACAACTTGAATTTAATTGTATCACATTACCGTGAACAATAGCTACCCTAACCATTGTAATAGAATTAAGAATTATAATACTGCATTGAAGAATTTGTTTTCATATTTTGGCGCTGGTAAAACATAGGCGTCCGTGGAGGGGCTTGTTCAATACATGATTTAGAGGTGAACGTCAAAAATAATGGTTTTATCTGGTCGTTTCGTTCCCATTTTCCTGCAAAGTCCTTAAGTCCCTTGCAAGTCGGCAACTTAAGATTGTGATTGATCATCAGCATTTGATCATCATATAAGAGACTGACCTTTTTAATCGGCATTTATTTTGAGCCAGTAGTAATATAGTACTTTTAGAGAAATGTGTTTATGAGTGGGAGGCTTCCGTGCTCTAAATAGTTAACTGTTAGTTAATACAATGCATATTGCTGTACAAAATAATATTAATAAAAACACATTGTTAGAAGTTTTACTTATATTAGAAATAAATTAAAATGTATTTATTGATATGAATCAAGAATGAGCTTAATTTTACAAGTTTTTTGCTTAAATTTTTGGATTTTCGAATGTTGGTCCTCGAGTAATATTAATATCTGCATAGGGAGCAGATTGAGCAATGTGAAGCACCTTAAATTTCTTTAGGACAAGGAGGGAGTAAAACTTTTGAGCCGCCTGAAAAAAATATAAATAACATAATTAATTCAAAACATTTAAAGTTTTAAAAATTTAAAAATTTAAAAATTTTATGATCGAGAATTTTAGAAACCAATACAAATTTTGGCGTAAGAAAACAAAAGCAATGCTCTGATAAAAAAAATCATACTAATTTTCACTTTCCCAAATTCATTGCAGGAAAACATCCTACGAAATCTAAAAAGTGCGAAATCGGCTCGTCTGCGTTGAAAACTCGTTCAAATCTTGTAATAATAAAGCACCGCATAGGTAGACGTCGCACAGAATAAGGTTGTCCGATGCCACATTGAACTAACTCCACAGCTCAACATGGAGTGCTAAACTTATGTTCTGGAAAATCGAAAGTCACTTTTTAACTTAATTTGTCCGTTGCTTTTCCTTAAACTCATTTTTTGCAGTTTTAACGTTTTCAACAGCCGTTCTAGAGCGCAATTGTAGCCATTTGTCTAAAATAATTTGATATTTTTGGGCGTCTAAAAACTTAGGAAATTAGAGAGTTTTCTAATTATTAATTTCCGAGAAAAAACTTGGCGGTGGCTAAAATTATTAATAGCGATATACGAAAAACGAAAGAAAAGGTGTCGACGGCTCAAATCAATTTCAACGAATACTTCTATATTTTTCGACAAAGTACTTAGAGCCTAGCTTAACGAAGGTTGGCGAAGACGGGGCGACTTCGCCGAGAGCGAGAGAAAACTTTATTGTGCTCCCGCCTTCGCCCTAAACTAACTTACACTAAACTTCAAGTTTTTTAACAATTTCATTAAACATTCAAATTTGCGCGAACACCGGCCCCGTTGAACACCCATCGGGCTTCAACACAAAGGAAGCGGCGCCAACTTATGAATGGCCCGCCGAAAAAGGCCTCCTCCACTAGTTCGCACGTCGACGACCCTGACCATGCCGTCCTCCCCTGCGTGCCTGGCGACTATTCTGCCGAGGAGCCATTGTTGGGGCGGCAGGTTGTCCTCGGCCACAAGGACGAGATCTCCCTCGCTGATGTTGGGCTGCTGCTGGTGCCACTTGCCCCGTATTTGGAGGCCCAGGACATATTCCCGGGACCATCGCCGCCAGAACATTTGCCTGACTGACGAGACAAGCCGCCATCGCCGCAAGCAGTTGAGACCCTCCTGGTCCGGGGTCCGGAGTGCTGGTGTGGCGAGTAGCGGCCCGCCTGTCAGTAGGTGCCCGGGTGTCAGCGCCTCTCCGTCGCTTGGGTCGCTGCTGATCGCTCCGAGCGGCCGGGAGTTCATCACCGCCTCGATTCCCACGAGGACTGTCCCCAGCTCTTCTGCGCTTAGGAGCGCGCTGCCCACCGCCCGTAGGAGTAGGTTCTTGGCAGTTTTGACACCTGCCTCCCATAGTCCGCCCATGTGCGGAGCCCGCGGTGGTGTGAAGACAAATTCGCATCCGCTTTTTGATGCGAATTCGCGTATCGCGTCGGCTTCGTCCTCTATCCTCTCTCGAAGGGCCCGGAAGTGGCGACTCGCTCCGACGAAGTTCGTCCCGTTGTCGCAATGGACGACTTGGGGACATCCTCGGCGCCCAACGAACCTTTGAAAAGCCAATAAAAAGGAATCTGTGGTTAAATCTGAAACAACTTCTAGATGAACCGCTTTGGACGCAAAACAAACGAAGAGCGCAATGTAGGACTTATACGGAGGCCGACCACGAATTTTCAATGTCGTATAGACAGGGCCACAAAAATCGACGCCACATATAGCAAATGGGCGGAGAGCACGGAGACGATCTGCGGGTAAGTTTCCCATAATTTGTGTCATTAGTCGAGGCTTACACTTAAAGCAGCGTATGCATGATCGAACTATCTGACTGCAGACCTCCTGAGCGTTTACGATCCAAATACGCTGTCGAAGGAGACTCACAAGGGCTCGTGGACCAACATGAAAATTGGAATGGTGAAGATGCCGAACATAGCTCTGCACAAATTGGGAGCGTTTTGTCAACAACAATGGAAACTTGGCATCGTATGATATAGGAGCATTAGCTAGTCGCCCCCCAACTCGCAACAAAGAAAAGTGACACCAAGTCCCCTTGTCTTCATGGATGAATGGATTCAATCGCTGAAGACTTGGGCCAACTCTGGATCCTTTACGAACTTTTTCTCTTTCTTCATGATACTCGTGCTTCTGTAATATCTCGACAATTTTTAGAAAAGCTTCATTATATTCAGTCGGCGACAAAGTTTTTTCAAATACCATACTTTTGTCTTTGCATTTTCTTATGAAGCGGAACATATAAACGAATACCCGAAGCAGTTTAAGGTGTGACGAAAATCCCTCGATGACATCTACCAAATCCAAATTTCTTACAGCAGCGGTCAGTCCGACCGCAGTCTTCCTCGATTCTTGTAGTAGGACTTCTTCATCTAGTTCAAAGTGTGCATTCTGGGGCCAGTTTGCATCTTCCTCTTTTAAAAACGCAGGTCCAGTAAACCATATTGACTGGATAATTTCGTCGACGTCACAACCTCTTGATACAATATCTGCTGGGTTCTGTTTCGTTGGAACATGCCGCCACGTAGCTTCACCTGACCACTCTTGAATCTCCGCTACTCTATCCGATACGAATGTGGATAATGAAGATGGATGAGACCGGATCCAATGGAGCGTAACTTCAGAATCCGACCAATAAACAATCCGTTCGATAGGTACCTTTAAAAGGGGCTTGATTCTGTGGCAGAGATCTGCGAGAAGGTGAGCGGCACATAACTCAAGCCTTGGGAGTGTTTTAGTCTTGAGCGGCGCTACTTTAGACTTTGAAGTCAACAGCGATATTTTATAACCTTCTGCAGTTTTGCTACGAATGTAGACGCAAGCTCCATAAGCTCTTAAGGATGCGTCAGCAAAGGCATGTAATTGGACCGGTGACATCGGATCGGTATGCACAAACCGGGGAATAGATATTTCCTCTAATTTAGACAATGTAATTTTTATCATATTCCAAGCTGTTTCCAAATGAATAGGAATCGACTCATCCCAATCTAACTTATTAAGCCAAAGTTCCTGCAATAGGATCTTTCCTCTTATTACAATAGGACTTAATAAGCCGAGGGGGTCAAACAGCTTCGATGTCACCGATAGTATGTTCCGTTTTGTCGCTCGGAGACCCATGACAGCAGTGTCAATTTGAAATTTGAAGGCATCTTCGTTAGGCAACCACGATATTCCTAACGCCTTAGTTGACTCTGAGTCCGAGATGGGTATGGATTTAACTGTGCTCTCAGATGCGGTAACGTCAGGTGAGTTTGAAAACCACTTTGTCAATTCAAAACCTGCAGTTTGAAGAACCTGAGATACTTCAGACTTAATAGTCTTTAACTCCTCTACGCATGCAGCACCAGTCAACATATCATCGACATAAAAGTCGGATCCAATAACCTTAGCAGCTCTAGGAAAAGAAACTTTGGCAGACTCACTTAACCTTTTTAAACACCGAATAGCCAAAAACGGGGCTGGTCCAGTACCATATGTTACGGTGTTGAGCTTGTATAATCTCAAGGACTCAGAGGGGTCTCTTCTCCACACTATAAGTTGAAACTGCCTATCTGCTTCATTCACCATCACTTGGCGATACATTTTCTTTACATCGGCGGTCAGGGCAAACCTATGCAGCCGGAAGCGCAGTAACGTTGAGTACAACTCATCTTGGATTGTCGGCCCAACCATCAAAATGTCATTTAGAGACTTCTGAGTTGACGATTTACAAGACGCATCGAAAACGACACGTAACTTGGTTGACGTACTTTGGGGTCTCAGAACACATTGATGTGGGATAACATAATGTGGAGCAGAAGGAAGTTTATCTGTAAGAGACATATGACCTAAGGAAAGGTACTCCTCCATAAATTCTAGGTACATTTCCTTCATCTCAGGGTCTCGAGACAGCCTTCTTTCAAGCGACAAAAACCGCCGTTTTGCAACTTCAAAAGAGTTGCCTAACTCATTTGGATCCGATTTAAACGGCAGTCTTACTTCAAACCGACCTGATGGCAAAACCTGAGTAGTCTTCCGGTAGTGTTCTTCACATAACTTGCTCAGGTGACAGAATTTTCTTTAGAGATGGCATTTCTTCCAGTGACCAAAACTTCTGTAGTGTGCTGTCAATAGACACTAAAATCTCTTCACTACAACTGAAACTTTTCACAACTTCTGTAGGGGAAGATGCCTTATATCTACCCGATACAACCCAGCCGAAGAGGGTTTTCTGCAGAGTTGGAAAGTCAGGACCTTGTCTAATTTGTCCAACAGCTAATAATTCGAAAAATGATTCTGCTCCTATTAACATATCTATTCTTTGTGGCTTGTAGAAATAGGGGTCTGCTAGTGGTAGGTTCTTTGGAATTTTCCAGTCATTGATATTGACCGACTGGTCAGGATGATATCCTGATATTGATTTCAAAATCCAAAAATCGAAGGAGAACTCACTACCATTTATACGCGACTTCACCATTGTGTGTACCTTTTTCTTAACTTGAGAATTGGACTCGCCAATACCAAGTAAGTTTATACACGACTCCTCTTTACGGATCTGTAAGCGGTGAGCAAGGTCCTCTGTTATAAAATTCGTTTGGGACCCAGAGTCAAGAAGTGCTCGGGCCCAAATATATTCACCGTTTTTAGTTCTTACACTTACGATCGACGTGGCTAAAATCACTCTGTCCAATGATGTCGCATGCATAACATGTGACGTGGAAGGCTGATCTTGATTTAAAGAGGGAGAAAGAATCTCTTGGGGTGGTGGCAACGCTAAACTATTTTCGGACACTGTATATCTATGCAGTAAAACGTGATGCGAGCGGCCACAAACTCGACATTTATTAAATTTTCATTTTGAAACAGTGTGACCCTTTCGCATACAATTGATGCATAAGGAAGCAGATTTTACAAAGTCAAACCTTTGCATTACCGAAAGGCGACCAAACGGACCACAGTTCGCTAGGATATGGTCTCCTGCATTGCAATAGCTACAACTTTGCTGGGATTTACTGTTGGACGAAGAACAAGAAAATGAGCTGCGATTATGTGGCTTGCTCGACATAACTTTATCTTGCTTTGGTTTCGTCGATTCTTCAGCGGATAAATGCTGGTATCGGCGGTTTAACATTTTTTCAAAATCGGACCAAAGCGGTAACCTTTCATAATCTAATTGTTCTTCCCATTTTTGTTTGGTCACTGGGTCTACTCTGTTCAAAACAAGATAGATCAACATTGAATTTGAAATCTTGGTGTCGTCTCCTATCGATAACAAAGAACCGTATATAGATGATACGGTGTCGATAATATTTCTTAAAGACGAAGCTGACTGTTGCGTTATTTTCGGAAGACTAAACAATGTTGAAATATTATTCATAAAAATTAAACATTCGTTATCATACACTTTTTTCAGGCTGATCATAGCCTTTTCATAATTGCTCTCGGTGACTTGGTAGGCCTTAATAGTTCCCAAAGCTTCACCAGAAAGACAAGAAATTAAGTGATTGAATTTTTCTATGACGGGAATGCTGTCGTCTTGATGAACAAGAGTTTCGAAAAGGCTAATGAAATTCTTAAACTCCGAATATTTGCCGCTGAATTTCGGCAATGCCAAATTCGGAAGTCGAGCTCGAGTTGGGGCTACAGAAGCTGATCCAATTATTTTGGTTTCGCTTGCCGTCTTCAAGGCTGAGATAAGCGACATTATTTTTGCCTTGGTAATTATTGAAAGCTCTTCCAACTCTTCTCCGAACTCATCGCCATCATCTAAATCTTCGATCTGTTCTTGTATTTGAGTTGCCTTAATAATAGAAGCATTTAAAATCTCTAGCCGACAAGTTAGTTCTACTTCTTGGATCGGAATCTGGCCGGCTTCTATTCGATCATTTAATCGGCGGATGCTCATCACTGGTTTTTTGAGCTTATTTTTAAGATCCGCAAGAAGTTCAAGAGATTTTGGCTTATCTGGACTCATTTTAATTTTATTTTAATTAATTTATTTTTTTTTTTTTTTTTTTTATATAAACCACGAAATAAATAAATATATATATAAATAAATTATTTATCCAAGAATAATAATTAATAAAATAAATAAGTTTTAAAAGAGGATAATTGTTCAATTAGAATGACGACAAAATGTTAAATAAATTTTCGAAACAAAATACTAAGAGTAATAACAATTTAATTTAATTATTAAATTTGTTCGAAAAAATTATTTTAATAATTATCCACAACGAAAACGACGAAAAAAAAATATTAAATTGAATATCGAGCCACGAGGTATCAAAATTAACAGTGGTTGCAATGACGGCAAAATCAGTATACCCGTCCGAATGCAGGGTAGCGCGTCACTTTGATCTTCAGCGCGCCAAACCAAAAGTCCAACAACAATTACAACGATGCTAACGGCAGACAAGCGAAGCGAAAAAGGAAAACGAAAAAGTTAACCGCTGCAGCTGCTTGTATGTGAGGACTTATGTATTGGTTATATATAGCGGCTGGGATAATTTTACGAACTATTAATTTTCGAGTTTCAATAAATAAATTGGGGGCGACAGTGATTGCAATAATATAGCACAATTATGTAAATGTTGCGTCCAACGGAGGTTCAAATAGGTTATAATGTGTATGTGTATATGTATGTGTATATAATAAATTTTAATATAATTTTTTATTTTTATTTATTATAAATAAATGCATGCACAACTAGCTCTACTATATCGATACGTCTGTGCCAAGAATTGAAAGCGAGGTGCAATTTTTCAGCACAAGACAATAAACAATTAAATTGTTTTTCTTATAAACTCAAGCTTTCAATTTTTTGCACAAATACCTCAGGTTCTGCGTTAGGGTCTTTCAATCCAGCTGCCACTTTCCTTTTGCACATTGAGCAGTCGCAGGGCATCCCTCTGGCAGCAGTTCTTTTGTGGCGAACAGGGTATTTCGCGACCGGCACGATATTTTAAGCAGGAGCTGCTGTGTATTTTCTGTCCACACCGACACGCCGCGGGCAACAATAAAGCACTATGTATATATGTCATTGAGTGCTTTGAACTGCACTTGCACTTGCACTTTATTTTTTGGTTTGTGTCACTGTCACTAGTTGCCAAAATAAATTAATAATTTTAACGTCCACCCGGGGGCGCCATGAAAAAATTAGAGAGTTTTCTAATTATTAATTTCCGAGAAAAAACTTGGCGGTGGCTAAAATTATTAATAGCGATATACGAAAAACGAAAGAAAAGGTGTCGACGGCTCAAATCAATTTCAACGAATACTTCTATATTTTTCGACAAAGTACTTAGAGCCTAGCTTAACGAAGGTTGGCGAAGACGGGGCGACTTCGCCGTGAGCGAGAGAAAACTTTATTGTGCTCCCGCCTTCGCCCTAAACTAACTTACACTAAACTTCAAGTTTTTTAACAATTTCATTAAACATTCAAATTTGCGCGAACAAGTGTTATAAAAGTGTTACCATTTTTATACCAGTATTAATGTGCATTGTTTTCCAAACAAGGAGGAAATATTATTAGCTTTTGCTTTTAAAACAACAACTGCACATTAAAAAATTTTTTGAGTAACTAGTTTTTTTTAATTATTTTTTTATCTTAAGTCGTTAAGAAACATTTGGCGTGGAAAATACATTTATTTTAGACTATTTTTTAGCTTTATTTCCTCCTAAATTTAAATGCAGAAATGCAGAAATATGACCACCGCTGTTAAAGTATTTAATGGAGAACAGATAAAATTTAGTTCAGACACATGAATTAAAAATAATTACGTTGGGAACGTCAGCAGAAACATTACTAGCTAAACGTAACGTCTAAAATACCACTCCACACAACTCACTTGACCACTTCCGAAGTTCGTATGCAGCCAAACTTGGACAATTCCTTGAGTTGTTTTGAAATCCCATGTCTATATGTTATCGTTATATGGAGTTTAGTCGCGCAGTGTAAAAGCAAGCAACATGAATGTCTTCAAGTGTGAAAACATTTTGCCGATCCGACGACTAACTGCCAATAAGCGTCGTATGAGAAATATTTATGGATGCTTTGATACCATTTCACAAACCCCAAAACCTGAGATACAATTTTTAGACTTAGAATAAATTTATTGCAAACAAAATCTAACACCACATTAAACAACACATGGACCGTACCATTGTCAACATGTATATTTATTTAATTTTCACCACCCCAACCGACCGAATGGCGCAGCCGCGTATCTTACGGCACGATTCGCGAGAAGATAGACGTGAGATATAAAAGTATGGGTAAAAGCCGGAAAAAGTAAGATCAATTTTGTGCTAATGAAGTACGTATTAATCGTTTCAAGAGCACCAGAGTGTCAAGATTTGATATTATAGGAAAAAGTCTATTATAGTCAGAACATAATACTCTGAAAGACTCATGCAAGACATAGTTATATATACAATGATTAAATATAAGGGGAATAAAATTTCTAGTTAATCTACTAGGCACAGACAAGTTTAGCCGAATTACAAAGTCGGGGCTGTCAATCTCACCATGAACAAGTTTAAACTTTAAACTCGTTTTTCTCAAAACAGTGTTTTCAAGATCGGTGACCAAAATTTCTCAAAAACTACCAAACCGATTTTGACCAAATTTTGTGGGATTCTTTTAAAACCTAAAAAACCTTCGTTTTTTTGGCAACTGCCATTTTGTTAAAAATGAATTTTTTTTATTCCTTCGATTAAGTACAAGTTATCTTCTACTTTAACTAATTTGAATTTTGTGTTTCAGACTAACCAGCTCTTTATTAGATTGGTCACCGCAAACAATGTTTTCTACGCAGACCTTCACGGGATCACGAACCACGCCTCCATTTTAAATGTTTTTTTTTATTTTTTTGCGAGAACTTGTAGATAAAATTGTCTATTTTTAGAAAATAAATTGTTTTATTCAAGAATGCTGGCGGTTTCTATAAAATTAATTCATGAAAATGGTCGATTTTTTCACGCTACAACTAGGGTTGCCCCCCTAATTAACAGAAGTCTAATAAGAATAAGAAGGTAAGATAAGATTTGCCGTATTGTGAACTCCAGATGGGATAGCCATACTCCAGAATCGGACGGACAGTATCATCAAATTCTTTTGACCACCTTTTTTTTAAAACCAAGCACGCCTCTTGCCTTAATTAATTAAAATTTGACGAGATATGATTAAAAACTTTAGTTTAGAGTCCAAAAGGACGCCAAGATCTATACAAAGAGCTGCCAATAAACGTGTAACTCGTGTATTTCGGATTGACCCGATAAAAAGTCAACAGCTTGCACTTAGAACCGTTTAAATTTTGTAAATTATTTCGGCACCAGTTTTAAAAGTTATCTAGATCGGATTGTAAGTCTAAATGGCAGAAAATGTCCTCATACTGCAGGCATACCTTTACATCATCTGCGTACATAAGTACTCGAGAATGACTTATAATTGATGGAAGATCGTTAATAAATAATGTAAAAAGTAACGGAACCCAGATGGCTCCCTTGTGGGACCCTTTGTGACCTGCCATTCAGATAACTTGAGATCCATCTAAGAAGATCAACTGGAAAACCTAACAAGTCAAGTTTTTGAACTAGAAGTACGTGACTTACAGAGTCAGTATAAATGACGTCTGTTTGAAAACTACTATTGAAGCCCCTTATAACAAATGTAGTAAGCTCTAGAAGGTTTGTTATTGTGGATCTACGTTTAATAAATCCGCGTTGACACGGAGAAATGATTGATCTACAAAGGTGGTGTTAACTGCCATTTTGTTAAAAATGAATTTTTTTTTATTCCTTCGATTAAGTACAAGTTATCTTCTACTTTAACTAATTTGAATTTTGTGTTTCAGACTAACCAGCTCTTTATTAGATTGGTCACCGCAAACAATGTTTTCTACGCAGACCTTCTCGGGATCACGAACCACGCCTCCATTTTAAATGTTTTTTTAAATTTTTTTGCGAGAACTTGTAGATTAAATTGTCTATTTTTAGAAAATAAATTGTTTTATTCCAGAATGCTGGCGGTTTTTATAAAATTAATTCATGAAAATGGTCGATTTTTTCACGCTACAACTAGGGTTGCCCCCCTAATTAACAGAAGTCTAATAAGAATAAGAAGGTAAGATAAGATTTGCCGTATTGTGAACTCCAGATGGGAGAGCCATACTCCAGAATCGGACGGACTAAATAGAGTCTTACTGACATATGTAAGTATCATCAAATTCTTTTGACCACCTTTTTTTTAAAACCAAGCACGCCTCTTGCCTTAATTAAATAAAAAGGACTAAATAGAGTCTTACTGACATATGTAAGTATCATCAAATTCTTTTGACCACCTTTTTTTTAAAACCAAGCACGCCTCTTGCCTTAATTAATTAAAATTTGACGAGATATGATTAAAAACTTTAGTTTAGAGTCCAAAAGGACGCCAAGATCTATACAAAGAGCTGCCAATAAACGTGTAACTCGTGTATTTCGGATTGACCCGATAAAAAGTCAACAGCTTGCACTTAGAACCGTTTAAATTTTGTAAATTATTTCGGCACCAGTTTTAAAAGTTATCTAGATCGGATTGTAAGTCTAAATGGCAGAAAATGTCCTCATACTGCAGGCATACCTTTACATCATCTGCGTACATAAGTACTCGAGAATGACTTATAATTGATGGAAGATCGTTAATAAATAATGTAAAAAGTAACGGAACCCAGATGGCTCCCTTGTGGGACCCTTTGTGACCTGCCATTCAGATAACATCTAAGAAGATCAACTGGAAAACCTAACAAGTCAAGTTTTTGAACTAGAAGTACGTGACTTACAGAGTCAGTATAAATGACGTCTGTTTGAAAACTACTATTGAAGCCCCTTATAACAAATGTAGTAAGCTCTAGAAGGTTTGTTATTGTGGATCTACGTTGAATAAATCCGCGTTGACACGGAGAAATGATTGATCTACAAAGGTGGTGTTAACTGCCATTTTGTTAAAAATGAATTTTTTTTATTCCTTCGATTAAGTACAAGTTATCTTCTACTTTAACTAATTTGAATTTTGTGTTTCAGACTAACCAGCTCTTTATTAGATTGGTCACCGCAAACAATGTTTTCTACGCAGACCTTCACGGGATCACGAACCACGCCTCCATTTTAAATGTTTTTTTAAATTTTTTTGCGAGAACTTGTAGATTAAATTGTCTATTTTTAGAAAATAAATTGTTTTATTCCAGAATGCTGGCGGTTTTTATAAAATTAATTCATGAAAATGGTCGATTTTTTCACGCTACAACTAGGGTTGCCCCCCTAATTAACAGAAGTCTAATAAGAATAAGAAGGTAAGATAAGATTTGCCGTATTGTGAACTCCAGATGGGAGAGCCATACTCCAGAATCGGACGGACTAAATAGAGTCTTACTGACATATGTAAGTATCATCAAATTCTTTTGACCACCTTTTTTTTAAAACCAAGCACGCCTCTTGCCTTAATTAAATAAAAAGGACTAAATAGAGTCTTACTGACATATGTAAGTATCATCAAATTCTTTTGACCACCTTTTTTTTAAAACCAAGCACGCCTCTTGCCTTAATTAATTAAAATTTGACGAGATATGATTAAAAACTTTAGTTTAGAGTCCAAAAGGACGCCAAGATCTATACAAAGAGCTGCCAATAAACGTGTAACTCGTGTATTTCGGATTGACCCGATAAAAAGTCAACAGCTTGCACTTAGAACCGTTTAAATTTTGTAAATTATTTCGGCACCAGTTTTAAAAGTTATCTAGATCGGATTGTAAGTCTAAATGGCTGAAAATGTCCTCATACTGCAGGCATACCTTTACATCATCTGCGTACATAAGTACTCGAGAATGACTTATAATTGATGGAAGATCGTTAATAAATAATGTAAAAAGTAACGGAACCCAGATGGCTCCCTTGTGGGACCCTTTGTGACCTGCCATTCAGATAACTTGAGATCCATCTAAGAAGATCAACTGGAAAACCTAACAAGTCAAGTTTTTGAACTAGAAGTACGTGACTTACAGAGTCAGTATAAATGACGTCTGTTTGAAAACTACTATTGAAGCCCCTTATAACAAATGTAGTAAGCTCTAGAAGGTTTGTTATTGTGGATCTACGTTTAATAAATCCGCGTTGACACGGAGAAATGATTGATCTACAAAGGTGGTGCAAATGATTTTGATTTTTTTTAGAAAAGCTTAGGAATAGCTGACAACTTAGAAATACCTCTGTAGTTACTGGCTTCTAACTTGTTACCTTGTTTCAAAAGAGGAATAACAAAAGATTCCTTCCAAATATTTGGGAATTCGGAAGTTTCTAGAGATAAGATTAACAACTTGAATTTAATTGTATCACATTACCGTGAACAATAGCTACCCTAACCATTGTAATAGAATTAAGAATTATAATACTGCATTGAAGAATTTGTTTTCATATTTTGGCGCTGGTAAAACAAAGGCGTCCGTGGAGGGGCTTGTACAATACATGATTTAGAGGTGAACGTCAAAAATAATGGTTTTATCTGGTCGTCTCGGGCCCATTTTCCTGCAAAGTCCTTAAGTCCCTTGCAAGTAGGCAACTTAAGATTGTGATTGATCATCAGCATTTGATCATCATATAAGAGACTGACCTTTTTAATCGGCATTTATTTTGAGCCAGTAGTAATATAGTACTTTTAGAGAAATGTGTTTATGAGTGGGAGGCTTCCGTGCTCTAAATAGTTAACTGTTAGTTAATACAATGCATATTGCTGTACAAAATAATATTAATAAAAACACATTGTTAGAAGTTTTACTTATATTAGAAATAAATTAAAATGTATTTATTGATATGAATCAAGAATGATCTTAATTTTACAAGTTTTTTGCTTAAATTTTTGGATTTTCGAATGTTGGTCCTCGAGTAATATTAATATCTGCATAGGGAGCAGATTGAGCAATGTGAAGCACCTTAAATTTCTTTAAGACAAGGAGGGAGTAAAACTTTTGAGCCGCCTGAAAAAAATATAAATAACATAATTAATTCAAAACATTTAAAGTTTTAAAAATTTAAAAATTTAAAAATTTTATAATCGAGAATTTTAGAAACCAATACAAATTTTGGCGTAAGAAAACAAAAGCAATGCTCTGATAAAAAAAATCATACTAATTTTCACTTTCCCAAATTCATTGCAGGAAAACATCCTACGAAATCTCACTCATAGAATCCCAACATACTCAAGGGATTGTCAGTTCTGTCAGTTCTAACGCCACCAGCTTTATTTAGGTGGAATCAAACTCACATGTTAATAAACACAGAGGGTTTTTTTGATGCAATTCGTGAAGGTCAAATTAGCTTGAACAATGGTTAATCAATTTTTAACCAAATCAAGTGCTTTGTTGGCACCTTGTATGTGCATTTGTCTATTTTAAAAAAGAAGAAATGAAGCTGCAAGTTCTACATGCAGAAAGATGACCACCGCTTTTAAAGTACTTAATGGAGAACAGATAAAATTTAGTTCAGACACATGAATTAAAAATAATTACGTTGGGAACGTCAGCAGAAACATTACTAGCTAAACGTAACGTCTAAAATACCACTCCACACAACTCACTTGACCACTTCCGAAGTTCGAATGCAGCCAAACTTGGACAATTCCTTGAGTTGTTTTGAAATCCCATGTCTATATGCTATCGTTATATGGAGTTTATTCGCGCAGTGTAAAAGCAAGCAACATGAATGTCTTCAAGTGTGAAAAACTTTTGCCGATCCGACAATAAGCGTCGTATGAGAAATATTTATGGATGCTTTGATACCATTTCACAAACCCCAAAACCTGAGATACAATTTTTAGACTTAGAATAAATTTATTGCAAACAAAATCTAACACCACATTAAACAACACATGGACCGTACCATTGTCAACATGTATATTTTTTTAATTTTCACCACCCCAACCGACCGAATGGCGCAGCCGCGTATTTTACGGCACGATTCGCGAGAAGATAGACGTGAGATATAAAAGTATGGGTAAAAGCCGGAAAAAGTAAGATCAATTTTGTGCTAATGAAATACGTATTAATCGTTTCAAGACTGGTGCTCTTGAAACGATTAATACGTATTTCAGTGTCAAGATTTGATATTATAGGAAAAAGTCTATTATAGTCAGAACATAATACTCTGAAAGACTCATGTAAGACATAGTTATATATACAATGATTAAATATAAGGGGAATAAAATTTCTAGTTAATCTACTAGGCACAGACCAGGTTTAGCCGAATTACAAAGTCGGGGCTGTCAATCTCACCATGAACAAGTTTAAACTTTAAACTCGTTTTTCTCAAAACAGTGTTTTCAAGATCGGTGACCAAAATTTCTCAAAAACTACCAAACCGATTTTGACCAAATTTTGTGGGATTCTTTTAAAACCTAAAAAACCTTCGTTTTTTTTGGCAACTGCCATTTTGTTAAAAATGAATTTTTTTTATTCCTTCGATTAAGTATAAGTTATCTTCTACTTTAACTAATTTGAATTTTGTGTTTTAGACTGACCAGCTCTTTATTAGATTGGTCACCGCAAACAATGTTTCCTATGCAGACCTTCACGGGATCACGAACCACGCCTCCATTTTAAATGTTTTTTTTTATTTTTTTGCGAGAACTTGTAGATTAAATTGTCTATTTTTAGAAAATAAATTGTTTTATTCAAGAATGCTGGCGGTTTTTATAAAATTAATTCATGAAAATGGTCGATTTTTTCACGCTACAACTAGGGTTGACCCCCTAATTAACAGAAGTCTAATAAGAATAAGAAGGTAAGATAAGATTTGCCGTATTGTGAACTCCAGATGGGAGAGCCATACTCCAGAATCGGACGGACTAAATAGAGTCTTACTGACATAAGTATCATCAAATTCTTTTGGCCACCTTTTTTTTAAAACCAAGCACGCCTCTTGCCTTAATTAATTAAAATTTGACGAGATATGATTGAAAACTTTAGTTTAGAGTCCAAAAGGACGCCAAGATCTATACAGAGAGCTGCCAATAAACGTGTAACTCGTGTATTTCGGATTGACCCGATAAAAAGTCAACAGCTTGCACTTAGAACCGTTTAAATTTTGTAAATTATTTCGGCACCAGTTTTAAAAGTTATATAGATCGGATTGTAAGTCTAAATGGCAGGAAATGTCCTCATACTGCAGGCATACCTTTACATCATCTGCGTACATAAGTACGCGAGAATGACTTATAATTGATGGAAGATCGTTAATAAATAATGTAAAAAGTAACGGACCCAGATGGCTTCATTGTGGGACCCTTTGTGACCTGCCATTCAGATAACTTGAGATCCATCTAAGATCAACTGGAAAACCTAACAAGTCAAGTTTTTGAACTAGAAGTACGTGACTTACAGAGTCAGTATAAATGACGTCTGTTTGAAAACTACTATTGAAGCCCCTTATAACAAATGTAGTAAGCTCTAGAAGGTTTGTTATTGTGGATCTACGTTTAATAAATCCGTGTAGACACGGAGAAATGATTGATCTACAAAGGTGGTGCAAATGATTTTGATTTTTTCAAAAAGCTTAGGAATAGCTGACAACTTAGAAATACCTCTGTAGTTACTGGCTTCTAACTTGTTACCTTGTTTCAAAAGAGGAATAACAAAAGATTCCTTCCAAATATTTGGGAATTGGGAAGTTTCTAGAGATAAGGTTAACAACATGCACCCAGGAATACCATCGGACCCTGGCGAATAAACAACCTTAATACGAAGAAGATCCAAAAGAAGATAACTTTCTGTTAAAGTGGGACAGAATATAAGGATTGACTTGGCTGTGGTGTAAGAATAAGGCTGTGATAAATAAGCTAAAGTAGAGTAAGTCGTTTGAAAAAATTGGGCAAATAAATCGGCTATTGCCTGATCTGTGGTTGCCGTCATGTTTTCGAACGACAGCGAGGAAGGATATAAATTAGATTTACGCTTGGTGTTAACGAAGTTATAAAACTGTCTCGGGTCGTAAGAGAACTGGACATTACAACAATTTAAGTAACTATTATAACACTGAGCATTAAGCACGGTAAATCTTGACTGAGCACTTAAATACATAGTTAAAACAGATTGAGAACAGGTTTTTTTATATTTCCTAAAAAGTCTGGACTTTACATTTCTCAAGTGTGTTAACTCTTTGCTAAACCAAGGTGATTTATTGTAAATTGACGGTAGTACCACGGAACACAGGAATTAAAAAATGAGCTTATTGCAGTGTAAAAAACATTAACTGCTTCGGACATATTATTGCATAAGTAAAGATCAGACCAATTAAAGCCAGAAATAATATTATTTAGCCTCAGAAAGTCTGATTTTTCTAATTTTTCTTCTATAACTCTACCCGTGTCAAATGTAAGTTATATTGTAGGGTGATATGGATATTTAGGTTGCGTGAGTGGTGCTACTCTGGACAGGATTTTATACAAAACACAAATCAAGTAGGCGACCAAGTGAATTTCGAACATGGTTTACTTGAGATAAGGATATGTTAAGCAGGACGTCAATAAAAGCTTGCTGTGCTATAGGTAGTAAGACATTCGATCCATCCTCAGTGAACCAGGTAACTCCAGGTATATTAAAATCACGTAGAACTACCAACTGATCCCTATCGGAAAGCTTATTTGCAACTGACTTAATAACGGAAAGGTGATTTAAATAATCAGGAAGTTCAGACAACGGCGGAATATATGAGCAAGTTATGTATATAGTGCTACCAGGAAGCGATAACTTTACAGAACTAAATTCAATTTGAATTTGAATTCCTCAAAAAATAACTCCTCTGACGGGAGGTTTGAATCAACTCCAATTAAGACTCCACCTCCCCGTCTAGAGGGACGGTCATACCTATATATTGTGTACTTACCTGGAAAAACTTCGGAGCTAATGATCTCCGGCTTTAACCAGGTTTCTGTAAACACAATAATATGAGATGCAAAGGAAAGGTTATCAGAATACAATTTAGTGAGATTGCTACGCAAGCCTCTTGCATTCTTATAGGAAAGGAGGTTAGAAGTTAGATTTTTGAAATTGGTACACTGCACAGTGGTCCGGATGCTGCCATAAATCCAATTTTTTAATAGTCATGGATTTGGCCTCGACTAGGGAGTTTTACTCCCACGGACTCCGTCTTCTTTATCTTATCCTCGAACTCTTTGACAACCATATTATCCGCCGAAAAGTCGCCCGAGCATATGGCTTCAAAGACAGTTATCTTAAAAGATGAAATGTCTCTAGCATAAGAAGACTTAAACTATTCCACCTTTACACTATTACTATCGGCTTTAGTTTTGTCTTGTATATAAGACAATACATCGGAAGATGTTTGATCAGTGGAAAGCCGAGAAACGAAAATTTGTTTCTTTAGTGGAACCACTGAAAGGGATTTTGGATTTTATTGTTTCTGCTGAACCGGCGGTGGATCTATATTTAAATATATAATATTATGGAATTGCGGTTTTAATTAAATTATAATCGGAAACAATATCATATAGCTGCCATAGAAACGATGGCAAAATGCAGCGCAAAATCGACATAGCTTCATTTTTAGTAAAACAGGCATAAAAATCGAAATGCAGTCGGCTTGCCCAAGTTTGCTTCCCTTCTTGTTTTTGGTTATTTTTGTTAGCTGCTGATCTCAGCTGCTGATCTCATCTGCTGATCCGTTGGAATGCTCTGCTGTTCCTTTGATTGCGGTTGCGGGGTGTTCCCCTTTTGCTGCTTACCATCAGCTATTTTTTGAAATTGAGGGACTCTTTTAATAGCATACGGCTATTAAACTGCCAGTCCAGCGCCGAGATAATAAGCTCGAGTCTAGCGCAGAGAGGATTTAGCAGCTCAGGGAAAACTATCTCTGGCAACACGGGAATAGCAAATCAGCCCCATCAAGCCGACTTTAGGTTGCCGCATGAACAATTTCATCTCGTTCGCAACCTCGACACAAGCGTCACAACAGAACTGCAAATTCGGACCTTTCAAAGGGTCATAACTTGCCCGATCAACAAAACCAATGCATGTGAACCATGTATTCATACAGCCAGCAAGTCATGTTAGAATGGTCAGCCCTAATTACGAGGCTGCATTTTTTGCAAAAACAAACCAAATTATTGTTACTCATTCTACTTATTTGAACCACTGTACCAAGAACACGAAATTGAAATTTATGAACGAACATAAGTACCGCAAGAGCGCAGAAACTACTCGCCTAGAACTTTCAAACGAAGGGCATGCAAAAAAAGCCTAAAAACAGCACTACGAATAACGAACTGAACCGATAACACAGAACAGAAATAGAAAATTAAGTTAAATATGTCAAATGAATTTAAATGTGTATTTAAATAGTTTTAGGATTTTAAAAAAGTTTTGATAAAACTAACTAAAAAATTCATAATTCTACAAGCGAGTTAATTTTCGTTTACTTTTAAATTACAGCTTTACATTTATTTTGTTCGTTCCGCCAAAACTAGACAAACAAATCCAAATGGAAAAAGTATCCAATTTTTGAAAGTGTAAAAACAAGATACGAAGCTTACTTTGACAAAGCCGACGTTTAAATACCTTTGCTGACATAATACAAATGTAATAGTCTAAAAAACATGCATACAAAAATTTGTATGCGTATATGCTAAAAGCAATACATAATTTCGGATTTCTCAATTAATTTTTCAATCTCTTGCGAAAGTTTTATCCAGATATCTTGAAATTTGAGAGACTAGTTTCCGTAACAATATATTTCGGTATATGAGGGTACTTTACTGAGACCGTATATTTTTCGGATATTTTTAACACATTATTAATACATTTATTTAATTATTTTCCATTTCAAATTATTGCTAATGATAAAATTATAATTGATGGAAGATCGTTAATAAATATTGTAAAAAGTAACGGAACCCAGATGGCTCCCTTGTGGGACCCTTTGTGACCTGCCATTCAGATAACTTGAGATCCATCTAAGAAGATCAACTGGAAAACCTAACAAGTCAAGTTTTTGAACTAGAAGTACGTGACTCACAGAGTCAGTATAAATGACGTCTGTTTGAAAACTACTATTGAAGCCCCTTATAACAAATGTAGTAAGCTCTAGAAGGTTTGTTATTGTGGATCTACGTTTAATAAATCCGCGTTGACACGGAGAAATGATTGATCTACAAAGGTGGTGCAAATGATTTTGATTTTTTCGAAAAGCTTAGGAATAGCTGACAACTTAGAAATACCTCTGTAGTTACTGGCTTCTAACTTGTTACCTTGTTTCAAAAGAGGAATAACAAAAGATTCCTTCCAAATATTTGGGAATTCGGAAGTTTCTAGAGATAAGATTAACAACTTGAATTTAATTGTATCACATTACCGTGAACAATAGCTACCCTAACCATTGTAATAGAATTAAGAATTATAATACTGCATTGAAGAATTTGTTTTCATATTTTGGCGCTGGTAAAACAAAGGCGTCCGTGGAGGGGCTTGTACAATACATGATTTAGAGGTGAACGTCAAAAATAATGGTTTTATCTGGTCGTCTCGGGCCCATTTTCCTGCAAAGTCCTTAAGTCCCTTGCAAGTAGGCAACTTAAGATTGTGATTGATCATCAGCATTTGATCATCATATAAGAGGCTGACCTTTTTAATCGGCATTTATTTTGAGCCAGTAGTAATATAGTACTTTTAGAGAAATGTGTTTATGAGTGGGAGGCTTCCGTGCTCTAAATAGTTAACTGTTAGTTAATACAATGCATATTGCTGTACAAAATAATATTAATAAAAACACATTGTTAGAAGTTTTACTTATATTAGAAATAAATTAAAATGTATTTATTGATATGAATCAAGAATGATCTTAATTTGACAAGTTTTTTGCTTAAATTTTTGGATTTTCGAATGTTGGTCCTCGAGTAATATTAATATCTGCATAGGGAGCAGATTGAGCAATGTGAAGCACCTTAAATTTCTTTAAGACAAGGAGGGAGTAAAACTTTTGAGCCGCCTGAAAAAAATATAAATAACATAATTAATTCAAAACATTTAAAGTTTTAAAAATTTAAAAATTTAAAAATTTTATAATTGAGAATTTTAGAAACCAATATAAATTTTGGCGTAAGAAAACAAAAGCAATGCTCTGATAAAAAAAATCATACTAATTTTTACTTTCCCAAATTCATTGCAGGAAAACATCCTACGAAATCTCACTCATAGAATCCCAACATACTCAAGGGATTGTCAGTTCTGTCAGTTCTAACGCCACCAGCTTTATTTAGGTGGAATCAAACTCACATGTTAATAAACACAGAGGGTTTTTTTGATGCAATTCGTGAAGGTCAAATTAGCTTGAACAATGGTTAATCAATTTTTAACCAAATCAAGTGCTTTGTTGGCACCTTGTCTGTGCATTTGTCTATTTTAAAAAAGAAGAAATGAAGCTGCAAGTTCTACATGCAGAAATATGACCACCGCTTTTAAAGTACTTAATGGAGAACAGATAAAATTTAGTTCAGACACATGAATTAAAAATAATTACGTTGGGAACGTCAGCAGAAACATTACTAGCTAAACGTAACGTCTAAAATACCACTCCACACAACTCACTTGACCACTTCCGAAGTTCGTATGCAGCCAAACTTGGACAATTCCTTGAGTTGTTTTGAAATCCCATGTCTATATGCTATCGTTATATGGAGTTTATTCGCGCAGTGTAAAAGCAAGCAACATGAATGTCTTCAAGTGTGAAAACATTTTGCCGATCCGACGACTAACTGCCAATAAGCGTCGTATGAGAAATATTTATGGATGCTTTGATACCATTTTACAAACCCCAAAACCTGAGATACAATTTTTGGACTTAGAATAAATTTATTGCAAACAAAATCTAACACCACATTAAACAACACATGGACCGTACCATTGTCAACATGTATTTACGCAGCCGCGTATCTTACGGCACGATTCGCGAGAAGATAGACGTGAGATATAAAAGTATGGGTAAAAGCCGGAAAAAGTAAGATCAATTTTGTGCTAATGAAATACGTATTAATCGTTTCAAGACTGGTGCTCTTGAAACGATTAATACGTATTTCAGTGTCAAGATTTGATATTATAGGAAAAAGTCTATTATAGTCAGAACATAATACTCTGAAAGACTCATGCGAGACATAGTTATATATACAATGATTAAATATAAGGGGAATAAAATTTCTAGTTAATCTACTAGGCACAGACCAGGTTTAGCCGAATTACAATCTCACCATGAACAAGTTTAAACTTTAAACTCGTTTTTCTCAAAACAGTGTTTTCAAGATCGGTGACCAAAATTTCTCAAAAACTACCAAACCGATTTTGACCAAATTTTGTGGGATTCTTTTAAAACCTAAAAAACCTTCGTTTTTTTTGGCAACTGCCATTTTGTTAAAAATGAATTTTTTTTATTCCTTCGATTAAGTATAAGTTATCTTCTACTTTAACTAATTTGAATTTTGTGTTTCAGGCTAACCAGCTCTTTATTAGATTGGTCACCGCAAACAATGTTTCCTATGCAGACCTTCACGGGATCACGAACCACGCCTCCATTTTAAATGTTTTTTTTTATTTTTTTGCGAGAACTTGTAGATTAAATTGTCTATTTTTAGAAAATAAATTGTTTTATTCAAGAATGCTGGCGGTTTTTATAAAATTAATTCATGAAAATGGTCGATTTTTTCACGCTACAACTAGGGTTGCCCCCCTAATTAACAGAAGTCTAATAAGAATAAGAAGGTAAGATAAGATTTGCCGTATTGTGAACTCCAGATGGGAGAGCCATACTCCAGAATCGGACGGACTAAATAGAGTCTTACTGACATAAGTATCATCAAATTCTTTTGACCACCTTTTTTTTAAAACCAAGCACGCCTCTTGCCTTAATTAATTAAAATTTGACGAGATATGATTAAAAACTTTAGTTTAGAGTCCAAAAGGACGCCAAGATCTATACAAAGAGCTGCCAATAAACGTGTAACTCGTGTATTTCGGATTGACCCGATAAAAAGTCAACAGCTTGCACTTAGAACCGTTTAAATTTTGTAAATTATTTCGGCACCAGTTTTAAAAGTTATCTAGATCGGATTGTAAGTCTAAATGGCAGGAAATGTCCTCATACTGCAGGCATACCTTTACATCATCTGCGTACATAAGTACGCGAGAATGACTTATAATTGATGGAAGATCGTTAATAAATAATGTAAAAAGTAACGGACCCAGATGGCTCCATTGTGGGACCCTTTGTGACCTGCCATTCAGATAACTTGAGATCCATCTAAGATCAACTGGAAAACCTAACAACTGACTTACAGAGTCAGTATAAATGACGCCTGTTTGAAAACTACTATTGAAGCCCCTTATAACAAATGTAGTAAGCTCTAGAAGGTTTGTTATTGTGGATCTACGTTTAATAAATCCGTGTAGACACGGAGAAATGATTGATCTACAAAGGTGGTGCAAATGATTTTGATTTTTTCAAAAAGCTTAGGAATAGCTGACAACTTAGAAATACCTCTGTAGTTACTGGCTTCTAACTTGTTACCTTGTTTCAAAAGAGGAATAACAAAAGATTCCTTCCAAATATTTGGGAATTGGGAAGTTTCTAGAGATAAGGTTAACAACTTGTGAAGAGGTTTGCACAGGGCCTTAGCGCCATACCTAAGAATGCACCCAGGAATACCATCGGACCCTGGCGAATAAACAGCCTTAATACGAAGAAGATCCAAAAGAAGATAACTTTCAGTTAAAGTGGGACAGAATATAAGGATTGACTTGGCTATGGTGTAAGAATAAGGCTGTGATAAATAAGCTAAAGTAGAGTAAGTCGTTTGAAAAAATTGGGCAAATAAATCGGCTATTGCCTGATCTGTGGTTGCCGTCATGTTTTCGAACGACAGCGAGGAAGGATATAAATTAGATTTACGCTTGGTGTTAACGAAGTTATAAAACTGTCTCGGGTCGTAAGAGAACTGGACATTACAACAATTTAAGTAACTATTATAACACTGAGCATTAAGCACGGTAAATCTTGACTGAGCACTTAAATATATAGTTAAAACAGATTGAGAACAGGTATTTTTATATTTCCTAAAAAGTCTGGACTTTACATTTCTCAAGTGTGTTAACTCTTTGCTAAACCAAGGTGATTTATTGTAAATTGACGGTAGTACCACGGAACACAGGAATTAAAAAATGAGCTTATTGCAGTGTAAAAAACATTAACTGCATCGGACATATTATTGCATAAGTAAAGATCAGACCAATTAAAGCCAGAAATAAAATTATTTAGCCTCACAAAGTCTGATTTTTCTAATTTTTCTTCTATAACTCTTCCCGTGTCAAATGTAAGTTATATTGTAGGGTGATATGGATCTTTAGGTTGCGTGAGTGGTGCTACTCTGGACAGGATTTTATACAAAACACAAATCAAGTAGGCGACCAAGTGAATTTCGAACATGGTTTACTTGAGATAAGGATATGTTAAGCAGGACGTCAATAAAAGCATGCTGTGCTATAGGTAGTAAGACATTCGATCCATCCTCAGTGAACCAAAATATACCTGGAGTTAGGTATATTAAAATTACGTAGAACTACCAACTGATCCCTATCGGAAAGCTTATTTGCAACAGACTTAATAACGGAAAGGTGATTTAAATAATCAGGAAGTTCAGACAACGGCGGAATATATGAGCAAGTTATGTATATAGTGCTACCAGGAAGCGATAACTTTACACAACTAAATTCAATTTGAATTTGAATTCCTCAAAAAATAACTCCTCTGACGGGAGGTTTAAATCAACTCCAATTAAGACTCCACCTCACCGTCTAGAGGGACGGTCATACCTATATATTGTGTACTTACCTGGAAAAACTTCGGAGCTAATGATCTCCGGCTTTAACCAGGTTTCTTTAAACACAATAATATGAGATGCAAAGGAAAGGTTATCAGAATACAATTTAGTGAGATTGCTACACTGCACAGTGGTCCGGATGCTGCCATAAATCCAATTTTTTAATAGTCATGGATTTGGCCTCGACTAGGGAGTTTTACTCCCACGGGCTCCGTCTTCTTTATCTTATCCTCGAACTCTTTGACAACCATATTATCCGGCGAAAAGTCGCCCGAGCATATGGCTTCAAAGACAGTTATCTTAAAAGATGAAATGTCTCTAGCATAAGAAGACTTAAACTATTCCACCTTTACACTATTACTATCGGCTTTAGTTTTGTCTTGTATATAAGACAATACATCGGAAGATGTTTGATCAGTGGAAAGCCGAGAAACGAAAATTTGTTTCTTTAGTGGAACCACTGAAAGGGATTTTGGATTTTATTGTTTCTGCTGAACCGGCGGTGGATCTATATTTAAATATATAATATTATGGAATTGCGGTTTTAATTAAATTATAATCGGAAACAATATCATATAGCTGCCATAGAAACGATGGCAAAATGCAGCGCAAAATCGACATAGCTTCATTTTTAGTAAAACAGGCATAAAAATCGAAATGCAGTCGGCTTGCCCAAGTTTGCTTCCCTTCTTGTTTTTGGTTATTTTTGTTAGCTGCTGATCTCAGCTGCTGATCTCAGCTGCTGATCCGTTGGAATGCTCTGCTGTTCCTTTGATTGCGGTTGCGGGGTGTTCCCCTTTTGCTGCTTACCATCAGCTATTTTTTGAAATTGAGGGACTCTTTTAATAGCATACGGCTATTAAACTGCCAGTCCAGCGCCGAGATAATAAGCTCGAGTCTAGCGCAGAGAGGATTTAGCAGCTCAGGGAAAACTATCTCTGGCAACACGGGAATAGCAAATCAGCCCCATCAAGCCGACTTTAGGTTGCCGCATGAACAATTTCATCTCGTTCGCAACCTCGACACAAGCGTCACAACAGAACTGCAAATTCGGACCTTTCAAAGGGTCATAACTTGCCCGATCAACAAAACCAACGCACTTAGTGTGAACCATGTATTCATACATCCAGCAAGTCATGTTAGAATGGTCAGCCCTAATTACGAGGCTGCATTTTTTGCAAAAACAAACCAAATTATTGTTACTCATTCTACTTATTTGAACCACTGTACCAAGAACACGAAATTGAAATTTATGAACGAACATAAGTACCGCAAGAGCGCAGAAACTACTCGCCTAGAACTTTCAAACGAAGTGCATGCAAAAAAAGCCTAAAAACAGCACTACGAATAACGAACTGAACCGATAACACAGAACAGAAATAGAAAATTAAGTTAAATATGTCAAATGAATTTAAATGTGTATTTAAATAGTTTTACGATTTTAAAAAAGTTTTGATAAAACTAACTAAAAAATTCATAATTCTACAAGCGAGTTCATTTTCGTTTACTTTTAAATTACAGCTTAACATTTATTTTGTTCGTTCCGCCAAAACTAGACAAACAAATCCAAATGGAAAAAGTATCCAATTTTTGAAAGTGTAAAAACAAGATACGAAGCTTACTTTGACAAAGCCGACGTTTAAATACCTTTGCTGACATAATACAAATGTAATAGTCTAAAAAACATGCATACAAAAATTTGTATGCGTATATGCTAAAAGCAATACATAATTTCGGATTTTTCAATTAATTTTTCAATCTCTTGCGAATGTTTTATCCAGATATCTTGAAATTTGAGAGACTAGTTTCCGTAACAATATATTTCGGTATATAAGGGTACTTTACTGAGACCGTATATTTTTCGGATATTTTTAACACATTATTAATACATTTATTTAATTATTTTCCATTTCAAATTATTGCTAATGATAAAATTATAATTGATGGAAGATCGTTAATAAATAATGTAAAAAGTAACGGAACCCAGATGGCTCCCTTGTGGGTCCCTTTGTGACCTGCCATTCAGATAACTTGAGATCCATCTAAGAAGATCAACTGGAAAACCTAACAAGTCAAGTTTTTGAACTAGAAGTACGTGACTTACAGAGTCAGTATAAATGACGTCTGTTTGAAAACTACTATTGAAGCCCCTTATAACAAATGTAGTAAGCTCTAGAAGGTTTGTTATTGTGGATCTGCGTTTAATAAATCCGCGTTGACACGGAGAAATGATTGATCTACAAAGGTGGTGCAAATGATTTTGATTTTTTCGAAAAGCTTAGGAATAGCTGACAACTTAGAAATACCTCTGTAGTTACTGGCTTCTAACTTGTTACCTTGTTTCAAAAGAGGAATAACAAAAGATTCCTTCCAAATATTTGGGAATTCGGAAGTTTCTAGAGATAAGATTAACAACTTGAATTTAATTGTATCACATTACCGTGAACAATAGCTACCCTAACCATTGTAATAGAATTAAGAATTATAATACTGCATTGAAGAATTTGTTTTCATATTTTGGCGCTGGTAAAACAAAGGCGTCCGTGGAGGGGCTTGTACAATACATGATTTAGAGGTGAACGTCAAAAATAATGGTTTTATCTGGTCGTCTCGGGCCCATTTTCCTGCAAAGTCCTTAAGTCCCTTGCAAGTAGGCAACTTAAGATTGTGATTGATCATCAGCATTTGATCATCATATAAGAGGCTGACCTTTTTAATCGGCATTTATTTTGAGCCAGTAGTAATATAGTACTTTTAGAGAAATGTGTTTATGAGTGGGAGGCTTCCGTGCTCTAAATAGTTAACTGTTAGTTAATACAATGCATATTGCTGTACAAAATAATATTAATAAAAACACATTGTTAGAAGTTTTACTTATATTAGAAATAAATTAAAATGTATTTATTGATATGAATCAAGAATGATCTTAATTTGACAAGTTTTTTGCTTAAATTTTTGGATTTTCGAATGTTGGTCCTCGAGTAATATTAATATCTGCATAGGGAGCAGATTGAGCAATGTGAAGCACCTTAAATTTCTTTAAGACAAGGAGGGAGTAAAACTTTTGAGCCGCCTGAAAAAAATATAAATAACATAATTAATTCAAAACATTTAAAGTTTTAAAAATTTAAAAATTTAAAAATTTTATAATCGAGAATTTTAGAAACCAATATAAATTTTGGCGTAAGAAAACAAAAGCAATTCTCTGATAAAAAAAATCATACTAATTTTCACTTTCCCAAATTCATTGCAGGAAAACATCCTACGAAATCTCACTCATAGAATCCCAACATACTCAAGGGATTGTCAGTTCTGTCAGTTCTAACGCCACCAGCTTTATTTAGGTGGAATCAAACTCACATGTTAATAAACACAGAGGGTTTTTTTGATGCAATTCGTGAAGGTCAAATTAGCTTGAACAATGGTTAATCAATTTTTAACCAAATCAAGTGCTTTGTTGGCACCTTGTCTGTGCATTTGTCTATTTTAAAAAAGAAGAAATGAAGCTGCAAGTTCTACATGCAGAAATATGACCACCGCTTTTAAAGTACTTAATGGAGAACAGATAAAATTTAGTTCAGACACATGAATTAAAAATAATTACGTTGGGAACGTCAGCAGAAACATTACTAGCTAAACGTAACGTCTAAAATACCACTCCACACAACTCACTTGACCACTTCCGAAGTTCGTATGCAGCCAAACTTGGACAATTCCTTGAGTTGTTTTGAAATCCCATGTCTATATGCTATCGTTATATGGAGTTTATTCGCGCAGTGTAAAAGCAAGCAACATGAATGTCTTCAAGTGTGAAAACATTTTGCCGATCCGACGACTAACTGCCAATAAACGTCGTATGAGAAATATTTATGGATGCTTTGATACCATTTTACAAACCCCAAAACCTGAGATACAATTTTTGGACTTAGAATAAATTTATTGCAAACAAAATCTAACACCACATTAAACAACACATGGACCGTACCATTGTCAACATGTATATTTATTTAATTTTCACCACCCCAACCGACCGAATGGCGCAGCCGCGTATCTTACGGCACGATTCGCGAGAAGATAGACGTGAGATATAAAAGTATGGGTAAAAGCCGGAAAAAGTAAGATCAATTTTGTGCTAATGAAATACGTATTAATCGTTTCAAGACTGGTGCTCTTGAAACGATTAATACGTATTTCAGTGTCAAGATTTGTTATTATAGGAAAAAGTCTATTATAGTCAGAATATAATACTCTGAAAGACTCATGCGAGACATAGTTATATATACAATGATTAAATATAAGGGGAATAAAATTTCTAGTTAATCTACTAGGCACAGACCAGGTTTAGCCGAATTACAATCTCACCATGAACAAGTTTAAACTTTAAACTCGTTTTTCTCAAAACAGTGTTTTAAAGATCGGTGACCAAAATTTCTCAAAAACTACCAAACCGATTTTGACCAAATTTTGTGGGATTCTTTTAAAACCTAAAAAACCTTCGTTTTTTTTGGCAACTGCCATTTTGTTAAAAATGAATTTTTTTTATTCCTTCGATTAAGTATAAGTTATCTTCTACTTTAACTAATTTGAATTTTGTGTTTCAGGCTAACCAGCTCTTTATTAGATTGGTCACCGCAAACAATGTTTCCTATGCAGACCTTCACGGGATCACGAACCACGCCTCCATTTTAAATGTTTTTTTTTATTTTTTTGCGAGAACTTGTAGATTAAATTGTCTATTTTTAGAAAATAAATTGTTTTATTCAAGAATGCTGGCGGTTTTTATAAAATTAATTCATGAAAATGGTCGATTTTTTCACGCTACAACTAGGGTTGCCCCCCTAATTAACAGAAGTCTAATAAGAATAAGAAGGTAAGATAAGATTTGCCGTATTGTGAACTCCAGATGGGAGAGCCATACTCCAGAATCGGACGGACTAAATAGAGTCTTACTGACATAAGTATCATCAAATTCTTTTGACCACCTTTTTTTTAAAACCAAGCACGCCTCTTGCCTTAATTAATTAAAATTTGACGAGATATGATTAAAAACTTTAGTTTAGAGTCCAAAAGGACGCCAAGATCTATACAAAGAGCTGCCAATAAACGTGTAACTCGTGTATTTCGGATTGACCCGATAAAAAGTCAACAGCTTGCACTTAGAACCGTTTAAATTTTGTAAATTATTTCGGCACCAGTTTTAAAAGTTATCTAGATCGGATTGTAAGTCTAAATGGCAGGAAATGTCCTCATACTGCAGGCATACCTTTACATCATCTGCGTACATAAGTACGCGAGAATGACTTATAATTGATGGAAGATCGTTAATAAATAATGTAAAAAGTAACGGACCCAGATGGCTCCATTGTGGGACCCTTTGTGACCTGCCATTCAGATAACTTGAGATCCATCTAAGATCAACTGGAAAACCTAACAACTGACTTACAGAGTCAGTATAAATGACGCCTGTTTGAAAACTACTATTGAAGCCCCTTATAACAAATGTAGTAAGCTCTAGAAGGTTTGTTATTGTGGATCTACGTTTAATAAATACGTGTAGACACGGAGAAATGATTGATCTACAAAGGTGGTGCAAATGATTTTGATTTTTTCAAAAAGCTTAGGAATAGCTGACAACTTAGAAATACCTCTGTAGTTACTGGCTTCTAACTTGTTACCTTGTTTCAAAAGAGGAATAACAAAAGATTCCTTCCAAATATTTGGGAATTGGGAAGTTTCTAGAGATAAGGTTAACAACTTGAATTTAATTGTATCACATTACCGTGAACAATAGCTACCCTAACCATTGTAATAGAATTAAGAATTATAATACTGCATTGAAGAATTTGTTTTCATATTTTGGCGCTGGTAAAACAAAGGCGTCCGTGGAGGGGCTTGTACAATACATGATTTAGAGGTGAACGTCAAAAATAATGGTTTTATCTGGTCGTCTCGGGCCCATTTTCCTGCAAAGTCCTTAAGTCCCTTGCAAGTAGGCAACTTAAGATTGTGATTGATCATCAGCATTTGATCATCATATAAGAGGCTGACCTTTTTAATCGGCATTTATTTTGAGCCAGTAGTAATATAGTACTTTTAGAGAAATGTGTTTATGAGTGGGAGGCTTCCGTGCTCTAAATAGTTAACTGTTAGTTAATACAATGCATATTGCTGTACAAAATAATATTAATAAAAACACATTGTTAGAAGTTTTACTTATATTAGAAATAAATTAAAATGTATTTATTGATATGAATCAAGAATGATCTTAATTTGACAAGTTTTTTGCTTAAATTTTTGGATTTTCGAATGTTGGTCCTCGAGTAATATTAATATCTGCATAGGGAGCAGATTGAGCAATGTGAAGCACCTTAAATTTCTTTAAGACAAGGAGGGAGTAAAACTTTTGAGCCGCCTGAAAAAAATATAAATAACATAATTAATTCAAAACATTTAAAGTTTTAAAAATTTAAAAATTTTATAGTCGAGAATTTTAGAAACCAATATAAATTTTGGCGTAAGAAAACAAAAGCAATGCTCTGATAAAAAAAATCATACTAATTTTCACTTTCCCAAATTCATTGCAGGAAAACATCCTACGAAATCTCACTCATAGAATCCCAACATACTCAAGGGATTGTCAGTTCTGTCAGTTCTAACGCCACCAGCTTTATTTAGGTGGAATCAAACTCACATGTTAATAAACACAGAGGGTTTTTTTGATGCAATTCGTGAAGGTCAAATTAGCTTGAACAATGGTTAATCAATTTTTAACCAAATCAAGTGCTTTGTTGGCACCTGTGCATTTGTCTATTTTAAAAAAGAAGAAATGAAGCTGCAAGTTCTACATGCAGAAATATGACCACCGCTTTTAAAGTACTTAATGGAGAACAGATAAAATTTAGTTCAGACACATGAATTAAAAATAATTACGTTGGGAACGTCAGCAGAAACATTACTAGGTAAACGTAACGTCTAAAATACCACTCCACACAACTCACTTGACCACTTCCGGACAATTCCTTGAGTTGTTTTGAAATCCCATGTCTATATGCTATCGTTATATGGAGTTTATTCGCGCAGTGTAAAAGCAAGCAACATGAATGTCTTCAAGTGTGAAAACATTTTGCCGATCCGACGACTAACTGCCAATAAGCGTCGTATGAGAAATATTTATGGATGCTTTGATACCATTTCACAAACCCCAAAACCTGAGATACAATTTCTAGACTTAGAATAAATTTATTGCAAACAAAATCTAACACCACATTAAACAACACATGGACCGTACCATTGTCAACATGTATAAGTTAACACGGTCACCCGGCAACAGAGAAGTTGCCAAACTGATCACGCGTAGCCGGGATGAGAATAATGCAAAGCCAGCGACACCTGCGGATATTGCACAACGACGGTAGCAGAAGCCCAAGCTTCGGTCAGCGCTATCAGCGGGCAATGCACTGCGAATCAACCGACGGCTACCCAACACCACACACGGGGCGCCGGGTCAGCACTTTCAGGGCATAGGGCTAGCTTTCATTATAAGAATTTATGTACTTAGTATTTAGTTGAATTTTGGAAATAAATCGTGACGGTCATCGCCTCCCGAAACCTAAGTCTTCTCATTCGCGCAGTACCGCGCGTCTTAAGTAAAAACCTGAATAAGGAAATAATTAATTGGCACCCAACGCGTTCGTAAGACCCTCGAACAGTTCAAAATAAAGACATTTTAAAAAACCAATTCGCCAACTCCGTCGTACCACAAGGAACCGGCAGCAGCAATTAAAAGAAGGAAGATAACACGAGCATCAGCAGCAATTTAATTTTTCTACAATTAAATAAAAACCATGTAAGTGGAGTGTTCATTGATATTTTTCCCCGAATTTTTCTTTTAAAATCAGAATATTTTTCAAAAAAAAATTTTGACAATTATAAAATAAAAAAATAAATTTATGATTATAAAAATATTTCAAGAGTCTAAAAAATAAATAAAAAAGGCACAAGCTCGGGAAATAATTTTTCAAAATTTTTATTTTTCCGACAAAGAAATTAAATACAGTGGGAACAAAATTCTTTGTTCTTTGTGTTAAAACATATGAGTGATAGTGAGATAGAAGAATTGTTAAAATAATTCCGAAAGCTAAAAAGCGCGGACAATTTTCAAGTAGACAAAAACAACTTAAATATGGCAATGACCAACGACCAATTAAAGGCCATTATAGAGGGAAAAAAATTTCGAACAAAAATTACAGGACGTTCAGAAGCGCCTAGGTGGTGTTAATATCGGTACACCAGAAGTAGAAACATACAGAGATGCAAAGATCATAATAAGTATTACATGTAATGAGACCTTAGATATTATGAAGTCCCTGCCGGACTTCGAGGGTAAAAACGAGACGTACGTCTCATGGAGAAAAGCGGCGCACACCGCATATAAAGTGTACGAAAAATACGATGGTAGTTCCAAACATTACCAAGCTTTAGGGATACTAAGAAATAAAATAAAAAATTCAGCCGATATGGTTCTTTCGTCGTTCGACACACCTCTGAACTTTAAGGCCATAATAAACCGACTAGACTTCACATACGCGGACAAGCGGCCGGTATATTTAATAGAACAGGAGATGTCAACGCTCCGCCAAGGAAACATGACACTCTTACAGTACTATGACGAAGTAGAGAAAAAACTGACTCTGCTTATAAATAAGACAATTATGACCTACGACAACACCGTAGCTGCTCCACTGAATGAAAAATACAGAGCGGATGCGCTACGCGTTTTTATTTCTGGAACAAGAAAATCGCTAAGCGATGTTCTTTTTTCAGCAAGACCATCTGATCTTCCTTCCGCTCTAGCGCTAGCACAGGAAGTAGAGGCTAACCATGAGCGATATATGTTCGCAAGTAATTTTGCCCGTAGCACGGAGGAAAAACTCCAAAGGTCCGAACAGAGACAACTGGACAGAGAAAGAAATCCAGTAACAGAATCTAGATTCCACCCGGAGGGTAAAAACCCCCATTTTAATAAAAGGCCAAGACAGCCACTTAGACAAGATCCGGTACAGCCAATGGACGTCGATAGCTCATCTCGCTTTAGACAGCCAACTCAAAACCAACAAAGTGGTCCGTTTCAAAGACAGCCCCAAAACAGTCAGTGGCAGACAAGTTCACAAAATTTCCAAGCGAACGCTTACAATAACCAGGGACTGACAGGTAAAAGACCTAATAATAGTAGCGCTAGGTACACAGGGCCGAAACACCAAAGAATAAACCATTTAGCGTTAGACAAAGATTTACCGAACGAAAACAATGACGAATACCCTACAGTAGCAGAGGAAGAAGTAGAAGATGTAGATGATGACCTTGTAGAATATGACGAAATAAATTTTTTAGGCATAACTCCCTGCTCCCATTCATAGAAGGGGATATCGCAGGGAGGAAAATCAAACTTTTGATAGACACAGGGGCTTCCAAAAATTATATCAAGCCTATGAAAGAATTAAAAAACATTATTTACGTAAATAAACCTTTTTCTGTAAAATCAATCCATGGTCACAACATCATAAATAAAAAATGTATGATGCACCTTTTTAACACAACTACAACATTTTTCTTACTACCGAACTTAACGACCTTTGATGGAATAATCGGACTAGACTTACTAAAAAAAACTGATGTCGTACTCGACCTAAAAGACAAGAAATTAATAACTAATAGCAGTGCAGAAGAAATTAAATTTTTAAAATGCGCAAATGTTAATTTTACAAAGGTTGAGGATATTGAGGTACCCCAGGAAATTTCAGTAAAATTCCAGGACATGTTGGGAAATCGCACAGGCGTATTCGCAGAGCCGAACGAGGCGCTGCCTTACAATACTAATATCATTGGTACTATCCGGACAGAGAACGAAGACCCAATATATTCAAAATTGTACCCATACCCGATGGGTGTGTCCGACTTTGTAAATAAAGAAACAAAAGCCATGTTACGAGACGGCATAATCCGACCATCTCGGTCTCCGTATAACAACCCTGTTTGGGTTGTAGATAAAAAAGGGACCGATGAGCAGGGAAACACAAAAAAACGACTTGTAATAGACTTCCGAAAACTTAACTTAAAGACAATAGACGACAAATACCCTATCCCGAATGTTGTTTTTATCCTGGCAAATTTAGGGAGGGCGAAACACTTTACCACATTGGATTTGAAGTCTGGTTTCCACCAGATACTTCTCGCCGAAAACGACAGAGAGAAAACAGCCTTCTCAGTAGGAAATGGGAAATATGAATTTAGCAGACTGCCCTTTGGATTGAAGAATGCGCCCAGCATTTTTCAGAGAGCCATCGATGATGTGCTCAGAGAACAAATAGGGAAATCATGCTATGTCTATGTCGATGACGTAATTATTTTTTCAGAAAATATGCACGATCATGTGAAACACATAGCATGGGTCTTGGACAAATTGTATGAGGCTAACATGAGGGTTTCGCGTGAAAAATCTAATTTCTTTAAAGAAAGCGTAGAGTATTTAGGTTTCGTAGCTTCACGAGGAGGCATAAGAACATGCCCTAGTAAAGTAGATGCAATTCGTAACTACGAGCAACCAACCACACTATTTAATGTCAGATCATTCCTTGGATTAGCAAGTTACTATAGGTGTTTCATTAAGGACTTTGCATCTATTGCAAAACCTATAAGTGACATCCTAAAAGGCGAGAATGGCAAAGTAAGCGCAGGTCAATCTAAAAGAATACCCGTTAACTTTGATGAACATCAGCGCCAGGCATTTGAGAAGCTTAAGAGTGTTCTCGCGTCAGAAAACGTAATGTTATTATATCCAAATTATAAAAAAAACCTTTGACTTAACGACAGACGCTTCGTCTTTCGGTTTGGGAGCAGTCTTATCACAGGACGGAAAACCCATAACCATGATATCACGAACTTTAAAAGACAGGGAACTAAATTTTGCAACAAACGAAAGAGAGTTGTTGGCAATTGTGTGGGCCTTAAAGAGCCTCAGAAATTACCTATACGGCGTAAAAAATTTAAACATTTTTACTGACCACCAACCACTAACTTTCGCCGTCTCAGATCGCAATCCAAACGCAAAAATTAAGCGCTGGAAAGCTTTCATTGACGAGCACAATGCACAAATTTTTTACAAGCCAGGAAAAGAGAACTACGTTGCTGACGCGCTGTCCCGACAGCACATTCACTCGCTAGAAGAAGATGCGCAGTCAGATATTGCCACAATACATAGCGAATTATCACTAACCTACGCCATCGAAAAAACGGACAAGCCGGTCAACTGCTTTCGGAACCAAATAATAATAGAAGAAAGCGGAATTGCTTCAGTTAGAACGGTCATTATGTTTGGTGAAAAGACTCGACATCTCTTACATTTCTCGGATAGAGAAACACTTATGCAGAAAATATGTGATGTGGTCAAGAAGGACGTAGTCAATGCAATTTTTTGCGAACTGCCAGTACTGGCATTTATCCAGCATAAATTAATAGAAACATTTCCGACAACCTCTTTTCGTTACACAAATCGCATGGTGACTGACATCTTAGACAAAAACGAACAAAAAGAAATTACTGTGTCAGAACATAACAGGGCTCATAGAGCTGGACAGGAAAACGTGAAGCAGATCATGCAGGACTATTTTTTTCCCAAAATGACTCATATGGCAAATGAGGTCGTCGCAAATTGTAAAATTTGCCAGAAGGCAAAATATGATCGACACCCTCAGAAACAGATTCTCGGGGAAACACCTATTCCCTCATACACGAGCGAAATATTACACATTGACATATTTTCGACCGACAAAAAATACTTTCTTACTTGTGTAGATAAATTTTCAAAATTTTCAATTGTCCAACCAATTGCTTCCAGAACCATTGCAGACGTACAAACCGCGATCTTACAACTTATAAATTTCTATCGACGACCAAAAACAATATATTGCGATAATGAACCTTCTCTTAAATCCGAAACAATTAAGTCCCTTCTAAGGAAACGGTTTAACGTGCAAATCGTTAATGCACCGCCACTCCATGGTACATCGAACGGACAAGTGGAAAGATTCCACAGTACACTGACAGAAATTGCACGGTGCTTAAAAATTTAAAAAGAAGTATTGAAGACACTGTTGAACTAATACTTCTCGCGGCTATAGAATACAATAGAACTATTCACTCAGTAACAAATAAAAGACCTGTCAATGGGTCACTCATCGACCATTGAGCTTAACACAGAAATTAGGGATAAAGTCTTAAATGCCCAGAACATTCAACTACAAAGGTTGAACAAAACAAGACAAGACAGAAATTTTCAGGTAGGAGACAAGGTTCTTGTGAAATCAAATAAGAGGTTGGGAAACAAACTTTCAGATTTGTACTCCGAGGAAACCGTCGAAGCAGACTTGGGGACCACAGTCTTAATAAAAGGGAGGGTGGTCCATAAGGACAATTTGAGGTAATTACAATAAATCTTATTTTTATTTTTTATTTTTATCTTCGACACACTAGGATTTGGATGATTCTACTCCTCGCCGTACCAATAGCAGCTAAAATGACCGACTACACGACCTCAAATTACATACCAATCATAGACGGGCATGTGACTATTTGGAGAGACTTCCAATACCTCAAACACTCAACCAACTTAACCATGTACTCGGAAATAGTTAAAGAAACAGAAGAAATGAGAAACCATTTCCCCCAGTCACGTATGAGGCAGATATTAGACTCAGATTTACGACACATTAAGACTCTCATAGATACCGTAAATGTTCATCATAGACACGCTAGAAACATAAATTTATTAGGCACCGCATTAAAAATCGTAGCCGGTACTCCAGATTTTGATGACTTTGAGAACATTAAATTTAGGCAGAAAGAACTCATAGAATCAGAAAATAGACAAATAAATATTAACACAAAGAGGAACAAATAAACATCCTAACGAACACGGTAAACATTTTAGTAAAAAATGCAAAAGAAAAACAGATAAATACAGAAAATTTATATGAGAACTTGCTATCAAGAAATAGAATTATTATTTCCGAACTCGAAGCCTTAATGTTGTCGGTTACTCTTGCAAAAATTGGAATAATCAATCCCGCGATTTTAGACTCAAATGACTTACAAAATTTAATCAATGAACATTCCACAAATGTTACTATAACCGATCTAATGGAAGTAGCTCAAATTAAAGTTTTATTAAATAATAACTTTTTACACTTTATATTAAAATATCCTAAGCCCTACATAGCTTGTAAGAAAATAATCTTGCACCCCGTTGAACACAACGGCACTATTCTTAATTTTGCTGAAGGCGATAGTATAGCTGACTGCGGTAACAAAATCATGCCGATTGGAAACTGCAGCGCTGCCCTTACGACAACATTCTGCAGAGAAATGCCCTATGCAACATGCGCACAACAACTCCACTCAGGAGGCAACGCACACTGTTCGACTCGCACCAGCCACCTCGAGCCACTAACAATCATCGATGACGGCGTTATTATTCTCAACGACGGAACAGCTACGGTCAATGGTCAACTGGTAACTGGAACGTTCCTCGTTACATTCGACGAGGAGGTAAAAGTAAACAACACCTTATACCGAAACTTGAAGAGCTACGTAAAAAAATTCTCAGCACCCGCTGCATCAACGGTCCTTAACATTACAGACCATCAGGAAATACTGAGTTTACCATACTTACAGAAATTAAACATAGAAAACCTACGATACATTGGCGAAATGGAAAAGAGACTGGAAAACCGGCCTATAATATCTGGAGTGGCCGCGATCGCTTTCTTCGCCATCTGCTTTATCATTTTCAAGCTCTACCAAAGACGCCAGCGAGTTCGTCGCCAGCATGACCTTCAAGTTATTATTGACGGTTTCAAGAAGTCCGAGGACATCCTTCATCTAAGCGGGGGAGGAGTTAACACGGTCACCCGGCAACAGAGAAGTTGCCAAACTGATCACGCGTAGCCGGGATGAGAATAATGCAAAGCCAGCGACACCTGCGGATATTGCACAACGACGGTAGCAGAAGCCCAAGCTTCGGTCAGCGCTATCAGCGGGCAATGCACTGCGACGCAACCGACGGCTACCCAACACCACACACGGGGCGCCGGGTCAGCACTTTCAGGGCATAGGGCTAGCTTTCATTATAAGAATTTATGTACTTAGTATTTAGTTAAATTTTGGAAATAAATCGTGACGGTCATCGCCTCCCGAAACCTAAGTCTTCTCATTCGCGCAGTACCGCGCGTCTTAAGTAAAAACCTGAATAAGGAAATAATTAATTTATATTTATTTAATTTTCACCACCCCAACCGTCCGAATGGCGCAGCCGCGTATCTTACGGCACGATTCGCGAGAAGATAGACGTGAGATATAAAAGTATGGGTAAAAGCCGGAAAAAGTAAGATCAATTTTGTGCTAATGAAATACATATTAATCGTTTCAAGACTGGTGCTCTTGAAACGATTAATACGTATTTCAGTGTCAAGATTTGATATTATAGGAAAAAGTCTATTATAGTCAGAACATAATACTCTGAAAGACTCATGCAAGACATAGTTATATATACAATGATTAAATATAAGGGGAATAAAATTTCTAGTTAATCTACTAGGCACAGACCAGGTTTAGCCGAATTACAAAGTCGGGGCTGTCAATCTCACCATGAACAAGTTTAAACTTTAAACTCGTTTTTCTCAAAACAGTGTTTTCAAGATCGGTGACCAAAATTTCTCAAAAACTACCAAACCGATTTTGACCAAATTTTGTGGGATTCTTTTAAAACCTAAAAAACCTTCGTTTTTTTTGGCAACTGCCATTTTGTTAAAAATTAATTTTTTTTATTCCTTCGATTAAGTACAAGTTATCTTCTACTTTAACTAATTTGAATTTTGTGTTTCAGACTAACCAGCTCTTTATTAGATTGGTCACCGCAAACAATGTTTTCTACGCAGACCTTCACGGGATCACGAACCACGCCTCCATTTTAAATGTTTTTTTTTTATTTTTTTGCGAGAACTTGTAGATTAAATTGTCTATTTTTAGAAAATAAATTGTTTTATTCAAGAATGCTGGCGGTTTTTATAAAATTAATTCATGAAAATGGTCGATTTTTTCACGCTACAACTGTGGTTGCCCCCCTAATTAACAGAAGTCTAATAAGAATAAGAAGGTAAGATAAGATTTGCCGTATTGTGAACTCCAGATAGGAGAGCCATACTCCAGAATCGGACGGACTAGAGTCTTACTGACATAAGTATCATCAAATTCTTTTGACCACCTTTTTTTTAAAACCAAGCACGCCTCTTGCCTTAATTAATTAAAATTTGACGAGATATGATTAAAAACTTAGTTTAGAGTCCAAAAGGACGCCAAGATCTATACAAAGAGCTGCCAATAAACGTGTAACTCGTGTATTTCGGATTGACCCGATAAAAAGTCAACAGCTTGCACTTAGAACCGTTTAAATTTTGTAAATTATTTCGGCACCAGTTTTAAAAGTTATATAGATCGGATTGTAAGTCTAAATGGCAGGAAATGTCCTCATACTGCAGGCATACCTTTACATCATCTGCGTACATAAGTACGCGAGAATGACTTATAATTGATGGAAGATCGTTAATAAATAATGTAAAAAGTAACGGACCCAGATGGCTCCATTGTGGGACCCTTTGTGACCTGCCATTCAGATAACTTGAGATCCATCTAAGATCAACTGGAAAACCTAACAAGTCAAGTTTTTGAACTAGAAGTACGTGACTTACAGAGTCAGTATAAATGAAGTCTGTTTGAAAACTACTATTGAAGCCCCTTATAACAAATGTAGTAAGCTCTAGAATGTTTGTTATTGTGGATCTACGTTTAATAAATCCGTGTAGACACGGAGAAATGATTGATCTACAAAGGTGGTGCAAATGATTTTGATTTTTTCAAAAAGCTTAGGAATAGCTGACAACTTAGAAATACCTCTGTAGTTACTGGCTTCTAACTTGTTACCTTGTTTCAAAAGAGGAATAACAAAAGATTCCTTCCAAATATTTGGGAATTGGGAAGTTTCTAGAGATAAGGTTAACAACTTGTGAAGAGGTTTGCACAGGGCCTTAGCGCCATACCTAAGCATGCACCCAGGAATTCCATCGGACCCTGGCGAATAAACAGCCTTAATACGAAAAAGATCCAAAAGAAGATAACTTTCTGTTAAAGTGGGACAGAATATAAGGACTTGGCTATGGTGTAAGAATAAGGCTGTGATAAATAAGCTAAAGTAGAGTAAGTCGTTTGAAAAAATTGGGCAAATAAATCGGCTATTGCCTGATCTGTGGTTGCCGTCATGTTTTCGAACGACAGCGAGGAAGGATATAAATTAGATTTACGCTTGGTGTTAACGAAGTTATAAAACTGTCTCGGGTCGTAAGAGAACTGGACATTACAACAATTTAAGTAACTATTATAACACTGAGCATTAAGCACGGTAAATCTTGACTGAGCACTTAAATATATAGTTAAAACAGATTGAGAACAGGTATTTTTATATTTCCTAAAAAGTCTGGACTTTACATTTCTCAAGTGTGTTAACTCTTTGCTAAACCAAGGTGATTTATTGTAAATTGACGGTAGTACCACGGAACACAGGAATTAAAAAATGAGCTTATTGCAGTGTAAAAAACATTAACTGCATCGGACATATTATTGCATAAGTAAAGATCAGACCAATTAAAGCCAGAAATAAAATTGTTTAGCCTCAGAAAGTCTGATTTTTCTAATTTTTCTTCTATAACTCTTCCCGTGTCAAATGTAAGTTATATTGTAGGGTGATATGGATCTTTAGGTTGCGTGAGTGGTGCTACTCTGGACAGGATTTTATACAAAACACAAATCAAGTAGGCGACCAAGTGAATTTCGAACATGGTTTACTTGAGATAAGGATATGTTAAGCAGGACGTCAATAAAAGCATGCTGTGCTATAGGTAGTAAGACATTCGATCCATCCTCAGTGAACCAAAATATACCTGGAGTTAGGTATATTAAAATTACGTAGAACTACCAACTGATCCCTATCGGAAAGCTTATTTGCAACAGACTTAATAACGGAAAGGTGATTTAAATAATCAGGAAGTTCAGACAACGGCGGAATATATGAGCAAGTTATGTATATAGTGCTACCAGGAAGCGATAACTTTACACAACTAAATTCAATTTGAATTTGAATTCCTCAAAAAATAACTCCTCTGACGGGAGGTTTGAATCAACTCCAATTAAGACTCCACCTCCCCGTCTAGAGGGACGGTCATACCTATATATTGCGTACTTACCTGGAAAAACTTCGGAGCTAATGATCTCCGGCTTTAACCAGGTTTCTGTAAACACAATAATATGAGATGCAAAGGAAAGGTTATCAGAATACAATTTAGTGAGATTGCTACGCAAGCCTCTTGCATTCTTATAGGAAAGGAGGTTAGAAGTTAGTTTTTTGAAATTGGTACACTGCACAGTGGTCCGGATGCTGCCATAAATCCAATTTTTTAATAGTCATGGATTTGGCCTCGACTAGGGAGTTTTACTCCCACGGGCTCCGTCTTCTTTATCTTATCCTCGAACTCTTTGACAACCATATTATCCGGCGAAAAGTCGCCCGAGCATATGGCTTCAAAGACAGTTATCTTAAAAGATGAAATGTCTCTAGCATAAGAAGACTTAAACTATTCCACCTTTACACTATTACTATCGGCTTTAGTTTTGTCTTGTATATAAGACAATACATCGGAAGATGTTTGATCAGTGGAAAGCCGAGAAACGAAAATTTGTTTCTTTAGTGGAACCACTGAAAGGGATTTTGGATTTTTTTTGTTTCTGCTGAACCGGCGGTGGATCTATATTTAAATATATAATATTATGGAATTGCGGTTTTAATTAAATTATAATCGGAAACAATATCATATAGCTGCCATAGAAACGATGGCAAAATGCAGCGCAAAATCGACATAGCTTCATTTTTAGTAAAACAGGCATAAAAATCGAAATGCAGTCGGCTTGCCCAAGTTTGCTTCCCTTCTTGTTTTTGGTTATTTTTGTTAGATGCTGATCTCAGCTGCTGATCTCAGCTGCTGATCTCAGCTGCTGATCTCAGCTGCTGATCTCAGCTGCTGATCCGTCGGAATGCTCTGCTGTTCCTTTGATTGCGGTTGCGGGGTGTTCCCGTTTTGCTGCTTACCATCAGCTATTTTTTGAAATTGAGGGACTCTTTTAATAGCATACGGCTATTAAACTGCCAGTCCAGCGCCGAGATAATAAGCTCGAGTCTAGCGCTGAGAGGATTTAGCAGCTCAGGGAAAACTATCTCTGGCAACACGGGAATAGCAAATCAGCCCCATCAAGCCGACTTTAGGTTGCCGCATGAACAATTTCATCTCGTTCGCAACCTCGACACAAGCGTCACAACAGAACTGCAAATTCGGACCTTTCAAAGGGTCATAACTTGCCCGATCAACAAAACCAACGCACTTAGTGTGAACCATGTATTCATACAGCCAGCAAGTCATGTTAGAATGGTCAGCCCTAATTACGAGGCTGCATTTTTTGCAAAAACAAACCAAATTATTGTTACTCATTCTACTTATTTGAACCACTGTACCAAGAACACGAAATTGAAATTTATGAACGAACATAAGTACCGCAAGAGCGCAGAAACTACTCGCTTAGAACTTTCAAACGAAGTGCATGCAAAGAACATAAATAGAAAATTAAGTTAAATATGTCAAATGAATTTAAATGTGTATTTAAATAGTTTTACGATTTTAAAAAAGTTTTGATAAAACTAACTAAAAAATTCATAATTCTACAAGCGAGTTAATTTTCGTTTACTTTTAAATTACAGCTTACCATTTATTTTGTTCGTTCCGCCAAAACTAGACAAACAAATCCAAATGGAAAAAGTATCCAATTTTTGAAAGTGTAAAAACAAGATACGAAGCTTACTTTGACAAAGCCGACGTTTAAATACCTTTGCTGACATAATACAAATATAATAGTCTAAAAAACATGCATACAAAAATTTGTATGCGTATATGCTAAAAGCAATATATAATTTCGGATTTCTCAATTAATTTTTCAATCTCTTGCGAAAGTTTTATCCAGATATCTTGAAATTTGAGAGACTAGTTTCCGTAACAATATATTTCGGTATATAAGGGTACTTTACTGAGACCGTATATTTTTCGGATATTTTTAACACATTATTAATACATTTATTTAATTATTTTCCATTTCAAATTATTGCTAATGATAAAATTATAATTGATGGAAGATCGTTAATAAATAATGTAAAAAGTAACGGAACCCAGATGGCTCCCTTGTGGGACCCTTTGTGACCTGCCATTCAGATAACTTGAGATCCATCTAAGAAGATCAACTGGAAAACCTAACAAGTCAAGTTTTTGAACTAGAAGTACGTGACTCACAGAGTGAGTATAAATGACGTCTGTTTGAAAACTACTATTGAAGCCCCTTATAACAAATGTAGTAAGCTCTAGAAGGTTTGTTATTGTGGATCTACGTTTAATAAATCCGCGTTGACACGGAGAAATGATTGATCTACAAAGGTGGTGCAAATGATTTTGATTTTTCGAAAAGCTTAGGAATAGCTGACAACTTAGAAATACCTCTGTAGTTACTGGCTTCTAACTTGTTACCTTGTTTCAAAAGAGGAATAACAAAAGATTCCTTCCAAATATTTGGGAATTCGGAAGTTTCTAGAGATAAGATTAACAACTTGAATTTAATTGTATCACATTACCGTGAACAATAGCTACCCTAACCATTGTAATAGAATTAAGAATTATAATACTGCATTGAAGAATTTGTTTTCATATTTTGGCGCTGGTAAAACAAAGGCGTCCGTGGAGGGGCTTGTACAATACATGATTTAGAGGTGAACGTCAAAATCGGCATTTATTTTGAGCCAGTAGTAATATAGTACTTTTAGAGAAATGTGTTTATGAGTGGGAGGCTTCCGTGCTCTAAATAGTTAACTGTTAGTTAATACAATGCATATTGCTGTACAAAATAATATTAATAAAAACACATTGTTAGAAGTTTTACTTATATTAGAAATAAATTAAAATGTATTTATTGATATGAATCAAGAATGATCTTAATTTTACAAGTTTTTTGCTTAAATTTTTGGATTTTCGAATGTTGGTCCTCGAGTAATATTAATATCTGCATAGGGAGCAGATTGAGCAATGTGAAGCACCTTAAATTTCTTTAAGACAAGGAGGGAGTAAAACTTTTGAGCCGCCTGAAAAAAATATAAATAACATAATTAATTCAAAACATTTAAAGTTTTAAAAATTTAAAAATTTTATAATCGAGAATTTTAGAAACCAATACAAATTTTGGCGTAAGAAAAAAAAAACAATGCTCTGATAAAAAAAATCATACTAATTTTCACTTTCCCAAATTCATTGCAGGAAAACATCCTACGAAATCTCACTCATAGAATCCCAACATACTCAAGGGATTGTCAGTTCTGTCAGTTCTAACGCCACCAGCTTTATTTAGGTGGAATCAAACTCACATGTTAATAAACACAGAGGGTTTTTTTGATGCAATTCGTGAAGGTCAAATTAGCTTGAACAATGGTTAATCAATTTTTAACCAAATCAAGTGCTTTGTTGGCACCTTGTCTGTGCATTTGTCTATTTTAAAAAAGAAGAAATGAAGGTGCAAGTTCTACATGCAGAAATATGACCACCGCTTTTAAAGTACTTAATGGAGAACAGATAAAATTTAGTTCAGACACATGAATTAAAAATAATTACGTTGGGAACGTCAGCAGAAACATTACTAGCTAAACGTAACGTCTAAAATACCAATTCACACAACTCACTTGACCACTTCCGGACAATTCCTTGAGTTGTTTTGAAATCCCATGTCTATATGCTATCGTTATATGGAGTTTATTCGCGCAGTGTAAAAGCAAGCAACATGAATGTCTTCAAGTGTGAAAACATTTTGCCGATCCGACGACTAACTGCCAATAAGCGTCGTATGAGAAATATTTATGGATGCTTTGATACCATTTCACAAACCCCAAAACCTGAGATACAATTTCTAGACTTAGAATAAATTTATTGCAAACAAAATCTAACACCACATTAAACAACACATGGACCGTACCATTGTCAACATGTATATTTATTTAATTTTCACCACCCCAACCGACCGAATGGCGCAGCCGCGTATCTTAAGGCACGATTCGCGAGAAGATAGACGTGAGATATAAAAGTATGGGTAAAAGCCGGAAAAAGTAAGATCAATTATGTGCTAATGAAATACGTATTAATCGTTTCAAGACTGGTGCTCTTGAAACGATTAATACGTATTTCAGTGTCAGGATTTGATATTATAGGAAAAAGTCTATTATAGTCAGAACATAATACTCTAAAGACTCATGCAAGACATAGTTATATATACAATGATTAAATATAAGGGGAATACAATTTCTAGTTAATCTACTAGGCACAGACCAGGTTTAGCCGAATTACAAAGTCGGGGCTGTCAATCTCACCATGAACAAGTTTAAACTTTAAACTCGTTTTTCTCAAAACAGTGTTTTCAAGATCGGTGACCAAAATTTCTCAAAAACTGCCAAACCGATTTTGACCAAATTTTGTGGGATTCTTTTAAAACCTAAAAAACCTTCGTTTTTTTGGCAACTGCCATTTTGTTAAAAATTAATTTTTTTTATTCCTTCGATTAAGTACAAGTTATCTTCTACTTTAACTAATTTGAATTTTGTGTTTCAGACTAACCAGCTCTTTATTAGATTGGTCACCGCAAACAATGTTTTCTACGCAGACCTTCACGGGATCACGAACCACGCCTCCATTTTAAATGTTTTTTTGTCTATTTTTAGAAAATAAATTATTTTATTCAAGAATGCTGGGGGTTTTTATAAAATTAATTCATGAAAATGGTCGATTTTTTCACGCTACAACTAGGGTTGCCCCCCTAATTAACAGAAGTCTAATAAGAATAAGAAGGTAAGATAAGATTTGACGTATTGTGAACTCCAGATGGGAGAGCCATACTCCAGAATCGGACGGACTAAATAGAGTCTTACTGACATAAGTATCATCAAATTCTTTTGACCACCTTTTTTTTAAAAACCAAGCACCCCTCTTGCCTTAATTAATTAAAATTTGACGAGATATGATTAAAAACTTTAGTTTAGAGTCCAAAAGGACGCCAAGATCTATACAAAGAGCTGCCAATAAACGTGTAACTCGTGTATTTCGGATTGACTTGGCTATGGTGTAAGAATAAGGCTGTGATAAATAAGCTAAAGTAGAGTAAGTCGTTTGAAAAAATTGGGCAAATAAATCGGCTATTGCCTGATCTGTGGTTGCCGTCATGTTTTCGAACGACAGCGAGGAAGGATATAAATTAGATTTACGCTTGGTGCTAACGAAGTTATAAAACTGTCTCGGGTCGTAAGAGAACTGGACATTACAACAATTTAAGTAACTATTATAACACTGAGCATTAAGCACGGTAAATCTTGACTGAGTACTTAAATATATAGTTAAAACAGATTGAGAACAGGTATTTTTATATTTCCTAAAAAGTCTGGACTTTACATTTCTCAAGTGTGTTAACTCTTTGCTAAACCAAGGTGATTTATTGTAAATTGACGGTAGTACCACGGAACACAGGAATTAAAAAATGAGCTTATTGCAGTGTAAAAAACATTAACTGCATCGGACATATAATTGCAAAAGTAAAGATCAGACCAATTAAAGCCAGAAATAAAATTGTTTAGCCTCAGAAAGTCTGATTTTTCTAATTTTTCTTCTATAACTCTACCCGTGTCAAATGTAAGTTATATTGTAGGGTGATATGGATCTTTAGGTTGCGTGAGTGGTGCTACTCTGGACAGGATTTTATACAAAACACAAATCAAGTAGGCGACCAAGTGAATTTCGAACATGGTTTACTTGAGATAAGGATATGTTAAGCAGGACGTCAATAAAAGCATGCTGTGCTATAGGTAGTAAGACATTCGATCCATCCTCAGTGAACCAAAATATACCTGGAGTTAGGTATATTAAAATTACGTAGAACTACCAACTGATCCCTATCGGAAAGCTTATTTGCAACAGACTTAATAACGGAAAGGTGATTTAAATAATCAGGAAGTTCAGACAACGGCGGAATATATGAGCAAGTTATGTATATAGTGCTACCAGGAAGCGATAACTTTACACAACTAAATTCAATTTGAATTTGAATTCCTCAAAAAATAACTCCTCTGACGGGAGGTTTGAATCAACTCCAATTAAGACTCCACCTCCCCGTCTAGAGGGACGGTCATACCTATATATTGTGTACTTACCTGGAAAAACTTCGGAGCTAATGATCTCCGGCTTTAACCAGGTTTCTGTAAACACAATAATATGAGATGCAAAGGAAAGGTTATCAGAATACAATTTAGTGAGATTGCTACGCAAGCCTCTTGCATTCTTATAGGAAAGGAGGTTAGAAGTTAGTTTTTTGAAATTGGTACACTGCACAGTGGTCCGGATGCTGCCATAAATCCAATTTTTTAATAGTCATGGATTTGGCCTCGACTAGGGAGTTTTACTCCCACGGGCTCCGTCTTCTTTATCTTATCCTCGAACTCTTTGACAACCATATTATCCGGCGAAAAGTCGCCCGAGCATATGGCTTCAAAGACAGTTATCTTAAAAGATGAATTGTCTCTAGCATAAGAAGACTTAAACTATTCCACCTTTACACTATTACTATCGGCTTTAGTTTTGTCTTGTATATAAGACAATACATCGGAAGATGTTTGATCAGTGGAAAGCCGAGAAACGAAAATTTGTTTCTTTAGTGGAACCACTGAAAGGGATTTTGGATTTTATTGTTTCTGCTGAACCGGCGGTGGATCTATATTTAAATATATAATATTATGGAATTGCGGTTTTAATTAAATTATAATCGGAAACAATATCATATAGCTGCCATAGAAACGATGGCAAAATGCAGCGCAAAATCGACATAGCTTCATTTTTAGTAAAACAGGCATAAAAATCGAAATGCAGTCCACTTGCCCAAGTTTGCTTCCCTTCTTGTTTTTGGTTATTTTTGTTAGCTGCTGATCTCAGCTGCTGATCTCAGCTGCTGATCTCAGCTGCTGATCTCAGCTGCTGATCTCAGCTGCTGATCTCAGCTGCTGATCTCAGCTGCTGATCTCAGCTGCTGATCCGTCGGAATGCTCTGCTGTTCCTTTGATTGCGGTTGCGGGGTGTTCCCCTTTTGCTGCTTACCATCAGCTATTTTTTGAAATTGAGGGACTCTTTTAATAGCATACGGCTATTAAACTGCCAGTCCAGCGCCGAGATAACAATTTCATCTCGTTCGCAACCTCGACACAAGCGTCACAACAGAACTGCAAATTCGGACCTTTCAAAGGGTCATAACTTGCCCGATCAACAAAACCAACGCACTTAGTGTGAACCATGTATTCATACAGCCAGCAAGTCATGTTAGAATGGTCAGCCCTAATTACGAGGCTGCATTTTTTGCAAAAACAAACCAAATTATTGTTACTCATTCTACTTATTTGAACCACTGTACCAAGAACACGAAATTGAAATTTATGAACGAACATAAGTACCGCAAGAGCACAGAAACTACTCGCCTAGAACTTTCAAACGAAGTGCATGCAAAAAAAAGCCTAAAAACAGCACTACGAATAACGAACTGAACCGATAACACAGAACAGAAATAGAAAATTAAGTTAAATATGTCAAATGAATTTAAATGTGTATTTAAATAGTTTTACGATTTCAAAAAAGTTTTGATAAAACTAACTAAAAAATTCATAATTCTACAAGCGAGTTAATTTTCGTTTACTTTTAAATTACAGCTTAACATTTATTTTGTTCGTTCCGCCAAAACTAGACAAACAAATCCAATTGGAAAAAGTATCTAATTTTTGAAAGTGTAAAAACAAGATAAGAAGCTTACTTTGACAAAGCCGACGTTTAAATACCTTTGCTGACATAATACAAATATAATAGTCTAAAAAACATGCATACAAAAATTTGTATGCGTATATGCTAAAAGCAATACATAATTTCGGATTTCTCAATTAATTTTTCAATCTCTTGCGAAAGTTTTATCCAGATATCTTGAAATTTGAGAGACTAGTTTCCGTAACAATATATTTCGGTATATAAGGGTACTTTACTGAGACCGTATATTTTTCGGATATTTTTAACACATTATTAATACATTTATTTAATTATTTTCCATTTCAAATTATTGCTAATGATAAAATTCAAGAACCATCAACATTCCGGAAGAAGTATCAGTAAAGTCTTTATTTTGACCAAATCAACCAATTCCAACTGGTTAACTGGTTATCGCTAAAAATAAATTTTTCCAATACGAAAATAACTGTCCAAGCTTACTACTAGTGACGCTCAACAGCTCTCATTTAACAGGTCTGGTAGGGAATTATTTTCGTATGTGGAAGCATACGAATTTCAGACATACACCCTTTAATTTCATACATACACATTTCGATTTTTTTTATATAAGCTATTGACAATAACACTTTGTTCAAAACCATTTTTTTTTTGTTTAGTTTTACTTTTTTGTTTTGACAAGGCGATTCCATAATTATCGCGAACCACTTCTACCGCCATTTTTGTTAGCAATTGCAGCAGTTGCATTTTAATAATTACTTTAACTTACAGAAAAATTTTACTATTTTTTTCCTTGTGATCTAAGTTCTATAAAATAAATATGTTTAACGGGACTAGCAATTTCAATTCATGTTCAATTCATGTAAACTCGACCGTCAGCATTACAGAGGTTCAAGTTTGCCTACAACTTTAAACAAGGCCCCATTTACAATAGGCACTCAAATTATAAATGTAGACTGCCACGCATTTAAAAATAGGATAATGGACTATTTCGAAGGACGTTGTAGCCCGGCGGGTTTTGACAGGGAATAGCACAAGGTTCGCCTTTTGTGTCATTCTATTCGGTTGTGTTTATTTCGGAGCTCCCTTATTTGTAATACTTTTGTATACCCTTGCAGAGGGTATTATATTTTTGGTCAGAAGTTTGTAACGCAGTGAAGGAGACGTTTCCGTCCAACTATGAACATTTTTACCACCAAGGGGATTATTAAGAATGCTGCTGATAAAGAACGATTCAATCAGGTAAAACATATCAGGCAAACAAGAAAGGAAAGCTAACTTCGGGCGGAGCCGAAGTTGATATACCCTTGCAGAATACTCTGTAAATTTTATTCTCCAAAATATGATGCATTCTTAAGGGGGTATATACCTTTTTTTGTCGAAAAAAATAGGAAAGTTTGAATTTTTTTATGTAAGTATTTATTGTTTTTATTTAATGATTATATTTTCTGAAAGTTTAGATTGTTGACAATGTTTATGCAAAAAATTTTGAAACAAGAAAGGAAAGCTAACTTCGGGCGGAGCCGAAGTTGATATACCCTTGCAGAATATTATGTACATTATATTCTCCAAAATTATTCATATGATGCATTCTTAATACTCATAAAAAGTCCCAACTTCCTAACTTTACAAACACCAAAGTTATGGCATTTCCGATCAATCAGTTATATGGCTGCTATAGGATATAGTCGGCCGATCCTTATGAAATTTGGTAGGTCGGATTGATTAGCCAAATATAAAACCCATAGAAAATCCCAAGTTCCTAACTTTACAACACCAAAGTTATGGCATTTCCGATCAATCAGTTATATGGCAGCTATAGGATAAAGTCGGCCGATCCCGGCCGTTCCGACATATATACTGCGTGCAAAGGAAAGAAGGGTGTGTGCAATCTTTCAATTCGATACCTTTAAAACTGAGAACCTAGTTTGCGTAGAAACAGACAGACGGACATGGCTATATCAACTCAGGAGGTGATCCTGATCAAGAATATATATATTTTATAGGGTCGGAGATGTCTCCTTCACTGCGTTGCACACTTTTGACCAAAATTATAATACCCTCGGCAAGGGTATAAAAAGAAGTCTAGGCGTTTCCGGTGGTAATACCATAAATCTCAAGCTACAGCCTCTGGTATGATCAAACAATCACCTTCTTTACCGAAACCAGGCTTCTACCTCGGGAATCAGATATAAGAAGTTTCGGTAGCTGCAATAGAAAGACAACTTTTGGGAAAGTTTCAAGCTTTAAAACTAAGTTTGCGTAAAAACAGACGGACGGACAGACGGACATGGCTAGATCGACTCTCCTGGTGATGCTGATCAAGAATATATATATATATATATATTATAGGGTCGGAAATGTCTCCATCACTGCGTTGCAAACTTTTGACTGAAACTATAATACCCTCTGCAAGGGTTTAATCATGTACTACAGTGTTATTAAACAAAATTGTTATACCCTTGAACTTGCATACTTATTAGTCCAACTGGCGTATGTTTTGATAAATTTCTTACGAAATCAGGAGACCATTGCGCAACTCAATGCGGACATTAATTAAGGAATGGGGTAAGGAACACAATTTTACCTGCTTTCTTGAGTTTCCGGATGTTAGTTGTGAAAGAGCTAAATTATCTTTAACGTTAAAATGAGCTCTTACGTCGATAAAAAGTTGTGCAGCTCTTTTATTTAAAACACGCTCTTCAAATTGTTCATCAGTTTCATTTTCCATTTGTTCGTCGCTGTGATTCTGTAAAAAAAATGTTAAAAAATGGATCATAATTCGTTCCTCCATTAAACAAATCAGAAACTATAAAATAATTCATCTATATATATAAATCCATCACTAAGAAAACTAGGAATCAACGCACAGCCAAATCCACTGGTTAACAATATTAATATGCATTTTTATTACATTCTAATAACTTTAAACTGATTTGCTAAGATTTATTGGGGCTCCCCAAGTGGCCCCAATCGCTTCCAATTGGAAAAAAGGTCAGGTTTAACCAATCGAATCCGTGTTTTCGCCCAAAAATAGATTAAGACACTATAAATGTTTACAAAATTTGACCGCTTAGATTTAAGGCTTTTTACTATTTTTAACACCCGTTCTAAAATTACAATTTAGCCAAAAATATCTTCAACGTCGAAAAATGGCACTTCTAAACGGAGTATCAAAAATTCCTTCGGTAAAGTTTTTCCTTAAGCCTAGTATTCAGATGGACGAAAACCGTACGCCAGTCATGAGAGAGAGCGAGAGGCAAACAGCTGGCGTTCATTTTTCGTCGGGCCTTTTTTTCACGTCGGTCCACAGATCGACGAAAAAAATACCAGAAAATTGCATAGCGTCTGCGGAAATTAACTTTGGGTTAACCCTAGCGAAAAGATTAAAAAATGTAATCTTTTGGCGTGCGCTTCTCACTGAACATTATAAGAAATGGAGGGAAAACTCAAAAAACTCGCAAAATTCGATTGCAGGAGTTTACATGTGAGGACAAAATGACATTAATACTATCTGGGGTGCCTCTTGTCGGAGAAAAATGTTTTTTAGGTCAAGAATGTACGAAAAACACAACAAAAGTGCAGCTATGAACTTTAAATTAGCAAATAATTATCAGTAAATTAAAAAAAAACAACTGTTAAATTTAAATTGTATTGTTATACCCTTGCAGAGGGTATTATAATTTTGGTCAAAAGTGTGCAACGCAGTGAAGGAGACATCTCCGACCCTATAAAGTATATATATTCTTGATCAGGATCACCTCCTGAGTTGATATAGCCATGTCCGTCTGTCCGTCTGTCTGTTTCTACGCAAACTAGTTTTAAAGATATCGAACTGAAACTTTGCACACACCCTTCTTTCCTTTGCACGCAGTATATATGTCGGAACGGCCGGGATCGGCCGACTATATCCTATAGCTGCCATATAACTGATTGATCGGAAATGCCATAACTTTGATGTTTGTAAAGAGCTGGGATTTTCTATGGGTTTTATATTTGGTTAGTCAATCCGACCTACCAAAGTTCATAAGGATCGGCCGACTATATCTTATAGCTGCCATATAACTGAACGATTGGAAATGCTATAACTTTGGTGTTTTCAAAGTTAGGAAGTTGGGATTTTTTATGAGTATTAAGAATGCATCATATGAATAATTTTGGAGAATATAATTTACAGAGTATTCTGCAAGGGTATATCAACTTCGGCTCCGCCCGAAGTTTGCTTTCCTTTCTTGTTTTTTAATATCTTTGTACAGCGGCAGACTTGTCTTGCCAAGGTATTTGATAATATCTTTTAAAGGCTCTTTCCCGCAAATACGATATTTGAATTTTAACTGCTTGTCAACAAACCCAGCTGATTGACAGTACTAGCACGCTTAAATCTGATGAACTCTCGAAACTTTGGCCACACTGGAAAGATTAAAGTTTTTACGCTAGCATACTCGTTTGTCGATCTGAATACTAGGTTTTAAGCTTTAACGATTCATTTGATGGTTTCACCAAAGCTCTAGCTATCCTCTAAACAAAGAAACTAAGCAAAAAGTCGATATATTATCGAATTCAAGTGCTCTTTACAGTTATTGCTGCCAGAATACGCAAAAGACGTTTTTTGGCGAAAGTCTATTTGGCCCGGTTTTTGATAGTGTAGTAAAAATATACCATTCAAATTGTTTTTTGCGGTGTTTATTTTTACAGTGCTTTGCCTCGCGCTGTTAGGAAACATAAGAGCGGGAGAACGCAGTAGATAGAGAGAGAGGAAAGAGTGTAGCAAGTGCGCAAAAGAAGAAGTTAACGGAGAAACTTTCAATTTGGTCAGAGTCGTATCAAGAAAATTTGCCGCGAATTGTGTTTTTATGTGATAATTTCTTTGCATAACCGTGTATTTTGGTTTATAACCGTATGTGAGCAATAATATTATTATTTTAGTTCGCCTTTCTCGGAATTTTAATTTTTTCTATTGAATGTGCAAATTTGTTGATATCTCTGATGTTAACTTAAAAATTAGGTGAGTTAGTTTCGTTTTTTACTATTCGTAATTAGTAAAGTCATAAATGATTTATTTATTTATATTTAGTTATTTTTAAATTATGTGCAGTTGTGATATACCAATTAGCATAATTGCATTTTGTACATATATAAATGCGTTTTAGTAGTTTTTAATCTTATTATTCGATATAAACATTGCATAAATTGCAATATTTAAAAAATATTGTCTTAATATTTCAGAGCTTCCTGTAAGGAGACAGAAATAATGCAAGCACAAAACATCGCAAGCGAAGTTGCTAGTTTTAAGATAAATCCCATATTTAACGGTTAGTATATTTGTATTTTATAAGGCCCTGTGCTCGCTGAAGTACATTTCATAGAGTTTTTGACGTTTTATCATTTAGAAATCACCATATGAAAAAAGTTTCTGTTATGTTTTCTTTCAAGCTCTGCGACAGAAAATAAAAACAGTCAATTTCATACCCTGGAGAAAAAACAAAGATTACTAGATTACTATTTTCCGCTGTATTTTTTATAATTCTTTTAACAGTGTTTTTCAAGAGAGTTGGTAACCCGATTTTGCATGAGTTTGGAATTACCAATTGCGCTGCCGAAACAATTCAAAATGGCCTATTACTTCATTGGATATTCACAATAAAACGGTTCCTTAATCTGATGATTTACTTATTTACTTATCTTGTATTATTTTATTAATATGTTTATAAAGGGATTTCATCTTCTACTATCGAAGATGTTATGCCGCTTTTCGATGTATATGGAAATTTTTGCGTTTTCACCCGACCGCTTTGGATTTTAACACTAGAGCTCCAGAAAATGATTGGTGGCTCCTACGTCAAGTTGTATACCTTGGTTGCTTTCTATTTTTAATTAGTTTGCGTAGAAGGGCCATAAATCCAAAGTTACTATTTTTTTCGGACGTTGACCTTAGGATATTCCAACATTATGACCTTTATTTTGTACCTCTCACTGAATAGAAACTAATAACAGAAATTTCGAAAACTTTTAATGTTTTCGAAATCGTCTAATTCGTTAGGAAAAGCTTTTCTTGCCGCCTTAGACATAAAGCTTGGTTTAATTAACGGGGGTATAGTATTTAATTTTTTTTTTCTTAATACACATTAAAAATATTGTGTTAAAATTTTGGATCGATCCGAGTAAAACTTCCGAACTTATGGGCAGTTGAACGTAGGTAAGTAAGCGCGTTTTATATTGAATATTTGGGAGGCGCAAAATTTAAAACGCTCTCCCGAAAAGTGGCCATTTCAAAGTCGGTGTACACGATCCTGCAAAATATATCGAACGGATCGTTTTGAAATTTTGCACAGTATTTCTCTACCAGATTCCTCAGGTAACGCTGTCGAGTTTTTTTTTTTAATTTATTACTTTTAGAGCAACAAATAACTCGACGTTTTAGGCGAAAATCGTAGTTTTTGACTCTCAAATGCCTTACAAAATCGAGAGAAAAAAAAAAAACCTCGACAGCGTTACCTGAGGAACCTTGTCTTTTAACTAATGCAATTTGATTTTTTCAAATCAGATGATTCTGTGACCAGTTATCGTGTACACCGCAAAACGTGTTTTCTTCGAGGTGCCGCCGGAGATTGCCTGTATCTCACTCAATTTATAATATTTTTGGATGAAAAAATTCACACATGTTTTAAAAACCAAAATTGAGCTTTCGCCAATAAAAATTCTTAAAAAAGACCGATTTTGCACCGAATTAACTATACCCCCTTAAGTAATTTGTAAAGGCTTTATATCAAGACAGGTGTTTTTTGCGAAGGGACCTTGTTCATGACGTAAACTACCTCTGGAAAACGAAAGATGTGGAGAAAGCTGCTTGGACCTCTTTTACTATGGTGGTTCAAAATTTATTCAGGGACAAAAGAGCGGTCAATCTGTTAGTTACAATATATGTGCTGCAACATTAAGATCTTCAGTCACCCATTAAGATTTCCGCCGAATCTTGTAGATGTAAATGAAGATCAGGGCGATATATCATCAAGATACGCACATGATGGCGAACTACTGCAGAAGTTTCTAAAGCACTTGTCGGGATTAAAAGCATTGATATTTTAATTTATTTTTACATTTAACAATTTCCCCTCAATGTAAAAGGTTTAAAAAAGTTTTTTAAATTTGTATCCACGCCTAAATGCTTTCTTTTTTCAAATGTGTGCAATCCTATTTCAATAAATGTTTAAATTGGTTTGCACTATTCTTATGAACTTACCTGACCAACGAAGGTTGGAATTTCATAGTTGTCCCATCCCTTTGAAAAGTCGCTTGCTCTTTTTGAAAAGCCGTTTTCATTCAACAAAGGTCGCTCCACAGATTCATTAAATATTGCGCTAATTTGATCTGTAGGTATAAATGGTATATTGTCCATCTCGCCAATATTTGTATGCTGCGGAGTTGTGTGGCCGTGATCCAATCCCGCAGGCGTTGAGTCTCCTTGGTTGAAATCATCTCCCATGTCGTTATTAGTATTTCTTGGTGTTAATGGCAGGTCATTAATTGATGAAAAATGTTCCATGTCATTTAAAGACAATAAATCTGGACTTTGCATGTGATCGAAAAGAGTTGATGCATTTTGACAAGCTATACTTTCTTGCTCTTTCGTTGCAATGTTTAAAGAAACGGCAGATAGCCCTAGAGATTTTTGGTCTTCTCTTAAAACTTCTGGGACCTCTAAGCTTTGAATCAGTGAATCAGATACATGGTCCAAAAATTGATTAGTAACCAGATCATTCTTTCGTTTGCGTCCTTTTTTATTAAAAATAATTAGCGAATTCTCATTTTCTTGTGCATAAAATTCCAATGCAAGAATTTCCATTGGAGCAACACTTGAAAAATCCTCAAAGAATGTTGAATGTGAAAACAACTGTCTGTTATAATTATTAAATAATGATCTGGCTGGTATGGATCTTGATGGTAATGAAAATAATTTTTCAACACCTCCAGTTTCTTTCCAATACATCAGTCTACAAATAAAGAAAATATTTATTTTATATTATATTTTTCCCAATATTAACTAAATACCTTTTTGTGGGTGGGGCCAGATCGAGTGTAGTTAAGATATCAGAAGTATCGGCTAATTGCGCCTTCATTTCTTCTCCGGAAATATTTTTTATTTCATCAATAATAAGTTTTCTTTTGCGTTTGGTCTTTGTTAATCCTTTATAGACTGTTGCGTCAATAGGAGCTAATGCGAATCCATCATCCTCGTTTTGGACAAGAGTTATTTCATTTATGGGCATGTTGTCACCGACACTGGCATTGTCGTGCAAATTAGTTTCTAAAAAATATATTTTGAATTATTCCATGTCAAACGTAAGGTATCAACAAAATTTAACCATCTCTTGAAACTAAACAAAAACAATGAAGTGGTTATTTAAAATTTTTTTTGTAAGTTTATTGCTGGATTAATAATTTGACCACTTGTTGTCTATTTGTCACTCATAACAATTAAAAAAACTAATTAATTACTTACCACCTTTCTCATCAATAACTGAATTTATACAAGATGTGGCAGGCGACTGAACGTTATTACAATTATCAATTTCATCTTCATCAAAATCATCTGCGATGATAATTGCTGTAGGTTCTTTCGCAATCTGCTCCGCGGGCTGAGAAGGTTCACCAAAAAGATCGTCTTCAAAAAGTTCTGGTTCTAAAAAAATAATAATAAAAATATAATGCGGAACGGATAGCTAAATTCGGTAATCCAAGTATGTCAAATGGACTCGACGTCATCTTTCGACAAATAAAAATATAAATATAGCAGAAGGTTGGTGAAAAAATATTAAAACTGGAAAAACTGAAATAAAATTGCGCTGCGTAAGAAAACCTAGAATGTACATACATGCTAAATCCCTAGTTGTTTGCTATTGTAATTTCAACAAGAAAGGAAGCAAACTTAGGCAAGCCGAAGTTCATACACCCTTGCAGTTATTACATATTTATTATTTTTAATTTAGATGTCCGATTTTAATTTAATTAATTCGTTATTCCGTAGTATTTAAATATTACATAATCCGAAAGAACAAAAAAAAAAAAAAATTGTTTCTATGGGAGCTATATGATATAGTCGCCCGATCCGGCTCGTCCCGACATATGTACTACCTGCAATAGAAAGACAACTTTTGGGAAAGTTTCAAGTAGATAGCTTTAAAACTGAGAGACCAGTTTGCGTATAAATGGACAGACGGACGGACATGGTTAGAACGACTCTCAAGTATATAAATATATTCTTTATAGGGTCGGAAATGTCTCCATCACTGCGTTGCAAACTTTTGACTGATATTATAATACGCTTTGCAAGGGTATACAAATCACGAAGTTTATGGAAAGTCTCGGCTATACCTTATGGACTCCCTTCTATAAATCTTAATAACTTAGTTGGACCCAAAGAAATATTAAATCACAAAAAGGTAAGGAAATATTTAGTTAATGACAGGTAACTATTTAATTAAATTTTAATATTTTAGGATATAATTTTTTTTCATTACGTTTATTGTCTATAATTATTTTAAAGCTTCATGCCGTTGAGACTCTGAAAGACATCCGAAAAAGAATTACTTAACAACCCATATACATTTTTAGTAGAAACATGAGTAACTATTATTTTGCAGAAATACAGCACACGCTAGAGGAGCCAATGCACTCTTCTCATTCCCAATGAAACAAAAATCTGTTCAGATGGTTTCTTAAACAGCACGAGCTCTTGCAGTTCCTAGCCGACATGACATTGGCGCTATGCTCACAGACCCACCTAACAAACTAAAACTATTTTCACATTTGCGGATTTTGCGGTGAACAGCATAACTCGTTACTGGATCATCAGAAAAATAATAAAAACGAGGACACAAGATAACTTCGGCAAGCCGAAGTTTTAATACCCTTGCAGATTTGAAAAATTGATGTCAATAGCTTATACACTGCGCGAAATATAAATTAAAGTTTATGTAATTATTAAAAAAAAATGAAATATTTGTAACCAATTTAATTTTTAAATGACAGCTGTAGTATATAGTTGTCTAATTGGCAAGAACTTTTACCCTGAGCAAGGTATACATAAATAAATTAGATTTGCATAGTTTCATGTCAATAGCTTTTTTAATGCAAAAAATCATATAATGTCATATAAAAATAGAAAAAAGGGATATTTCACAGCTTTTAACAATTACTCCTATGGAAGCTATAAGATATAGACGTCCGATCGGCAAATAAATAAATAAGACTTGGAAAAAATGATATTAATAGCTTGTACACTGCGCGGAATATCCTGAAAAACATAAAATTTTAACCGATTTCACCATATTGTTCCTATGGGAGCTAGAGGATATAGACGTCCGATCGGCACCTTTACCCTGAAGGTGTGCATAAAAAAAAAGATTTGGAAAGATGCATGTCAATAACTTTTACACTGCGCGAAATATCTTCAATTCTTGCAAGGTATATCCGATTGTTTCTATGGGAGCTATAGGATATAGAAGTCCGATCGGGGAACTTCAAACTTGATCTGCGTACACATGTTTTATGTCGACTGTGAAAGTTTCAGATCGCTAGCTTTTAAACTTAGCTCGCTAACGGTATTGAAACAGACGGGCAGATGGACATGGCTATATCGACTCTCATATTGATCCTGATCAAGAATATATATACTTTGTGGGGTCGGAAACGTCTCCTTCACTGCGTTACAATCTTCTCACCAAAATTATAATACACTCTGCAAGGGTATAAAAATTGTTTATTAGTTAGGATGTTTCTAATGGTAATTACGTTGAGTTTTTAATTTTGGATTTTTGCTAACATTTTGAAGTCAAAAACGTGATTTTAGCCTAAAAATTCGATATATTAGTTATTATAACATGAAAAATAATTAGTAAAAAAACACTGGACGTCAGTACCTGCGGATTTACATAGGTGCAGAAATAGTGTGCGAAAGTAGATTTTACAGGATCGTGTTCACTGAGTTTGAAATCGATTACAAATCGAGCTAACTTACCTACCTTCAACTGCCTATAACTTCGGAAGTTTTACTTGGATCAATCTATCTTTAATTTTAAGGGGTTATCCGGGTCTTGGAGCACGAAAAAAAGCCTATTTTCGTGAATTTTTTTTAAAGATCTGACGACAATTTCACAAATTTCATTTATTGTACATTAATGTTTATGGTTTGACCAACATTGTGTAAAAATTTGAACCAAAAATGTTTAGAATTGAGCCGTTGAGGCAGGCTTGAACTTGACCTCATAAAAAATTGTGTCCTTGCGGTAGGCAAAATATCTCCGCCAATTTTTATCTGAAATCAAAAAACCAAAATTATTCTGATAGTGAATGTGTCTCGCTTGTCCTCTACGAGCCATTTTTTTTTTTTAATTAAAAATTGAATTTTTTGTAGCGCTTTTCATAAAAAGTGTAATTTTTTACGTAAATTTTGGACATATTTTGGCTTATAAAATGAGTTGTAATTAAAAATTTAAAAAATCCCTCCGTTAAGGACAAGAGAATTATGTCTAAAAAAAAGTGTGCAAAAGCAGAATTCGATCGGTGCAATAGTTTTTGAGAAATCGTGACTACCGACTTCAAAAAAGTGGTTTTGAGAAAAACGCGTTTAAAGTGCCGCATCTGCTCGACGCCAGAGCCCGAATGGCCCGTTGTGACGTTCGACGCGCTGGACTTTAAATTTCTCCCATTCCTACAGTTTTGCTTCGATCGACTTGAAATTTTCAGACAACATTTCTGAAACTATGTACTATTATATAAAAAAGTTTGAAAAAAATTAATTTTTTGAAGTGTCAAGACCCGGATAACCCCTTAACGCAACATTCTTCAAATGTTGTGCATTCAGAAAAAAAAATATTTAAAAAAAGGCAAATACTAAATTTAAATACCATACCATAATACGACTCCAGCCCAACCAGTAACATAATTAATGGCATTTTCTAAATAAGTTATTGTAATTAAATAAATAAATATATTAGATTAGGATTTGCTAGTTGGCGTCAGTCATTAATATAGAAGATTCAATAAATAAAAATAAGGTTTTTCAAATTTTCGTTCAAATAGGCTATGAGCATCAATACAAAATAAATAAAGACACAGCTTTTTTGAACCACGTAACACATACAATTCATAGATAAAGGTAATGGCCATTACAATAAATATAAATACTTAGTATACACTATTTTACTTGAAAACCATTCCAACTATTTTTGTTTTGTTTCTGAATATACAGTAGTGGAAAAAATATTAGAAACGCGCTAGTAGCGTTCGTTTGTTTGTTTAAACATATTTTAACCTATTTTTAATAATTAAGTACAAAACAAGAATAAATTAATTTAACATTTTCCTTTGTAAAAATAATAGAAAAAGTATTATCGGTTTACTTCATACTTAAAGATATAGCAATTAGTAAGTAAGGCATACAAATCTTAGATTGTAACAAAATTTAAGACTACTGGCATACCACTCAACTTTTTGTCATTCATGCCAAATTATTTCCAAGGACGCAAAAATTTGATAAATCAATCTGGAATCTGGTGTTTTTTAACAGAATACTCTTTTCCATTAATTCGTTTATCCTGGAAACGTCCCTTTAACAATGGCGTTTTCGCGTTTAGGATCATTATCCTGGTTAAATTTCCATTCTAGATCCTGTTTTACTCATCATAAGATGGCAATAAACTCTATAGTATATTTATATAGTAACTCGGGACTCTCCACATCCACGTGAATAAGTTTACAAATAACAAGAAAGGAAAGCTAACTTCGGGCGGAGCCGAAGTTGATATACCCTTGCAGAATATTATGTACATTATATTCTCCAAAATTATTCATATTATGCATTCTTAATACTCATAAAAAATCCCAACTTCCTAACTTTAAAAACACCAAAGTTATGGCATTTCCAATCGTTCAGTTATATGGCAGCTATAGGATATAGTCGGCCGATCCTTTTTTAGGTCGGATTGATTGGCCAAAAATAAAACCCATAGAAAATCCCAACTTCCTAACTTAACAAACACCAAAGTTATGGCATTTCCGATAAATCAGTTATATGGCAGCTATAGGATATAGTCGGCCGATCCCGTCCGTTCCGACTTATATACTGCGTGCAAAGGAAAGAAGGGTGTGTGCAAAGTTTTAATTCGATAGCTTTAAAACTGAGAGACTAGTTTGCGTAGAAACAGACAGACGGACAGACAGACGGACAGACGGACATGGCTATATCAACTCAGGAGGTGATCCTGATCAAGAATATATATACTTTATAGGGTCGGAGATGTCTCCTTTACTGCGTTGCACACTTTTGACCAAAATTATAATACCCTCTGCAATGGTATAAAAACATCGTTCTACGGTTTGATAAGGACGGTAGATTAATTAGAAGAAGTCTACTAGAGTTAGATGTTAAAATAAGGCTTGCAAAGAGCAAGATTCCAATTAAGGCAAATAATAAAAAGTTATTTTGCACAGACTCTATCCGGTCTATAACTCGAAACTGGTCAACAGTACTCCAGGATTGGACGGATGAGAAATAAATATAGTCATTGTGACATATAAAACATCGAATTTCGTTGACCAAATTCGTTTAGTAAATTCGAGCACTCCCCTGGCTTTATTCACCATGGAAGTAATATGGTCAGAAAACTTAAGTTTTGTAGTCCAGTACGACGCCAAGGTCACCAACATGCATGATTCTATATTGTCGTTTGACCCGAATAAAAGTCTTTACTTTACACTTAGCTCTATTTAATTTCATGCGATTTCCACAACACCATGTTCGAAAATCCATTAGATCCGACTGTAAGTCTGAAATTTCGCTAAATTGCAGGATAACTTAACGTCGTCTGCGTACATGAGGACATGCGACTCCAATGTGACTCCCTTATGTGACGCTTTTACAATGGACCTAAAACTTATATAACTTAAGATCCATGTTAAAAGATCTCATGAAAGCTCTAAATTTAATACCAGAAGCGAGAGATTTACAGAATCAAATACTTTACTAAAATCAGTGTAAACTACATCAGTCTGAATGTTCTTTTTGAAGCCATTTATTATAAAACACGTTAGCGGTTTGTCGTGGTAGACCTTCGCCCTATAAATCCTTGTTGACATGGTCTACAAATGTGTTAGAAGTTGGGTCTAATGACGTTTTCGAAAAGCTATGGGATGGCAGACAACTTGGATATAACTCTGTAATTGCTTGTACTCGATTTATTTCCTTTCTAGTGAAAGGGAATAACAATAAGGTAAACCATTTGTGCAGAGGTCCTCATAGATTTTTAGCGCAGTATCTAAGCACGCAGCCTGGAAATACGTCGACACCAGGTCAATTGACTGCTTTAACTTTATGGAGATCCAAGAAAAGTAGCTTCCGCTTAAACTCGGACAAAAAAATTAGTTTGGCTTGGCTTATGAAAATGACGGATTTTGGCGGGATGAAACAGAATATGTTGTCTGGAAAAACCGGGCAAATAGATCGGCAATTGCCTGATCAGTATTTGCCGAAGATTTTTTAAATAATAGCGGTGCTAAGTAACACGCTGATTTACGCTTAGTGTTAACAAAAAAATAAAGCTATTTTGGATCTTGTGAAAACTGGACCTACAGAGTCAGATAAGTTTTATAACACCGGCCGTTAAGCACGGCAAAATTTGACCGAGCCCTTGGGTATCGGGAAAAGGCAGATTGTAATCCGCATATTTTAAATTTGTTGAAGTCTTAACTTAACATTTTATGGGTGTAACAACTCCTTATTAAACCATAAAGGTTTATTGGAAATTTATGGATAGTATAACGGAACACAACAATAATTTTATACCTAGGAGTTCGATATTACTAAATTCTTAATAAGTTAGTAATTAAAACGAGAGGTTTGAGTCAACAACTATCAAAACTCTACACCAACATTACACACTTCCACATACACTGCTCAAAAATTAAACATAATAAAATGTCTATCTAGCCTTAAATTTAACTGTAATACGTACAACATAACTTGCAGAGGGTATTATAATTTTGGTCAAAAGTGTGCAACGCAGTGAAGGAGAAATCTCCGACCCTATAAAGTATATATATTCTTGATCAGGATCACCTCCTGAGTTGATATAGCCATGTCCGTCTGTCCGTCTGTCTGTCCGTCTGTCCGTCTGTCCGTCTGTCCGTCTGTCTGTCCGTCTGTCTGTTTCTACACAAACTAGTCTCTCAGTTTTAAACCTATCGAATTGAAACTTTGCACACACCCTTCTTTCCTTTGCACGCAGAATATAAGTCGGAACGGCCGGGATCGGCCGACTATATCCTATAGCTGCCATATAACTGATTGATCGTAAATGCCATAACTTTGGTGTTTGTAAAGTTAGGAAGTTGGGATTTTCTATGGGTTTTATATTTGGCCAATCAATCCGACCTACCAAATTTCATAGAGATCGGCAGACTATATCCAATAGCTGCCATATAACTGATTGATCGGAAATGCCATAACTTTGGTGTTTGTTAAGTTAGGAAGTTGGGATTTTCTATGGGTTTTATTTTTGGGCAATCAATCAGACCTATCAAATTTCATAAGGATCGGCCGACTATATCCTATAGGTGGCCATATAACTGAAGTTGGGATTTTTTATGAGTATTAAGAATGCATCATATGAATAAATTTGGAGAATATAATTTACAGAGTATTCTGCAAGGGTATATCAACTTCGGGTCCGCCCGAAGTTATCTTTCCTTTCTTGTTTTTTAATAACTTACTAGACAAAACTGACGAAAAAGAATTAAAAAAGGTCAAGGACACTGGCTTAGTGCATCAATCTGATTCAAAATATACATTTTTAAATATTTGGACTTTAAAGTCTTAATTTCAAAGAGTTTTGATTTAGTGTGACAAACAATTTTACGGATATATATTAATTGGGTTGAAATATTTCGATACTTAGTTTTTGACTTACGTCCAAAGGAATCTCCAAATCCATCACCATCTAATCGAGCCCCAGATATGTCTGCCTGGGCCTCGGTTGCATGCGGATCCAGTGACTCAATATTTTCCAAGACGTCACTATCAAATAGTTTATCCTAAAACAGAGTAGTAAAATCATATTTTTAAAAAGGTTAAAAAAAACAAAAAAGCCTAAGTCTGATATTATCCGGTCATGTAAATTACTGTTTGATAAATACTGCTTATTATACAGTAAACAAGATCTAATATTTTTTTAGAGGGTATTATAATTTTGTTCAAAAGTGTGTATAAAGTATATATATTCTTAACGTCCGTCTGTCTGTTTCTACGCGAACTAGTCTCTCAGTTTTAAAGATATCGAATTCAAACTTTGCACACACCCTTCGTTCCTTTGCACGCAGTATATAAGTCGGATCGGCAGACTATATCCTATAGCTGCCATATAACTGAACGATTGGAAATGCCATAACTGTGGTGTTCTTAAAGTTAGGAAGTTGGGATTTTTTATGGGTTTTATTTTTGGCCAACCAATATATTTTACAGAATATTCTGCAAGGGTATATCAACTTCGGCTCCGCCCGAAGTTAGCTTTCCTTTCTTGTTTTTTAATGATGCTATCAAACTTTGTTTAAAAACAATTGTTATTTCCTGATTGAAAGGGTCCTTAACGAGTGCTAAATAGCTTAACACTTACATATTACCAAGATTAAGCGATTTCTTTTAACCATCAAATCGTGTTTGCTATAATTGCTCATTTTATATGGCAGCAGACGCCATATAAAGTGGTAATGTTAGAATGCAGTCTTTCTTCATAGCCATCTGTTAATAACTCATTTTTCCTTAAACCTTTAACGGTGGAACTAAAAAAAACGACACCGTTGAAACTAAAGAATTCGAAGCAAGAAAGGACGCAAGTTGGGTGAGTGTTTTGTTGTGTGCATGTTGGTTTTGGTGATCTTAGCGGGTGCGTCTACAACCCCCAAATAAGACGACAAAGCGGAAAAATCAACATCGACAAGTGGGCTGGTGTATAACAAGATATCTCGCTCGGGTTCCATTATCTTCATCGGAATTTTAAGAAGCATAGCGCAGTGTTACGTAACGCTTTCTTTTGAGTTACGCTTAATAAAAATCAAATTTAGCTTTGTCAGGCTTAATTGACCTAGATAGCATTCATGTGTTTCTAAGAATTTTGACGATAATGAAGTTAGATGAAGGGTACAAACTATTGCAGTGGTATTTGAGATCACAATGTTGCCTGCACCATCGCCATCGTTAAAGTATGCATCATCGCACGATATACAAAGCTCCCAGCTTTACTCTCATTGCAGATATTGAAACTGCCTTTATCCTCACTTCTCTCACAGCTCATTTACCAAGCATACGGTACGGTTACAAGACCCCATTAAGAAGTTATTCCGGTTTGATTCACACCCTAACCTAGATTACAACGGTTTAAAATTTTGGTTTTATCGCTCCAAGACATTTATCCTTGCAAACTAATGTTTCCTGCGATGGATACTCCACAGCCTTTGGGATCTGTCCCTGTATACGAGCAGATCATTGTGATGGCACATTTATTTCCTCTCCCTCGTCTAGGAACCGGAACCGGAACCGATTTGTAATATTTTTTAGGAACCGGAACCGAAACCGGAATCGTTTTGCGATTTTTCTTAGGAACCGAAATTGGAACCGGAACCGCTAACAGATTTTTATAGGAACCGAAACCGGAATCGGAACCGGTATTCCAATCGGTTTCAGTCCCTGATCAGTTTTATGGCGGCTATAGGATATAGTCGTCCGATTATTATGAAATTTGGTAGGTCAGACTGATTAGCCAAAAATAAAATCCGAAGAAACGCCCAACTTCTTAAATTTAAAAACACCAAAGTTATGGCATTTTCGATCGTTCAGTTATATGGCAGCTATATGATATAGTCGCCCGATCCGGCTCGTTCCGACTTATATACAACATGCAATAGAAAGACAACTTTTGGAAAAGTTTCAAGCAGATAGCTTTAAAACTGAGGGACTAGTTTGCGTAGAAACGGACGGACGGACGGACGGACGGACGGACGGACGGACAGACGGACGGACGGACAGACGGACGGACAGACGGACATGGCTAGATCGACTCTCCTGGTGATGCTGATCAAGAATATATATACTTTATAGGGTCGGAAATGTCGCCTTCACTGCGTTGCAAACTTTTAACTGAAATTATAATACCCTCTGCAAGGGTATAAAAATACAGTTCGTTATATTGCGAACATAAAACGCCATGTACTTCAAAACTAGTCTTACAAATATCAAGGGCAATAGGTCGAAAGTAACGAGTAGACCTTACAGGGATAGAGAACCGTATTTGACCCAGTAGGTAGCTTGAATTTACAAGACCAGTTGTTAATTTATGAAGGAACATGACACCGTGACAGGTTCGACGATCCCTGAGGGAGGGCAGGATCAGTAGACGAAGTCTATCCACGTAAGATGGTAGGTCACGATGTGTTTCCCAGTTTAAACCACGTAAAGCAAACAAAAGGAACTGTTTCTGTACCATTTGATAAGGTCTTGATAATTGGTATATTGAGAAGACCAAACACACGAGCAGTATTCAAGAATTGGACGAACCAATGAAATGTATAAGTGTTTCGTGGTATAGAGATCCTAAAATTTGTTAGACCAAAGCTTAACAAAGGCAAAAACCCCTTTAGCTTTACTAACAATAGTGCCAATGTGATCAAAAATGTTTATGTTGTGGTTGAATAACACTCCAAGGTCTGTTACGGAATTTATGCGTTCAAGATCATTCGACCCAATAGAATATGACGTGAGGAGAAGCCTCTTCCGATAAAAGGACATCAATTTACATTTCGAGTTATTTAAAAATAGCAAATTCTGGATGCACCAATAATAAAGGTTGTTCAGATCATGGAAATTGGGGTTCGATAATGGCAAACAAAGTTTTACGTCGTCAGCATACATCATAAAATAAGAAGAGAGAACTACTTGAGGCAAGTCATTTATGAAAATTCCAAACAGTAGGGGTCCTAAGTGGCTGCCTTGCGGAACACCAGAATTCACGTGAACAGAGTTTGAGATTGTGCTTTTAAAAGCTCTGAGTCCGGTTCGAAAGGTATGTTGAAATCCACTTAGTCAACATGATCGGGAATCCTAGTAATGTTAGTTTTTTTAATAATAACTGATGGTTCACGGAATCAAAAGCCTTACTGAAGTCCGTAAAAATAACATCAGTTTGAATGCTATTTTTAAAAACGATTCTGATGACTGAGGTAACTTCAGGGAAAAACGAATGAAGGAGGGATATCTGAAAAAGTTTAGATAAAGGTTTGCACAAAGCATCGGCATTTTTTTGATAACACAGCTCGGTACAAGGTCAGGGCCCGAAGAAAAAGACATCTTGATTGTTTTCAGATTTTGTAAGACATCATCCTCACTAATTAAGGGCGTGAAAAAACAGTTGGAGTGAGGCCGTGGGAAAAACGAGTACGTGGACTGGAAAAATTTTGCAAATAAGTTCGCAATATCGGCGTCACTAGAGGCAGATGTCGTACCAGGGTGAAGGCAAGATGGAAATTGTTTCGATTTTCGTTTCGAATTAACAAATGCGTAGAACTGCTTGGGGTTATCTTGGAATTCTATCCTGCAACGGTTTAGGTAACCATTGTAACATACGGAATTATGGACTAAGAAATTTGAGCCCAGTTCTCTTAAATTTGTTAAAAAGTCTAGACATAGAATTTTTCAGAAAAGAGAGTCTACGAGAGAACCGTGGGGGCTTTTGAGGCGCGTTTGCAGAGGGAAATGAGGGAACGAACGTATCGAAAGCAGAGTAGAGTATACCATAAAACTGTTCTACAATATGTAAGGGATCATCGTTTGAATCCATTAAAGACCAGTCGAGTTCCGATAAATGCCTATTTAATTCTGCGAATTTAGATCTTCGAAAACATCGAAAAGATGCTGGTTCGATTTCGGAACATAACTGTAATGGAGCTGAAGCTTCTAAAGTAACCTCAAGTGTAGGATGGAGGATTGAAGAGAGGGCTAATTCGAGTAACGAATGCAGTGGCGAACTCCGAGACAAAAATAAGGTCTAAAACTTTTTTGGAGCAGTTCAAGATTGAGTTCAGTTGTCCTAATGAAAGATCAATAAGACCGTGAACAAACTCATGGGCCGCGGTGGGAAGGAGAGCAATAGAATCCGTTGATGTCATCCAGGAAATGTCAGGGAGGTTAAAGTCGCCCATTACAATAAGATGATCGTTATAACCGAGGGTTGAATGAATAGTCTGTATTTGAGCCAAATGCTGATGGTGGGAAGGGGGAGTATACGAGCATGATATAAAAACGAAAAAATCATGAAGTTCTTTCCGAGCTGCAACAAACTCTAATATGCTGTCCTTACCAATTATCGGAATACGTTGATAGACAAGATCGGACTTGACGGCAATAAGAACACCACCGCCAAGACGCATTGAACGGTCACATCTATAAATAACATAACTACCAGCAAAAATATTTCGCAGTCAGACACAGAGGAATTAAGCCACGTTTTACCGAAAAGCAATCACATTGGCATCGAAGGAGACACTGTTGACGTGCAGTCTACTAAGTTTGCCCAATAAGCTGCGAACGTTCTGGTAGTTTAGGGAAAAAGAATTGTTTAGTTTTTTGGAACGTTGGTTGAAGGAATCTGAGGCCCGTGGACCCGAGGATTAGGCATGTTTCCATACACGTGAACAATAACATGTTTAGGCCATATAGATACATCGAGAGCCTAATTAAGATGTTCCTCAGGAAGTCCAATTTTAAACGAAGATATTTCACGTCTCTGCTTAAACTTGAACTTCAAGACGGTTAGTTGGGCTCGAGAAACATTCAGTTTGCTGCTCAGGTAGTTTTTGACGTCACCTTCAGAAGCATCAGGGTTAAGGCGAGAGACAAAAATGAGCTTTTTTTGTGGAACGCCCGATAAGGGCTTAGGTCATTAAACATAACATTCAAAACAAGTGTCCTAAAAAATGTAAACAAAACAAAAGCCAAACAGCCGTTCTTGTTTCTGTCCCCACCCCTAAAATTCAATCGTCGGTAGGGTATGCAGGCACCATCCGCTTGCAGAACAACAACCAAAGCTGATTTGGTTTGAAGTTTTCTGAACCACTTAAAAGCAGTGGGTTTTTTTTGACACCGACTGCGATATGCCCTGTTCGTATCTCAGTAGATTGATTTCTATTAATTGGAATACATACATATATGCAAAACATTTTACTGCTACTACTGATATGAATTTGCAAACCAAAATGAAATTTATGATGAAATATTAAAAAATATACTGTAACATATAATATTCTTATTTTTATCATTAACCCAATAGTGAATACGCCCATATGTTAGGGTACCAAGTCTGAAAAGTAGCAAAAGACAAAATATTCTTGCTGCATCGAAATGAAATGATCGCACACATGCACCCCTGTATGAGAATGCATGAACACGCATACATACAAAGCCCAATTCAAGCGCAGGCCAACCTTCTTCAAAATGCGCGTCTCTGCGACTGAACGACCGAACTCGAGCGCGAGCGTCAAAATAAGAATTAGAACGAGAGCGAAAAAAACCCGAAGGCACACGAAGTGTCCGGGGCCTGCTGATTCCAGCACTGGGGCCTCCCGTTTGAAAAATTTTGTGACCAAATTCGTTGTATGAAATGACCAGTCTATATGTTGTATGGTTAGTGATTGAATGCATTGTTATTTTTTACTTATTAATATTAAGGTTAAGTGTTAAAAAAATGAATTAAGAAAATTTGTTGAATTTAACGAGTGCTAGCATTATTTATTACCGTACAGGTATCAATAAGAAACCTATCTCATATGGGCGGCTAGGGAAGTCGTGGTCAGATAGGTCTGAAAATTAGATATATTTTTATGTGCATCGACACTATCATATGTACCAATAGGTTAAAAAAAATTTTTCGTAGAAAAATCGGATCTCTGGCCCAATGTGCAAAGGTGTAATTTATTCTAATGACCTAAGAGGAATAAACGAAAACACTTTCCAAAAAGAACTTGCAAACCAAGACGTATGCGAAGTTAAACAAATTTTGAAAAGAGAAAACGACACACTTAAAGAAACTGGTCTCATATTAATTACGTTTGTCCATAACCTTCCAAATCATATTAAAATTGGCTATCAAAGGACCACAGTTAGGGAATACATACCACTTCCCTTAAGATGTAACAATTGTTTCAAATTCAGCCAAGGAAATATATAAGTGTTGGTATAGAGATCCTCAAATTCCTTAGACCAACGTTTAACAAAGGCAAAAACCCCTTTAGTTTTACTAACAATAGTGCCAATGTGATTAGAGAAGTTTAAGTTGTGGTTGAATAACACTCCAAGGTCTGTTACGGAATTTATGCGTTCAAGATCATTCGACCCAATAGAATATGACGTGAGGCGAAGCCTCTTTCGATAATAGTTGCAACTATTGCCTTGGCATTGGTCAAAATAATAAGAATAATTGGAAGCAAAACAATTTTCGTGCCTATATATTCCCAATAACCACAAATAAAAACCCCCACAAAAAATTGTGAGATAACCAATACAAAATTAATAAAACAAAAAATCAATAAATAAATTCAAGTGAACAACCACATAGTTTTGGTGCCGCCCTCGTGAAAGAGATTAACAAGCGTAACAGCGTCAGTGTCGGTGGAAAATAACAGTTAGTTCTCGCTGTGTCTGCCTTTTCGTTTCGATTTTGTTATAGCTGTTTTAACTTTGATTTTAGGCAGACCGCTAAGCGCCAGCGCAACGAACTGCAACTGCTTGTGTTTTCTCTTTCGGGTGTTGGTGCACTCTCTTAATTACGTTCTCGTCTCTCATTTCTTTTGTTACGCCAAATGCTCTACACTTAAACAAATTTATTCGAGCCACCTAGAAACATAACTCCATAAATACACAAAAAAAAGAAAACTATATGCTATATTGTAATAAATTAAATAATCTGTAATTAAAATGGCAAAAGGGGAGATGGAAGATAGCTGCTCCTCGGTGCAATTAACGAAATTATTTTCGCAGGTAAATAGGGTTGGTGAAGATATTACAAGAATAAGGAAAGCTTTCGAGGAGAACACAATTTCGTTTAATCCGCTTCAAATTCAATGTCGACTGGACATTTTAAATTCATATATTGCAAAAGCCACGACATTGCAGTCGGAAATTGATATAATAGATCCAGATAACAGGTATAGGTCGGCATTAGAAGAAAATTGCGTAATTACCAAGGCATTATATATGTCAGCTGCTGCACCCAAAAAAAAAAAACCGAAACTGTAATTTTAATAAACGTGTTTTAAAAAGAAACTATCGACAGTATTAACGTATACGTATTAATTCAATACCTAAGAATATAACGCCTATACTTTTTAGTGTCAAGAGTCTACAATTCAAATATGTGGTGTAATTTTTATACCACATACAAATAAGTTTTCATTTTAAAATTAAAACTCCTGGCTTCAATAAAAAACTACAGGCAGTATACAGGAAATCAGTATTATTTTATTACCAAATAATATGAAACCTATACTCAGTAGTAGTAATTCAACACCTCATATTATAAGGTCCATACTCTGTAGTTTAAAATTTAAACCGGATTTTCGATTCTTGTCCCTGGTGTGAAAATTGGTGAAATTCGTGGAGGTTAAAGACGTACGTACACATCCAAGTAAATTAAAATTGTTTTAATAATAAGGGCCAGAAAATTTGGTCCTAATTGGTAAATTGAACATAAATAAATGTAAGTACATTAACGTTATAATTGAACTGTGCAAAAATCGGAAGCAAATAGTGGTGTTTACAAGTAATTTGCGCAGTCGTAGATATACATATGTATGTTTTTATGTGCTCCGCCAACAGACGTATGTATGTAAATATATATATTCACATGTTTGTGTGCGCAAATCACTTAGGAGAAAACAATTCTTGCCACTGAGATAGTCAAGTTATGTTTGTATTAAGATATACGTTTCTTTATGCACAACATTTTGTGAGATTATGCAAAAAAAATTAATTAATTTCTATATTTACAAGTACATTTTAATGACATATTTATTTTTTTTCAGATTTTTAAAACCTAAAGTTATTTTGCTATCTAAGTAAGAACAAAATTACATAAATATATTTTTTAAAAACCTGTATATTAAATTTAATAAAGATATAAAAATAAAAATAAATACAAATTCGGATTTTAAATTTAATAAAGATATAAAAATAAAAATAAATACAAATTCGGATTTCTTTTTATGGGGAGGGTGCAATATGTATACTACAGATCGCAGCCAATAGTATACGGGTTATACGAAATAATATGAAATTTATACTACATGCCGGTAGCACAGTATTTTTGTTATACTAAATAGTTTGAAAAATAAACTAGGAGTATGCCGAGTTGGGTTTAAATTTTATACTCGGGAGTATAAAAATGATAGCATCGAAAGTTGTATTTTAATACTATCGAAGTTTTTATTTAATACTCATCTTATAGAGAAATTTTTTATACTGAATAGTGTAGATTTCATGTAACAATAGTTTCGTTTCTATGACTATTTTTTTTTGGGTGTGGTACAGGTGAAAATCATAAACAGCAGGCTTTAGTCACGGGCAGTTCACATTCAAATCTGCCAAAAATGAAGTTACCAAACTATAGGAATAGGAATTTTTGAGCAACTGGTTGACTCTGATAATTCGTTATCTAACATCGAAAAATTTAACCATTTGGTAGCCTTAAATTTTCAATACGCTTATGTCCCTAGAGGACGTAAAATATATTGTCAATGCGGTGATTATACATATAGTTCTTTCAAAGGTAGATCCGTACACAAAATCCAAGTATGAGGAACAATTTAATTATGATGAACTGCCTAAATGGTCTGATTGCGTAAAGGTTTTAGATCGACGGATATCAACATGTGTCAGCCGAGGAAGCGTCGAGGTTAAAGTTTTTCGGAAATGCCCTCTGAAAGCAAGAAAAATACTAGGAATTCATATACTTGCCCCAGGGTCAATAACACAAGTGATCCAAAATGTTTATAATGCAGTTCTAATCATTTTTTTTTTTTTTCGCGCGGAGTCCCACGGCCCACATACCCGCCCAACCGACCGAGGGGCGCAGCCGTGTATCGTACGGCACGATTCGCGATAAGATAGACGCGAGATAGGAAAATAAAGGTAAAGGTCCGGGGAAAAAAGTAATAGTTAGATCAATCTTGTGCCAATGAAGCAAGTATCAATCGTTTTAGGAGCGGCAGAGAGTCAAGATTTGATATCACAGGAAAAAGTCTATTATAGTCAGAACATAATACTCTGAAAGGCTCATGCAAGGCATAGTTAGATCTACAATGATTTAAAATTAGGGGAAAATAATTTCTAGTTAATCTACTTGGCACAGAAAAGTTTAGCCGACTTAACAAGTCGGGGCAGTCAATATCACCATGTATAAGGTTATAAATAAAGATAGTACCAAGCATCGTTCTACGGTTGGCTAGGGATGGTAAATTAATCAAAAGAAGTCTACTAGAATAAGAAGGTAAGATAAGATTTGCATCCCAGTTTAGGCGCCGTAAAGCAAAAAGAAGGAAGTTTTTTTGTACAGATTCAATACGACCAATATGTATTCCGTATTGTGGACTCCAGACGGGAGACCCATACTCCAGAATCGGACGGACTAGCGAAATAAATAAAGTTTTAGTCAAATAAGGATCATCGAATTCTTTTGATAAATCCAAGCACTCCTTTGGCTTTATTAACCATGGACGAAATGTGATTAGAAAATTTTAGTTTAGGGTCCAAGAGAACGCCAAGATCGTTTACAAGAGTTATTCTATCCAAAGAGTTATTCTATCCAAATCGGAATTCTTAGAAGTCCCTGGTTGCATGCATTCTGTAACGGATTGTTCGGATACCGAATCTTTTTTAGCTGCCGATCTTAGCAACATTTGAAGGTTTGCTGAAATCAACTACTGATCCGCCGGAATGCTCTGTTGATCTTTTGATTTCAGTTGCGGGGTGTTCCCCTTTTGCTCCTTACCACCAGCGGCCTTTTTGCGCTTACGGGACTCTTCTAATAGCTTACGACTATTAAACTGCGAGTCCAGCGCAGAGAGGAGATCATCAGCTCGGCGAAAACTATCTCTAGCCACTCCGAAACAGCTAATCAGCCCCATCAGGCCGCCTTTAGTTTGGCGCATGAACGATTTCATCTCGTTCGCAACCTCGATACAAGCGTCACAACAAAACTGCAAATTGATTGGGCCCCTTTGAAAGGTCATCACTTGTCCGGCCAGTAAAACCGGCGCACTTGGTGTGCACCATATTTTCACACAGCCAGCAAGTCATATTAGACTGGTCAGCCCTGATTACGAGGCTGCATTTTTTGCAGAAGCAGACTAAATTTTTATTATTCATTTTATTTATTTACCACTGTACCAAAAAAAAGCGAATTGAAATTTATAAGCGAGCAGTTATAAGTACCGCAAGAGACGCAGAAACTGCACGCTTAGAACTTTCAAAGCAAAGAGAGCAAGAGAGCGGGAGCGTAAATAAGTTAAAGTGCATGCACAAAAGAGAAACGGCGGGGATATAAGAAAAGAAAACACAGATAAGAATAACGAAAAACTAAAAACAATTTATTAGTATTAAATACAAAGTGCACTCGCGAAGCGAACGGAGTTTAAATTTATGTTTTAATAAACCCGAAGAGAATTAAAATTGTTTTGATAAAACCCACCGATGGGAATAAACGAAAACAAAATGCAAAATTCGATGCGCAGAAAAAAAACACGACCGTTCACTTTGAAAGTCAAAGACGAATTTTATAGGTAATTGCCAGGGATTTAGCGGAATGCCAGTTTTAGATCGTTTTAACTTTGCCAAAATGAAGCAATTATGCAATTGTCTACATGAGGGACATGTCTACATGGATGCACAGCATTCAAATGTCGGGTATGCTCACACGCACATCATACTCTACTACATCGATACCAAAACTCGAGTGAGCCACATCAAGGTAGAAGCTGGCAGGACCAGCAAGGGCAAGGTACTTATAATTCTCAGGCTTCTACCCATTCGGCTCAGGTCCTTCAAGACACTTCGGAAATTAACCAAGTAATTCTAGCAAGAGCCGTTGTTAATGTTCGCGATCGATTTGGTCAGCTCCATCGAGCCAGGGCTCTATTAGATTCAGGTTCGCAAGTTAACTTCATGACAGAAAGCCTTGCTCAGCTTTTAAGATTGTCAAGAACAAATAAATGTCTGACTATCACATCAGTGGGAGAATCAAATTCCATTGCCAGAAGCGAAGTCACAACTACGTTATATTCGTGGCTCAATGGACACGTTTTTACGTCTGAATTTTGGGTACTAGGAACCATAACTAGCAATCAGCCAGATAATATGCTTCCTGCAAGGCAGTGGAAAATTCCGTCCGGCGTAGACTTAGTCGATCCAGAGTTCCACAAGCCGCAAAGAATTGATATTTTGCTCGGAAAATTTTGTTGTTGTGCAGTGGACAAATCCATTGCTACAAAAAACACTATTGGGATGGGTTGTTTCTGGACGGTGTAAGCAACAACAAAATGAAGCTACTTCTTGTATCGCCTTGTCGAAGGAAGACATGGTTTTAGGAGGACTTGTTGAAAGGCTTTGGGAGTTAGATACCGTCCCAGAAAACAAAGAACTTGTTAAATTTTCACCAGAACAGATTGCCTGCGAGGATCACTTCGTGAAAAACGTAGCCAATTCAAATTGTGGTCGTTTTTTAGTCCGTTTGCCTTTTAAATCTGATCCGCTCGTGCTTGGATCCTCGTTCGATGTCGCTAAACGTAGATTTTTATCGTTAGAGCGTAGAAGCCTAAAAGACAGCTCACTTCGAGAAATGTACATCGCTTTTATGAAAGAATATTTGGAGCTGGGTCATATGTCTCCAACATGCAATAAGACTCCACCAGGACCGTTCTACTTCATACCACATCAACGCGTTCTGTGGCCTGATAGTACCTCAACCATGCGTCTGCAAAGACAACTTCAGCGCAGTCATTAAATGACATTTTAATAGTGGGCCCACTATTCAGAGGGAACTGTTATTATCACTTGTTAGATTTCGTTTAAATCGATTCGCTTTAACAGCAGATATATCGAAAATGTATAGGCAAGTAAGTCTCGCAGAAGAAGATCGTAACTATCAACTGATAGTATGGCGCGAGAATCCATCTGATGAGCTACAAATATTTCGTCTTAATACAGTCACCTACGGAACGTCTTCAGCGCCATTTTTAGCCATCCGTAGCTTACAAGAACTTGGAGTTCGTAATAGGGATAAGCATGAAATTGGTTCATACATAATTTGAAACGACTTTTATGTGGATGAGATACTTACTGGAGCCGATGATATTGACACCTTGAACGTGATGTGCAATCAAGTGTCAGAAATTCTCAATAGTGGCGGTTTCCAGCTGTCTAAATGGTTTTCAAACCATCCACAACTAGAAAAAGGGAACAACACTGGGTATGCGGTGGATGCCACACACAGACACATTTCGATTTCATTTAGATGAGAGCTTTACAAAATTGACTCCCACAAAACACACAATTCTTTCGGTAAGCGCGCGGCTTTTTGATCCCTTGGGATTGCTGTGCACCATTGGCCTCACATCTAAACTTTTTCTTCAAAGCCTTTGGCAACTTCAACTGGAATGGGATGAATCCATTCCGATGTAACATACGAGTTGAGAAAGGTTAAAGAAGAATCTACTTAATCTTCACGCAGTCACCATTCCTAGGTACACGTTTGCCAGTGGTGCTCAGCCGTTCAAGTTTACGGTTTCGCAGATGCATCCAGCCAAGCTTACGGATGTTGCATTTACATTCGAGCAATCGAAAACAGTCAGGCTCATTGTCGATTGCTAGCAGCGAAATCGAGAGTGGCTCCACTAAAAACGAAAACCATACCAAGGCTTGAATTATGCGCCTCCACACTTTTGGCACAATTTTGGTCCTACGTCAAACAAGTTCTTGACAAATGTGAAATCGAGAGCGTTTATTTCTGGACCGACTTAGAAATAACATTACATTGAATAAAGTCTCAACCTTCGTCACTTGCAGTTTTTGTTTCAAACAGGGTAGCCACAATTCAAGAGCTATCATAAAATATATCCTGGAGACATGTCCCTTCGCAGTTTAATCCATTGCGACCCGTGGCTGCGTAAGTGAATTGACTGAGTCCATCTGGTTCGAAGGTCCGAAATTTCTGTATGAAAATGAGCCATCATGGCCAGAAAACTCGCATTTTTCCATACCTTCCGAATTAAAAAACTAAGAGTTAAAAAGAGCTGCCCAAGTGTGTATAGCCGTCGAGCTATCAACTCCGTTTGAATTTATTATCTCATCGTTTCCCAAACTCATTAGAATTCTTGGATACGTTTATAGATTTCTAAACCTAGCTAAATCACGAGAAAGATCAGTAAGTCTGACTGCTAGAGAGTTACAACTATCATTTTTTAAACTGATGGAAATCATCCAAAATAATGTCTTTGTAGAAGAGTACAAGAAAATTAAAAAAGGACATGTTTTACAACCAAGTTTGCAGATGATGACGCCCTTCATACAAAAGTTTTCTGAAGCTGGTAGAAGATTTTCGCTAATTCGTGTGGGAGGTAGACTCTTGCATGCACCTATTTCAGAAAATGCTTAGTTTCCGATATTACACCCTTGTAAAACCCAAATTGTTGATTTGTATCTCCGAAATTTGCATTTGAGAAATTGTCACGCAAATGCAAAAACGTGATCGGCAAGAAATCTGGTTAATAAATGCTCGCAGAGAATGCACTCGGGTGGTTCGAAAATGCATCCATTGTTTTAGATATAAGCCTGTTCTGATGAACCAAATTATGGGAAATCTGCCTGCGGATAGGTAAGGCCATTTCATATTTGTGGCGTAGATTTGTTTGGTCCTATCAATGTCTCGTTGCGTATACGAGGACGGCCCCCATTAAGATGTATATTATATAATGTATATTGATAATATATCAAATATATTGATAATATATCAAAATATCAATATATCGATATTCTTTCCTAAAAATGATACTATTTATATCGTGATTTTTTATTTGCCCAAATATCGGAATTCCGATATTTTTTTTATACCCGATACTCGTAGAGTAAAAGGGTATATTGTATTCGTGCAAAAGTATGTAACAGCTAGAAGGAAGCGTTTCCGACCCTATAAAGTATATATATTCTTGATCAGGGTCACTAGCCGAGTCGATATAGCCATGTCCGTCTGTCCGTCTGTCCGTCTGTCTGTCTGTCTGTCTGTCCGTCTGTCTGTCCGTCCGTATGAACGCTGAGATCTCGGAAACTATAAAAGCTAGAAGATTGGCATTTTGCATGCAGATTCTAGGAGTTCCTACGCAGCGCAAGTTTATTTCAAAATGGTGCCACGCCCCCTTTAACGCCCACAATCGCTTATATACGATTTTAAAAATTTAAATATTTCGGAAAAGTAAAAATGCAGTTTTATTGTGTTTATCAATACCTATCGAAATGTAGAAGAAATTTTTCAAATCGGACCATTCGTTAAAAAGTTATGCGTGATCAAAGTTTCTATCTCCATCTCCCTCGCACTCCCTTTACCTGAGTAACGGGTATCTGATAGTCGGGGCACCCGACTACAGCGTTCTCTCTTGTTTTTTTATATTTTTTGATATTTTTGTCTTTGGTCACTCTGAATTCCAAAGCGACCTTGACTGAAAGAATTCAGGCGCGAAATAAAAAATTGATTGTAAAATCAAACTATACGGATATAAAAAACGATGTCCGCCATCAAATGTGTTGTGTGCGACTCAAGAAGCAGGATGACTGACGCACACATAACGGGTGTTATTAAAAGGGTGTTATTAAAATCCCTAAACCCTGCATACTGGTCATAAAATATGTATAATAAAATACTATTGTTTTTAAAAAGAAACTTATTGTCTTTTTATTGTGGGCGGTCAATTTTTTCATTTAACACAAAAAATATCAAATATAATTTTTTTTTTGATAAAAAAAAATATCATCGATACGATATTTTTAAAATTTTCGACAACCCTAGTATATTGCTGTATTTGTCTATTTAGCTTCGAAGGCTGTTAACCTGGAACTCGTTACAAATTTGTCGACTGACTCTTTTCTTTAGGCATTTAAAAGCTTCATCGCAAGACGTGGAGTACCGCATCTTTTTACTTTTCGGCGTTCTCAATTATTAATAATTTAATTTTGGCTTCGATTTTCTACAGGGATGCTAGCATCTCTCAAAGCCGCAAACAAAAAAATCAAGTCAAATTCAACAAAAACTGGAGACGCTTCCAGCGACTCTTGTGATATGGAAACAAATTAATCTACCCACACCCCTATAAATTATAAAAATGGTTAAAATAATCCAGTGGAACATTAAAGGTTACCGATATAACTATACCGAACTAAAATTACTTATTAAACAATTTGATCCACATGTAATAGCCCTACAATAAACACACTCATCGCACACTACATCACTCCCAATTCCCATAAACTATTTAATTTACTGCAGCTACAGTACAAATGCATTCGGAGGCACAGCCCCGAATAAAGCATAAATCCATTTTTTTTTTTTCGGACGTTGATGCACTAAGATCAGCGCAAACAAGTGGCCCTTACGACACCAAGCCGTGCTTGTTACGCGCGGAGCGTAATAGACGTAAAAACGAGATCGAGAGAAGTTAAAAAGCACAATGTAGAAGCGGACAGAATAAGATTAGAAATACGTACGAGACTAATACTAATACTAATTTTGTGCTAAGTAAGATAAAATGAATGCTTTTAGGCTTGGCAAAGAGTCGGTAGTAGAAATAATATGGTATAGTCTATTATAGTCGTTACACAGTACTCTAAACGGCTCATGCATATCAAAGTTAGATCTACAAATATTTGATGTAAGTGGAATATAGTTCCTGGTAATTCTATTAGGCACGGAGAAGCTTATGCGACCTAGTAACTTGGGACTCTCCACATCCCCGTGAATAAGTTTATAGATAAAAGTTGTGCCAAGCATCGTTCTACGGTTTACAAAGGATGGTAGGTTAATTAGGAGAAATATACTAGAGTAGGATGGTAAAATAAGGCTTGCATTCCAGTTAAGGCCCCGTAGAGCAAATAATAAAAAGTTCTTTTGCACAGACTCTATCCGGTCTATATGTACACCATACTGAGGACTCCAAACTGTTGAACAGTACTCCAGGATTGGGCGGACTAGTGAATCGAATTCCTTTGACCACCTTTTAATAAATCAAAGTACTCCCCTGGCTTTATTCACCATAGAAGTAATATGGTCACAAAACTTAAGTTTTGGGTCAAGGAGGACGCCAAGGTCATCAACATGCGTAATTCTAGACAACGGGCAACCACCCAGCGTATACGTTGCATATTGTGGGTTCACACGAAAAAATGTCATTACTTTGCACTTAGCGCTATTTAAATCCAAAAGATTTTCACAACACCATGTTTGAAAAGCATTTAGGTCAGATTGTAAGTCTGAACTGCTAGAAATTTCGTTTATTGCAGGCATAACTTAACGTCATCGGCGTACATAAGGACACGCGACTTTGTCAAGACTAGATGGAGATCGTTTATAAATAAAGTAAAAAGTAGTGGGCCAAGGTGGCTTCCTTGTGGGACGCCTGAAGTAACTCGGATCAAATCAGAGATCGAGTTTTTAAAGAGGACTCGTTGAGTCCTACCACTCAGATAACTTGAGATCCATGTTAGAAGATCACATGGAAACCCTAATAAGTCTAGCTTTAATACAAGAAGCGAGTGATTTACTGAATCAAACGCTTTACTAAAATCAGTGTAAACTACGTCAGTCTGCATGTTCTTTCTAAAGCCATTTATTACAAAAGACGTTAGCTCCAAGAGGTTTGTCTTCGTAGATCTTCGCCTTATAAATCCATGTTGACATGGAGAAATAATCGATCTACAAGATGTTGTAAATGGGGTGTAGTAGTGTTTTCGAAAAGCTTTGGGATGGCGGATAATTTGGATATGCCTCTGCAATTACTTGTATTGCATTTATTTCCTTTCTTATGAAGGGGAATGACAAATGACTCCTTCCAAATAAGTGGGAAATGAGATGTTTTTAAAGACAAGGTAAACAATTTGTACAGAGGTCTACACAGAGTTTCAGCACAGTATTTAAGCACGCAGCCTGGAACTCCGTCCGGACCCGGTGAATAGACTGGCTTAACTTTATGGAGATCCAAAAGAAGGGAGCTTTCGCTTAACCTCGGACAAAAAATCAAGTTCGACTTGGGTATGGCATTTGAATAAGACGGATTTGGACGGGATGAAACAGAATGTGTTGTCTGAAAAAACTGGGCAAATAGATCGGCAATTGCCTGATCAGAGATTGCCATAGAGTTTTCGAATGACAGCGATGCAGGGTAACAGGCTGATTTACGCTTAGTGTTAACAACTTTTCGGATTTATTATTCAGCTCTGTTCTTGCGTATACAGTCAGCTCTAGAGTTGGATGATAAGGATCTTCCGGTTGTGTAAGTGGTGACGTTCTTGATAGGCAAACGCCTTCTGAATTTGAAACAAAACACAAGTCCAGTAAACGTCCTAAGGAGTTCTTAACATGGTTCACTTGGGATAGCGCAATGTCAAGCAAGCCGTCAATAAAGTCATGCTGCGCTAAAGGAAGTAAAATGTTAGAGTTTTCGTCAAGAGACCATGTCGCACTAGGTATATTAAAATCACCCAATACTATTAACTGATCTCGATCTGACAGTTTTTTGGAAATGGACTGAATAACAGAAAGATAATTTGCGTAAATAGGGAACTCAGATGATGGTGGGATATATGAACAAGTAATATATACAAAACTACCGGGAAACGATAATTTTATACCTAGGAATTCGATGTCATAAAATTCTTCAAAAGTTAGTAATTCAGACGAAAAGGAGGAGTCGACAGCAATCAAGTCTCCACCTCCCCGTCTGGACTGACGATCAAGCCTATAAATTGTGTACTTACCCGGGAGAATTTCGGAGCTAAGAATATCCGGCCTTAACCAGGTCTCTGTACATACCATAATAATTTATGGGAAAGAAAAACTATCCCACTCACAACATCCACTAACTAGGTCCAGATCTTGAAGCTATAAGACCTATAGCATAGACCTTTAGACTCAAAAAAAATCACCCTTATAAGCACTTAATAAGCACTTTAACCTAAACAATCTACAAAACGTCCTATCCGCAACAAACCTTCCCACACTAGTCCTTGGTGACTTCAACAGCTGGCACACTTAATGGGGATCCCCCAGAGCCAACTCAAGAGGAGTACGAACAATATCTTAAATTACAAATCAGGTCCTCAACCTACCAACAATATAAAATAAATAAATAAATACAATATAAAATATAAATATAAAAATTCAAAAAAGCCAACGACAAGTACAAAAGAGCAATTAGAGAAGCCAAAAAAACTCTATCCCACTAAACATATCCACACTATCTAGAAACCTTTCACCCAAACTCACACCAAAAAATCCATCAGAAATACAAAGCATCTTCGGTAACGTCTGTTCAAAAGATGCTGGGAACTCAAATTTTTCTACTACATTTAGATCAAATAAGAGCCTGGTCAACTACACAACAAACTTCTTTCTTTCACTCAGCGCTAGAAATAGAAAAAGACATAAGGCTAATATAACTTGTATCTGCCCTCAACTCTCTCAAAGGATCGCAACTCCTACTGCATGATAAACAAGAAAGGAAAGCTAACTTCTGGCGAAGCCGAAGTTCATTTATCCTTGCAGAATATTCTGTAAATTATATTCTCCAAAATTATTCATATGATGTCTTGCGAGGCTAATAAGAAGGTTTAGCCGCGATCTAACTGTCCAATTTCAAAAGTCGATTTATTTGAATTTATCTGTTAGTTTAAAAATACTCTTAAGTTGTTCAACACTGTTAGTTTCATCATTTTATTGTTAGTATTGGAAAATTTAAGTATTTAAGGAGAAGAATGTGACGTTATTAGAACCACAAGTGTAAGAAAAAATGTTAATAATTTGATTAGCTGTGAATCCATTTGAATTTAAATAAAGATTTCAGCTATCTGTATGCTGTGAACCAGAGTTCGAAATAAGTGGAAACCCTCTGGGACCGTGAGTGTCCCAACATTCTGAAATACTTTGCCATCTGGAAAACTCCGTGCCAAGGGTGCACGGAATTTCGGGAAAGCATTGATTTACCAAGGGTGTAAGAGAGTGAGGACAGAGTATACACGATAGTGCTCATTGAGAGCCAAATTCGTAAGTTTCGACGACTTTGGCTGGTGAATCGCACATGAGTTGTGTACATGTACAAGGAGTGACGTCACAAGTGCGAAATGGATGATGCAATAGGACACGCATCTGGTGAACAGAATTCACACACCACGGGATTGGGAGCAGGTTCAGTTGAAAACGCAGGATGCAGTTTCACTGAGCCATTCAGAGGTTTTGAGGACGAAAATGTATCCAGACAAACTGTTATTTATTCAAACCAGTTTGTGTCGCTTGAGAATGCAAGCACACCGATTATGTTTAATCATGCCGGCTACGACGCTTCCCAGAATTGGGCAGGGCATCAGTACTCACAACAAGTTAACAAACAAAGGGCCGCCACACCTCCTTATACGGAAAGGAGGGCGACGCCTGAATTTATACCGAACGCATTTTCTTATGCGAATCTTCAGGGAAACAATTCAGGTCAGTTTATGCCGACATATACCGCCATATAACACTGTCGGATTAATGCCACCAAAAAATGCACCAATATCTGAACATCCAAATGGTGCCGCAGGGTTCATTCCGCAGGCCAATGGGCTGGGTTTTGTACCACAGCCTTACGTCGTTTATAATGCTGGTAACGTTGAAGGAGGAAGACATATGCCACAGTTTCCGGCACACAGCTCCCACACCTAGTATCATCGGGACCACATTGACGCCAGCTTAAGTTGCATCGCGTCAGTTCATATCAATTGCCAATTTTCACCGGAAAGCCCGAGAGTGGCTTTTATTTATAAGTAATTATGAACAATCAACCGAGAGATGTGGATTTACCAATGAAGAAAATTTAAACAGACTCCAGAAGTGCCTGAAAGGATCTGCGCTAGAAGCTGTGCGGGGAAAGCTCATGATCCCAGCTATGGTACCTTATGCTATTGGAACGCTAAGGATGTTGTATGGGCGTTCAGAAATAGTGCATGCTAGCTTGCAACGGAAGCTAAAAAAAAGTGCCGTCCATCAAACCCAACAATTTGTAATCCGTGATTCGACTGGCACTGGCAGTCCAGAATTATTGTGCAATGATGTCAGTAGGACTACAGGAATACCTTAATGATTATTCTCTGTTAAGCGATTTGGTTGCTAAGTTGCCAAGTGATCTTAAGCTGGATTGGGGTAGACATCGGTTAGCAGCTGGTGCCGCCAATTTGACCACCTTTGACAAGTGGCTCTTTGGAATAGCGATGTGCGCAACGATGGTTGCACCATATGAATGTCACTCAACAGAGAAAGATAAAAGTGGAAGGTATTCAAAGGAGCGCCTGATAGGAAGCAATGACGACGGCAAGTCGAAGGCACACGTCACAGAAGATCAACCTTTTCCAGAATGTGGCTGCGACCATGGTCTGGCAAATTGCAAATGATTCTTATCCATGTCCATCAAGTCGAGAGTGGAATTTATTAAATCCAAACTACTTTGCTTTTATTGTTTTGAAAAGCATATTGTCCGTAACTGCAGAGTGAAGAAACTTTGCAACCTCGATGGATGTAAGTTACCGCACAACGTGCTATTACATTATCCGAATACTGAGATTAACAGCGGGATTCGTAATGACAAGGAGGACAGCCCTAGAAAAACCGGCGATTCAGACACCAGCGAGTCAACAGTTTTCTTTCATGAGAAATAAACAACAAAGGCTCTGTTCTGTTATATACCAGTAACTTTGCATAATAATTCCCGTAGCATAGATGTTTATGCTCTAATCAACGAAGGCGCGTGCTGCACGCTAATAGAACGATCGCTAGCCGATGAGCTAGGGCTTGACGGTCCTGAAGAGCAGCTTTGTCTTAAGTGGACTAGCCACGTGACCCAGAGCGAGGGTCGCTGAGGGTCGTCCGGAAGTAAGACACGGAATTAAAGGAGTGCATACTGTAAGCAACTTGAATCTTCCATTGCAAAGCATCGAAGATCGGACACTCAAAGAACGTCAGCACTTGAGAACAGTTCCAATTTCAACATACAAAGATGTTAATTATCATCGGACTAGACAACATTAAGATCAGTGTGCCGCTGGAGGTACGTCAAGCTGAAAATGACGATCTTATTGCCGTTCGATGTAAATTAGGATGGTCTGTGTACGGCCGCCAAGGATCGGAAAATGACACGCCACCTCAGGTATTCCATAAATGCCACTGCACAACAGTTTGCGGTACGCGGAAACTTGACGAAGCTATGAAGGCATTCTTCTCGTTGGAGTCATTCGGCGTGAGTGTTGCTATAAAACCGTTGCGATCTAAGGAAGAGGAACAGGCGCTAAAGATAATGGAGGCAACTACAAAGTAGTTGTTGTGGAAGTACGTCAAAATCAATATGCCCGATTCGTACCCCATAGCTCTCAAAAGGCTTAAGTGCATTGTGGCGAAAATGCTGAAAGATCCGAAGCTGAAAACGTTTTTGTATAATACCATGCAGCACTACGAGGAAGAGATACATTCGCAAACTGGAAAAATGGGAGTTGTCAAACAGTCCACGTTCTTGGTATCTTCCTATATTCACGGTTACAAACCCTAACAAAAAGAAGACACGCCTGGTCTGGGATGCGGCAGCGCAAGTTGACGGCATATCACTAAACGACACTCTTTTAAAAGGATCAGATATGTTGGTGTCCTTGATGGGAGTGCTGTTGAGCTTCAGAGAACGACATATAGCGGTATCAGGCGATATACGGGAAATGTTTCATCAAATTAAGGTTTGCGCCCTAGACCAATATTCCCAGAAGATCTTATGGCGTAATGGAGAAATTAATCGCCCACCGGATACATTCGTAATGCAAGTGATGACGTTCGGCGCTGCATGCTCGTCCTCACTTGCCAACTTTATATTGAGACGTAATGCAGAGAGATTTGGTGAAAGTCATCCAGAAGCCGTGAAAGCAATTTGCCGAAACACTTTCGTTCACGATTGGTTGGAGACAGTTGATACAGAGGAGCAAATGGTTCAACTCGCGAATAATATTAAGGATATTCACGCGAAGGGTGGATTCGAAATGAGAATTTGGCTATCAAACTCCAAGCGCGTCGTACGCTCTCTGAATGACGTTTATGAAGCACCGCCTAAGTATCTTGGCACACACGACGAACTACAAGAGAAAGTGTCAACATTTGTCATCAAGCCTGAGTTGCTGCAGAGGTCGTCAGCTGGCTCTCATACGAAGCGCCGAGTGTTGAGTATCGTTGTCAATTTTCTATCCACTCGGGCTTCTTGGAGGTCTGGTGTGAGCTGGGATGACGCAATCAAGGAACTGGATGAGATTGTCTGGATGAAATGGCAAGCCTTACTGCCAAAACTGAGCAATCTGCGTATCCCTCGCTACATGTCATGCTCGAGGAATGTTAAGAGCCTGCAACTACATATGTTCCTTGATGCTTACGCTGCGGTAGCTTATTTGCGTGTTGATCTTGGAGACGAAATCCGATGCTCCTTGCTAGCATCGAAAACCAGAGTAGCGCCTTTGAAAACTATATCGGTACCACGAATGGAATTAATGGCAGCGGTTTTGGGATTGCGCCTGGCCAAGTGTCTGAGTCTGAGCTATCAAACGAAATTGAAAAACGCGTATTCTGGACTGATGCTCAAGATGTTCTGTTCTGAATAAGATCCGATGCTCGCAAGTACCCGCAATTTGTAGCTTTACGAGTCGGAGAAATTCTTGAAGGCTGCGAAGTTGGTGAATAGCGCTGGGTACCCTCGGAACTAAATGTAGCGGACGATGGGACTAAATGGACAATAAGTGTTAAGGTAAGTAGTTCAATACGATGGTTTTCCGGTCCGAATTATCTGTTTCAAGATGAAGCGGAGTGGCCACGCGGAAATGAAATGTCTAAAACCAGAGAAACTCAAGTATTGTACCACAAGGAGGAAATTAAGAAACAAATCTCGCCTTTGGCATTTGTAACGCCGGATCCACTACGTTGCAGCAAACTGGAGCGTCTGCGTGCTGCGCAAAAGAGAGTTTTAGATTTTCTACGCCTTCTTTCCGTGAAACCGCACGGACCTGAGCTGGAGGATGAGATGGACACAATTTTCATACGGACATGTCAAGAAGAAGAGTTTTTTGATGAAATTCGATGCCTTAAGGAAAATCGTTGCCTGACAAACCGGAAAAGCATAATATATAAATGCTCGCCGTACTTGGACCCAGTCGGAGTGCTTCGTATGCACGGTCGAATCGATGCTATAGAAAATGTTGAAGTCAGCGTTATACTTTCGCGTCACCACAGGATTGCATACCTTATAGCAGAGTATCCCCACCGGAAGTGCCACCATCTGCATACAGAAATAGTTGTCAACGAAATACGACAAAAGTATTGGATACCAGGTCTGCGAGCCCATGTAAAGGAAATCATAAATAACTGTCCCGTGTGCTGCATCAGGCGAGCACAACCCATTCCACCGATGATGGGAACTTTACCAAAGGAAAGTCTATCGTCACATACACTGCCATTTACGTTTACTGGAGTAGACTACTTTGGACCGTTTGAAGTTGCTGTAGGAAGGCGTCGCGAGAAGAGACGGGGAGTTTTATTTACTAGTCTAACAGTTCGCGCTGTTCATTTAAAATTGGTGCCATCTCTTTCAACGGACTCATTTTTATTGGCTCTAAAACCATTTACTGCTCGCAGAGGTGTGCCTCTTAAGATGCTATCCGATAACGGAACGAATTTTCGGGGAGCCAGCAGAGTACTCGCGCAAGAGATCGAACGTATATCAACGTCAGCAGTGGAAAGCCAGTATCCGGAGATGTCGTTTACCTTTATTCCTTCTGGATCGCCTCATATGGGCGGTTGCTGGGAGCGTATGGTGCGTTCTACAAAGTCAATCCTGACGGAAATTGTGTCGGACGTCGGACTGCGCGAAGAAGTATTGCGCGCTGCGTTGGCCGATGTCGAATGCACCTTAAACTCAAGGCCGTTGACCTATATTCCGTTGGAATCAGAAAAAATTAATTACCCACCCTGACGAGACGTCGAAAATGGTTTCAGCCGAACCCAGCTCCAATTTCGTGAATGACCTGGTTCTTATTGTTGATGAAACAAGCAAGCGAAACTCCTGGCCTAAAGGGATCTTCGTGGATGTTCATTTGGCGAAGGATGGACAAGTTCGTAGCGGTGTTGTACGTACACCGGGAGGACTCGTTACTCGCCCAGCAGTTAAACTGGCTAAATTGGACATCATAAGGATTGGTAATACTCAGCGTAGTCACGCAGAAGATTCACGAGGTGGGGAATGTTGCGAGGCTAATAAGATGTCCAATTTCAAAAGTCGATTTATTTGAATTTATCTGTTAGTTTAAAAATACTCTTAAGTTGTTCAACACTGTTAGTTCATCATTTTATTGTTAATATTGGAAAACTTAAGAATTTAAGGAGAAGAAAGTGACGCTGACTAGTTTGCGTAGAAACGGACGGACGGACAGACGGACATGGCTAGATCGACTCTCCTGGTGATGCTGATCAATTATAATACCCTCTGCAAGGGTATAAAAATACACCTTCCCCTTTTAAGCTCAATATTTTACAACACTTTAATAATATCCTCAACTCTCACAAACCTCAATCTTACAAACTTTGGCTAGTCCTCCCTATTTTAAAACCCCAAAAACTTAAAATCGCACCCAAATCATACAGACCTATAGCCCTAAACCCATGTTCTGGACAAAGTCATTGCTAAAAGATTGTTGTGGTTTGTTTTAACCAACAAACTCATTCACAACAACCAATTCGGTTTTAAAAGAGGAAATCTGTCCTAGACAGTCCACTATATGTAGATCATCTAACAACCAGAGCCCTTTACTTAAAACGGCACATTTCTATATCTCTTGATTTCGCAAAAGCCTTTGATAAAATAAGTATTCAATTCCTCATCCACCAACTCCAAAAATGGAAAGTAGGCCCCCCAAATACTAAAATACGTGGCTAACTTTATGAACAAACAAAAATTCATAGTCAAAAACGGAATCTCACTTTCCAACGCTTACCCACTTGACGACGGCATCCTACAAGGATCCCCCATCTCTGTTATCCTATTCCTAATTGCCTACAATTCCCTTTGCAACATTATTTCCAACCCTAGACCACTTTAGTTTACGGCCTAGGCAGACGATTTCCACATATTCATAGAACACAATAAGAAAAAAACACCTCTACCAATCCAACATCTGTGTTCCAAAAAATTAAAGAATGGTGGACGTACTCAGGTTTCTCCCTCTCGATTGAAAAAAGCAAAAATACTACTACTACCTCTTATTACCAATCATTTCCCAAAAAAATAAACTCATTTCTATCCGCAGCCACATCGGCATAAAAGGCAATGAGAATGCTGACAAAACAGCAGTAGAAACACAAAAATACCCGCTTGTATACACCCAAATAACAACACTAACGACATTGCACATTACCTAAAAAAATACATTAAACTAAAACAATCCGACCTGCATAACAATACCTCTTCCATGTATAGGAATATCGTTATAAATAATCCTTCCAGCTTTTCGTATTCGCACACCAATCATAATAGGAAAACTCAAATAATTATAAACCGAATTCGACTAGGAAACACCTCACTTACAGCTCACACTACATGGACAGATGGACACTTGCCCATATTGCAACAGCCCACATTTTAAGCTCCTGCCATTTCCTCTCCCAACATAGAGCTACATCCTTCCTGTCCGACAACCCAGCCAACATCATAGCAAACACTTCCAACGAAAACATAACTAAAATCATTTCATATCATCATTCGTAAAATCTAAAATTTATATCATTCCTTTAAACTAAATTATTACTGTCATCCCAGACCAGCGGAAGGCCTCAGCTGCTAATGCTCTTAGTATATTTAGTTCATAGTTTTAAAACTTAAGCTAGCTTTATATAAATAAATAAAGAAGGCATATTAGTTTATATCATAGGCTCATATTATGTTATAGGCTCAAGATCAGCAACCAAAATAAAGTGTTGCCATTCGGATTTGGCCAAATTGAAATGCTATTCTTTGAAAATTACTATATTTTCGTTTTCTACAATCAGTTTAATCTGTGCCTGAACGCCCTTAAAGCATAATGGTGGCAGCGCAAGGGTTGCTGGTCCTGCAAGCCAATTTGTTCTTAGGCCCATAGTCTACAATCTAATATGGTAACCCATATACGTCTTCATTGTTATTAACATATATAACAAAAAATTTTAAAAAATCCAAGTTTGCTACACTTAAAAACATGAAAATCGTGAACTTTGAGTAAACTGGAGCATCTTTTACCATTTCATGAAAGTGTTAACTGGAAAACACCTCAATAATTCGATTTTCGCAGGAATCTCCAGGCATAGACTACAATAATACAAACTTACATTGATATTTGAAGATACTGATCCTCGCATAATCTCTGGTGCTTCCGCTTCGAAACCAATATCACCAAAGCCATCATCCTGTAGGGAGAGTGACAGGCTGCCGTAATCTTCTCTCATTGTTATCTCGTCAGCTCTAGACTGATTAATAGAAAATTGTGCTTCAATATCAATATCATTCAATTCAGGCAACGCCGTATCAAAGTCATGAAAAACTTCAGGAAGTGTTATTGCATTAACATTCGCTTCTCTGTGACCTTCTGGTAGGTCGACCAGGCCTGGTCGGAATGCCATCTAAAAAGAAAAGTATTACATTTGCGTTTAAATCTTTGAAAAATATAGCCTACCTTAATCTTAACAAATGCTTCATTGCAATCAGCTAATAAATATTTTGCTTTCCTTGAATATATGCGCACAACTCCCAGCAACAAATGACCAGACGTTCTCAGCGCTAATTTTACTTTAGGCTGCAAAATGCCTTCCACCGATTTTTCAATATTAGTTTCAAACACATGGGCTTTTGTAATCTTTTTGTCCCAATGTGCTGCTAGCCAGATCCTGGCCAACGGGCCTTTCTTGGCCAAAATTATGTGTTCATAAAACATTTTAATACATTAATATATTTTAAATTATTGAAAATTTCTTCGGCATAGGCTTCATCTCCGGAAAATGTTTATTTCTATGTTAAATTATCGATAACATAGGGCTACTTTAAAATGACAAGTAAGCAATACGAAACCAAAAATAATTTATGTACTGCCTTCACCAGATTTTTATATTTTGTTTCCGTGTGTATTTCCACGTTACTGAGGTATTAACGTATAACAGACTAACAAAAGTTTCCTACACAGAAAAGACTGACACTCTCATTTAATTGGCACAATGTGACATTAGGGTACAATGGAACCGCCAAAAGATGTGTCATTAAAAATTGAAGTGAGAAATTTAAGTGTATAAGAGTCATTTGCCTCGAACGATCTAATATATAATCATCTAAATCCTAGTACTCAGATCGACAAACGAGTACGTTAGCGTAAGCACTTTAATTTTTCCAGTATGACAGTTGTTTTTTTAATTTACAGATTATTATTTGCTAGTTTAAAGTTCATAGCTGAACTTTTGTGTTTTTTCTTACATTTTTGACCTTAGAAACATTTTACTCTAACAAGAAATACCCCAGATAGTATTAATATTATTTTGTCCTCACATGTAAACTCCGGCAATCGACTTTTGCAAGTTTTTGGATTTTTTCCCTCCATTATTTAAAGTGCGAAGCGCACGCCAAAAAATTAAATTTTACACCCAAAGTTCATATCCGCAGACTGGCAACGCTATGAAATTTTCAGCTATTTTTTTTTGTCGATCTGAGTACCGAGGTGAAAAAAGGCCTGACGAAAAGAGAACGCCACCTGTTTGCCTCTCGCTCGCTCTCATGACTGGCGCTCAGTTTTTGTCGATCTGAGTACTAGGCCTAAGCCCCCAAAAAACTTCCTTCTTTTCTTCATCTGCCAGTGGCACGATAACATTAATAATGAAGACGCTGTTTTAATTTACCCATTTTGACGATTGAAATTTTATTTCGTTTTGTTTCACGACAATCATAGGTAAACAAATCTAGATCAGCGGTATGTGCTGTTAACACGTCGCTGTAAATTTCCACATTAGCTATATGTGCTAATAAAAACAGTCCACTTATGTAACAATGACATGTCAAATTCGAGACATAGACAACTTTCAATCTTTAAAACATCTGTTTTTTGTGTTGATTTTTATTAAAATATAATTAATTAAAACTAATTAATTTATTAAAATATTATAAATTAAAACTAAATAATTTATTGAAATAAAATTAATTGGATATTGGAACATACTAAACGCAGATTTATAGCTCTGTTTTTTAACTTTTATTTCACGAATTCTTACATTTAAAGATTTTTTTAAAATTTATTTTGATTTTAAAACTAAAATAACAAGTAATGCCCTCTTCCCACAGAGCTCCATCCACCATCCACCATCCGTTGAACGGATGGTCCATAAGGTTTTGCCGTTCCGAAAATTCCCAGTTAGTTCCCCATCCAAATTTGACGGACTTTTTTATGCGATAGTTAGGCGATGTTTTTTTGGTGCAACTCTGAATTCTTCTTCTTGACAGTGGAAATTGGAACATTCAATACGAAAATTTAAAAAAATAATGGCGGGTAATTTTTGAACAGGAAGGCGCCAATTCAAAAAATGCAGTTTATACTTGTAATAATTAATTAATTACTGCTCCAACCGTGTGGCAGCATTAGGTGTTGCTCCACTCTTTCTTAGGCGCATACCGTACTCACAACATTGAGCAGAACATTTAAAATGAAATAAAATATGAAATTATACTAAAACAAAAAACAAACATTTATATATAATGAACTTGATTTGTTACCATTTAGACAATAGTGGGCAATAGGTGTTCATATTTTGTCTGCAGGCTGGCAAAAATCTGCAGACGTATTACTTCGATTTGATTGTTCGCGTAGATCACTTGCAGTCTGTTACCAAGTATCATTTATAACGCTGTTGTGCTCATTTTAAATGTTGTGCAAAATGCAACGGGCTAAAATGATGAGCCACAGCTGTTCAGATCAGCTGTTATCGGATGGTGGATGGTGGATGTGCTCTGTGGGAATCGGAGTTTCACATTTGTCAAAAATCCCAACCGTTTCAAACGGATGGACTCTGTGGGAAGAGGGCATAATGCCCTCTTCCCACAGAGCTCCATCCACCATCCAATATCCGTTGAACGGATGGTCCATAAGGTTTTGCCGTTCCGAAAATTCCAAGATAGTTCCCCATCCAAATTTGATGGACTTTTTTATGCGATAGTTAGGCAATGTTTTTTTGGTGCAACTCTGAGTTCTTCTTCTTGACAGTGAAAATTGGAAACTGGGTAACTTTTGAACAAGAAGGCGCCAATTCAAAAAATGCTGCTTATACTTGTAATAATTAATTAATTACTGCTCCATCCGTATGGCAGCATTAGGTGTTGCTCCACTCTTTCCTAGGCGCATACCGTACTCACATGTAGTATGCATGTATCATTGTAGCGAGTACCCACTGTACTTAAACAAATACAAAAGCGCCGGCCGCTAAAATTTTGCGGCCAGCCGAAATATGAATGCGCCTCAGAGCCTAACTTATGGGAAGTGCTAGTGTCAGCATATTCCCATGGCCTGAGTGCAGACACATACAAGGCATGCATGTACAACTTCTCTCGCGCTCTCAGTGCTACCAGCACAAATACAATAGCGAGCATATACTTCGATATATATGACGGCCGCTGCCAATGTTTGCAGGCAGCGCAGCCGCAAATAGCTAGCTGTAATTAAAAAAAGTGACTATTCTTTTTTACAAAAAATATGATGGCATTATTATAACACACAACATGGAGCAGAACATTTAAAATGAAATAAAATATGAAATTATAATAAAACAAAAAACAAACATTTGATTTGTTACCATATAGACAATATTGGGCAATAGCTGTTCATATGTTGTCTGCAGGCTGGCAAAAATCTGCAGACGTATTAGTTCGATTTGGTTGTTGGCGTAGATCACTTGCAGTCTGTTACCAAGTATCATTTATAACGCTGTTGTGCTCATTTTAAATGTTGTGCAAAATGCAACGGGCTAAAATGATGAGCCACAGCTGATCAGATCAGCTGTTATCGGATGGTGGATGGTGGATGTGCTCTGTGGGAATCGGAGTTTCACATTTGTCAAAAATCCCAACCGTTTCAGACGGATGGACTCTACATTAAATGAATGTCACAGTTATTTTCAACCAGCCCTTAAGATTATTTTCTTTGTAAGATTATGAACTAAAAATGAAAAAATTAATATTTTCTATGACCTGCATCTGGTCAACAATTATATTAATTTTGGCCCATTCTTTGAGTAATGCGTTATTAAGGTCCCTTTTTATGCCATCTTCCCACGGAGAACCATCCACCATCCGTTGAACGGATGGTCCTTAAGGTTTTGCCGTTCCGAATATTCCCAGTTAGTTCCCCATCCAAATTTGACGGACTTTGTCATGCGATAGTTAGGCGATGTTTTTCTTCTAGACAGTGAAAATTGAAACTTTCACTACGAAATTTAAAAAAAATAATGGCCGACTATTTCCTTGGCGCATACCATACTCACAACATGTAGCAGAACATTTAAAATTAAATAAAATATGAAATTATAATAAAACAAAAAACAAATATTTATATATAATGATGGGAAGAGGGCATTATTGAAAGATTTTACGCTCTTGAACCTGGGGTTTGGATTTTATCACAAATCTCCAGATTTAATGCACTTTGCAGCAAAATTGACGTCAATATGTTTAAATGAAGAGTCTTTACATTGTTGTCTCCACAAACTGAAAAACCCCAGCTCCAGCTTCCGACATACAGGCCTAAACCATGAAGCTCCCACCACCAGGCTTGTCCGTTGCCTGGTAAATTAAATATTTTGTTTGCAGCTCTATCTATGGTTTTCGCCAAACATTAAAAGCCCCATCATATCCAAATATCCGGCACTTTATACTTTTGCGCATTTAAAATGCAAGCACGGTGGTTAGCGGCAGTTATTTTTTGATGTATCTTATGGTATATAGGTTCTCTCCAATATTGCTAACTTACGAAAATGGAACAGAAATGTTCAGCCTTCAATAAATTGATTTTAAGATTTGTAGACCTAAAAGAGGCTACATTTTCGTTCTTGTTGCCAGTTACTACTTACAAATATTATTAAGCTATGGACAACTGAAATTAAACTGCCTAATTTAATATGAAATAAGCCCTAAGAGTTACTCCACTCTTTTCTAGGCGCATACCGTACTCACAACATGGAGCAGAACACCTTGGAGAACGAGATCATATCCCCAGACTTATATTTGTGGTTTATAATTAACTAATAATATATATTTATTGCAGGTACTAGGGATCTGGAAGCCTCTGCTGATCTGAAAGCCTCTGCAGCGGAAATCAACGCTCAGGCAGCTCTGCGGCCCTGAAAAATAAAACAAAAAACAAACATATTTATATTAAATGAACTTGATTTGTTATCATTTACTCAATATTGGGCCATAGCTGTTCATATTTTTTTGCAGGCTGGCAGACATATTAATCCGATTTGGTTATTCGCTTAGATCACTTGCAGTCTGTTACGAAGTATCATTTATAGCACTGTTGTGCTCCTTTGAAATGTTGTGCTGTTCAGATCAGCTGTTATCGGAGTTTCACATTTGTCAAAAATCCCAACAGTTTCGAACGGACGGACTGTATGCGAACAGGGCATTAAGTCTAGATATTTGAGAAATTCGAAAACATTTTTTTTCCATATTTCGATTGTTTTGATATTCAAAAATATTTCCTTAAAAGGATTTTTCAAAACTCAAATTATTTTCAAAGTTATAGCCGTTTTAGTGATGTGGCAACTAGACCGGTTGAGCGAACGATTGGAACAATAAATGGCTGGAAGCCCGGGCTACCTTAGTATGAATAACTTTCTCTCCTTCTTTCTATAACAATACCCCTATTTCCAGTATACTACACTAATTGTTTAAAGGTCATTGAATGAAGCTGGGATAGCTGATTAATGGAATGTAATTTATACGTAATATTCTATCAGTTACGCTGCCCGAACCTTAACGTAATACCTTAAAAGCGTTTTTCTCGAAACTACTTTTTTTTTGATGCGGTCGCCAATATATCTCAAGTTCTAATCAGTCTATTCACTTGAAATTTGGCATGAATATTTTTTAAATATATCTCTAACGCCAGAAATACAAATTTTAAATTTATATTATTTTTAAAAACTCCACAAAATTGAAATGCTTCATGCCATAGCGACATTAGTACTCATTAAGAATCAATCAATGTTTTATTTTTCAAATAACGACAAGCATAGAAATCATCAAGAACGAATAACTTAATGACAAAAATTTATTTTTATACCCTTGCAGAGGGTATTATAATTTTGGTCAGAAGTTTGTAACGCAGTGAAGGAGACGTTTCCGACCCTATAAAGTATATATATTCTTGATCAGGATAAATAGGGGAGTCGATATAGCCATGTCCGTCTGTCCGTCTGTTTCAATACCGTTTGCGAGCTCAGTTTAAAAGCTAGCGATCTGAAACTTTCACACTCGTCCTAAAACATGTGTACGCAGATCAAGTTTGAAAATCGCCCCGATCGGACGTCTATATCCTATAGCTCCCATAGGAACAATCGGATATATCTTGCAAGAATTGATGATATTTCGCGCAGTGTAAAATCTATTGACATGAATCTTTCCAAATCGTATTTTTTTATGCATACCTTGATCAGGGTAAAAGCGCTTGCCGATCGGACGTCTATTTCCTATAGCTTCCGTAGGAAAAATAGTTAAAGGCTGCAAAAGTATCCCTTTTTTTTTCTATTTTTATATGACATTTTTGCAGTATAAAAGCAATTGACATCAAACGATGCAAATCTAGTTTATTTATGTATACCTTATTCCTTTCGCTACTTTTTCAGTTTTAGCAATTTCGGCCAAGTCTGCAAGGGTATTAAAACTTCGGCTTGCCGAAGTTCGCTTCCGTCCTCGTTTTAATTGATTTTATGTACTCTTTTAAGTTTAATAAGCAAATGAATACTAGGCTTTATCATGACAGAGAGCGAGAGGAAAACAGCTGGCGTACACTTTTCGTCAAGGGTTTTTGTCACCTCGGTCTTCAGATCGACGAAAAAAAATACCAGAAAATTGCATAGCTTTGCCAGTCTGCTGAAATGAACTTTGGGTGAACCCTAGCGAAAATATAAAAGCCTAGTATCCAGATCGACAAACGATTACGCTAGCGTAAAATCTTTAATATTTCCAGTGTGACCAAAATTTTGAGAGTTCATCAGATTTAAGCGTGCTACGGTCGTACTGTCAATCAGCTGGGTTTGTTGACAAGTAGTTAAAATTCAAATATCGGATTTGCGGGAAAGAGCCTTTAATAGATATTATCAAATACCTTGGCAAGACAAGTCAGCCGTGCGCTTCTCACTGAACATTATAAGAAATGGAGGGAAAAACTCAAAAAACTCACAAAAGTCGATTGCAGGTGTTTACATGTGAGGACAAAATAACATTAATACTATCTGGGGTGCCTCTTGTCAGAGCAAAATGTTTTTTTGGTCCAGAATGTACGAAAAAACACAATAAAAGTGCAGCTATGAACTTTAAATTAGCAAATAATTATCAGTAAATTAAAAAAAACAACTGTTAAATTTAAATTGTATTGTTTTTTAATTTCTTTATACAGCGGCAGACTTGTCTTGCCAAGGTATTTGATAATATCTTTTAAAGGCTCTTTTCCGCAAATACGATATTTGAATTTTAACTGCTTGTCAACAAATCCAGCTGATTGACAGTACGACCGTAGCACGCTTAAATCTGATGAATTCTCCAACTTTTGGTCACACTGGAAAGATTAAAATTTTTACGCTAGCGTAATCGTTTGTCGATCTGGATACTAGGCTTTAATCTTTTCGATAGGGTTCACCCAAAGTTCATTTCCGCAGACTGGCAACGTTATGGAATTTTCTGGTATTTTTTTCGTCGATCTGTGGACCGACGTGAAAAAAAGGCCTGACGAAAAGTGCACGCCAGCTGTTTGCCTCTCGTCTCTCTCATGACTGGCGTACGGTTTTCGTCGATCTGGATACTAGGCTTAAAACATTTAATCTTTTGGCGTGCGCTTCTCACTGAACATTATAAGAAATGGAGGGAAAAAACAAAAAACTCGCAAAAGTCGATTGCCGGAGTTTACATGTGAGGACAAAATATCATTAATACTATCGTGGGTGCCTCGTGTCAGAGCAAAATATTGTGTAGGTCAAAAATGTACGGAAAAAAACACAATAAAATTGCAGCTATGAACTTTAAATTAGCAAATAATGATCAGTAAGTTAAAAACACAACTGTTAAATTTAAATGGTATTGTTTTTTAATTTCTTTGTACAGCGGCAGACTTGTCTTGCCAAGATAGTTAATAATATATTTTAAAGGCTCTATCCCGCAAATACGATGTCTGCATTTTAACTGCATGTCAATAAGCCTAGCTGATTGACAGTACGACCGTAGCACGCTTAATTTTGATAAACTCTCGAAATTTTGGTCACACTTGAAAGATCTGTTGATTTGTCGATCTGAGTACTAGGCTTAAGAACTTACTCTTTGTTTTAAAATTGTTTTTGATTGAAAAAACTGTAGAAACTTAATAATCGGCTCCAAACGGGCCCTAAGTAATATCGATATTGATGTGTTATCGTATGTAGAATCCAGTAGTATACATTTTTCTGTGTGTATATGCTATTAGAGAAAAGCCGGGAAATCGTTCTTTTCTACTGTGTCAATTGACGTGCTCGATATTTTCAGTGCAACCCTTAAAAATTTTAGTTCTCTTCCTCAACTGCCTACTTCCTTCTTTTGGATTTAGCCGTCTTGTAAGTATGATGTGTCTTTGCTCTGATAGTTAAAATTTTTTATGTGACTCTTCTGATGATATTCCATGCACCACTCTTAATCTTTTGGTGTTGATTATGGATTGCTGAATTATTTGTGAACACATTTTCTGTATGAGATGTTTTGTGCACATTCATATTATTTTGTATTTGTATTGTAGATACTAAAATGTACATTTTTAGTACAGTTGGAAGAGTTGATGGACCTATGATGTGACAGTTATTTAATAACGTGTAAATTTGTTACTAGGTCTATCAATTTGCGAAGATGGGGGCTTACCGGTACATGCAGGAACTGTATAGGAAGAAACAGAGTGATGTTATGCGATACTTGCTTCGTATTCGCGTGTGGCAATACCGCCAACTAACCAAACTACATCGTTCACCCAGACCTACTCGACCGGACAAGGCAAGGCGTTTGGGATATCGTGCAAAGCAAGGGTTCGTGATTTATAGAATTCGTGTCCGTCGCGGTGGCCGCAAGCGTCCAGTGCCTAAAGGCTGCACCTACGGCAAACCGAAGAGTCACGGTGTAAACCAACTAAAGCCATACCGGGGATTACAATCCATTGCCGAGGTAAGAACTTAAAAAATTAAAAACAATTATAGCTTTAATCTTGATGACAACAAATCTTAACATAAAAACTATGTTGACTCTTAAACTTCCTTAGATGTCTGACACAAATCGTGCCAAACATGCGGTCCATGTTATACTACAAGTACTAAATCACTTTATTCTAGGAACGTGTTGGCCGACGACTTGGTGGCTTGAGAGTCTTGAACTCGTATTGGATTGCGCAAGATGCTTCTTACAAGTATTTTGAGGTAATTTTGATTGACACTCATCACAGTGCTATTCGCCGTGATCCAAAAATCAACTGGATCTGCAAACATGTCCACAAGCATCGCGAGTTGCGTGGCCTTACGTCAGCCGGAAAGAGCTCGCGTGGAATAGGAAAGGGATATAGATACTCCCAGACTATCGGTGGATCTAGGCGTGCTGCCTGGAAGCGTAAGAACCGTGAACACATGCATAGAAAACGATAAATTGTAAAGCCGTTTTATTCTCGTTTAAATAAAACATTTTGTGCATTATTTACGATATCTACATGCACTGTGAGAACATGTATATTGCATTTATATTTTTGGAAGTTCATTAATAAAAAAGGGCATCAATACTTTTATATTAAAAACTCCGAATGCAGGTTTGGTAGCCTAACAGATAAAGGCCGGGATGACTTTCACAGTAATGGTATTATAATTCCAGTTGCAACGCTGTGAAAGCATCCTTCCTTTCCTGTAAAGAATATATGTTTTAAATCATCACAAGAGGAGTTGATACCGTCTGTCCGATCTTACTCAAACTGGTCTCAGTCTTGTTTCTTTCTATTTCAAGTAATGGGAAGTGGTCTGGTTGTGAGGTAGTCCGTAAACGCACTTATTAAACATTCAAACAATATCTCACAGAATTATTCGTTTTTTTGTTTCGGCATCAAATATTGGTTTTTTTCATTCAGTATTTTGTTTGTAAGCTATTGGTTTTCTTAATAGCATTCGGCACCTCACTTCCGTTTATAAAAACCTTTTTCCTACTCCTCTGGCTGTCATGCAGCCCCATACTAGAACGGAACCTCCGCTGTTACTCACCGTTGTTCTAGCGTTTTTAAACTTAAGGCTTTCGACACACTTTCCTTTCCATTAGATCCAAATACATTAATTTTTCTTTCGTCACTAAATATTAATTGTCCCCTGCATTCCAAATTCCGGTCTAAATACATAGGTTTGGGCAAAAAAAATCGCTTTGATATATTAATGGATGGGAGCAAGGGCTTCTTTCCAGGATATCTAATATGTAAATCATGGCTTCTAAGCACTCTTCAGACGGTTTCAATGAATACGTTTGTTCCTAGGGATGTGGATATGGTGGTATTAATTTTGAAGCCAATAAATGCGGGTTTTTACTGTTGTACTCAAGGATTTTCATCTCTTCTCAGCTTGTTAATGATTTAAGATGGCCAGAACGGGGTAGATTTTCCAGGGTATTTCTGGATTTACTCGAGAAAAGCCTAGTACTCAGATCGACAAAAACCGTTCGTTAGTCATAAGAGAGCGGGAGAAGCAAACAGCGGGCATACAGTTTTCGAGAGGCTTTTTTTCACCTTGGTACTCAGATCGACGTAAAAAGCTCAAGAGAATTACTTCGCGTTGCCAACCACCTGAAATAAACTTTTGGTAAACCCTAGCGTAAAGATTAAAAAATTTAATCTTTTGGCGTGCGCTTCTCACTGAACATTTTAAGTAATGGAGGGAAAAAATCAAAAAGCCCGCAAAAGTCGATTGCAGGAGTTTACATACATGTGAGGACAAAATAACATTAATTCTATCTGGGGTGCATCTTGTCAAAGCAAAATGTTTCGTAGGTCAAAAATGTACGAAAAAACACAATAAAAGTGCAGCTATGAACTTTAAATTAGCAAATAATGATCAGTAAATTAAAAAAAACAAGTGTTAAATTGAAATTGTATTGTTTTTTAATTTCATTGTACAGCGGCAGACTTGCATTGCCAAGGTAGTTTATAATATCTTTTGAGGCTCTTTCCCGCAAATACGATATTTAAATTTTAACTGCATGCCAACAAACTCAGCTGATTGATAGTACGACCGTAGCACGCTTAATTCTGATGAACTCTCGAAATTTTGGTCACACTAGAAAGATTAAAGTGCTTACGCTAGCGTACTCGTTTGTCGATCTGAGTACTATGCTTAAGTCATAATTGTACATTATTAAATATTTATACAATATTTATGTTCAGATAAAAGTTGCAAGCTGGCGTGGAAGTCGCTGCGGGACTGCTATAAATATTAATATTATATTTTCCGAAATCGAAACCGAACATGTTGGGCACATTGACATAGTGCTCAAGCGCCTGCTCGATGCAAACATGAGGGTGGTATGGGAAAAGACGAAGTTCTTTAAAGAAAGCGTAGAATGTTTAGGATTCTTTTTCACCAGAGGAGGAACCAAAGCAGACCCAGAAAAAGTTAGGGCAATAAGAACCAAAAAATCTTTTAAGCCTCAGGTCTTTGCTCGGCCTGGCAAGCTATTACAGAAGCTTTGCGAAAAAATTTTGCCTCAGATTGACAAACGAGTTCGCAGAAAACCAAACATATATAAATTAAACGAAAATGTCGAGTTCAAAGTACGCAAGCGTGAAATTGGTGGCATGTATTTAATAATGTACAATTATGACTTACTATCTTATTCATTTCCTAGGCTGTTTCCTCGACTTTTGCGGGTAAAATGTTCACTGAGAAACGAACGACAAAAGATTACATTTTTTATTCTTCTCGCTAGGGTTCACCAAAAGTTTATTTCACGTTGGCAACGCGATGTAATTTTCTGGAATTTTTTCGTCGATCTGAGTACCGAGGAGAAAAAAAAGGCTGACAGAAAGAGTACGCTGGTTGTCTCGCTCTTTCTCATGACTGACAAACAGTTTTCGTCGATCTGAGTACTAGGCTTTAAAAAAGAAAAATGCGTTAGTCCAAAAAAAACAGAAAAAGACTATTTTTATGTTCAACGAATACTTTTGTGAACATACAAAACTGTTTTGTTTTATATTTTTGACTATAACTTTTTATGGAAAGCATTTCCTGTTTTTTTTTTTTGCAATATACAGTGACGAACTTAATTATTGGCACAGCAAGCATGTTGAACCTAAAGGCTATATTTAAACCTTGCAGAGGGTATTATAATTTTGGTCAAAAGTGTGCAACGCAGTGAAGGAGACATCTCCGACCCTATAAAGTATATATATTCTTGATCAGGATCACCTCCTGAGTTGATAAAGCCATGTCCGTCTGTCTGTTTCTACGCAAACTAGTCTCTCAGTTTTAAAGCTATCGAATTGAAACTTTGCACACACCCTTCTTTCCTTTGCACGCAGTATATATGTCAAAATGGCCGACTATATCCTAGCTGCCATATAACTGAACGATCGGAAATGCCATAACTTAAGTTTTTTTTAAGTTAGGAAGTTGGAATTTTGATATAAGCATGTCCGTCTTTCTGTTTCTACGCAACTAGTCTCTCAGTTTTAAAGATATCGAATTGAAACTTTGCACACACCCTTCTTTCCTTTGCACGTAGTATATAAGTCGGAACGGCCGGGATCGGCCGACTATATCTTATTGCTGTCATATAACTGAACGATCGGAAATGCCATAACTTTGGTGTTTGTAAAGTTAGGATTTTCTATGGGTTTTATATTTGGCCAATCAATCCGACCTACCAAATGTTATAAGGATCGGCTGACTATATCATATAGCCGCTAAATAACTGATTGATCTTAAATGCCATAACTTTGGTGTATGTTAAGTTAGGAAGTTGGGATTTTCTATGGGTTTTATTTTTGACCAATCAATCCTTTCAAATTTCATAAGGATCGGCCGACTATATCCTATAGCTGCCATATAACTGAACGATTGGAAATGCGATAACTTTGATGTTTTTAAAGTTAGGAAGTTGGGAATTTTTTATGAGTATTAAGAATGCATCATATGAATAATTTTGGATAATATAATTTACAGAGTATTCTGCAAGGGTATATCAACTTCGGCTCCGCCCGAAGTAAGCTTTCCTTTCTTGTTCTTTACATAATATGCTGATATTTTAATGAAGAAAAATATTTTTAGATATAATAATCAATCAAAAAAAGTACCAAATTCAACTAAATTATTAGCCCACTTTGGTTTTAATGAATTATTTTGTTAAAACTTTATCGATTTGGACACTTTTTTTATTTATCCCATTTGCCTCTGTATTCTTAATGATATAATGATTCATTTTATAGCTAAAATTGTTTTAGTGCCTAAAAATGAAGGAAAAGTTGTATGACTTTACAAGGTAAAGATTAAACCAACCGCATGTGTCCAAAAATTAAAATTTAATTAGCAGGATCAAGGCAAATCGAATGTAAAGATTGGGGAAAGGATGCCCACAAGCCATTTGTACCATTCGGAGCCCTTTGCAGCATTGTAAAGAGCCCGCGCCGTTTGCAAAATGCAAGGCACACTGGTCGATTCATGGTTTTGAGAGGCCGGGAAAGCGTAAGGATTGTACGATCAGTCAATGTCAACCCCCAACATAGATCAAAGTTAAGAATAAGAAGGATATTGGTAAGGATATTCACCCAACAGACTGCTAAAAGGGTCCGCATGATGCTGTCTAAATCTTGACTTTCTGCCGCTCTTAAAACGATTGACACTTAAAAGGATTGATAATTACTTTATTAGCACAAAATTTATCTTACTTTCCTAATATTAAATCATTGTAGAAAAAATTATGACTTCATGAGCCTTTCAGAGTATTATTTTCTGACTATAAAGACTTTTTCCTACAATCTTAAATCTTGATTCCTAAAACGATTGATAATTACTTTATTAGCACAAATTGTATCTTAATAACTGCAAGGGTATATAAACTTCGGCTTGCCGAAGTTTGCTTTCTTTCTTGTTAATTCGTAGAATTTGTGTAATACAACATAAACAAATATTACATTCAATATTTAAGTTTCAAGTTGTCAGCGTGATCGAAAAAGCGAAGTGAGGTGCGCCTCCGCGCTAACATTAGATATGGCTTATGTTTACAAAATGTTATGCGTGCCCAGTGTTGATAAAAAAGTTAAATGCAATCGTGTGTGGTTCAGTTACGTTTAAATTCAAATTAAAAACTTAAAATTATAACAATAGATCTATTCCAACATTCTCCCCCCGTTAAAGAACCATTCTTATGAATCGGACGCCACGTAGTACCCTTTGAAGTTTTCAAATCGGCGACGCGCAACGATCGATGTAGCACATTTCTTTTGGATGCATTACGTTGAAGAGTATTTCGTCAGGTGCGGCTTGTATAATATTTAAATTTTTTTCTTGCATTTTTGTTTTTATAATAATAATAATAATATTGTGTTAAAATTTTAGATCGATGCGAGTAAAACTTCTGAACTTATGGGCAGTTGAACGTAGGTTTGTAAGCGCGTTTTAGATTGAATGTTTGGGTGCCCTAAACTTTAAAACGCTCTCCTGAAAAGTTGCCATTTTTATACCCTTGTAGAGGGTATTATAATTTTTTTTTTCTACGCGAACTAGTCTCTCAGTTTGAAAGATATCGAATTGAACTTTGCACACACCCTTCTTTCCTTTGCACGCAGTATATAAGTCGGAACGGCCGGGATCGGCCGACTATATCCTATAGCTGCCATATAACTGATTGATCGGAAATGCCATAACTTTGGTGTTTGTAAAGTTAGGAAGCTGGGATTTTCTATGGGTTTTATATTTGGCGTTTTATGGGTTTTATATTTATTTCGAATTGATTAAACCGTCGTCGCATGCAGACGTGTATTTATTGTGCTCCGGAAAAAAAGTATTCAATAAAATCACAAAAGTGCAGTGACCGATTTAATAAATCTACTATAACGCGAAAAGACGCTTTCTGCGATGAAATCGCGAATGCTTATATTGATTTGTCATTTAATTAATATAAAACTTAACACTTAAAACTCTAATTAACTTTACCACGAATACAATGAGTCTGAACGACGTTCGCACACAACGTCAACGTGAGCAAGACGAGAGACGGCTCTCAGTGCAAAGAAATAACGCGTACTTCTCTTTTAAAGCAACCGAAAATAATGCAAGCTCTGATCAAGCGCGGGTAATTACCCCCAACTTGACCGAGTTCTTAAACGTAGCGAGCGAGAGAGCGCGTTCTTGCTCCCCCTCGCTACCATCGACGTCTCTGCGGCCAAAGAGCGCTGAAAGTGCTCCAATGCAGGTATGCAATAACCTAAGCTCATCAGCAGTAACTAGCACCGCAATTTCTTTAACAACGTCAACTGTAACTACAACAACAACTGCAACCGTATCGACTGCGCGTTTAATGACATCATCAGCTAGCAGCGCAAATATTAATACGTCTGCCGCTGCGCAAAACCAATGAATGTGCTAAGCCGGCTGTGCAGACTGGCATGGATCGCTACATCCAAATCAAAAGGAAGCTGAGCCCTCTAAATTCTCAACGCAAAATAACCCGTAACAATGCTAGCCTAGCTGGAATAGAAACGCCCACGAACTCAAACCGATTTAAAATCTTGGAAGACGCCTATGACGTTGAGGCGGCCGAATCCACTGAAGTCGAGAAAAGGAAGTCAAAACCTCCGCCTATTTATATTCGAGAAAAAAGTTCCAATGTTCTTGTCAACAAAATTATCGAGCTTATTGGAAAGGATAACTTCCACATAATACCTCTAGTAAAGGGCAACATCCAGGAAACAAAGGTTCAAATGAAGTCTGAAGATAATTACAGAGTATTATCGAAATATCTTTCCGAAAATAAAAAGAACTTTTACACGTATCAGCTAAAAAGTAGCAAGGGCCTGCAAGTCGTACTTAAGGGCATAGAGTCCGACGTAACGCCTGCAGAGATAACAAAGGCGCTTCAAGAGAAGGGATTTAACGCTAAGACAGTCTTCAACATCCTTAACAGGGATAGAAAGCCGCAGTCACTCTTTAAGGTTGAGCTCGAACCAGAAAGTAAGCCCCTAAAGAAATACGAAGTGCACCCCATTTACAATCTTCAGTTCCTGCTGCACCGCAGAATTACAGTTGAGGAACCGCACAAACGCAATGGACCGGTACAATGTGCGAACTGCCAAGAATATGGCCATACAAGGTCATACTGTAAACTGCGCCCGGTGTGTGTAGTTTGTGGAGATCTTCATGACTCCGCACACTGCCCTGCGAGCAAAGATGTCTGCAACTCGAAAAAGTGCGGCAACTGCGGTGGCAATCACACTGCTAACTACAGAGGCTGCCCTGTTTATAAGGAACTGAAAAGTCGCATCCACCAGAGAGGAACTGCCGCCCGCACCCAAAATAAACAGATGACAGCTTCCAGATCAAACCCTGAAGTCTTCTTCTCGACTGCAGCCAGATCCTCACTAGGACCCTTAAACTCTGATAAAAATGTGACTTACGACAGCGCTTTAAAATCAGGACTGGCTAACCCTGTCTCAAAAAGTCCATTTCTGCAATCAGCATACCAAGAACCGAACACGGCTCAGCAGCAACAATTCCCGGAACAGTCAAAAAGCAACTTTGAAGATATGATATACAGCCTGCAGCAAAGCCTTACGGAGTTTATGTCGTTTATGCGCACAACTATGCAAGATTTAATGCGAAACCAAAATCTATTGATTCAAATGCTGGTTTCACAACAATCCAAATAATGACTTCCCTAAGGATATCTACGTGGAACGCTAACGGCGTCTCACAGCATAAACTTGAGTTAGCTCAATTCCTACTCGACAACCATATCGACGTAATGCTGCTTTCAGAAACACACCTTATAAACAAATACAATTTTCAACTGCGAGGTTATTCATTCTACGGAACAAATCATCCAGATGGTAAAGCACATGGTGGGACTGGAATTTTAATCAGAAGCCGTATTAAGCACCACTATCATAACAAATTTGCTAAAAATTACCTACAGGCCACATCTATAAATATACAAACAAATACTGGCAACCAACTTACACTAGCCGCTGTATACTGCCCCCCTCGCTTCACCATAGCTGAAGATGAGTTTATGCAGTTTTTCAACTCGCTAGGAGACCACTTCATAGCAGCAGGGGACTTCAACGCCAAGCACACACACTGGGGATCACGTCTCGTGACTCCAAAAGGAAAACAGCTCTATAATGCTGTTATAAAAGCCAAGAACAAGCTGGACCATGTTTCTCCTGGCAGACCAACATACTGGCCGGCAGACCCAAGGAAACTACCCGATTTAATAGACTTTGCAATTACCAAAAACATTCCTAAAAATCTGATAAGCGCCGAATGCCTCTCGGATCTTTCATCGGATCACTCGCCTGTCCTGTTTATTCTACTCCGACATCCAGGAGCATTGGAGCAATCGTTTAAATTGACATCTCAGAAAACCAATTGGGTTAAGTACAAGAAATACATTAGCTCACACATTGAGCTAAGTCCTCATCTCAACGATGAAGCCAACGTAGACAGATTTGTTAATACACTGGAGTCTGTACTCGTCTCTGCAGCTCGAGTTTCAACACCCCAAACTACAAGTACACAAAGCAACCAAAAGAAGACAAATCTACAAATAGAACAGCTCGTCCTCGAAAAGCGACGCTTACGTCGAGAGTGGCAACTCCACAGATCACCATCTGCTAGGCAAAGCTTAAAACATGCCTCACGTCAACTCACAAAAGCTTTACAGCAAGAAGAAGCACAGGTCCACCGACGCTACATAGAGCAATTGTCAACATCTAGTACAAAACACTCACTATGGAGAGCTCACCCTACTCTAAGCTCACCGAAAGTAACCGTGATGCCTATTAGAAATCCCACAGGCGGCTGGGCGCGCAGCGATGCAGACAGAGCCAGCACGTTTGCCAACCACCTTAAAAATGTCTTCCAACCAAATCCTGCCACTAGTGCGTTCACCTTGCCGACTTTACCACATGAATCTCAGCTTCAACATGAACCAATTGAGTTTCGCCCAAACGAAATCGTTAACATCATCAAAAATCAGCTGAATCCGAAAAAATCCCCGGGCTGCGACCTCATAACTCCCAAAATGATTATTGAGCTCCCATATTCCTAGCAAAGCCAGGAAAAGACCACACAATTCCCACGTCGTATAGACCTATAAGCCTACTCCCATGCTTATCTAAACTCTTTGAAAAATGCGTATTGACTCGGATAAACACATACCTAAGGATCCAGGAAGGAATTCCGTCACATCAATTTGGGTTTCGTGAAAAGCACGGAACAATTGAGCCGGTAAACCGGATAACATCAGAAATTCGGAACGCGTTCGAAAAACGAGAGTACTGTACTGCCATATTTTTAGACGTCTCTCAAGCATTTGATAGAGTTTGGCTAGAAGGTCTAATGTACAAGATCAAGACAATGCTCCCCTACAACACCCATAAGCTTTTAGAGTCTTACCTCTACGACAGAAAATTTGCTGTTCGATGCAACACTGCTATAACTGACGATTTCACTATTGGAGTTGGAGTTCCTCAAGGAAGCGTGCTCGGGCCAACATTATATGTCCTCTACACAGCAGACATCCCAACAAGCACACGACTAACAACATCTACGTTTGCTGATGATACAGCCATTCTCAGCCGCTCAAAATGCCCGATGCAAGCAACTGCGCAGCTCGCTCTTCATCTGGTCGATGTAGAAAAGTGGCTTTCAGATTGGCGAATTAAAGTGAACGAACAAAAATGCAAGCACGTTACGTTCACCCTGAACAGGCAAAACTGCCCGCCGCTCATGTTAAACCATACTCTACTCCCGCAAGCAAACGAAGTGACATATCTAGGAGTACACCTCGACAGAAGACTCACATGGCGCCGGCACATTGAAGCCAAAAGAACACACCTAAAGCTAAAAGCCAGTAGCCTTCATTGGTTTATCAACGCTCGGTCTCCCCTTAGTCTTGAATATAAAGTCCTGCTGTATAACTCGGTACTAAAACCTATATGGATGTACGGCTCTCAGTTATGGGGGAATGCCAGCAATAGCAATATTGACATAGTCCAGCGAGCTCAGTCGAAGATCTTGAGAACAATCACCGGGGCACCGTGGTACGTTCGCAACGAAAACATACATCGCGACTTAAACATTCTACCAGTCAAAGAAGTGATCGCAGAACAGAAGGAAAAGTACTTTACCAAGCTATCGTTGCACCCTAACCACCTGGCGAGAGGTCTTACAAGGTTGATCAACCAATCACGCCTTCGTCGCAATGACTTACCCACCCAGCGACCGACTTGAGGCACGCGCAACCAGAATGCAGTCTTATTATACTGTTAGTTAAATTTTAATGTTAAGATTCGTAAACTTATTGTTAGTCTCAAAATTAAGAGAAAATTCAATAAATAAAAGCAAAGTTAAAAAAAAAAAAAAAAAAATATTTGGCCAGTCAATCCGACCTACCAAATTTCATAAGGATCGGCCGGCTATATCCTATAGCTGCCATATAACTCATTGATCGGAAATGCCATAACTTTGGTGTTTGTTAAGTTAGGAAGTTGGGATTTTCTATGGGTTTTATTTTTGACCAATCAATCCGACCTACCAAACTATATAAGGATCAGCCGACTATATCCTATAGCTGCCATATAACTGATTGATCGGAAATGCCATAACTTTGGTGTACGACACGGTTAAGCATTTTCCCTGCTGCTTTGGTCTGAACGGTCTTAAATTTCTGGCAAGACTCGCAGCGGTACATGCCGGGCCAGAAATATCTTTGCGACAGGCGGGTGATCGTCTTTCGGACACCCAGAGTACAGAGTAGACAGAGTTTCAACGGGAAGTAGTCCTCGTCGTCTGCTCGGTAACCCATGTTCCTATAGAGCTGGCCGTTCTCTAACATATAGTCAGAGAACTTCTCAGGCTCGTCGCGTACCTTGTCTTTCATCTTCCTGATCCATTCGCAGTGGTCCTCGACCTCGATACCGCCTTGAAGTACCTCACAGGGCTGTCGGGAAAGCGTATCAGCCACGACTTTCAACTTCCCTCGTCGGTAACGCACGTCGAATTGGAACTGTTGTAATTCCAAAGCCCAGCGCGCTATTCGGCCGGAAGGACTATCAATGGAATTTAACCATTTGAGAGCCAAGTGATCGGTAACGACTTCGAATCGGTAACAATGCTTATTTTACGGTGACGAGTAATACTCTAGAACCGAAAGTGCTTGAAGGTGCAAGTTTACTGACCGCCGAAAACCAGAGAGCTAGCTCTTGCTCTCCCGCCCTGCTCTTTACCGCTCAAACGCCATGGAATGAGCAATGCAAGACTCCAACAGCGCTTCTGCCGCCTAGCGCAACAGCAACAGCAACTACTACAACGGTCTCTGTCGCCAACAATGCTAACGACTCCACCCTCTTCTTGTGCTGCAGGTAAAACAACAACACAACCAAGTGCAAAAATCGGTGCAAACGGCAAAAACAAAGCTACGGTAGAAGATGTGACAATTCTGCAAGTGGGTTCGGCCATGCAGACAGGCATGGATCGCTACATTAATATCTCCAAGCGCAAGCTAACACCCCCAAAAAACTCGGACGGCAATAAGCCAAAAATAAATCGTTCCAACAAAGGCCCTGAAAATCCCGGGCCACTAAATGAAAATAGATTTTCCATTCTGGCGGAGCCTGAAACAGAGTCGTAACAATTAGCCCCAAGGAAACTAAAGCCACCACCTATTTTTATTCGGGAGAAGATCTCGAATGCCCTAGTCAACAAAATAGTTGAGCTTGTCGAAAAAGATAACTTTCATGTTATTCCGCTTATTTTTTTTTTTTTTTTTTTTTTGTTTCGCGCGGAGTCCCACGGCCCACATACCCGCCCAACCGACCGAGGGGCGCAGCCGTGTATCGTACGGCACGATTCGCGATAAGATAGACGCGAGATAGGAAAATAAAGGTAAAGGTCCGGGGAAAAAAGTAATAGTTATATCAATCTTGTGCCAATGAAGCAAGTATCAATCGTTTTATGAACGGCAGAGAGTCAAGATTTGATATTACAGGAAAAAGTCTATTATAGTCAGAACATAATACTCTGTAAGGCTCATGCAAGGCATAGTTAGATCTACAATGATTTAAAATTAGGGGAAAATAGTTTCTAGTTAATCTACTTGGCACAGAAAAGTTTAGCCGACTTAACAAGTCGGGGCAGTCAATATCACCATGTATAAGGTTATAAATAAAGATAGTACCAAGCATCGTTCTACGGTTGGCTAGGGATGGTAAATTAATCAAAAGAAGTCTACTAGAATAAGAAGGTAAGATAAGATTTGCATCCCAGTTTAGGCGCCGTAAAGCAAAAAGAAGGAAGTTTTTTTGTACAGATTCAATACGACCAATATGTATTCCGTATTGTGGACTCCAGACGGGAGACCCATACTCCAGAATCGGACGGACTAGCGAAATAAATAAAGTTTTAGTCAAATAAGGATCATCGAATTCTTTTGACCACCTTTTAATAAATCCAAGCACTCCTTTGGCTTTATTAACCATGGACGAAATGTGATTAGAAAATTTTAGTTTAGGGTCCAAGAGAACGCCAAGATCGTTTACAAGAGTTATTCTATCCAAAGAGCTGCCACTCAACGTGTAAGTCGCATATATCGGATTGGCCCGATAAAAAGTCATCAGCTTGCACTTGGAACCGTTTAAATTTAGTAAATTATCTCGGCACCAGTTTTGAAAATTATCTAGATCGGATTGCAAGTTTAAATGGCAGGAAATGTCCTTATACTGCAGGCACAACTTAACATCATCTGCGTACATAAGTACGCGAGAATGACTTATAATTGAGGGAAGATCGTTAATAAATAATGTAAAAAGTAACGAACCCAGATGGCTCCCTTGTGGGACACCGGAGGTAACACGGAGAATTTCAGAAATTGAATTTTTAAAAAGGACCCTTTGTGACCTGCCATTTAGATAACTTGAAATCCATTTAAGCAGATCAACTGGAAAACCTAAAAGGTCAAGTTTTTGAATGAGAAGTAAGTGATTTACAGAGTCAAATGCTTTACTAAAGTCAGTGTAAATGACGTCTGTTTGAAAACTACTATTGAAGCCTTTTATCACAAATGAAGTGAGCTCTAGAAGGTTTGTGATTGTGGATCTACGTTTTATAAATCCGTGTTGACACGGAGAAATGATTGATCTGCAAAGCTGCTGCAAATGAGGAGTAATAATTTTTTCAAAAAGCTTAGGAATAGCTGACAACTTAGAAATACCTCTGTAGTTACTGGCTTCTAACTTGTTACCTTTCTTGAAAAGAGGAATAACAAATGATTCCTTCCAAATATGTGGGAATTGGGAGGTTTCTAGAGATAAGGTAAACAACTTGTGAAGAGGTTTGCACAGGGCCTTAGCGCAATACCTAAGCACGCACCCAGGAATACCATCGGGCCCTGGCGAATAAACAGGCTTAATACGAAGAAGATCCAAAAGAAGAGAGCTTTCTGTTAAAGTGGGACAGAATATGAGGTTTGACTTGGACATGGTGTAAGAATAAGGCTGTGATGAATAATCTAAAGTAGAGTAAGTCGTTTGAAAAAATTGGGCAAATAAATCGGCTATTGCCTGATCTGTGGTTGCCGTCATGTTTTCGAACGACAGCGAGGAAGGAGAAGAATTAGATTTACGCTTGGTGTTAACAAAATTATAAAACTGTTTCGGGTCCTGAGAGAACTGGACCTTACAACGGTTTAAGTAACTATTATAACACTGAGCATTGAGCAGTCTGGACTTTACATTTCTTAAGTGTGTCAACTCTTTGCTAAACCAAGGTGATTTATTGGAAGTTGACGGATAGTACCACGGAACACAGGAATTAAAAAATGAGTTTATTGCAGTGTAAAAAACCTTAACTTCATCGGACATATTAATGCATAAGTAAAGATCAGACCAATTAAAGCCAGAAATAAAATTATTTAGCCTCAGGAAGTCTGCCTTGCGAAAACATTGCATTCGTTTGGATTTTTCTGATTTTTCTTCTAAAACTCTGCCCGTATCAAATGAAAGTTCGATTGTTGGGTGATATGGATCTTCAGGTTCCGTGAGTGGTGCTACTCTAGACAGAAACACACCTTCAGGATTCGATACAAAACACAAATCAAGTAGGCGACCTAATGAATTTCGAACATGGTTTACTTGAGATAGAGATATGTCAAGCAGGCCATCAATAAAATCATGCTGTGCTATAGGTAGTAAGACATTCGATCCGTCCTCAGTGGACCAAGTAACTCCAGGTATATTAAAATCACCTAGAACTATCATCTGATCCCTATCGGAAAGCTTATTTGCAACGGACTTAATAACGGATAGGTGATTTAAATAATCAGGAAGTTCAGACAACGGCGGAATATATGAGCAAGTTATGTATATAAAATTACCAGGAAGCGATAACTTTACACAAATAAATTCAGTGGTATTGAATTCATTAAAAAATAACTCCTCAGACGGGAAGTTTGAATCAACTCCAATTAAGACCCCACCTCCCCGTCTAGAGGGACGGTCATACCTATATATTGTGTACTTACCTGGAAAAACTTCGGAGCTAAAGATTTCCGGCATTAACCAGGTTTCTGTGAACACAATAATATGAGATGCAAAGGAAAGGCTATCAGAATACAATTTAGTGAGTTTGCTACGCAAACCTCTTGCATTCTGATAGGAAAGAAGGAGGTTAGAAGTTAGTTTTTTGAAATTGGTACACTGGTTTGGCCTCGACTAGGAAGTTTTACTCCAACGGGCCCCTTCTTCTTTATCTTAGCCTCGAACTCTTTTACAACCATATTATCCGGCCAAAAGTCGCCCGAGCATATGGCTTCAAAAAGCTCGTTAGGGACAGTTATCTTGAAAGATGAAATGTCTCTAGCATAAGAAAACTTAAACTTTTCCACCTTTACACTATTACAATCGGCTTTAGTTTTGTCTTGTATATAAGACAATACATCAGAAGATGTTTGATCAGGGGAAAGCCGAGAAACGAAAATTTGTTTCTTTAGTGGAACCACTAAAAGGGATTTTGGTGGAGCAGACATTGTTTCTGCAAAACCAACTTGAGCCGGTTGTCCGGACTCAGTAGTCCCTTGAGGTGGAGATGCTACATTCTGAGAGATAGGTGGATCCACTAAATGTGAAACCACTACGGACAAATCGGAATTCTTAGAAGTCCCTGGATGCATGCATTCTGTAACGGATTGTTCGGATACCGAATCTTTTTTAGCTGCCGATCTTAGCAACATTTGAGGGTTTGCTGAAATCAACTGCTGATCCGCCGGAATGCTCTGTTGATCTTTTGATTTCGGTTGCGGGGTGTTCCCCTTTTGCTCCTTACCACCAGCGGCCTTTTTGCGCTTAGGGGACTCTTCTAATAGCTTACGACTATTAAACTGCGAGTCCAGCGCAGACAGGAGATCATCAGCTCGGCGAAAACTATCTCTAGCCACTCCGAAACAGCTAATCAGCCCCATCAGGCCGCCTTTAGTTTGGCGCATGAACGATTTCATCTCGTTCGCAACCTCAACACAAGCGTCACAACAAAACTGCAAATTGGCCCCTTTGAAAGGTCATCACTTGTCCGGCCAGTAAAACCGGCGCACTTGGTGTGCAACATATTTTCACACAGCCAGCAAGTCATATTAGACTGGTCAGCCCTGATTACGAGGCTGCATTTTTTGCAGAAGCAGACTAAATTTTTATTATTCATTTTATTTATTTACCACTGTACCAAAAAAAAGCGAATTGAAATTTATAAGCGAGCAGTTATAAGTACCGCAAGAGACGCAGAAACTGCACGCTTAGAACTTTCAAAGCAAAGAGAGCAAGAGAGCGGGAGCGTAAATAAGTTAAAGTGCATGCACAAAAGAGAAACGGCGGGGATATAAGAAAAGAAAACACAGATAAGAATTACGAAAAACTAAAACAATTTATTATTATTAAATACAAAGTGCACTCGCGAAGCGAACGGAGTTCAAATTTATGTATTAATAAACACGAAGAGAATTAAAATTGTTTTGATAAAACCCACCGATGGGAATAAACGAAAACAAAATGCAAAATTCGATGCGCAGAAAAAAAACACGACCGTTCACTTTGAAAGTCAAAGACGAAAGGGAATATAAGCGAAACTAAACTCCAAGCCAAACCGAAGACGATTTCCGAGCAGTGTCGAAGTACTTAAACGATGCCAAAAAGAATTACTACACGTACCAGCTGAAAAGTCGAACTTCCAAACTGTGCAGTTGAGGTTATTTGTAAACTCTTTAACGGGATCACACGACTTGGCTATTTTCCAAAAAAATTGAAAAAATCGGTAATAATAATGATCCCAAAGCCAGGAAAAGATCACTTAATACCAGCTTCGTACAGACCGATAAGTTTACTCTCGTGTCTGTCAAAACTGCTCGAAAAATGCCTTTTGACGCGCATAATCCCATATCTGAAAGAGCACAACGTTATTCCAGCACACCAATTTGGCTTTCGAGAAAGCCATGGAACAATAGAGCAAGTTAACAGACTAGCAACAGAAATACGGACTGCATTCGAGCTTCGGGAATACTGCAGTGCGGTATTCCTTGACGTTGCACAGGCTTTCGACCGAGTCTGGCTTGATGGCCTTATGCATAAAATCAGAACGATCCTGCCGGGAAACACTCACAGGATACTTGAATCGTATCTTTACAACAGAGCCTTCGCCGTGAGATGCAACACTACAACATCCGACGACTACGCTATAGAGGCTGGAGTTCCCAAGATAGCGCCCTTGGCCCAACTCTATTTCCCCTCTACACCGCAGATATCCCCACGAACGAGCGGCCAACTACTTCTACATTCGCAGACGATACCGCGATCATAAGTCGGTCCAAATCCCCAATTCAGGCAACAGCACTACTAGCTGATCATCTCGTTGTAGTGGAGAGGTGGTTATCAGACTGGCGTATAAAAATAAATGCGCAAAAGTGTAAACACATAACGTTTACTCTTAACAGACAAATGTGTCCCCCGCTAACCCTGAATAACACGCCACTTCCACAAGCTGACGATGTAAAGTACCTTGGCATCCACCTAGACAGGAGACTTACATAGCGGAGACATATCGAAGCTAAGAAAATTCGCCTAAAACTAAAATCAAACAGTCTCCATTGGCTTATAAACGCGCGCTCCCCTCTCTGCCTGGACTTCAAGGTCCTGCTCTACAATTCAACGCTTAAACCAGTCTGGACCTACGGCTCCCAATTGTGGGGAAACGCGAGCAGCAGCAACATCTACATTATTCAGCGAGCACAATCAAAAATCCTGAGAACTATCACTGGGGCACCTTGGTATGTTCGGAGCGACAACATCCACAGAGATCTTGGCATTCTACCCGTAAAAGATGAAATATCAAAATAAAAAGCGTCCTACCACACCAAGATAACTTCTCATCCAAACCAGCTCGCCAGGAGCCTAGCCAGGGTTTCCAACCGGACCCGATTGCAACGCAATGACCTTCCAGCTCAGCAATAGAGCCCCTAAATCTCGCGCCAGTCACCTTGACTGTCAGATAGTTTTTTAATTTAAGATTCTATATACTTATTGTTAGTCTCAATTCAGAGAAGATCTAATAAATAAAATGCAAAATGTTAAAAAAAAAAAAAAAAATTCGCCGCCCGTAATCTGCGAAACACTTCGGCGAGGAGAACGAAGTGTTGCTCCTCCGTAGCGCTAACGACAATGATGTCATCTAAGTAGGCGAAGGCGACCGGCTCCATCTCCGCCCCAATCACACTGTCCAGAGCACGTTGGAACGTTGCACTGGCGGAATGCATGCCAAAGGGCATGACCTTCCATTGATATAGTCCCCGACCTGGAACCGTGAAGGCCGTGTATTGACGACTACCCCCGGCAATGGGTATTTGCCAATAGCCGTTTTTCAAATCCAACGTGGAGATATACCGTGCGTGACGCAACTTCTCCACGATGTGATTGATCCTCGGGAGCGGGAAGGCGTCGGGCACTGAGTGTGCGTTCAACTGTAAACAGTCGACACACATACGCCAATCGCCACCCTTTTTCTTCACCAATACGATTGGTGCGCTGTGTGGGCTTCTGGAAGGCTCGATGGCTCCTGCGCGAAGCAGTTCATCTACTTGGGTATCGATGACATGTTGCATCGCAGGGTTTCTGGGATAATACCTTTGCTTTAAGGGCTTATCGTGGCGCATGACGATGCGATGCTCAGCGATCTGAGATACTCCCTGGAGACTCTCGAACAAAGCTAACTCTCGTTCGAGGAAGCCTTGTTGCTTCGGGCTCAATGTTACAATCTGTCGCTCTTCGTCCTGGTCTTCCGCCTCCATCCTAGCAGTTTTCCCAGTGTCCTTTGTCGTGGCCGCGTCCCGCGTAGACATAGGGCTAAGAACCTCTGTTCCTCCTTGTCTGGCAGTCCCCAATTGGACCCTAAACTTGTCAGAGTGTACCGCTTCATCTCGATCGTCCCTCGGAGGTATGAGCACTGGTTGTAACAAAGGATCCCCTTTTGCTTGGGGTTCGGATCGCAATTCAAGGGTGGCCTGCCCACATCGCACGCGCGTCCCGGCTGCTTTGAGGAAATCCATCCCAAGTATCACTCGGTCCAACATGGGGGGCATCACCAACATGGGTAAGAGTACTGTAGTGCCCGCCAACGTGACCGGGGTTCGCCATAATTTCGTCACATCCAGACATGACCGATCGGCCAACGCTATTCTAGTGACAACTTCACGAACCTCGTCTGCGCGGGCAACCAGCTTTGTAAAACTTTCACTGGCGAAACTCCTCGATGCCCCTGTATCAACGGTGGCGTCTACCCACCTTCCTCCGACTTCTATCGCTGCATTGATCCTTTTTTTTTTTTTTTAATATATGCTTTATTTATTGAATCTTCTCTATATGAGACTAACAATAAGTATATCAAATCTTAAGAATATAACTTAACTTACAGTCATGTAGACTGGATTTAGACTAACGGGCCCTAATATTTATTGCTGGGCTGGTAGATCGTTACGATGCAGACGAGTTCTGTTCGAAACCCGTCTTAGGTTCCTTGCGAGATTATTTGGGTGCAGTGTAAGCTTGTTATGGTAGGCCGCTTTCTGCTTTGCTATTTCATCTTTGACCGGTGATATGCCCAGATCCCTGTGGATGTTTTCGTTCCGAACATACCATGGTGCCCCAGTGATTAATGTGCCTCCGCCAGGTTAGGCGTCTGTCGAGGTGGACGCCGAGATATGTTAGATCGCTGGCTTGGGGAATCTGCGTACTATTCAAAGTTAGCGGGGGGCACGATTTTCTGTTAAGGGTAAACGTTATATGTTTACACTTTTGTTCATTAATTTTGATTCGCCAGTCTGATAGCCACTTCTCAACTTCCACCAAATGATCAGCCAGTTAAGCTGTTCCTCTAGTTGGGCATCTCGAGCGGCTCAGGATTGCGGTGTCGTCAGCAAATGTGGACGTAGTCAGCCTCTCGTTCGTAGGGATGTCTGCTGTGTATAGGACAAACAGGGTAGGCCCCAGGGCGCCACCTTGTGGGACTCCGGTTTCAATGTTATACTCGTTGGATGTCGTTGTATTGTATCTAACCTCAAAGACTCTGTGGTAGAGGTACGACTTAAGTAACATATGAGAGTTTTCTGGCAGTAATGTTATGATTTTATGCATAAGGCCTTCAAGCCACACTCAGTCGAATGCCTGAGAGACGTCGAGGAATATCGCACTACAATATTCCCGATGTTCGAAGTCTGTACGAATTTCTGAAGTTATCCGGTTGACTTGCTCGATGGTTCCGTGGCTTTCACGAAACCCGAATTGATGTGCCGGGATTAAGTTTTTTTCTCTTAAATATGGGGTCATGCGCGTGAGCAGGCATTTTTCCAGTAATTTGGACAGGCACGATAGTAAGCTTATTGGCCTGTACGATGAGGGAATTGTGTGGTCTTTCCCAGACTTCGGTATCATTATAACCACGGACTTTTTCCATTTTTTGGGGTAGTAGCCAAGTTTTGTGATCCCGTTAAATAGCTTGCATATTACATCCACTGCGCAGTTTGGAAGTTCAATTATTATTTTTGGGGTTATTGGGTCGCCCCCTGGAGCCTTTTTCGGTTTTATATGCTTCCTAATGACGTTAGCAATTTCAGGTGCTTGGAACAAAATCGGGTTAATTGCAATTTCAGAGTTAAGCGGCGGTAGTTGAAGAGAGTTTGTGGCGGCGTTCGGCTGAAATACATTTCGTAGGTGTAAAGCAAATGTTTCGGCTCTGTCTTCGTCACTGCGCGCCCAAGTACCCGAGGAGTTTCTGATCGGAGTGACTGATTCTATTGGAGAGCTTAAATTTGGGTGGGCTCTCCACAAAGGATGCTTTGTACTGGTCGGCGACAGTTTCTCGATGTACCGGCGCTGCGCAAGCTCCTCTTCTTGCTTGAGGGTTTTGGTGAGTCTGCGGGTGGCATCATTATAGAGTTGCTTCGAATAGGGCGATCTGCAGGATTGCCAAGCGCGTCGTAGACGTCGTTTTTCCCGAACCAGTTGTTTGATTTGCAGATTAGTTTTGTATTGGTTGCTACGCACGATTGTCTCTTCTGGTGTTGAGATTTTGGCTGCTGCCACGAGTACTGACTCCAGGGCATCAGCACAGAAGTCGATGTCGTTCTCTCTGTTTAACTGTGGTGTTAGTTCAATGTGGGAACGTACGTACATTTTGTACTTTAGCCAGTTAGTTCTAGTCGAGGTCAGCCTGAAGGGGTGCTCGATTACTTTCGGGCTTTGAAGGAGAGTTATTAGAACAGGCGAGTGGTCCGATGATAAGTCCGATAGCGATTTGGCGCTTACTCAATTTCTTGGGATGTTCTTGGTCACAGCGAAGTCAATTAAGTCCGGGAGTTTTCTGGGGTCAGCTGGCCAATATGTGGGGCTGCCAGGGGAGACATAGTCGAGTTTGTTGCTCAAATTTATGATTGCTTTATAGAGTTGTCTTACTTTGGGCGTCACGAGTCTTGATCCCCAAGCGATCTCCGAGTGAATTGTAGAAGTCCAAGAATTGCTCTTCAGCTATTGTAAAACCCGGTGGGCAATAGACAGCGGCTATAGTGATACTCCCGTTGCCTGCTTGTAGTTTTAACGATGTAGCCTGTAAGGAATTGGTTGCAAACCTTTGGTGAAAGTGGTGCTTAATGCGTTCCCTGATTAGGATACCAGTTCCTCCGCGAGCCTTGGCGTCCGGATGATCTGTGCAGTATGAAGTATAACCTCTTATTTGGAAGTTGTATTTACTTGTGAGATGCGTTTCTGCCAGCAGCATTACATCTATTTGGTTTTCATTGAGGAATTGAGTTATTTCAAGTTGTTGCCGTGAAACGCCATTGGCATTCCACATGGATATTCGAAGACAAGACATCGATTATTTAGATTGCTGGGATGTGAGCAAATTTATTAAAATGTTTTGATTTTGCATAAGGTTTGTCATTGTTGTTTTCATGAAGGACATGAATTCCATCATACCCTGTTGTAAAGTCAGCATCATGGTTTCCATGCTGTTTGGTGTTTGTCCTATTGCTTGCTGAGGTGTTATTATATTTTGCTCAGAGCATTGAGCTTGTGGGAACCCCGTCTGATTGGCAAGTCCTGATTTTAGGGCACTGGCGTATGAAACTCCCCCATTTGTGTTGAGGGGCCCAAATGGGGCTCCAGTTCGACCTTAAAGAGTGGTTGCGGCTTTTTATTTTTGTTGATAATATTAATAATATTTTTGGAGAAGAATCCTTTTTCTTTCAGTGCCTCTTTTATCTCATTGGTGGATACGTCGGGCTCTATGCCCTTTAGCACTACTTGCAAGCCCTTGCAACTCTTGAGCTGGTACGTGTAGTAGGGTTTTCTAGCCTCGTCTAGGTTACAGCTCTGAATTGATCTTCAGTTTTAGCTTGAAGCTTTGTTTCATGAATATTCCCTTTAACATAACATAAAAGTTGTCATTCCCGACCAGCGCAACAATTTTCTTTACTAGGGTATTTGAGTTCTGTTCCCTTATGTAAATTGGTGGGGGCTTTGGTTTCTTTTGAACAGCCTTTCCAGATTCGGATTGATTATTATCAATTTCAGACAATAGGGCGAATCTGTTGTTACTAGATGCCCCTGGTTGTTCGCTGCCTTTATTAGGGCAATTTTGTTTTGGTTTATTTCCAACCATTTTATTTTGCGGGCTTAGCTTCCGTTTGATTTGGATGTAACGGTCCATGCCAGTCTGTATAGCCGGACCCACTTGTTGTTGTTTGATATTGCCGATATTGGCACTCGTACTTACAATTGGCTTTGTAGTTTTATTCGGCGCTGCAGAAGTTGCAAACGCATTCGAAATCGCGTTGTTGTTAACGGCGACCGTTGATGTTGTTGTTGCAGTGGATGCGGTTGCAGAAATTATCGAGGTCGGGGTTTTACACTGCAAGCTCCATAAAGTGGGAGTTGGTGTGAGTAGGGCGGGAGAACAAGACAGTGCTCTCGCACTGTCAATGGTCAGTAGGTATCCGTGTATCCTTAACGGGGGTTTTGTTGAGGTCGGGTCGTTGCTTCGCTCGTCTCAGCTGTATCCGGATTCCGGCGGAGACGTCCTCCGTTTCCCGAGGCATTTCGACGGCAGCACTCTATAGTTAGCAATCCCACCCGGCCACAATCCCAACAGAAGTCGCGACGTGGGTTGGGACAGCCGCGACGGAAATGTCCGTTCTCACCGCAACGGCCGCAGGCCCGCTGCATGTCCACTCGCGAGGTTCCTTGCCCGATCATCCGGTGAGTCACGTGTCCTGCCTGTGGAGTACTCTCCAAGTTCCGAAAGGGATTCGGCGATCGCCGAAGTTGCGATCCCTCGTGTTTCCTTTCCGTTCCTCCTGTGGTCTCATCTCGAGTCGCTTGATGTACAGCTGGAGCCATATTTTCGTATGCGCGGTACAACTCTTCCTCTTCTCGGTAACCGGCTTGCTGCATCTTCGTCCAGAGCTCGATCAGGTATGTTTTGAAAGGCTCTCCTCTCCTCTGCACGTGAGTCCGAATCTCGTCCTTTAATCGTTCGAAGTATCGAGGAGGTAAGAAGAACTCCAGGAATTCCCTCCGGAAAGTTCCCCAAGAGACGGAGTAGTACGGAACCCCCGTGCCGCCGGGCCCTCGAAGATTTCGGACATAGCCCGGGGGATCTCTTCCGGATTTATCCTATACGTCGTCATCTTCTCCTCGAGTGCGGCAATGAGAGTTAACGGATCCGAGCTACCATCGAACCGCAGGTTCCACTTGTGTATCTTCTCGGGGAGCAAGTGCTGAGTGGGAGTCGTATTACTCCGTACCTCTTGCCCCTGTAGGCCAGTGGCCAAGCGAGCGTCTTTTGGCGGCATCCAGACGCCGTGTGTCGTTCCTGGATGTACCCCTCGATGACGAGCGGGAACCGCGACCGGCGCAGCGTCGGAGACGTCGGGGATCCGGAGGGTCTCCGCAAATTGCCCCATCTCGTCGTTCTTTCCTGTGGGATTAGGGCTCAGGGCCCGACTGCAGTACTGAGCTAGCCGGTTCCACACCCGTTGTGGAAAGGATCCTGCGCTGACCAGGTTGGCAAACGCCTTCCTGGCCTCTTCGACGGTACCATCCGCTTTAAAGCCGAACTCAACGGCAAGGGAGTTGAGTTCGTCTCTTCGGCGGGCATATATCCAGCGAACTCCTACACCAGGGTTTTTGATATAACTACCTTCTTCGTACTCACCGTCGGATTTCTTAGAAGTTCTCATAGTCTTGGGCGGTTTTCTTATATCCTTCTATTCCTTCGGTCGATTCGTCTTGACTCTTCCCTTTTTTTACAGTGGGTCTTTAGGCCACTTGGATAAATCTCTAGCTAGTCTCGGTGTCCCTGCTCGGGCGCCACTTGTAAGGATGTTTTCTCGGCCGGGGTACAGATCTCAGTCGGATCCAAGAGTCCTTTACAAGAAATTTGTAAATCACCAAAACACCGGACTAAAGAGTTCCGTTCTACAGGAGAACGGATGATTTTGATGGGGAGTCTGCACCGAAGGTTCTTATCTGTGTCGACGGAAACGCGGACGCGTGGAATCCTTGTCTTGTGTTTCGCGTCAAGGGCGAAAAACCCACCAGGCTGGAGCTTCGGGCGAGGCCGTGCCGGGAGGATACTTAGCGGGCGTTGAAGTCCTTTATCTCGCGTCAAGGGTGAAAAATCAACCGGGCTGGACCTTGGGGCGCGGCCGAGCCGGGAAGATACTTTGGGAGGGAACCGGATAGTAAGGGGACAGAGGGATTCGACTCGACTGACCGGCCGGGACGGGTGTCCACGTGCCAGTCTCCAAAGTACTACAGGGACCAGACACTAGGTTGATAGACCGGGCGGGACGGGGTCCTCGCGCAGATCTCAAACTACGTAAGGGAGTGGGGAAACTGCCGGAAAACGGATCCGGCGGGACGGGTGTCCACGCTCAAATCCCAAACTACGTAAGGGAGTGGGGGAACTACCGGAGAACGGATCCGGCGGGACGGGTGTCCACGCTCAAATCCCAAACTACGTAAGGGAGTGGGGGGAACTACCGGAGAACGGATCCGGCGGGACGGGTGTCCACGCTCAAATCCCAAACTACTTAAGGGAGTGGGTTGGGGGAACTACTGGACCGAACGGGAAGGGGTCCGCGTTCAGGTCCGATGGTACTGCTAGGAGCAAAACTACGGCTACTGTGGCGAACGGAAAGTATGTCTACGTTCGGGCCAAAAGTAGTTATGAGAATGAGGTTAGGTTTCTTTTCTAACTATAAAATGAAATACACACGATCGGGAGATGTGATTAAACAATTGTAACGCTTTATTGAGATTGTCCTCCCCGAGTCCGCTACACCGTTCTGAATGTATGAAAACATATTTGTACTAACCTCTTTAATGTCAACCCCGATCGACAGCGAAGCAATTGGCCAAATTAAACCGGCGGAACACTGGCGATGAGAAAGCTATGAAAAGTCGCGTTAGGCGTCACGTTTGGCCTGTCTTGCGAATAAGCTTGCGGAGCCGTGGGGTCTCAAAGTTTCGCTGAGCCGTGTGCCGATCACACGTCTGCCTAGTTCCGCGATCCCGAGAGAGGTCACGCTGTCCGGTTGTAGTGTGATCGTCTACCCTTTCCTCCTTTTCCTCCTTTTTCCCGCATTCGGGATTTCTAGTATTTTTCCACTACTGATATCTTAGCTCCTTGCTTTTCTAGTATTAAATGTGTCTTGGCTAAATATCGGATGGCGTATCCATCCCGGGGCTTGAACTTAGATATACCTATGTCTTAATATTTATTGAACTTCATGATATTTCTCTTAAAACTAGTATAATGATAAGAAAAACCATTGTGGCGTACACGCCTCCTGGGCGGGTTCGTCACACCCCCCTTTCTTCCCGCGGCGCAATGTAGAGGCGCCCGTCGTTCTTGATTGTGACAGTAAACCTGTAAGCGCCTTCTCCGACGGCTATTCGTACCCGACGCCCACGACCGATCCGGGTTGCCACCTTCCGCTCTATCTGCACTATGATGTGCCGAGGCAGACGGCGTAGGTTGTTACCTCCGATCCAACCTTCGGGCAATGGGCAAAGGTTGTCCTCCGTTCCTACCGATGGGTCCACCTCCATCGCAGCCACGAACGATGCGTTCGCTTCTGTCGCCGTCTGCGTGTGAGAACCGCATCGACAATAGGTTCGGGGGAACCAGCTCCTGACAGGTCTATGAGGACTTGCTCTAGGACACGACCCTCCCATTCGGTGAGCAGCTCGCCTGGATGAGCTGGACCGTTGTCACACAAACTTCCGGGGGGTGCCCACTCGCCGAAGTATGCGTTCCCGGAATCTTTTCTGTACTGCCGCAGCGGTGGCTTTCCGGAGTGGGATCAACTCTACCCATTTGGAGAACACGTCATGGAAAACGAGAAGCATCGAGTTCCCTTGTTTCGATCGGGGCAGCGGACCTGCAAAGTCAGCACAGAGAATGTCGAAGGGTTCGCTTACGACACGGTTAAGCATTTTCCCTGCTGCTTTGGTCTGAACGGTCTTAAATTTCTGGCAAGACTCGCAGCGGTACATGCCGGGCCAGAAATATCTTTGCGACAGGCGGGTGATCGTCTTTCGGACACCCAGAGTACAGAGTACACAGAGTTTCAACGGGAAGTAGTCCTCGTCGTCTGCTCGGTAACCCATGTTCCTATAGAGCTGGCCGTTCTCTAACATATAGTCAGAGAACTTCTCAGGCTCGTCGCGTACCTTGTCTTTCATCTTCCTGATCCATTCGCAGTGGTCCTCGACCTCGATAGCGCCTTGAAGTACCTCACAGGGCTGTCGGGAAAGCGTATCAGCCACGACTTTCAACTTCCCTCGTCGGTAACGCACGTCGAATTGGAACTGTTGTAATTCCAAAGCCCAGCGCGCTATTCGGCCGGAAGGACTATCAATGGAATTTAACCATTTGAGAGCCAAGTGATCGGTAACGACTTCGAATCGGTAGCCCTCCAGGTAACATCGCATCTTCCTGATGGCCCAGATGATGGCCAGACACTTTTCTGTCGTCGTGTAATTGTACTCCGCAGGAGTTAGTCGACGGCTGGCGTATGCGATGACCTTCTCTGGGCCCTCGACGTCCTGAGATAACACCGCTCCCAAGCCTACGTCAATCGCATCAGTCTGTAAGACAAACTTCCGGTCAAAATCCGGACAACCCAACACGGGCGGCATCTTCTAATCCCTTTCAAGGCGGTTTGCTGTTCCGGTCCCCAGGTCCACTTCCGGCCTTTCTTCAGCAACGCGGTCACTGGTTGCACGATGGTCGCGCAGCCTGGGACGAATCTCCGGTACCAGGATGCCATCCCGATCCATTGGCGTACTTCCTTCAGGTTGGTGGGGGTGTTCAGTCCATTGATCGCAGACACCTTCTCGGGATCAGTCTGAATCCCTTCGCCGCTGATCACATGTCCGAGGTAAACCAGTTTCTGCTTGAAGAATGTACACTTCTTTGGATTTATCCTCATGAACCAATCAACTTCGGCTGCGTGTTTTCTTAACGCTCCGGAAAAACAACTAGTAAATCAGTCGAAAACGTTCGAAAAATTAATAAACGCGAGGTTTGGGTTTCGCGATGCAAATCGCATATCGTAATCTAAAGTTTTAATTAATTAAATAATTAATCTTTACGCACTAACGATAAAGAAATGAGTAAGAACGTGGATCAGCGCACTCAACGACAAAAAAAAACAAGACGAAGCCCGTGAAAAATTACAGAGAGAGCAAGACAAACGTCGTCTTTCTTTGGCCCGTAACAATGCTTATTTTACGGTGACGAGTAATACTCTAGAACCGAAAGTGCTTGAAGGTGCAAGTTTACTGACCGCCGAAAACCAGAGAGCTAGCTCTTGCTCTCCCGCCCTGCTCTTTACCGCTCAAACGCCATGGAATGAGCAATGCAAGACTCCAACAGCGCTTCTGCCGCCTAGCGCAACAGCAACAGCAACTACTACAACGGTCTCTGTCGCCAACAATGCTAACGACTCCACCCTCTTCTTGTGCTGCAGGTAAAACAACAACACAACCAAGTGCAAAAATCGGTGCAAACAGCAAAAACAAAGCTACGGTAGAAGATGTGACAATTCTGCAAGCGGGTTCGGCCATGCAGACAGGCATGGATCGCTACATTAATATCTCCAAGCGCAAGCTTACACCCCCAAAAAACTCGGACGGCAATAAGCCAAAAATAAATCGTTCCAACAAAGGCCCTGAAAATCCCGGGCCACTAAATGAAAATAGATTTTCCATTCTGGCGGAGCCTGAAACAGAGTCGTAACAATTAGCCCCAAGGAAACTAAAGCCACCACCTATTTTTATTCGGGAGAAGATCTCGAATGCCCCAGTCAACAAAATAGTTGAGCTTGTCGAAAAAGATAACTTTCATGTTATTCCGCTTATGAAAGGGAATATAAGCGAAACTAAACTCCAAGCCAAAACCGAAGACGATTTCCGAGCAGTGTCGAAGTACTGAAACGATGCCAAAAAGAATTACTACACGTACCAGCTGAAAAGTCGAACTTCCAAACTGTGCAGTTGAGGTTATTTGTAAACTCTTTAACGGGATCACACGACTTGGCTATTTTCCAAAAAAATTGAAAAAATCGGTAATAATAATAATACCAAAGCCAGGAAAAGATCACACAATACCAGCTTCGTACAGACCGATAAGTTTACTCTCGTGTCTGTCAAAACTGCTCGAAAAATGCCTTTTGACGCGCATAATCCCATATCTAAAAGAGCACAACGTTATTCCAGCACACCAATTTGGCTTTCGAGAAAGCCATGGAACAATAGAGCAAGTCAACAGACTAGCAACAGAAATACGGACTGCATTCGAGCTTCGGGAATACTGCAGTGCGGTATTCCTTGACGTTGCACAGGCTTTCGACCGAGTCTGGCTTGATGGCCTTATGCATAAAATCAGAACGATCCTGCCGGGAAACACTCACAGGATACTTGAATCGTACCTTTACAACAGAGCCTTCGCCGTGAGATGCAACACTACAACATCCGACGACTACGCTATAGAGGCTGGAGTTCCCAAGATAGCGCCCTTGGCCCAACTCTATTTCCCCTATACACCGCAGATATCCCCACGAACGAGCGGCTAACTACTTCTACATTCGCAGACGATACCGCGATCATAAGTCGGTCCAAATGCCCAATTCAGGCAACAGCACTACTAGCTGATCATCTCGTTGTAGTGGAGAGGTGGTTATCAGACTGGCGTATAAAAATAAATGCGCAAAAGTGTAAACACATAACGTTTACTCTTAACAGACAAATGTGTCCCCCGCTAACCCTGAATAACACGCCACTTCCACAAGCTGACGATGTAAAGTACCTTGGCATCCACCTAGACAGGAGACTTACATAGCGGAGACATATCGAAGCTAAGAAAATTCGCCTAAAACTAAAATCAAACAGTCTCCATTGGCTTATAAACGCGCGCTCCCCTCTCTGCCTGGACTTCAAGGTCCTGCTCTACAATTCAACGCTTAAACCAGTCTGGACCTACGGCTCCCAATTGTGGGGAAACGCGAGCAGCAGCAACATCTACATTATTCAGCGAGCACAATCAAAAATCCTGAGAACTATCACTGGGGCACCTTGGTATGTTCGGAGCGACAACATCCACAGAGATCTTGGCATTCTACCCGTAAAAGATGAAATATCAAAATAAAAAGCGTCCTACCACACCAAGATAACTTCTCATCCAAACCAGCTCGCCAGGAGCCTAGCCAGGGTTTCCAACCGGACCCGATTGCAACGCAATGACCTTCCAGCTCAGCAATAGAGCCCCTAAATCTCGCGCCAGTCACCTTGACTGTCAGATAGTTTTTTAATTTAAGATTCTATATACTTATTGTTAGTCTCAATTCAGAGAAGATCTAATAAATAAAATGCAAAATGTTAAAAAAAAAAAAAATTCGCCGCCCGTAATCTGCGAAACACTTCGGCGAGGAGAACGAAGTGTTGCTCCTCTGTAGCGCTAACGACAATGATGTCATCTAAGTAGGCGAAGGCGACCGGCTCCATCTCCGCCCCAATCACACTGTCCAGAGCACGTTGGAACGTTGCACTGGCGGAATGCATGCCAAAGGGCATGACCTACCATTGATATAGTCCCCGACCTGGAACCGTGAAGGCCGTGTATTGACGACTATCCCCGGCAATGGGTATTTGCCAATAGCCGTTTTTCAAATCCAACGTGGAGATATACCGTGCGTGACGCAACTTCTCCACGATGTGATTGATCCTCGGGAGCGGGAAGGCGTCGGGCACTGAGTGTGCGTTCAACTGTAGATAGTCGACACACATACGCCAATCGCCACCCTTTTTCTTCAGAGAGTAGTGAGAAAGCAGAGAGTGCGGTCGCGTTTTAAAATCGCTCCGACGAATCCTTCTAGTTTTCAGCACAAACCAACAAGCGTAGCCGGCCATCCGGCTTCGAGTTACGTAACACACACCTGGACATCTTCTGGTGGCCAGGAGGCCGAAGGCGACAGCTGGGAAATCGTTTCCCCAACAGGTTTGGCGACCAGGCAGGGGCCGGTCATCGGTGAGGGAGGGGAGGTGTCTCTGCCTCATTATTATTTCCACTCGTTGTTTGTTTAGTTGTTGTCAATTCCACTCGCGCTTTTTTATTTTCGCAAACACACATACAGTGGTGAAAAGCGCTTGCGCGACCAGCTGATCGTAGTGTGCGAAAGGGGCTGCGGGTGACATAGCAGCGAGCTTCGAACAGGGTGCAGGCCAAGCACATAAGTGCGTGCCGTAGCACGTAGGGAAATATTGGGCGGATCAATTGAATTTTGGGCGGTAAATTTAAAAAATTCTAATAAATATATTTTAGTACTAAGATTTACTCCTTATATTAAATTTTATTTGTTATTTCTTTTTTTTAATTTGTGTCCGATCGAAGACCAGCTGAATACTGCGGGAAAAAGGTCCAACCTTCCCGAAAAACCAGTGCACACGCACTGAATCCCCCAGGCGGGGAAATGTCGGGCAGGGGATCGGGGGCACAACACCCTGGCGCCAGCCTAGGAGTTGTGCCAAACGATAGTGGAGGCACGCCGGCAAACAAAGGCCTGGCGCCGCCGCCCAATGCCGACGGCTTTCATACGCCGTTGTCCAGTCTACCTGACTGGGCCAACATGGGAGCTGACCCATTTAAAAAAAGCAACGTGATGGCGAGATCGCCAGAAAAAAGGGTGGAGTGCGGAGGCAAGCAGCCTGGCACCCCCCCAGCAGGAGAAAAAAGCTGCCCAAAACCAAAACCAAAAAAGGCGATGCATAAGGCACCGGCAAGCGAAGCCAGTGCTACAAAGGGGATACATGCTGGGAAAGATAGCACCAGCAAGCCCCAAAAACCTGGGAAGAAGCCAGAGGAATGGCAACAGGTGAAGCGGAAGGAAAGGAAGCCCAGGGTGCGACCGCCTCGCAATGATGCGATAGTTATCTCAACCTCCACTGGAGGGTCCTATGCGGAAATCCTCAAAAAGGTTAAGGCTGAACCACAGCTGAAGGAGCTAGGACAGGCCGTACAGGCTGTTAGGCGCACAGCTAAGGGGGAACTCCTAATCCTTCTTAACAAGGTATCTGACCCTAAAACCGCGGAGCTTCAGACCACAATGAAGGCGGTCCTGGGCAGCAATGTTGACGTCAGAGCGCTGACTGAGACAATGCTAGTCGAGGTAAAGGACATAGACGAGACCACCGAGAAAATGGACATTCTATGTGCGGTTAAATCACAGCTCGATGTGGAGCTGCCTGAATCCGCGGTGGTCAGTCTAAGGGCTGCATACGGGGGCACCCAAACCGCCACTCTTAGAGTCATGCCCGACATAGGGAGACGGCTCATAGAGAAGGGAAAAATTAGGCTGGGATGGACTTTGTGTAGAATCCGCCCAAAGATAACACCTAAAAGGTGTTTTAAGTGTATGGAGTTTGGCCATATAGCAGGAAATTGCAGGACCCTGGAGGACTGCTCAAAATGCTGCTACAACTGCGGTGCAAAGGATCACCAAGCTAGAGGCTGCAAGGCAAAGGCCTGCTGCATGCTCTGCAAACGCAAGAAGGAGAAAGATTGCGACCACCCAACCATGAGTGGGAAATGCCCGCACTTCAGGAGGGCTATGCAAGGGCTAAGGGTAAATGAAGTTCCTTCAGATAAACCTAAACCATTGTGAGGTTGCCCAATCGTTGCTTGAGCAAAATGTCATCGAGGAAAACGTAGACATTGCGCTCATAAGTGAGCAATACAGGAATAAAAATTCCGGAGAATGGCTATCAAATAATAGCAAAAAGTCGGCAATATGGAGCTGCGGAAATCCAAAGCTTCAGATTACCAAGAAAAAAAGCGGAAATTGCTTCGCTAGGGCCCATGTGAATGGTATAGCTTTCTATAGCTGTTACCTGCCCCCAAGCCATAGCCTTCCCCAGGCAACATCTGTGCTCGAAGATATTGCAGAAGATGTCCGGGAAAACCGTCCAGCCATAATAGCAGGGGGCTTTAATGCCTGGGCTACCGACTGGGGCTCCCCCCGAACAAATGCGAGGGGAAAGGCACTACTAGAGAGCTTCGCCGCACTTGACCTAGTGCTGCTGAACTCTGGAACGAAACCGACCTTCTCTAGAGCCGGAACCAGTTCCATCATTGACCTCACATTCGCGAGCGCTGGATTGGCCTCAGGCTCCAGCTGGTAGGTTAGTGACACCTACATGGGTAGTGACCATGCAGCAATAATCTGCACGATAAAACCAAGAAATAGCCCACCACGGGTTCCTAAGACCGTGCCAGGGTACAAAATAGAAACGCTAGACGTGGAGATGGTACAGATGCTGTTTGAGGACCTCTCCACTAGCGGTACAGCTGAAGAGCGGGCAAACCACATCGCAGACTACACAAAGCTAGCCTGTGATGCATCTATGCAGAGAAAGGGGAAAAACCCATCAGGAAGAAGGCCTGCATACTGGTGGAACCAATCCATTGCGGAAGCCAGGAAAGACTGCCACAGGGCAAGACGCGCATACCAACGCGCAAGAGGAAGGCCCGAATTTGAGGCACTTCAAATACTTTTCAGGGAAAGAAGACGAGCCCTGGAAAAAAATATAAAAGAGAGCAAACGCAGATGCTTTAATAATATATGCGAAGAAATAGACTCCAACCCATGGGGCTTCGCATATAAACTCGTCACAAAACGGCTGCGGGTATTTAGTAGGCCATCGCCGACATGCCCAGCCGGCCTAAAGAGGATAGTGGAAACACTATTCCCAGAGCAAGAGAGTATGGCGCGAACCTCACAGATCGTGAATACTGCGACCATAAAGCTCACAAGTGCCGAAGAAGTCCACCGGGTATTGAAGACAATACTGGACGACAAGGCACCGGGACCAGATGGCATCCCGAATAAAGTCCTTAAAATTGCTATTAAGGCTAACACAAAAGAGTATGTTGACATGTATAACGCATGCCTAACAGAAGGTGTGTTCCCTAGTCGCTGGAAAATACAGCGGCTGGTACTCATACCAAAGGGGGACAAGCCAGCGGGAGCCTTCTTCATATAGGCCACTCTGCATGCTAGACACGGTGGGTAAAATTCTTGAAAGAATAATCCACTCCCGGCTAGAAGGTGCTCTTAACGAAACCAACGGCCTCTCAGAGATGCAGTATGGTTTTCGAAAGGGTCTATCCACCATCGACGCTGTCGGTAAACTGTGCGAAGTCGCAGATAAAGCGATCGAGGGGAAAAGGTGGTTGTACGGCACAAAGCAGTACTGCATAGCGGCAACGCTGGATGTTAAAAACGCATTCAACTCCGCTAGCTGGGACCACACACTAAATGCATTGAGAAATCTTAATGTTCCAATGTATATACAGAGAGTAATAGCGAGCTACTTTGAAAGCCGCCTGCTCCTGTATGAAACTGATTCTGGGCAATCGACCCACAGGGTCAGCGGGGGAGTCCCACAAGGATCAGTCCTAGGCCCCTTGTTGTGGAATGCCATGTACGATGGGATCCTTAGGATCGCGATGCCCGAAGGTGCACGACTCATTGGCTTTGCCGATGATGTAGCCATAGTAGTCACTGCAAAGAAGCTACCAGATGCAGAGAGAATCTGCAACGAAGCTGGGGAACGAGCAAGCGCATGGCTCGACGCCAAGGGACTCACTTTGGCAGCGCACAAGACGGAAGCAGCCCTGATAAGCACCAGGCAGATAGTAGAGACGGCTACTATCAAAATTGGAGAAGCCACAATTAAATCTCGCCCAAGCCTAAAATACTTGGGTGTTATGATTGATCACCGGCTAACCTTCAAAGAACATCTAGCGTACGCTAGTGGCAGGGCAGGCAGGACTGCGGCTGCGATCTCGAGGATTATGGGAAACACTCGGGGACCGAGGCAACCAGGTCGGAGATTACTGGTAAGCGTTGTCACATCGACGTTGATGTATGCTGCTCCCATATGGGCCCGAGCCACAAAAAATGGAAGTTATATGCAAGATGCTGACTCCGTGCAGAGACTGTGTGCCCTGCGGGTATGCTGTGCGTTCCGCACGGTATCCCACGACGCGGCGTTGGTAATATCGGGAGTTATACCGATTGACCTGCTGGCATTGGAATCAGTTGAGATCCGAGCAGGTAGCACGGAAATCGAAACAGCTGAATCCCTACGGAAGAGGTGCAGAGAACTTACCATTGCGAAGTGGCAGGAGAGATGGGCACAAAGTAGCAAAGGACGATGGACGTATAAGCTTATCCCAGAACTGCAGAGATGGCTGGGACGGAAGCATGGACATGTGGACTTCTACTTAACGCAACTGTTGACAGGACATGGATGCTTTAAATACTATCTTAATAGATTTAAGCATGAACGTTATCCGCACTGTCCACTCTGCGAGTCGGATAACGAAGACGCAAAACACGTGTTTTTTGTCTGTCCGAGATTTGAAAATGAACGAAGAGATCTGAGCATTAGGGTTGGGAGGACGCCAGCCGCTTGTAACCTGGTGGACATTATGCTCGTTTCAGAAGAAAATTGGTCTGCAGTATGCAACATGGCCACAATAGTACTCAAAAAGGTGCGCAACGCAGAAAGACTGCGAAATTCCAAAAGGATAGAATCCTAGAGAGCCCTAAGGGCATTCCCCCCCTGCTCCTGCGCGAAACAGTTCATCTACTTGGGTATCGATGACATGTTGCATCGCAGGGTTTCTGGGATAATACCTTTGCTTTAAGGGCTTATCGTGGCGCATGACGATGCGATGCTCAGCGATCTGAGATACTCCCTGGAGACTCTCGAACAAAGCTAACTCTCGTTCGAGGAAGCCTTGTTGCCTCGGGCTCAATGTTACAATCTGTCGCTCTTCGTCCTGGTCTTCCGCCTCCATCCTAGCAGTTTTCCCAGTGTCCTTTGTCGTGGCCGCGTCCCGCGTAGACGTAGGGCTAAGAACCTCTGTTCCTCCTTGTCTGGCAGTCCCCAATTGGACCCTAAACTTGTCAGAGTGTACCGCTTCATCTCGATCGTCCCTCGGAGGTATGAGCACTGGTTGTAACAAAGGATCCCCTTTTGCTTGGGGTTCGGATCGCAATTCAAGGGTGGCCTGCCCACATCGCACGCGCGTCCCGGCTGCTTTGAGGAAATCCATCCCAAGTATCACTCGGTCCAACATGGGGGGCATCACCAACATGGGTAAGAGTACTGTAGTGCCCGCCAACGTGACCGGGGTTCGCCATAATTTCGTCACATCCAGACATGACCGATCGGCCAACGCTATTCTAGTGACAACTTCACGAACCTCGTCTGCGCGGGCAACCAGCTTTGTAAAACTTTCACTGGCGAAACTCCTCGATGCCCCTGTATCAACGGTGGCGTCTACCCACCTTCCTCCGACTTCTATCGCTGCATTGATCCTTTTTTTTTTTTTTTTAATATATGCTTTATTTATTGAATCTTCTCTATATGAGACTAACAATAAGTATATCAAATCTTAAGAATATAACTTAACTTACAGTCATGTAGACTGGATTTAGACTAACGGGCCCTAATATTTATTGCTGGGCTGGTAGATCGTTACGATGCAGACGAGTTCTGTTCGAAACCCGTCTTAGGTTCCTTGCGAGATTATTTGGGTGCAGTGTAAGCTTGTTATGGTAGGCCGCTTTCTGCTTTGCTATTTCATCTTTGACCGGTGATATGCCCAGATCCCTGTGGATGTTTTCGTTCCGAACATACCATGGTGCCCCAGTGATTAATGTGCCTCCGCCAGGTTAGGCGTCTGTCGAGGTGGACGCCGAGATATGTTAGATCGCTGGCTTGGGGAATCTGCGTACTATTCAAAGTTAGCGGGGGGCACGATTTTCTGTTAAGGGTAAACGTTATATGTTTACACTTTTGTTCATTAATTTTGATTCGCCAGTCTGATAGCCACTTCTCAACTTCCACCAAATGATCAGCCAGTTAAGCTGTTCCTCTAGTTGGGCATCTCGAGCGGCTCAGGATTGCGGTGTCGTCAGCAAATGTGGACGTAGTCAGCCTCTCGTTCGTAGGGATGTCTGCTGTGTATAGGACAAACAGGGTAGGCCCCAGGGCGCCACCTTGTGGGACTCCGGTTTCAATGTTATACTCGTTGGATGTCGTTGTATTGTATCTAACCTCAAAGACTCTGTGGTAGAGGTACGACTTAAGTAACATATGAGAGTTTTCTGGCAGTAATGTTATGATTTTATGCATAAGGCCTTCAAGCCACACTCAGTCGAATGCCTGAGAGACGTCGAGGAATATCGCACTACAATATTCCCGATGTTCGAAGTCTGTACGAATTTCTGAAGTTATCCGGTTGACTTGCTCGATGGTTCCGTGGCTTTCACGAAACCCGAATTGATGTGCCGGGATTAAGTTTTTTTCTCTTAAATATGGGGTCATGCGCGTGAGCAGGCATTTTTCCAGTAATTTGGACAGGCACGATAGTAAGCTTATTGGCCTGTACGATGAGGGAATTGTGTGGTCTTTCCCAGACTTCGGTATCATTATAACCACGGACTTTTTCCATTTTTTGGGGTAGTAGCCAAGTTTTGTGATCCCGTTAAATAGCTTGCATATTACATCCACTGCGCAGTTTGGAAGTTCAATTATTATTTTTGGGGTTATTGGGTCGCCCCCTGGAGCCTTTTTCGGTTTTATATGCTTCCTAATGACGTTAGCAATTTCAGGTGCTTGGAACAAAATCGGGTTAATTGCAATTTCAGAGTTAAGCGGCGGTAGTTGAAGAGAGTTTGTGGCGGCGTTCGGCTGAAATACATTTCGTAGGTGTAAAGCAAATGTTTCGGCTCTGTCTTCGTCACTGCGCGCCCAAGTACCCGAGGAGTTTCTGATCGGAGTGACTGATTCTATTGGAGAGCTTAAATTTGGGTGGGCTCTCCACAAAGGATGCTTTGTACTGGTCGGCGACAGTTTCTCGATGTACCGGCGCTGCGCAAGCTCCTCTTCTTGCTTGAGGGTTTTGGTGAGTCTGCGGGTGGCATCATTATAGAGTTGCTTCGAATAGGGCGATCTGCAGGATTGCCAAGCGCGTCGTAGACGTCGTTTTTCCCGAACCAGTTGTTCGATTTGCAGATTAGTTTTGTATTGGTTGCTACGCACGATTGTCTCTTCTGGTGTTGAGATTTTGGCTGCTGCCACGAGTACTGACTCCAGGGCATCAGCACAGAAGTCGATGTCGTTCTCTCTGTTTAACTGTGGTGTTAGTTCAATGTGGGAACGTACGTACATTTTGTACTTTAGCCAGTTAGTTCTAGTCGAGGTCAGCCTGAAGGGGTGCTCGATTACTTTCGGGCTTTGAAGGAGAGTTATTAGAACAGGCGAGTGGTCCGATGATAAGTCCGATAGCGATTTGGCGCTTACTCAATTTCTTGGGATGTTCTTGGTCACAGCGAAGTCAATTAAGTCCGGGAGTTTTCTGGGGTCAGCTGGCCAATATGTGGGGCTGCCAGGGGAGACATAGTCGAGTTTGTTGCTCAAATTTATGATTGCTTTATAGAGTTGTCTTACTTTGGGCGTCACGAGTCTTGATCCCCAAGCGATCTCCGAGTGAATTGTAGAAGTCCAAGAATTGCTCTTCAGCTATTGTAAAACCCGGTGGGCAATAGACAGCGGCTATAGTGATACTCCCGTTGCCTGCTTGTAGTTTTAACGATGTAGCCTGTAAGGAATTGGTTGCAAACCTTTGGTGAAAGTGGTGCTTAATGCGTTCCCTGATTAGGATACCAGTTCCTCCGCGAGCCTTGGCGTCCGGATGATCTGTGCAGTATGAAGTATAACCTCTTATTTGGAAGTTGTATTTACTTGTGAGATGCGTTTCTGCCAGCAGCATTACATCTATTTGGTTTTCATTGAGGAATTGAGTTATTTCAAGTTGTTGCCGTGAAACGCCATTGGCATTCCACATGGATATTCGAAGACAAGACATCGATTATTTAGATTGCTGGGATGTGAGCAAATTTATTAAAATGTTTTGATTTTGCATAAGGTTTGTCATTGTTGTTTTCATGAAGGACATGAATTCCATCATACCCTGTTGTAAAGTCAGCATCATGGTTTCCATGCTGTTTGGTGTTTGTCCTATTGCTTGCTGAGGTGTTATTATATTTTGCTCAGAGCATTGAGCTTGTGGGAACCCCGTCTGATTGGCAAGTCCTGATTTTAGGGCACTGGCGTATGAAACTCCCCCATTTGTGTTGAGGGGCCCAAATGGGGCTCCAGTTCGACCTTAAAGAGTGGTTGCGGCTTTTTATTTTTGTTGATAATATTAATAATATTTTTGGAGAAGAATCCTTTTTCTTTCAGTGCCTCTTTTATCTCATTGGTGGATACGTCGGGCTCTATGCCCTTTAGCACTACTTGCAAGCCCTTGCAACTCTTGAGCTGGTACGTGTAGTAGGGTTTTCTAGCCTCGTCTAGGTTACAGCTCTGAATTGATCTTCAGTTTTAGCTTGAAGCTTTGTTTCATGAATATTCCCTTTAACATAACATAAAAGTTGTCATTCCCGACCAGCGCAACAATTTTCTTTACTAGGGTATTTGAGTTCTGTTCCCTTATGTAAATTGGTGGGGGCTTTGGTTTCTTTTGAACAGCCTTTCCAGATTCGGATTGATTATTATCAATTTCAGACAATAGGGCGAATCTGTTGTTACTAGATGCCCCTGGTTGTTCGCTGCCTTTATTAGGGCAATTTTGTTTTGGTTTATTTCCAACCATTTTATTTTGCGGGCTTAGCTTCCGTTTGATTTGGATGTAACGGTCCATGCCAGTCTGTATAGCCGGACCCACTTGTTGTTGTTTGATATTGCCGATATTGGCACTCGTACTTACAATTGGCTTTGTAGTTTTATTCGGCGCTGCAGAAGTTGCAAACGCATTCGAAATCGCGTTGTTGTTAACGGCGACCGTTGATGTTGTTGTTGCAGTGGATGCGGTTGCAGAAATTATCGAGGTCGGGGTTTTACACTGCAAGCTCCATAAAGTGGGAGTTGGTGTGAGTAGGGCGGGAGAACAAGACGTTGCTTCGCTCGTCTCTGCTGTATCCGGATTCCGGCGGAGACGTCCTCCGTTTCCCGAGGCATTTCGACGGCAGTACTCTATAGTTAGCAATCCCACCTGGCCACAATCCCAACAGAAGTCGCGACGTGGGTTGGGACAGCCGCGACGGAAATGTCCGTTCTCACCGCAACGGCCGCAGGCCCGCTGCATGTCCACTCGCGAGGTTCCTTGCCCGATCATCCGGTGAGTCACGTGTCCTGCCTGTGGAGTACTCTCCAAGTTCCGAAAGGGATTCGGCGATCGCCGAAGTTGCGACCCTTCGTGTTTCCTGTCCGTTCCTCCTGTGGTCCCATCTCGAGTCGACTCGACTTCAACGTCCCGAATTCACTGCGCTTGATGTACAGCTGGAGCCATGTTTTCGTATGCGCGGTACAACTCTTCCTCTTCTCGGTAACCGGCTTGCTGCATCTTCGTCCTGAGCTCGATCAGGTATGTTTTGAAAGGCTCTCCTCTCCTCTGCACGTGAGTCCGAATCTCGTCCTTTAATCGTTCGAAGTATCGAGGAGGTAAGAAGAACTCCAGGAATTCCCTCCGGAAAGTTCCCCAAGAGACGGAGTAGTACGGAACCCCCGTGCCGCCGGGCCCTCGAAGATTTCGGACATAGCCCGGGGGATCTCTTCCGGATTTATCCTATACGTCGTCATCTTCTCCACGAGTGCGGCAATGAGAGTTAACGGATCCGAGCTACCATCCAACCGCAGGTTCTACTTGTGTATCTTCTCGGGGAGCAAGTGCTGAGTGGGAGTCGTATTACTCCGTACCTCTTGCCCCTGTAGGCCAGTGGCCAAGCGAGCGTCTTTTGGCGGCATCCAGACGCCGTGTGTCGTTCCTGGATGTACCCCTCGATAACGAGCAGGAACCGCGACCGGCGCAGCGTCGGAGACGTCGGGGATCCGGAGGGTCTCCGCAAATTGCACCATCTCGTCGTTCTTTCCTGTGGGATTAGGGCGCGGGGCCCGACTGCTGTACTGTTCCTGCAGCTGAGCTAGCCGGTTCCACACCCGTTGTGGAAAGGATCCTGCGCTGACCAGGTTGGCAAACGCCTTCCTGGTCTCTTCGACGGTACCATCCGCTTTAAAGCCGAACTCAACGGCAAGGGAGTTGAGTTCGTCTCTTCGGCGGGCATATATCCAGCGAACTCCTACACCAGGGTTTTTGATATAACTACCTTCTTCGTACTCACCGTCGGATTTCTTAGAAGTACTCATAGTCTTGGGCGGTTTTCTTATATCCTTCTATTCCTTCGGCCGATTCGTCTCGACTCTTCCCTTTTTTTACAGTGGGTCTTTAGGCGACTTGGATAAATCTCTAGCTAGTCTCGGTGTCCCTGCTCGGGCGCCACTTGTAAGGATGTTTTCTCGGCCGGGGTACAGATCTCAGTCGTATCCAAGAGTCCTTTACAAGAAATTTGTAAATCACCAAAACACCGGACTAGAGAGTTCCGTTCTACAGGAGAACGGATGATTTTGATGGGGAGTCTGCACCGAAGGTTCTTATCTGTGTCGACGGAAACGCGGACGCGTGGAATCCTTGTCTTGTGTTTCGCGTCAAGGGCGAAAAACCCACCGGGCTGGAGCTTCGGGCGAGGCCGTGCCGGGAGGATACTTAGCGGGCGTTGAAGTCCTTTATCTCGCGTCAAGGGTGTAAAATCCACCGGGCTGGACCTTCGGGCGAGGCCGAGCCGGGAAGATACTTTGGGAGGGGGCCGGATAGTAAGGGGACAGAGGGATTCTACTCGACTGACCGGCCGGGACGGGTGTCCACGTGCCAGTCTCCAAACTACTACAGCCACCAGACACTAGGTTGATAGACCGGTCTGGACGGGGTCCACGCGCAAATCCCAAACTACGTAAGGGAGTGGGGGAACTACCGGAGAACGGATCCGGCGGGACGGGTGTCCACGCTCAAATCCCAAACTACGTAAGGGAGTGGGGGGAACTACCGGAGAACGGATCCGGCGGGACGGGTGTCCACGCTCAAATCCCAAACTACTTAAGGGAGTGGGTTGGGGGAACTACTGGACCGAACGGGAAGGGGTCCGCGTTCAGGTCCGATGGTACTGCTAGGAGCAAAACTACGGCTACTGTGGCGAACGGAAAGTATGTCTACGTTCGGGCCAAAAGTAGTTATGAGAATGAGGTTAGGTTTCTTTTCTAACTACAAAATGAAATACACACGATCGGGAGATGTGATTAAACAATCGTAACGCTTTATTGAGATTGTCCTCACCCGAGTCCGCTACACCGTTCTGAATGTATGAAAACCTATTTGTACTAACCTCTTTAATGTCAACCCCGATCGACAGCGTAGCACTTGGCCAAATTAAACCGGCGGAACACTCGCGATGAGAAAGCTATGAAAAGTCGCCTTAGGCGTCACGTTTGGCCTGTCTTGCGAATAAGCTTGCGGAGCACACGTGGGGTCTCAAAGTTTCGCTGAGCCGTGTGCCGATCACACGTCTGCCTAGTTCCGCGATCCCGAGAGAGGTCACGCTGTCCGGTTGTAGTGTGATCGTCTACCCTTTTCCTCCTTTTCCTCCTTTTTCCCGCATTCGGGATTTCTAGTATTTTTCCACTACTGATATCTTAGCTCCTTGCTTTTCTAGTATTAAATGTGTCTTGGCTAAATATCGGATGGCGTATCCATCCCGGGGCTTGAACTTAGATATACCTATGTCTTAATATTTATTGAACTTTATGATATTTCTCTTAAAACTAGTATAATGATAAGAAAAACCATTGTGGCGTACACCCCTCCTGGGCGGGTTCGTCACACCCCCCTTTCTTCCCGCGGCGCAATGTAGAGGGGCCCGTCGTTCTTGATTGTGACAGTAAACCTGTACTGTAAACCTGTGACCGATCCGGGTTGCCACCTTCCGCTCTATCTGCACTATAATGTGCCGAGGCAGACAGCGTAGGTTGTTACCTCCGATCCAACCTTCGGGCAATGGGCAAAGGTCGTCCTCCGTTCCTACCGATGGGTCCACCTCCATCGCAGCCACGAACGATGCGTTCGCTTCTGTCGCCGTCTGCGTGCGCATGAGAACCGCATCGACAATAGATTCGGGGGAACCAGCTCCTGACAGGTCTATGAGGACTTGCTCTAGGACACGATCCTCCCATTCGGTGAGCAGCTCGCCTGGATGAGCTGGACCGTTGTCACACAAACTTCCGGGGGGTGCCCACTCGCCGAAGTATGCGTTCCCGGAATCTTTTCTGTACTGCCGCAGCGGTGGCTTTCCGGAGTGGGATCAACTCTACCCATTTGGAGAACACGTCATGGAAAACGAGAAGCATCGAGTTCCCTTGTTTCGATCGGGGCAGCGGACCTACAAAGTCAGTACAGAGAATGTCGAAGGGTTCGCTTACGACACGGTTAAGCATTTTCCCTGCTGCTTTGGTCTGAACGGTCTTAAATTTTTGATAAGACTCGCAGCGCCGAATGTGTTGTTTTGCGTCGCGGTACATGCCGGGCCAGAAATATCTTTGCGACAGGCGGGTGACCGTCTTTCGGACACCCAAGTGTCCTGCGGTCGGGGAATAATAACACTCGTATAAGACGCGGGCTCTACAGGGAGTGGGTACACAGAGTTTCAACGGGAAGTAGTCCTCATCGTCTGCTCGGTAACCCATGTTCCTATAGAGCTGGCCGTTCTCCAACATATAGTCAGAGAACTTCTCAGGCTCGTCGCGTACCTGGTCTTTCATCTTCCTGATCCATTCGCAGTGGTCCTCGACCTCGATAGCGCCTTGAAGTACCTCACAGGGCTGTCGGGAAAGCGTATCAGCCACGACTTTCAACTTCCCTCGTCGGTAACGCACGTCGAATTGGAACTGTTGTAATTCCAAAGCCCAGCGCGCTATTCGGCCGGAAGGACTATCAATGGAATTTAACCATTTGAGAGCCAAGTGATCGGTAACGACTTCGAATCGGTAGCCCTCCAGGTAACATCGCATCTTTCTGATGGCCCAGATGATGGCCAGACACTTTTCTGTCGTCGTGTAATTGTACTCCGTAGGAGTTAGTCGACGGCTGGCGTATGCGATGACCTTCTCTGGGCCCTCGACGTCCTGAGATAACACCGCTCCCAAGCCTACGTCAATCGCATCAGTCTGTAAGACAAACTTCCGGTCAAAATCCGGACAACCCAACACGGGCGGCATCTTCTAATCCCTTTCAACATGGTTTGCTGTTCCGGCCCCAGGTCCACTTCCGGCCTTTCTTCAGCAACGCGGTTACTGGTTGCACGATGGTCGCGAAGCCTTAATTTCTTATCTCTTAATATTTATTGAACTTCATGATATTTCTCTCAAAACTGGTATAATGATAAGGCGGGTTCGCCACACCCACCCCTTTCTTTCCGCGGCGCAATGTAGAGGCGCCCGTCGTTCTTGATTTTGACAGTAAACCTGTAAGCGCCTTCTCCGACGGCTATTCGTACCCGACGCCCACGACCGATCCGGGTTGCCACCTTCCGCTCTATCTGCACTATGATGTGCCGAGGCAGACAGCGTAGGTTGTTACCCCCGATCCAACCTTCGGGCAATGGGCAAAGGTAGTCCTCCGTTCCTACCGATGGGTCCACCTCCATCGCAGCCACGAACGATGCGTTCGCTTCTGTCGCCGTCTGCGTGTGAGAACCGCATCGACAATAGGTTCGGGGGAACCAGCTCCTGACAGGTCTATGAGGACTTGCTCTAGGACACGATCCTCCCATTCGGTGAGCAGCTCGCCTGGATGAGCTGGACCGTTGTCACACAAACTTCCGGGGGGTGCCCACTCGCCGAAGTATGCGTTCCCGGAATCTTTTCTGTACTGCCGCAGCGGTGGCTTTCCGGAGTGGGATCAACTCTACCCATTTGGAGAACACGTCATGGAAAACGAGAAGCATCGAGTTCCCTTGTTTCGATCGGGGCAGCGGACCTGCAAAGTCAGCACAGAGAATGTCGAAGGGTTCGCTTACGACACGGTTAAGCATTTTCCCTGCTGCTTTGGTCTGAACGGTCTTAAATTTCTGGCAAGACTCGCAGCGGTACATGCCGGGCCAGAAATATCTTTGCGACAGGCGGGTGATCGTCTTTCGGACACCCAGAGTACAGAGTACACAGAGTTTCAACGGGAAGTAGTCCTCGTCGTCTGCTCGGTAACCCATGTTCCTATAGAGCTGGCCGTTCTCTAACATATAGTCAGAGAACTTCTCAGGCTCGTCGCGTACCTTGTCTTTCATCTTCCTGATCCATTCGCAGTGGTCCTCGACCTCGATAGCGCCTTGAAGTACCTCACAGGGCTGTCGGGAAAGCGTATCAGCCACGACTTTCAACTTCCCTCGTCGGTAACGCACGTCGAATTGGAACTGTTGTAATTCCAAAGCCCAGCGCGCTATTCGGCCGGAAGGACTATCAATGGAATTTAACCATTTGAGAGCCAAGTGATCGGTAACGACTTCGAATCGGTAGCCCTCCAGGTAACATCGCATCTTCCTGATGGCCCAGATGATGGCCAGACACTTTTCTGTCGTCGTGTAATTGTACTCCGCAGGAGTTAGTCGACGGCTGGCGTATGCGATGACCTTCTCTGGGCCCTCGACGTCCTGAGATAACACCGCTCCCAAGCCTACGTCAATCGCATCAGTCTGTAAGACAAACTTCCGGTCAAAATCCGGACAACCCAACACGGGCGGCATCTTCTAATCCCTTTCAAGGCGGTTTGCTGTTCCGGTCCCCAGGTCCACTTCCGGCCTTTCTTCAGCAACGCGGTCACTGGTTGCACGATGGTCGCGAAGCCTGGGACGAATCTCCGGTACCAGGATGCCATCCCGATCCATTGGCGTACTTCCTTGGTTGGTGGGGGTCTTCAGCCCATTGATCGCAGACACCTTCTCGGGATCAGTCTGAATCCCTTCGCCGCTGATCACATGACCGAGGTAAACCAGTTTCTGCTTGAAGAATGTACACTTCCTTGGATTTATCCTCATGAACCAATCAACTTCGGCTGCGTGCAGACGTGTTTTCTTAACGCTCCGGAAAAACAACTAGTAAATCAGTCGAAAACGTTCGAAAAATTAATAAACGCGAGGTTTGGGTTTCGCGATGCAAATCGCATATCGTAATCTAAAGTTTTAATTAATTAAATAATTAATCTTTACGCACTAACGATAAAGAAATGAGTAAGAACGTGGATCAGCGCACTCAACGACAAAAAAAAACAAGACGAAGCCCGTGAAAAATTTCAGAGAGAGCAAGACAAACGTTGTCTTTCTTTGGCCCGTAACAATGCTTATTTTACGGTGACGAGTAATACTCTAGAACCGAAAGTGCTTGAAGGTGCAAGTTTACTGACCGCCGAAAACCAGAGAGCTAGCTCTTGCTCTCCCGCCCTGCTCTTTACCGCTCAAACGCCATGGAATGAGCAATGCAAGACTCCAACAGCGCTTCTGCCGCATAGCGCAACAGCAACAGCAACTACTACAACGGTCTCTGTCGCCAACAATGCTAACGACTCCACCCTCTTCTTGTGCTGCAGGTAAAACAACAACACAACCAAGTGAAAAAATCGGTGCAAACGGCAAAAACAAAGCTACGGTAGAAGATGTGACAATTCTGCAAGCGGGTTCGGCCATGCAGACAGGCATGGATCGCTACATTAATATCTCCAAGCGCAAGCTAACACCCCGAAAAAACTCGGACGGCAATAAGCCAAAAATAAATCGTTCCAACAAAGGCCCTGAAAATCCCGGGCCACTAAATGAAAATAGATTTTCCATTCTGGCGGAGCCTGAAACAGAGTCGTAACAATTAGCCCCAAGGAAACTAAAGCCACCACCTATTTTTATTCGGGAGAAGATCTCGAATGCCCTAGTCAACAAAATAGTTGAGCTTGTCGAAAAAGATAACTTTCATGTTATTCCGCTTATGAAAGGGAATATAAGCGAAACTAAACTCCAAGCCAAAACCGAAGACGATTTCCGTGCAGTGTCGAAGTACTTAAACGATGCCAAAAAGAATTACTACACGTACCAGCTGAAAAGTCTAACTTCCAAACTGTGCAGTTGAGGTTATTTGTAAACTCTTTAACGGGATCACACGACTTGGCTATTTTCCAAAAAAATGGAAAAAATCGGTAATAATAATGATCCCAAAGCCAGGAAAAGATCACACAATACCAGCTTCGTACAGACCGATAAGTTTACTCTCGTGTCTGTCAAAACTGCTCGAAAAATGCCTTTTGACGCGCATAATCCCATATCTGAAAGAGCACAACGTTATTCCAGCACACCAATTTGGCTTTCCAGAAAGCCATGGAACAATAGAGCAAGTCAACAGACTAACAACAGAAATACGGACTGCATTCGAGCTTCGGGAATACTGCAGTGCGGTATTCCTTGACGTTGCACAGGCTTTCGACCGAGTCTGGCTTGATGGCCTTATGCATAAAATCAGAACGATCCTGCCGGGAAACACTCACAGGATACTTGAATCGTACCTTTACAACAGAGCCTTCGCCGTGAGATGCAACACTACAACATCCGACGACTACGCTATAGAGGCTGGAGTTGCCAAGATAGCGCCCTTGGCCCAACTCTATTTCTCCTCTACACCGCAGATATCCCCACGAACGAGCGGCTAACTACTTCTACATTCGCAGACGATACCGCGATCATAAGTCGGTCCAAATGCCCAATTCAGGCAACAGCACTACTAGCTGATCATCTCGTTGTAGTGGAGAGGTGGTTATCAGACTGGCGTATAAAAATAAATGCGCAAAAGTGTAAACACATAACTTTTACTCTTAACAGACAAACGTGTCCCCCGCTAACCCTGAATAACACGCCACTTCCACAAGCTGACGATGTAACGTACCTTGGCATCCACCTAGACAGGAGACTTACATGGCGGAGACATATCGAAGCTAAAAAAATTCACCTAAAACTAAAATCAAACAGTCTCCATTGGCTTATAAACGCGCGCTCCCCCCTCTGCCTGGACTTCAAGGTCCTGCTCTACAATTCAACGCTTAAGCCAGTCTGGACCTACGGCTCCCAATTGTGGCGAAACGCGAGCAGCAGGAACATCTACATTATTCAGCGAGCACAATCAAAAATCCTGAGAACTATCACTGGGGCACCTTGGTATGTTCGGAACGACAACATCCACAGAGATCTTGGCATTCTACCCGTAAAAGATGAAATATCAAAACAAAAAGCGTCCTACCACACCAAGATAACTTCTCATCCAAACCAGCTCGCCAGGAGCCTAGCCAGGGTTTCCAACCGGACCCGATTGCAACGCAATGACCTTCCAGCTCAGCAATAGTTATTAGAGCCCCTAAATCTCGCGCCAGTCACCTTGACTGTCAGATAGTTTTTTAATTTAAGATTCTATATACTTATTGTTAGTCTCAATTCAGAGAAGATCTAATAAATAAAATGCAAAATGTTAAAAAAAAAAAAAAAAATTCGCCGCCCGTAATCTGCGAAACACTTCGGCGAGGAGAACGAAGTGTTGCTCCTCCGTAGCGCTAACGACAATGATGTCATCTAAGTAGGCGAAGGCGACCGGCTCCATCTCCGCTCCAATCACACTGTCCAGAGCACGTTGGAACGTTGCACTGGCGGAATGCATGCCAAAGGGCATGACCTTCCATTGATATAGTCCCCGACCTGGAACCGTGAAGGCCGTGTATTGACGACTACCCCCGGCAATGGGTATTTGCCAATAGCCGTTTTTCAAATCCAACGTGGAGATATACCGTGCGTGACGCAACTTCTCCACGATGTGATTGATCCTCGGGAGCGGGAAGGCGTCGGGCACTGAGTGTGCGTTCAACTGTAAACAGTCGACACACATACGCCAATCGCCACCCTTTTTCTTCACCAATACGATTGGTGCGCTGTGTGGGCTTCTGGAAGGCTCGATGGCTCCTGCGCGAAGCAGTTCATCTACTTGGGTATCGATGACATGTTGCATCGCAGGGTTTCTGGGATAATACCTTTGCTTTAAGGGCTTATCGTGGCGCATGACGATGCGATGCTCAGCGATCTGAGATACTCCCTGGAGACTCTCGAACAAAGCTAACTCTCGTTCGAGGAAGCCTTGTTGCTTCGGGCTCAATGTTACAATCTGTCGCTCTTCGTCCTGGTCTTCCGCCTCCATCCTAGCAGTTTTCCCAGTGTCCTTTGTCGTGGCCGCGTCCCGCGTAGACATAGGGCTAAGAACCTCTGTTCCTCCTTGTCTGGCAGTCCCCAATTGGACCCTAAACTTGTCAGAGTGTACCGCTTCATCTCGATCGTCCCTCGGAGGTATGAGCACTGGTTGTAACAAAGGATCCCCTTTTGCTTGGGGTTCGGATCGCAATTCAAGGGTGGCCTGCCCACATCGCACGCGCGTCCCGGCTGCTTTGAGGAAATCCATCCCAAGTATCACTCGGTCCAACATGGGGGGGATCACCAACATGGGTAAGAGTACTGTAGTGCCCGCCAACGTGACCTGGGTTCGCCATAATTTCGTCACATCCAGACATGACCGATCGGCCAACGCTATTCTAGTGACAACTTCACGAACCTCGTCTGCGCGGGCAACCAGCTTTGTAAAACTTTCACTGGCGAAACTCCTCGATGCCCCTGTATCAACGGTGGCGTCTACCCACCTTCCTCCGACTTCTATCGCTGCATTGATCCTTTTTTTTTTTTTTTAATATATGCTTTATTTATTGAATCTTCTCTATATGAGACTAACAATAAGTATATCAAATCTTAAGAATATAACTTAACTTACAGTCATGTAGACTGGATTTAGACTAACGGGCCCTAATATTTATTGCTGGGCTGGTAGATCGTTACGATGCAGACGAGTTCTGTTCGAAACCCGTCTTAGGTTCCTTGCGAGATTATTTGGGTGCAGTGTAAGCTTGTTATGGTAGGCCGCTTTCTGCTTTGCTATTTCATCTTTGACCGGTGATATGCCCAGATCCCTGTGGATGTTTTCGTTCCGAACATACCATGGTGCCCCAGAGATTGTTCGCAGGATTTTTGATTGTGAGCGCTGTATGATGTCAACGTTGCTGTTGCTCGCGTTCCCCCAGGGAGCCGTAGGTCCAAATGGGCTTAAGGGTGGAGTTGTAGAGAAGAACTTTGAAGTCCAGACACAGGGGTGATCGAGAATTTATAATCCAGTGTATTCAATGTGCCTCCGCCAGGTTAGGCGTCTGTCGAGGTGGACGCCGAGATATGTTACATCGCTGGCTTGGGGAATCTGCGTACTATTCAAAGTTAGCGGGGGGCACGATTTTCTGTTAAGGGTAAACGTTATATGTTTACACTTTTGTTCATTAATTTTGATTCGCCAGTCTGATAGCCACTTCTCAACTTCCACCAAATGATCAGCCAGTTGAGCTGTTGCTCTAGTTGGGCATCTCGAGCGGCTCAGGATTGCGGTGTCGTCAGCAAATGTGGACGTAGTCAGCCTCTCGTTCGTAGGGATGTCTGCTGTGTATAGGACAAACAGGGTAGGCCCCAGGGCGCCACCTTGTGGGACTCCGGCTTCAATGTTATACTCGTTGGATGTCGTTGTATTGCATCTAACCTCAAAGACTGTGGTAGAGGTACGACTTAAGTAACTTATGAGAGTTTTCTGGCAGTAATGTTTGATTTTATGCATAAGGCCTTCAAGCCACACTCGGTCGAATGCCTGAGAGACGTCGAGGAATATCGCACTACAATATTCCCGATGTTCGAAGGCTGTACGAATTTCTGAAGTTATCCGGTTGACTTGCTCGATGGTTCCGTGGCTTTCACGAAACCCGAATTGATGTGCCGGGATTAAGTTTTTTTCTCTTAAATATGGGGTCATGCGCGTGAGCAGGCATTTTTCCAGTAATTTGGACAGGCACGATAGTAAGCTTATTGGCCTGTACGATGAGGGAATTGTGTGGTCTTTCCCAGACTTCGGTATCATTATAACCACGGACTTTTTCCATTTTTTGGGGTAGTAGCCAAGTTTTGTGATCCCGTTAAATAGCTTGCATATTACATCCACTGCGCAGTTTGGAAGTTCAATTATTATTTTTGAGGTTATTGGGTCGCCCCCTGGAGCCTTTTTCGGTTTTATTTGCTTCCTAATGACGTTAGCAATTTCAGGTGCTTGGAACAAAATCGGGTTAATTGCAATTTCAGAGCTAAGCGGCGGTAGTTGAAGAGAGTTTGTGGCGGCGTTCGGCTGAAATACATTTCGTAGGTGTAAAGCAAATGTTTCGGCTCTGTCTTCGTCACTGCGCGCCCAAGTACCCGAGGAGTTTCTGATCGGAGTGACTGATTCTATTGGAGAGCTTAAATTTGGGTGGGCTCTCCACAAAGGATGCTTTGTACTGGTCGGCGACAGTTTCTCGATGTACCGGCGCTGCGCAAGCTCCTCTTCTTGCTTGAGGGTTTTGGTGAGTCAGCGGGTGGCATCATTATAGAGTTGCTTCGAATAGGGCGATCTGCAGGATTGCCAAGCGCGTCGTAGACGTCGTTTTTCCCGAACCAGTTGTTCGATTTGCAGATTAGTTTTGTATTGGTTGCTACGCACGATTGTCTCTTCTGGTGTTGAGATTTTGGCTGCTGCCACGAGTACTGACTCCAGGGGATCAGCACAGAAGTCGATGTCGTTCTCTCTGTTTAACTGTGGTGTTAGTTCAATGTGGGAACGTACGTACATTTTGTACTTTAGCCAGTTAGTTCTAGTCGAGGTCAGCCTGAAGGGGTGCTCGATTACTTTCGGGCTTTGAAGGAGAGTTATTAGAACAGGCGAGTGGTCCGATGATGAGTCCGATAGCGATTTGGCGCTTACTCAATTTCTTGGGATGTTCTTGGTCACAGCGAAGTCAATTAAGTCCGGGAGTTTTCTGGGGTCAGCTGGCCAATATGTGGGGCTGCCAGGGGAGACATAGTCGAGTTTGTTGCTCAAATTTATGATTGCTTTATACAGTTGTCTTACTTTGGGCGTCACGAGTCTTGATCCCCAAGCGATCTCCGAGTGAATTGTAGAAGTCCAAGAATTGCTCTTCAGCTATTGTAAAACGCGGTGGGCAATAGGCAGCGGCTATAGTGATACTCCCGTTGCCTGCTTGTAGTTTTAACGATGTAGCCTGTAAGGAATTGGTTGCAAACCTTTGGTGAAAGTGGTGCTTAATGCGTTCCCTGATTAGGATTCCAGTTCCTCCGCGAGCCTTGGCGTCCGGATGATCTGTGCAGTATGAAGTATAACCTCTTATTTGGAAGTTGTATTTACTTGTGAGATGCGTTTCTGCCAGCAGCATTACATCTATTTGGTTTTCATTGAGGAATTGAGTTATTTCAAGTTTGTGCCGTGAAACGCCATTGGCATTCCACATGGATATTCGAAGACAAGACATCGATTATTTAGATTGTTGGGATGTGAGCAAATTTATTAAAATGTTTTGATTTTGCATAAGGTTTGTCATTGTTGTTTTCATGAAGGACATGAATTCCATCATACCCAGTTGTAAAGTCAGCATCATGGTTTCCATGCTGTTTGGTATTTGTCCTATTGCTTGCTGAGGTGTTATTATATTTTGCTCAGAGCATTGAGCTTGTGGGAACCCCGTCTGATTGGCAAGTCCTGATTTTAGGGCACTGACGTATGAAACTCCCCCATTTGTGTTGAGGGGCCCAAATGGGGCTCCAGTTCGACCTTAAAGAGTGGTTGCGGCTTTTTATTTTTGTTGATAATATTAATAATATTTTTGGAGAAGAATCCTTTTTCTTTCAGTGCCTCTTTTATCTCATTGGTGGATACGTCGGGCTCTATGCCCTTTAGCACTACTTGCAAGCCCTTGCAACTCTTGAGCTGGTACGTGTAGTAGGGTTTTCTAGCCTCGTCTAGGTTACAGCTCTGAATTGATCTTCAGTTTTAGCTTGAAGCTTTGTTTCATGAATATTCCCTTTAACAAGAGGAGTAACATAAAAGTTGTCATTCCCGACCAGCGCAACAATTTTCTTTACTAGGGCATTTGAGTTCTGTTCCCTTATGTAAATTGGTGGGGGCTTTGGTTTCTTTTGAACAGCCTTTCCAGATTCGGATTGATTATTATCAATTTCAGACAATAGGGCGAATCTGTTGTTACTAGATGCCCCTGGTTGTTCGCTGCCTTTATTAGGGCAATTTTGTTTTGGTTTATTTCCAACCATTTTATTTTGCGGGCTTAGCTTCCGTTTGATTTGGATGTAACGGTCCATGCCAGTCTGTATAGCCGGACCCACTTGTTGTTGTTTGATATTGCCGATATTGGGACTCGTACTTACAATTGGCTTTGTTTTTTTATTCGGCGCTGCAGAAGTTGCAAAGGCATTCGAAATCGCGTTGTTGTTAACGGCGACCGTTGATGTTGTTGTTGCAGTGGCTGCGGTTGCAGAAATTAACGAGGTCGCAGTGCTCGTGGCTGGTGAGCTGTGAGTCGAAGCTGGGGGTGGGGTTCTACACTGCAAGCTCCATGAAGTGGGAGTTGGTGTGAGTAGGGGCGGGAGAACAAGACAGTGCTCTCGCACTGTCAATGGTCAGTAGGTATCCGTGTATCCTTAACGGGGGTTTTGTTGAGGTCGGGTCGTTGCTTCGCTCGTCTCAGCTGTATCCGGATTCCGGCGGAGACGTCCTCCGTTTCCCGAGGCATTTCGACGGCAGCACTCTATAGTTAGCAATCCCACCCGGCCACAATCCCAACAGAAGTCGCGACGTGGGTTGGGACAGCCGCGACGGAAATGTCCGTTCTCACCGCAACGGCCGCAGGCCCGCTACATGTCCACTCGCGAGGTTCCTTGCCCGATCATCCGGTGAGTCACGTGTCCTGCCTGTGGAGTACTCTCCAAGTTCCGAAAGGGATTCGGCGATTGCCGAAGTTGCGATCCCTCGTGTTTCCTTTCCGTTCCTCCTGTGGTCTCATCTCGAGTCGACTCGACTTCAACGTCCCGAATTCACTGCGCTTGATGTACAGCTGGAGCCATATTTTCGTATGCGCGGTACAACTCTTCCTCTTCTCGGTAACCGGCTTGTTGCATCTTCGTCCTGAGCTCGATCAGGTATGTTTTGAAAGGCTCTCCTCTCCTCTGCACGTGAGTCCGAATCTCGTCCTTTAATCGTTCGAAGTATCGAGGAGGTAAGAAGAACTCCAGGAATTCCCTCCGGAAAGTTCCCCAAGAGACGGAGTAGTACGGAACCCCCATGCCGCCGGGCCCTCGAAGATTTCGGACATAGCCCGGGGGATCTCTTCCGGATTTATCCTATACGTCGTCATCTTCTCCTCGAGTGCGGCAATGAGAGTTAACGGATCCGAGCTACCATCGAACCGCAGGTTCCACTTGTGTATCTTCTCGGGGAGCAAGTGCTGAGTGGGAGTCGTATTACTCCGTACCTCTTGCCCCTGTAGGCCAGTGGCCAAGCGAGCGTCTTTTGGCGGCATCCAGACGCCGTGTGTCGTTCCTGGATGTACCCCTCGATGACGAGCGGGAACCGCGACCGGCGCAGCGTCGGAGACGTCTGGGATCCGGAGGGTCTCCGCAAATTGCCCCATCTCGTCGTTCTTTCCTGTGGGATTAGGGCTCGGGGCCCGACTGCAGTACTGTTCCTGCAGCTGAGCTAGCCGGTTCCACACCCGTTGTGGAAAGGATCCTGCGCTGACCAGGTTGGCAAACGCCTTCCTGGCCTCTTCGACGGTACCATCCGCTTTAAAGCCGAACTCAATGGCAAGGGAGTTGAGTTCGTCTCTTCGGCGGGCATATATCCAGCGAACTCCTACACCAGGGTTTTTGATATAACTACCTTCTTCGTACTCACCGTCGGATTTCTTAGAAGTACTCCTAGTCTTGGGCGGTTTTCTTATATCCTTCTATTCCTTCGGTCGATTCGTCTTGACTCTTCCCTTTTTTTACAGTGGGTCTTTAGGCCACTTGGATAAATCTCTAGCTAGTCTCGGTGTCCCTGCTCGGGCGCCACTTGTAAGGATGTTTTCTCGGCCGGGGTACAGATCTCAGTCGGATCCAAGAGTCCTTTACAAGAAATTTGTAAATCACCAAAACACCGGACTAGAGAGTTCCGTTCTACAGGAGAACGGATGATTTTGTTGGGGAGTCTGCACCGAAGGTTCTTATCTGTGTCGACGGAAACGCGGACGCGTGGAATCCTTGTCTTGTGTTTCGCGTCAAGGGCGAAAAACCCACCAGGCTGGAGCTTCGGGCGAGGCCGTGCCGGGAGGATACTTAGCGGGCGTTGAAGTCCTTTATCTCGCGTCAAGGGTGAAAAATCCACCGGGCTGGACCTTGGGGCGAGGCCGAGCCGGGAAGATACTTTGGGAGGGAACCGGATAGTAAGGGGACAGAGGGATTCGACTCGACTGACCGGCCGGGACGGGTGTCCACGTGCCAGTCTCCAAACTACTACAGGGACCAGACACTAGGTTGATAGAGCGGGCGGGACGGGGTCCACGCGCAAATCCCAAACTACGTCAGGGAGTGGAAAAACTACCGGAGAACGGATCCGGCGGGACGGGTGTCCACGCTCAAATCCCAAACTACGTAAGGGAGTGGGGGGAACTACCGGAGAACGGATCCGGCGGGACGGGTGTCCACGCTCAAATCCCAAACTACTTAAGGGAGTGGGTTGGGGGAACTACTGGACCGAACGGGAAGGGGTCCGCGTTCAGGTCCGATGGTACTGCTAGGAGCAAAACTACGGCTACTGTGGCGAACGGAAAGTATGTCTACGTTCGGGCCAAAAGTAGTTATGAGAATGAGGTTAGGTTTCTTTTCTAACTACAAAATGAAATACACACGATCGGGAGATGTGATTAAACAATCGTAACGCTTTATTGAGATTGTCCTCACACGAGTCCGCTACACCGTTCTGAATGTATGAAAACCTATTTGTACTAACCTCTTTAATGTCAACCCCGATCGACAGCGTAGCACTTGGCCAAATTAAACCGGCGGAACACTCGCGATGAGAAAGCTATGAAAAGTCGCCTTAGGCGTCACGTTTGGCCTGTCTTGCGAATAAGCTTGCGGAGCACACGTGGGGTCTCAAAGTTTCGCTGAGCCGTGTGCCTAGTTCCGCTATCCCGAGAGAGGTCACGCTGTCCGGTTGTAGTGTGATCGTCTACCCTTTTCCTCCTTTTCCTCCTTTTTCCCGCATTCGGGATTTCTAGTATTTTTCCACTACTGATATCTTAGCTCCTTGCTTTTCTAGTATTAAATGTGTCTTGGCTAAATATCGGATGGCGTATCCATCCCGGGGCTTGAACTTAGATATACCTATGTCTTAATATTTATTGAACTTCATGATATTTCTCTTAAAACTAGTATAATGATAAGAAAAACCATTGTGGCGTACACGCCTCCTGGGCGGGTTCGTCACACCCCCCTTTCTTCCCGCGGCGCAATGTAGAGGCGCCCGTCGTTCTTGATTGTGCCAGTAAACCTGTACTGTAAACCTGTGACCGATCCGGGTTGCCACCTTCCGCTCTATCTGCACTATCATGTGCCGAGGCAGACAGCGTAGGTTGTTACCTCCGATCCAACCTTCGGGCAATGGGCAAAGGTCGTCCTCCGTTCCTACCGATGGGTCCACCTCCATCGCAGCCACGAACGATGCGTTCGCTTCTGTCGCCGTCTGCGTGCGCATGAGAACCGCATCGACAATAGATTCGGGGGAACCAGCTCCTGACAGGTCTATGAGAACTTGCTCTAGGACACGATCCTCCCATTCGGTGAGCAGCTCGCCTGGATGAGCTGGACCGTTGTCACACAAACTTCCGGGGGGTGCCCACTCGCCGAAGTATGCGTTCCCGGAATCTTTTCTGTTCTGCCGCAGCGGTGGCTTTCCGGAGTGGGATCAACTCTACCCATTTGGAGAACACGTCATGGAAAACGAGAAGCATCGAGTTCCCTTGTTTCGATCGGGGCAGCGGACCTACAAAGTCAGCACAGAGAATGTCGAAGGGTTCGCTTACGACACGGTTAAGCATTTTCCCTGCTGCTTTGGTCTGAACGGTCTTAAATTTCTGATAAGACTCGCAGCGCCGAATGTGTTGTTTTGAAATATCTTTGCGACAGGCGGGTGACCGTCTTTCGGACACCCAAGTGTCCTGCGGTCGGGGAATAATGACACTCGTATAAGACGCGGGCTCTACAGGGAGTGGGTACACAGAGTTTCAACGGGAAGTAGTCCTCGTCGTCTGCTCGGTAACCCATGTTCCTATAGAGCTGGCCGTTCTCCAACATATAGTCAGAGAACTTCTCAGGCTCGTCGCGTACCTGGTCTTTCATCTTCCTGATCCATTCGCAGTGGTCCTCGACCTCGATAGCGCCTTGAAGTACCTCACAGGGCTGTCGGGAAAGCGTATCAGCCACGACTTTCAACTTCCCTCGTCGGTAACGCACGTCGAATTGGAACTGTTGTAATTCCAAAGCCCAGCGCGCTATTCGGCCGGAAGGACTATCAATGGAATTTGACCATTTGAGAGCCAAGTGATCGGTAACGACTTCGAATCGGTAGCCCTCCAGGTAACATCGCATCTTCCTGATGGCCCAGATGATGGCCAGACACTTTTCTGTCGTCGTGTAATTGTACTCCGCAGGAGTTAGTCGACGGCTGGCGTATGCGATGACCTTCTCTGGGCCCTCGACGTCCTGAGATAACACCGCTCCCAAGCCTACGTCAATCGCATCAGTCTGTAAGACAAACTTCCGGTCAAAATCCGGACAACCCAACACGGGCGGCATCTTCTAATCCCTTTCAAGGCCGTTTGCTGTTCCGGTCCCCAGGTCCACTTCTGGCCTTTCTTCAGCAACGCGGTCACTGGTTGCACGATGGTCGCATCTCCGGTACCAGGATGCCATCCCGATCCATTGGCGTACTTCCTTCAGGTTGGTGGGGGTCTTCAGTCCATTGATCGCAGACACCTTCTCGGGATCAGTCTGAATCCCTACGCCGCTGATCACATGACCGAGGTAAACCAGTTTCTGCTTGAAGAATGTACACTTCTTTGGATTTATCCTCATGAACCAATCAACTTCGGCTGCGTGTTTTCTTAACGCTCCGGAAAAACAACTAGTAAATCAGTCGAAAACGTTCGAAAAATTAATAAACGAGAGGTGCAAGTTTACTGACCGCCGAAAACCAGAGAGCTAGCTCTTGCTCTCCCGCCCTGCTCTTTACCGCTCAAACGCCATGGAATGAGCAATGCAAGACTCCAACAGCGCTTCTGCCGCCTAGCGCAACAGCAACAGCAACTACTACAACGGTCTCTGTCGCCAACAATGCTAACGACTCCACCCTCTTCTTGTGCTGCAGGTAAAACAACAACACAACCAAGTGCAAAAATCGGTGCAAACGGCAAAAACAAAGCTACGGTAGAAGATGTGACAATTCTGCAAACGGGTTCGGCCATGCAGACAGGCATGGATCGCTACATTAATATCTCCAAGCGCAAGCTTACACCCCCAAAAAACTCGGACGGCAATAAGCCAAAAATAAATCGTTCCAACAAAGGCCCTGAAAATCCCGGGCCACTAAATGAAAATAGATTTTCCATTCTGGCGGAGCCTGAAACAGAGTCGTAACAATTAGCCCCAAGGAAACTAAAGCCACCACCTATTTTTATTCGGGAGAAGATCTCGAATGCCCCAGTCAACAAAATAGTTGAGCTTGTCGAAAAAGATAACTTTCATGTTATTCCGCTTATGAAAGGGAATATAAGCGAAACTAAACTCCAAGCCAAAACCGAAGACGATTTCCGAGCAGTGTCGAAGTACTGAAACGATGCCAAAAAGAATTACTACACGTACCAGCTGAAAAGTCGAACTTCCAAACTGTGCAGTTGAGGTTATTTGTAAACTCTTTAACGGGATCACACGACTTGGCTATTTTCCAAAAAAATTGAAAAAATCGGTAATAATAATAATACCAAAGCCAGGAAAAGATCACACAATACCAGCTTCGTACAGACCGATAAGTTTACTCTCGTGTCTGTCAAAACTGCTCGAAAAATGCCTTTTGACGCGCATAATCCCATATCTAAAAGAGCACAACGTTATTCCAGCACACCAATTTGGCTTTCGAGAAAGCCATGGAACAATAGAGCAAGTCAACAGACTAGCAACAGAAATACGGACTGCATTCGAGCTCCGGGAATACTGCAGTGCGGTATTCCTTGACGTTGCACAGGCTTTCGACCGAGTCTGGCTTGATGGCCTTATGCATAAAATCAGAACGATCCTGCCGGGAAACACTCACAGGATACTTGAATCGTACCTTTACAACAGAGCCTTCGCCGTGAGATGCAACACTACAACATCCGACGACTACGCTATAGAGGCTGGAGTTCCCAAGATAGCGCCCTTGGCCCAACTCTATTTCCCCTATACACCGCAGATATCCCCACGAACGAGCGGCTAACTACTTCTACATTCGCAGACGATACCGCGATCATAAGTCGGTCCAAATGCCCAATTCAGGCAACAGCACTACTAGCTGATCATCTCGTTGTAGTGGAGAGGTGGTTATCAGACTGGCGTATAAAAATAAATGCGCAAAAGTGTAAACACATAACGTTTACTCTTAACAGACAAATGTGTCCCCCGCTAACCCTGAATAACACGCCACTTCCACAAGCTGACGATGTAAAGTACCTTGGCATCCACCTAGACAGGAGACTTACATAGCGGAGACATATCGAAGCTAAGAAAATTCGCCTAAAACTAAAATCAAACAGTCTCCATTGGCTTATAAACGCGCGCTCCCCTCTCTGCCTGGACTTCAAGGTCCTGCTCTACAATTCAACGCTTAAACCAGTCTGGACCTACGGCTCCCAATTGTGGGGAAACGCGAGCAGCAGCAACATCTACATTATTCAGCGAGCACAATCAAAAATCCTGAGAACTATCACTGGGGCACCTTGGTATGTTCGGAGCGACAACATCCACAGAGATCTTGGCATTCTACCCGTAAAAGATGAAATATCAAAATAAAAAGCGTCCTACCACACCAAGATAACTTCTCATCCAAACCAGCTCGCCAGGAGCCTAGCCAGGGTTTCCAACCGGACCCGATTGCAACGCAATGACCTTCCAGCTCAGCAATAGAGCCCCTAAATCTCGCGCCAGTCACCTTGACTGTCAGATAGTTTTTTAATTTAAGATTCTATATACTTATTGTTAGTCTCAATTCAGAGAAGATCTAATAAATAAAATGCAAAATGTTAACAAAAAATTCGCCGCCCGTAATCTGCGAAACACTTCGGCGAGGAGAACGAAGTGTTGCTCCTCTGTAGCGCTAACGACAATGATGTCATCTAAGTAGGCGAAGGCGACCGGCTCCATCTCCGCCCCAATCACACTGTCCAGAGCACGTTGGAACGTTGCACTGGCGGAATGCATGCCAAAGGGCATGACCTACCATTGATATAGTCCCCGACCTGGAATCGTGAAGGCCGTGTATTGACGACTATCCCCGGCAATGGGTATTTGCCAATAGCCGTTTTTCAAATCCAACGTGGAGATATACCGTGCGTGACGCAACTTCTCCACGATGTGATTGATCCTCGGGAGCGGGAAGGCGTCGGGCACTGAGTGTGCGTTCAACTGTAGATAGTCGACACACATACGCCAATCGCCACCCTTTTTCTTCAGAGAGTAGTGAGAAAGCAGAGAGTGCGGTCGCGTTTTAAAATCGCTCCGACTAATCCTTCTAGTTTTCAGCACAAACCAACAAGCGTAGCCGGCCATCCGGCATCGAGTTACGTAACACGCACCTGGACATCTTCTGGTGGCCAGGAGGCCGAAGGCGACAGCTGGGAAATCGTTTCCCCAACAGGTTTGGCGACCAGGCAGGGGCCGGTCATCGGTGAGGGAGGGGAGGTGTCTCTGCCTCATTATTATTTCCACTCGTTGTTTGTTTAGTTGTTGTCAATTCCACTCGCGCTTTTTTATTTTCGCAAACACACATACAGTGGTGAAAAGCGCTTGCGCGACCAGCTGATCGTAGTGTGCGAAAGGGGCTGCGGGTGACATAGCAGCGAGCTTCGAACAGGGTGCAGGCCAAGCACATAAGTGCGTGCCGTAGCACGTAGGGAAATATTGGGCGGATCAATTGAATTTTGGGCGGTAAATTTAAAAAATTCTAATAAATATATTTTAGTACTAAGATTTACTCCTTATATTAAATTTTATTTGTTATTTATTTTTTTTAATTTGTGTCCGATCGAAGACCAGCAGAATACTGCGGGAAAAAGGTCCAACCTTCCCGAAAAACCAGTGCACACGCACTGAATCCCCCAGGCGGGGAAATTTCGGGTAGGGGATCGGGGGCACAACACCCTGGCGCCAGCCTAGGAGTTGTGCCAAACGATAGTGGAGGCACGCCGGCAAACAAAGGCCTGGCGCCGTCGCCCAATGCCGACGGCTTTCATACGCCGTTGTCCAGTCTACCTGACTGGGCCAACATGGGAGCTGACCCATTTAAAAAAAGCAACGTGATGGCGAGATCGCCAGAAAAAAGGGTGGAGTGCGGAGGCAAGCAGCCTGGCACCCCCCCAGCAGGAGAAAAAAGCTGCCCAAAAACTGCTGACGGAGAGCAGGGGGATGTGCTTAAACAGCTGACTGGTCTAGCATCGAAGGCCAGGGAGTTGAAGAAATTAATGGACGGAAAGCGCTCCATCACAAACCCCATGAGGGATATAGTCGATGAAATCGACTACCTCCAAAGGGAAGTTCTGTCGGCTGTGCAATGCATAATCGAAGAACACAAAAAGGCTAAGGAGACAGCCAGGAAAACCTGTGCAGAAGTGCCCGCGAGCGGAAACAGCAAGCGACCCAAGGGCCAAGAAACTGGGAAAACGCTAGCCGCACCAGCAAAAAAGGCGATGCATAAGGCACCGGCAAGCGAAGCCAGTGCTACAAAGGGGATACATGCTGGGAAAGATAGCACCAGCAAGCCCCAAAAACCTGGGAAGAAGCCAGAGGAATGGCAACAGGTGAAGCGGAAGGAAAGGAAGCCCAGGGTGCGACCGCCTCGCAATGATGCGATAGTTATCTCAACCTCCACTGGAGGGTCCTATGCGGAAATCCTCAAAAAGGTTAAGGCTGAACCACAGCTGAAGGAGCTAGGACAGGCCGTACAGGCTGTTAGGCGCACAGCTAAGGGGGAACTCCTAATCCTTCTTAACAAGGTATCTGACCCTAAAACCGCGGAGTTTCAGACCACAATGAAGGCGGTCCTGGGCAGCAATGTTGACGTCAGAGCGCTGACTGAGACAATGCTAGTCGAGGTAAAGGACATAGACGAGACCACCGAGAAAATGGACATTCTATGTGCGGTTAAATCACAGCTCGATGTGGAGCTGCCTGAATCCGCGGTGGTCAGTCTAAGGGCTGCATACGGGGGCACCCAAACCGCCATTCTTAGAGTCATGCCCGACATAGGGCGACGGCTCATAGAGAAGGGAAAAATTAGGCTGGGATGGACTTCGTGTAGAATCCGCCCAAAGATAACACCTAAAAGGTGTTTTAAGTGTATGGAGTTTGGCCATATAGCAGGAAATTGCAGGACCCTGGAGGACTGCTCAAAATGCTGCTACAACTGCGGTGCAAAGGATCACCAAGCTAGAGGCTGCAAGGCAAAGGCCTGCTGCATGTTCTGCAAACGCAAGAAGGAGAAAGATTGCGACCACCCAACCATGAGTGGGAAATGCCCGCACTTCAGGAGGGCTATGCAAGGGCTTAGGGGTAAATGAAGTTCCTTCAAGTTCCCAATCGTTGCTTGAGCAAAATGTCATCGAGGAAAACGTAGACATTGCGCTCATAAGTGAGCAATACAGGAATAAAAATTCCGGAGAATGGCTATCAAATAATAGCAAAAAGTCGGCAATATGGAGCTGCGGAAATCCAAAGCTTCAGATTACCAAGAAAAAAAGCGGAAATTGCTTCGCTAGGGCCCATGAGAATGGTATAGCTTTCTATAGCTGTTACCTGCCGCCAAGCCATAGCCTTCCCCAGGCAATATCTGTGCTCGAAGATATTGCAGAAGATGCCCGGGAAAACCGTCCAGCCGTAATAGCAGGGGACTTTAATGCCTGGGCTACCGACTGGGGCTCCCCCCGAACAAATGCGAGGGGAAAGGCACTACTAGAGAGCTTTGCCGCACTTGACCTAGTGCTGCTGAACTCTGGAACGAAACCGACCTTCTCTAGAGCCGGAACCAGTTCCATCATTGACCTCACATTCGCGAGCGCTGGATTGGCCTCAGGCTCCAGCTGGGAGGTTAGTGACACCTATATGGGTAGTGACCATGCAGCAATAATCTGCACGATAAAACCAAGAAATAGCCCACCACGGGTTCCTAAGACCGTGCCAGGGTACAAAATAGAAACGCTAGAAGTGGAGATGGTACAGATGCTGTTTGAGGACCTCTCCACTAGCGGTACAGCTGAAGAGCGGGCAAACCACATCGCAGACTACACAAAGCTAGCCTGTGATGCATATATGCAGAGAAAGGGGAAAAACCCATCAGGAAGAAGGCCTGCATACTGGTGGAACCAATCCATTGCGGAAGCCAGGAAAGACTGCCACAGGGCAAGACGCGCATACCAACGCGCAAGAGGAAGGCCCGAATTTGAGGCACTTCAAATACTTTTCAGGGAAAGAAGACGAGCCCTGGAAAAAAATATAAAAGAGAGCAAACGCAGATGCTTTAATAATATATGCGAAGAAATAGACTCCAACCCATGGGGCTTCGCATATAAACTTGTCACAAAACGGCTGCGGGTATTTAGTAGGCCATCGCCGACATGCCCAGCCGGCCTAAAGAGGATAGTGGAAGCACTATTCCCAGAGCAAGAGAGTATGGCGCGAACCTCACAGATCGTGAATACTGCGACCATAAAGCTCACAAGTGCCGAAGAAGTCCACCGGGTATTGAAGACAATACTGGACGACAAGGCACCGGGACCAGATGGCATCCCGAATAAAGTCCTTAAAATTGCTATTAAGGCTAACACAAAAGAGTATGTTGACATGTATAACGCATGCCTAACAGAAGGTGTGTTCCCTAGTCGCTGGAAAATACAGCGGCTGGTACTCATACCAAAGGGGGACAAGCCAGCGGAGGAGCCTTCTTCATATAGGCCACTCTGCATGCTAGACACGGTGGGTAAAATTCTTGAAAGAATAATCCACTCCCGGCTAGAAGGTGCTCTTAACGAAACCAACGGCCTCTCAGAGATGCAGTATGGTTTTCGAAAGGGTCTATCCACCATCGACGCTGTCGGTAAACTATGCGAAGTCGCAGATAAAGCGATCGAGGGGAAAAGGTGGTTGTACGGCACAAAGCAGTACTGCATAGCGGCAACGCTGGATGTTAAAAACGCATTCAACTCCGCTAGCTGGGACCACACACTAAATGCATTGAGAAATGTTAATGTTCCAATGTATATACAGAGAGTAATAGCGAGCTACTTTGAAAGCCGCCTGCTCCTGTATGAAACTGATTCTGGGCAATCGACCCACAGGGTCAGCGGGGGAGTCCCACAAGGATCAGTCCTAGGCCCCTTGTTGTGGAATGCCATGTACGATGGGATCCTTAGGATCGCGATGCCCGAAGGTGCACGACTCATTGGCTTTGCCGATGATGTAGCCATAGTAGTCACTGCAAAGAAGCTACCAGATGCAGAGAGAATCTGCAACGAAGCTGGGGAACGAGCAAGCGCATGGCTCGACGCCAAGGGACTCACTTTGGCAGCGCACAAGACGGAAGCAGTCCTGATAAGCACCAGGCAGATAGTAGAGACGGCTACTATCAAAATTGGAGAAGCCACAATTAAATCTCGCCCAAGCCTAAAATACTTGGGTGTTATGATTGATCACCGGCTAACCTTCAAAGAACATCTAGCGTACGCTAGTGGCAGGGCAGGCAGGACTGCGGCCGCGATCTCGAGGATTATGGAAAACACTCGGGGACCGAGGCAACCAGGTCAGAGATTACTGGTAAGCGTTGTCACATCGACGTTGATGTATGCTGCTCCCATATGGGCCCGAGCCACAAAAAATGGAAGTTATATGCAAGATGCTGACTCCGTGCAGAGACTGTGTGCCCTGCGGGTATGCTGTGCGTTCCGCACGGTATCCCATGACGCGGCGTTGGTAATATCGGGAGTTATACCGATTGACCTGCTGGCATTGGAATCAGTTGAGATCCGAGCAGGTAGCACGGAAATCGAAACAGCTGAATCCCTACGGAAGAGGTGCAGAGAACTTACCATTGCGAAGTGGCAGGAGAGATGGGCACAAAGTAGCAAAGGACGATGGACGTATAAGCTTATCCCAGAACTGCAGAGATGGCTGGGACGGAAGCATGGACATGTGGACTTCTACTTAACGCAACTGTTGACAGGACATGGATGCTTTAAATACTATCTTAATAGATTTAAGCATGAACGTTATCCGCACTGTCCACTCTGCGAGTCGGATAACGAAGACGCAAAACACGTGTTTTTTGTCTGTCCGAGATTTGAAAATGAACGAAGAGATCTGAGCATTAGGGTTGGGAGGACGCCAGCCGCTTGTAACCTGGTGGACATTATGCTCGTTTCAGAAGAAAATTGGTCTGCAGTATGCAACATGGCCACAATAGTACTCAAAAAGCTGCGCAACGCAGAAAGACTGCGAAATTACAATAGGATAGAATCCTAGAGAGCCCTAAGGGCATTCCCCCCCCGGCGAAGTAATACCTAACGGCAGTACCGCCGGGGAAGCGGGGAGGGGGTGGAGTATTTACTGGGTTAGAGTCCCAGACTTCGGCAAGCTATCTCAGCTCCGAGTTGGCTATCGATGCTTTGACCACCACTAAAAAAAAAAAAAAAAAAAAAAAAAAAAAAAAAAACCCTTTTTCTTCACCAATACGATTGGTGCGCTGTGTGGGCTTCTGGAAGGCTCGATGGCTCCTGCGCGAAGCAGTTCATCTACTTGGGTATCGATGACATGTTGCATCGCAGGGTTTCTGGGATAATACCTTTGCTTTAAGGGCTTATCGTGGCGCATGACGATGCGATGCTCGGCGATCTGAGATACTCCCTGGAGACTCTCGAACAAAGCTTACTCTCGTTCGAGGAAGCCTTGTTGCCTCGGGCTCAATGTTACAATCTGTCGCTCTTCGTCCTGGTCTTCCGCCTCCATCCTAGCAGTTTTCCCAGTGTCCTTTGTCGTGGCCGCGTCCCGCGTAGACGTAGGGCTAAGAACCTCTGTTCCTCCTTGTCTGGCAGTCCCCAATTGGACCCTAAACTTGTCAGAGTGTACCGCTTCATCTCGATCGTCCCTCGGAGGTATGAGCACTGGTTGTAACAAAGGATCCCCTTTTGCTTGGGGTTCGGATCGCAATTCAAGGGTGGCCTGCCCACATCGCACGCGCGTCCCGGCTGCTTTGAGGAAATCCATCCCAAGTATCACTCGGTCCAACATGGGGGGCATCACCAACATGGGTAAGAGTACTGTAGTGCCCGCCAACGTGACCGGGGTTCGCCATAATTTCGTCACATCCAGACATGACCGATCGGCCAACGCTATTCTAGTGACAACTTCACGAACCTCGTCTGCGCGGGCAACCAGCTTTGTAAAACTTTCACTGGCGAAACTCCTCGATGCCCCTGTATCAACGGTGGCGTCTACCCACCTTCCTCCGACTTCTATCGCTGCATTGATCCTTTTTTTTTTTTTTTTAATATATGCTTTATTTATTGAATCTTCTCTATATGAGACTAACAATAAGTATATCAAATCTTAAGAATATAACTTAACTTACAGTCATGTAGACTGGATTTAGACTAACGGGCCCTAATATTTATTGCTGGGCTGGTAGATCGTTACGATGCAGACGAGTTCTGTTCGAAACCCGTCTTAGGTTCCTTGCGAGATTATTTGGGTGCAGTGTAAGCTTGTTATGGTAGGCCGCTTTCTGCTTTGCTATTTCATCTTTGACCGGTGATATGCCCAGATCCCTGTGGATGTTTTCGTTCCGAACATACCATGGTGCCCCAGTGATTGTTCGCAGGATTTATGATTGTGAGCGCTGTATGATGTCAACGTTGCTGTTGCTCGCGTTCCCCCAGAGCTGGGAGCCGTAGGTCCAAATGGGCTTAAGGGTGGAGTTGTAGAGAAGAACTTTAAAGTCCAGACACAGGGGTGATCGAGAATTTATAATCCAGTGTATTCAATGTGCCTCCGCCAGGTTAGGCGTCTGTCGAGGTGGACGCCGAGATATGTTACATCGCTGGCTTGGGGAATCTGCGTACTATTCAAAGTTAGCGGGGGGCACGATTTTCTGTTAAGGGTAAACGTTATATGTTTACACTTTTGTTCATTAATTTTGATTCGCCAGTCTGATAGCCACTTCTCAACTTCCACCAAATGATCAGCCAGTTGAGCTGTTGCTCTAGTTGGGCATCTCGAGCGGCTCAGGATTGCGGTATCGTCAGCAAATGTGGACGTAGTCAGCCTCTCGTTCGTAGGGATGTCTGCTGTGTATAGGACAAACAGGGTAGGCCCCAGGGCGCCACCTTGTGGGACTCCGGCTTCAATGTTATACTCGTTGGATGTCGTTGTATTGCATCTAACCTCAAAGACTCTGTGGTAGAGGTACGACTTAAGTAACTTATGAGAGTTTTCTGGCAGTAATGTTATGATTTTATGCATAAGGCCTTCAAGCCACACTCGGTCGAATGCCTGAGAGACGTCGAGGAATATCGCACTACAATATTCCCGATGTTCGAAGGCTGTACGAATTTCTTATCCGGTTGACTTGCTCGATGGTTCCGTGGCTTTCACGAAACCCGAATTGATGTGCCGGGATTAAGTTTTTTTCTCTTAAATATGGGGTCATGCGCGTGAGCAGGCATTTTTCCAGTAATTTGGACAGGCACGATAGTAAGCTTATTGGCCTGTACGATGAGGGAATTGTGTGGTCTTTCCCAGACTTCGGTATCATTATAACCACGGACTTTTTCCATTTTTTGGGGTAGTAGCCAAGTTTTGTGATCCCGTTAAATAGCTTGCATATTACATCCACTGCGCAGTTTGGAAGTTCAATTATTATTTTTGGGGTTATTGGGTCGCCCCCTGGAGCCTTTTTCGGTTTTATTTGCTTCCTAATGACGTTAGCAATTTCAGGTGCTTGGAACAAAATCGGGTTAATTGCAATTTCAGAGCTAAGCGGCGGTAGTTGAAGAGAGTTTGTGGCGGCGTTCGGCTGAAATACATTTCGTAGGTGTAAAGCAAATGTTTCGGCTCTGTCTTCGTCACTGCGCGCCCAAGTACCCGAGGAGTTTCTGATCGGAGTGACTGATTCAATTGGAGAGCTTAAATTTGGGTGGGCTCTCCACAAAGGATGCTTTGTACTGGTCGGCGACAGTTTCTCGATGTAACGGCGCTGCGCAAGCTCCTCTTCTTGCTTGAGGGTTTTGGTGAGTCTGCGGGTGGCATCATTATAGAGTTGCTTCGAATAGGGCGATCTGCAGGATTGCCAAGCGCGTCGTAGACGTCGTTTTTCCCGAACCAGTTGTTCGATTTGCAGATTAGTTTTGTATTGGTTGCTACGCACGATTGTCTCTTCTGGTGTTGAGATTTTGGCTGCTGCTACGAGTACTGACTCCAGGGCATCAGCACAGAAGTCGATGTCGTTTTCTCTGTTTAACTGTGGTGTTAGTTCAATGTGGGAACGTACTTACATTTTGTACTTTAGCCAGTTAGTTCTAGTCGAGGTCAGCCTGAAGGGGTGCTCGATTACTTTCGGGCTTTGAAGGAGAGTTATTAGAACAGGCGAGTGGTCCGATGATAAGTCCGATAGCGATTTGGCGCTTACTCAATTTCTTGGGATGTTCTTGGTCACAGCGAAGTCAATTAAGTCCGGGAGTTTTCTGGGGTCAGCTGGCCAATATGTGGGGCTGCCAGGGGAGACATAGTCGAGTTTGTTGCTCAAATTTATGATTGCTTTATACAGTTGTCTTACTTTGGGCGTCACGAGTCTTGATCCCCAAGCGATCTCCGAGTGAATTGTAGAAGTCCAAGAATTGCTTTTCAGCTATTGTAAAACGCGGTGGGCAATAGGCAGCGGCTATAGTGATACTCCCGTTGCCTGCTTGTAGTTTTAACGATGTAGCCTGTAAGGAATTGGTTGCAAACCTTTGGTGAAAGTGGTGCTTAATGCGTTCCCTGATTAGGATTCCAGTTCCTCCGCGAGCCTTGGCGTCCGGATGATCTGTGCAGTATGAAGTATAACCTCTTATTTGGAAGTTGTATTTACTTGTGAGATGCGTTTCTGCCAGCAGCATTACATATATTTGGTTTTCATTGAGGAATTGAGTTATTTCAAGTTTGTGCCGTGAAACGCCATTGGCATTCCACATGGATATTCGAAGACAAGACATCGATTATTTAGATTGTTGGGATGTGAGCAAATTTATTAAAATGTTTTGATTTTGCATAAGGTTTGTCATTGTTGTTTTCATGAAGGACATGAATTCCATCATACCCTGTTGTAAAGTCAGCATCATGGTTTCCATGCTGTTTGGTATTTGTCCTATTGCATGCTGAGGTGTTATTATATTTTGCTCAGAGCATTGAGCTTGTGGGAACCCCGTCTGATTGGCAAGTCCTGATTTTAGGGCACTGGCGTATGAAACTCCCCCATTTGTGTTGAGGGGCCCAAATGGGGCTCCAGTTCGACCTTAAAGAGTGGTTGCGGCTTTTATTTTTGTTGATAATATTAATAATATTTTTGGAGAAGAATCCTTTTTCTTTCAGTGCCTCTTTTATCTCATTGGTGGATACGTCGGGCTCTATGCCCTTTAGCACTACTTGCAAGCCCTTGCAACTCTTGAGCTGGTACGTGTAGTAGGGTTTTCTAGCCTCGTCTAGGTTACAGCTCTGAATTGATCTTCAGTTTTAGCTTGAAGCTTTGTTTCATGAATATTCCCTTTAACAAGAGGAGTAACATAAAAGTTGTCATTCCCGACCAGCGCAACAATTTTCTTTACTAGGGCATTTGAGTTCTGTTCCCTTATGTAAATTGGTGGGGGCTTTGGTTTCTTTTGAACAGCCTTTCCAGATTCGGATTGATTATTATCAATTTCAGACAATAGGGCGAATCTGTTGTAACTAGATGCCCCTGGTTGTTCGCTGCCTTTATTAGGGCAATTTTGTTTTGGTTTATTTCCAACCATTTTATTTTGCGGGCTTAGCTTCCGTTTGATTTGGATGTAACGGTCCATGCCAGTCTGTATAGCCGGACCCACTTGTTGTTGTTTGATATTGCCGATATTGGCACTCGTACTTACAATTGGCTTTGTAGTTTTATTCGGCGCTGCAGAAGTTGCAAAGGCATTCGAAATCGCGTTGTTGTTAACGGCGACCGTTGATGTTGTTGTTGCAGTGGCTGCGGTTGCAGAAATTATCGAGGTCGGGGTTCTACACTGCAAGCTCCATGAAGTGGGAGTTGGTGTGAGTAGGGCGGGAGAACAAGACCGTGCTCTCGCACTGTCAATGGTCAGTAGGTATCCGTGTATCCTTAACGGGGGTTTTGTTGAGGTCGGGTCGTTGCTTCGCTCGTCTCTGCTGTATCCGGATTCCGGCGGAGACGTCCTCCGTTTCCCGAGGCATTTCGACGGCAGTACTCTATAGTTAGCAATCCCACCCGGCCACAATCCCAACAGAAGTCGCGACGTGGGTTGGGACAGCCGCGACGGAAATGTCCGTTCTCACCGCAACGGCCGCAGGCCCGCTGCATGTCCACTCGCGAGGTTCCCTGCCCGATCATCCGGTGAGTCACGTGTCCTGCCTGTGGAGTACTCTCCAAGTTCCGAAAGGGATTCGGCGATCGCCGAAGTTGCGATCCATCGTGTTTCCTGTCCGTTCCTCCTGTGGTCCCATCTCGAGTCGACTCGACTTCAACGTCCCGAATTCACTGCGCTTGATGTACAGCTGGAGCCATGTTTTCGTATGCGCGGTACAACTCTTCCTCTTCTCGGTAACCGGCTTGCTGCATCTTCGTCCTGAGCTCGATCAGGTATGTTTTGAAAGGCTCTCCTCTCCTCTGCACGTGAGTCCAAATCTCGTCCTTTAATCGTTCGAAGTATCGAGGAGGTAAGAAGAACTCCATGTGTTGTTTAATGTGGTGTTAGATTTTGTTTGCAATAAATTTATTCTAAGTCCAAAAATTGTATCTCAGGTTTTGGGGTTTGTGAAATGGTATCAAAGCATCCATAAATATTTCTCATACGACGCTTATTGGCAGTTAGTCGTCGGATCGGCAAAATGTTTTCACACTTGAAGACATTCATGTTGCTTGCTTTTACACTGCGCGAATAAACTCCATGTAACGATAGCATATAGACATGGGATTTCAAAACAACTCAAGGAATTGTCCAAGTTTGGCTGCATACGAACTTCGGAAGTGGTCAAGTGAGTTGTGTGGAGTGGTATTTTAGACATTACGTTTAGCTAGTAATGTTTCTGCTGACGTTCCCAACGTAATTATTTTTAATTCATGTGTCTGAACTAAATTTTATCTGTTCTCCATTAAGTACTTTAAAAGCGGTGGTCATCTTTCTGCATGTAGAACTTGCAGCTTCATTTCTTCTTTTTTAAAATAGACAAATGCACAGACAAGGTGCCAACAAAGCACTTGATTTGGTTAAAAATTGATTAACCATTGTTCAAGCTAATTTGACCTTCACGAATTGCATCAACCCTCTGTGTTTATTAACATGTGAGTTTGACTCCACCTAAATAAAGCTGGTGGCGTTAGAACTGACAGAACTGACAATCCCTTGAGTATGTTGGGATTCTATGAGTGAGATTTCGTAGGATGTTTTCCTGCAATGAATTTGGGAAAGTGAAAATTAGTATGATTTTTTTTATCAGAGCATTGCTTTTGTTTTCTTACGCCAAAATTTATATTGGTTTCTAAAATTCTCGATTATAAAATTTTTAAATTTTTAAATTTTTAAAACTTTAAATGTTTTGATTTAATTATGTTATTTATATTTTTTTCAGGCGGCTCAAAAGTTTTACTCCCTCCTTGTCTTAAAGAAATTTAAGGTGCTTCACATTGCTCAATCTGCTCCCTATGCAGATATTAATATTACTCGAGGACCAACATTCGAAAATCCAAAAATTTAAGCAAAAAACTTGTCAAATTAAGATCATTCTTGATTCATATCAATAAATACATTTTAATTTATTTCTAATATAAGTAAAACTTCTAACAATGTGTTTTTAATAATATTATTTTGTACAGCAATATGCATTGTATTAACTAACAGTTAACTATTTAGAGCACGGAAGCCTCCCACTCATAAACACATTTCTCTAAAAGTACTATATTACTACTGGCTTAAAATAAATGCCGATTAAAAAGGTCAGCCTCTTATATGATGATCAAATGCTGATGATCAATCACAATCTTAAGTTGCCGACTTGCAAGGGACTTAAGGACTTTGCAGGAAAATGGGCCCGAGACGACCAGATAAAACCATTATTTTTGACGTTCACCTCTAAATCATGTATTGAACAAGCCCCTCCACGGACGCCTTTGTTTTACCAGCGCCAAAATATGAAAACAAATTCTTCAATGCAGTATTATAATTCTTAATTCTATTACAATGGTTAGGGTAGCTATTGTTCACGGTAATGTGATTCAATTAAATTCAAGTTGTTAATCTTATCTCTAGAAACTTCCGAATTCCCAAATATTTGGAAGGAATCTTTTGTTATTCCTCTTTTGAAACAAGGTAACAAGTTAGAAGCCAGTAACTACAGAGGTATTTCTAAGTTGTCAGCTATTCCTAAGCTTTTCGAAAAAATCAAAATCATTTGCACCACCTTTGTAGATCAATCATTTCTCCGTGTCAACGCGGATTTATTAAACGTAGATCCACAATAACAAACCTTCTAGAGCTTACTACATTTGTTATAAGGGGCTTCAATAGTAGTTTTCAAACAGACGTCATTTATACTGACTCTGTGAGTCACGTACTTCTAGTTCAAAAACTTGACTTGTTAGGTTTTCCAGTTGATCTTCTTAGATGGATCTCAAGTTATCTGAATGGCAGGTCACAAAGGGTCCCACAAGGGAGCCATCTGGGTTCCGTTACTTTTTACATTATTTATTAACGATCTTCCATCAATTATAATTTTATCATTAGCAATAATTTGAAATGGAAAATAATTAAATAAATGTATTAATAATGTGTTAAAAATATCCGAAAAATATACGGTCTCAGTAAAGTACCCTTATATACCGAAATATATTGTTACGGAAACTAGTCTCTCAAATTTCAAGATATCTGGATAAAACTTTCGCAAGAGATTGAAAAATTAATTGAGAAATCCGAAATTATATATTGCTTTTAGCATATACGCATACAAATTTTTGTATGCATGTTTTTTAGACTATTATATTTGTATTATGTCAGCAAAGGTATTTAAACGTCGGCTTTGTCAAAGTAAGCTTCGTATCTTGTTTTTACACTTTCAAAAATTGGATACTTTTTCCATTTGGATTTGTTTGTCTAGTTTTGGCGGAACGAACAAAATAAATGGTAAGCTGTAATTTAAAAGTAAACGAAAATTAACTCGCTTGTAGAATTATGAATTTTTTAGTTAGTTTTATCAAAACTTTTTTAAAATCCTAAAACTATTTAAATACACATTTAAATTCATTTGACATATTTAACTTAATTTTCTATTTCTGTTCTGCGTTATCGGTTCAGTTCGTTATTCGTAGTGCTGTTTTTAGGCTTTTTTTTGCATGCACTTCGTTTGAAAGTTCTAGGCGAGTAGTTTCTGCGCTCTTGCGGTACTTATGTTCGTTCATAAATTTCAATTTCGTGTTCTTGGTACAGTGGTTCAAATAAGTAGAATGAGTAACAATAATTTGGTTTGTTTTTGCAAAAAATGCAGCCTCGTAATTAGGGCTGACCTTTCTAACATGACTTGCTGGCTGTATGAATACATGGTTCACACTAAGTGCATTGGTTTTGTTGATCGGGCAAGTTATGACCCTTTGAAAGGTCCGAATTTGCAGTTCTGTTGTGACGCTTGTGTCGAGGTTGCGAACGAGATGAAATTGTTCATGCGGCAACCTAAAGTCGGCTTGATGGGGCGATTTGCTATTCCCGTGTTGCCAGAGATAGTTTTCCCTGAGCTGCTAAATCCTCTCTGCGCTAGACTCGAGCTTATTATCTCGGCGCTGGACTGGCAGTTTAATAGCCGTATGCTATTAAAAGAGTCCCTCAATTTCAAAAAATAGCTGATGGTAAGCAGCAAAAGGGGAATACCCCGCAACCGCAATCAAAGGAACAGCAGAGCATTCCGACGGATCAGCAGCTGAGATCAGCAGCTGAGATCACTTGGGCAAGCCGACTGCATTTCGATTTTTATGCCTGTTTTACTAAAAATGAAGCTATGTCGATTTTGCGCTGCATTTTGCCATCGTTTCTATGGCAGCTATATGATATTGTTTCCGATTATAATTTAATTAAAACCGCAATTCCATAATATTATATATTTAAATATAGATCCACCGCCGGTTCAGCAGAAACAATAAAATCCAAAATCCCTTTCAGTGGTTCCACTAAAGAAACAAATTTTCGTTTCTCGGCTTTCCACTGATCAAACATCTTCCGATGTATTGTCTTATATACAAGACAAAACTAAAGCCGATAGTAATAGTGTAAAGGTGGAATAGTTTAAGTCTTCTTATGCTAGAGACATTTCATCTTTTAAGATAACTGTCTTTGAAGCCATATGCTCGGGCGACTTTTCGCCGGATAATATGGTTGTCAAAGAGTTCGAGGATAAGATAAAGAAGACGGAGCCCGTGGGAGTAAAACTCCCTAGTCGAGGCCAAATCCATGACTATTAAAAAATTGGATTTATGGCAGCATCCGGACCACTGTGCAGTGTACCAATTTCAAAAAACTAACTTCTAACCTCCTTTCCTATAAGAATGCAAGAGGCTTGCGTAGCAATCTCACTAAATTGTATTCTGATAACCTTTCCTTTGCATCTCATATTATTGTGTTTAAAGAAACCTGGTTAAAGCCGGAGATCATTAGATCCGAAGTTTTTCCAGGTAAGTGCACAATATATAGGTATGACCGTCCCTCTAGACGGTGAGGTGGAGTCTTAATTGGAGTTGATTTAAACCTCCCGTCAGAGGAGTTATTTTTTGAGGAATTCAAATTCAAATTGGATTTAGTTGTGTAAAGTTATCGCTTCCTGGTAGCACTATATACATAACTTGCTCATATATTCCGCCGTTGTCTGAACTTCCTGATTATTTAAATCACCTTTCCGTTATTAAGTCTGTGGCAAATAAGCTTTCCGATAGGGATCAGTTGGTAGTTCTACGTGATTTTAATATACCTGGAGTTACCTGGTTCACTGAGGATGGATCGAATGTCTTACTACCTATAGCACAGCATGCTTTTATTGACGTCCTGCTTAACATATCCTTATCTCAAGTAAACCATGTTCGAAATTCACTTGGTCGCCTACTTGATTTGTGTTTTGTATAAAATTCTGTCCAGAGTAGCACCACTCACGCAACCTGAAGATCCATATCACCCAACAATCGAACTTTCATTTAATACGGGCAGAGTTATAGAAGAATAATCAGAAAAATCCAAACGAATGCATTATTTTCGCAAGGCAGACTTTCTGAGGCTAAATAATTTTATTTCTGGCTTTAATTGGTCTGATCTTTACTTATGCATTAATATGTCCGATGCAGTTAATGTTTTTTATACTGCAATAAACTCATTTTTTAATTCCTGTGTTCCGTGGTACTATCCGTCAACTTCCATTAAATCACCTTGTTTTATCAAAGAGTTGACACACTTAAGAAATGTAAAGTCCAGACTTTTTAGGAAATATAAAAATACCGGTTCTCAATCTGTTTTTACTAGATATTTAAGTGCTCGGTCAAGATCTACCGTGCTTAATGCTCAGTGTTATAATAGTTACTTAAACCGTTGTAAGGTCCAGTTCTCTCAGGACCCGAAACAGTTTTATAATTTTGTTAACACCAAGCGTAAATCCAATTCTTTTCCTTCCTCGCTGTCGTTCGAAAACATGACGGCAACCACAGATCAGGCAATAGCCGATTTATTTGGCCAATTTTTTCAAACGACTTACTCTACTTTAGATTATTCATCACAGCCTTATTCTTACACCATGTCCAAGTCAAACCTCATATTCTGTCCCACTTTAACAGAAAGCTCTCTTCTTTTGGATCTTCTTCGTATTAAGCCTGTTTATTCGCCAGGGCCCGATGGTATTCCTGGGTGCGTGCTTAGGTATTGCGCTAAGGCATCATTTGTTATTCCTCTTTTCAAAAAAGGTAACAAGTTAGAAGCCAGTAATTACAGAGGTATTTTTAAGTTGTCAGCTATTCCTAAGCTTTTTGAAAAAATTATTACTCCTCATTTGCAGCACCTTTGCAGATCAATCATTTCTCCGTGTCAACACGGAATTATAAAACGTAGATCCACAATCACAAACCTTCTAGAGCTCACTTCATTTGTGATAAAAGGCTTCAATAGTAGTTTTCAAACAGACGTCATTTACACTGACTTTAGTAAAGCATTTGACTCTGTAAATCACTTTCTTCTCATTCAAAAACTTGACCTTTTAGGTTTTCCAGTTGATCTGCTTAAATGGATTTCAAGTTATCTAAATGGCAGGTCACAAAGGGTCCTTTTTAAAAATTCAATTTCTGAAATTCTCCGTGTTACCTCCGGTGTCCCACAAGGGAGCCATCTGGGTCCGTTACTTTTTACAATTATAAGTCATTCTCGCGTACGCAGATGATGTTAAGTTGTGCCTGCAGTATAAGGACATTTCCTGCGATTTAAACTTGCAATCCGATCTAGATAATTTTCAAAACTGGTGCCGAGATAATTTACTAAATTTAAACGGTTCCAAGTGCAAGCTGATGACTTTTTATCAGGCCAATCCGATATACGCGACTTACACGTTAAGTGGCAGCTCTTTGGATAGAATAACTCTTGTAAACGATCTTGGCGTTCTCTTGGACCCTAAACTAAAATTTTCTAATCACATTTCGTCCATGGTTAATAAAGCCAGAGGAGTGGTTGGATTTATTAAAAGGTGGTCAAAAGAATTCGATGATCCTTATTTGACTAAAACTTTATTTATTTCGCTAGTCCGTCCGATTCTGGAGTATGGGTCTCCCGTCTGGAGTCCACAACACGGAATACATATTGGTCGTATTGAATCTGTACAAAAAACTTCCTTCTTTTTGCTTTACGGCGCCTAAACTGGGATGCAAATCTTATCTTACCTTCTTATTCTAGTAGACTTCTTTTGATTAATTTACCATCCCTAGCCAACCGTAGAACGATGCTTGGTACTATCTTTATTTATAACCTTATACATGGTGATATTGACTGCCCCGACTTGTTAAGTCGGCTAAACTTTTCTGTGCCAAGTAGATTAACTAGAAATTATTTTCCCCTAATTTTAAATCATTGTAGATCTAACTATGCCTTGCATGAGCCTTTCAGAGTATTATGTTCTGACTATAATAGACTTTTTCCTGTAATATCAAATCTTGACTCTCTGCCGCTCCTAAAACGATTGATACTTGCTTCATTGGCACAAGATTGATCTAACTATTACTTTTTTCCCCGGACCTTTACCTTTATTTTCCTATCTCGCGTCTATCTGATCGCGAATCGTGCCGTACGATACACGGCTGCGCCCCTCGGTCGGTTGGGCGGGTATGTGGGCCGTGGGACTCCGCGCGAAAAAAAAAAAAAAAAATAAAAAAATATTTCCATCATTATCCAATACGATCTTAAAGTTACATATGTTCATAAAATCTCTTCCTAGAACAGAGCAATATACCATTGATTTGTTCGCTACAACCAGTAATTCAAAATTAAACTTTTCTTTATTTATAACAACAAAGCATGGTAATTTTCCATATATATCTAAAGGACTTTTGTTTAAGCCAAAGTAATTTTTAACATTATTTTCACTAATTTTAATCGATTTACTTTTCATTATTTTTTCAACACATGATATTTTTATAAAACTAATTGAGCTCCCAGAATCAATTAATACTGATTAGGTTCTGTCTTAAAGTGTATTTTAAAAGATCTTACGTATTCGTTGTTGGAAATGTTTTTCTTCTCCGTGCACTGAGCCACTAGGTGCTCCAGACTTCCACATCCGCAGCAGGATCCCTAATCACGCTTGGGCTTGCGGCATACGGCTGCGAGATGCGTAACAAAACTTTCGTAAATGCCTGCAAAAGTTGTGCAGACGAGTTGAAGCAGTGCATATGCGCTTGTTTACGCAGAAGTGTATCCGGAATTCCTTCGATGATATTGTCAATCAGCTCCATCTGAATGTGCGCAGCTAAACATGTTTTTCCATTGAAATAGGTGGCAAAATCTTCAGATGGTTACCACTTGCGCTCCTTAAACTTGCGTCGGGACATAATCTTGCTTTCCTTGGACTGAAAAGCCTCCGCCAGTTGAGTCAGCAACTCCTGAGATGGCAGCGTCAAAATATTTTCTGTGGAGTGTAACCAAATGCGAATTAGATCGTCGCTCAGTTTGTACATCTTAATAATGGCATTAAGATGAGCAATCCATGTACTAACTGGTACTTTGTTCTTGGCAGCTTCGTCAAAAACATGGAGCATTTCTGTCACCATGGTCAGCAAAAGATTGATATTAGAAAATGATCTCGCATCCTCGACGACGACATTTTCCAAATCCAATGGAACAACATTGTTATTTGATGTGGCCACGTTGCTCTGGCCTTGTGGCATACCGTTGGTTGAAGACGCGGTCACACTGTCTAACGGCTGACGCCGATAAACTTCCATTTTCATAAAACCCGAAGTCATTTTAATAAAAAGGCCAAAGAACAAATATGCTAAAAACTGTTTCGGGAGTCCCAACAATCCCTCATCAGCGACCTTATTAATCCAATGAGAAATGGTAGATCGGACAGTTTTGTACCTGTCAAGAGTATTAATCCTCTTTATTTTATATACACCATATGAACTTTCCGTGGATTTTTCGTTCTTGTACGCCAAGTTCCAAGCCGATGTATTAAATATAATCTTTTGTTATGTACAGCTGTTTTAGTAGCTTACTTACATACTAATGATATTAAGTATATTAAACTATTTTAAAGTTATGTTTGTAGGTGGCACAAATACGTTTTGTTGATTCTGTGGTCGCAGCAAAAGTGAGTTTATTCGTTTCCAAATTATGCGTGCTTAGCCTATTTCACAAGAGTGGAACCGAGATAGACATAATGTTCGGTCGACAATAGGTTTCGCACAAGATTAAAAGAGACATATATAGGATATAATAACTGTGGAACTTATCTTAGAGTATGTATTTACAATAGGATCCTTAGTACTTAAGTGTAGGTGTATATGTACATACATGTGTGTATGATTGCTTGCTACATGTTTTATAAGACTTGCTGACTGGATTGTGGGATCTCTAGTCCATATAAAAATGCAAACTATTCCAACATTTTTTGGTTTTCAAGGTTATATGGTCGGACGAAACAAAAATTTATCGATTTGATTCAGATGGTCCCTCAAGGTTTTTGGATTAGAGATCCCACAATCCAATCAGCAAGTGCAAAACTGTAAAATTTGTTTTATTTTACAGTTTGCTCCAGCATTTTGTACTCCTATTATTAAATGGCTTAAAATTTTCTAAAGTATAAAGTATAAAGTAGTGTATGAACATACCTACAAAACAAGACTAAGCTTTTAAGCGTGCATAAATTAGAACATAAGATACAAACCTTTGAAGTTAGAGTATTGAACTCGTGTTACAGTTTTGCTCGTCAGTGTAACATGTAAAATAATATTAATTTGATTAACAGTTAACTTTAATATTGCACAAAGTCTCATGTCCTTGTTCTAAATTTATATGCCAATATTATACATAGGTAAAGTTACATACTTTACATAGAGTAATGGAATATATACATATACACATTCCAATTCCGTTATGTAAACTAGTTCGTCGATTAGAATTAATTTCATTGTCGTCCAAAAGGTTCCGAATCCTTGTTCCAGATTTCTACACCATACTTTAAGTTATATTTTATATATAGGATATATGTAAAGTAATAATATTTGGTTTATTCATATAATATTTTTTTTTTTTTTACTTTTAAAGAATTTATTTAAAAAATCAATAATATAGATGGCTTAAAGCTCGAAGCTCCTGACTTTGTATATTTAAAACTTTTGGACAATTTATTCATATAAAAACAAGAGAGAACGCTATAGTCGAGTCCCTCGACTATTAGATACCCGTTACTCAGCTAAACAACTTAATATAAATATGCAATTGCAACTGTGTACAATGTAAATACATACATATGTATATGCTTACATACATACACACATACGCCATTGTTTGACTCAGACCTCCAATTTGGCTAACTTGATTTGATTTGCATAGTTCTTGGGATATAGTTCGGTATTGACAAATGAAAACCATCGCAATTTCCTTTAATAGAAATCCTTATCGAGAATTAACGTTGACTCTGTTGAGCACCTTGGCCAGCTGTTCCAAAGTCATCCGTTAGATGGCGCCATGAAAGGCGGAAATGTAGGCGCTAGCCAGGCTTAAGCGTTTAATGGGTTTTTGGGCTTTAGAGTGGGCGTGGCAAACTTTTATTAGGCCAATCGATAGGTATTGACGAAACAAATACATATCAATTAAAATGTTCATAATAGCATCAAAACTGTGGCCACAGCTTGTGGCTTGTGGGCGTCAGAGGTGGCGTCTGCGTTCATACGGACAGACAGACGGACAGACGGACATGGCTAGATCGACTCGGCTAGTGATCCTGAACAAGAATATATATATTCGGAAACGCTTCCTTCTACCTGTTACATACTTTTGCACGAATACAATATACCCTTTTACTCTACGAGTAACGGGTATAAAAACAGTAGAAAATATTTAAAGATACGCATAAAAGCACACTTTGCGATGAACAAGAAATACAAACAGACAAAGAGGCGTATAAACACTAAGCGTATTCCGAATATTAATGTATTCTATGTACACACAAGGCGCTAGAACTACAAATTAATGGGTAATGGCCTCTGCAGCAGGATGATCCAACACAGCCCTCGAAGATTACTCCACTTTTTTGCCCAGCGGAGCGGCATCGGAACGGCCCTTCCCGCTATACCTTGCCCGATAGGCGTCTTTCACTTGGTTTATCACATTGGCGAACAGTATTGTACCGAGGAAGACCAGGATGGTGCCCACCCAATGGTTCACGGTGAAGGGATTTCGGAAATAGATGATGGAGAACATCAGCGAAACGAACTTGCGCAGGGTGACCACCAAGGTGACGGTGAGCGAGGCACATTCGGTGGTCAGGAGATAGACGGCGCTGATGCAGACATACTGGGTGACCACGTTGCACAAGAGGTAGAACAGCATCAGCGGGAACTTCCACTCCAGGCCAATTGCTCCGAGTAGGGGAACCGCCACCGGTTCCGAAGACCATGCAATGCCAAAGTGCTGGACTATGTTCACCGCCATAATCAGGAATCCTGGCAGGGGCAGCATGTGCGTATAAAACAGCGCTTCGCTGGGATGTTTTCCGTACTTTTTGTAGATGCCCATATACGCCGTGACCAGCAGGGCGATCGTCAGCAAGCCAATACTCACCGACCACCAGAAGAAGTCCGAGTAGGAAGTCTCCACCTTGATGAGTATTATCCTTGACATCGCCACTGGAAACCAGCGTGCACAGTATAATGCCCACCGTGATCATGGCCACCGAGCTGTACTGCTGAAGGTTAAAGCGCTTCTTTAGCAGCACAATGCCCATGATCATGTTGGCCATCAGTGATCCGCTGCGGAAGATCATGTGCAGCGGCATGGGTATATTGAAGTTAAACGCATAGTTGTTGCACACTCGACCCAAAGAACAGGGCCACCAGGATGACGTAGTCCTTCAGCGCAATTTTCGGACGCACCGTAAAGAACTTGGATGTGAATACTAGGCCCTCTAGCGCGATGAACAGGAACTGGGCGAATGTGATCAGATTTCCGGCGCCCGGATCGATTTGGATTATCAGCTCCAGGATCACCACGTTGCTGCAACATCCGACGATCACGAACAGCATGCCCAGAAGGGCCTTCAGATTTACAGCCATATCTTCGCAATGAGAGATATTCTATTCCGCGGGAGATATTCCAAATGACCGTAATCCGGTTTGTTGGCGGATCTGGATTGGTTTTGTTTCACTGCTAATTAATAATCTCTCTCTGTTTCGCTCTTTCTCATTCTGCAGCGACCTTCACCTTTTTTATGTCTTTCTAGGTGCTCTCCTTGAAATGGTATTTACCGTACGTTGGGCGCATTTGAACTGGGGCTTTTATTCTTCGGTAGCTCGCAAATGGTTGTTAAAAAATTAATTACAAGCTGGTTGTATTGTTGTAGTAACTATCTATGTTGTTGTTCTACTAGTACTGTTGATGCGGGAAGCGTGAGACAACGACTCACTGAGTGGTCGTGGTGATAGCCTGGTCCTGTACCTTTTCTCCGATTCCATTGAGCTTTGCAAGCGGCGTTCAAGAGGATTCAATACCGCCAAATCACCGAGCACGGCCCAGACGCATAAGCATCTCAAGCTGATATCGTTAAATACGATACGACTAGTAATTGATATTTCGGATAGCCCGCGTGCCTTTGGATTGCTCTTGCGGGGTGATAAGGAAAAGCTTTATACGTTTACGATTAGCGAAGAGGAGACGGACAAGTCGGTCTACGTGAAGAAACTGTGCAACCAAATCGCTGCCCACACGTGCCGAACAGATGCGGACAAACTATTGATTTGTCGTACCTCCCAGGAATTGGAGGTGGACATAAGCGATGTGAATGTCAGCACGCTGAGCAAGGCCTTCAAACTGGCTGCCAAGACGCGACTAAAGGTGGGTCGTGCCTTCTCCTTTAACAAAACGCCCAACAAGCTGAAACGAGCCGTCTCCACGATGATAACTTCGCCTTCTGGCAGCACCAATTCGCTTCTCAATTGGCCTAAATGCGTTTGGCCAGTTGCACGAATATAAATGAGGTTGACGATGAAGACTGTGCCAGCATGAGGAGTAGTTCGCCGTCAACGCAATCCGAGATGCTGGTGGTGCCCCCGCTCTCCGTGCAGCCCACGCGGAAAAACAAGGCCGTTGTGGGTCGCATTTAAAGTGGTCGATGATTCCGCAGTCAATTTTTGTATTCCATTTTTGAAGTCTCTTGGAAAGAGAGACTCGCTTGCAGTGCTATTTCCTCGGGAAATGGGTGATCCATGTCCGAGTGCTGATGATGCAACCTTCGAATTCGTAATCTCACAAAACAACCAGAAACAAATTATCACGCGTCCAATATTGTCTATATTGTAAAATTTATTGTTAAGTTGCACCTATTGATGTGTAGCTCGCGAATGTTGATGCGTTCGCCCGAGCTATCGATTGACCATGATTAACTTGTAAATAGTTCTCCATATGTGGACGCCCATACCCGAATAATTGTGTCGCGTCGCAAAATGCAACCAACTACTCATTGCAGTGACTAGAGATCGCATTCACGCACGCACCGAACGATCGGTTCGAATGGGTTTCGGTCGGATGATCGCCACACCGCAACAAGCTTTAAATGTTTACTGAGTAAATTTTTTAAAAACTTATCTTACTATATTGATTATAACTCAACGATTTTGCTTGAGTAGGCACAAACGACCCTAAGTCGTAATGCATTTAAAGCATGATGCTGTGTAAGTTAATATATGAACAATCATTAAAAAAATTATCTTAAAAAAAAAAATACAGCTTGCGAGTATACGTGACATAAGAAAAAATTAAAAAATATAAAAATAAAAAGAAAATATATAAATATGAATGAACATTTTTGATCATCTACTTGATCTAACAATTCCTGCAGTTATAACAGTAACAGAAGCAGAAGAAGAAGAAGATGTAGAATCAGATGTAAGCGTGTAAGACACAAAAGAAAACATAATGGCAGATCCAGCAGCCCAAAGGGCATATATAAAAGATATCTCGAATGCCATCCCAGAATTTAACGGGCAAAAGATACATCTTCAAAGATTCATAACAGCCTTGAAGTTGGTTAACTTGACTAAAGGCACATTCGAAAATTTGGCTGTAGAAGTCTGAAAAAACTTAATACTCTTTTGTATTAACAAATACGTGATTTGGTGGATCTCTGACTATTTTAATAACGACGAAGAGAGTGACGAAAGGGAGTGCGGTTTGGATCGAGTTCGATTTAACACTGGCTTTTAATTTCAATATAAAAATGCTTAAGCCTAACTTAACGACGGGGGCGAGAGACGGTGCGAATTCGCGAGAGCGATTTGATCTTTATTGCGCTCCCGCTCCCGCCTTACACTATTCAACAAATTTCAAACGCAAAGTGCGCGAACACCGCCCCCTCTAAAGGACCACCGTCTTCAGCATGCCACAGGCAGCACCGCCAGCCTATGGACCGCTCGCCGATACGTCGCATCACCTTTCCGTTATTAAGTCTGTTGCAAATAAGCTTTCCGATAGGGATCAGTTGGTAGTTCTACGTGATTTTAATATACCTGGTTCACTGAGGATGGATCGAATGTCTTACTACCTATAGCACAGCATGCTTTTATTGACGTCCTGCTTAACATATCCTTATCTCAAGTAAACCATGTTCGAAATTCACTTGGTCGCCTACTTGATTTGTGTTTTGTATAAAATTCTGTCCAGAGTAGCACCACTCACGCAACCTGAAGATCCATATCACCCAACAATCGAACTTTCATTTAATACGGGCAGAGTTATAGAAGAAAAATCAGAAAAATCCAAACGAATGCATTATTTTCGCAAGGCAGACTTTCTGAGGCTAAATAATTTTATTTCTGGCTTTAATTGGTCTGATCTTTACTTATGCATTAATATGTCCGATGCAGTTAATGTTTTTTATACTGCAATAAACTCATTTTTTAATTCCTGTGTTCCGTGGTACTATCCGTCAACTTCCATTAAATCACCTTGTTTTATCAAAGAGTTGACACACTTAAGAAATGTAAAGTCCAGACTTTTTAGGAAATATAAAAATACCGGTTCTCAATCTGTTTTTACTAGATATTTAAGTGCTCGGTCAAGATCTACCGTGCTTAATGCTCAGTGTTATAATAGTTACTTAAACCGTTGTAAGGTCCAGTTCTCTCAGGACCCGAAACAGTTTTATAATTTTGTTAACACCAAGCGTAAATCCAATTCTTTTCCTTCCTCGCTGTCGTTCGAAAACATGACGGCAACCACAGATCAGGCAATAGCCGATTTATTTGGCCAATTTTTTCAAACGACTTACTCTACTTTAGATTATTCATCACAGCCTTATTCTTACACCATGTCCAAGTCAAACCTCATATTCTGTCCCACTTTAACAGAAAGCTCTCTTCTTTTGGATCTTCTTCGTATTAAGCCTGTTTATTCGCCAGGGCCCGATGGTATTCCTGGGTGCGTGCTTAGGTATTGCGCTAAGGCCCTGTGCAAACCTCTTCACAAGTTGTTTACCTTATCTCTAGATACCTCCCAATTCCCAAATATTTGGAAGGAATCATTTGTTATTCCTCTTTTCAAAAAAGGTAACAAGTTAGAAGCCAGTAATTACAGAGGTATTTTTAAGTTGTCAGCTATTCCTAAGCTTTTTGAAAAAATTATTACTCCTCATTTGCAGCACCTTTGCAGATCAATCATTTCTCCGTGTCAACACGGAATTATAAAACGTATTTCCACAATCACAAACCTTCTAGAGCTCACTTCATTTGTGATAAAAGGCTTCAATAGTAGTTTTCAAACAGACGTCATTTACACTGACTTTAGTAAAGCATTTGACTCTGTAAATCACTTTCTTCTCATTCAAAAACTTGACCTTTTAGGTTTTCCAGTTGATCTGCTTAAATGGATTTCAAGTTATCTAAATGGCAGGTCACAAAGGGTCCTTTTTAAAAATTCAATTTCTGAAATTCTCCGTGTTACCTCCGTTGTCCCACAAGGGAGCCATCTGGGTCCGTTACTTTTTACAATTATAAGTCATTCTCGCGTACTTATGTACGCAGATGATGTTAAGTTGTGCCTGCAGTATAAGGACATTTCCTGCGATTTAAACTTGCAATCCGATCTAGATAATTTTCAAAACTGGTGCCGAGATAATTTACTAAATTTAAACGGTTCCAAGTGCAAGCTGATGACTTTTTATCAGGCCAATCCGATATACGCGACTTACACGTTAAGTGGCAGCTCTTTGGATAGAATAACTCTTGTAAACGATCTTGGCGTTCTCTTGGACCCTAAACTAAAATTTTCTAATCACATTTCGTCCATGGTTAATAAAGCCAGAGGAGTGGTTGGATTTATTAAAAGGTGGTCAAAAGAATTCGATGATCCTTATTTGACTAAAACTTTATTTATTTCGCTAGTCCGTCCGATTCTGGAGTATGGGTCTCCCGTCTGGAGTCCACAACACGGAATACATATTGGTCGTATTGAATCTGTACAAAAAACTTCCTTCTTTTTGCTTTACGGCGCCTAAACTGGGATGCAAATCTTATCTTACCTTCTTATTCTAGTAGACTTCTTTTGATTAATTTACCATCCCTAGCCAACCGTAGAACGATGCTTGGTACTATCTTTATTTATAACCTTATACATGGTGATATTGACTGCCCCGACTTGTTAAGTCGGCTAAACTTTTCTGTGCCAAGTAGATTAACTAGAAATTATTTTCCCCTAATTTTAAATCATTGTAGATCTAACTATGCCTTGCATGAGCCTTTCAGAGTATTATGTTCTGACTATAATAGACTTTTTCCTGTAATATCAAATCTTGACTCTCTGCCGCTCCTAAAACGATTGATACTTGCTTCATTGGCACAAGATTGATCTAACTATTACTTTTTTCCCCGGACCTTTACCTTTATTTTCCTATCTCGCGTCTATCTTATCGCAAATCGTGCCGTACGATACACGGCTGCGCCCCTCGGTCGGTTGGGCGGGTATGTGGGCCGCCAATTAATACTGATTAGGTTCTGTCTTAAAGTGTATTTTAAAAGATCTTACGTATTCGTTGTTGGAAATGTTTTTCTTCTCCGTGCACTGAGCCACTAGGTGCTCCAGACTTCCACATCCGCAGCAGGATCCGTAATCACGCTTGGGCTTGCGGCATACGGCTGCGAGATGCGTAACAAAACTTTCGTAAATGCCTGCAAAAGTTGTGCAGACGAGTTGAAGCAGTGCATATGCGTAGTGTATCCGGAATTCCTTCGATGATATTGTCAATCAGCTCCATCTGAATGTGCGCAGCTAAACATGTTTTTCCATTGAAATAGGTGGCAAAATCTTCAGATGGTTGCCACTTGCGCTCCTTAAACTTGCGTCGGGACATAATCTTGCTTTCCTTGGACTGAAAAGCCTCCGCCAGTTGAGTCAGCAACTCCTGAGATGGCAGCGTCAAAATATTTTCTGTGGAGTGTAACCAAATGCGAATTAGATCGTCGCTCAGTTTGTACATCTTAATAATGGCATTAAGATGAGCAATCCATGTACTAACTGGTACTTTGTTCTTGGCAGCTTCGTCAAAAACATGGAGCATTTCTGTCACCATGGTCAGCAAAAGATTGATATTAGAAAATGATCTCGCATCCTCGACGACGACATTTTCCAAATCCAATGGAACAACATTGTTATTTGATGTGGCCACGTTGCTCTGGCCTTGTGGCATACCGTTGGTTGAAGACGCGGTCACACTGTCTAACGGCTGACGCCGATAAACTTCCATTTTCATAAAACCCGAAGTCATCTTAATAAAAAGGCCAAAGAACAAATATGCTAAAAACTGTTTCGGGAGTCCCAACAATCCCTCATCAGCGACCTTATTAATCCAATGAGAAATGGTAAATCGGACAGTTTTGTACCTGTCAAGAGTATTAATCCTCTTTATTTTATATACACCATATGAACTTTCCGTGGATTTTTCGTTCTTGTACGCCAAGTTCCAAGCCGATGTATTAAATATAATCTTTTGTTATGTACAGCTGTTTTAGTAGCTTACTTACATACTAATGATATTAAGTATATTAAACTATTTTAAAGTTATGTTTGTAGGTGGCACAAATACGTTTTGTTGATTCTGTGGTCGCAGCAAAAGTGAGTTTATTCGTTTCCAAATTATGCGTGCTTAGCCTATTTCACAAGAGTGGAACCGAGATAGACATAATGTTCGGTCGACAATAGGTTTCGCACAAGATTAAAAGAGACATATATAGGATATAATAACTGTGGAACTTATCTTAGAGTATGTATTTACAATAGGATCCATAGTACTTAAGTGTAGGTGTATATGTACATACATGTGTGTATGATTGCTTGCTACATGTTTTATAAGACTTGCTGACTGGATTGTGGGATCTCTAGTCCATCTAAAAATGCAAACTATTCCAACATTTTTTGGCTTTCAAGGTTATATGGTCGGACGAAACAAAAATTTATCGATTTGATTCAGATGGTCCCTCATGGTTTTTGGATTAGAGATCCCACAATCCAATCAGCAAGTGCAAAACTGTAAAATTTGTTTTATTTTACAGTTTGCTACAGCATTTTGTACTCCTATTATTAAATGGCTTAAAATTTTCTAAAGTATAAAGTATAAAGTAGTGTATGAACATACCTACAAAACAAGACTAAGCTTTTAAGCGTGCATAAATTAGAACATAAGATACAAACCTTTGAAGTTAGAGTATTGAACTCGTGTTACAGTTTTGCTCGTCAGTGTAACATGTAAAATAATATTAATTTGATTAACAGTTAACTTTAATATTGCACAAAGTCTCATGTCCTTGTTCTAAATTTATATGCCAATATTATACATAGGTAAAGTTACATACTTTACATAGAGTAATGGAATATATATACATATAGTAACATACCCACACCCACATATCTACCTCATAAAGTAACATACACACACCCACATATCTACAACATAAACATATTTACATTACGCATTTGTCACACCCAAAATCATCGGCTCCCAAGAGTCGCCAATTAATATAAACATCCTCTTGAGTTATAAACAAATGAAAGAACCCCAAATTGTCGGCTCCCACGACTGACCAATTAATGTAAACATCCTCTTGCATTATATACAAATGTCCCCAAACTCCAAAAAGCTTTTATCCCCCAATACTGTAAAATTGCAGACGCAGCTCAAACCTAGATCGCTCTCTTGCTCAGTGCTCTCATTTTGGACACTCTCAATTTATCAATAAAGTTCTTTCTCCCAATCGAAGGTTTGATAAGCGCCAGCTTAGTTTATAAGTTTGAGTTTTAAGTTGAATCTTGTAAGGAGCAGACCTATCTCTCCCAGTTCGCGTTTACACTATTTTGATAAATAAAAATTATATTTTTTTCAAAGTGCTAAATCCCGAATTTGTTATTGGCGCAGCCGGTAGGATATAACTTTTTATACGGTTATATCCTTAAAGAACCCAAACGTCGTTCGTCCCAGTGCAATTATAAACCAGCTATCGCAGTGTCGGTTTGTGTCGCTAATATACGAACGGAAACCTCAATTTTTGCAACACGCTATCGAAGCTCAGGTTGCGAGGTTTTTTTTTAAACATAAATCTTGACCCGTGTGACTGTCAAGTAACTAAAACAAATTTTTTGCAAAAACCCGTTTTATTGTAAAAGTTAGTGCCTTTGTTCGTAACACAAGGGTTACTAAAAAATAAAACACCTTAGTTCTCCCCCACCAGTGGTAAGAGACTAGGTATAACAATTTTAAATCAAATTCATAATACAAAACTTTTAAAATTGTGAAAAATTTATAAAACTAAATAAAAAACCAAAAATGGCAGAACCAGTGCTATTATTGTCAGAAAACCATCTAAATCAAGCCCTGAACCAAATCAGGCAAGTGCCGCAATTTGGAGGCAACCCGCTCGAACTCAGCCCGTTCATCAGGAGGATAGATTTTATCCTGGAGTTGTACCCCACAACATGTATACGCCAGTCGAGCGTATTCTTCAGTGCGATTGAAATGCAGCTTCACGGAGATGCCCAGAGGATATCTCAACTGTCAACAGCCAGATGCTGGAGGGATTTAAGGAACGCCCTCATCAACGAATATAAAACCCAGACGCCCTGCGAAGAACTACTAAGACGTCTGTATAACACCCCCTTTCCTGGGTGTATACGTAAGTTTGTTGAGGACATTGAGTCCAAATCTTTTGTAATATTAAATAAATTAGCCTTAGAAAATAACGCTTCAAATACAATTTTATACACAAATGCTCTTAATAATACAGTTAAAGATGTTATTATGAAAAAATTGCCAGACAGACTTTTTATGACATTGGCTAGGTATGATATTACTAATGCTAATAAACTAAAATGTGTAGCACAACAAGAAGGTTGTTATGAAACATTTTATTCAGATCGAACAAAGAATTCACAAAATCAAAACCAAGATAAGAGAAATTATCAACCCCAACAAAATACTAATAAACAACAATACTATAATTCCCAAAACCAATACAGACAGCAGAATAATATTTCCCCAAATCAATATAAGCAACAGGCTAGTACATCTCAAGGCCAACATAAGCCTAATTATAATAAAAATAACAGCGAAACTTTTTATGAAAACCACCCATTATATCAGGCAACAAAACAAGAATTCCAACAAAAATTAAATTATAATCAGGTTAGGAATCCTATAAATTATCAATCACAACAAAATGGGGCTAATGCTCCTAATCGACCAATAAAAAGAAATCGCGAAAGTACGAGTGGCCATATGAAAATGGATACCGAAAATTTTCATCAACAAGCCTCGGACACCGAACAGGAAATAGAAACCCTTACATACGAATCATCATGAATAACCAAGAGTTCCGATGTGTTGTAGACACAGGCTCTTCTATTAATTTAATTAAAGAAAATTACTTTAATTTTCCAACCAAAAATACACCTCTTAAAGTTCATACCATAAATGGTAATATTCAGTTAAATAAATCCGTGTCCTACCATGCAAGTAAGCTTTGTCCGACCAAACAAACATTTTGGGTCCATAATTTTTCCGATAGATATGATATGCTCATAGGAAGAGAATATCTCGAAGCTTGTAACGCAATTATTAATTATAAATCAAAAACAGTTAATTTAAACGGTTATCAATTCGGAATGAGATTTAATTATAACGATTTCGAATATAAACAAGGAGAAGCAGAAATTGATTGCTGCGATCCCCCAATTTCAACAGATTTACCTTTTAATTTTGCAATAAATAACGACTTGCAAGAAACCAATAAGTTTAGATTAGAACACCTTAATGACGAGGAAAAAGATAATCTTAAGAAAATTTTATATGAATTTAGCGACATACAGTACAAAGAAAGTGACAATTTGACTTTCACTAGTACTATCAAGCATGTCATTCATACAAAAAATGAGCAACCGGTTTACAAAAAACCATACAAATATCCTCAAGCTTACGACCAGGAAGTCGATTCGCAAATGAGAGATATGATAAAACAGGGAATAATTCGTAAGTCAAATTCCCCTTATTGCTCACCCATTTGGATAGTACCTAAGAAAGGTGATGCATCTGGAACAAAAAAGTTCCGTATCGTAATTGACTATCGTAATTTAAATGAAATTACGGTAGATGACAAATACCCTATCCCGGTCATGGATGAAATATTGGACAAACTTGGTAGATGCCAATATTTTACCACTATTGACCTTGCAAAAGGTTTTCACCAAATACAAATGGATGAAAATTCTATTCCAAAGACAGCTTTTTCCACCAAAAATGGCCATTATGAATATACTCGAATGCCCTTTGGATTGAAAAATGCCCCTGCTACCTTTCAAAGGTGCATGAACAATCTCTTAGAAGATTTGATCTACAAGGATTGTTTGGTCTACATGGACGATATTATCGTGTACTCCACTTCATTGGAGGAACATGTATTATCATTGCGAAAGGTATTTGAAAAATTACGAGAAGCTAATCTCAAGCTTCAACTCGACAAATGCGAGTTTATGAAAAAGGAAACAGAATTCCTTGGACATATTATAACAACAACTGGTATAAAACCAAATCCTCTCAAAATAGAGGCAATACAGAATTTCCCTATACCCAAATCCCCAAAACAAATAAAATCCTTTTTAGGTCTTTGTGGATTTTATAGGAAATTTATCCCAAACTTTGCTAAAATAGCAAAACCAATGACAGCAAAGCTTAAAAAAGGCGTAACTTTGAATATAAAAGATAATGATTATGTACAAGCGTTTGAAAAACTTATACTTTTAATAATGTCCGATCCAATACTTATATACCCAAACTTCGAAAAACCATTTTCATTAACAACAGATGCAAGTAATATTGCTATAGGAGCAGTATTATCGCAAAATCATAAACCAATCTGTTATGCCAGCAGAACTCTTAATGAACACGAAATTAGTTATTCGGCAATAGAAAAAGAACTTTTAGCTATTGTCTGGGCCACCAAATATTTCAGGTCCTATCTTTTTGGCAGAAAATTTCTGATCCTAAGTGATCACAGGCCTCTAGTATGGCTCAATAATATTAAAGAACCTAATATGAAATTACAACGCTGGAAAATCAAACTAAATGAGTTTGATTATGAAATAAAATATTTGCCCGGTAAAGAAAACCATGTGGCAGACGCCTTATCTAGAATAAGAATAGAGGAAGCCTATTTAGGAGAGACTTCCAGTAATTCAAATACAATAACAACAGTAGCTACAGTGCATAGTGCACCAGAAGATAACCAAAACCACATTTCAATAACAGAAAGACCACTAAATTATTATAACAGACAACTAGAATTTATAAGAGGAGACTTAAATGAAGTCGAAGTAATAAATTATTTTCATAAAACAAAAATTATAATAACATATAAAGAGATGACAATAGAATACGCAAAACAATTAATAATTGAATACTTTTCTAATAAGAAAAGCGTAATATACTTTCCAATTGAAACAGACTTTTTAATTTTTCAAAAAGCATACGTTGAAATTATTTCCCCAGATAACTTAACTAAAACAATGAAAACTAATAGTAAATTAATAGATATTAACACTTACGCAGAATTCAAAGAAATTATTATTAAAACACACAGAGAACTATTACATCCAGGAATAGAAAAACAAACAGCACTTTTTAAAGAAAAATATTATTTTCCCGATCACCAAAAATTAATTCAAAATTTTATTAATGAATGCGAAGTATGCAACATCGCAAAAACAGAACACAGAAATACTAAATTAGAATTCGAAATAACCCCAGAAATTTTTAATCCAAGAGAAAAATATGTCATTGATTTTTATATGATAGATAATAAACAATTTTTATCTTGTATAGATATTTATTCAAAATTTGCCACCTTAATAGAAGTCAACAGCCGAGATTGGTTAGAAGCAAAAAGAGCATTAACTAAAGTTTTCAATGAAATGGGTAAACCAAACCAAATCAAAGCAGACAAAGATTCAGCTTTCATGTGTGCAGCATTGCAACTTTGGTTAAAATCTGAAGATGTTGTTATTGATATAACAACAAGCAAAAATGGAATTTCTGACGTTGAGAGATTTCATAAAACGGTAAATGAAAAGTTAAGAATCATAAACAGTGAAACAGACATAGAAAATAAACTAACAAAATTTGAAACTATTCTTTATGTCTATAATCATAAAACAAAACATAACACGACAGGCAGAACTCCTGCAGATATTTTTATTTTCGCTGGAACTCCAAAATATAATACACAGTCAAATAAAATCAATAAAATAGAAAAATTAAATGAATCACGAAATAGATTTGAATTTGATACTAGATATCGACAAGCTCCACTAGTAAAATCAAAAACCACTAATCCGTTTAAAAAGACAGGAAAAATCACAAAATTAGATGATAATCATTACGAAGAAGTTAACAGAGGAAGAAAAATAATACATTATAAGTCTAAATATAAGAAAACAAAGAAAATTAACGAAAATAAATACGATAATTCCAGATGCACGCCAAATGAAAACCAAACCTAACTTGTTGATCAACACTATCAACATATTATTAATTTTAATATATTTTACAAAACTTACCAATGGCCAAAATTTGGAAATCAATCCCGTTCAAGCAAAAAACGGTTATTTAATATTTAAAACAGGAACCTTGGACTTACCAACTAATTACGAATATCATTGTTTAACCGTCAACTTAACCAAAACTGAACTAACGTATACTAATTTAATTAAACAATCAGAAGAATTTTCAGGTTTAAAACAAATTATATACTTAACAGAGAAATTAAATAGAGAAATGAATGGAATTAGAATTGCAAAACGTAGCAAACGAGGTCTTATAAATTTTATAGGCACAACATACAAATATCTATTTGGAACATTAGATGAACAAGATAAAGAAGAATTAATAAATAAAATTGAAAATTTAGAACAAAACACAATTCAAGTTAATGAACTTAATAAAGTAATAGATGCAGTAAACAAAGGTATTGAAACAATAAATCATTTAAGCTTGGTCTATGATGTAGACGAAAGGCTAGCATTACTTATTTTTAATCTACAAGAATATACTGAATATATAGAGGACATAGAACTAGGAATGCAACTTACTAGACTAGGCATTTTTAACCCTAAATTACTTAAGCATGATACTTTAACTCATGTTAATTCAGAAAAATTATTAATAATAAAAACCTCTACTTGGTTACAAACCAATACTAATCAAATATTGATAATTTCTCATATCCCAAAAGACATTATAAAAACTTCAATATTCAAAATTTTGCCTTACCCAAATGAATTTAATGACATATTAACAGAACCTTTAGAAGACAAATATTATTTTCAAAATAATCAAATATTTTCATTTAACACAAAAGAAAGAGTTACAAATAAATGCATTATAGGAATATTAAACCAAGCCAATGCCGAATGTAAATATACAAAAATGTATAAAAAATATGAAACAAATTATATAGAGCCAAATATTATAATTACTTGGAACTTACCGAAAACTATTTTAAACCAAACATGTATAAATCAAGCAATAGTTGTCGAAGGAAATAAAATCGTAAAAGCATTTAATTGTTCTGTACAAATCGAAGAAATCTTAATAACAAATACTATAATGGATTACACACAAACTATTTATGTTAACAATAATGTAACAATGATAGAACCACTGTCAATAATTGAAGCAAAAGATATAATAAGAATACATACAAGAAAAAATAACACATTTCAAATTATAATACTTACTATTTTAATTGTAATAATTATAATTTTAATTATTTACTTCATCTATAAATTTAAGAGTATTCCGAGAAACATTGTAATTAAATATAAAAATCAAAACAAAAACAATACTAAGAACCCAGAAAATCAAACAGAATTAAACAATATTGTACCAAATGAAAATACTCTACAATTAAACGAAAATACTACACAAACTAATATACCCACTCACATATACCCTAATATATCCGCCTGAGGACAGGCTCTTTTCTAATGGATGGGGAAGTAACATACCCACACCCACATATCTACCACATAAAGTAACATACACACACCCACATATCTACAACATAAACATATTTACATTACGCATTTGTCACACCCAAAATCATCGGCTCCCAAGAGTCGCCAATTAATATAAACATCCTCTTGAGTTATAAACAAATGAAAGAACCCCAAATTGTCGGCTCCCACGACTGACCAATTAATGTAAACATCCTCTTGCATTATATACAAATGTCCCCAAACTCCAAAAAGCTTTTATCCCCCAATACTGTAAAATTGCAGACGCAGCTCAAACCTAGATCGCTCTCTTGCTCAGTGCTCTCATTTTGGACACTCTCAATTTATCAATAAAGTTCTTTCTCCCAATCGAAGGTTTGATAAGCGCCAGCTTAGTTTATAAGTTTGAGTTTTAAGTTGAATCTTGTAAGGAGCAGACCTATCTCTCCCAGTTCGCGTTTACACTATTTTGATAAATAAAAATTATATTTTTTTCAAAGTGCTAAATCCCGAATTTGTTATTGGCGCAGCCGGTAGGATATAACTTTTTATACGGTTATATCCTTAAAGAACCCAAACGTCGTTCGTCCCAGTGCAATTATAAACCAGCTATCGCAGTGTCGGTTTGTGTCGCTAATATACGAACGGAAACCTCAATTTTTGCAACACGCTATCGAAGCTCAGGTTGCGAGGTTTTTTTTTTAAACATAAATCTTGACCCGTGTGACTGTCAAGTAACTAAAACAAATTTTTTGCAAAAACCCGTTTTATTGTAAAAGTTAGTGCCTTTGTTCGTAACACAAGGGTTACTAAAAAATAAAACACCTTAGTTCTCCCCCACCAGTGGTAAGAGACTAGGTATAACAATTTTAAATCAAATTCATAATACAAAACTTTTAAAATTGTGAAAAATTTATAAAACTAAATAAAAAACCAAAAATGGCAGAACCAGTGCTATTATTGTCAGAAAACCATCTAAATCAAGCCCTGAACCAAATCAGGCAAGTGCCGCAATTTGGAGGCAACCCGCTCGAACTCAGCCCGTTCATCAGGAGGATAGATTTTATCCTGGAGTTGTACCCCACAACATGTATACGCCAGTCGAGCGTATTCTTCAGTGCGATTGAAATGCAGCTTCACGGAGATGCCCAGAGGATATCTCAACTGTCAACAGCCAGATGCTGGAGGGATTTAAGGAACGCCCTCATCAACGAATATAAAACCCAGACGCCCTGCGAAGAACTACTAAGACGTCTGTATAACACCCCCTTTCCTGGGTGTATACGTAAGTTTGTTGAGGACATTGAGTCCAAATCTTTTGTAATATTAAATAAATTAGCCTTAGAAAATAACGCTTCAAATACAATTTTATACACAAATGCTCTTAATAATACAGTTAAAGATGTTATTATGAAAAAATTGCCAGACAGACTTTTTATGACATTGGCTAGGTATGATATTACTAATGCTAATAAACTAAAATGTGTAGCACAACAAGAAGGTTGTTATGAAACATTTTATTCAGATCGAACAAAGAATTCACAAAATCAAAACCAAGATAAGAGAAATTATCAACCCCAACAAAATACTAATAAACAACAATACTATAATTCCCAAAACCAATACAGACAGCAGAATAATATTTCCCCAAATCAATATAAGCAACAGGCTAGTACATCTCAAGGCCAACATAAGCCTAATTATAATAAAAATAACAGCGAAACTTTTTATGAAAACCACCCATTATATCAGGCAACAAAACAAGAATTCCAACAAAAATTAAATTATAATCAGGTTAGGAATCCTATAAATTATCAATCACAACAAAATGGGGCTAATGCTCCTAATCGACCAATAAAAAGAAATCGCGAAAGTACGAGTGGCCATATGAAAATGGATACCGAAAATTTTCATCAACAAGCCTCGGACACCGAACAGGAAATAGAAACCCTTACATACGAATCATCATGAATAACCAAGAGTTCCGATGTGTTGTAGACACAGGCTCTTCTATTAATTTAATTAAAGAAAATTACTTTAATTTTCCAACCAAAAATACACCTCTTAAAGTTCATACCATAAATGGTAATATTCAGTTAAATAAATCCGTGTCCTACCATGCAAGTAAGCTTTGTCCGACCAAACAAACATTTTGGGTCCATAATTTTTCCGATAGATATGATATGCTCATAGGAAGAGAATATCTCGAAGCTTGTAACGCAATTATTAATTATAAATCAAAAACAGTTAATTTAAACGGTTATCAATTCGGAATGAGATTTAATTATAACGATTTCGAATATAAACAAGGAGAAGCAGAAATTGATTGCTGCGATCCCCCAATTTCAACAGATTTACCTTTTAATTTTGCAATAAATAACGACTTGCAAGAAACCAATAAGTTTAGATTAGAACACCTTAATGACGAGGAAAAAGATAATCTTAAGAAAATTTTATATGAATTTAGCGACATACAGTACAAAGAAAGTGACAATTTGACTTTCACTAGTACTATCAAGCATGTCATTCATACAAAAAATGAGCAACCGGTTTACAAAAAACCATACAAATATCCTCAAGCTTACGACCAGGAAGTCGATTCGCAAATGAGAGATATGATAAAACAGGGAATAATTCGTAAGTCAAATTCCCCTTATTGCTCACCCATTTGGATAGTACCTAAGAAAGGTGATGCATCTGGAACAAAAAAGTTCCGTATCGTAATTGACTATCGTAATTTAAATGAAATTACGGTAGATGACAAATACCCTATCCCGGTCATGGATGAAATATTGGACAAACTTGGTAGATGCCAATATTTTACCACTATTGACCTTGCAAAAGGTTTTCACCAAATACAAATGGATGAAAATTCTATTCCAAAGACAGCTTTTTCCACCAAAAATGGCCATTATGAATATACTCGAATGCCCTTTGGATTGAAAAATGCCCCTGCTACCTTTCAAAGGTGCATGAACAATCTCTTAGAAGATTTGATCTACAAGGATTGTTTGGTCTACATGGACGATATTATCGTGTACTCCACTTCATTGGAGGAACATGTATTATCATTGCGAAAGGTATTTGAAAAATTACGAGAAGCTAATCTCAAGCTTCAACTCGACAAATGCGAGTTTATGAAAAAAGAAACAGAATTCCTTGGACATATTATAACAACAACTGGTATAAAACCAAATCCTCTCAAAATAGAGGCAATACAAAATTTCCCTATACCCAAATCCCCAAAACAAATAAAATCCTTTTTAGGTCTTTGTGGATTTTATAGGAAATTCATCCCAAACTTTGCTAAAATAGCAAAACCAATGACAGCAAAGCTTAAAAAAGGCGTAACTTTGAATATAAAAGATAATGATTATGTACAAGCGTTTGAAAAACTTATACTTTTAATAATGTCCGATCCAATACTTATATACCCAAACTTCGAAAAACCATTTTCATTAACAACAGATGCAAGTAATATTGCTATAGGAGCAGTATTATCGCAAAATCATAAACCAATCTGTTATGCCAGCAGAACTCTTAATGAACACGAAATTAATTATTCGGCAATAGAAAAAGAACTTTTAGCTATTGTCTGGGCCACCAAATATTTCAGGTCCTATCTTTTTGGCAGAAAATTTCTGATCCTAAGTGATCACAGGCCTCTAGTATGGCTCAATAATATTAAAGAACCTAATATGAAATTACAACGCTGGAAAATCAAACTAAATGAGTTTGATTATGAAATAAAATATTTGCCCGGTAAAGAAAACCATGTGGCAGACGCCTTATCTAGAATAAGAATAGAGGAAGCCTATTTAGGAGAGACTTCCAGTAATTCAAATACAATAACAACAGTAGCTACAGTGCATAGTGCACCAGAAGATAACCAAAACCACATTTCAATAACATAAAGACCACTGAATTATTATAACAGACAACTAGAATTTATAAGAGGAGACTTAAATGAAGTCGAAGTAATAAATTATTTTCATAAAACAAAAATTATAATAACATATAAAGAGATGACAATAGAATACGCAAAACAATTAATAATTGAATACTTTTCTAATAAGAAAAGCGTAATATACTTTCCAATTGAAACAGACTTTTTAATTTTTCAAAAGGCATACGTTGAAATTATTTCCCCAGATAACTTAACTAAAACAATGAAAACTAATAGTAAATTAATAGATATTAACACTTACGCAGAATTCAAAGAAATTATTATTAAAACACACAGAGAATTATTACATCCAGGAATAGAAAAACAAACAGCTCATTTTAAAGAAAAATATTATTTTCCCGATCACCAAAAATTAATTCAAAATTTTATTAATGAATGCGAAGTATGCAACATCGCAAAAACAGAACACAGAAATACTAAATTAGAATTTAAAATAACCCCAGAAATTTTTAATCCAAGAGAAAAATATGTCAATAATGTAGATGGCTTAAAGCTCGAAGCTCCTGACTTTGTATATTTAAAACTTTTGGACAATTTATTCATATAAAAACAAGAGAGAACGCTATAGTCGAGTCCCTCGACTATTAGATACCCGTTACTCAGCTAAACAACTTAATATAAATATGCAATTGCAACTGTGTACAATGTAAATACATACATATGTATATGCTTACATACATACACACATACGCCATTGTTTGACTCAGACCTCCAATTTGGCTAACTTGATTTGATTTGCATAGTTCTTGGGATATAGTTCGGTATTGACAAATGAAAACCATCGCAATTTCCTTTAATAGAAATCCTTATCGAGAATTAACGTTGACTCTGTTGAGCACCTTGGCCAGCTGTTCCAAAGTCATCCGTTAGATGGCGCCATGAAAGGCGGAAATGTAGGCGCTAGCCAGGCTTAAGCGTTTAATGGGTTTTTGGGCTTTAGAGTGGGCGTGGCAAACTTTTATTAGGCCAATCGATAGGTATTGACGAAACAAATACATATGAATTAAAATGTTCATAATAGCATCAAAACTGTGGCCACAGCTTGTGGCTTGTGGGCGTCAGAGGTGGCGTCTGCGTTCATACGGACAGACAGACGGACAGACGGACATGGCTAGATCGACTCGGCTAGTGATCCTGAACAAGAATATATATACTTTATAGGGTCGGAAACGCTTCCTTCTACCTGTTACATACTTTTGCACGAATACAATATACCCTTTTACTCTACGAGTAACGGGTATAAAAACAGTAGAAAATATTTAAAGATACGCATAAAAGCACACTTTGCGATGAACAAGAAATACAAACAGACAAAGAGGCGTATAAACACTAAGCGTATTCTGAATATTAATGTATTCTTTGTACACACAAGGCGCTAGAACTACAAATTAATGGGTAATGGCCTCTGCAGCAGGATGATCCAACACAGCCCTCGAAGATTACTCCACTTTTTTGCCCAGCGGAGCGGCATCGGAACGGCCCTTCCCGCTATACCTTGCCCGATAGGCGTCTTTCACTTGGTTTATCACATTGGCGAACAGTATTGTACCGAGGAAGACCAGGATGGTGCCCACCCAATGGTTCACGGTGAAGGGATTTCGGAAATAGATGATGGAGAACATCAGCGAAACGAACTTGCGCAGGGTGACCACCAAGGTGACGGTGAGCGAGGCACATTCGGTGGTCAGGAGATAGACGGCGCTGATGCAGACATACTGGGTGACCACGTTGCACAAGAGGTAGAACAGCATCAGCGGGAACTTCCACTCCAGGCCAATTGCTCCGAGTAGGGGAACCGCCACCGGTTCCGAAGACCATGCAATGCCAAAGTGCTGGACTATGTTCCCCGCCATAATCAGGAATCCTGGCAGGGGCAGCATGTGCGTATAAAACAGCGCTTCGCTGGGATGTTTTCCGTACTTTTTGTAGATGCCCATATACGCCGTGACCAGCAGGGCGATCGTCAGCAAGCCAATACTCACCGACCACCAGAAGAAGTCCGAGTAGGAAGTCTCCACCTTGAGGCTGTGATGAGTATTATCCTTGACATCGCCACTGGAAACCAGCGTGCACAGTATAATGCCCACCGTGATCATGGCCACCGAGCTGTACTGCTGAAGGTTAAAGCGCTTCTTTAGCAGCACAATGCCCATGATCATGTTGGCCATCAGTGATCCGCTGCGGAAGATCATGTGCAGCGGCATGGGTATATTGAAGTTAAACGCATAGTTGTTGCACACTCGACCCAAAGAACAGGGCCACCAGGATGACGTAGTCCTTCAGCGCAATTTTCGGACGCACCGTAAAGAACTTGGATGTGAATACTAGGCCCTCTAGCGCGATGAACAGGAACTGGGCGAATGTGATCAGATTTCCGGCGCCCGGATCGATTTGGATTATCAGCTCCAGGATCACCACGTTGCTGCAACATCCGACGATCACGAACAGCATGCCCAGAAGGGCCTTCAGATTTACAGCCATATCTTCGCAATGAGAGATATTCTATTCCGCGGGAGATATTCCAAATGACCGTAATCCGGTTTGTTGGCGGATCTCGATTGGTTTTGTTTCACTGCTAATTAATAATCTCTCTCTGTTTCGCTCTTTCTCATTCTGCAGCGACCTTCACCTTTTTTATGTCTTTCTAGGTGCTCTCCTTGAAATGGTATTTACCGTACGTTGGGCGCATTTGAACTGGGGCTTTTATTCTTCGGTAGCTCGCAAATGGTTGTTAAAAAATTAATTACAAGCTGGTTGTATTGTTGTAGTAACTATCTATGTTGTTGTTCTACTAGTACTGTTGATGCGGGAAGCGTGAGACAACGACTCACTGAGTGGTCGTGGTGATAGCCTGGTCCTGTACCTTTTCTCCGATTCCATTGAGCTTTGCAAGCGGCGTTCAAGAGGATTCAATACCGCCAAATCACCGAGCACGGCCCAGACGCATAAGCATCTCAAGCTGATATCGTTAAATACGATACGACTAGTAATTGATATTTCGGATAGCCCGCGTGCCTTTGGATTGCTCTTGCGGGGTGATAAGGAAAAGCTTTATACGTTTACGATTAGCGAAGAGGAGACGGACAAGTCGGTCTACGTGAAGAAACTGTGCAACCAAATCGCTGCCCACACGTGCCGAACAGATGCGGACAAACTATTGATTTGTCGTACCTCCCAGGAATTGGAGGTGGACATAAGCGATGTGAATGTCAGCACGCTGAGCAAGGCCTTCAAACTGGCTGCCAAGACGCGACTAAAGGTGGGTCGTGCCTTCTCCTTTAACAAAACGCCCAACAAGCTGAAACGAGCCGTCTCCACGATGATAACTTCGCCTTCTGGCAGCACCAATTCGCTTCTCAATTGGCCTAAATGCGTTTGGCCAGTTGCACGAATATAAATGAGGTTGACGATGAAGACTGTGCCAGCATGAGGAGTAGTTCGCCGTCAACGCAATCCGAGATGCTGGTGGTGCCCCCGCTCTCCGTGCAGCCCACGCGGAAAAACAAGGCCGTTGTGGGTCGCATTTAAAGTGGTCGATGATTCCGCAGTCAATTTGTGTATTCCATTTTTGAAGTCTCTTGGAAAGAGAGACTCGCTTGCAGTGCTATTTCCTCGGGAAATGGGTGATCCATGCCCGAGTGCTGATGATGCAACCTTCGAATTCGTAATCTCACAAAACAACCAGAAACAAATTATCACGCGTCCAATATTGTCTATATTGTAAAATTTATTGTTAAGTTGCACCTATTGATGTGTAGCTCGCGAATGTTGATGCGTTCGCCCGAGCTATCGATTGACCATGATTAACTTGTAAATAGTTCTCCATATGTGGACGCCCATACCCGAATAATTGTGTCGCGTCGCAAAATGCAACCAACTACTCATTGCAGTGACTAGAGATCGCATTCACGCACGCACCGAACGATCGGTTCGAATGGGTTTCGGTCGGATGATCGCCACACCGCAACAAGCTTTAAATGTTTACTGAGTAAATTTTTTAAAAACTTATCTTACTATATTGATTATAACTCAACGATTTTGCTTGAGTAGGCACAAACGACCCTAAGTCGTAATGCATTTAAAGCATGATGCTGTGTAAGTTAATATATGAACAATCATTAAAAAAATTATCTTAAAAAAAAAAATACAGCTTGCGAGTATACGTGACATAAGAAAAATTAAAAAATATAAAAATAAAAAGAAAATTTATAAATATGAATGAACATTTTTGATCATCTACTTGATCTAACAATTCCTGCAGTTATAACAGTAACAGAAGCAGAAGAAGAAGAAGATGTAGAATCAGATGTAAGCGTGTAAGACACAAAAGAAAACATAATGGCAGATCCAGCAGCCCAAAGGGCATATATAAAAGATATCTCGAATGCCATCCCAGAATTTAACGGGCAAAAGATACATCTTCAAAGATTCATAACAGCCTTGAAGTTGGTTAACTTGACTAAAGGCACATTCGAAAATTTGGCTGTAGAAGTCTGAAAAAACTTAATACTCTTTTGTATTAACAAATACGTGATTTGGTGGATCTCTGACTATTTTAATAACGACGAAGAGAGTGACGAAAGGGAGTGCGGTTTGGATCGAGTTCGATTTAACACTGGCTTTTAATTTCAATATAAAAATGCTTAAGCCTAACTTAACGACGGGGGCGAGAGACGGTGCGAATTCGCGAGAGCGATTAGATCTTTATTGCGCTCCCGCTCCCGCCTTACACTATTCAACAAATTTCAAACGCAAAGTGCGCGAACACCGCCCCCTCTAAAGGACCGCCGTCTTCAGCATGCCACAGGCAGCACCGCCAGCCTATGAACCGCTCGCCGATACGTCGCATCCTTTGTCCTCACGTCCGCCACTCGGACCTTGCCGTCAGCGCCGACGTGCACCGCCACGATCCGCCCGATCATCCACTGCTGCGGCGGAAGGTTGTCCTCGGCGACGACGACGAGAGCTCCCACGTCGACGTTTGGAACCTCCTAGTGCCACTTGTTTTTTGCCTGGAGGCTCGAGACGTACTCCCGGGACCTACGCTGCCAAAACCTGTGCCTGAGAGACGAGACACTGCGCCATCGTCGTAAGCAGGTTGGGCTGACTTGGTCCGGGAGCGCTGCTGAGGGTGGAGCTAGGAGGGGCTCGCCGATCAGGAGATGGCCTGGGCTTAGGGCTTCGCCGTCCTTGGAATCCGTGCTGATCGCTCCGAGGGGCCTGGAGTTGAGCACGGCCTCCACGCTGATGAGGAGAGTTCCGAGCTCCTCCGCGGTCAGGATGTCTTCGCCGACCGTCCGAAGGAACAGGTGCTTTGCAGACACCTGCCTCCCATAGTCCGCCGAAGTGAGGTGCTCTGGGCGGTATGAACGCAAACTCGCATCCTTTTCTTAACGCGAATGTTGCGATACCGCCCCCCTGCTCCTCCAGACGGGCCCGGAACTCTCTCATGTGGCGATCGGCTCCGACGAAGTTCGTCGCGTTGTCGCACCACACCTTCTCCGGAATCCCGCGTCGACTCACGAACCTTTGGAATGCCAACAAAAACGCATCAGTGGTGAGGTCAGACACTAACTCTAAGTGGACCGCTTTGGACGCAAAACATACAAACAATGCCACGTATGCCACGTGGCTTGCCACGGATACGATACGTTGTGTTAAATGGGCCGCAAAAATCAACACCACAGATATTAAAAGGGCGGAGAGCTCGAAGTCTGTCTGATGGCAAGTTCCCCATGATTTGCGTCAAGAGTTGCGGCTTGCACCGAAAGCAACGAATGCAAGAACGAACCGTTCTGCGTTTTAACAAACTGTGAGCCTTTCGACAACAACAACGGGAATTTGGCTTCGTACGGGATAGGAGCATTCAATAACCGACCCCCAACTGGCAGCAATGTCGAGGAACACCAATCTAATTTTTTCTCCTGAAGAAAAGGGCTTAGTTTTTGTATATTCGTTGCTACCGGTTTATTTTTTCGAATTTTACCCATGTCGTCACTGAACTCGTGAGATTGGATCACTTCCACTATTTTCTCGAACGCAAAATTCAGTTCTCTTGGTGTTATACTTTTTTCAAAGGGCTGCGACACTTTTTTACACCTTTGAATAAACCGTAAGACCCACACGAAAACCCTTAGAAGCCCTATGTGCGACGAAAAGGATTCTATTTTCTAAAGCACATAATTGGGCTCTGGAATTACCACAAGCGCCAATGCTGATTTGCGTAATTCCATCGACACGACATCAGCAGGTACTTCGAAGTGTCGATTTACAGGCCAATCTTTTTCTGCATCGAGCAAAAACGACGGCCCAGCGAACCAAATAGAAGCTGTAAGTTCCTCAACGTCACATCCCCGTGACACCATGTCCGCTGGGTTTACTTTCGTGGGGACATGTATCCAGATTGCTTTTTCCGACCACTCTTGAATCTCCGCAACTCGGTTTGAGACAAAAACTGACAACGACGAAGGATGCGTTTTGATCCAATGCAAAGTAATCTCCGAATCCGTCCAGAGGAACACTTTTGTAATCGGAAAATTAAGCAATGGTCTTACACGATTATAAAGATCCGCAAGAAGGTGAGCTGCGGACAACTCAAGGCGAGGCAAAGTTTTCGTCTTGAGGGGAGCTACTTTGGATTTTGCTGTCAATAAAGATACTTTTAAACCTTCAGCGGTACTAGTGCGAACGTAGATGCACGCTCCATATGCTCGCATGGAAGCGTCAGCGAAACCATGTATTTCTGCCGGGACTTTGGCGTCTGTATGAACGAATCGCGATACCTTGATCTTGGGCAGCTGCAACAGCGTTCTCTTAAAAGCTTCCCAAGATGTCTGCAGTTGCATCGGCAGCGACTCGTCCCAGTCTAACTTTCGAAGCCACAGTTCCTGCAACAACATTTTTGCCCTAGTCACTAGAGGACACAATAGGCCAAGCGGATCGAAAAGTCGGGCAGTCACCGACAGTATGTTTCGTTTTGTCGCACGAAGATCCAGGAAAGAGTCATCCAACCGAAATTGAAAGTAATCTTTACCCGGCAACCAAACCACGCCAAGGGTTTTAGTTACGTCTGAGTCTGCCGTTAGCGGCATGACAGCGCTTTCAGATGCGGACAACTCTGGGCAGTTAGAAAACCACTTTGCCAATTCAAATCCTGCCTCTTGCAATACCTGAGAAACTTCGTCTCGAAGGCTTAGCAGGTCCTCAACGCATCTGGCGCCAGTCAACAAATCGTCAACATAAAAGTCATTCTGAATGACCTTAGCGGCTTGTGGACACGAATCCTGCGCGATCTCTCCAAGCCGCATTAAACACCGAATCACCAGATAGGGTGCTGGCGAAGTTCCATAAGTCACGGTGTTCAGCTGGAAGATTTTTAGAGACTCAGATGGAGACACTATGAGCTGAAAGTTTCGGTCAGCTTCGTCAACCATTACTTGACGATACATCTTTTTTACGTCTGCTGCAAGCGCAAACTTGTGCAGTCTGAACCGAAGAAGGGTCGAATACAGCTCCTCTTGAATGGTGGGGCCAACCATCAAGATGTCATTCAACGCGACCTGCGTCGATGTACGGCTCGAGGCGTCGAATACCACTCTCAACTTTGTCGAGGTGCTTTGAGGTCGCAGCACGCATTGGTGCGGAATGAAATAGTGCGAACTGTCTGGAATTTTATTGTTAGTGGAAGACATGTGGCCCATGGCTTCATATTCTTCCATGAATTCCAGATACATCTTTTTTAAAGAAGGATCTTTGGATAATCTCCTTTCAAGCGACAAAAATCTACGTTTCGCAACTTCATATGATGAACCAAGTGTGTTTGGGTCAGATTTGAACGGCAAACGAACCGAAAATCTTTCGGACGACAATCTTTGAGTATTTTTCTCAAAGTGTTGCTCACAAAGTTGCTGCTCAGGAGTATGGACCTTGGCCTTGGGCGGCAAGTCCTCCACAGACCAAAATTTCTGCAGAGTTGTGTCTATTGACTCCAACACTTCCTCCTGGCAGCTGAGATGTACCAACTTTTCAGCCTTTCTTATTTTTTCTGAGGCACATCTCCCTGACACTATCCAGCCGAGAACTGTTTTCTGCAAAATGGCAAACTCAGGCCCTTGCTTTATCTGGCCGACTGACAATAGTTCAAAGAACGAGTCTGCGCCTATAAGCATGTCTATTTTTTGGGGCTTGAAGAAGAATGGATCTGCCAATTGAATATTTTCAGGCACCCTCCAGCCACTGGTGTTCACCGTTTGATCCGGATGATAACCAGAAATATTTTTTAGTATGTAAAATTCGGACGACAATTGACTGCTACCCACTCGCGACTTGACTATCGTGTGTATTTTTTTGGTTGCTTGAGCATTAGTTCCACCAATGCCCCGCAAGCTCAAACACACGTCCTCTCTCCTAATCTGAAGTCTCTGAGCGAGCTCGTCGGTCACAAAATTTACTTGTGAACCAGATTTGAGCAACGCTCGAGCCAAAACTAATTCGCCACTTTTTGTTTGGACGCTCACGATGGCTGTGGCAAGAATAACTCTATCCGATGCAGTCGCATGCAAAGCATGCGAAGTGGATGGAGTATTCTGCAAGAGCGTAGGCTGAGGAGGAGGTGGCAACGCGAGATTTGATGGCGAATAAATGTGCAGCAATGTGTGGTGTGAGGACTTACACACCCTGCATCTCTTCGATTTGCATCTTTTTACCGTGTGGCCCTTACGGAGGCAGTTAATGCACAAGGGAGCCTTTTTTGCGAAATCGAATCTTTGCTGAACTGTTAGGGCAGCAAAAGCAGTGCAATTTCCTACTTGATGTTCTGCTGAGTTGCAAAACACACATACTTCGCGGTCGTCCATGGCAGCAACAAATGAAAAACTCCTGTTTCCATTCTTCTTTGGATAAGCCTGGCTCTGCTGAACAATTTTTGGCTTACACGCTTCTTCGGCAACCATATGCTGATAGCGCTTGTTTAGGGCCGACTCACACTCGCTCCAAAGAGGAAGCGAGGAATAATCTAATTGTTCTTCCCATTTTCTTTTAGTTCCTGCATCGACTTTGCCCATTACTAGATGGATGAGGATGGCATTCGTAATACGTTTGTCATCCCCAATGGACAAAAGAGAATCGTACAGCGCTGTGACTGTGTCGATCAGGTTTCTCAAGGCGGTAGCTGATGGCTGGGAAATCTTTGGCAGATTAAACAGTGTCGATCTATTGTCAAAGAAAATTAAACAATCATTATCGTACCTGCCTTAGGCTAGTCAGAGCTTTTGGATAATTATCCGCGGTAACTTGGAATGCCCTGACTGTTCCTAGCGCGTCTCCAGCCAAACACGATATTAGATGGTTGAATTTTTCGATATCGTGCAGCGTGTCATCTTTGTCAACAAATGTTTCGAAAAGGCTTATAAAATTTTTAAATTCGTAATGTTTTCCGCTGAAGGTTGGAAGAGCGACGCTCGGCAAACGGCATTGGGGTGTGCGCGTTACCGGCGGAGATGAATTGTCAACGCTCTTACGCTTTGTTTCCGCAATTAGGGAAATTAGCAACGATTTTGCTATTATCGCAGTCTCTTCGAACTCTTCGCGGTACTCATCATCTCCATCTTTCGCTTCAATTTTATTTTGTATAAGCGAAGCATTTTCGATGTGCGTATTTAGGATTTCTAATCGACATTCTAACTCAACCGTATTTAAAGAGAATCGACCCTCATTTAAATATCTTTGCGTTCGCTCTATACTCCTCATATATCCATCTCGTTGGCTTTTCAACTCTTCGATTTCCTGGTTGTTACTTTCTGATTTTGGCATTTTTTTTTTTTTTGGTATCGAAGATTTTTAAGTTTAATTTAATTTATTTTTTTTTTTTTTTAATTATATGTAAGTGTGTACAAAAATACGGCTGGCGGTGCTCAACGCAATGCTAACGGAGGATGATGCACTGACTGATAACTAAGGGCAACGAATATATAAACCTGACGCTTAAAAGCGCGGGAAATGGCGAAAAGCGAGGGAAATTTGAAGAAAATGCGCGGCAGAAAATTTGCCGGGGATTTAATTCTCGAATTATAACTTTTCACAATTCTCAACTTTTGCCTTTTTAATTTTTTGCAAAGCTATAATTGGTGTTCACTACGACGAGAAATGGGGGAACTTTATTTTTAAAAAAAAACAGGATGCCGACAAATATTTATTTTATTTTGGTCCAAAGCGATTCACTTACTTATGTATGTATAATTCAAAATGTGTATATGTGTATGGATGTATGTATGTATCAGAATTATAATTGTTAGTACATGTAAGTTTTATTTATTTCTTGGTTAGAGTGCTCGCTATCTACCGAATTTTCCACACGAATGCAAAAAGTTGAAAGATGGGCCAAAACACAATTAAAAAACGCCACAGATTAGCTTTCAACTTTTCGCACTCTATACCTGCTTGGCCAATTTTGGGCTTGAGACTTCCTTTTTTTCCATTTTAACAGCAGCAAGAGGGAGGGTTCAGCAGACTTCCAACGCAGTTCCAAAAAAAATCGAGAAATTGGTTGCCGTACCGACGCGAGTTTTTGTTTTTTATTTTTTGGTGAAAATTAAGATCGCGAAAATCCAAATATCACGTCGGGGTCACCATGAAAAAACTTAATACTCTTTTGTATTAACAAAAACGTGATTTGGTGGATCTCTGACGATTTTAATAACGACGAAGAGAGTGACGAAAGGGAGTGGGGTTTGGATCGAGTTCGATTTAACACTGGCTTTTAATTTCAATATAAAAATGCTTAAGCCTAACTTAACGACGGGGGCGAGAGACGGGGCGAATTCGCGAGAGCGATTAGATCTTTATTGCGCTCCCGCTCCCGCCTTACACTATTCAACAAATTTCAAACGCAAAGTGCGCGAACAAAGCATTAAATCCAAAATAATAGGATCTACAATATACAAAGTACAGAATGAAACAACAATAAATTCAATAATAAAGAAATTGCAAGACACTATAGTCGGCGAAACATACGACGTAGTCAAAGCGAAAATGGCGAAGACAAGCCAGAAAGGCAAAACAGCCGAGAAATTTACATCAGAAATAGACAGCTCCTTGAAGCCTCGTACATTGACGAAGGCCTATCAGCCGAACACGCTGACAAATTCAGCACAAAAGAAGCCATTACCACAATGGTTAAAAATTGTGAGCATGGCCGCCTAAAAACAATTTTAGAGGCAGGCAACTTTACAACTATGAATGAAGCCGTCACATACAATGCAGTACTGAAATGACAGGCAATGCAAATCCAATACTGTACACACAAAGGGGAAACAACTATCGCGGTAACAACTTCAGAAATAATTATCGCGGTAGGGGCAATAACCGAGGTAATTATCAGAATAACAGATATTACCGATATAATGGCTATAACCAAAATAACGGTTATAACCGAAACTATTATAATCAGACCAACAACAATTATAGAGGTCGTGGTTTTTATAGAGGAAACAACCGTGGTGGAAGAACCAACAATGCAAATACGAACACCAACATTTTTCAGACACGAAGTGACCTTCCTTGGACACAAGTGTACTGACAAAGGTATTTTGCCAGACAATAAAAAATACGATGTAATAGAAAAATACCCAGTCCCAACGGACGCAGACAGCGCTAGAAGATTCGTTGCATTTTGCAATTACTACAGACGTTTTTTTTAAAATTTTTCCGATTACTCACGCCACATAACTAGATTATGTAAAAAGAATGTTAAATTCGAATGGACAGATGTATGTCAAAACGCATTCGAATACCTTAAAATTCAATTGATGAAACCTACACTTCTACAATACCCAGATTTTAATAAAGAATTTTGTATAACAACAGATGCAAGCAAACAAGCGTGTGGAGCTGTTCTTACTCAAGATTACAATAACGCACAGCTACCAGTAGCCTATGCATCAATATCATTTACTAAAGGAGAAAGCAACAAAAATACAACTGAACAAGAATAAGCAGCTATCCATTGGGCGATAAATCATTTTCGACCATATATTTATGGAAGACATTTCACAGTCAAGACAGACCATAGGCCATTAACTTACTTATTTTCGATGACAAACCCGAGCTCAAAACTAACGCGAACTCAAAAGACTTAGAAGAATATGATTTTACTGTGGAATATCTTTTTTTTTTGTTTTTTATTTCGCGCGGAGTCCCACGGCCCACTTAGCCGCCTAACCGACCGAGGGGCGCAGCCCTGTATCGTACGGCACGATTCGCGATAAGATAGACGCGAGATAGGAAAATAAAGGTAAAGGTCCGGGGAAAAAGTAATAGTTAGATCAATCTTGTGCCAATGAAGCAAGTATTAATCGTTTTAGGAGCGGCAGAGAGTCAAGATTTGATATTACAGGAAAAAGTCTATTATAGTCAAAACATAATACTCTGAAAGGCTCATGCAAGGCATAGTTAGATCTACAATGATTTAAAATTAGGGGAAAATAATTTCTAGTTAATCTACTTGGCACAGAAAAGTTTAGCCGACTTAACAAGTCGGGGCAGTCAATATCACCATGTATAAGGTTATAAATAAAGATAGTACCAAGCATCGTTCTACGGTTGGCTAGGGATGGTAAATTAATCAAAAGAAGTCTACTAGAATAAGAAGGTAAGATAAGATTTGCATCCCAGTTTAGGCGCCGTAAAGCAAAAAGAAGGAAGTTTTTTTGTACAGATTCAATACGACCAATATGTATTCCGTATTGTGGACTCCAGACGGGAGACCCATACTCCAGAATCGGACGGACTAGCGAAATAAATAAAGTTTTAGTCAAATAAGGATCATCGAATTCTTTTGACCACCTTTTAATAAATCCAAGCACTCCTTTGGCTTTATTAACCATGGACGAAATGTGATTAGAAAATTTTAGTTTAGAGTCCAAGAGAACGCCAAGATCGTTTACAAGAGTTATTCTATCCAAAGAGCTGCCACTTAACGTGTAAGTCGCGTATATCGGATTGGCCCGATATAAAGTCATCTGCTTGCACTTGGAACCGTTTAAATTTAGTAAATTATCTCTACACCAGTTTTGAAAATTATCTAGATCGGATTGCAAGTTTAAATGGCAGGAAATGTCCTTATACTGCAGGCACAACTTAACATCATCTGCGTACATAAGTACGCGAGAATGACTTATAATTGTAAAAAGTAACGGACCCAGATGGCTCCCTTGTGGGACAACGGAGGTAACACGGAGAATTTCAGAAATTGAATTTTTAAAAAGGACCCTTTGTGACCTGCCATTTAGATAACTAGAAATCCATTTAAGCAGATCAACTGGAAAACCTAAAAGGTCAAGTTTTTGAATGAGAAGAAAGTGATTTACAGAGTCAAATGCTTTACTAAAGTCAGTGTAAATGACGTCTGTTTGAAAACTACTATTGAAGCCTTTTATCACAAATTAAGTGAGCTCTAGAAGGTTTGTGATTGTGGATCTACGTTTTATAAATCCGTGTTGACACGGAGAAATGATTGATCTGCAAAGGTGCTGCAAATGAGGAGTAATAATTTTTTCAAAAAGCTTAGGAATAGCTGACAACTTAAAAATACCTCTGTAATTACTGGCTTCTAACTTGTTACCTTTTTTGAAAAGAGGAATAACAAATGATTCCTTCCAAATATTTGGGAATTGGGAGGTTTCTAGAGATAAGGTAAACAACTTGTGAAGAGGTTTGCACAGGACCTTAGCGCCATACCTAAGCATGCACCCAGGAATACCATCGGACCCTGGCGAATAAACAGCCTTAATACGAAGAAGATCCAAAAGAAGAGAGCTTTCTGTTAAAGTGGGACAGAATATAAGGATTGACTTGGCTATGGTGTAAGAATAAGGCTGTGATAAATAAGCTAAAGTAGAGTAAGTCGTTTGAAAAAATTGGGCAAATAAATCGGCTATTGCCTGATCTGTGGTTGCCGTCATGTTTTCGAACGACAGCGAGGAAGGATATAAATTAGATTTACGCTTGGTGTTAACGAAGTTATAAAACTGTATCGGGTCGTAAGAGAACTGGACATTACAACAATTTAAGTAACTATTATAACACTGAGCATTAAGCACGGTAAATCTTGACTGAGCACTTAAATATATAGTTAAAACAGATTGAGAACAGGAATTTTTATATTTCCTAAAAAGTCTGGACTTTACATTTCTCAAGTGTGTTAACTCTTTGCTAAACCAAGGTGATTTATTGTAAATTGACGGTAGTACCACGGAACACAGGAATTAAAAAATGAGCTTATTGCAGTGTAAAAAACATTAACTGCATCGGACATATAATTGCAAAAGTAAAGATCAGACCAATTAAAGCCAGAAATAAAATTATTTAGCCTCAGAAAGTCTGATTTTTCTAATTTTTCTTCTATAACTCTACCCGTGTCAAATGTATGTTATATTGTAGGGTGATATGGATCTTTAGGTTGCGTGAGTGGTGCTACTCTGGACAGGATTTTATACAAAACACAAATCAAGTAGGCGACCAAGTGAATTTCGAACATGGTTTACTTGAGATAAGGATATGTTAAGCAGGACGTCAATAAAAGCATGCTGTGCTAAAGGTAGTAAGACATTCGATCCATCCTCAGTGAACCAGGTAACCAGGTATATTAAAATCACGTAGAACTACCAACTGATCCCTATCGGAAAGCTTATTTGCAACAGACTTAATAACGGAAAGGTGATTTAAATAATCAGGAAGTTCAGACAACGGCGGAATATATGAGCAAGTTATGTATATAGTGCTACCAGGAAGCGATAACTTTACACAACTAAATTCAATTTGAATTTGAATTCCTCAAAAAATAACTCCTCTGACGGGAGGTTTGAATCAACTCCATTTAAGACTCCACCTCCCCGTCTAGAGGGACGGTCATACCTATATATTGTGTACTTACCTGGAAAAACTTCGGAGCTAATGATCTCCGGCTTTAACCAGGTTTCTTTAAACACAATAATATGAGATGCAAAGGAAAGGTTATCAGAATACAATTTAGTGAGATTGCTACGCAAGCCTCTTGCATTCTTATAGGAAAGGAGGTTAGAAGTTAGTTTTTTGAAATTGGTACGCTGCACAGTGGTCCGGATGCTGCCATAAATCCAATTTTTTAATAGTCATGGATTTGGCCTCGACTAGGGAGTTTTACTCCCACGGGCTCCGTCTTCTTTATCTTATCCTCCAACTCTTTGACAACCATATTATCCGGCGAAAAGTCGCCCGAGCATATGGCTTCAAAGACAGTTATCTTAAAAGATGAAATGTCTCTAGCATAAGAAGACTTAAACTATTCCACCTTTACACTATTACTATCGGCTTTAGTTTTGTCTTGTATATAAGACAATACATCGGAAGATGTTTGATCAGTGGAAAGCCGAGAAACGAAAATTTGTTTCTTTAGTGGAACCACTGAAAGGGATTTTGGATTTTATTGTTTCTGCTGAACCGGCGGTGGATCTATATTTAAATATATAATATTATGGAATTGCGGTTTTAATTAAATTATAATCGGAAACAATATCATATAGCTGCCATAGAAACGATGGCAAAATGCAGCGCAAAATCGACATAGCTTCATTTTTAGTAAAACAGGCATAAAAATCGAAATGCAGTCGGCTTGCCCAAGTTTGCTTCCCTTCTTGTTTTTGGTTATTTTTGTTAGCTGCTGATCTCAGCTGCTGATCTCAGCTGCTGATCTCAGCTGCTGATCTCAGCTGCTGATCCGTCGGAATGCTCTGCTGTTCCTTTGATTGCGGTTGCGGGGTATTCCCCTTTTGCTGCTTACCATCAGCTATTTTTTGAAATTGAGGGACTCTTTTAATAGCATACGGCTATTAAACTGCCAGTCCAGCGCCGAGATAATAAGCTCGGGTCTAGCGCAGAGAGGATTTAGCAGCTCAGGGAAAACTATCTCTGGCAACACGGGAATAGCAAATCGCCCCATCAAGCCGACTTTAGGTTGCCGCATGAACAATTTCATCTCGTTCGCAACCTCGACACAAGCGTCACAACAGAACTGCAAATTCGGACCTTTCAAAGGGTCATAACTTGCCCGATCAACAAAACCAATGCACTTAGTGTGAACCATGTATTCATACAGCCAGCAAGTCATGTTAGAAAGGTCAGCCCTAATTACGAGGCTGCATTTTTTGCAAAAACAAACCAAATTATTGTTACTCATTCTACTTATTTGAACCACTGTACCAAGAACACGAAATTGAAATTTATGAACGAACATAAGTACCGCAAGAGCGCAGAAACTACTCGCCTAGAACTTTCAAACGAAGTGCATGCAAAAAAAAGCCTAAAAACAGCACTACGAATAACGAACTGAACCGATAACGCAGAACAGAAATAGAAAATTAAGTTAAATATGTCAAATGAATTTAAATGTGTATTTAAATAGTTTTAGGATTTTAAAAAAGTTTTGATAAAACTAACTAAAAAATTCATAATTCTACAAGCGAGTTAATTTTCGTTTACTTTTAAATTACAGCTTACCATTTATTTTGTTCGTTCCGCCAAAACTAGACAAACAAATCCAAATGGAAAAAGTATCCAATTTTTGAAAGTGTAAAAACAAGATACGAAGCTTACTTTGACAAAGCCGACGTTTAAATACCTTTGCTGACATAATACAAATATAATAGTCTAAAAAACATGCATACAAAAATTTGTATGCGTATATGCTAAAAGCAATATATAATTTCGGATTTCTCAATTAATTTTTCAATCTCTTGCGAAAGTTTTATCCAGATATCTTGAAATTTGAGAGACTAGTTTCCGTAACAATATATTTCGGTATATAAGGGTACTTTACTGAGACCGTATATTTTTCGGATATTTTTAACACATTATTAATACATTTATTTAATTATTTTCCATTTCAAATTATTGCTAATGATAAAATTATAATTGATGGAAGATCGTTAATAAATAATGTAAAAAGTAACGGACCCAGATGGCTCCATTGTGGGACCCTTTGTGACCTGCCATTCAGATAACTTGAGATCCATCTAAGATCAACTGGAAAACCTAACAAGTCAAGTTTTTGAACTAGAAGTACGTGACTTACAGATTCAGTATAAATGACGTCTGTTTGAAAACTACTATTGAAGCCCCTTATAACAAATGTAGTAAGCTCTAGAAGGTTTGTTATTGTGGATCTACGTTTAATAAATCCGTGTAGACACGGAGAAATGATTGATCTACAAAGGTGGTGCAAATGATTTTGATTTTTTCAAAAAGCTTAGTAATAGCTAACAACTTAGAAATACCTCTGTAGTTACTGGCTTCTAACTTGTTACCTTGTTTCAAAAGAGGAATAACAAAAGATTCCTTCCAAATATTTGGGAATTGGGAAGTTTCTAGAGATAAGGTTAACAACTTGTGAAGAGGTTTGCACAGGGCCTTAGCGCCATACCTAAGCATGCACCCAGGAAACCATCGGACCCTGGCGAATAAACAGCCTTAATACGAAGAAGATCCAAAAGAAGATAACTTTCTGTTAAAGTGGGACAGAATATAAGGATTGACTTGGCTATGGTGTAAGAATAAGGCTGTGATAAATAAGCTAAAGTAGAGTAAATCGTTTGAAAAAATTGGGCAAATAAATCGGCTATTGCCTGATCTGTGGTTGCCGTCATGTTTTCGAACGACAGCGAGGAAGGATATAAATTAGATTTACGCTTGGTGTTAACGAAGTTATAAAACTGTCTCGGGTCGTAAGAGAACTGGACATTACAACAATTTAAGTAACTATTATAACACTGAGCATTAAGCACGGTAAATCTTGACTGAGCACTTAAATATATAGTTAAAACAGATTGAGAACAGGTATTTTTATATTTCCTAAAAAGTCTGGACTTTACATTTCTCAAGTGTGTTAACTCTTTGCTAAACCAAGGTGATTTATTGTAAATTGACGGTAGTACCACGGAACACAGGAATTAAAAAATGAGCTTATTGCAGTGTAAAAAACATTAACTGCATCGGAGATATAATTGCAAAAGTAAAGATCAGACCAATTAAAGCCAGAAATAAAATTATTTAGCCTCAGAAAGTCTGATTTTTCTAATTTTTCTTCTATAACTCTACCCGTGTCAAATGTATGTTATATTGTAGGGTGATATGGATCTTTAGGTTGCGTGAGTGGTGCTACTCTGGACAGGATTTTATACAAAACACAAATCAAGTAGGCGACCAAGTGAATTTCGAACATGGTTTACTTGAGATAAGGATATGTTAAGCAGGACGTCAATAAAAGCATGCTGTGCTAAAGGTAGTAAGACATTCGATCCATCCTCAGTGAACCAGGTAACCAGGTATATTAAAATCACGTAGAACTACCAACTGATCCCTATCGGAAAGCTTATTTGCAACAGACTTAATAACGGAAAGGTGATTTAAATAATCAGGAAGTTCAGACAACGGCGGAATATATGAGCTATGAGTTATGTATATAGTGCTACCAGGAAGCGATAACTTTACACAACTAAATTCAATTTGAATTTGAATTCCTCAAAAAATAACTCCTCTGACGGGAGGTTTGAATCAACTCCAATTAAGACTCCACCTCCCCGTCTAGAGGGACGGTCATACCTATATATTGTGTACTTACCTGGAAAAACTTCGGAGCTAATTATCTCCGGCTTTAACCAGGTTTCTGTAAACACAATAATATGAGATGCAAAGGAAAGGTTATCAGAATACAATTTAGTGAGATTGCTACGCAAGCCTCTTGCATTCTTATAGGAAAGGAGGTTAGAAGTTAGTTTTTTGAAATTGTTACACTGGTTTGGCCTCGACTAGGAAGTTTTACTCCCACGGGCCCCTTCTTCTTTATCTTAGCCTCGAACTCTTTTACAACCATATTATCCGGCCAAAAGTCGCCAGAGCATATGGCTTCAAAAAGCTCGTTAGGGACAGTTATCTTGAAAGATGAAATGTCTCTAGCATAAGAAAACTTAAACTTTTCCACTTTTACACTATTACAATCGGCTCTAGTTTTGTCTTGTATATAAGACAATACATAAGAAGATGTTTGATCAGGGGAAAGCCGAGAAACGAAAATTTGTTTCTTTAGTGGAACCACTAAAAGGGATTTTGGTGGAGCAGATATTGTTTCTGCAAAACCAACTTGAGCCGGTTGTCCGGACTCAGTAGTCCCTTGTGGTGGAGATGCTACATTCTGAGAGATAGGTGGATCCACTAATTGTGAAACCACTACGGACAAATCGGAATTCTTAGAAGTCCCTGGTTGTATGCATTCTGTAACGAATTGTTCGGATACCGAATCTTTTTTAGCTGCCGATCTTAGCAACATTTGAGGGTTTGCTGAAATCAACTGCTGATCCGCCGGAATGCTCTGTTGATCTTTTGATTTCGGTTGCGGGGTGTTCCCCTTTTGCTCCTTACCACCAGCGGCCTTTTTGCGCTTAGGGGACTTTTCTAATAGCTTACGACTATTAAACTGCGAGTCCAGCGCAGAGAGGAGATCATCAGCTCGGCGAAAACTATCTCTAGCCACTCCGAAACAGCTAATCAGCCCCATCAGGCCGCCTTTAGTTTTGCGCATGAACGATTTCATCTCGTTCGCAACCTCGACACAAGCGTCACAACAAAACTGCAAATTGGGCCCCTTTGAAAGGTCATCACTTGTCCGGCCAGTAAAACCGGCGCACTTGGTGTGCACCATATTTTCACACAGCCAGCAAGTCATATTAGACTGGTCAGCCCTGATTACGAGGCTGCATTTTTTGCAGAAGCAGACTACATTTTTATTATTCATTTTATTTATTTACCACTGTACCAAGAAAGCGAATTGAAATTTGTAAGCGAGCAGTTATAAGTACCGCAAGAGCGCAGAAACTGCACGCTTAGAACTTTCAAAGAGAGCAAGAGAGCGGGAGCGTAAATAAGTTAAAGTGCATGCACAAAAGAGAAACGGCGGGGATATAAGAAAAGAAAACACAGATAAGAATTACGAAAAACTAAAACAATTTATTAGTATTAAATACAAAGTGCACTCGCGAAGCGAACGGAGTTTAAATTTATGTTTTAATAAACCCGAAGAGAATTAAAATTGTTTTGATAAAACCCACCGATGGGAATAAACGAAAACAAAATGCAAAATTCGATGCGCAGAAAAAAAACACGACCGTTCACTTTGAAAGTCAAAGACGAATGACGAGTTTGTTGCTCAAATTTATGATTGCTTTATACAGTTGTCTTACTTTGGGCGTCACGAGTCTTGATCCCCAAGCGATCTCCGAGTGAATTGTAGAAGTCCAAGAATTGCTCTTCAGCTATTGTAAAACGCGGTGGGCAATAGACAGCGGCTATAGTGATACTGCCGTTGCCTGCTTGTAGTTTTAACGATGTAGCCTGTAAGGAATTGGTTGCAAACCTTTGGTGAAAGTGGTGCTTAATGCGTTCCCTGATTAGGATTCCAGTTCCTCCGTGAGCCTTAGCGTCCGGATGATCTGTGCAGTATGAAGTATAACCTCTTATTTAGAAGTTGTATTTACTTGTGAGATGCGTTTCTGCCAGCAGCATTACATCTATTTGGTTTTCATTGAGGAATTGAGTTATTTCAAGTTTGTGCCGTGAAACGCCATTGGCATTCCACATGGATATTCGAAGACAAGACATCGATTATTTAGATTGTTGGGATGTGAGCAAATTTATTAAAATGTTTTGATTTTGCATAAGGTTTGTCATTGTTGTTTTCATGAAGGACATGAATTCCATCATACCCTGTTGTAAAGTCAGCATCATGGTTTCCATGCTGTTTGGTATTTGTCCTATTGCTTGCTGAGGTGTTATTATATTTTGCTCAGAGCATTGAGCTTGTGGGAACCCCGTCTGATTGGCAAGTCCTGATTTTAGGGCACTGGCGTATGAAACTCCCCCATTTGTGTTGAGGGGCCCAAATGAAGATCTGGCTGCTTTCGCAAAGAAAACATTAGGTGTGTTTTGGGGATGCACGTATGCATTTCGTGCATTCTGGGAGCGTGCTTGTTTTGCTTGTTGAAACTGACTCTTCAGCTCTTTATAGACCGGGCATCCTCTGTTGTTTGCGGTATGGTTATCTCCACAGTTAGCGCATTTCATTGTCTTTGGGTCTTCTTTGCTTGCAGGGCAAGGTTCGGATTTGTGGAAGCCACCACAAGTTACGCAGACTGAACGAAGCCCGCAGTTGTTTCTGGTGTGTCCATTCTCTTGGCAGTTTGTGGATTGCAGCGGGCCATTCCGCTTATGCGGTTCTTCAACAGTAATCCTTCTATGCAACAGGGATTGCAGTTTGTAGATCGGGTGCACTTCATTTTTTTTCAAGGCTCTGCTTTCTGGCTCCAGTTCGACCTTAAAGAGTGGTTGCGGCTTTTTATTTTTGTTGATAATATTAATAATATTTTTGGAGAAGAATCCTTTTTCTTTCAGTGCCTCTTTTATCTCATTGGTGGATACGTCGGGCTCTATGCCCTTTAGCACTACTTGCAAGCCCTTGCTACTTTTGAGCTGGTACGTGTAGTAGGGTTTTCTAGCCTCGTCTAGGTTACAGCTCTGAATTGATCTTCAGTTTTAGCTTGAAGCTTTGTTTCATGAATATTCCCTTTAACAAGAGGAGTAACATAAAAGTTGTCATTCCCGACCAGCGCAACAATTTTCTTTACTAGGGCATTTGAGTTCTGTTTCCTTCTGTAAATTGGTGGGGGCTTTGGTTTCTTTTGAACAGCCTGTCCAGATTCGGATTGATTATTATCAATTTCAGACAATAGGGCGAATCTGTTGTTACTAGATGCCCCTGGTTGTTCGCTGCCTTTATTAGGGCCATTTTGTTTTGGTTTATTTCCAACCATTTTATTTTGCGGGCTTAGCTTCCGTGTGATTTGGATGTAACGGTCCATGCCAGTCTGTATAGCCGGACCCACTTGTTGTTGTTTGATATTGCCGATATTCGGCGCTGCAGAAGTTGCAAAGGCATTCGAAATCGCGTTGTTGTTAACGGCGACCGTTGATGTTGTTGTTGCAGTGGCTGCGGTTATCGAGGTCGGGGTTCTACACTGCAAGCTCCATGATGTGGGAGTTGGTGTGAGTAGGGCGGGAGAACAAGACCGTGCTCTCGCACTGTCAATGGTCAGTAGGTATCCGTGTATCCTTAACGGGGGTTTTGTTGAGGTCGGGTCGTTGCTTCGCTCGTCTCTGCAGTATCCGGATTCCGGCGGAGACGTCCTCCGTTTCCCGAGGCATTTCGACGGCAGTACTCTATAGTTAGCAATCCCACCTGGCCACAATCCCAACAGAAGTCGCGACGTGGGTTGGGACAGCCGCGACGGAAATGTCCGTTCTCACCGCAACGGCCGCAGGCCCGCTGCATGTCCACTCGCGAGGTTCCTTGCCCGATCATCCGGTGAGTCACGTGTCCTGCCTGTGGAGTACTCTCCAAGTTCCGAAAGGGATTCGGCGATCGCCGAAGTTGCGATCCCTCGTGTTTCCTGTCCGTTCCTCCTGTGGTCCCATCTCGAGTCGACTCGACTTCAACGTCCCGAATTCACTGCGCTTGATGTATAGCTGGAGCCATGTTTTCGTATGCGCGGTACAACTCTTCCTCTTCTCGGTAACCGGCTTGCTGCATCTTCGTCCTGAGCTCGATCAGGTATGTTTTGAAAGGCTCTCCTCTCCTCTGCACGTGAGTCCGAATCTCGTCCGTTAATCGTTCGAAGTATCGAGGAGGTAAGAAGAACTCCAGGAATTCCCTCCGGAAAGTTCCCCAAGAGACGGAGTAGTACGGAACCCCCGTGCCGCCGGGCCCTCGTAGATTTCGGACATAGCCCGGGGGATCTCTTCCGGATTTATCCTATACGTCGTCATCTTCTCCTCGAGTGCGGCAATGAGAGTTAACGGATCCGAGCTACCATCGAACCGCAGGTTCCACTTGTGTATCTTCTCGGGGAGCAAGTGCTGAGTGGGAGTCGTATTACTCCGTACCTCTTGCCCCTGTAGGCCAGTGGCAAAGCGAGCGTCTTTTGGCGGCATCCAGACGCCGTGTGTCGTTCCTGGATGTACCCCTCTATGACGAGCGGGAACCGCGACCGGCGCAGCGTCGGAGACGTCGGGGATTCGGAGGGTCTCCGCAAATTGCCCCATCTCGTCGTTCTTTCCTGTGGGATTAGGGCTCGGGGCCCGACTGCTGTACTGTTCCTGCAGCTGAGCTAGCCGGTTCCACACCCGTTGTGAAAAGGACCCTGCGCTGACCAGGTGGGCAAACGCCTTCCTGGCCTCTTCGATGGTACCATCCGCTTTAAAGCCGAACTCAACGGCAAGGGAGTTGAGTTCGTCTCTTCGGCGGGAATATATCCAGCGAACTCCTACACCAGGGTTGGGGGAACTACCTTACCGAACGGGAAGGGGTCAGCGTTCAGGTCCGATTGTACTACTAGGAGCAAAACTACGGCTTCTGTGGCGAACGGGAAGTATGTCCACGTTCGGGCCCAAAGTAGCTATGAGAATCAGGTTAGGTTTCTTTTCTAACTACAAAATGAAATACACACGATCGGGAGATATGATTAAACAATCGTAAGGCTTTATTGAGATTGTCCTCACCCGAGTCCGCTACACCGTTCTGAGCGTATGAAAACCTATTCGTACTAACCTTTTTAATGTCAACCCCGATCGACAGCGTAGCACTTGGCCAAATTAAACCGGCGGAACACTCTCAATGAGAAATCTATGAAAAGTCGCGTTAGGCGTCACGTTTGGCCTGTCTTGCGAATAAGCTTTGCGGAGCACACGTGGGGTCTCGAAGTTTCGCTGAGCCGTGTGCCGATCACACGTCTGCCTGGTTCCGCGATCCCGAGAGAGGTCACGCTGTTCGGTTGTTGTGTGATCGCCTACCCTTTTCCTCCTTTTTCCCACATTCGGGATTTCTAGTATTTTTCCACTACTGATATCTTAAATCTTGGCTAAATATCGGATGGCGTTGTCACACCGGGGTTTGAACTTAGATATACTTATATACCTATGTCTTAATATTTATTGAACTTCATGATATTTCACTTAAAACTTCTTATAATGATAAGAAAAACCATTGTGGCGTACACGCGGGTTCGACACAGAGTCCAGAAGAACACCTAAATCGTTAACTGAATATATACGGCCGAGTGGCGTATTTTCAAGAAAGTAACTATAAAAAGTCATAACGTTGCATTTAAGGTAGTTCAACTCTAAAAGGTTGTACTCACACCATCCATGAAAACAATCAATATCTGACTGTAAGTTAAATCCCGACGCTATATCATTATATGATAAACAAAGGTTAACAACATCAGCATACATTAGTACACGAGAATGCGTTATGATAGAGGGAAGATCGTTGATAAACAAAGTAAACAGCAAAGTGCCCAGATGACTTCCCTGAGGCACTCCAGATGTCACGTAGATCAATTTTGAAACAACATTCTTGAATATAACCCTCTGAGTCCTACCATTCAAGTAACTGGAAATCCAAGTTAATAGATCACCAGGAAACCCAAGCAGATCTGATTTGAATAAAAGAAGAGAGTGGTTGACGGAGTCAAAGGCCTTACTAAAATCTGTATGTATAACGTCAGTCTGCATTTTTTTCTGAAATCCATTTATTACAATAGATGACAATTCAAAAAGGTTGGTGGTGGTCGATCTTCGCTTAACAAAACCATGCTGACACGGTGATAGAGAAGTGAGTGAGTAGTCAGTGATTGTAGACGTGTTTTCAATTACCTCCTGAGTTTTTCCAATTCGAAAGCCTTAAACAGCCCTGAAAAGGTAAACAAAGTGAACAGCGTGATCCCCATAGGAGACGGTACGTACCATGGTGGGTCTGTGCGTTGAGTACACCATATTTTAGCGTTTAGATCAGTTAAAACTGGTGCTCCACCGAGGGTAGAGGGGAGAGGAGTCACCAAGACTCTGTTTTCTCCCGCTCTCTTCCCACTGGGAAAACAAAAACAAAGTTTTCCCGCGGGCGATCTGCACGTTTCCCTTTTTTGGCAACTGGACAAACAGCTGATCACTCCGATAGAGCTGGAAAGCGCTCAAACCACAGCCAGAATCGGAAACAGAAACCAGTCGCTACTATCAGCTAGGAAAAATTGCATAATTCTAGGCCGAGCTCAACCAGTAGATATTCAACTCGTAGCAGTCAGCTTTTGAAAGGGTCGAAGCGTTGAGTTCAAAAGGCCGATCTTCTACACTAGTCTAGATAGGGGAATTAGGGGCAGCAAGTCAAGGATCCGACAAATTCCAACCCCCCCGCTTAGGCGGTGCCCCAGCAAACGGGGCTCTGGGGACCGAAAAGGGGCGGTATAACCCCCATCGTTAGAAAGTCTAGGAGAAATCTGTGACCAGCGAGGGAACCCCTGTCGCGGACGGTGAAAGACCAATGGACCAGGCAAACCCCTTCGCAAAAAGCACAGCGATGGCCAGATCGCCAACGCTGCAGGCGCAGCATAAGGTTGAACAGCAGCCAAAACAAGCGGAGGCAATCACGTCCCTGGAGGACATTATTGCGAAAATAGGCCTTGCCGTGAATGGCCTCTCCCTTCTGTTTAAGGACCACAGGGTCGTCAAACAGCCGATGCGCGATCTCCTAACAGAGCTGGTAGAGCTGCATAAAACGGCAGTGGCCTCCATCAAGCAGGAGGAAGCCACAGGAAAGGAGTGCAGGGAAAGTGCCACGAGAGCCGAACAGCGTGATAACAAGCTGGGTGGCAAAGAAAGGATAGTAGCGACACCAAAAAGGGCAAGGGAGCCAGCAGCAGGCCAAAAATGTACGCCACCAATGAAGAGGGTACATCGGGAACGGATACATGAGAAGCGACACGAAGATTTCCAGCAAGTAGCCGACAGAAACCCTAAGGGAAATTCCACGCTAAAACACACATACAGACCATCCGTAAGACGGCCAAGGGAGATCTTTTGCTGCAGCTGAAGAAGTCTCCAGACCACAGCGCGGAGTAGGTTAAAAAGGCAGTTGGAAACGCTCTCGGGGTTAAAGCAGTTGTAAGGGCCCTGACCGAGCAAACCACAGTTGAGGTCATGGACTTAGACGAAGTCACAACCAAGGAGGAGATAGTGGAGGCTCTAAACAGTAAGCTAGGCGATACCCCTCTTTCGGAGGAGGCCGTAAAGTCGCTGAGAGCCACCAGAAACGGCCTGCAGATAGCCACACTAATGTTGCCAACACCCACAGCGAACAAGCTGGTAAACTTGGGGAAAATAAGGATTGGATGGGTGATCTGCGGATTAAACCCATTTTTTCGCCAAAACGCTGCTATAAGTGTGTCGCGTTCGGCCTTATCTCGTCAAACTGCACGGAAAAAACGGATTTGCGCGGAGCATGTTTCAAGTGTGGTGGAAAAGACCACGAGGCCAGAAGCTGCAATAGGGACCCACATTGCCTACTCTGCGCGCAGAAAAGAGATCTTCCAACAAACCACGCGTCTGGGAGCTTTAAATGCCCAGCGTATGTCGAGGCGGTAAAATCTCAACAAAGATGCTAAGGGTCATGCAGCTAAACGTCAACCACTGCAGGGTGGCCCAGGACCTTCTCACCCAAACAATTTCCGAGCTCAAAATAGACCTGGCAATTCTGAGCGAACCCTATAAAGCAATTAGATCCAACACGTGGGTCACGGATCAATTGGGAAAAGCAGCAATCTGGACATGTGGGCAACCGGCCCAACATCTAGCATGCGTGAAAGCATCAAAAGGCTACGTAAGGGCGAAGCTAAAAGACCTTTGGATTTTTAGCTGCTTCTTTCCACCCAGCTGGACACTAGAGGAGTTTAGCGAGACGATAGACAGCCTGGCAATCGAAATAAGAGCACACTCGCCTCCGATTGTTGCCGGGGACTTCAATGCGTGGTCAACGGAGTGGGAGTCAGCCTCAACAAACGCCAGAGGAAGAGTGGTTATTGAGACGTTCGCATCGCTGGACGTTGTCCTACAAAACAGGGGTTCTACCCCTACATTTAGGAGAGCGGGAGCGCAGTCCATAATCGACCTCACCTACTTAAGCGCAAGCTTGGCGGCGACGGCGACCTGGGAAATTAGCGAGACCTACACGGCGAGCGACCATAGTGCAATTATAAGCACCATCCGCATGAGAAGAACCGCCACACCGACAATTACTCGAGGACACTACAAAGAAAATACGCTCGACATACCAGCATTTAGAGCGGCCTTGGAAGGGATGGAATTAGCGGAAAACGAACGGGCATTGATGGAAAAGGTCAAGGAAGCCTGCGACGCCAGCATGCAGCGCAGTAAAAGCTTCAAGGGGCGCAAGCCAGTCTACTGGTGGAACCAAGCGATTGAGGAGGCACGCCGCGAATGTATAAGCGCTAGGAGAGCCTACCATAGGGAGCGCGGAACCGAAGCCTTCCATATACTCAGGGAAGTTTTCACCCAAAAGAGGAAGATTCTAAAGCGGAAAATAAAAAGCAGCAAAAGGCGGTGCTTCCTGCAACTCTGCGATGAAGCAGAAAACGACTTGTGGGGAAAGGCCTACAAGGTGGTAATGAAAAAAACCAACGCCGTTAAAAACGTGACCCCAACAGGCTCCGAGAAACTGGGAGAGATAATAAGGCACCTTTTCCCAGCGCAGGAAACGAGGCAAGCGGAAGCGTTTGGTGTCCCGGACCACCAGATACCGCCGGTTACCCTACAGGAGCTGGTCAACATAGCTCAGAAGGTACCAAACCACAAGGCACCAGGGCCAGATGGGATCCCAAATCGGGCACTCAAACTTGCCATCAGCATGTACCCGAGCACCTTTGCCAGTGCATACACTAAGTGCCTGGCCCAAGCCTGCTTCCCAGAACGGTGGAAACAGCAAAAGCTGGTGCTTATTCCAAAGCCAGGAAAAGACAAGGATGAACCGTCGGCTTATAGGCCCATTTGCCTTCTAGACACGGCCGGCAAAATATTGGAAAAATATTGTCAGTGCAAGACTCGGAGAGGCAATAGAGGTTGCCGGAAGGCTCTCAGAAAGTCAGTATGGCTTTAGAAAGGCTCGCTCAACCCTAGATGCACTAGAAGCCGTGGACCGCATAGCCAGGCAGGCCATAGAAGGCAAAAGGTGGCTGGGAGGAAACAAACAATACTGTTTGGTGGCAACTCTGGACATCAAAAACGCCTTCAACTCGGCATCCTGGAGCAGAATAATGGCCTCACTCGGGATGCTGAACATCCCAAAGTACTTGCAGGCGACTGTTAGCGACTACCTGAGCGACAGGTAACGCTACAAAATCACAGGAGGAGTGCCACAAGGGTCCGTCTTAGGCCCATTATTGTGGAACACCATGTACGATGGTATCCTGCGACTAAACTTCCAGCAGGGCGTAAACGTTGTTGGCTTCGCGGACGACGTCGCGGTCATAGTGGTCAAAAAGTCCATAGCTGAGGTAGAAAGCTCTACAAACGCAGCAATCAGCATGATAAGTGAGTGGCTACAAATCGTAGGACTTGAACTGGCTGAGCAGAAAACCGAGGCGGTACTCATCAGCAGCAGGAAAAAAGTGGAAACGGCACAAATCACTGTGGGCGGAGCCCAAGTGGAGACGAAAAGGGCTATAAAATACCTAGGTGTCATTCTGGACACCAGGCTGTCCTACAGGGAGCACCTGCAGGCGACTCATAAGAGGGCACACGGAGTCACGATGGCAGTGTCCCGAATGATGCTTAACCATAGAGGCCCAAAATCCACGAGCAGGAAGCTACTGTTTAACGTAGCAAAGTCGTCCATCATGTATGCAGCACCAATATGGGCCGAGGGACAACAAAAAAGAGCTACATAAAGGGTATAGAGTCGGACTACAGAATAGGAGCTCTTAGGGTAGCCTCCGCCTTCCGCACGGTCGCTACAGAGGCCATTCTGGTCATCAGTGGTATAACACCAGTCGAGCTCGCAGTTGTTGAGGCCAAGGAGAACTTTGAAGCGAGAAAATTAGCTGACACACAGGTGGACCACCGCTTGGCAAAACAAAGGTCAAGAACAAAGTCCCTTGAAAACTGGCAGCAAAGATGGGATAGGGCAGAAACCGGCCGGTGGACGCACCGACTCATCCCCAATATAGCGGCTTGGGTAAACAGACCACACGGCGAACTAACGTTCCATCTGACACAGGTGCTGAGCGGACATGGATGCTTTAAGGAGTATTTACATCGCTTCGGCCACGAGACAAGCCCAATCTGCGATACCTGCGGAACAGTGGAAAATGCCGAACACGCACTAACCACATGTGTCAGGTTCGGAGAAGAGCGCCGAAGAGCTGAACAAATCCTGGGGACCCCGATCACAGTGGAGGGACTTGTTCTTAGTATGCTGGAGAGTCAGGATAAATGGACAGCTGTATGCAGTATGCGGAAGTCACGACGGAACTGAGGCGGCTGGAACGCATAAGGAACGAGAGGTCCTAAACAGGCCAGCCAGCCTTGCGAAGCACTGCTTCACGGCAGTTCCGCAAGTCTGGATATCATATGTATATTTATTTATTTTGTCTATGTATGTAATTTATGAATAAAAAAAAAAAAAAAAAAAAAACGGTGATATAAGCGAGGAACATAAATGTTGCAAAGGAGAAGTGATAAGGAATTTAGGAATTTACCTCTATAATTCTTGGTATCAGCTTTCGCACCCTTTTTATGAAGTGGAATAATAAAAGAGTCCTTCCAGATAGTAGAAAAAACTGATGATGAAATGGACAAATTAAAAAGTTTAAGAATCGGTTTACAAATGGTTGACGTACAAAACTTGAGCACACATCCAGGAAGTCCATCTGGACCGGGAGAATAAGTCGGCGTTGTTGTTGCTAAATCTATTAAGAGCGAGTTTTTAATTAAAAGTGTACAAATATAATTTGCCCAATTTAAGAGATTAGGGTAGTTAGAATTTGGCCAAGCTGTCGAACTATAAGTAGTTTGGAAAAACTCAGCAAATAAATCAGCAATTTCAGAATACGTCGATGCCTTCGTTGAGTTTAGACGTACCGATGAAGGCAATGCCAATGACTTAAGCTTGGCATTAACAAAGTTGAAAAACTGTTTCGGATCAATTAAAAATTCAAATTTACATCGATTTATATACATAGAATAGCAATGACTGTTGAGAACATTAAAATCCGATCGAGCCACTACATATGTCGAAAAATGATGGCTTACCCAATTTTTTATACTTTTTATAAGTATTTGATTTAAGGTTTTTAAGTCTTTGAAGCGCATTGGTAAACCAAGGAGGCCTGTTTAGGTTTGAAGGAAACCTATCAGGAACGCATTCATTAAAAAAAGTATTTAACGCTATATAGAATAGTTCAGTGGCACTGTCAATGTCTGTACAATTGTACAAGTCTGTCCAATTATAATGAGAAATCATATCGTTAAGTTTATTATAGTAACATTTACGAAAACATCTCATTTTAGTTGGGGACACTAAAGGAGAGAGGGTATCATAGCAGGGGGGGCAAATTGTCAATTACATTGTTGGATGATATCGGTCTTCAGGTACAACAAGAGCGTCAATTCTACATACCGTGACCTCAGACGGGTCTGAAACAAACACAAGATCTAATTGTCTATTTAAAGAATTTCGTATAAAGCTTACTTGCTGTAACGATAATTCTAAAAGGCCATCTACAAAATCATGGGCGGATAAAGGTATAGCGACAAGTGAGTCAGTGGGAGGAGACCAAGATTAAAGCGACCAAAACAATCAAGAAGTCTCTGTTAGAAAGAAGGTATAGTACGGATTTTATTGCGGACAGATGGTGCTCATAAATTACTAGATCAGAGCCAGGTGGAATACAAGAACATGTAACAAAAATATATAAAGATTGCAAGGAAACTTTCACACTTACAAATTCAATTTCGTTTGGGATATGAGTGCGAATTCTTTCAGATGTTGGGCTAGAGGTAACGGCAATCAGCACACCGCCCCCCTACGTGAGGGGCGATCGGTCCTATAAGTATTAATGTTATTTGACAGAAGTTCAGAGTCAGATATCTCTGGTTTTAGCCAAGTTTCCGTAAAACCCAAAATATCTTCAGTGAATGCAGAGGAGTCAGCATAAAGCTTCTGTAGCTTCATATTTAGTCCCCTAACATTTTGATACGCCAAAAATAAACTTTTTAGTTTTTTGGCACAGTGGAATGCCTGTTATTTGTTCTCGGTTTATTGTGAACAAATTCTTTAATTACTAAATCATCATTAAAAATTGTTCAACTCCAATATCCTCGGATGGGAATTTTTCACGTATAAATTCCAAAATATCCTCAGATGTGGTATCTGGGGTAAATCTTTTTTTTTTTTTTTTATTTAAATTTGCTTTTATTTATTGAATCTTCTCTTAATTTTGAGACTAACAATAAGTTTACGAATCTTAACATTAAAATTTAACTTACAGTGAGTCATTGCGACGAAGGCGTGATTGGTTGATCAACCTTGTAAGACCTGTCGCCAGGTGGTTAGGGTGCAACGATAGCTTGGTAAAGTACTTTTCCTTCTGTTCTGCGATCACATCTTTGCCTGGTAGAATGTTTAAGTCGCGATGTATGTTTTCGTTGCGAACGTACCACGGTGCCCCGGTGATTGTTCTCAAGATCTTTGACTGAGCTCGCTGGACTATGTCAATATTGCTATTGCTGGCATTCCCCCATAACTGGGAGCCGTACATCCATATAGGTTTTAGTACCGAGTTATACAGCAGGACTTTATATTCAAGACTAAGGGGAGACCGAGCGTTGATGAGCCAATGAAGGCTACTGGCTTTTAGCTTTAGGTGTGTTCTTTTGGCTTCAATGTGCCGGCGCCATATGAGTCTTCTGTCGAGATGTACTCCTAGATATGTCACTTCGTTTGTTTGCGGGAGTAGAGTATGGTTTAACATGAGCGGCGGGCAGTTTTGCCTGTTCAGGGTGAACGTAACGTGCTTGCATTTTTGTTCGTTCACTTTAATTCCCCAATCTGATAGCCACTTTTCAACATCGACCAGATGAAGAGCTAGCTGCGCAGTTGCTTGCATCGCGCATTTTGAGCGGCTGAGAATGGCTGTATCATCATGTTGGGATGTCTGCTGTATAGAGGACATATAATGTTGGCCCGAGCACGCTTCCTTGAGGAATTCCAGCTCCAATAGTGAAATCGTCAGTTATAGCAGTGTTGCATCGAACAACAAATTTTCTGTCGTAGAGGTAAGACTCTAAAAGCTTATGGGTGTTGTAGGGGAGCATTGTCTTGATCTTGTACATTAGACCTTCTAGCCAAACTCTATTAAATGCTTGAGAGACATCTAAAAATATGGCAGTACAGTACTCTCGTTTTTCGAACGCGTTCCGAATTTCTGATGTTATCCGGTTGACTTGCTCAATTGTTCCGTGCTTTTCACGAAACCCAAATTGATGTGACGGAATTCCTTCCTGAATTCTTAGGTATGTGTTTATCCGAGTCAATACGCATTTTTCAAAGAGTTTAGATAAGCATGGGAGTAGGCTTATAGGTCTATACGACGTGGGAATTGTGTGGTCTTTTCCTGGCTTTGCTAGGAATATGGGAGCTCAATAATCATTTTGGGAGTTATGAGGTCGCAGCCCGGGGATTTTTTCGGATTCAGCTGATTTTTGATGATGTTAACGATTTCGTTTGGGCGAAACTCAATTGGTTCATGTTGAAGCTGAGGCTCATGTGGTAAAGTCGGCAAGGTGAACGCACTAGTGGCAGGATTTGGTTGGAAGACATTTTTAAGGTGGTTGGCAAACGTGCTGGCTCTGTCTGCATCGCTGCGCGCCCAGCCGCCTGTGGGATTTCTAATAGGCATCATCATGAAACTCGAGCTGCAGAGACGAGTACAGACTCCAGTGTATTAACAAATCTGTCTACGTTGGCTTCATCGTTGAGATGAGGACTTAGCTCAATGTGTGAGCTAATGTATTTCTTGTACTTAACCCAATTGGTTTTTTGTGATGTCAATTTAAACGATTGCTCCAATGCGCCTGGATGTCGGAGTAGAATAAACAGGACTGGCGAGTGATCCGATGAAAGATCCGAGAGGCATTCAGCGCTTATCAGATTTTTAGGAATGTTTTTGGTAATTGCAAAGTCTATTAAATCGGGTAGTTTCCTTTGGTCTGCCGACCAGTATGTTGATCTGCCAGGAGAAACATAGTCCAGCTTGTTCTTGGCTTTTATAACTGCATTATAGAGCTGTTTTCCTTTTGGAGTCACGAGACGTGATCCCCAGTGTGTGTGCTTGGCGTTGTAGTCCCCTGCTGCTATGAAGTGGTCTCCTAGTGAGTTGAAAAACTGCATAAACTCATCTTCAGCTATAGTGAAGCGAGGGGGGCAGTATACGGCGGCTAGTGTATGTTGGTTGTCAGTATTTGTTTGTACATATATTTATAGATGTGGCCTGTAGGTAATTTTTAGCAAATTTGTTATGATAATGGTGCTTAATACGGCTTCTGATTAGAATTCCAGTCCCACCATGTGCTTTACCATCTGGATGACTTGTTCCGTAAAATGAATAACCTCGTAGTTGAAAATTGTATTTGTTTGTAAGGTGTGTTTCTGAAAGCAGCATTATGTCGATATGGTTGTCGAGTAGGAATTGAGCTAACTCAAGTTTATGCTGTGAGACGCCGTTAGCGTTCCACGTAGATATCCTTAGGGAAGTCATTATTTGGATTGTTGTGAAACCAGCATTTGAATCAATAGATTTTGGTTTCGCATTAAATCTTGCATAGTTGTGCGCATAAACGACATAAACTATGTAAGGCTTTGCTGCAGGCTGTATATCATATCTTCGAAGTTGATTTTTGACTGCTCCGGGAATTGTTGCTGCTGAGCCGTTTTCGGTTCTTGGTATGCTGATTGCAGAAATGAGCTTTTTGAGACAGGGTTAGCCAGTCCTGATTTTAAAGCGCTTGCGTAAGTCACATTTTTATCAGAGGTTAAGGGTCCTAGTGAGGATCTGGCTGCAGTCGAGAAAAAGACTTCAGGGTTTGATCTGGAAGCTGTCATCTGTTTAATTTGGGTGCGGGCGGCAGTTCCTCTCTGGTGGATGCGACTTTTTAGCTCTTTATAAACAGGGCAGCCTCTGTAGTTAGCAGTGTGATTGCCACCGCAGTTGCCGCACTTTTTCGAGTTGCAGACATCTTTGCTCGCAGGGCAGTGTGCGGAGTCATGAAGATCTCCACAAACTACACACGCCGGGCGCAGTTTACAGTATGACCTTGTATGGCCATATTCTTGGCAGTTCGCACATTGTACCGGGCCATTGCGTTTGTGCGGTTCCTCAACTGTAATTCTGCGGTGCAGCAGGAACTGAAGATTGTAAATGGGGTGCACTTCGTATTTCTTTAGGGGCTTATTTTCTGGTTCCAGCTCAACCTTAAAGAGTGGCTGTGGCTTTCTATCCCTGTTAAGGATGTTGAAGACTGTCTTAGCGTTAAATCCCTTCTCTTGAAGCGCATTTGTTATCTCTGCAGGCGTTACGTCGGACTCTATGCCCGTAAGTACGATTTGCAGGCCCTTGCTACTTTTTAGCTGATACGTGTAAAAGTTCTTTTTATTCTCGGAAAGATATTTCGATAATACTCTGTAATTATCTTCAGACTTCATTTGTACCTTTGCTTCCTGGATGTTGCCCTTTATTAGAGGTATTATGTGGAAGTTATCTTTTCCAATAAGCTCGATAATTTTGTTGACAAGAACATTGGAACTTTTTTCTCGAATATAAATAGGCGGAGATTTTGGCTTCCTTTTCTCGACTTCAGTGGATTCGGCTGCCTTAACGTCATAGGCGTCTTCCAAGATTTTAAATCGGTTTGAGTTCATGGGCGTTTCTATTCCAGCTAGGCTAGCATTGTTACGGGTTATTTTTCGTTGAGAATTTAGAGGGCTTAGCTTCCTTTTGATTTGGATGTAGCGATCCATACCAGTCTGCACAGCCGGCTTAGCACATTCATTGGTTTTGTTCTGTTTTTCGGGCAGCGCAGCGGAAGACGTATTAATATTTGCGCTGCTAGCTGATGATGTCATTAAACGCGCAGTCGATACGGTTGCAGTTGTTGTTGTAGTTACAGTCGACGTTGTTAAAGAAATTGCGGTGCTAGTTACTGCTGATGAGCTTAGGTTATTGCATACCTGCATTGAAGCACTTTTAGCGCTTTTTGGCCGCAGAGACGTCGATGGTAGCGAGGGGGAGCAAGAACGCGCTCTCTCGCTCGCTACGTTTAAGAACTCGGTCAAGTTGGGGGTAATTGCCCGCGCTTGATCAGAGCTTGCATTATTTTCGGTTGCTTTAAAAGAGAAGTACGCGTTATTTCTTTGTACTGAGAGCCGTCTCTCGTCTTGCTTACGTTGACGTTGTGTGCGAACGTCGTTCAGACTCATTGTATTCGTGGTAAAGTTAATTAGAGCTTTAAGTGTTAAGTTTTATATTAATTAAATGACCAATCAATATAAACATTCGCGATTTCATCGCAGAAAGCGTCTTTTCGGGTTATAGTAGATTTATTAAAACGGTCACTGCACTTTTTGATTTTATTGAATACTTTTTTCCGGAGCACAATAAATACACGTCTGCATGCGACGACGGTTTAAATGAATGAATGGGGTAAATCTAGAAACAAATTATTGCTTCCTTTGTGGAACAACTGAAAATTTCTTACGCCCCCCAGCAGCAGAACCAGGAACGGTGCCTACTGTACCTATAGGTACTCTATTCTTGAGTTTACCGCAAACTTCTACACTTGTGTTGTTGTTGATGCATTTGCTTACTCATCGTTTCGTCGCGAACACTCACATACGCGTAAAGCTTATCACCGACCCAACTGCAAGCTGCGCTTTCTAAATCTACGTGGTTTTTTTTTCGCGTATATATCAGACAACAACATAACAATTTCGTATGTCTGCCTCCAGCATCAAGCCTTGCCTTTTAAATGGTAAAATCACCTCTCGACATCACACAATTGCTTGCTGGCTGTGTGACAACATTGCTCACCCTAAATGTGCCGACTTTGGGCACAGTGCTGGCCTAATTGCAGTCCTTATTGGACGTATTTAAGGACTTATTTAATAAGGCTCTCGATGTTTCTTTATGGCCTAAACATGTTATTGTTCACGAGTATGTAAACATGCTTAATCCTCGAGTCCACGGGCCTCAGATTCCTTCAACCAACGTTCCAAAAAACTAATTAATTTTCCCTACACTACCAGAATGTTCGCGGCTTATTGGGCAAACTTAGTAAACTGCACGTAATTGTAATTGTTTTTACCGAAACGTGGCTTAATTCCTCTGTGTCTGACTGCGAAATATTTGCTGATAGTTTTATTATATATAGATGTGACCGCTCAATACGTCTTGGCGGTGGTGTTCTTATTGCCGTCAAGTCCGATCTTGTCTCTCAACGTAGAGAGTGTGTTGCAGTTCGGATAAAGCTTCATGATTTTTTCGTTTTTATATCATGCTCGTATATTCCCCCTCGTTCTGATATTAGCCTCTACCTTCAGCATTTGGCTCAAATACAGAGTATTCATTCAACCCTCGGCTATAACGATCATCTTATTGTAATGGGCGACTTTAACCCCCTGACATTTCCTGGATGACATCAACTGATTCAATTACTCTCGTTTCCTCTACGGCCCATGAGTTTGTTCACGGTCTTATTGATCTTTCATTAGGACAACTGAACTTGAACTGCTCCAGAAAAGTTTTAGACCTTATTTTTGTCTTAAAGTTCGCCAATGCATTCGTAACTCCAATTAGCCCTCTCTCCAATCCTGAAGACGCTTACCATCCTACACTTGAGGTTACTTTAGAAGCTTCAGCTCCATTACTGTCATGTTCCGAAATCGAACCAGCATCTTTTCGCTGTTTTCGAAGAGATAAATTTACAGAAATGAATAGGCATTTATCGGAACTCGACTGGTCTTTTATGGATTCAAATGATGATCCCTTACATATTGTAGAACAGTTGTATGGTATACTCTATTCTGCTTTCGATACGTTCGTTACCTCATTTCGCTCTGCAATCGCGCCTCATAAGCCCCCGTGGTTCTCTAGTAGACTCTCTTTCCTGAATAATTCCATGTCTAGACTTTTTAAGAAATTTAAGAGAACTGGGCTCCAAGTTGACCATTCGATGTATCTAATAGCTCGTTCAAATTTCTTAGTCCACAATTCCGTATAATAGTTCCCTAAACCGTTGCTAAAGACAACCCCAAGCAGCTCTACGCTTTTGTTAATTCGAAATGAAAATCGCAACAATTTCCATCTTACCTTCATTTTGATACGACATCTGCCTCTAGTGACGCCGATATTGCAAACTTATTTATTACTCGTCTTTTAGTTACGACAACACTTCATCCTACCCCTACCCTCTTCCTCACTTCAACTGTATTTTCATGCCCTTAATTAGTGAGGATGATGTTTTACAAAATCTGAAAACAATCAAGATGTCTTTTTCTTCGGGCCCTGATCTTGTACCGAGCTGTGTTATAAAAAAATGTGCCGATGCTTTATGCAAACCATTAGCTAAACTTTTTCAGATATCCCTCCTTCATTCGTATTTCCATGAAGTTTGGAAGGAATCGTTTATCATTCCACTTCATAAAAAGGAAGCAAATCGGACATTAAAAACTACCGCGGTATTGCAAAACTGAGCGCGATCCCCAAGTTTTTTGAACAGCTTATTACCGCTCAGCTACAGCACCAATGCAGCTGAGTAATGTCCCCAACTCAGCATGGTTTTATGAAACGAAGGTCAACGACTACAAATCTTCTGGAATTTACTTCGGTCATCAGAAGCGCTTTTAATAATAACAATCAAACTGATTGTATTTTTACGGACTTCAGTAAGGCTTTTGATTCCGTGAACCATCAGTTATTATTAAAAAACTAACATTACTAGGATTCCCGATCATGACTAAGTGGATTTCAACATACCTTTCGAACCGGACTCAGAGAGTAGATTTTAAAAGCACAATCTCAAACTCTGTTCACGTGAATTCTGGTGTTCCGCAAGGGAGCCACTTAGGACCCCTACTGTTTGGAATTTTCATAAATGACTTGCCTCAAGTAGTTCTCTCTTCTTATGTTATGATGTATGCTGACGACGTAAAACTTTGTTTGCCATTATCGAACCCCAATTCCCATGATCTGAACAACCTTCATTCATTCTTGGTGCATCCAGAATTTGCTGTTTTTAAATAACTAGAAATGTAAATTGATGTCCTTTTATCGGAAGAGGCTTCTCCTCACGTCATATTCTATTGGGTCGAATGATTTTTAACGCATAAATTCCGTAACAGACCTTGGAGTGTTATTCAACCACAACTTAAGCTTCTCTGATCACATTGGCACTATTGTTAGTAAAGCTAAAGGGGTTTTTGCCTTTGTTAAACGTTGGTCTAAGGAATTTGAGGATCCCTATACCACGAAGCACTTATATATTTCCTTGGTTCGTCCAATTCTTGAATACTGCTATTGTGTTTGGTCTTCTCAATATACCAATCATCAAGACCTTATCGAATCGGTACAGAAACAGTTCCTTTTTTTTGCTTTACGTGGTTTGAACTGGGAAACACATCGTCACCTACCATCTTACGTGGATAGACTGCGTCTACTGAACCTGCCCTCATTCAAGGATCGTCGAACCTGCCACGGTGACATGTTCCTTCATACATTAATAACTGGACTTGTAAATTCAAGCTACCTACTGTGTCAAATACGGTTCTTCATCCCTGTAAGGTCTACGGTTCACTTTCGACCTATTGCCCTCGATATTTGTAAGACGAATTTCGAAGTACATGACCCATTTCGCGTTTTATGTTCGCAATTTAATGAACTGTATTTTTTGATATATTCTGAATGCTCTGTGCTCCCACTTGATGTGACACGGGTACTATGTTTATATTGGCAGATATTTGTTAACTTTAATGTAATAAATAAAATAAAAAAATTACTCGACGTTTTGGGCGAAAATCTGGGTTTTTAACTTTCAAGTGCCTTAAAAAATCGAAAAAAAAATAAAAACTCGACGGCGTTACCTGAGGAATCTTGTCTTTTAATTAAAGCAATTTGATTTTTTCAAATCAGATGATTCTGTGACCAGTTATCGTGTACAAATATTCTAACCTAAAAGTGTGAAAATGGACGTTTTTGGCATAATTTAACAAGCTATATATTCGATAATAATTTTTTTGAACATTAGCACCAATTTTACCTCAAAGTGCACATCCTAACCTTTAAAATTCTTTTTTAGTTTTTTAAATGCGATTATTCGTTCCTGAGATATGACCATTTAAAGAATGTCACTTTAATATTTTTATTGAACCCCTTAACGCCCAAACCAAATATTAAAGTGGCATTCTTTAAATGGTCATATCTCAGGAACGAATAATCGTATTTAATATCTCAATAACTGTGGGTGCTGGACTAATTTTGGCACCGGATTTGGATTCATAAGAAAAAGTGGGTCCAGTTTTTGGGTCCGGGATTTTCTAAAATTTTGTTGGCCTGTGTAATCAAACCTCGGCCTAAGAGATTTATTCTAAAAATCGATAAAGAGAATGACTCAAGAGAGTCGGAAAATAGGATGATGCTATTTTCAAATTAAATTTAAAATCTAAATTCTTCCGGAAATTAAGGTTTACATTAGCGGACTTTAGGGATCGCTTTGTCGTTTACGTTATCGGACTCAGGGCTCGTTTTGGGGCTCCGATGTTTACAATATCGGCTTGGATGTTTACAGCATCCGTTTGGTGCGGATTGCGTGAAACTGATCTGGGTGGGAATAATTTGGAGGCGTAGTGGACAGAATTTGCTGACCACGGATTTATCTCGGGTCTGTCAGAGTTGATTGGAAATTATAAATTGGGTAAGAGCCCCTAAATAATGTGTCATATAACTGGCATAGCACGCTCTGTTCCGCCAGCGAGGTTTAAGCTGCTTACGTATAAGTTATTCAGCGCTGAGGACTGCGATTATTAAAATAAAAGTCTTCGGAGCGGCAAGGAGTTGTCGCTCCTCCTTTTAATACTAAACAAACTCCGCATAATTATTTGGTCGATGCCTGGAACTCCTGCCAAGCACGCCTCCGGTTTCATTAACCATGGTCAAAATACGATCAGCTAACTTTAGTATACTGAAGGTATTTTGTTGAAGTGTATACGACGTCTTGTAATATTTTTCTTGCATTCTGATTGGAAAGAAAGATGGTCTAAAATGATATATTGGATTGGACCCGCTAGGTAGACTTACTTCCACGTTCCTCTTCTTTTTTATCTCATCTTCGTACTCTTTGCCCGACCGGTATGTTTTCAGGTAGATCCTCAGGTCCGGTGTGCAGTTATTCTGATAGCCTAAAGAGTTTCTTTTGGGAAGTGACCGAGTGGCCTCATCATTGCCTCCATGTCGACCATGTAGTCTTTGAATGGCTCCCTGCAAGCTTCTAGAAAATCTTATCGGCAAGAAAATTTCGGTGAACGCTCCTAATGTTCTATTTATTTATTATTTGAAATAAACCAATTGAGAGATCTGTCTTTCATTAACGTTCATGCACTTTGATCAGTACAGACATGTGGATCTTAAGAGAAGTGAGAAAAAAACGGAAAGAGTTAGTTTAAATATGTTCGACGAAAATAATAAAACTAATTTCGTGCTAAATCAAATAAAATTAATGCTTTAAATGACTTTAAGTTTAAATACGTACAAGCAAAATAATAAAACTATTTTTGTGCTAAATCAAATAAAATTAATGCTTTTAAGAGGGACAAGAAGTCGCTAGTAGAAACAATATGTTTTAGTCTTTAATTAACACAATACTCTACAAGTTTCATAGTTCACAATGATTTAAAGTAAGAGGAATATAGTTCCTGATAATTCTTTTGTGTACAGAGCATTTTGAAAAAGTTTACGAATAAAAGTATTGCCAAGCATCATACTACGGTGGGATTCAGATGGTGGATAATTTAGAAGAAGTCTACTAGAGTAACATGGTAATATAAAGCGTTCATCCCAGTCCCCGTATAGCAAATAGTAGAGACTCTATCGGTATATGTACACCCCAAACTGCTGAACAGTACTCGAGGATTGGACGGACAGTGAAATGAATAATGTCTTTGTAACATAGGTTCATCAAATGCGCTTGACCACCTTTTGGTACATCTGAGCACTCCTTTGGCTTTATTAACCATGAAAATGATATGGTCAGAATATTTAACTTGCTTTATTCTAGTCAAAGCACAACCACCTATGCGTGGCATTTTGTGGGTTGACCTGAAGAAATGCCATACCCTTACACCTTGTTAAAAAGCATTTAGATCCTATTGTAAGTCTGCGGGAAATCTCCCTATGTTGCTATGTAACTTTACGTAATCTGATTACATCAGAACAAGCGACTTTGTCAAAACTATATAGAGATTTTTAATAGAGCTTAAAAAGAGGACTCGTTGTGTCCAACCGTTAGACAACTACAAATCCACCAAGTGGTTTTTAAAATGCTTCGTGATTGCGAACATCTTGGATTTACCTCTGTAGTTGCTTATGTATATTTGATTTATTTCCCTAATTATTGAGGGGATAGCAAATGACTTGTTTCAAATAAGCCCACTTATAGTAATAAGTTTTCAAAGATAAGGTAAGCAATTTGTGTAGAGGTTTACACAAGGCTTCAGCGCAGTATCGAAGCAAGCAAACTGGAACTCCGGATATCCAAGAGAAGGAAGCTTTCGCTTAAAGTTGAACAACAAATTAAGTTTGACTTGGACATGGTATATGAATAAGACGGATTTTTACGACCATTTCCTGTTCTGTATTTGGTTTACGCTTAGTAAAAATAAAATTTTAAAACTGTCGTGGATCTTGTAAAGCCGTGTCCATGCTTATTCGAATTTGACGTATAGTATAACGAAACAAACATAAAAAATAAGATGTTCAATGTTAGCCTTTTCCCAATTTTCATTAAACTTTGTTCCTGCATCTACAGTCAGTTCTGAATTTAAAACAAACAAGAAAGGAAAGCTAACTTCGGGCGGAGCCGAAGTTAAAATACCCTTGTAGAATATTCTGTAAATTATATTCTCCAAAATTGTTCATATGATGCATTCTTAATACTCATAAAAAATCCCAACTTCCGAACTTTAATAACACCAATGTTATGGCATTTCCAATCGTTCAGTTATATGGCAGCTATAGGATATAGTCGGCCGATCCTTATGAAATTTGGTAGGTCGGATTGATTGGCCAAATATCAAACCCATAGCAAATCCCAACTACCTAACTTAAAAAACACCAAAGCTATGGCATTTCCGATCGTTCAGTTATAAGGCAGCTATAGGATATAGTCGGCCGATCCGGCTCGTTCCGACTTATATACTACCTGCAATAGAAAGACAACTTTTGGGAAAGTTTTAAGCAGATAGCTTAAAAACTGAGGGACTAGTTTGCGTAGAAACGGACAGACGGACGGACAGACAGACAGACGGACATGGCTAGATCGACTCTCCTGGTGATGCTGATCAAGAATATATATACCTTATAGGGTCGGAAATGTCTCCTTCACTGCGTTGCAAACTTTTGACTGAAATTATAATACCCTCTACAAGGGTATAAAAACATAACGTCAATAAAGTCATGCTGAGAAAAAGAAGTAAAATATTTAAGTTCTCATCTTGGGACCAGGTCGCACTGGGTATAATAAAATCACATAATACTTCTAACTAATTTCTGTCTGACAGTTTATTAGAAGTGGACTGGATAAGGTGATTCACGTTAATGGGGAACTCAGATTATCTTGGAATATATGAACAAGAAAGGATAATTTTATACCTAGAAATTCGATGTCATTAATTTCTTCAAAAGATAGTAATTCAGTCAACAGCCTCAAGACTCTACCTCCCCGTCTGGAATGACAATCAAGCATGTAAATTGTGTAGTTCCCGGAAAAATTTCGGAGCTAAGCATCTCCGGCTTTGACCAGGTTCTTCAATCAGTTTTACATTTGTCTTGAAATTGAGATGATGAAGCGACGGTCAACTACAAGACTCGGCAAAACCTATTTTTCGTCAATCGTAAACAAGGGCCACAAGCGGCAGAGCTCTTAAAACTACATAAACTTGGCAAGTACAGGATTACTGTCGAGCGCGCTTCTCGTAGAAACGAAATTTTGCAATGTCTCAAATGTCATATGTTTGGTCACTCAAAAAGTTACTGCTTCCAAGAGCCTATCTGTGGCAAGTGCGCTTGCTCGCACACGACTGGTTCGGTACTATGCTGTTACGTTGGTATTTATAGTTCACAGTTTTTATTAATTAATCAAACGCACTGGTTTTATTTGATATTTTCATATATGTTTATTTAAGTACTCATTTCGTTTGCCGTCGTCTCTAGACTGCTGGCCTATATTCTTCGCTTAGCTTAGCTCTATGTTGCGCAGTGGGCGCAGTTGGTCAAACTTGCAGCGACGCAACGCAACGCAATACATAAATGGATATATTTTTGCAATCGCCAAGCTGTGGGAATAAGCTGGCGCGACTTATCACTCGCTGATGGCGTGTGTGGTCAAATTATGTTTGCACTTGAAGAGTGCTGATCCTGCAGATTTGGCTAACATTGTTGCCGATGGTGCAGTGTGTACTCTGTATGTAGGCACACTACATTGCCCTCCACAATAACGTAATATATGAAGTTATTTTATTATAATATATATTTTTTTTTCTTAATTAAAACGATGTCTAACAAAATTTTTTTTTGTTTCTATTTTGATTTTTTTTTGTTTTTTTTTTTTGTTTAGTGCGAATATATATTTGTATTTATGTATGACAATGGTCTTACTAAGAAGTAAAAAAAAAAATGTAATAAAATTTGATAAAAATTATAAAATTGTGGTTAAAAGTAAAATTACGAAATATAAATTGGAAATATAATTGTTGTAAAGTTCCTTCTCCTTTTTTCTTGTACCCGTATGATTGATCAGGCCATACGAGATAACAAAGTGTTTATACATGAAAAATTGTAAGCCTATCCTTATGAACAACTTGTTTTTTATTTTTATCGCTCATTACTACTACGTTTTCATTTTCTTTTATTTCTACCACTTTGTAAGGGTCTAAATATTTGTTATCTAATTTATGACCGGTTTCATTTCTCAATAAAACCTGGTCTCCTATCTCTAACTTAAAATCAATAGAGTTTTTGTCGTAATTATGTTTTTATTTTTGCTTATTATACCCGTTACTCGTAGAGTAAAAGGGTATATTGTATTCGTGCAAAAGTATGTAACAGGTAGAAGGAAGCGTTTCCGACCCTATAAAGTATATATATTCTTGTTCAGGATCACTAGCCGAGTCGATCTAGCCATGTCCGTCTGTTTGTCCGTCTGTCTGTCTGTCCGTCCGTATGAACGCTGAGATCTCGGAAACTATAAAAGTTAGAAGATTGGCATTTTGCATGTAGATTTTAGGAGTTCCTACGCAGCGCAAGTTTGTTTCAAAATGGTGGCACGCCCCCTCTGATGATATTATGAAAATTTTAATTGATATGTATTTGTTTCGACAATAAATATCGATTGGCCTAATAAAAGTTTGCAACGCCCACTCTAACGCCCAAAAACCCATTAAACGCTTAAGCCTGGCTAGCGCCTACATTTCCGCCTTTCATGGCGCCATCTAACGGATGACTTTGGAACAGCTGGCCAAGGTGCTCAACAGAGTCAACGTTAATTCTCGATAAGGATTTCTATTAAAGGAAATTGCGATAGTTTTCATTTGTCAATACCGAACTATATCCCAAGAACTATGCAAATCAAATCAAGTTAGCCAAATTGGAGGTCTGAGTCAAACAATGGCGTATGTGTGTATGTATGTAAGCATATACATACATATGTACATATTTACATTGTACACAGTTGCTATTGCCCGGCAAAGATAACCCCTTTCAAAGAAAGCTATTCGCTATACCCGTTACTCGTGTTGTGCAAACATTTAGACTTTAATATACATAATACTTTTTAAGAATGTAAGTGTTTAGCCAATATAAGTATGTATGTTTAATATTTCTAGTCAATTTATTGCACTCAAAAACATAAACATAAACACAGCTGCTGGTGCCGGACAAAAGCTGCCTGCGCTAAAGCAGCGCTGGTGCTGGTTGCCGAATTCAAATTTTGTCACTTGCATTTTGCATTTTGTCACTTTTTAATCCTTTTCGTTTCTCACAAGTGCATTCACCTGCGCTAGAGAGAGACGGAAGATGTGCTAGGCAGAATGGAAAGTTCTAGAAGGCACGGTTCGCTGTTAGCAAAAAGGGCGGGAATCCGTGCAAGTAAATTGGCGGTTATGAACTTTGCAGAGCTGCAAACTATTCTGCTCTCGCTTTAGTCTACGACTAACCATCATATGTGATCTCTCTTCTCGTCTGCGATTGCGATTTCCGTCAGTTTTGCCTATCTTAAAACAAATCTCCCTTAACATAAACTATCCAGAATCCATTTTTAATTGCATTTTTGTAAACTCATTAAACTCATTTTTCTGTGCTTAAAACTAACGTAAATTTTGTAAACAAATTGTTACGCGGTCGCGAGTTGTTGCTGCCTCTGCCGATTTGCTGCCGACGTCGCTGCCGTTGTTTGCTGCTGGCATAGTTGCTGCGCTCGCTGCTAAATACCCCTTTTAATAATAATATAAGATTAAGTCTTTTTCAAGACTTACTCTTAAATTATTATTATTCATATTTTTCACATTTGCAAATTTTTAACGTAATTAATTGTTTGCCCCTTTTAACGTAGATTTGTTAATAATAATATAAGATTAAGTCTTTTTCAAGACTTACTCTTAAATTATTATTATTCATATTTTTCACATTTGCAAATTTTTAACGTAATTCATTTTTTTCCGCTAATAGTATAAGATTAAGTCTTTTTCAAGACTTGCTCTTAGATTATTATTATTCATATATTTAACTTTTGCAAATTATTAACGTAATTCATTTTCAATCGTTCTGCCCCTTTACCCGTATATAAATAAAAGAATTCAGCCTTTTTTAAGGCTTATTCTTATATTTCTATACATTTACGTATTTATCTTAGTAATAGTACTATAAGTATAAGTCTTTTTTAAGACTTACACTTATAATTCTATTATTTGTATAATTTATATTAACTATATTATATTATAAATTTTATATTACATAAATATAAGAATTTAGCTTTTTTAAAGCTTTATTCTTATATTTCTATTAATATACCTAATCAGCGTATATAATCGTAGTAGTCATATAAATTTAAGATTTTAAAAAATGCCTCGTTTGAATAGACCCACTGCATCTCAGCAGGCTAGGAACCAATTGTTGAGAAAAAGGGCCAATAGGGAAAATCCAGAGTATGCAGAGATGGAGAGGGTAGAAAATTCTGAATCTCAGCGTAGGAGAAGGGAAAATGCAGTAGCCAGGAATTCAGAGCAGGGTGAAAATACAGCGTCTCGTAGGTCACGACGCTTGAATCCGCACACTCGTGCGGGTGAGCAGGGAGTAAATACTGCAAGACGTAGGGAAATTCGCTCGAACCCCGTTCTTCGGGCGGGTGAGCAAGAAGAAGATACTGCAAGACGTAGGGAAATTCGCTTGGATTCCGTTCTTCATGCCGGAGAGCAAGCAGCCGACACTCGACGTCGCTTTATTAGGCGAAGAAACACCGATGAAAGAGCTACAGAGCAGGTTTTTAATACCGCTGACCATCAGTTAAGGCGCTTGGATCCCGTTTTTCGTGCGGGTGAACAAGAAGCAGATGCTGAAAGACGTAGGGAAACTCGCTCGAACCCCGTTCTTCGTGCGGATGAACGAGCAGCCGATACTCGTCGTCGCGCTATAAGGGGACAATTAAGAAAAGTCCGAGCTATCGAGCAAGTTGGTAATACCGCTGACCATCGGTTAAGGCGCTTGGATCCCGCTTTCCGTGCGAGTCAGCAGGCAGCCGATACTCGGCGTCGCGCTATAAGGCGACAAGTTAGAGAAGTCCGAGATACCGAGCAAATTAGTAATACGGCATACCATCGGTTAAGGCGCTTGGATCCCGCTTTCCGTGCGAGTCAGCAGGCAGCCGACACTCGGCATCGCTTTATTAGGCGAAGAAACACCGATGAAAGAGCTACAGAGCAGGTTGTTAATACCGCTGACCATCGGTTAAGGCGCTTGGATCCCGTTCTGCGTGCGAGTCAGCAAGCAGCCGATACTCGGCGTCGCGCTTTAAGGCGACAAATTAGGCAAGTCCGAACTACAGACCAGGTCCGAAATACTGCTGACCGTTCGGAAAGGCGCTTGGATCCTAATTTCCGTGCGGGTGAACAAGCAGCCGATAATCGGAGGCGTTCTCTGAGGCGGTTGGAAGCTACGTATCGTGCGGGTGAGCAAGAAGCAAATACCCTGCAACGAGCGCAGGCAAGATCAACTCAGGATCGCTTATTGCAAAGAGCGCAGGATTGGTTTAGTAGCTCTCCTAAAGGAGTTAGGAGTTTTAGGGAACGTAGGGCCGTCGAGCAGGCGAGAAATACACTTTCTCGACGAAGTGCTCGTATAGCTGCTCGACAAGCAACTATCGATGCCATTCGAAATATTAGTCAGAGAGTTAGTCAGTATAGAAGCCTCAGTGGCAATAGGGATGCAGAAAACCTTCGGAACGCAAACCGAAGTCAGGAGATTCGACTTGATTTATCCCAGGGAAATAGGACTCCTAGAAATATACCTATTGGATTGGATGCTCACATAGCCAAATTCAATAGGTTAGTAAAACTTGGCCTTATTCAGATTTGCTTCTGCTGCAAGGGATTGTGGTTTCCCAATCAAATACGTAAGCTTTCTAGAGCCTATTTGGAAGAAAATTGCGAGTTTAAGGAAGAGATTTACCAGAATGCAAGCCAGCTTGCTTTCACTGGGGAATCCTTTAAGTTCTGTGGCACATGCCACGGCAATATAAAAGCCGGAAGAAAGCCCAAAGGTGCCATTTCCAACGGCCTAGACTTCCCAGAAATTCCTCATTCCTTGAGGGGGCTTACTCCCTTGGAGGAGCGACTGATTTCACCTCGCCTTCCATTTATGATAATTAAGTCGATAGGCCATGAGCGTCAGAGTGCAATAAAAGGAGCTGTTGTAAATGTCCCCATTCCGGTTAGCAACATCGTGACGTCCCTTCCACGAGCTTTCCACGAGGCAGAGGTTGTACAGCTCCACCTCAAGCGAAGAATGGAGTACGGACATGATTTCATGGCAGAGACCATTAGGCCTTCCAAAATTGCTGACGCCATCAGGTACTTAGTTAGTACAGAGCTTTACGGAAAGCACAATGCGACAGTGAACGAGCAGTGGATCTCTGATTTCCAATCCGAAACTGTTCCATTCGTAGCTTCTCAAGCGGACTTAGCTTTTGTAGAGGGACAACTAGCCATCCAGCAGGAGGATGTAAACTTGGAGGCGGGAAATTCCGAAGAGAATGAAGAAGCCGAAGAGCTAAATCCTGGAGGACAGGAAACTCTGCTTGAGAATAACCAGGCACACAATGTAGGAATTCCGAGAATCACAATGGCTCCAGGTGAGGGCCAAAAGCCTCTCGACGTGATTCTCGATGTCGACTCCGAAGAATTGGCGTTCCCAAGCATTTATGCTGGCGTCAAGAGACCATCTTCGGAAAGTTATACAACCATAGTTAGATCAGAGCTTAGGAACGTAGATAGAAGAGGTTGTAGAACTGACAAGTTGTTCTTCAATTATAAGAAGTTGGAATTGTTGAAAATTCGAAACAATATTTCAACTTGCCTACGTAAGCGGAGCGCTTCTAGCGCGATAACTGCCGCCAACGTACTCGATGAAGCTTTCATGGGAAACTTAATTTCCCATGATGACGGATATCGAATTCTTAAGGACATTCGCACGTCTCCTGCTCACTGGGAAGATGAGAAGAAGAAAGTCATGGCTATGATTCGCCAATTTGGTTTGCCAACTTTCTTCATAACTCTGACGGCCGCAGAAACTAGGTGGCCAGAGCTGCTAGTACTGCTCAAGCGCAATGTAGATAGGATTGACATTAGTGAGGAGGAAGCTTTGAACTTACAGTTTAAAGAAAAGGCGCGGCTGATCAGAACTGACCCAGTGACGTGTGCTAGGTATTTTGATTATAGGTATAGGGAAGTTCTAAAGCTCATGAAGAAGCCGGGGGGAGTCTTTGGAAGTAACTTTGTTACTACCTATTATTGGCGAGTTGAGTTTCAACAGAGAGGTTCCCCTCACATTCACGGCATGTTTTGGCTGAAAGACGCCCCGGATGTGGATTTCAACAGTGAAGAATCTATTGCTAGTGTAGTAGCCTTCATTGATCAGTTTGTAACTGTGGATGTTACAAACACAGCTTTGGCTCCGTATATTGAATACCAAAAGCATAAGCACGGGCATTCGTGCCTTAAAAAGGTGCGCGAATCCGTTAGTCGATTCGGTATTCCATACCCCCCAATGCCCCGCACGGAAATATTGAAGCCACTTCCCGAAGAAACTCCCAATTTGTCTCTTCATTACGAAAACTATCAGAAAATTCGCAGTCTTTTACTTCGCGATCAATCCGAGGATTTGATTAGCCATCTTAGCATATTCGAAAATTTTCTTTCTCACGATGAGGTGAGCCTCAGTTACGAGGACTATATTAGGTCAAGTTTGAAAAAAACACAGATTTTTCTGAAGAGAACATTTGCAGAAATTCAAGTTAACGTCTATAATAAACACATTCTTTCAATGCAAAGGGCAAATATGGATATCCAGTTAATTTTTGACCCTTTTGCGTGCTGTAGCTACATAATTAATTACATTAACAAGTCCCAAAGGGGTATTTCGAAGTTAATGCGCGAAGCAGCTAATGACATTCGAAGAGGCAACTCAAGCATTCGTCAAAAGCTACAGTATCTCGGTCACAAGTTTATTTCGGGCACTGAGATCTCTGCTCAGGAGGCCGTATATTGTTGTATGGGATTGGCGTTGTCAGAAACAAGCAATAAATGCGTGTTCATAAACACCTTCCCTCCAGAACAACGAGTTCGTATGCTTAGACCTACAAGCGTCCTGGAAAATATGCCTCAGGATTCCACTGACATCTTTCAGAAAGGTTTGCTGGACAGATACGAACAAAGACCAGATTCCAATGACGGCCTGTGTTTAGCCGATTTTGCTGCAAATTTCGAGTATTCTAAAACCCGTGGTAGAGCTCGCCAAGGGGAAAATAGTAACAATGAGGCTGAAGAAGAAAATGAGGTCTTAGGAACAGTTTTTTTCGCACTTCGCGATGGTAGTGGATTTATTAGGGAAAGAAACCAGCCGAATATCATTAGGTATAGCCCCTTAAATATTAATTCTGATTGGCCCAACTATTTTAGAGCATTAGTTATGCTATATTCTCCATGGAGAGATGAACAGTTAGAATTGTTTCAGAGAAATTGTGAGGAGTTTTATCATGAGCACGAGGAGGCTATTAAAGCCAACTTTGATAGGTATAATGCCATAGACAGCTTAGAAGACGCGCTCAGAAGGGCCATGGAAGCTGAGGAAAGTAGCGAGAAAAATGTAGATGAGGAGGCCGCAGTTAATGAGGAGTTTAGGGCCTTAGCTTTTCCAGAAATATCTTCTCAAATAAATGTTTTAAACTTAGACGACCGTGTTCAGGAAGTAGATCCGGATAGCAATATCCGCATAATAAAGCTCCCGCCAATTATTTCCCCTGAAAATTTAGCCACCTTAGTTAGGTCTCTTAATTTAAAGCAAAAAACTTTTCTTACGCATGTCTAAGCCCTGATCTGTTAAATACCCTGCGTTCAAGATTCATTGATCTTAAAGTTCTTATAATAGACGAAATTTCTTTGGTCGGCGCAACCATGTTTTCCCATCTGGACTCTCGCCTTAAGCAAATTTTCTCCAACGTTGATACTCCCTTCGGAGGCATTTCGGTCATCGTGTTCGGCGATCTTAGGCAATTGCGGCCAGTTTGTGATCGTTGGATTTTCCAGCCGCCGTCGCATGATCCATGCAGCGCTATATTTGGATCCCAGCTCTGGACTCCTTTTAGGTTTTTCGAGCTCACAGAGATAATGCGACAGTGAGATGACCAGCCGTTTGCAATAGCACTCAACAACATGGCGTCCGGCCAAATGTCGTCTGAAGATATTGTCCTACTTAGAGGCCGCATTTCCGTAGAAAGTCAGATTCCAAATGACGCCATTCACCTTTTTTCAAGCAAGCAGGACACAGACCGATACAATAGGGAGAAGCTCAACTGGATTCCCACTGATCAGTTCATTTCGGAAGCCATTGACTCTGTAAAAAAAAAACATCTGAGACACAAGGTTTGTGTACCTCGCTCATTTTAAAAACCACTGCTAAATGATGACGGTCAATGTAGACACATCAGATGGTCTCGTAAACGTAACACGTCCAACTCTCCAAACATTCTTTGGATACAATTTTTAGATGACAGTATAGGAGTAGCTGCACGATCAAAGTGCAGTCATCGCCAAAAGGCTTCATGGACCCCAGTAGTTAAAATCATAAAAAGCTTTCAGATTAATTCTAACCAGGCCACAACCATTGACCGAAAGCAATTTCCAGTGGTACCTGCAGAAGCAATAACTATTCATAAAAGTCAAGGCGCTACGTACATCAAAGTGGTGGTTCGCACTAGTCCTAGCATGCAAAGAGCTGCGCTGTACGTAGCCTGTAGCAGAGCCACAAGTGCAGCAGGTCTCTATATTATTGGACCTTTCGTCCCCCCAAGATCCGCCCAGGGATCGCCTTCCGAGGAAGAGCTCCGAGAACTGCGTTCCGCTAAGTTACTGAGTACCCATTTCGATTGTTTACTCAATAGTCCGAACCTTCATGTCTTTTTCCATAATACGGAAAGCTTGCACTGCCACATTAGCGATGTGTGTTCCGACCAGCTAATGCTTAAGTCTTCCACTCTGTGCTTCGTTGAGGCTTCCACATACTCAAATGAAGCATACGACATTCCTGGCTTCGCCACAGCAGTGCGACTAGATTGCCAGTCAGTAGCTAACGGAGCTCGACCAAAAAGAGGCATTCTCGTATTCGTTCGAAACGAACTCTTTGAGAATGTCAGTCTTTGTTCAAGTGGTCGCTTTCTGGCTAATTCCTCAAATTTTGCCTCTCCAGTGTTCGAGTTTGCCATCTTTAGGTACCGGTCTTAAGGGATTGTAGTTATTTATAAAAGTCCGACCTATCCGTTGTTAAAGTTTGAAACAGAGTTTAAGGAGTTATTTCAGCGGCACACATTTTTAAATAGTAATAGTTTAGTGTTAGGAGATTTCAATTTATACCTTCTCTCCATCTCTGGCTGCTGTAGGAGAGTTTTCGATTTTCTAGCAGATGTAAAAGGGTTTAGTTCGTTGCTAGATTTGGACTCGTCGACAACCAATTGCAATACGCAGATTGATTGGGCGTTTTCAAATAATTTCGATAATAGGGCCACTGCGCGCACATTTGAGACTACATATAGCTACCACAGTGGTATATTAGTTAGCGTTAGGGAGGCTGAATAGGTAGGGAAAATTGTATATATTATATTTATAGTATGTATATATTTAAATTAAAAAAAAACAAGAAAGGAAAGCTAACTTCGGGCGGAGCCGAAGTTTATATACCCTTGCAGAATACTCTGTAAATTATATTCTCCAAAATTACTCATATGATGCATTCTTAACACTCATAAAAAATCGCAACTTCCTAACTTTAAAAACACCAAAGTTATGGCATTTCCAATCGTTCAGTTATATGGCAGCTATAGGATATAGTCGGCCGATCCTTAAGAAATTTGGTAGGTCGAATTGATTGGCCAAATATAAAATTTGATAGGTCGGATTGATTGGCCAAAAATAAAACCCAAAGAAAATCCCAACTTCCTAACTTAACAAACACCAAAGTTATGGCATTTCCGATCAATCAGTTATATGGCAGCTATAGGATATAGTAGCCCGATCCTTAAGAAATTTGGTAGGTCGAATTGATTGGCCAAATATAAAACCCATAGGAAATTCCAGCTTCCTAACTTTAGAAACACCAAAGTTATAGCATTTCCGATCAATCAGTTATATGGCAGCTATAGGATATAGTCGGCCGATCCCGGCCGTTCCGACATATATACTGCGTGCAAAGGAAAGAAGGGTGTGTGCAAAGTTTCAATTCGATATCTTTAAAACTGAGAGACTAGTTCGCGTAGAAACAGACCGACGGACAGGCAGACGGACAGACGGACATGGCTATATCAACTCAGGAGGTGATCCTGATCAAGAATATATATACTTTATAGGGTCGGAGATGTCTCCTTCACTGCGTTGCACACTTTTGACCAAAATTATAATACCCTCTGCAAGGGTATAACAAAAACCCAAAAAAATTAAATAGTACAATTATAGCACAATTTTTTTTATAGTATGTATATATAGATCGCGCAATACTAGACACAGTGGGGCAGACACGAAAATTTTTAAAGGAAAATGACGAAATACTAATTTAATTCAACTTCTGACAAAGGAAACAAGACAGTTGCTATGGACAAAGATACTTACAATCAAAAAATGAATAACATTTTGGAGGAAAGCAACACATATCGGATTTTACGAAAGGATATAACATCGAAACTTCAAACAAGAAACAATGAATTAGCGGAAAATCTATTCACAAAAGGACTTATTTCACGGAGCGAAAGGAATAAGTTAGTCACGACAACGGCATTACCACCACGCATATACGGACTATCAAAAATCCACAAGGAAGGGACTCCATTAAGACCCATATGCTCATCTATAGGATCACCATCACACGGACTTTGTAAATATATTTCAAACATACTAAAGAACATCACCATAGACTCCAGCTACAACATCAAAAACTCAGTAGAATTTAAAGAATCAACAACACGTACATCTGTGATGATGAAAAATTAATATCATTTGATGTAGTCTCACTATTTCCCAGCATACCTATAGACCTTGCACTAGACACAATTAGAGAAAAATGGACAAAAATAAAAGAACATACATATATGCCGAAAAAAAATGTTTATGGACATAGTACAATTTTGCATACAAGACAACAGATATTTTAAATTTAATGACGATATATACACACAACTAAAAGGAATGCCGATGGGATCCCCTGCTTCACCAATAATTGCAGACATAGTAATGGAAGAGCTATTAGACAACACTTTGAAAAAACTGGGACACAAACCAAGACTTTTGACGAAGTATGTGGATGATTTATTCGCAATAGTAAAAGAAGAGGAAATACAAAACACGGTTGACGCTTTAAACTCTTTCAATAAAAATATAAAATTCACACTGGAACAGGAAGAAGATGGAGGACTAGCATATTTGGACTCAATGGTTCATAGACAGGGGAACATTCTAAAACTAAAGTGGTATAAAAAACCAACAGCATCAGGACGAATCATCAACTTTAACTCAAAACACCCTAAAACAATGATTATCAGTACAGCAGTAGGTTGTATACAACGGATGCTAGCCATTTCGGACAACACTTTTCATGAAGAAACCAAAAATGAAATAAGACAAATTTTAAAGGACAACGACTTCCCAAACCATCTAATTAGAACTTTAATTAAAAGACACCAAAACATGGAACAAAAAAAAAAATGTAGAGAACCTACACAATAAATGTCCGTAACATACATACCAAGACTATCAGAACGCTATAAAAAGTCAGAATTTTACAATAAACAAAAAATAACAATAGCACACAAGCCCAACAATACCCTACGACCAATATTCAACAAGACCAAGTCCAAAATACAAATGTTTGACAAAAATAATGTTGTATATAAAATACCATGCAATGGAGATATAAATGAAAAATGTGACAGTATATATGTAGGAACAACTAAATCCAAAATAAAAACTCGAATATCACAACACAGATCAGACTTCAAATTAAGAGACCAAGCTAATATACAAAAAACAGCACTTATGGCCCACTGTAAAACCAGCGGTCACTCACCAAATTTTGAAGCAACGACTATTCTGGAACAAGAACAACGTTACAAAAAACGATTAATCATAGAAATGTTACATATAACATACACACCCACAAGCATAAGACTAAACTACAAAACAGACGTTGAAAATTGCGCTCACATTTACAGACACTTACTTAATAACAACTAGTATTAATCTCCACGGCCGACGGTGCAGACGTGTAAAATTATGTAGGTGTAATAATTTTTAAAGCTTTGTTTTTTATTGTCTAAATTTATGTTATTTTATGTGTTTATGTTGATTATAGTTGCCCTGAAGACGGTTGCCGAAGTGCAACCGAAATATATTGGAAAGGACAAAAAATAAAATTTGAAAATATTTATTTAAAAAAAATTTTTTTCAATTGTTGACCTCGAGCCGGAAAAACTCAAAAAATTTAAACATACAACAAAGGTCGCCTACAAACAAAATTAGTATGTATATATTTAAATTAAACAAAAAACCAAAAAACAAAAAAAAGTAAATAGTTGCATGCTAAATTTTTTTATAGTAACTAAATTAAATTTTATAGTAAATTAAATAAAACAAAAAACCCCAACAAAAAAATTAAATAGTTGCATGCAAAATTTTTTTATGGTATGTATTTTTATTAAAAAAAAACGCAAAAACCCCAAAAAAAAACTAATTAGTAAGGTCAAATAAGTATTAGTAGTAAGTACATAAGTATGCCTTCCGTATGTTACGGATAAACAAAATTTTGGGGAACATGGAGATTCCAAACTTGAATAAAGTTTGGCAACTCAAGTCGACTCGTAGGACCCCAAATTTTATTTTGGTTTGAAAGACCCCGTTGCAAATCAACGGCCTCCACGTGGTGTTCCCTGGGTACCGATTTTAACATAAAAATCGGGAGCTAATTCGAGCGGCGAAAAACATACAAGAAGGCATATTTATATTAAGTTGTTTAGCTGAGTAACGGGTATCTAATAGTCGAGGCACTTGACTATAGCGTTCTCTCTTGTTTTTATCTAGCATAATTCTTGCTCTTTTGTAAGCATTTTCTAGTCTAAATGCTTCCTTAGTATAATCATCTATGGTATATACAGGGTCTATTCTATCTGTTGATTTAAAAGATTTAGACGAAGTATTGTAGCCATATGTCCCAATCTGTTTTATCAACGGATATATAGGATCGAATGTATTCGTTAAGTGTTCGGTGACTACGTTCTATTGTTCCTAAAATCTGGTGGTGGTGCGAGTAGATGTTATGTTTTTATACCCTTGCAGAGGGTATTATAATTTCAGTCGAAAGTTTGCAACGCAGTGAAGGAGACATTTCCGACCCTATTAAGTATATATATTCTTGATCAGCATCACCAGGAGAGTCGATCTTGCCATGTCCGTCTGTCCGTCCGTCCGTCCGTTTCTACGCAAACTAGTCCCTCAGTTTTAAAGCTATCTGCTTGAAACTTTCCCAAAAGTTGTCTTTCTATTGCAGGTAGTATATAAGTCGGAACGAGCCGGATCGGGCCACTATATCATATAGCTATATCATATAGCTGACTTGGTCTGATGAACTTGTGAGATGGTTCTGAAGCCGCCTAGCTGGGGCGACCGAGCGGGTCGCAGGTTGCGGATAGCGGACGACCTCACTCGAGGCCAACTGCGAATAAGCTGGCGGTGGAAATCAAACACGGAATCGTGGACGGAAACCCCAGCAAATAAGCAGTCCCGGACAACCAGCGGGTATCTTGCAACGAGGCAGTACCGACGATGCGATTTGTTCAGCCGCATCTAAACAGTTGCTTTACACAAACCCAATATCCCCCACACAATATCCCCCACTTCCTCTCCCAAACAACATCTCACTCCGGGCCGGACTACGGTGTAATCCGGACCGTGCCAAGAGTCAGCCTGGCTGGGGGCCCGGATCAACAACTAGCCCAGTCTCAAACGGTGGGCTCAGGGAGATGGCGACCCCCTGTTCTATCTACCGCCTTACCCGGGTAACGCGGATCTCTGCCCGGGCGGACCTTTCCCCTTCTCCGCAGCTCGTGGGACCAACTATGGAAACAACACATAAAAACACAAACAAAAAAACGGAGACGGGAACTCCACAAAAACCCGGCGCTGCAAAGACGAACGATGGTTCCACTGCAAGCACCAGTAGGGCTCAGAAAGGGCCCCATCCCAAACTAGGGATGTCGGGGGACAGAAAGACTGTCGCTAACGCCTCTGCTATGTGCGCATCTGCGCCAAAACCAGTGGTAGGCGCAGCAAAGTCGATCGGGTCACCCGCTGGTGCAAAGAAGAATTTTACATACGCAGAGAGACGGACTGCCGCCCAAACCCTGCGCTCACATGCCAGAAGCACTGTCGCCACGCCTTCGCCCGAATGGCTAAAGAAGGTAGAGTGGGCAAGGACGGTGTTTCCCAACTATGGGCAAGAGAAGCCCCAACAAGAAGGTGCTTAGGCGAAGAGGCAACGCTCCATAGAGCTGCCCGGCCCGTCGGCGAAGAGATCGAAGATCCAGCCGTCGGCCTCCTTTGCCGAGATCACCAAAGATCGGGTCCTACGTGGACTCATAGATAGGGGAAATCCGGAGAACAGGATCCCCAGAAACAAGTGGAAGGCGGTTGAGTCCAAGCTGTCACTCATTTGCCTGCGTATGGTACGCGAGAAGCCCGGTTCAGCGCCTTGCTGTATGGACGCGGGCTGGTACCAGGGCAGTGTAAAAGTGGTGGCCTGCGATAATCAGCGATCAGCTGACCTATATAAACAGGCGGTAGCTCAGCTCGGTGCAGTCTACGAAGGGGCGAACATAGTCGCACTAGATTGGTGTGACGTCCCCAGTAGACCGCGAGCCAGAATTTGGCTCCCAGCAGCAATCGCATCACCGGAGGACATCCTCTATATGTTGCAAGAATGCAACCCACATCTCCCCACAAAAGACTGGAAAGTCGTTAAGGTGGAGGAGCACGTAGGTGACGTAAACCAAGCGATTGTGGTACTGAATAAGGAGTCTATCGCTCCCATAGAGGCTGTTCGGGGAACGCTCAACTATGCGTTCAGTGCCATACATATTAAAATATATAAAGGGGACTCTAATTCCTCGGGAAGTCCTGCCGGCAACCCAGCCGAGCAGGTGCTTGCGGAGGAAGTGGAGGCCCCTGGTGTGCCGGAGGACGGCTATTCAACCGACTCGTCGCTAAGCAGAGAGATGCGAGCGATGGGACCGGCAATCGATGAAGTGGACCTGAGCGATTCGGAGGCCGACGTTACTGTGGTGGAGGTTGCAGCTGGGGATGTCGCTAAGACTCCTGCAGATCAACCTACATCACAGTAAAGCAGCGTCCGCTGCTCTTTTGCTTCGCCTGGCCAAAGGCGAAGCCGACGTGGTCTTAGTTCAGGAACCCTGGGTAGAAGGAGGCAGGGTTGCTGGACTGGGAACAAAAGACTACAAGTTTATGTTTGACCCCAAACAAGGTAAAATTCGATCCTGCATTTTAGCCAAACGGCATCTTAGTACATTTCTGCTTCACAAATACAGCAACGGAGACAACACAGCAATAAGCCTGGAGCTGCAAAGCGGCTCTTTTAGGATGCTATCGGCCTACATGGCTTCCGAAAAGGTAGACCCCCCAGACGCGCTAGTCAGAGGACTGGTACAGGAATGTGAAGAGCTTAAGAAAGGTTTGGTGATAGGATGCGATGCAAATGCCCACCATACTCAGTGGGGCTGCCCTATCAACAACGACAGAGGTGAGTCTTTATTCGATTTCATTCTTAAATCGAACTTATTTCTTTGTAATAGGGGCAATACCCCTACTTTTATAACAAAAACGTGCCAAACGATCATAGATCTAACCCTGGCATCAGATTCACTCATAAGCACAGTCACAAACTGGGCTGTCTCCGACGAGCACTCATTTTCAGATCATAGGTTTATAGAGACAACTTTGTCCCTAGTGTCACCTGCGCCGGTCAGCTTTGCCAACCCCAGGCGGGCAAACTGGAATAAATACAAAGAAATTCTATCGAACTTCCTCCCCAGGAAGCCACCAGAAAGCACTCCTTGCACTCAGGAGCTAGATAATATAGTAAACAAATTCACAGAAGCATGCAACGCGGCATTCTCAGCTGCATGCCCGTTAGGGAAACCAAGGGGAAGGAAAAAACCTCCTTGGTGGAAAAAACCTCCTCAGAGCCAAATGCAGAAACCTGTTCAACAGAGCGTGAAAAATTAGAGATTTTTCTAATTATTAATAACCGAAAAAAAAAACTTGGTGGTGGCTAAAATTATTAACTGCGAGAAAACGAAAACGAAAAGAAAAGGTGTCGACGGCTCAAATCAATTTCAACGAATACTTCTATATTTTTCGACAAAGTACTTAGAGCCTAGCTTAACGAAGGTTGGCGAAGACGGGGCGACTTCGCCGAGAGCGAGAGAAAACTTTATTGTGCTCCCGCCTTCGCCCTAAACTAACTTACACTAAACTTCAAGTTTTTTAACAATTTCATTAAACATTCAAATTTGCGCGAACACCGGCCCCGTTGAACACCCATCGGGCTTCAACACAATGGAAGCGGCGCCAACTTATGAATGGCCCGCCGAAAAAGGCCTCCTCCACTAGTTCGCACGTCGACGACCCTGACCATGCCGTCCTCCCCTGCGTGCCTGGCGACTATTCTGCCGAGGAGCCATTGTTGGGGCGGCAGGTTGTCCTCGGCCACGAGGACGAGATCTCCCTCGCTGATGTTGGGCTGCTGCTGGTGCCACTTGCCCCGTATTTGGAGGCCCAGGACATATTCCCGGGACCATCGCCGCCAGAACATTTGCCTGACTGACGAGACAAGCCGCCATCGCCGCAAGCAGTTGAGACCCTCCTGGTCCGGGGTCCGGAGTGCTGGTGTGGCGAGTAGCGGCCCGCCTGTCAGTAGGTGCCCGGGTGTCAGCGCCTCTCCGTCGCTTGGGTCGCTGCTGATCGCTCCGAGCGGCCGGGAGTTCATCACCGCCTCGATTCCCACGAGGACTGTCCCCAGCTCTTCTGCGCTTAGGAGCGCGCTGCCCACCGCCCGTAGGAGTAGGTTCTTGGCAGTTTTGACACCTGCCTCCCATAGTCCGCCCATGTGCGGAGCCCGCGGTGGTGTGAAGACAAATTCGCATCCGCTTTTTGATGCGAATTCGCGTATCGCGTCGGCTTCGTCCTCTATCCTCTCTCGAAGGGCCCGGAAGTGGCGACTCGCTCCGACGAAGTTCGTCCCGTTGTCGCAATGGACGACTTGGGGACATCCTCGGCGCCCAACGAACCTTTGAAAAGCCAATAAAAAGGAATCTGTGGTTAAATCTGAAACAACTTCTAGATGAACCGCTTTGGACGCAAAACAAACGAAGAGCGCAATGTAGGACTTATACGGAGGCCGACCACGAATTTTCAATGTCGTATAGACAGGGCCACAAAAATCGACGCCACATATAGCAAATGGGCGGAGAGCACGGAGACGATCTGCGGGTAAGTTTCCCATAATTTGTGTCATTAGTCGAGGCTTACACTTAAAGCAGCGTATGCATGATCGAACTATCTGACTGCAGACCTCCTGAGCGTTTACGATCCAAATACGCTGTCGAAGGAGACTCACAAGGGCTCGTGGACCAACATGAAAATTGGAATGGTGAAGATGCCGAACATAGCTCTGCACAAATTGGGAGCGTTTTGTCAACAACAATGGAAACTTGGCATCGTATGATATAGGAGCATTAGCTAGTCGCCCCCCAACTCGCAACAAAGAAAAGTGACACCAAGTCCCCTTGTCTTCATGGATGAATGGATTCAATCGCTGAAGACTTGGGCCAACTCTGGATCCTTTACGAACTTTTTCTCTTTCTTCATGATACTCGTGCTTCTGTAATATCTCGACAATTTTTAGAAAAGCTTCATTATATTCAGTCGGCGACAAAGTTTTTTCAAATACCATACTTTTGTCTTTGCATTTTCTTATGAAGCGGAACATATAAACGAATACCCGAAGCAGTTTAAGGTGTGACGAAAATCCCTCGATGACATCTACCAAATCCAAATTTCTGACAGCAGCGGTCAGTCCGACCGCAGTCTTCCTCGATTCTTGTAGTAGGACTTCTTCATCTAGTTCAAAGTGTGCATTCTGGGGCCAGTTTGCATCTTCCTCTTTTAAAAACGCAGGTCCAGTAAACCATATTGACTGGATAATTTCGTCGACGTCACAACCTCTTGATACAATATCTGCTGGGTTCTGTTTCGTTGGAACATGCCGCCACGTAGCTTCACCTGACCACTCTTGAATCTCCGCTACTCTATTCGATACGAATGTGGATAATGAAGATGGATGAGACCGGATCCAATGGAGCGTAACTTCAGAATCCGACCAATAAACAATCCGTTCGATAGGTACCTTTAAAAGGGGCTTGATTCTGTGGCAGAGATCTGCGAGAAGGTGAGCGGCACATAACTCAAGCCTTGGGAGTGTTTTAGTCTTGAGCGGCGCTACTTTAGACTTTGAAGTCAACAGCGATATTTTATAACCTTCTGCAGTTTTGCTACGAATGTAGACGCAAGCTCCATAAGCTCTTAAGGATGCGTCAGCAAAGGCATGTAATTGGACCGGTGACATCGGATCGGTATGCACAAACCGGGGAATAGATATTTCCTCTAATTTAGACAATGTAATTTTTATCATATTCCAAGCTGTTTCCAAATGAATAGGAATCGACTCATCCCAATCTAACTTATTAAGCCAAAGTTCCTGCAATAGGATCTTTCCTCTTATTACAATAGGACTTAATAAGCCGAGGGGGTCAAACAGCTTCGATGTCACCGATAGTATGTTCCGTTTTGTCGCTCGGAGACCCATGACAGCAGTGTCAATTTGAAATTTGAAGGCATCTTCGTTAGGCAACCACGATATTCCTAACGCCTTAGTTGACTCTGAGTCCGAGATGGGTATGGATTTAACTGTGCTCTCAGATGCGGTAACGTCAGGTGAGTTTGAAAACCACTTTGTCAATTCAAAACCTGCAGTTTGAAGAACCTGAGATACTTCAGACTTAATAGTCTTTAACTCCTCTACGCATGCAGCACCAGTCAACATATCATCGACATAAAAGTCGGATCCAATAACCTTAGCAGCTCTAGGAAAAGAAACTTTGGCAGACTCACTTAACCTTTTTAAACACCGAATAGCCAAAAACGGGGCTGGTCCAGTACCATATGTTACGGTGTTGAGCTTGTATAATCTCAAGGACTCAGAGGGGTCTCTTCTCCACACTATAAGTTTAAACTGCCTATCTGCTTCATTCACCATCACTTGGCCATACATTTTCTTTACATCGGCGGTCAGGGCAAACCTATGCAGCCGGAAGCGCAGTAACGTTGAGTACAACTCATCTTGGATTGTCGGCCCAACCATCAAAATGTCATTTAGAGACTTCTGAGTTGACGATTTACAAGACACATCGAAAACGACACGTAACTTGGTTGACGTACTTTGGGGTCTCAGAACACATTGATGTGGGATAACATGATGTTGAGCAGAAGGAAGTTTATCTGTAAGAGACATATGACCTAAGGAAAGGTACTCCTCCATAAATTCTAGGTACATTTCCTTCATCTCAGGGTCTCGAGACAGCCTTCTTTCAAGCGACAAAAACCGCCGTTTTGCAACTTCAAAAGAGTTGCCTAACTCATTTGGATCCGATTTAAACGGCAGTCTTACTTCAAACCGACCTGATGGCAAAACCTGAGTAGTCTTCCGGTAGTGTTCTTCACATAACTTTTGCTCAGGTGACAGAATTTTCTTTAGAGATGGCATTTCTTCCAGTGACCAAAACTTCTGTAGTGTGCTGTCAATAGACACTAAAATCTCTTCACTACAACTGAAACTTTTCACAACTTCTGTAGGGGAAGATGCCTTATATCTACCCGATACAACCCAGCCGAAGAGGGTTTTCTGCAGAGTTGGAAAGTCAGGACCTTGTCTAATTTGTCCAACAGCTAATAATTCGAAAAATGATTCTGCTCCTATTAACATATCTATTCTTTGTGGCTTGTAGAAATAGGGGTCTGCTAGTGGTAGGTTCTTTGGAATTTTCCAGTCATTGATATTGACCGACTGGTCAGGATGATATCCTGATATTGATTTCAAAATCCAAAAATCGCAGGAGAACTCACTACCATTTATACGCGACTTCACCATTGTGTGTACCTTTTTCTTAACTTGAGAATTGGACTCGCCAATACCAAGTAAGTTTATACACGACTCCTCTTTACGGATCTGTAAGCGGTGAGCAAGGTCCTCTGTTATAAAATTCGTTTGGGACCCAGAGTCAAGAAGTGCTCGGGCCCAAATATATTCACCGTTTTTAGTTCTTACACTTACGATCGACGTGGCTAAAATCACTCTGTCCAATGATGTCGCATGCATAACATGTGACGTGGAAGGCTGATCTTGATTTAAAGAGGGAGAAAGAATCTCTTGGGGTGGTGGCAACGCTAAACTATTTTCGGACACTGTATATCTATGCAGTAAAACGTGATGCGAGCGGCCACAAACTCGACATTTATTAAATTTGCATTTTGAAACAGTGTGACCCTTTCGCATACAATTGATGCATAAGGAAGCAGATTTTACAAAGCCTGTGGCTTGCTCGACATAACTTTATCTTGCTTTGGTTTCGTCGATTCTTCAGCGGATAAATGCTGGTATCGGCGGTTTAACATTTTTTCAAAATCGGACCAAAGCGGTAACCTTTCATAATCTAATTGTTCTTCCCATTTTTGTTTGGTCACTGGGTCAACTCTGTTCAAAACAAGATAGATCAACATTGCATTTGAAATCTTGGTGTCGTCTCCTATCGATAACAAAGAACCGTATATAGAGGATACGGTGTCGATGATATTTCTTAAAGACGAAGCTGACTGTTGCGTTATTTTCGGAAGACTAAACAATGTTGAAATATTATTCATAAAAATTAAACATTCGTTATCATACACTTTTTTCAGGCTGATCATAGCCTTTTCATAATTGCTCTCGGTGACTTGGTAGGCCTTAATAGTTCCCAAAGCTTCATCAGAAAGACAAGAAATTAAGTGATTGAATTTTTCTATGACGGGAATGCTGTCGTCTTGATGAACAAGAGTTTGCCGCTGAATTTCGGCAATGCCAAATTCGGAAGTCGAGCTCGAGTTGGGGCTACAGAAGCTGATTCAATTATTTTGGTTTCGCTTGCCGTCTTCAAGGCTGAGATAAGCGACATTATTTTTGCCTTGGTAATTATTGAAAGCTCTTCCAACTCTTCTCCGAACTCATCGCCATCATCTAAATCTTCGATCTGTTCTTGTATTTGAGTTGCCTTAATAATAGAAGCATTTAAAATCTCTAGCCGACAAGTTAGTTCTACTTCTTGGATCGGAATCTGGCCGGCTTCTATTCGATCATTTAATCGGCGGATGCTCATCACTGGTTTTTTGAGCTTATTTTTAAGATCCGCAAGAAGTTCAAGAGATTTTGGCTTAAATGGACTCATTTTAATTTATTTTTTATTTTTTTTTTTTTATATAAACCACGAAATAAATAAATATATATATAAATAAATTATTTATCCAAGAATAATAATTAATAAAATAAATAAGTTTTAAAAGAGGATAATTGTTCAATTAGAATGACGACAAAATGTTAAATAAATTTTCGAAACAAAATACTAAGAGTAATAACAATTTAATTTAATTATTAAATTTGTTCGAAAAAATTATTTTAATAATTATCCACAACGAAAACGACGAAAAAAATATTAAATTGAATATCGAGCCACGAGGTATCAAAATTAACAGTGGTTGCAATGACGGCAAAAATCAGTATACCCGTCCGAATGCAGGGTAGCGCGTCACTTTGATCTTCAGCGCGCCAAACCAAAAGTCCAACAACAATTACAACGATGCTAACGGCAGACAAGCGAAGCGAAAAAGGAAAACGAAAAGTTAACCGCTGCAGCTGCTTGTATATGAGGACTTATGTATTGGTTATATATAGCGGCTGGGATAATTTTACGAACTATTAATTTTCGAGTTTCAATAAATAAATTGGGGGCGACAGTGATTGCAATAATATAACACAATTATGTAAATGTTGCGTCCAACGGAGGTTCAAATAGGTTATAATGTGTATGTGTATATGTATGTGTATATGTATGTGTATATAATAAATTTTAATATAATTTGTTATTTTTATTTATTATAAATAAATGCATGCACAACTAGCTCTACTATATCGATACGTCTGTGCCAAGAATTGAAAGCGAGGTGCAATTTTTCAGCACAAGACAATAAACAATTAAATTGTTTTTCTTATAAACTCAAGCTTTCAATTTTTTGCACAAATACCTCAGGTTCTGCGTTAGGGTCTTTCAATCCAGCTGCCACTTTCCTTTTGCACATTGAGCAGTCGCAGGGCATCCCTCTGGCAGCAGTTCTTTTGTGGCGAACAGGGTATTTCGCGACCGGCACGATATTTTAAGCAGGAGCTGCTGTGTATTTTCTGTCCACACCGACACGCCGCGGGCAACAATAAAGCACTATGTATATATGTAATTGAGTGCTTTGAACTGCACTTGCACTTGCACTTTATTTTTTGGTTTGTGTCACTGTCACTAGTTGCCAAAATAAATTAATAATTTTAACGTCCACCCGGGGGCGCCATGAAAAATTAGAGAGTTTTCTAATTATTAATTTCCGAAAAAAAAAACTTGGTGGTGGCTAAAATTATTAACTGAGAGAAAACGAAAACGAAAAGAAAAGGTGTCGACGGCTCAAATCAATTTCAACGAATACTTCTATATTTTTCGACAAAGTACTTAGAGCCTAGCTTAACGAAGGTTGGCGAAGACGGGGCGACTTCGCCGAGAGCGAGAGAAAACTTTATTGTGCTCCCGCCTTCGCCCTAAACTAACTTACACTAAACTTCAAGTTTTTTAACAATTTCATTAAACATTCATATTTGCGCGAACAGAGCGAAAGCTGCAAATGAGGACATAAACTGGCAAAGCTACAAAAAGGAACTAGCCACATACAAAAAGGCCATCAGAAAAGAGAAGAGAACTGCGTGGCAGAACTTCTGCTCGGACATTGAAAAGACAACTGATGCCGCAAGGCTCAGAAAAATACTTTCTAAGACAGCCGTATCCCTGGGCTATCTCCAAAAGGCTGACGGAGCATGGTCGGACTCTAGTGAAGAATCCCTAAACCTACTCCTCGACGCTCACTTCCCAGGGAGCCTGCAAACAGGACATCCCCCAGGAAGACACACTGGAGAAGGAATAAACTTAAATCTCCTACTATCAGACCGTAATATAAACTGGTCCATTCATTGTTTTAAGCCATACAAATCGCCGGGACCGGACAATATAACACCGGCACATATTCAGCAAGCAGGAGAACTAGCTATAAACTGGCTGAGAAAAATATTCCAGACCATTCTTGCAGTAGGAGAACTACCTACAGCATGGCGGGAAACGAAAGTCGTTTTCATCCCTAAGGCAGGGAAAGCCACCCATACTACAGCGAAGGATTTCAGACCGATAAGTCTGACATCATTCCTGCTAAAAATCCTAGAAAGACTGTTAGGTCTACATATTAGAGACATCATTGACCCGACGCAGATATCAGAGGCGCAACACGCATACACCAAAGGTAAGTCGACCGAATCGGCGCTACACTTGGTAGTAAGCAACATCGAGAAATCACTCAGTATACAAGAATACACCTTGATCGCCTTTCTTGACATAGAAGGAGCTTTCAACAACGTGCTCCCCACGGCAATAACAGAATCCCTCACTGAACTAGGGGTTGAGCCACCGCTGGTGGGGCTGATCCACAAATTGCTGATAAGCAGATTGGTCACGGCCACACTAGGGACCTCGACCCAGACTAGATTAGTGAACAGAGGCACTCCGCAAGGAGGTGTACTATCACCCCTTTTATGGAATATCGCGGTAAATAAACTACTGCGGATTCTTGAAGGATGAGGCTGTAAAATAGTGGCATACGCAGACGATGTCGCTATCATCTTTAATGGTAGGTATCCACAAACGTTATGCGATCTTATGACCGCAAAACTAAAAACACTATCGGAATGGACTACAAAGAACGGACTTGGGGTAAATCCCTCAAAAACGGAACTAGTCCTTTTTACAAATAGATACAAAATCCCAAAACTTAACCCACCCACTTTAAACAACTGTAATCTCTCTTTTAGCGAGCACGCAAGATACTTGGGGTTAGTATTAGATAAGCGTCTTAAATGGGGCCTAAACAACCAAGAGAGAACCAAGAAAGCGACCATTGCACTTTACTCTTGTAAAAAAGCAATTGGGCTAAGATGGGGTATGTCCCCTAAAATCGTCAATTGGATATACATAGCGGTAGTCAAGCCAATCCTACTATATGGAGTGGCTCTGTGGTGGACCGCTTTACACAAACAATGTATCTTAACTCCACTTAACAAAGTACAGCGCATGGCGGCTTTGTGTATGAGAGGAGCCCTTCGAACTACCCCAAACGAAGCGCTGAATGCGATCTTGAACCTCCAGAGCCTGGACTTAGCAGGAATGGAAAGGGCGAAATCGGCAGCCATTCGACTAAGGGATACAGGGCAATGGAAAGCCCAACTGTATGGTCACGCTAAGATTCTTCAGCATGACAAATTGATCCCGCCAAAAACGGATCTATGTAAAACCCGTGAATACAATCACACGCCCTTCGAAGCTCTGATCCCAGGCAGGGAAGTTTGGGATCGTGGCCGACCGGGCTCAATAGACGCAATCTGTTTATATACAGACGGCTCCAAACTAGACGGACACGTAGGTGGAGGCATATACTCCGAGCAATTAGAGATCAGGCGGTCTTTCAGACTTCCTGACCACTGCAGTGTCTTCCAAGCGGAAGTGTACGCTATAATGGAAGCACTTGTCTGTTTAAGGGACTTAAACACCCAGAACAGACACATAAACATATATAGTGATAGCCAAGCGGCTATTAAATCAATCTTCTCGAGAAATACAAACTCCCGAACAATAGCAGACTGTCGCAAATCTCTCCACTAGATGGCTAGTCAGTTTACTGTCAGCCTTATATGGGTTCCGGGTCACCGGGATATCGTAGGCAACTGTATAGCAGACGAGCTAGCCAGGCAAGGCACCACCATACCTCTCCTTCCAGGAAAGGAGAATGTCGGCATGCCGATGGCTACTTGTAAGCTAATTATTAAAAACCACTTCAGCAAATTAGCCAACACTTATTGGCAAAACACACCGCAATGCCGAATCTCTCACCAGACATGGCCTGAAATAAACAATTAGAAAACATCAGAACTACTCAATTTCAGCCGCACTTAGTGCGGCATGCTAATTCGAGTACTCACAGGCCACTGGCTCGTTGGCGCACACGCCGGCAGGCTAAAAGCCCCAAAAAACGATTTTTGCAGAAGCTGCAGGGATGAGGAAGAAGAGGAAACGGTGGAACACCTACTCTGTTCATGCCCAGCCCTATGCAGGCTTAGACTGAAACACTTAGGATATCCTTTCATAAATCGCAGACTAACCTGAAGAGTCTAAGCTCTTTTATTAAATCCTCCGGATGGGGGACCTGCTGATCGACCAACTTACAGGCTGACTCTTAACGGATAGGGGACCCAAAAATAGAGATCATACGGTATCACAATGGACCCACAGAGGTCTAGGTGTACCAGGCTACAGCCTGGCAGCCGTCCTAACCTAACCTAACCTATCATATAGCTGCCATATAACTGGACTGGAAATGCCATAACTTTGGTGTTTTTAAAGTTAGGAAGTTGGGATTTTTTATCAGTATTAAGAATGCATCATATAAATAATTTTGGAGAATATAATTTACAGAATATTCTGCAAGGGTATATCAACTTCGGCTTCGCCGATGGCAATTAAATATTTTGTTAAGTCGCATATCAAAGTTACTGCGTATTCATTGTCCTGATCCGATTTTGGTAATGGACCTATCGTATCAACAATTACTCTGTCAAATGCCATAGTTGGAGTCTCTGTTAAAGTTAATGGAGTTTTTGTATGTTTGGTTATTTTTAATTTCTGGCATTTTGGACATGTCTTTACGTAGTTCGTTATGTCCCTACACATGTTTTTCCAATAGAAATGTTGTCTTATTTTTGACAAGGTTTTGGCTATTCCGGTATGGCCGCCTTGTAGTGGATCGTCATGGTTTTCAGACAGTATAGCTTCTTTTTCTTCCTTATCTTTCATTATGGTTACTGGTTTGATTAGCGCTACTCTTAATTTTTTTAAAATTTTATTGCCCATTCTTTTAAACGAATCAACTGAATTATTTTCAAAGATTTCTTCACACAGTGCCATTTTAAGTTGGCTTATCTTGTATATACCGGCTTCTTTTTCAAGCCTTTGGAAAAATTGAACTAAATCAAATGTACCATTGGTATATAGATCTCTAACATTTATTCTTGCAATAACTTTTTTACCATGCTTAAAATAGCATTTGATATTAGTTAAATGCAAGGTCACTACTTTCTTTACTTCGTCGTTGTTAAGGACGTCGTATATTTTGGGCATAGAAGCTTTTTCAACACACTGCCTAGGCAGCTGTGCTTGATTTTTCCCTGCGCAGGGTTTATTCTGCCTGTACTGATTTCTTGAAGTGACTTGTAAAATATGCTTTTGTATGTTTTTTATACCCTTGCAGAGGGTATTATAATTTTGGTCAAAAGTGTGCAACGCAGTGAAGGAGACATCTCCGACCCTATAAAGTATATATATTCTTGATCAGGATCACCTCCTGAGTTGATATAGCCATGTCCGTCTGTCCGTCTGCCTGTCCGTCGGTCTGTTTCTACGCGAACTAGTCTCTCAGTTTTAAAGATATCGAATTGAAACTGTGCACACACCCTCCTTTCCTTTGCACGTAGTATATATGTCGGAACGGCCGGGATCGGCCAACTATATCCTATAGCTGCCATATAACTGATTACTCGGAAATGCCATAACTTTGGTGTTTGTAAAGTTAGGTAGCTGGGATTTCCGATGGGTTTTATATTTGGCCAATCAATCCGACATACCAAATTTCATAAGGATCGGCCGACTATATCCAATAGCTGCCACATAACTGATTGATCGGAAATGCCATAACTTTGGTGTTTGTAAGGTTAGAAAGTTGGGATTTCCTATGGGTTTTATTAGCGGAAAATCTATTCACAAAAGGACTTATTTCACGGAGCGAAAGGAATAAGTTAGTCACGACAACGGCATTACCACCACGCATATACGGACTATCAAAAATCCACAAGGAAGGGACTCCATTAAGACCCATATGCTCATCTATAGGATCACCATCACACGGACTTTGTAAATATATTTCAAACATACTAAAGAACATCACCATAGACTCCAGCTACAACATTAAAAACTCAGTGTAATTTAAAGAAAGAATCAACAACACGTACATCTGTGATGATGAAAAATTAATATCATTTGATGTAGTCTCACTATTTCCCAGCATACCTATAGACCTTGCACTAGACACAATTAGAGAAAAATGGACAAAAATAAAAGAACATACATTTATGCCGAAAAAAATGTTTATGGACATAGTACAATTTTGCATACAAGACAACAGATATTTTAAATTTAATGACGATATATACACACAACTAAAAGGAATGCCGATGGGATCCCCTGCTTCACCAATAATTGCAGACATAGTAATGGAAGAGCTATTAGACAACACTTTGAAAAAACTAGGACACAAACCAAGACTTTTGACGAAGTATGTGGATGATTTATTCGCAATAGTAAAAGAAGAGGAAATACAAAACACGGTTGACGCTTTAAACTCTTTCAATAAAAATATAAAATTCACACTGGAACAGGAAGAAGATGGAGGACTAGCATATTTGGACTCAATGGTTCATAGACAGGGGAACATTCTAAAACTAAAGTGGTATAAAAAACCAACAGCATCAGGACGAATCATCAACTTTAACTCAAAACACCCTAAAACAATGATTATCAGTACAGCAGTAGGTTGTATACAACGGATGCTAGCCATTTCGGACAACACTTTTCATGAAGAAACCAAAAATGAAATAAGACAAATTTTAAAGGACAACGACTTCCCAAACCATCTAATTAGAACTTTAATTAAAAGACACCAAAACATGGAACAAAAAACAAAATGTAGAGAACCTACACAATAAATGTCCGTAACATACATACCAAGACTATCAGAACGCTATAAAAAGTCAGAATTTTACAATAAACAAAAAATAACAATAGCACACAAGCCCAACAATACCCTACGACCAATATTCAACAAGACCAAGTCCAAAATACAAATGTTTGACAAAAATAATGTTGTATATAAAATACCATGCAATGGAAATATAAATGAAAAATGTGACAGTATATATGTAGGAACAACTAAATCCAAAATAAAAACTCGAATATCACAACACAGATCAGACTTCAAATTAAGAGACCAAGCTAATATACAAAAAACAGCACTTATGGCCCACTGTAAAACCAGCGGTCACTCACCAAATTTTGAAGCAACGACTATTCTGGAACAAGAACAACGTTACAAAAAACGATTAATCATAGAAATGTTACATATAACAAACACACCCACAAGCATAAGACTAAACTACAAAACAGACGTTGAAAATTGCGCTCACATTTACAGACACTTACTTAATAACAACTAGTATTAATCTCCACGGCCGACGGTGCAGACGTGTAAAATTATGTAGGTGTAATAATTTTTAAAGCTTTGTTTTTTATTGTCTAAATTTATGTTATTTTATGTGTTTATGTTGATTATAGTTGCCCTGAAGACGGTTGCCGAAGTGCAACCGAAATATATTGGAAAGGACAAAAAATAAAATTTGAAAACATTTATTTAAAAAAAATTTTTTTCAATTGTTGACCTCGAGCCGGAAAAACTCAAAAAATTTAAACATACAACAAAGGTCGCCTACAAACAAAATTAGTATGTATATATTTAAATTAAACAAAAAACCAAAAAACAAAAAAAAAGTAAATAGTTGCATGCTAAATTTTTTTATAGTAACTAAATTAAATTTTATAGTAAATTAAATAAAACAAAAAACCCCAACAAAAAAATTAAATAGTTGCATGCAAAATTTTTTTATGGTATGTATTTTTATTAAAAAAAAAACGCAAAAACCCCAAAAAAAAACTAATTAGTAAGGTCAAATAAGTATTAGTAGTAAGTACATAAGTATGCCTTCCGTATGTTACGGATAAACAAAATTTTGGGGAACATGGAGATTCCAAACTTGAATAAAGTTTGGCAACTCAAGTCGACTCGTAGGACCCCAAATTTTATTTTGGTTTGAAAGACCCCGTTGCAAATCAACGGCCTCCACGTGGTGTTCCCTGGGTACCGATTTTAACATAAAAATCGGGAGCTAATTCGAGCGGCGAAAAACATACAAGAAGGCATATTTATATTAAGTTGTTTAGCTGAGTAACGGGTATCTAATAGTCGAGGCACTTGACTATAGCGTTCTCTCTTGTTTTTATCTAGCATAATTCTTGCTCTTTTGTAAGCATTTTCTAGTCTAAATGCTTCCTTAGTATAATCATCTATGGTATATACAGGGTCTATTCTATCTGTTGATTTAAAAGATTTAGACGAAGTATTGTAGCCATATGTCCCAATCTGTTTTATCAACGGATATATAGGATCGAATGTATTCGTTAAGTGTTCGGTGACTACGTTCTATTGTTCCTAAAATCTGGTGGTGGTGCGCTGTAGATGTTATGTTTTTATACCCTTGCAGAGGGTATTATAATTTCAGTCGAAAGTTTGCAACGCAGTGAAGGAGACATTTCCGACCCTATAAAGTATACATATTCTTGATCAGCATCACCAGGAGAGTCGATCTTGCCATGTCCGTCTGTCCGTCCGTCCGTCCGTTTCTACGCAAACTAGTCCCTCAGTTTTAAAGCTATCTGCTTGAAACTTTCCCAAAAGTTGTCTTTCTATTGCAGGTAGTATATAAGTCGGAACGAGCCGGATCGGGCCACTATATCATATAGCTATATCATATAGCTGACTTGGTCTGATGAACTTGTGAGATGGTTCTGAAGCCGCCTAGCTGGGGCGACCGAGCGGGTCGCAGGTTGCGGATAGCGGAGGACCTCACTCGAGGCCAACTGCGAATAAGCTGGCGGTGGAAATCAAACACGGAATCGTGGACGGAAACCCCAGCAAATAAGCAGTCCCGGACAACCAGCGGGTATCTTGCAACGAGGCAGTACCGACGATGCGATTTGTTCAGCCGCATCTAAACAGTTGCTTTACACAAACCCAATATCCCCCACACAATATCCCCCACTTCCTCTCCCAAACAACATCTCACTCCGGGCCGGACTACGGTGTAATCCGGACCGTGCCAAGAGTCAGCCTGGCTGGGGGCCCGGATCAACAACTAGCCCAGTCTCAAACGGTGGGCTCAGGGAGATGGCGACCCCCTGTTCTATCTACCGCCTTACCCGGGTAACGCGGATCTCTGCCCGGGCGGACCTTTCCCCTTCTCCGCAGCTCGTGGGACCAACTATGGAAACAACACATAAAAACACAAACAAAAAAACGGAGACGGGAACTCCACAAAAACCCGGCGCTGCAAAGACGAACGATGGTTCCACTGCAAGCACCAGTAGGGCTCAGAAAGGGCCCCATCCCAAACTAGGGATGTCGGGGGACAGAAAGACTGTCGCTAACGCCTCTGCTATGTGCGCATCTGCGCCAAAACCAGTGGTAGGCGCAGCAAAGTCGATCGGGTCACCCGCTGGTGCAAAGAAGAATTTTACATACGCAGAGAGACGGACTGCCGCCCAAACCCTGCGCTCACATGCCAGAAGCACTGTCGCCACGCCTTCGCCCGAATGGCTAAAGAAGGTAGAGTGGGCAAGGACGGTGTTTCCCAACTATGGGCAAGAGAAGCCCCAACAAGAAGGTGCTCAGGCGAAGAGGCAACGCTCCATAGAGCTGCCCGGCCCGTCGGCGAAGAGATCGAAGATCCAGCCGTCGGCCTCCTTTGCCGAGATCACCAAAGATCGGGTCCTACTTGGACTCATAGATAGGGGAAATCCGGAGAACAGGATCCCCAGAAACAAGTGGAAGGCGGTTGAGTCCAAGCTGTCACTCATTTGCCTGCGTATGGTACGCGAGAACCAGGGCAGTGTAAAAGTGGTGGCCTGCGATAATCAGCGATCAGCTGACCTATATAAACAGGCGGTAGCTCAGCTCGGTGCAGTCTACGAAGGGGCGAACATAGTCGCACTAGATTGGTGTGACGTCCCCAGTAGACCGCGAGCCAGAATTTGGCTCCCAGCAGCAATCGCATCACCGGAGGACATCCTCTATATGTTGCAAGAATGCAACCCACATCTCCCCACAAAAGACTGGAAAGTCGTTAAGGTGGAGGAGCACGTAGGTGACGTAAACCAAGCGATTGTGGTACTGAATAAGGAGTCTATCGCTCCCATAGAGGCTGCTCGGGGAACGCTCAACTATGCGTTCAGTGCCATACATATTAAAATATATAAAGGGGACTCTAATTCCTCGGGAAGTCCTGCCGGCAACCCAGCCGAGCAGGTGCTTGCGGAGGAAGTGGAGGCCCCTGGTGTGCCGGAGGACGGCTATTCAACCGACTCGTCGCTAAGCAGAGAGATGCGAGCGATGGGACCGGCAATCGATGAAGTGGACCTGAGCGATTCGGAGGCCGACGTTACTGTGGTGGAGGTTGCAGCTGGGGATGTCGCTAAGACTCCTGCAGATCAACCTACATCACAGTAAAGCAGCGTCCGCTGCTCTTTTGCTTCGCCTGGCCAAAGGCGAAGCCGACGTGGTCTTAGTTCAGGAACCCTGGGTAGAAGGAGGCAGGGTTGCTGGACTGGGAACAAAAGACTACAAGCTTATGCTTGACCCCAAACAAGGTAAAATTCGAACCTGCATTTTAGCCAAACGGCATCTTAGTACATTTCTGCTTCACAAATACAGCAACGGAGACAACACAGCAATAAGCCTGGAGCTGCAAAGCGGCTCTTTTAGGATGCTATCGGCCTACATGGCTTCCGAAAAGGTAGACCCCCCAGACGCGCTAGTCAGAGGACTGGTACAGGAATGTGAAGAGCTTAAGAAAGGTTTGGTGATAGGATGCGATGCAAATGCCCACCATACTCAGTGGGGCTGCCCTATCAACAACGACAGAGGTGAGTCTTTATTCGATTTCATTCTTAAATCGAACTTATTTCTTTGTAATAGGGGCAATACCCCTACTTTTATAACAAAAACGTGCCAAACGATCATAGATCTAACCCTGGCATCAGATTCACTCATAAGCACAGTCACAAACTGGGCTGTCTCCGACGAGCACTCATTTTCAGATCATAGGTTTATAGAGACAACTTTGTCCCTAGTGTCACCTGCGCCGGTCAGCTTTGCCAACCCCAGGCGGGCAAACTGGAATAAATACAAAGAAATTCTATCGAACTTCCTCCCCAGGAAGCCACCAGAAAGCACTCCTTGCACTCAGGAGCTAGATAATATAGTAAACAAATTCACAGAAGCATGTAACGCGGCATTCTCAGCTGCATGCCCGTTAGGGAAACCAAGGGGAAGGAAAAAACCTCCTTGGTGGAAAAAACCTCCTCAGAGCCAAATGCAGAAACCTGTTCAACAGAGCGTGAAAAATTAGAGATTTTTCTAATTATTAATAACCGAAAAAAAAAACTTGGTGGTGGCTAAAATTATTAACTGCGAGAAAACGAAAACGAAAAGAAAAGGTGTCGACGGCTCAAATCAATTTCAACGAATACTTCTATATTTTTCGACAAAGTACTTAGAGCCTAGCTTAACGAAGGTTGGCGAAGACGGGGCGACTTCGCCGAGAGCGAGAGAAAACTTTATTGTGCTCCCGCCTTCGCCCTAAACTAACTTACACTAAACTTCAAGTTTTTTAACAATTTCATTAAACATTCAAATTTGCGCGAACACCGGCCCCGTTGAACACCCATCGGGCTTCAACACAATGGAAGCGGCGCCAACTTATGAATGGCCCGCCGAAAAAGGCCTCCTCCACTAGTTCGCACGTCGACGACCCTGACCATGCCGTCCTCCCCTGCGTGCCTGGCGACTATTCTGCCGAGGAGCCATTGTTGGGGCGGCAGGTTGTCCTCGGCCACGAGGACGAGATCTCCCTCGCTGATGTTGGGCTGCTGCTGGTGCCACTTGCCCCGTATTTGGAGGCCCAGGACATATTCCCGGGACCATCGCCGCCAGAACATTTGCCTGACTGACGAGACAAGCCGCCATCGCCGCAAGCAGTTGAGACCCTCCTGGTCCGGGGTCCGGAGTGCTGGTGTGGCGAGTAGCGGCCCGCCTGTCAGTAGGTGCCCGGGTGTCAGCGCCTCTCCGTCGCTTGGGTCGCTGCTGATCGCTCCGAGCGGCCGGGAGTTCATCACCGCCTCGATTCCCACGAGGACTGTCCCCAGCTCTTCTGCGCTTAGGAGCGCGCTGCCCACCGCCCGTAGGAGTAGGTTCTTGGCCGTTTTGACACCTGCCTCCCATAGTCCGCCCATGTGCGGAGCCCGCGGTGGTGTGAAGACAAATTCGCATCCGCTTTTTGATGCGAATTCGCGTATCGCGTCGGCTTCGTCCTCTATCCTCTCTCGAAGGGCCCGGAAGTGGCGACTCGCTCCGACGAAGTTCGTCCCGTTGTCGCAATGGACGACTTGGGGACATCCTCGGCGCCCAACGAACCTTTGAAAAGCCAATAAAAAGGAATCTGTGGTTAAATCTGAAACAACTTCTAGATGAACCGCTTTGGACGCAAAACAAACGAAGAGCGCAATGTAGGACTTATACGGAGGCCGACCACGAATTTTCAATGTCGTATAGACAGGGCCACAAAAATCGACGCCACATATAGCAAATGGGCGGAGAGCACGGAGACGATCTGCGGGTAAGTTTCCCATAATTTGTGTCATTAGTCGAGGCTTACACTTAAAGCAGCGTATGCATGATCGAACTATCTGACTGCAGACCTCCTGAGCGTTTACGATCCAAATACGCTGTCGAAGGAGACTCACAAGGGCTCGTGGACCAACATGAAAATTGGAATGGTGAAGATGCCGAACATAGCTCTGCACAAATTGGGAGCGTTTTGTCAACAACAATGGAAACTTGGCATCGTATGATATAGGAGCATTAGCTAGTCGCCCCCCAACTCGCAACAAAGAAAAGTGACACCAAGTCCCCTTGTCTTCATGGATGAATGGATTCAATCGCTGAAGACTTGGGCCAACTCTGGATCCTTTACGAACTTTTTCTCTTTCTTCATGATACTCGTGCTTCTGTAATATCTCGACAATTTTTAGAAAAGCTTCATTATATTCAGTCGGCGACAAAGTTTTTTCAAATACCATACTTTTGTCTTTGCATTTTCTTATGAAGCGGAACATATAAACGAATACCCGAAGCAGTTTAAGGTGTGACGAAAATCCCTCGATGACATCTACCAAATCCAAATTTCTGACAGCAGCGGTCAGTCCGACCGCAGTCTTCCTCGATTCTTGTAGTAGGACTTCTTCATCTAGTTCAAAGTGTGCATTCTGGGGCCAGTTTGCATCTTCCTCTTTTAAAAACGCAGGTCCAGTAAACCATATTGACTGGATAATTTCGTCGACGTCACAACCTCTTGATACAATATCTGCTGGGTTCTGTTTCGTTGGAACATGCCGCCACGTAGCTTCACCTGACCACTCTTGAATCTCCGCTACTCTATTCGATACGAATGTGGATAATGAAGATGGATGAGACCGGATCCAATGGAGCGTAACTTCAGAATCCGACCAATAAACAATCCGTTCGATAGGTACCTTTAAAAGGGGCTTGATTCTGTGGCAGAGATCTGCGAGAAGGTGAGCGGCACATAACTCAAGCCTTGGGAGTGTTTTAGTCTTGAGCGGCGCTACTTTAGACTTTGAAGTCAACAGCGATATTTTATAACCTTCTGCAGTTTTGCTACGAATGTAGACGCAAGCTCCATAAGCTCTTAAGGATGCGTCAGCAAAGGCATGTAATTGGACCGGTGACATCGGATCGGTATGCACAAACCGGGGAATAGATATTTCCTCTAATTTAGACAATGTAATTTTTATCATATTCCAAGCTGTTTCCAAATGAATAGGAATCGACTCATCCCAATCTAACTTATTAAGCCAAAGTTCCTGCAATAGGATCTTTCCTCTTATTACAATAGGACTTAATAAGCCGAGGGGGTCAAACAGCTTCGATGTCACCAATAGTATGTTCCGTTTTGTCGCTCGGAGACCCATGACAGCAGTGTCAATTTGAAATTTGAAGGCATCTTCGTTAGGCAACCACGATATTCCTAACGCCTTAGTTGACTCTGAGTCCGAGATGGGTATGGATTTAACTGTGCTCTCAGATGCGTTAACGTCAGGTGAGTTTGAAAACCACTTTGTCAATTCAAAACCTGCAGTTTGAAGAACCTGAGATACTTCAGACTTAATAGTCTTTAACTCCTCTACGCATGCAGCACCAGTCAACATATCATCGACATAAAAGTCGGATCCAATAACCTTAGCAGCTCTAGGAAAAGAAACTTTGGCAGACTCACTTAACCTTTTTAAACACCGAATAGCCAAAAACGGGGCTGGTCCAGTACCATATGTTACGGTGTTGAGCTTGTATAATCTCAAGGACTCAGAGGGGTCTCTTCTCCACACTATAAGTTGAAACTGCCTATCTGCTTCATTCACCATCACTTGGCGATACATTTTCTTTACATCGGCGGTCAGGGCAAACCTATGCAGCCGGAAGCGCAGTAACGTTGAGTACAACTCATCTTGGATTGTCGGCCCAACCATCAAAATGTCATTTAGAGACTTCTGAGTTGACGATTTACAAGACACATCGAAAACGACACGTAACTTGTTTGACGTACTTTGGGGTCTCAGAACACATTGATGTGGGATAACATAATGTGGAGCAGAAGGAAGTTTATCTGTAAGAGACATATGACCTAAGGAAAGGTACTCCTCCATAAATTCTAGGTACATTTCCTTCATCTCAGGGTCTCGAGACAGCCTTCTTTCAAGCGACAAAAACCGCCGTTTTGCAACTTCAAAAGAGTTGCCTAACTCATTTGGATCCGATTTAAACGGCAGTCTTACTTCAAACCGACCTGATGGCAAAACCTGAGTAGTCTTCCGGTAGTGTTCTTCACATAACTTTTGCTCAGGTGACAGAATTTTCTTTAGAGATGGCATTTCTTCCAGTGACCAAAACTTCTGTAGTGTGCTGTCAATAGACACTAAAATCTCTTCACTACAATTGAAACTTTTCACAACTTCTGTAGGGGAAGATGCCTTATATCTACCCGATACAACCCAGCCGAAGAGGGTTTTCTGCAGAGTTGGAAAGTCAGGACCTTGTCTAATTTGTCCAACAGCTAATAATTCGAAAAATGATTCTGCTCCTATTAACATATCTATTCTTTGTGGCTTGTAGAAATAGGGGTCTGCTAGTGGTAGGTTCTTTGGAATTTTCCAGTCATTGATATTGACCGACTGGTCAGGATGATATCCTGATATTGATTTCAAAATCCAAAAATCGAAGGAGAACTCACTACCATTTATACGCGACTTCACCATTGTGTGTACCTTTTTCTTAACTTGAGAATTGGACTCGCCAATACCAAGTAAGTTTATACACGACTCCTCTTTACGGATCTGTAAGCGGTGAGCAAGGTCCTCTGTTATAAAATTCGTTTGGGACCCAGAGTCAAGAAGTGCTCGGGCCCAAATATATTCACCGTTTTTAGTTCTTACACTTACGATCGACGTGGCTAAAATCACTCTGTCCAATGATGTCGCATGCATAACATGTGACGTGGAAGGCTGATCTTGATTTAAAGAGGGAGAAAGAATCTCTTGGGGTGGTGGCAAAGCTAAACTATTTTCGGACACTGTATATCTATGCAGTAAAACGTGATGCGAGCGGCCACAAACTCGACATTTATTAAATTTGCATTTTGAAACAGTGTGACCCTTTCGCATACAATTGATGCATAAGGAAGCAGATTTTACAAAGTCAAACCTTTGCATTACCGAAAGGCGACCAAACGGACCACAGTTCGCTAGGATATGGTCTCCTGCATTGCAATAGCTACAACTTTGCTGGGATTTACTGTTGGACGAAGAACAAGAAAATGAGCTGCGATTATGTGGCTTGCTCGACATAACTTTATCTTGCTTTGGTTTCGTCGATTCTTCAGCGGATAAATGCTGGTATCGGCGGTTTAACATTTTTTCAAAATCGGACCAAAGCGGTAACCTTTCATAATCTAATTGTTCTTCCCATTTTTGTTTGGTCACTGGGTCTACTCTGTTCAAAACAAGATAGATCAACATTACATTTGAAATCTTGGTGTCGTCTCCTATCGATAACAAAGAACCGTATATAGATGATACGGTGTCGATGATATTTCTTAAAGACGAAGCTGACTGTTGCGTTATTTTCGGAAGACTAAACAATGTTGAAATATTATTCATAAAAATTAAACATTCGTTATCATACACTTTTTTCAGGCTGATCATAGCCTTTTCATAATTGCTCTCGGTGACTTGGTAGGCCTTAATAGTTCCCAAAGCTTCACCAGAAAGACAAGAAATTAAGTGATTGAATTTTTCTATGACGGTAATGCTGTCGTCTTGATGAACAAGAGTTTCGAAAAGATTAATGAAATTCTTAAACTCCGAATATTTGCCGCTGAATTTCGGCAATGCCAAATTCGGAAGTCGAGCTCGAGTTGGGGCTACAGAAGCTGATTCAATTATTTTGGTTTCGCTTGCCGTCTTCAAGGCTGAGATAAGCGACATTATTTTTGCCTTGGTAATTATTGAAAGCTCTTCCAACTCTTCTCCGAACTCATCGCCATCATCTAAATCTTCGATCTGTTCTTGTATTTGAGTTGCCTTAATAATAGAAGCATTTAAAATCTCTAGCCGACAAGTTAGTTCTACTTCTTGGATCGGAATCTGGCCGGCTTCTATTCGATCATTTAATCGGCGGATGCTCATCACTGGTTTTTTGAGCTTATTTTTAAGATCCGCAAGAAGTTCAAGAGATTTTGGCTTAAACGGACTCATTTTAATTTATTTTTTATTTTTTTTTTTTATATAAACCACGAAATAAATAAATATATATATAAATAAATTATTTATCCAAGAATAATAATTAATAAAATAAATAAGTTTTAAAAGAGGATAATTGTTCAATTAGAATGACGACAAAATGTTAAATAAATTTTCGAAACAAAATACTAAGAGTAATAACAATTTAATTTAATTATTAAATTTGTTCGAAAAAATTATTTTAATAATTATCCACAACGAAAACGACGAAAAAAATATTAAATTGAATATCGAGCCACGAGGTATCAAAATTAACAGTGGTTGCAATGACGGCAAAAATCAGTATACCCGTCCGAATGCAGGGTAGCGCGTCACTTTGATCTTCAGCGCGCCAAACCAAAAGTCCAACAACAATTACAACGATGCTAACGGCAGACAAGCGAAGCGAAAAAGGAAAACGAAAAGTTAACCGCTGCAGCTGCTTGTATATGAGGACTTATGTATTGGTTATATATAGCGGCTGGGATAATTTTACGAACTATTAATTTTCGAGTTTCAATAAATAAATTGGGACAGTGATTGCAATAATATAACACAATTATGTAAATGTTGCGTCCAACGGAGGTTCAAATAGGTTATAATGTGTATGTGTATATGTATGTGTATATAATAAATTTTAATATAATTTGTTATTTTTATTTATTATAAATAAATGCATGCACAACTAGCTCTACTATATCGATACGTCTGTGCCAAGAATTGAAAGCGAGGTGCAATTTTTCAGCACAAGACAATAAACAATTAAATTGTTTTTCTTATAAACTCAAGCTTTCAATTTTTTGCACAAATACCTCAGGTTCTGCGTTAGGGTCTTTCAATCCAGCTGCCACTTTCCTTTTGCACATTGAGCAGTCGCAGGGCATCCCTCTGGCAGCAGTTCTTTTGTGGCGAACAGGGTATTTCGCGACCGGCACGATATTTTAAGCAGGAGCTGCTGTGTATTTTCTGTCCACACCGACACGCCGCGGGCAACAATAAAGCACTATGTATATATGTAATTGAGTGCTTTGAACTGCACTTGCACTTGCACTTTATTTTTTGGTTTGTGTCACTGTCACTAGTTGCCAAAATAAATTAATAATTTTAACGTCCACCCGGGGGCGCCATGAAAAATTAGAGAGTTTTCTAATTATTAATTTCCGAAAAAAAAAACTTGGTGGTGGCTAAAATTATTAACTGCGAGAAAACGAAAACGAAAAGAAAAGGTGTCGACGGCTCAAATCAATTTCAACGAATACTTCTATATTTTTCGACAAAGTACTTAGAGCCTAGCTTAACGAAGGTTGGCGAAGACGGGGCGACTTCGCCGAGAGCGAGAGAAAACTTTATTGTGCTCCCGCCTTCGCCCTAAACTAACTTACACTAAACTTCAAGTTTTTTAACAATTTCATTAAACATTCAAATTTGCGCGAACAGAGCGAAAGCTGCAAATGAGGACATAAACTGGCAAAGCTACAAAAAGGAACTAGCCACATACAAAAAGGCCATCAGAAAAGAGAAGAGAACTGCGTGGCAGAACTTCTGCTCGGACATTGAAAAGACAACTGATGCCGCAAGGCTCAGAAAAATACTTTCTAAGACAGCCGTATCCCTGGGCTATCTCCAAAAGGCTGACGGAGCATGGTCGGACTCTAGTGAAGAATCCCTAAACCTACTCCTCGACGCTCACTTCCCAGGGAGCCTGCAAACAGGACATCCCCCAGGAAGACACACTGGAGAAGGAATAAACTTAAATCTCCTACTATCAGACCGTAATATAAACTGGTCCATTCATTGTTTTAAGCCATACAAATCGCCGGGACCGGACAATATAACACCGGCACATATTCAGCAAGCAGGAGAACTAGCTATAAACTGGCTGAGAAAAATATTCCAGACCATTCTTGCAGTAGGAGAACTACCTACAGCATGGCGGGAAACGAAAGTCGTTTTCATCCCTAAGGCAGGGAAAGCCACCCATACTACAGCGAAGGATTTCAGACCGATAAGTCTGACATCATTCCTGCTAAAAATCCTAGAAAGACTGTTAGGTCTACATATTAGAGACATCATTGACCCGACGCAGATATCAGAGGCGCAACACGCATACACCAAAGGTAAGTCGACCGAATCGGCGCTACACTTGGTAGTAAGCAACATCGAGAAATCACTCAGTATACAAGAATACACCTTGATCGCCTTTCTTGACATAGAAGGAGCTTTCAACAACGTGCTCCCCACGGCAATAACAGAATCCCTCACTGAACTAGGGGTTGAGCCACCGCTGGTGGGGCTGATCCACAAATTGCTGATAAGCAGATTGGTCACGGCCACACTAGGGACCTCGACCCAGACTAGATTAGTGAACAGAGGCACTCCGCAAGGAGGTGTACTATCACCCCTTTTATGGAATATCGCGGTAAATAAACTACTGCGGATTCTTGAAGGAGGAGGCTGTAAAATAGTGGCATACGCAGACGATGTCGCTATCATCTTTAATGGTAGGTATCCACAAACGTTATGCGATCTTATGACCGCAAAACTAAAAACACTATCGGAATGGACTACAAAGAACGGACTTGGGGTAAATCCCTCAAAAACGGAACTAGTCCTTTTTACAAATAGATACAAAATCCCAAAACTTAACCCACCCACTTTAAACAACTGTAATCTCTCTTTTAGCGAGCACGCAAGATACTTGGGGTTAGTATTAGATAAGCGTCTTAAATGGGGCCTAAACAACCAAGAGAGAACCAAGAAAGCGACCATTGCACTTTACTCTTGTAAAAAAGCAATTGGGCTAAGATGGGGTATGTCCCCTAAAATCGTCAATTGGATATACATAGCGGTAGTCAAGCCAATCCTACTATATGGAGTGGCTCTGTGGTGGACCGCTTTACACAAACAATGTATCTTAACTCCACTTAACAAAGTACAGCGCATGGCGGCTTTGTGTATGAGAGGAGCCCTTCGAACTACCCCAAACGAAGCGCTGAATGCGATCTTGAACCTCCAGAGCCTGGACTTAGCAGGAATGGAAAGGGCGAAATCGGCAGCCATTCGACTAAGGGATACAGGGCAATGGAAAGCCCAACTGTATGGTCACGCTAAGATTCTTCAGCATGACAAATTGATCCCGCCAAAAACGGATCTATGTAAAACCCGTGAATACAATCACACGCCCTTCGAAGCTCTGATCCCAGGCAGGGAAGTTTGGGATCGTGGCCGACCGGGCTCAATAGACGCAATCTGTTTATATACAGACGGCTCCAAACTAGACGGACACGTAGGTGGAGGCATATACTCCGAGCAATTAGAGATCAGGCGGTCTTTCAGACTTCCTGACCACTGCAGTGTCTTCCAAGCGGAAGTGTACGCTATAATGGAAGCACTTGTCTGTTTAAGGGACTTAAACACCCAGAACAGACACATAAACATATATAGTGATAGCCAAGCGGCTATTAAATCAATCTTCTCGAGAAATACAAACTCCCGAACAATAGCAGACTGTCGCAAATCTCTCCACTAGATGGCTAGTCAGTTTACTGTCAGCCTTATATGGGTTCCGGGTCACCGGGATATCGTAGGCAACTGTATAGCAGACGAGCTAGCCAGGCAAGGCACCACCATACCTCTCCTTCCAGGAAAGGAGAATGTCGGCATGCCGATGGCTACTTGTAAGCTAATTATTAAAAACCACTTCAGCAAATTAGCCAACACTTATTGGCAAAACACACCGCAATGCCGAATCTCTCACCAGACATGGCCTGAAATAAACAATTAGAAAACATCAGAACTACTCAATTTCAGCCGCACTTAGTGCGGCATGCTAATTCGAGTACTCACAGGCCACTGGCTCGTTGGCGCACACGCCGGCAGGCTAAAAGCCCCAAAAAACGATTTTTGCAGAAGCTGCAGGGATGAGGAAGAAGAGGAAACGGTGGAACACCTACTCTGTTCATGCCCAGCCCTATGCAGGCTTAGACTGAAACACTTAGGATATCCTTTCATAAATGACCTGACCGAAATATCGCAGACTAACCTGAAGAGTCTAAGCTCTTTTATTAAATCCTCCGGATGGGGGACCTGCTGATCGACCAACTTACAGGCTGACTCTTAACGGATAGGGGACCCAAAAATAGAGATCATACGGTATCACAATGGACCCACAGAGGTCTAGGTGTACCAGGCTACAGCCTGGCAGCCGTCCTAACCTAACCTAACCTATCATATAGCTGCCATATAACTGGACTGGAAATGCCATAACTTTGGTGTTTTTAAAGTTAGGAAGTTGGGATTTTTTATCAGTATTAAGAATGCATCATATAAATAATTTTGGAGAATATAATTTACAGAATATTCTGCAAGGGTATATCAACTTCGGCTTCGCCGATGGCAATTAAATATTTTGTTAAGTCGCATATCAAAGTTACTGCGTATTCATTGTCCTGATCCGATTTTGGTAATGGACCTATCGTATCAACAATTACTCTGTCAAATGCCATAGTTGGAGTCTCTGTTAAAGTTAATGGAGTTTTTGTATGTTTGGTTATTTTTAATTTCTGGCATTTTGGACATGTCTTTACGTAGTTCGTTATGTCCCTACACATGTTTTTCCAATAGAAATGTTGTCTTATTTTTGACAAGGTTTTGGCTATTCCGGTATGGCCGCCTTGTAGTGGATCGTCATGGTTTTCAGACAGTATAGCTTCTTTTTCTTCCTTATCTTTCATTATGGTTACTGGTTTGATTAGCGCTACTCTTAATTTTTTTAAAATTTTATTGCCCATTCTTTTAAACGAATCAACTGAATTATTTTCAAAGATTTCTTCACACAGTGCCATTTTAAGTTGGCTTATCTTGTATATACCGGCTTCTTTTTCAAGCCTTTGGAAAAATTGAACTAAATCAAATGTACCATTGGTATATAGATCTCTAACATTTATTCTTGCAATAACTTTTTTACCATGCTTAAAATAGCATTTGATATTAGTTAAATGCAAGGTCACTACTTTCTTTACTTCGTCGTTGTTAAGGACGTCGTATATTTTGGGCATAGAAGCTTTTTCAACACACTGCCTAGGCAGCTGTGCTTGATTTTTCCCTGCGCAGGGTTTATTCTGCCTGTACTGATTTCTTGAAGTGACTTGTAAAATATGCTTTTGTATGTTTTTTATACCCTTGCAGAGGGTATTATAATTTTGGTCAAAAGTGTGCAACGCAGTGAAGGAGACATCTCCGACCCTATAAAGTATATATATTCTTGATCAGGATCACCTCCTGAGTTGATATAGCCATGTCCGTCTGTCCGTCTGCCTGTCCGTCGGTCTGTTTCTACGCGAACTAGTCTCTCAGTTTTAAAGATATCGAATTGAAACTGTGCACACACCCTCCTTTCCTTTGCACGTAGTATATATGTCGGAACGGCCGGGATCGGCCAACTATATCCTATAGCTGCCATATAACTGATTACTCGAAAATGCCATAACTTTGGTGTTTGTAAAGTTTGTGTCACTGTCACTAGTTGCCAAAATAAATTAATAATTTTAACGTCCACCCGGGGGCGCCATGAAAAATTAGAGAGTTTTCTAATTATTAATTTCCGAAAAAAAAAACTTGGTGGTGGCTAAAATTATTAACTGCGAGAAAACGAAAACGAAAAGAAAAGGTGTCGACGGCTCAAATCAATTTCAACGAATACTTCTATATTTTTCGACAAAGTACTTAGAGCCTAGCTTAACGAAGGTTGGCGAAGACGAGGCGACTTCGCCGAGAGCGAGAGAAAACTTTATTGTGCTCCCGCCTTCGCCCTAAACTAACTTACACTAAACTTCAAGTTTTTTAACAATTTCATTAAACATTCAAATTTGCGCGAACAGAGCGAAAGCTGCAAATGAGGACATAAACTGGCAAAGCTACAAAAAGGAACTAGCCACATACAAAAAGACCATCAGAAAAGAGAAGAGAACTGCGTGGCAGAACTTCTGCTCGGACATTGAAAAGACAACTGATGCCGCAAGGCTCAGAAAAATACTTTCTAAGACAGCCGTATCCCTGGGCTATCTCCAAAAGGCTGACGGAGCATGGTCGGACTCTAGTGAAGAATCCCTAAACCTACTCCTCGACGCTCACTTCCCAGGGAGCCTGCAAACAGGACATCCCCCAGGAAGACACACTGGAGAAGGAATAAACTTAAATCTCCTACTATCAGACCGTAATATAAACTGGTCCATTCATTGTTTTAAGCCATACAAATCGCCGGGACCGGACAATATAACACCGGCACATATTCAGCAAGCAGGAGAACTAGCTATAAACTGGCTGAGAAAAATATTCCAGACCATTCTTGCAGTAGGAGAACTACCTACAGCATGGCGGGAAACGAAAGTCGTTTTCATCCCTAAGGCAGGGAAAGCCACCCATACTACAGCGAAGGATTTCAGACCGATAAGTCTGACATCATTCCTGCTAAAAATCCTAGAAAGACTGTTAGGTCTACATATTAGAGACATCATTGACCCGACGCAGATATCAGAGGCGCAACACGCATACACCAAAGGTAAGTCGACCGAATCGGCGCTACACTTGGTAGTAAGCAACATCGAGAAATCACTCAGTATACAAGAATACACCTTGATCGCCTTTCTTGACATAGAAGGAGCTTTCAACAACGTGCTCCCCACGGCAATAACAGAATCCCTCACTGAACTAGGGGTTGAGCCACCGCTGGTGGGGCTGATCCACAAATTGCTGATAAGCAGATTGGTCACGGCCACACTAGGGACCTCGACCCAGACTAGATTAGTGAACAGAGGCACTCCGCAAGGAGGTGTACTATCACCCCTTTTATGGAATATCGCGGTAAATAAACTACTGCGGATTCTTGAAGGAGGAGGCTGTAAAATAGTGGCATACGCAGACGATGTCGCTATCATCTTTAATGGTAGGTATCCACAAACGTTATGCGATCTTATGACCGCAAAACTAAAAACACTATCGGAATGGACTACAAAGAACGGACTTGGGGTAAATCCCTCAAAAACGGAACTAGTCCTTTTTACAAATAGATACAAAATCCCAAAACTTAACCCACCCACTTTAAACAACTGTAATCTCTCTTTTAGCGAGCACGCAAGATACTTGGGGTTAGTATTAGATAAGCGTCTTAAATGGGGCCTAAACAACCAAGAGAGAACCAAGAAAGCGACCATTGCACTTTACTCTTGTAAAAAAGCAATTGGGCTAAGATGGGGTATGTCCCCTAAAATCGTCAATTGGATATACATAGCGGTAGTCAAGCCAATCCTACTATATGGAGTGGCTCTGTGGTGGACCGCTTTACACAAACAATGTATCTTAACTCCACTTAACAAAGTACAGCGCATGGCGGCTTTGTGTATGAGAGGAGCCCTTCGAACTACCCCAAACGAAGCGCTGAATGCGATCTTGAACCTCCAGAGCCTGGACTTAGCAGGAATGGAAAGGGCGAAATCGGCAGCCATTCGACTAAGGGATACAGGGCAATGGAAAGCCCAACTGTATGGTCACGCTAAGATTCTTCAGCATGACAAATTGATCCCGCCAAAAACGGATCTATGTAAAACCCGTGAATACAATCACACGCCCTTCGAAGCTCTGATCCCAGGCAGGGAAGTTTGGGATCGTGGCCGACCGGGCTCAATAGACGCAATCTGTTTATATACAGACGGCTCCAAACTAGACGGACACGTAGGTGGAGGCATATACTCCGAGCAATTAGAGATCAGGCGGTCTTTCAGACTTCCTGACCACTGCAGTGTCTTCCAAGCGGAAGTGTACGCTATAATGGAAGCACTTGTCTGTTTAAGGGACTTAAACACCCAGAACAGACACATAAACATATATAGTGATAGCCAAGCGGCTATTAAATCAATCTTCTCGAGAAATACAAACTCCCGAACAATAGCAGACTGTCGCAAATCTCTCCACTAGATGGCTAGTCAGTTTACTGTCAGCCTTATATGGGTTCCGGGTCACCGGGATATCGTAGGCAACTGTATAGCAGACGAGCTAGCCAGGCAAGGCACCACCATACCTCTCCTTCCAGGAAAGGAGAATGTCGGCATGCCGATGGCTACTTGTAAGCTAATTATTAAAAACCACTTCAGCAAATTAGCCAACACTTATTGGCAAAACACACCGCAATGCCGAATCTCTCACCAGACATGGCCTGAAATAAACAATTAGAAAACATCAGAACTACTCAATTTCAGCCGCACTTAGTGCGGCATGCTAATTCGAGTACTCACAGGCCACTGGCTCGTTGGCGCACACGCCGGCAGGCTAAAAGCCCCAAAAAACGATTTTTGCAGAAGCTGCAGGGATGAGGAAGAAGAGGAAACGGTGGAACACCTACTCTGTTCATGCCCAGCCCTATGCAGGCTTAGACTGAAACACTTAGGATATCCTTTCATAAATGACCTGACCGAAATATCGCAGACTAACCTGAAGAGTCTAAGCTCTTTTATTAAATCCTCCGGATGGGGGACCTGCTGATCGACCAACTTACAGGCTGACTCTTAACGGATAGGGGACCCAAAAATAGAGATCATACGGTATCACAATGGACCCACAGAGGTCTAGGTGTACCAGGCTACAGCCTGGCAGCCGTCCTAACCTAACCTAACCTATCATATAGCTGCCATATAACTGGACTGGAAATGCCATAACTTTGGTGTTTTTAAAGTTAGGAAGTTGGGATTTTTTATCAGTATTAAGAATGCATCATATAAATAATTTTGGAGAATATAATTTACAGAATATTCTGCAAGGGTATATCAACTTCGGCTTCGCCGATGGCAATTAAATATTTTGTTAAGTCGCATATCAAAGTTACTGCGTATTCATTGTCCTGATCCGATTTTGGTAATGGACCTATCGTATCAACAATTACTCTGTCAAATGCCATAGTTGGAGTCTCTGTTAAAGTTAATGGAGTTTTTGTATGTTTGGTTATTTTGGATTTCTGGCATTTTGGACATGTCTTTACGTAGTTCGTTATGTCCCTACACATGTTTTTCCAATAGAAATGTTGTCTTATTTTTGACAAGGTTTTGGCTATTCCGGTTTTCAGACAGTATAGCTTCTTTTTCTTCCTTATCTTTCATTATGGTTACTGGTTTGATTAGCGCTACTCTTAATTTTTTTTAAATTTTATTGCCCATTCTTTTAAACGAATCAACTGAATTATTTTCAAAGATTTCTTCACACAGTGCCATTTTAAGTTGGCTTATCTTGTATATACCGGATTCTTTTTCAAGCCTTTGGAAAAATTGACCTAAATCAAATGTACCATTGGTATATAGATCTCTAACATTTATTCTTGCAATAACTTTTTTACCATGCTTAAAATAGCATTTGATATTAGTTAAATGCAAGGTCACTACTTTCTTTACTTCGTCGTTGTTAAGGACGTCGTATATTTTGGGCATAGAAGCTTTTTCAACACACTGCCTAGGCAGCTGTGCTTGATTTTTCCCTGCGCAGGGTTTATTCTGCCTGTACTGATTTCTTGAAGTGACTTGTAAAATATGCTTTTGTATGTTTTTTATACCCTTGCAGAGGGTATTATAATTTTGGTCAAAAGTGTGCAACGCAGTGAAGGAGACATCTCCGACCCTATAAAGTATATATATTCTTGATCAGGATCACCTCCTGAGTTGATATAGCCATGTCCGTCTGTCCGTCTGCCTGTCCGTCGGTCTGTTTCTACGCGAACTAGTCTCTCAGTTTTAAAGATATCGAATTGAAACTGTGCACACACCCTCCTTTCCTTTGCACGTAGTATATATGTCGGAACGGCCGGGATCGGCCAACTATATCCTATAGCTGCCATATAACTGATTACTCGGAAATGCCATAACTTTGGTGTTTGTAAAGCTGGGATTTCCTATGGGTTTTATATTTGGCCAATCAATCCGACATACCAAATTTCATAAGGATCGGCCGACTATATCCTATAGCTGCCACATAACTGATTGATCGGAAATGCCATAACTTTGGTGTTTGTAAGGTTAGAAAGTTGGGCTTTCCTATGGGTTTTATTAGCGGAAAATCTATTCACAAAAGGACTTATTTCACGGAGCGAAAGGAATAAGTTAGTCACGACAACGGCATTACCACCACGCATATACGGACTATCAAAAATCCACAAGGAAGGGACTCCATTAAGACCCATATGCTCATCTATAGGATCACCATCACACGGACTTTGTAAATATATTTCAAACATACTAAAGAACATCACCATAGACTCCAGCTACAACATCAAAAACTCAGTTTAATTTAAAGAAAGAATCAACAACACGTACATCTGTGATGATGAAAAATTAATATCATTTGATGTAGTCTCACTATTTCCCAGCATACCTATAGACCTTGCACTAGACACAATTAGAGAAAAATGGACAAAAATAAAAGAACATACATATATGCCGAAAAAAAATGTTTATGGACATAGTACAATTTTGCATACAAGACAACAGATATTTTAAATTTAATGACGATATATACACACAACTAAAAGGAATGCCGATGGGATCCCCTGCTTCACCAATAATTGCAGACATAGTAATGGAAGAGCTATTAGACAACACTTTGAAAAAACTAGGACACAAACCAAGACTTTTGACGAAGTATGTGGATGATTTATTCGCAATAGTAAAAGAAGAGGAAATACAAAACACACTTGACGCTTTAAACTCTTTCAATAAAAATATAAAATTCACACTGGAACAGGAAGAAGATGGAGGACTAGCATATTTGGACTCAATGGTTCATAGACAGGGGAACATTCTAAAACTAAAGTGGTATAAAAAACCAACAGCATCAGGACGAATCATCAACTTTAACTCAAAACACCCTAAAACAATGATTATCAGTACAGCAGTAGGTTGTATACAACGGATGCTAGCCATTTCGGACAACACTTTTCATGAAGAAACCAAAAATGAAATAAGACAAATTTTAAAGGACAACGACTTCTCAAACCATCTAATTAGAACTTTAATTAAAAGACACCAAAACATGGAACAAAAAACAAAATGTAGAGAACCTACACAATAAATGTCCGTAACATACATACCAAGACTATCAGAACGCTATAAAAAGTCAGAATTTTACAATAAACAAAAAATAACAATGGCACACAAGCCCAACAATACCCTACGACCAATATTCAACAAGACCAAGTCCAAAATACAAATGTTTGACAAAAATAATGTTGTATATAAAATACCATGCAATGGAGATATAAATGAAAAATGTGACAGTATATATGTAGGAACAACTAAATCCAAAATAAAAACTCGAATATCACAACACAGATCAGACTTCAAATTAAGAGACCAAGCTAATATACAAAAAACAGCACTTATGGCCCACTGTAAAACCAGCGGTCACTCACCAAATTTTGAAGCAACGACTATTCTGGAACAAGAACAACGTTACAAAAAACGATTAATCATAGAAATGTTACATATAACATACACACCCACAAACATAAGACTAAACTACAAAACAGACGTTGAAAATTGCGCTCACATTTACAGACACTTACTTAATAACAACTAGTATTAATCTCCACGGCCGACGGTGCAGACGTGTAAAATTATGTAGGTGTAATAATTTTTAAAGCTTTGTTTTTTTTTGTCTAAATATATGTTATTTTATGTGTTTATGTTGATTATAGTTGCCCTGAAGACGGTTGCCGAAGTGCAACCGAAATATATTGGAAAGGACAACAAATAAAATTTAAAAACATTTATTTAAAAAAAATTTTTTTCAATTGTTGACCTCGAGCCGGAAAAACTCAAAAAATTTAAACATTCAACAAAGGTCGCCTACAAACAAAATTAGTATGTATATATTTAAATTAAACAAAAAATTAAAAAAACAAAAAAAAGTAAATAGTTGCATGCTAAATTTTTTTATAGTAACTAAATTAAATTTTATAGTAAATTAAATAAAACGAAAAACCCCAAAAAAAAAATTAAATAGTTGCATGCAACATTTTTTATAGTATGTATTTTTATTAAAAAAAAAACGCAAAAACCCCAAAAAAAAACTAATTAGTAAGGTCAAATAAGTATTAGTAGTATGTACATAAGTATGCCTTCCGTATGTTACGGATAAAGAAAATTTTGGGGAACATGGAGATTCCAAACTTGAATAAAGTTTGGCAACTCAAGTCGACTCGTAGGTCCCTAAATTTTATTTTGGTTTGAAAGACCCCGTTGCAAATCAACGGCCTCCACGTGGTGTTCCCTGGGTATCGATTTTAACATAAAAATCGGGAGCTAATTCGAGCGGCGAAAAACATACAAGAAGGCATATTTATATTAAGTTGTTTAGCTGAGTAACGGGTATCTAATAGTCGAGGCACTTGACTATAGCGTTCTCTCTTGTTTTTATCTAGCATAATTCTTGCTCTTTTGTAAGCATTTTCTTGTCTAAATGCTTCCTTAGTATAATCATCTATGGTATATACAGGGTCTATTCTATCTGTTGATTTAAAAGATTTAGACGAAGTATTGTAGCCATATGTCCCAATCTGTTTTATCAACGGATATATAGGATCGAATGTATTCGTTAAGTGTTCGGTGACTACGTTCTATTGTTCCTAAAATCTGGTGGTGGTGCGAGTAGATGTTATGTTTTTATACCCTTGCAGAGGGTATTATAATTTCAGTCGAAAGTTTGCAACACAGTGAAGGAGACATTTCCGACCCTATAAAGTATATATATTCTTGATCAGCATCACCAGGAGAGTCGATCTTGCCATGTCCGTCTGTCCGTCCGTCCGTCCGTTTCTACGCAAACTAGTCCCTCAGTTTTAAAGCTATCTGCTTGAAACTTTCCCAAAAGTCGGAACTTTATATAAGTCGGAACGAGCCGGATCGGGCCACTATATCATATAGCTGCCATATAACTGAACGATTGGAAATGCCATAACTTTGGTGTTTTTAAAGTTAGGAAGTTGGGATTTTTTATCAGTATTAAGAATGCATCATATAAATAATTTTGGAGAATATAATTTACAGAATATTCTGAAAGGGTATATCAACTTCGGCTTCGCCGATGGCAATTAAATATTTTGTTAAGTCGCATATCAAAGTTACTGCGTATTCATTGTCCTGATCCGATTTTGGTAATGGACCTATCGTATCAACAATTACTCTGTCAAATGCCATAGTTGGAGTCTCTGTTAAAGTTAATGGAGTTTTTGTATGTTTGGTTATTTTGGATTTCTGGCATTTTGGACATGTCTTTACGTAGTTCGTTATGTCCCTACACATGTTTTTCCAATAGAAATGTTGTCTTATTTTTGACAAGGTTTTGGCTATTCCGGTTTTCAGACAGTATAGCTTCTTTTTCTTCCTTATCTTTCATTATGGTTACTGGTTTGATTAGCGCTACTCTTAATTTTTTTTAAATTTTATTGCCCATTCTTTTAAACGAATCAACTGAATTATTTTCAAAGATTTCTTCACACAGTGCCATTTTAAGTTGGCTTATCTTGTATATACCGGATTCTTTTTCAAGCCTTTGGAAAAATTGACCTAAATCAAATGTACCATTGGTATATAGATCTCTAACATTTATTCTTGCAATAACTTTTTTACCATGCTTAAAATAGCATTTGATATTAGTTAAATGCAAGGTCACTACTTTCTTTACTTCGTCGTTGTTAAGGACGTCGTATATTTTGGGCATAGAAGCTTTTTCAACACACTGCCTAGGCAGCTGTGCTTGATTTTTCCCTGCGCAGGGTTTATTCTGCCTGTACTGATTTCTTGAAGTGACTTGTAAAATATGCTTTTGTATGTTTTTTATACCCTTGCAGAGGGTATTATAATTTTGGTCAAAAGTGTGCAACGCAGTGAAGGAGACATCTCCGACCCTATAAAGTATATATATTCTTGATCAGGATCACCTCCTGAGTTGATATAGCCATGTCCGTCTGTCCGTCTGCCTGTCCGTCGGTCTGTTTCTACGCGAACTAGTCTCTCAGTTTTAAAGATATCGAATTGAAACTGTGCACACACCCTCCTTTCCTTTGCACGCAGTATATATGTCGGAACGGCCGGGATCGGCCAACTATATCCTATAGCTGCCATATAACTGATTACTCGGAAATGCCATAACTTTGGTGTTTGTAAAGTTAGGAAGCTGGGATTTCCTATGGGTTTTATATTTGGCCAATCAATCCGACATACCAAATTTCATATGGATCGGCCGACTATATCCTATAGCTGCAATACAACTGAACGATTGGAAATGCCATAACTTTGGTGTTTTTAAAGTTAGGAAGTTGGGATTTTTTATGAGTATTAAGAATGCATCACTTGAATCATTTTGGAGAATATAATTTACAGAGTATTCTGCAAGGGTATATCAACTTCGGCTCCGCCCGAAGTTAGCTTTCCTTTCTTGTTGGTCCTCATTTTCAACTGCATCCTGCGTTTGGGGTACTTTCCGAGAGCTTGGAAGTCGGCGAGCATCATTATGATACTCAAACCATCAAATGTGGATTCGTTCGGGCCTATCAGTCTTCTTCCTTTTTTAGGAAAAATAATGGAGAGGCTGATTTTAAACAGAATGCTAAGTGTTGAGCCTGTCACCCGTGCGATTCCCAAGTTCCAGTTTGGATTCCGCGGACAGCATGGCACCCCAGAGGAACTACATAGAGTTGTCAACTTTGCGCTGGAGGCCTTGGAGGATAAAGAGTACGCTGTGGCTGCTTTCTTTTATATCCAGCTAGCTTTTGACAGAGTGTGGCATCCCAGACTTCTTCACAAAGCCAAGAAATTGCTAACAGCACAGCTTTTCTTGGTAATAAGGAGCTTCTTGGAAGGACGCTCTTTTCATGTGGCGACGGATGGATATAATTCGTTGGCCAAGCCTATAGAAGCGGGTGTTCCACAAGGTAGTGTGTTTGGACCTACATTGTATACACTATTCTCTGCCGACATGCCAAGCCACTCGTCAATCACAGCACTTGCACGAAGGGAAACGCTGGTTGCAACCTACGCTGACGATACCGCGGTGCTCACCAGAAACAGCTCCATAGATCTGGCACAATAGGTCTCCAAGAATATCTATAAGCGTTTCAGGAATGGGCTAGGATTTGGAACGTGTGCAGATAAATGCGCAAACGTGACCTTGGCAAATCGGGTACTAAACTGCCCGAGTGTGACGCTTAATGGTAGAGTGTTAACTCACTCAACATCATACAAAAATCTAGGAGTCATTCTAGACAGAAAGCTCAAATTCGTAAGCCATGTCAAGTCGCTGCTGCAAAAACAGCTTTGAAAAAATCTACATTCGTATAGAACTAAGTTAAATCGCATGTCCTGGCTACTCTCAGCTAAAAACAAGCTTTCGCTGGACAACAAGGTTCGAATCTTCAAGTGGATTCTAGCTCCGAGCCTTTTCTACGCAATACAAGTGTACGGTATCACGGCTAAAACGCACCTCAACCAAATATAGGTACTTCAAGCCAAGACGCTAAGGAGGACCTCAGGAGCTCCATGGTACAGGAGAACGGCGGACATCGAGCGCGACTTCAAAGTACCAAAAATTGGGGAAAAAATTCGGGCGATTGCACAAAAAATACACGGAGAGGGTTGGAGGTCATCCTAACAGCCTAGCTAGTCGACTAACGCCGAGTCATCGCACTACGGTCAGGAGAAGACTGAAACGCCATCATCTTCAAGACCTGCTGGCTCGGGTCTTGACCTAATGATTACCAGCAATGCTAAACTTAAATTTCTCGCATATCCTTGGGCACAATTTATAAAATTTTTGTATAATTTATATTTATTATGTGCTGCTGACATAACTAATTTTTTTCTGTATATTATTTCTGATTTGTTTAAGTTGCAACGTTAGGTAACAGTGCACCGATCTTTGTTACCATTTCGTTATTATTTCACAATAAAAAAAAAAGAAATACCAAACTTTATAATACTTTCCTAGCATAAGAAAATTTAAATTGTTCAACTAAATTATCATGTTCAAGTCATCAACTTGGACTTTGTTACGGATATAAGCCGTAATAGTAATGAGATTAGAGTGATGAGAGGGCTGGGACGAGCCGTGAAGCAAATATTTGTTTTGCATCGCGCTCCCGAACACATGTAACCGTTTTTGGTACCACACATGCGACCTTTCTTAGTACTCCAGAAAGTATCGGCCGTTAATTTTCTTCTTTTTTATCCGTGTCCACTGGCCGTTGGAAGGTTCAGTTTTCGCCACTGTCCACGCATCTTCTGCAGTGACTTGTGATGGAGAGATGCCCCTGTTCTTAGGAAGAGCCTCAGGTGCGGTGTGCAGTTATCCTTAATGAGTAACCGACTGGCCTCATCGTCGACCATGTAGTCGTTTAATGGCTCCCTGAATCCCGGTTTTCGTTGTTTCACCATATCAACAAGCTTTAAGAAAAACTTCCCGACAGGAAATATGTTTGGTAACATTCGCTGAACTCTTCTTATGTTCTCCAGTGTTTATTGTTTAAAAACCCTTTAAGCCCTGAGAGGTGAAAAAAGGACAATATAGAATCGAATAGGCTAAGTTAAAATACTAATACTAGTTTCGCGCTAAATAAGATAAAATTAATCATTTTAAAATTGGCAAAAAGTCGAAATTAGAAACAATATGTTATAATCTATGTAACGGGTATCTATAAACAAAGTTAAGGATCGATGATACTGATGAATTAGGGCGCACGCAAAATTATTCCTCGTCTTCGGCTCGTCAGCTAATGGGGTGGATTCTTGCTCTAATCCCTCAAGGCCTACTCGATTAATATTAAATATTCCTTTTGCGTGCTACGACAAACCGACAACTATAACCGGGGAGAGAATGCGCTCAAAGGCTCAAAGCCCTTTTCACCTGCGATCGAGTCTACCGCTTTTCCACCTCAGCTGTTAATGAGGCGACGTTCAACCCACCCTTCCACTCAAATTTACCACATTACAAACATTTTATTTATCAACTAACATATTAAAAGTCTCACAAAAATATTAACGCCTAATATATGAAATAGAATTGGCATTGGAATAAAGATAATAAATATAAACAAGTACAATAAATATTATAAATTCCATAAAAAACTTATAAAACTAGGATGGGTAATTTGGATGTAAATTTAATGGTTTTAAATAAATGTGGCAAGCTTAAATAATTTAATTAATTTCGAAACTTTTCACTTTAAATTTTATAAAATTTTTTTTTAGCAAAGTAGCCTATAGGTTTTTTTGATTTTACTTAAATTCATTTGCTTACAAAAAAATAAAACTCAGAGAGTTCAAAGGCAATAGCCATTTACGATCATCGCAACTCGAGTGTCTTTGCTTGCTCCGCTTTTAAACCACTGCACTCGGGTCTCACTCAAATTTTACTTTGCTTTAACTATACCCTTCTTTCAAGTTATGCAATGCCGATTATGGCGACAAGACAAATTTAAATTGCCAACTAACACCACATATAAAATATTTTTTATTCCTTTGCAGAGCGTATTATAATTTTGGTCAGAACGTAACGCAGTGAAGGAGACGTTTCCGACCCCATAAAGTATATATATTCTTGATCAGGATCAATAGGGGAGTCGATATAGCCATGTCCGTCTGTCCGACCTCAGTTTGAAACTTTTACAGTTGTCCTAAAACATGTGTACGCAGATCAAGATTGAAAAGCGCCCCGATCGGACGTCTATTTCATATAGCTCCCATAGGAACAATCGGATATACCTTACAAGAATTGATTATATTTCTTTCCAAATCGTATTTTTTATGCATACCTTGATCAAGGTAAAAGCGCGTGTCGATCGGCCGTCTATATCCTATAGCTCCCATAGGAACAAAAGAGTGAAACCGGTAAAAATTTAATGATTTTGTGGATATTTCGCGCAGAATATAAGCTATTGACATGAATCTTTCCAAATCGTTTTTATGCATACCTTGATCAGGGTTAAATCGCGTGCCGATCGGACGTCTATATCCTATAGCTCCCAAAGGAACAATAGTGTGAAATCGGTCCAAATTTTATGTTTTTCAGAATATTTCGCGCAGTGTATAAGCTATTGACATAAATTTTTCCAAGTCTTATTTATTTACGCATACCTTGATCAGGGTAAAAGCGCGTGCCGGTCGGACGTCTATATCCTATAGCTCCCATAGGAACAATAGGGTGAAATCGGTCCAAATTTGATGTTTTTCAGAATATTTCGCGCAGTGTATAAGCTATTGACATACATTTTTGCAAGTCTGATTTTTTACGCATACCTTGATTAGGGTAAATGCGCTTGCTGATCGGACGTCTATATCTTATAGCTTCCTTAAGAAAAATTGTTAAAGGCTGCGCAAATATCCCTTTTTTCTATTTTTATATGACATTTTTGCAGTATGGAAGCTATTGACATGAAACTATGCAAATTTAATTTATTCATATATACCTTGCTCAGGTACAAGTTTTTGCCAATCAGACAACTATTTGCTACAACCACTATTTAAAAACAAGAAAGGAAAGCTAACTTCGGGCGAAGCCGAAGTTGATATACCCTTGCAGAATACTCTGTAAATTATATTCTCCAAAATTATTCATATGATGCATTCTTAATACTCATAAAAATCCCAACTTCCTAACTTTAAAAACACCAAAGTTATAGCATTTCCGATCAATCAGTTATATGACAGCTATAGGATATAGTCGGCCGATCCTTATGAAATTTGGTAGGTCGGATTGATTGGCCAAATATAAAACCCATAGAAAATCCCAGCTTCCTAACTCTGCAAGGGTATAATGAAATTTATTACATATAGCTAATCTGTTTTTTATACCCTTGCAGAGGGTATTATAATTTTGGTCAAAAGTTTGCAACGCAGTGAAGGAGACATCTTCGACCCTATAAAGTATATATATTCTTGATCAGGATCACCTCCTGAGTTGATACAGCCATGTCCGTCTGTCCGTCTGTCTGTTTCTACGCGAACTAGTCCCTCAGTTTTAAAGCTATCGAATTGAAACTTTGCACACACCCTTCTTTCCTTTGCACGCAGTTTTTATTTCAGAACGGCCGGGATCGGCCAACTATATCCAAATCGGGGCACCCGACTAAATCGTTCACTGTTGTTTTATTTGTAAATTATAGATTACAAAAATTTTTCGAATCGCTCCAATCGCAATATTTTTTTAAGGCTTTCAATATGTAGCGCCAAAAACTTTAAACCTGAAGGAATTGTCTCATTCTTACATTTTGCTTTGATAGTACAGCGCTGTCCTCCTCGATTCTCATAAACGCTTTATACATATATGCGCTATGCATTTTAAACCTAAAAGAATTGTCTAATTTTTGGCCATGTTAATTTAACTTTTTTGATGGTACTGGTGCTCAATAAAATTATATATTTAAGTGTTGCGACACTCGTTATGCATATCTTGATCAGGGTAATAATAATAGTATGGTGAAATAGGTCCAAATTTTATGTTTTCAGGATATTTCGCGCAGTATATAAGCTAATGTCATCAATTTGGGTATCTTATAGCTGCAATAGGAAAAATTGTTAAAGGCTGCGGAATTGTCTAATTTTTGACCATCGTGATTGAACTTTTTTTTTGAAAAACGCTGTGATCTCGGAAGCTATAAGGTCTAGAGGGTTGGGGTTTTAGATTTAGATTCCTTTGCTTTCCATTCAGCGCAAGTTTGTTATGCGAATGTGCCACGCCCACAATCGCTATAAGAAAAGATCATACCAATTAAAGCCACAAATAAAATATTTGGCCTCAGAAAGTTTGCCTTGCAAAAACAGTGTATTCGTTTACCCAAGTCGATTTACACTTCGATAATAGGATGATATGGATCTTCAGGTAGCGTAAGTTGTGCTACCCTAGACACAAATACACTTTTAGGATTTAATACGAAAAACTAGGGTCCACCTCCCTATCTGGATGGACGGTCAAACCCACCTAGAATAAACTTCGAAGCTTGGGATACCCGGCTTTAGCAAGGTTTTTGCAAACACGATAAAAAGGAGCTAAATAACTCCTCACAAAGGTTAAAGTTTCTGCACGCCCACCCAAAACCATCACTAAAAAAAGGTGAAGGTCGCGAAAAGCCCAAGAGAAAGACTGGATTATTCGGCATTCACCTCGAAGGCAGGGCCACTAAGTAATAACCGCTTTGCAGCTCTGGACGAAGAAGCTAGCCATGTTATGCAGATGGACATACCAAAAATTGGTTCTGACGACGAGCCAGAAACACCTGTAGATGCCAATGAAAATAAACAAACCCAAAAAACGCTCTCAAAGCCTCCAGCTATTTGTGTGCCTAATGTTGACAACCCCCTAAAATTGGAAATGGTATTGGAATCGTTCGTTTATGCCGACAACTACAGTATTCGTACCTCTAAGTTCGGTGTGTCAAGAATATACACTGTAAACTCTTTGCTTTCCGATCGACAATTAACCATTTAAACTGTCTTAATTGTCTGTACTGGCACCATCAACTCAAGGAGGATAAGCCGTACAGCGTAGTCATCAAAGGAATTAATGCCAGCGTGCCCACAACCAATATCAAGAATGCTCTTGATCAGCTTGGCTTTGAAGTTCTCAACATTTACTGTCCCAGAAAGGCACACTGGCGCAATATTGAGATTAACGCTGAAGACTCGGCAAAACCTATTTTTCGTCAATCTTAAACAAGGGCCACAAGCGCCAGAGCTCTTAAAACTACATAAACTTGGCAAGTACGGATTACTGTCGAGCGAGTTACCATACCGGTACCATCGACTACGCCACCGCCTAAACCTCCCCGTGCTACCCTCTTTGAACTGGACAGCGACCGGCAGCTAGCCGTTCGTTGTCCCACATAAGAAATGCAACATCAGCACAAGGCAGGATGTTGCTAAACGACACCCACTCAGCAGAGCTCTAGAAAATACTTTGTTAGCATTTACTTACACACACATACATAATTGTAAAACACATAAAATTCTTTGGCGGAGGTTTGATTTGAATATCAAGCCACAATAAAATTATTCCGTTTGGAACAACCAAAGCGAACACATCAACTGTTTATTTAAATCTTACCTGAATATTGGATGACTACCACCACCACTAACAATTACATACTATAACTGGCGCAGCCGGACCTATCAGCCGGAAGGAGAAAAAGGACACACCATACCCGGAGAACTGAGAAGGACCGAAATGATGAAAACGATTATTTTTATAATTTATATGCAACAGTAAGTTAAAATAGTGATGTGATGGAAGAGGTGTGTGGTGTAAATAAAAACAAGAAAGGGTGCACATACATAATAACGATAAAATTGAAAGGCATAAAATGAAACAAAAACAAAGAAAATTGGCAAGAATAAATTTAATTAAATAATGTGTTGACTGTGAATCTCGTTGCAACGCAACCTGGCGACCTGCAACGTCATCGAACCATATAGTTCGACGGAGTGAGTTGCGAGTATGAAGTTCGAAGGTTCGATGTTAGACGCGAACATCAAACATGCAGCTTGGGGAAGGAAACCCAGGTCGCTGGTTGGATACTCTGCCGGTCAAGAAATGAAAAAAAAAAAAAAAAAAAAAAAAGATTAAAAGAAAATATCTATTGCAAGTGACTGTCCGCTCGTGGCTGGAATAAATGCATCGCGCAGGAATTCCAGTTAGCTTCAGCACGACGCAAGAAAAATAAAAGAAAGTGTAGAAAAAAAAAAAACATTTTATTAGTTGTTGCCATTAGTACCACTGCATCGCGCAAGGGTAATCGATGGACAACATCACAGAAAAGTAAACAAACAGGGAAATCCCAAAGACCACTGCATCGTGCAAGGGTATTTGGTGAATCTCAAGGTTAAATAAAAAAGGGAATAAATCAAAACACAAACAAGAAGAAATTGTTGCCATATCGGAAACCACTGCATCGCGCAAGGGTGACGGTTAAGCAATAATATTAGAAAAAATATATATATAAAAATAATATATGTATATGTTAGAAAAAAAATATAAGGGAACCCGATACCACTGCATCGCGCAAGGGTATAGAAGGGTACATAAAAAAAAGTAACAAAAAAAAAAACACATACACACTGTTCCAACACAATACATTCTCAAAAAGAAAAAAAATTTTTTATAAAACAAATTGAACAAATGATAATAACAAAATTTTACAGATAAAAGACACCGACACACACCTCACTTCTAAGGAAAAGGAATTATAAAGACACATCAGGAAAAAGCTAAGGAAGCAATATATACAATATATACATACAAATATACATAAGTATAAATATACAATATACACATAAAATAAGCGTAGGCAACAAAGAAAAAAAAAATATATATAATTTAAAGAGTAAACAAAAGAGAATTGTAAATGTCAAAAATCAGCAAAGTTAAAGAGTCACTTAGGCCTCTGACTAGAAGTAAAGTTATCAAAAAGGCTACCAGTTTGCCAACGATAGTGGAACAATTAAATTTTGAGCCCTCAACTTCTAGAGCAGTACAGAACAGGGAAGCTGATACAATGGCGCATCAGGAAAATTTAGGAATGCAACAGGTAACGTTTGAAATGTTAGGCACAGTAAAAATTTCCGATGTGATCCGGTCAATGCATGTTTATATGGGAGAAAAAGAAAGGTTAAACGAGTTTATGTTAAACGCAGAAGAGATCCTTTTAATGATTAGAGGAATGGATCAAACATCCTTAGGCAAATAAGAAATAAAATCCAAGGAAAAGCCGATGACATTTTAGTAAAATCAAATTGTGGATTAAATTGGGATGAAATTAAAAGAATTTTGATAGCCCATTTTGCAGACAAGAGGTCAGAACCCGATTTACTGAGGGAATTAAACCAGTTGGAAAATAAAAGATTAACAGTAGAATTATTTTACTCGGAGGTATCTGATGTGCATAAGGCATTGTGTAATGTTATAGACAGGACAGATACAAACCCCATCGCAATTCAGGATAAGAAGAAATTATATGAGGAAACGTGTCTGGAGGCGTTTGTAACAGGTCTAAAAGGCAATTTAGGTAGTGCCGTCAGGGGAAGAGTTCCGAAGACGCTTTTGGAAGCATACGAGATAGCGATTAAAGAGAGAGACATTTATTACCGGTCTAAAGAGGTACCCAGGAACAATAATTTCAGTACTGCAGGGGGATATAACAGGCAGAACTTTGGTTATAATAGAAACAGAGGGTACAATAATAACTTTAACAGAGATAATGGAGGATATAGGCAACAAGGAGGAAATAATAGGAACCTCAGGTGGAATAGGGAAGAAAACAGGAATAGAGGATATGACGATCAGTCGACCTCTAATTCTTCAGGGTAAAATAGAAGGGCAATTATGCCAAAACAAGAAATTGCAGAATATTCATCAACTGGACCTAGAAGTGCCAAACGATGGCAGTCAGGGCAATTAAATACAGTAGAGAGAGAAGAGGAGCAAGAGTTGAATAACATTGATGACGAAGGAAATTTTCGTCAAAATGCCTCCAAAAACAAACAGGGTATATAAGGAAGGATACCCATCAGGCGACATTACCATACGTGGTAGTTAAAGGAAAGAACGAAAAAGAACTCAAATTATTAATAGACTCGGGAGCTACGAATTCATATTTAAATCCTGCAATAGTTAGTAAAGATCAACAGCAAAAATTGGAAGAAAACTTTGTTATCAAAACACCAATAGGAAGCCATAAAATAAACAGTTATGTAAAAGATATTGAGCTGCAGGAAATCGCAAAAGGGGAATCGTTTGATTTCTTTTTATTTCATTTTCATTCCTGGTTTGATGGATTATTGGGAATGGACATATTAATTAAGATAGGTGCAAGTTTAGATTTAGAAAATCTCGTATTAAGAACTAAGACAGGGACAGTTAAAGTCCATTTGAAGCCCAATAGGGCCACTGACATACATTTCCTGGAGGAGGCGACTAAAACAATTGTCACCTTACCAGTTTTAATAAACAATGGTTCATTTTTGATGCAAACAACACTAGTGGAAGAAGGGTTAGAAATAACTGGCGGAATTTATTATGCAAGGAAGGGACAGGCCGACCTGGAAGTTGTTAATTTCACAGGGAAAGAAAAGAAATTATACCTGGAAAAGCCTTTGGCTGTAACTGCATATGATTCCAAAGATTATGTAGAAATCGAAATGCTAAGACCATTTAAACAGGAGTATGTAAGCAGGGAAATGAACACAATGGAATTAGCCGGGGGTGATGCAAGGCACGCAAAATTGGATATGTCGCATCTAAATACAGAAGAGGCGGCAAGCCTTAAAAAACTGTATTCGGAATTTCCAAGTATTTTTCACACAAAGGGAAATCAGTTTACATTTACCAATGCGGTAACTCACTCAATTCCAACAACGGATGATATTCCTATCTATAAAAAGCCATACAGATATGGATTTAAACAAAGGGAAGAAATGAAGAATCAGATACAGGAGTTGTTAAAACAGGAAGTTATTAGGCACAGTCACTCACCTTGGAGTGCACCAGTTTGGCTAGTACCAAAGAAGATGGACCTATCAGGAAAACAAAAGTGGAGATTGGTGGTCGATTTTAGGAAATTGAATGAGAAGACAGTGAAGGATAGGTATCCGATGCCAGTAATTGGCGAAGTACTTGATAAACTGGGAAAGGCCATGTATTTCTCGGTATTAGATTTGGCTAGCGGGTACCATCGGATTGAGATGGAAAAACAGGACATTCCAAAAACAGCATTTACAACAGATAACGGGCATTTTGAATATGTAAGGATGCCATTTGGACTGACAAATGCTCCGGCGACGTTTCAAAGAGTGATGAATAACCTGATGGGAGAGTTGGTAGGCAAGATTTGTCTGGTCTACATGGATGATATAATTGTGTATTCCCCGTCCTTACAAAGTCACATGCAAGACTTAAGGACAGTTTTTAAAAGAATAAATGGAGCAAATTTTAAACTTCAAACAGATAAGTCAGAATTTTTAAAGAAGGAGATAGAGTATTTAGGGCATGTGGTGACACAAGAAGGAGTCAGACCAAACCCAAAGAAGATTGAGGCCATAAAGCTTTTTCCTTTGCCCAAAACACCAAAGGAAATAAAGTCATTTCTTGGACTCATTGGGTATTACAGAAAATTCATAAAAGATTTTGCAAGAATAACCAAACCATTAATTAAGAGACTAAAAGGGAAACAACAAATAATCATAGATGAGGAATATACAAAAACCTTTGAATATTGCAAGACGTTGTTATGCAATGACCCATTGTTGAGATATCCAGATTTTACTAAGCCTTTTATTTTGACCACAGATGCTAGCAATTTTGCTATTGGTGCGGTGTTATCACAAGGAGCAATGGGAAGTGATCGCCCAATCGCTTTTGCGAGCAGAACGTTAAATGAGGCTGAAGTAAATTATTCCACAGTAGAGAAGGAAATGCCTGCCATAGTTTGGGGTATAAAACACTTCAGACCGTACTTGTTCGGTCACAAATTCACAATAGTCACAGACCACCGCCCACTAACTTGGCTAATGGGATTTAAAGAACCCAATTCTAAGTTGGTGAGGTGGAAGCTGCAACTATTGGAATATGACTACGAGGTGACCTACAAAAGGGCTCACAAAACGTCGTGGCAGACGCATTGAGCAGAATCGAACTACAAGTTCACAACAGTGAACTGGAGTCAACTCAGGCCACTTGTGCGGGTCATACAGGTGAACTGGAATTAAGTAGCATTCATGTGGCAGAAAAGCCACTGAATGACTTTAATATCCAGTTAATATTTGAGGTTGGACCGACACCAGGCAGAACAGTGGTGACACCTTTTAGGAACAAGATAAGAAAGACAATAACAGAAAAGGAGTTCACAAAAGAGGAAATTGCAAAAATTCTTATGGAAGTGCTTAAACCGTACAGGATGTGTGCGATATACACGTCAGATGAAGTTTTTAAAAAGGTAGAAGAAGCGTTTCAGAATTATTTTTGCAAGAGCAAACTGTATAAAGCAGTACGATGTCTTACCTTCATGCGGGAAATAACAGATATTAGTGAACAAAGAAAATAGGAAATAGATTAAAAGAATTAAGAAACGAAACAAGGTTTCTTACACAAGAAGCGGACGAGCAAAGAACCTTTTATCAGGAAACCTTGAGTAGGTTTACGAAAATTACTAAGCACATAAATAAGGAGCAAGAAGATATAAATTTGTTTATAAAAAATTATAAGAATAACGTATTTAAGGAACTAACACAAGAGCACAATGAAATACATATGCTCCAGCATTTGAATAGGATAAGTTACAGTATTGATTTGTTAGCAGTGCACTTGAACAATATTGCGGAGAGCATATTATTAGCAAAACTTCGCATTGTGCCTAAATTCATTTTGGCAGAGACAGAATTAGATAGAATTATACAGTTTGTCGAGAGTCAAGGGCTCAAAATTGTTCCAAATGAACAAGTATATGAACTAATAAATATACAGGCACAAATAAATGAAACAGACATAATATTTAGGGTAAGAGCTCCAATTTTTGAGCCAAATGTCTATCAATTATATCATGTTATACCAATTCCAATTAATGGGACACATTTATTAGTAATACCAAATTATGTAGCAATTAATAAGTATAAAATAAGCCTTTTTAACAACCAATGTTCAAAAGTTCATAAAACTTTTATTTGCGAGAGTGAAGAGTTGGGTGTTGAGATAAAAGGAAAGGAGTGCTTGAGGAAGATTTTAACGAACAAACCACCAATATGCGATTCAGTAAATCTAGAGGGGAGAGAAATGGTTTTGGCACCTGAGGATGGACACATATTCATTTTCAACGCCTTGAACTTACCTGTAAACAACACGTGTGGAGAAGATATTACAGTATCGGGGGCAGTAGCAATCAAATATGCAAACTGTTCGATCGAAATAAATGGCATAAAGTATGATGGCCAAGTTATGGAACATAAAGAGGACCATATAGTACTTACCACTGCAATAAGTAAACAGATACTTATAAATAACACCAAGCAGGAGTTAAACCTAGAAGTTTTACATCTCGAAGATATGAGAAACCTCAAAAAAGTAGCGTACATAGGAAAAGTACAGGAAACACATTTTTCTGTAATATACGGTATGTTGGTGCTTCTAACGATAACAGTACTGGTAATATGGAGAATTAGAAAAACAAAAACAATCTTCACCCCCAATGCTTCTCTGCACAATGTCGCTCTGGATATACCACAGATGTGGCCATCGCTCCATTCTAGGGGGGGGAGGAGTTACCATACCGGTACCATCGACTACGCCACCGCCTAAACCTCCCCGTGCTACCCTCTTTGAACTGGACAGCGACCGGCAGCTAGCCGTTCGTTGTCCCACATAAGAAATGCAACATCAGCACAAGGCAGGATGTTGCTAAACGACACCCACTCAGCAGAGCTCTAGAAAATACTTTGTTAGCTTTTACTTACACACACATACATAATTGTAAAACACATAAAATTCTTTGGCGGAGGTTTGATTTGAATCTCAAGCCACAATAAAATTATTCCGTTTGGAACAACCAAAGCGAACACATCAACTGTTTATTTAAATCTTACCTGAATATTGGATGACTACCACCACCACTAACATTTACATACTATAACTAGCGCGCTTCTCGTAGAAACGAAATTTTGCAATGTCTCAAATGTCATATGTTTGGTCACTCAAAAAGTTACTGCTTCCAAGAGCCTATCTGTGGCAAGTGCGCTGGCTCGCAAACGACTGGTTCGGTACTATGCTGTCACGTTGGTATTTATAGTTCACAGTTTTTATTAATTAATCAAACGCACTGGTTTTATTTGATATTTTCATATATGTTTATTTAAGTACTCATTTCGTTTGCCGTAGTCTCTAGACTGCTGGCGTATATTCTTCGCTTAGCTTAGCTCTATGTTGCGCAGTCGGTCAAACCGGCAGCGATGCAAGCGCCTCATATGTTAGCTTATGTTTATCTCTGAGAGCGATGCCCAGATAGAGGGAATGTAATATTATGTACATACATGGATATATTCGGTGCTATTCTCACACAGAATTCCGACCAAGGCGAGAGGGTGATCTCGTTTTCCAACCGGTCCCTGAATGGATCAGAGAGAAATTTCTCAGCGACTGAGAAGGAATGCCTGGCAATCGTGTGGGCCCTACGGAAGTTAAGGCCGTACTTAGAGGGCAACCACTTCAAAGTGATAACGGATCACATGGCACTGAAGTGGTTGAATAGCATCGAGAACCCAACCCGAAGAATCGCTCGATGGGTGCTGGAGCTGCAACAATATGACTTTGAGATCGCGTACAAAAAGGGCCAGCTGAATACAGTAGCAGACGCACTATCGCGACAGCCACTGCCAGAAACATGTCGACGGGTAAAAGCACAAGAACAACAGCAGAAGGGGACAGGCGAGTGTAACTGGATAAGGGATATGCGGAGCAAGATATCTCAAAATCCCCAAAAATATCCAGACCACATGACAGAAGCGGACCAGCTATATCCCCAACAACCTCACAGAGCGGGCAACGAGGATGTGACATCATGGAAGCTGTGCGTGCCAACGGGGTCCAGACGGCGGCTAATGTCGGAGAACCACGACTTACCGACAGCCGATCACATGGGCAGTCGGAAGACAATCGCCAGGGTTGCAGCCAGATACCATTGACTGAGAATGCACCGCGGCATTAGGAAATATGTGCAAAATTGCGAGAGCTCCCTGCGGTAAAAGCCAAGCCAACTACAGGTGGCCGGAAAAATGCAGTAAAAAATACAGTAAATTGGCGGACTTCGGACCCGGATAAAGAGGACACACCGTGAATGAACGGTACTTCACTGGACCTTGGACCCGAGCTCGGCGAGGGAAATAACGGCACCTACAGCGCCTATAAAAGGACGGCGCAAGCGCAACTCGGGACAGTACGAGTGCGAGAATCAGAGCGAGTGAGTGAACGCAGAATAAGTAAATCGAAAACGAAGTGCCCAAGGATCAAGATCGCAAAGTCGAGACGCCGAACGACGACAAGTCTACAAGGCTGAGGCTACAAGGCTGAGATCCAACGGTGCTAGGTCGTGGTAAAATCAAGCTTAGGGAGTCCTTGCGCGGTGTCAGGCGATTAAGGTGGCTAGGCGATACAGCGCCTATAAAAGGACGGCGCAAGCGCAACTCGGGACAGTACGAGTGCGAGAATCAGAGCGAGTGAGTGAACGCAGAATAAGTAAATCGAAAACGAAGTGCCCAAGGATCAAGATCGCAAAGTCGAGACGCCGAACGACGACAAGTCTACAAGGCTGAGGCTACAAGGCTGAGATCCAACGGTGCTAGGTCGTGGTAAAATCAAGCTTAGGGAGTCCTTGCGCGGTGTCAGGCGATTAAGGTGGCTAGGCGATAAGGGAGAACTTTGTTCTACCTACTAGGCGATACACCTTGCCGACAAAGTACAGGCTGCACTCCGGGAGCCAGGCGATAAAGGTGGTGAAGCTGGGGCGTTGAACTTTTTCGTCGGCAGCAAGCTGTGAAAGGAGATAAGAAAATCACTCGGCAAGCACGAAGGCGAAGACTCAAAGGGAATGTAGATTTAAGAAGTTATTACGCACAGCAAGTTTGTTTCAAAATGGTGCCACGCCCCCTCTGACGCCTACAAGCCACAAGCTGTGGCCACAGTTTTGATGATATTATGAAAATTTTAATTGATTTGTCTTTGTTTCGTCAATAAATATCGATTGGCCTAATAAAAGTTTGCCACGCCCACTCTAACGCCCAAAAACCCATTAAACCCTTAAGCCTGACTAGCGCCTACATTTCCGCCTTTCTTGGCGCCATCTAACGGATGACTTTGGAACAGCTGGCCAAGGTGCTCAACAGAGTCAACGTTCATTCTCGATAAGGATTTCTATTAAAGGAAATTGCGATGGTTTTCATTTGTCAATACCGAACTATATCCCAAGAACTATGCAAATCAAATCAAGTTAGCAAAATTGGAGGTCTGAGTCAAACAATGGCGTATGTGTGTATTTATGTAAGCATATACATATGTATTGTAGCAGTATAGATACATGCAAGGCCTACTGTACCATATAGATAGATTCTCATACATAGATTCTCCGTTAGATTTAAGCATTATACTGTCATCCCTTTCTAGCACGTACACTTAGCATTTAAGGATAAAATGTATGTATAGCACACTGACGCAGATAAATTGTATGGAAGCATAGAGAAATATCGAGACGCGGCATTCGGTGGCTGGCGTTTGAGAAGAACAGTTGAATAAAGAAGTTGAGAATAATACATACATATAAATAAACAAGTGATTTGTCCTTTTACAACATCAGAAGTGGTCACTACCACTAACCATACAACATATAGACTGGTCATTTCATACAACGAATTTGGTCACAAAATTTTTCAATCGGGAGGCCCCAATGCTGGTAGCAGCAGGCCCCGACACTTCGTGCGCCTTCGGGTTTTTTTCGCTCTCGTTCTAATTCTTATTTTGACGCTCGCGCTCGAGTTCGGTCGTTCAGTCGCAGAGACGCGCATTTTGAAGAAGGTTGGCCTGCGCTTGAATTGGGCTTTGTATGTATGCGTGTTCATGCATTCTCATACAGGGGTGCATGTGTGCGATCATTTCATTTCGATGCAGCAAGAATATTTTGTCTTTTGCTACTTTTCAGACTTGGTACCCTAACAATATGGGCGTATTCACTATTGGGTTAATGATAAAAATAAGAATATTATATGTTACAGTATATTTTTTAATATTTCAGCATAAATTTAATTTTGGTTTGCAAATTCATATCAGTAGTAGCTGTAAAATGTTTTGCATATATATATGTATTCCAATTAATAGAAATCAATCTACTGAGATACGAACAGGGCATATCGCAGTCGGTGTCAAAAAAAAACCCACTGCTTTTAAGTGGTTCAGAAAACTTCAAACCAAATCAGCTTTGGTTGTTGTTCTGCGAGCGGATGGTGCCTGCATACCCTACCGACGATTCAATTTTAGGGGTGGGGACAGAAACAAGAACGGCTGTTTGGCTTTTGTTTTGTTTACATTTTTTAGGACACTTGTTTTGAATGTTATGTTTAATGACCTTTGGTTGATTTATTTTTTTAAGGTTCGCAGTGTAATATTGCTTAATGTTGTTATTTAATGATCTACCTTTATTTTTATGTATGTTTGTTCTTAAAAGTCGCCGCTCGAATTAGTTACCGATAAATATACATACATATATGTACACCTGTGTTAAATTGTAGTTTTTAAACTTTTTCACAACTTAAAAAAATGAATTTAGGTTAAACTTCTAAAATACTTCTAAAATGGAACAAATATACAAATCTGCATGTTATAGGATGACTTATAACTTGCGCGCCAATTCTATTGTTTTTGTTTGGTTTGTTTTGATTATGAACTTGGCACGCGTTTTTTTGTTGTTTTTTGATTTTTGGTTGTCACTTGGTTTACATATGGGTGCATTAGTAAATAGCTTCATTTGCGCGCGTAAAATGTTGCCATTTGATAGAAAAAGTCAAGCATCTTTCAATTGGCTTTTGATTGTGCTTCTGTGCGGTGATTTTTACAGTGAAAACAGAAATTAAAAAGTTAAAAAATTTAATTTACAATACAGCGTGTTTTTTTCAAAACGCCTGTGTTGCTGTTTTGAGTGTGGTTAAAGTCTTTATTTTCAATACAGCGTGTTGTTTTCAAAACGCCTGTCTTGCTGTTCCGAGTGTCCGTGGTTGTATAATCTTCAATTCGAAAGTATAAAAATATTTTAACTTACATATATAAATATTATTTTTAAGGAATTTTTGCAATGAATCAGCATAGTGTTAGGAAAAATGGTCGGAGGTGTATTATAGAGTGCTGCAGGTGGAGTTATAGGGATTCATCAGACTCCTTCCCAGTTAAGTTGTTTTCATTTCCATCAGATGATAGGAGACTTAAAAAATGGGTTGAGTTTTTTTTTTTTTTTTTCTTTTTCGCGCGGAGTCCCACGGCCCACATACCCTCCCAACCGACCGAGGGGCGCAGCCGTGTATCGTACGGCACGATTCGCGTTAAGATAGACGCGAGATAGGAAAATAAAGGTAAAGGTCCGGGGAAAAAAGTAATAGTTAGATCAATCTTGTGCCAATGAAGCAAGTATCAATCGTTTGAGGAGCGGCAGAGAGTCAAGATTTGATATCACAGGAAAAAGTCTATTATAGTCAGAACATAATACTCTGAAAGGCTCATGCAAGGCATAGTTAGATCTACAATGATTTAAAATTAGGGGAAAATAATTTCTAGTTAATCTACTTGACACAGAAAAGTTTAGCCGACTTAACAAGTCGGGGCAGTCAATATCACCATGTATAAGGTTATAAATAAAGATAGTACCAAGCATCGTTCTACGGTTGGCTAGGGATGGTAAATTAATCAAAAGAAGTCTACTAGAATAAGAAGGTAAGATAAGATTTGCATCCCAGTTTAGGCGCCGTAAAGCAAAAAGAAGGAAGTTTTTTTGTACAGATTCAATACGACCAATATGTATTCCGTATTGTGGACTCCAGACGGGAGACCCATACTCCAGAATCGGACGGACTAGCGAAATAAATAAAGTTTTAGTCAAATAAGGATCATCGAATTCTTTTGACCACCTTTTAATAAATCCAAGCACTCCTTTGGCTTTATTAACCATGGACGAAATGTGATTAGAAAATTTTAGTTTAGGGTCCAAGAGAACGCCAAGATCGTTTACAAGAGTTATTCTATCCAAAGAGCTGCCACTTAACGTGTAAGTCGCGTATATCGGATTGGCCCGATAAAAAGTCATCAGCTTGCACTTGGAACCGTTTAAATTTAGTAAATTATCTCGGCACCAGTTTTGAAAATTATCTAGATCGGATTGCAAGTTTAAATGGCAGGAAATGTCCTTATACTGCAGGCACAACTTAACATCATCTGCGTACATAAGTACGCGAGAATGACTTATAATTGAGGGAAGATCGTTAATAAATAATGTAAAAAGTAACGGACCCAGATGGCTCCCTTGTGGGACACCGGAGGTAACACGGAGAATTTCAGAAATTGAATTTTTAAAAAGGACCCTTTGTGACCTGCCATTTAGATAACTTGAATTCCATTTAAGCAGATCAACTGGAAAACCTAAAAGGTCAAGTTTTTGAATGAGAAGTAAGTGATTTACAGAGTCAAATGCTTTACTAAAGTCAGTGTAAATGACGTCTGTTTGAAAACTACTATTGAAGCCTTTTATCACAAATGAAGTGAGCTCTAGAAGGTTTGTGATTGTGGATCTACGTTTTATAAATCCGTGTTGACACGGAGAAATGATTGATCTGCAAAGGTGCTGCAAATGAGGAGTAATAATTTTTTCAAAAAGCTTAGGAATAGCTGACAACTTAGAAATACCTCTGTAGTTACTGGCTTCTAACTTGTTACCTTTCTTGAAAAGAGGAATAACAAATGATTCCTTCCAAATATTTGGGAATTGGGAGGTTTATAGAGATAAGGTAAACAACTTGTGAAGAGGTTTGCACAGGGCCTTAGCGCAATACCTAAGCACGCACCCAGGAATACCATCGGGCCCTGGCGAATAAACAGGCTTAATACGAAGAAGATCCAAAAGAAGAGAGCTTTCTGTTAAAGTGGGACAGAATATGAGGTTTGACTTGGACATGGTGTAAGAATAAGGCTGTGATGAATAATCTAAAGTAGAGTAAGTCGTTTGAAAAAATTGGGCAAATAAATCGGCTATTGCCTGATCTGTGGTTGCCGTCATGTTTTCGAACGACAGCGAGGAAGGAGAAGAATTAGATTTACGCTTGGTGTTAACAAAATTATAAAACTGTTTCGGGTCCTGAGAGAACTGGACCTTACAACGGTTTAAGTAACTATTATAACACTGAGCATTAAGCACGGTAAATCTTGACCGAGCACTTAAATATCTAGTAAAAACAGATTGAGAACCGGTATTTTTATATTTCCTAAAAAGTCTGGACTTTACATTTCTTAAGTGTGTCAACTCTTTGCTAAACCAAGGTGATTTATTGGAAGTTGACGGATAGTACCACGGAACACAGGAATTAAAAAATGAGTTTATTGCAGTGTAAAAAACCTTAACTGCATCGGACATATTAATGCATAAGTAAAGATCAGACCAATTAAAGCCAGAAATAAAATTATTTAGCCTCAGAAAGTCTGCCTTGCGAAAACAATGCATTCGTTTGGATTTTTCTGATTTTTCTTCTATAACTCTGCCCGTATCAAATGAAAGTTCGATTGTTGGGTGATATGGATCTTCAGGTTGAGTGAGTGGTGCTACTCTGGACAGAAACACACCTTCAGGATTTGATACAAAACACAAATCAAGTAGGCGACCTAATGAATTTCGAACATGGTTTACTTGAGATAGAGATATGTCAAGCAGGCCATCAATAAAATCATGCTGTGCTATAGGTAGTAAGACATTCGATCCGTCCTCAGTGGACCAAGTAACTCCAGGTATATTAAAATCACCTAGAACTATCATCTGATCCCTATCGGAAAGCTTATTTGCAACGGACTTAATAACGGATAGGTGATTTAAATAATCAGGAAGTTCAGACAACGGCGGAATATATGAGCAAGTTATGTATATAAAGTTACCAGGAAGCGATAACTTTACACAAATAAATTCAATGGTATTGAATTCATCAAAAAATAACTCCTCAGACGGGAAGTTTGAATCAACTCCAATTAAGACTCCACCTCCCCGTCTAGAGGGACGGTCATACCTATATATTGTGTACTTACCTGGAAAAACTTCGGAGCTAAAGATCTCCGGCTTTAACCAGGTTTCTGTGAACACAATAATATGAGATGCAAAGGAAAGGCTATCAGAATACAATTTAGTGAGTTTGCTACGCAAACCTCTTGCATTCTGATAGGAAAGAAGGAGGTTAGAAGTTAGTTTTTTGAAATTGGTACACTGGTTTGGCCTCGACTAGGAAGTTTTACTCCAACGGGCCCCTTCTTCTTTATCTTAGCCTCGAACTCTTTTACAACCATATTATCCGGCCAAAAGTCGCCCGAGCATATGGCTTCAAAAAGCTCGTTAGGGACAGTTATCTTGAAAGATGAAATGTCTCTAGCATAAGAAAACTTAAACTTTTCCACCTTTACACTATTACAATCGGCTTTAGTTTTGTCTTGTATATAAGACAATACATCAGAAGATGTTTGATCAGGGGAAAGCCGAGAAACGAAAATTTGTTTCTTTAGTGGAACCACTAAAAGGGATTTTGGTGGAGCAGACATTGTTTCTGCAAAACCAACTTGAGCCGGTTGTCCGGACTCAGTAGTCCCTTGTGGTGGAGATGGTACATTCTGAGAGATAGGTGGATCCACTAATTGAGAAACCACTACGGACAAATCGGAATTCTTAGAAGTCCCTGGTTGCATGCATTCTGTAACGGATTGTTCGGATACCGAATCTTTTTTAGCTGCCGATCTTAGCAACATTTGAGGGTTTGCTGAAATCAACTGCTGATCCGCCGGAATGCTCTGTTGATCTTTTGATTTCAGTTGCGGGGTGTTCCCCTTTTGCTCCTTACCACCAGCGGCCTTTTTGCGCTTAGGGGACTCTTCTAATAGCTTACGACTATTAAACTGCGAGTCCAGCGCAGAGAGGAGATCATCAGCTCGGCGAAAACTATCTCTAGCCACTCCGAAACAGCTAATCAGCCCCATCAGGCCGCCTTTAGTTTGGCGCATGAACGATTTCATCTCGTTCGCAACCTCGATACAAGCGTCACAACAAAACTGCAAATTGGGCCCCTTTGAAAGGTCATCACTTGTCCGGCCAGTAAAACCGGCGCACTTGGTGTGCACCATATTTTCACACAGCCAGCAAGTCATATTAGACTGGTCAGCCCTGATTACGAGGCTGCATTTTTTGCAGAAGCAGACTAAATTTTTATTATTCATTTTATTTATTTACCACTGTACCAAAAAAAAGCGAATTGAAATTTATAAGCGAGCAGTTATAAGTACCGCAAGAGACGCAGAAACTGCACGCTTAGAACTTTCAAAGCAAAGAGAGCAAGAGAGCGGGAGCGTATTTGTAATAGACATTTCGAAAGTAAATATATTGGGATAAATAGGCTTAAAAGCAATGCCGTGCCCACTTTGAATTTAACTGACAACTTCCTTTTGCGTTCGGACAGTTCTGTTCCTTGTGAACAATTTGAATTTAATGATGATGGGGCAGAAGAACCAATTGGCATTTATGTAAACCCAATTAGGTCACAAAATTTAGATGTTAGCCCTTTAAATTTTGAGGCACCGAATTCAGATGCTAATTTACTAACTCCTAGTGTAGTGCAGTTATATGTTAGCCCTTCTGATTTAGTAACTCCTAGTGTACCGCAGTTAGGAAATTGTGGTTATTGCCAAAAAAGGGAAGAAAATGAGATGTTTTATAGAAATAAAAATTACGAGATGTTTCTTGCGATTAAAACGTATAAACAAAAAATAGAGAAATTGAGAAGAGCTAATGTTTTAATGAAAAAAGCTATGAAGCGCAAAAGTAAGATAATTAGCAAGAAAAAAAGCATAAATATATTTAACATTATAAATAAATTGCCTCATGTTTCTGAAGAGGCAAAAACTATATGCAAAATGCTGATAAAAAAATCAAATTCTTACAACAGCGCAGAAAAAGTAATAGCTCAAAACATAAACTTTTATTCATCCCGAACATATGAATATATGCGGGATGTTTTAAATTTAAAACTTCCGTCAAAACGGACGTTGTCTCGATGGGCTCTTTTTAAAAATATGACGCCAGGATTTCAACCTGATTTATTAGAAAACCTTCAGAGAATTGTTGGTGAAATGAGTGAGAAAGGTAAAGAAGCAGTTATCCTTTGTGATGAAATAAAAATAAAAAAAGGACTGCAATATAATACCGCACTCGATGAAATTCAAGGATTTGAAAACGATGGCGAGAAAAGAACACGGTTTTTGGGGCAGCAAGTATGCGTTTTTATGGCTAGAGGCTTATTTGAAAATTGGAAGTACGTTATAAGTTATACTGTTTCGGCTAACGGTATTAAACATGATGCCCTCATGAGCAAAGTTGAAGCGAACTTTGGGGCTTAACGTACGCGCTATAATATGCGATCAAGGCTCAAATAATAGAGCAGCATTCAAAAAATGGGGAGTTAACATAAACAAGCCGAGTTTTAATGTTAACGGAAAAAAAAATATTTACAATATTTGATGCCCCACATCTTATTAAATCATTGAGAAACATAATAATGAAGAACAATTTAATTACGCCTGATGGCGAAGTATCTTGGGATATATTAAAAAAATTATACCAACTTGAGTCCAGTAACTCAACGAGGCTTTGTCCCAAATTAACTGCCAAGCATATTAATCCGAATTCATTTGAAAAAATGAAAGTTAAATATGCAACACAAATATTTAGCCACACCGTTGCGGCCGCAATCCGAACAGTGATTGATTCTGGTGGATTTGTGGAATGCTGAAATAGCGCAGAAGCTACGGCAAATTTTATAGAAAAAATAAATAGGCTCTTTGATTGCCTCAATAGCCATGTTCTATATGAAAGAAACCCATACAGATGTGGAATGCAGAAAAATAATAACGTAGAAAAATACCTCGTTGAAATGAGGAAGTATTTTGGAGAATTTAAATATCCACAATTAGTGCATTGCATTGACGGAATGATTTTGAGCATTTCATCTGTACTTGCACTAGCTGAAAGTGTGTGGAGCTCGGAAATATTTTATATATCAACCGCGAAATTGAATCAAGACCCCTTAGAAAACCTATTTTATTTAATAAGGGCTCGCGCAGCAACAAATAATAATCCAACGATGTATGAATTTAACATCATAATGTCAAAAATGCTATCGATGAAAATATTAACATCCACATCAGTATCTGGTAATTGCGGCCCAGATGAAGATACAATGTTAATAAATGTTATCCAGGACTGCAGCTTAAACAAAACTTGTAATGACATAAAAACCAAAGAAAGTACCGATTTCGATATGTTCTCAGATGAAGAGACGGAAATTGAGCAAATTTTTGATATTGCAACTGGAAACGAATTTGATAGCAATGCCTTGCGATATTTTGCAGGCTATATATTGTTCAAATTTCTGCAAAAAAAAGAGTGCGCAGTGTGTTCTGATCTATTAAAAACAAATATAGAAACACAATGCTCCACAGAACATTTTATTATAAATAAAAATTATGACTGCGCCGATAAAGGTTTAAAACTTAAAGCTCCTTCAGATTACTATTGCTCTTTAATTGAAATTCACTACAATATTTTTAAAAATATTTTTGACAAAAATCCTTATAGGAAAAGAATAAAACACCAAATTATACGTTCCTGTATACTCGCCACTAAAAAGTCCAGCATTTATTCAAATTGGTTTTCGGTTACCCATTCCTGTTATGAACACAGGATAAAAATGCTAGATGGATTTATTTTAATTTTACTGCGGAAAAACAGTAAATGGCTTACAGAAAAAATGTATACAAAAGGAAAAGCTGTATCAACAGCTGGTGCAAGAAAACTAAAAATACTCAAACAGTAATTAGTTTCTTATAAAATGTTTAATTTTTTTTGTAGGTATAGGAGGTATTGTTAGGTGGGGAACAAGGAGATGTTCAAAGCATTTTGATATCTCAAGTCGACTCGTAAGTCTTCATTGAAGACTCCATCGCAATTGCAATGGCCTCCTCGTGGTGTTCCCTGGATACCGATTTAAATACATATATTACTTACATACACCTGTGCTTACAGCAAAATTAGAGGGAAAAATTGGATAAATAAACTTTTACATTATTCGATCGAAATTTAAATATATTAATAATCATTAAAAGTTTACTTCTTGATTTAAAATAGTAATATACATTTAAGAAATATTTTTTGGATGTACTTTAAGTGATTAAACAATTTCTTATTTTCCGAGATTAAAATTATACAATTGAAAAATTTAAATATTATTTAAATAAAAAAATCAGATTTGTATATTTGTTCCATTTTAGAAGTATTTTAGAAGTTTAACCTAAATTCATTTTTTTAAGTTGTGAAAAAGTTTAAAAACTACAATTTAACACAGGTGTACATATATGTATGTATATTTATCGGTAACTAATTCGAGCGGCGACTTTTATGAACAAACATACATAAAAACAAGAAAGGAAAGCAAACTTCGGGCGGAGCCGAAGTTGATATACCCTTGCAGAATACTCTGTAAATTATATTCTCCAAAATTATTCATATGATGCATTCTTAATACTCATAAAAAATCCCAACTTCCTAACTTTAAAAACACCAAAGTTATAGCATTTCCAATCGTTCAGTTATATGGCAGCTATAAGATATAGTCGGCCGATCCTTATGAACTTTGGTAGGTCGGATTGATTGGCCAAAAATAAAACCCATAGAAAATCCCAACTTCCTAACTTAACAAACACCAAAGTTATGGCATTTCAGATCAATCAGTTATATGGCGGCTATAGGATATAGTCGGCCGATCCTTATGAAATTTGGTAGGTGGGATTGATTGGCGAAATATAAAACCGATAGAAAATCCCAACTTCCTAACTTTACAAACACCAAAGTTATGGCATTTCCGATCAATCAGTTACATGGCAGCTATAGGATATAGTCGGCCGATCCTTATGAAATTTGGTAGGTCGGATTGACTAACTAAATATAAAACCCATAGAAAATCCCAGCTTCTTAACTTTACAAACATCAAAGTTGTGGCCTTTCCGATCAATCAGTTATATGGCAGCTATAGGATATAGTCGGCCGATCCCGGCCGTTCCGACATATATACTGCGTGCAAAGGAAAGAAGGGTGTGTGCAAAGTTTCAGTTCGATATCTTTAAAACTGAGAGACTAGTTTGCGTAGAAACAGACAGACGGACAGACGGACAGACAGACGGACAGACGGACAGACGGACAGACGGACATGGCTATATCAACTCAGGAGGTGATCCTGATCAAGAATATATATACTTTATAGGGTCGGAGATGTCTCCTTCACTGCGTTGCACACTTTTTACCAAAATTATAATACCCTCTGCAAGGGTATAATAAAGGTAGATCATTAAATAACAACATTAAGCAATATTACACTGCGAACCTTAAAAAAATAAATCAACCAAAGGTCATTAAACATAACATTCAAAACAAGTGTCCTAAAAAATGTAAACAAAACAAAAGCCAAACAGCCGTTCTTGTTTCTGTCCCCACCCCTAAAATTGAATCGTCGGTAGGGTATGCAGGCACCATCCGCTCGCAGAACAACAACCAAAGCTGATTTGGTTTGAAGTTTTCTGAACCACTTAAAAGCAGTGGGTTTTTTTTTGACACCGACTGCGATATGCCCTGTTCGTATCTCAGTAGATTGATTTCTATTAATTGGAATACATATATATATGCAAAACATTTTACAGCTACTACTGATATGAATTTGCAAACCAAAATTAAATTTATGCTGAAATATTAAAAAATATACTGTAACATATAATATTCTTATTTTTATCATTAACCCAATAGTGAATACGCCCATATTGTTAGGGTACCAAGTATGAAAAGTAGCAAAAGACAAAATATTCTTGCTGCATCGAAATGAAATGATCGCACACATGCACCCCTGTATGAGAATGCATGAACACGCATACATACAAAGCCCAATTCAAGCGCAGGCCAACCTTCTTCAAAATGCGCGTCTCTGCGACTGAACGACCGAACTCGAGCGCGAGCGTCAATATAAGAATTAGAACGAGAGCGAAAAAAACCCGAAGGCGCACGAAGTGTCGGGGCCTGCTGCTACCAGTATTGGGGCCTCCCGATTGAAAAATTTTGTGACCAAATTCGTTGTATGAAATGACCAGTCTATATGTTGTATGGTTAGTGTCACTACTCACTATGCCTGACGAAGATTTAAACCAATTTACGGTGCTCCAGCTAAAAAACTGGTTGGGTGCTCTCGGACTACAAACTTCTGGCTCAAAAACGGAGTTGATAGCGCGTCTGCAGGCTTTGTCTACGGAGGTTCGTGGCGACCCCCCAGCTAAAACAACAAGTCGCCAAGGCGGTCAGCCGCAGAACAGCGAATCTGTGGTGGAGCCAGAGGATGGAGCCGCATCGTTGTTGCTACAGCAACAGTTCGAAGAACCATCATTCGACCAGGAAGCATTGACGTCACCACCCATAGAAAGTTTCGGCATAGGGCAGCTCTCCCTTGTAGATGCCGAGAAAGCTACATTGGAAAAAATTCGCACCGAAATAGATGCAAGCATGGCCGTATTGCATCGAATTCACACCGAAATCAACGACGCCAACAACAGCAAAACTCATCATGTTCGCCAAATCCATGACGTCATCGGCAACAACTTTGAGAATGTCGCCGATGGTAACAGTGACACTCACAGCAACGCTGTTAAAATTAACAGCACCGAAGTTACCAGAGCCAACGATAACATTGGCAGTGGAAGACCCAGTGTTGAAAAAGAGACCGCTGACAGTGATGATCAACGCCACGTCGAGAAGGTAAACAAACTCTTAGAATCTCCAGCAGCGGCGCTCGCATTGGCAAAAGAAGTAACCATGGAATATGATGGCAGCCGGTGTCCTCGTAACTGGATCACACAGATTCAAAACATCGCACAGCTTTACAATCTGGATGCCGGGGGCATGCGGATGCTACTACTTGCCAAGCTTAAGGGAAATGCTCAACTTTGGCTTCGCGCAAACGCCACACGCGTGCTGGAGCCAGCCGGTCGGCTCTGCGAGCAATTAATCGTAGCTTTCGGAGCAAAAATGTCCAAAGGGGAACTAAGAAACGCATTCCAAAACCGTCAATGGCGTCCAGAAGAAAAGTTTGCTACATATTTCGAGGACAAAATCATGCTGGCAAACGACATAAATATTGACGTGGAGGAGCTTCTCGAGAACATCATAGAGGGAATTCCAGCAGCAGGATTGCGTGATCAGGCTCGTATACAATGTTTCTCCGAGCCAGAGCAGATGTTAAGGGCTTTTTCAGGAATCCGTTTGCCGGAGCGTAAGCTGGGAGGCATTTCTTCGAAGGATTTATCCGGAAAAATTGCTGGCAACAAGGATTTGCGTTGCGCCAATTGCAATTCCAAAGGGCATTTTGCAAAGGAGTGTCTTAAGCCGAAAAGGGAGCCTGGTTCCTGCTATGCCTGCGGGGCGTTTGGACACTTCGTTGGGCAGTGCCCGGAGCGCAAAAGCGCAAACACAAACAACTTTGTAAGATATTTTAAAATATTTTTTCACAATAATTCTAATGCCCCATTAGTTGCAGCATGCCTCATAGACACTGGAAGTCCAATCTCTTTTGCTAAAATAAGCAGTTTATCTAATATAGTTAATTTGGAATCAGTTTCGGAAAACTTTTTCGGGCTAAATAAGAGCCAACTAAAAATATTTGGAAAAATTTTATGTTACGTTATAAAAGAAAAAATAAAGTGTTATTTTGATCTTTACTTAGTCCCAAAAGAGTCTATGAGCCATGATGTAGTTCTTGGGAGAAATTTTATGGAGGCGTGCCAGCTAAAACTAGATCTAGGCACCTTGAAGATGGTAACGGTAGAGCCCGCGAAACAAAAATGCAAACTAAAACTAAATAATAATGCAAATGTTAATGCTTACAACACAAAACACAATTTAAATGTCAATATTATACAAGAAAATAAGTTTGAAATTAATAAGGATACAGTTAGTAATACAGTTAGTGAAACAGTTAGTGATACAGTTAGTAATACAGTTAGTGAAACAGTTAGTGATACAGTTAGTAATACAGTTAGTGAAACAGTTAGTGATACAGTTAGTAATACAGGCAGTGAAACAGTTAGAGAAATAGTTAGTGAAACAGTTAGTAATACAGTTAGTGAAACAGTTAGTGATACAGTTAGTAATACAGGCAGTGAAATAGTTAGTGAAATAGTTAGTGATACAGTTAATAATACAGGCAGTGAAACAGTTAGTGAAATAGTTAGTGAAACAGTTAGTGAAACAGTTAGTAATACAGGTAGGGATACAGTTAGTGAAATAGTTAGTGAAACAGTTAGTGAAATAGTTAGTGAAACAGTTAGTAAAACAGTTAGTGAAACAGGTAGTAAAACGGTTAGTGAAGCAGAGAGTCCCAGATTTAATCAAACAGTTACTCAAAAGGAAACAACGAAATCCACAGTTAATAAAACGGTTAGTGCCGAAATTAGTAAGACAGTCAGTCCTACGGTTAGCGAGATAATTAATAACTATGAAGAAACGGTTAGAGAGATGTTCAGTATAAATTGCCTAGAAACTGAAGAGGCGGATTACATATGCGGCACAAATGATGACCAGGATTTAAATCGTCGTTTAAAGGAGGTTATTGAAAGGAATTATAAGACATTAGAAAGGCCAAAAAAAAAACCTTTTATTAAATGCGAAATAAAATTAAATTTAGAAACTTCGAAACCATTTAGTTGTGCTCCAAGACGACTCGCATATTCAGAGAAGGAAAAATTGCAACTTTTGCTAGATGATTATTTAAATAACGGTATTATACAACCCAGCGAATCGGAATACGCTTCACCGATAGTATTAGTCAAGAAAAAAACCGGAGACATAAGATTGTGCATAGACTTTAGAAAACTTAACAAGGTATTAATTAAAGACAATTATCCTATACCGCTCATCGATGACCTATTAGACAAATTAGTTAACAAAAAAGTTTTTACGAAACTTGATGTAAAAATGGTTATTTTCATGTTTTTGTTGATAAGGAATCGGTCAAATACATCTCTTTTGTTACACCGTTAGGTCAATTCCAGTTTCTCAGGATGCCAATGGGTCTAAAAACGGCATCAGCAGTATTTCAGAGGTTTGTAAATAAGATTTTTGAAGATCTGATTAGAGACAACAAAGTAATTGCATACATGGACGACATAATGATCGCCAGCAAGGATACCGAGGAACATTTACAAGTTTTAAAAGAAGTGTTTCTCAGATTAGTTCAAAACAAATTAGAATTACGTATGGATAAATGCGAGTTCCTTCAGACTAATATTAAATATTTAGGATTTATCATAAACGGTGAGGGTATCAGAGCTGACGACAAGGGGATAGAAGCCATAAAACATTTTCCAACCCCAGACAAAACACAGTCCGTTCAAAGTTTTCTTGGCTTGTGTTCATATTTCCGTAGATTCATAAAGGACTTTTCAACGTTAGCCAAACCATTATATGATCTTCTGAAAAAAGATGAAAAATTTAAGTTTGGAGAAAAGGAAATGAACTGTTTTTTAATTTTAAAAGATAAGTTAGTGCAAGCACCGGTATTGGCAATTTACAATTACAAAGACGATGTGGAACTGCACTGTGATGCCAGCGCTCTTGGTTTTGGTGCTATTTTGTGTCAAAAGAAAGAAGATGGAAAATTACACCCCATCTTTTATTTCTCTAAACGCACATCCGTTGCAGAATCAAAATATCACAGCTTCGAGCTGGAGACAATGGCCATTATTCACGCATTGCGTAGATTTCGAATATATTTGTATGGAAAACGATTTAAGATTATTACTGATTGTAATTCTCTCACTTTAACGCTTAATAAAATTGAGCTTAACCCGCGAAAAGCTAAGTGGGCATTAGAGCTCCAAAATTATGACTACGAGCTGATACATAGAGAAGGTAATAAGATGCAACATGTTGACGCTCTTAGTAGATGCACAAATATTTTAATAGTAGAATCAAATACGTTTGAGGACAATTTAATAATCTGCCAAGCCAAGGATCCAAAAATTCAGGAAATTAAAAAACATCTGGAGAAATACGAGCATAAATTATTCGAAATGAGAAACGGAATAGTGTATAGGAAATGTAACGATGGCAGACTATTATTTTATGTTCCTAGGGATATGGAAGAGCATGTTATGTACAAGTACCATAATGAAATCGGACACATAGGAAGGGACAAAATGTTAGACATCATTTCGAAAACTTATTGGTTTCCTAACGCTAAAGACAAATGTTTAAGTCACATTGAATACTGTTTAAAATGTATTGCATTTTCCCCTAAGACAGGCAAGGAAGGATTTTTACACTGCATTCCAAAAGGCAACAAACCGTTCGAGTTAATACATATCGATCATTATGGCCCAGTCGATTCAGGTAGATCAAAGAAACATATTTTTGTAGTCATCGACGGTTTCACAAAGTTCGTACGGTTATATGCCACTAAGACCACCAACACAAGGGAAGTCATTACAGCATTAAAGGACTACTTTAGAGCATATAGTAAACCTAAATGCATAATTTCAGATAGAGGAAGCTGTTTCACGTCCAAAGAGTTCGATGATTTTTTATTAGAGTTTAACGTTAAGCATATGAAGATAGCAACGGGATCACCGCAGGCAAACGGGCAAGTTGAAAGAGTCAACAGAAGTCTTGGACCAATGATAGCTAAGCTAATAGAGCCGGAGAAAGGTATATATTGGGACACAGTAATAGATAAAGTAGAACATGTACTGAATAACACCCAACATCGCAGTATAAAACAAAGTCCAAGCAAGGTGCTTTTTGGAATAGAACAAAGAGGTCAGATAGTGGAATTGGAAAATATGCCAGAAGACAGAGATTTAGAAAAAATTAGAAACGAAACCGAAATAAATCAGGAAAAAGCACAAGCGTACAACAAGGTACATTATGACAAGACAGCCAAAAAGCCTTCAGAATACAAAATAGGAGACTACGTATTGGTAAAAAATTTCGATAGCACAGCAGGAGTTTCTAGAAAATTAATTCCAAAAAATAAAGGTCCTTACGTAATTTCAAAAGTATTACGAAATGACAGATTCTTAATAAAAGACGTAGAAGGATTTCAAGTATCCCATAACCCGTACCAAGGTGTCTGGAGCATTAAAAATATTAAGCACTGGTTAAAAAAGAAAAATAAATAAATAAATATCAGAACATAAATATTAAGGAACGATTTTGTAAAATAATTGTATTTATTTGTAAAAACTATTCACATTTTGTAACAAAAATAAGTAAATTTTTTTTGTAATTAAAAACCTTATGTAAAAAAAAAAAATTTTGATACCTAAGTTAACAGTGATCAGGGGATCATCCAGTCAGGACGGCCGAGTTGTAGCAGTATAGATACATGCAAGGCCTACTGTACCATATACATTTAGATAATTACGCATTAAGCCTGTATAACAATAAGATAGATTCTCCGTTCGATTTAAGCATTATACTGTCATCCCTTTCTAGCACGTACACTTAGCATTTAAGGATAAAATGTATGCATAGCACACTGACGCAGATAAATTGTATGGAAGCATAGAGAAAGATCGAGACGCGGCATTCGGTGGCTGGCGTTTGAGAAGAACAGTTGAATAAAGTTGAGAATAATACATACATATAAATAAACAAGTGATTTGTCCTTTTACAGTATGTATTTACATTGTACACAGTTGCAATTGCCCGGCAAAGATAACTCCTTTCAAAAAAGCTATTCCCTATACCCGTTACTCGTGTTGTGCAAACATTTAGACTTTAATATACATAATACTATTTAAGAATGTATGTGTTTAGCCAATATAAGTATGTATGTTTAATATTTCTAGTCAATTTATTACAAGAAGGCATATTTATATTAAGTTGTTTAGCTGAGTAACGGGTATCTAATAGTCGAGGCACTCGACTATAGCGTTCTCTCTTGTTTTTTCTGAAATTGCTCGGAGCGGCCGGGCGATGTTTATTCCCGTAAGTCGGTAAAAAAACTGCTTAAACATAATTAGCACAATGCCCTTCCGAGCGACTTGAGACTTCATGGAGAGCCTGGAAGCGCAGGCAGCCAGAGCGGGGGAGTTGGCGATCGGAGCGGGCAAGAGCGGACCAAAAACACGGTGCTTCGTGGCCTCAACATTCCGCCCCCTTGCAATCGAAATCTGGAGAAACTACGGGTGCCTGGAGGCGCCGGAAAGGATCCACCCGAACGCCGTCTTCTGGGCCACTGGTAGTCCCTCGTCGACCAGGTGGAATCCTGGTTGGATGACCTGTGAATAGACATCTGCACCCAGGACCAGGGAGATCGTCGCCGGTAGGTAATATAGCTATATATGCATAGAAAAACGTATTAAAATTTGGAACCGATTGGATTAATAGTTTTTGAGTAATCTCCTACGCCAGTCGTAAAAATACTGTTTCGAGAAAAACGCGTTTAAAGTTTTGAGAAGCTATGGCAGTCGCCTGAGGCTTCCAAAAACAAAAAAATCGGCTTTATCTTCAACAGTTTTTGAAATTATCACTTGAAATTTTAAAGGAACATTCTTGAATAGTTATAGGTTCGAATTAAATAAAAAAAAATCGATTTGTTGAAACCGAGAATGGGGGGCTCCCCTTAAACCTGTCCACGACCGTCTCAGGAATGGCTCAGATTGGTGTGCGGATGCGGACGTTCGGCTCAACTTTTAGCACAACCTCCAACTTGGTCCCTGCGTTGACTTTTGAACGAATCGTCGCCGTGCACACCTTCTTGTCACCGACACTGGTTGTCGGCAACCGAAAGGCGGATGCCAGGGACGCGTCGATACAGCTCGTCGGGGTGCACGGGTCGATAAGGGCGGGGGTGTCGAAGATCTTCGGCCCGTTCTCCAAAATGACCATGGCCGTCTGCAGGACATTTACACTGTGCCGTTGGAGAAAGGATGAGAGCGTTGTACCCGGTGTCGGGGAGGCTGAGTGCGGCGGAGAGGAGAGCGTTTGGCGGATTGGCGAATCTTGCCGGCGCGAATGGTGCTGAGAAGAGGCACGTTGCTGGGCGCTGGGAGGCTCTGTCGTATGGAGCAGCGTGTGGTGACTCTGGTTGAAAATCTTGCGCCAGTCATTGCTACGGCAGCTCACTTGCGAATGCTCATGAGCGAGGCAATTCGCGCAGTACTTACAGTACAGCTTTTGGAACCTCTAACACCTTTTTAGCGGATGTATTCCCCGACAGACTCGGCTTCGGTGTCCCGAACAACTCGGCATGCACAGAGCTCATAGAGTATTATACTTTATTTTTATTAGTGTTCGTCTGAACAGTATTTTTATATTTATTATAAACTCTGGACTTTACACTTCTTAGATGAGTTAACTCTTTTCCTAAACCAACTTTATTTATTGGAGGAATTTAAAAACGAATTTATTGCATGGAAAAAACTACTGAGGACATTAACCATATTATTACTTGATTAACAATCAAACTACTTAAATCCAGAAATAAAATTATTGTTGAATATAAAAGCAATAATAAAATAAGTAAAATATAATATTTTTGGTATTATGGAACTATGATTATATAAAAGATAAGGAGTTGTACTTATATCACATTTTAAATATTTTCTTGTAATCATGAATTTTATAATTATGCCTACAAATACAATATCATCAATTGATAAGTATTCTTTAATGAATTATTAACTGATGAAAATGTGATGATTTACTGATTAAAATGTAATGAATTGCTAGAGTATTTGAGCGTTTCTCGCTGATATATGTATATTGGTGGAGACTTTGATTTTTTTGCACCTTTTGTCCAACTTTGTGTAAATAACTTTTATCAAGAGATATCATCAGCATCTCAGTTATTGGTAGATGCATACATAACATATAACTACTTTTACAATTTATATTTTTAATATTTTTTTTATATGTTTCGGCAAAGAAACTAAGCAAAAAGTCGATCTATCATCGAATTTAAATTTAAGTGTCTCCATAAGCTTCATACGTTTTCTGCCTGCATATTGCTATCTCTCTCTGCATTTTCATACAAATTGTCAACAAATGATTCCGTCTCCCTTACTCTCCCTCTGCCTTGCATTTCCCTGCGCTTCCTTAAAAATATAAAATGAGCTCTAGCTATCTTCTAAACAAAGAAACTAAGCAAAAAGTCGATCTATTATCGAATTTAAGTGCTCTTTACAGTTATTGCTGCCAGAATACTCAAAAGACGTTTTTTTGGCGAAAATCTTTTTGCTCCTGTTTTTGATAGTGTAGTAAAAATATACCATTCAAATTGTTTTTGGCGGTGTTTATTTTTACAGTGTTTTGGCACTCGCTGTTAGGAAACATAAGAGCGGGAGATCGCAGTAGATAGAGAGAGAAGAAAGAGTGTAGCAATTGCGCGAAAAAAGAAGTTAACGGGGAAACTTTCAATTTGGTCAGAGTCGTATCAAGAAAATTTCTTTGCATAACCGTGTATTTTGGTGTATAACCGTATGTGAGCAAAAATATTATTTTTTTAGTTCGCCTTTCTCGGAATTTTAATTTTTTCTATAGAATGTGCAAATTTGTAGATATCTCTGATGTTAACTTAAAAATTTGGTGAGTTATGCCAGTTAGTTTCGTTCTTTTCTATTCTTAATTAGTAAAGTCATAAATGATTTATATTTAAATGAATAGTTGGTAATTTATTAATTATGTGCAGTTGTGATATACCAATTAGCATAATTGCATTAAGTACATATGTAAATGCGTTTTTGTAGTTTTTAATCTTATTATTCGATATAAACATTGCAAAAATTGCACTATTTAAATAATATTGTCATAATATTTAAGAGCTTCCTGTATGGAGACAGAAATAATGCAAACCCTGATAGTTGTAATATAATTCTATAACTTAGTATTTGTATGCTCAAATTAGGGCAATGGTGTAAAAAATGTAGTTATCAACGCTAGGTAAAAGCAACTGGAGGGTGAGTGTTTCCGAACCCAAGTGCCAAATATCTTTTGCATTTACTCATACGTATATAACTTATGACCGGATATGGACCTAACCTAACCTAAATAACCGATTACCTCCTTCTAATATTTTTACCCGATTCCAACTTGAATTAAAACATACAATTATAGAATATGCAAGAGACTGTTGTTATGCAGGCGGGACCTGATGAAGTTTCATTTTTCGGTAACTTGTTGATATTTTGTTTTGCCTCTAAATTCATTTAATTCTCTGGTTCTTTTGTATAGTTTCACTTGCACTCTGATTTACACACCTTTTTCTTCTCTACTCCCTATTTCTTGATTTTCCTCATAAAAAGTTAATAAAGGTTAATTTTCAAGTTCTGTACTTATTTATAATAACTTTTCCAAGCGTTATTTTTAAAAAGTTGAAGATAGGGTGGCTTATGGTACATGCCTAATCATATAAAAAAAATATTAAAAACAAAAATTGTATAAGTTATTATATGTTATGTATGAACCTACCTGGGACATCTACCAATAACTGAGATGCTGACGAAAGATCGATCTAGATAAAAGTTATTTGGACAAAAGGTGCAAAAGAAACCAAAACCTCCACTATATAGCCTCCTATATCAGCGAGAAGACCTCAAATGCACTAGCTGAGAAAATTGTTGAGCTGGTCGGGAAAGATAATTGTTATGTTGTTCCGGTAATTAGGAGCAACGGTATTGAAAGGACAAATTCTATAATAGAAAAAATTATTTAAAACTACCAACCTGGGAACAGAGAAAACCAAAAACGAGAAAAACAAAAAGTAAAGACGAGGCGTGCCATTGCCTCTTTGAAGAAAATTTAACTTTACTACGAATACTCACTTACCCAGGGAATCCATACAATACAAATCGATCGTTTAATCAAATTCTTTATTTACAAAAAAATAAAATACAGTAACATGTTTTATAAAGCAAAAATTTTGTGATATTGTTTTTAAAATAAAGTAGCGATTATGTCTGTAATGTATCATCTAATTCTTCTTCTTTTATAATGGACTGGGATGCTGAACGTTTTAAAACTTTTGTTACCACGTCGTTTAATGAGTCCCTAGCTCCAGATTCTAAAAGGTCTGAAATTTTTGAAAAAGTCGATTCGTCCGATCTTAACTTTAAAATGGAAATTAACGCTAGCTCTGAATTTGATTTTACGTATCCATTTTTTTCCTTAGTGCCATTGACTAACATGGGGACCAAATATTTAAAGACATCAAAATTAATTTGATCAGCTGTTAAACTTTTAGATAGGTGGGTACAACTTTTTGCGACCAACTGTTTGACATCATTGCTAGAATGATTCATAGCTCTAGCTAGTGCAATTATAACATTTAAAGGAAGTTCATCACTTTTGACAAGATAGTGCTCCAAAAGATAAGTGGCAGCTCTTATTGCATTACAGGCAATCGGCACTTTTTCTGATAAAATATGGACCAACACGAATGATGTTATTTTATCATGCAAATTTGATGTTAGTACTTCGTTGGGACATTCTTTTAAGGCAACGAATAACACAATTGTGTGCCCATGCTTTACTATTAAATCATCTGTATTATCCGTCAAAATTAAATTAGTAAATAAGTCATCAACTTGTCCAGGCGCCATGTACTTTAACATGGCTCCCAAGCATCCGCCAACAGCGTTGCGAGTTATATCTTCTTGATGGCCCAGCATATTTAAAAGGGTTACATAAATTTGTTTTTGTATTGGATCAGACATTTTATTTCCAGATCGACTTAGAATACTGCGAAGAGCATGGAGCATTGTTTCTCTAACAGAAGAATCATCTGAATTTTTTATACCATTATGAATTTCATTAAATAATGGATCCGCTCTAGAGTGAATTGCTACTAATTCAGAAAGAGCTTTACCGGCTTTCATCCTTACGTTTCTGTTTTGATCATGCAACGCTTTAAGAAATGTGGTTTGAAGTTGTGGTAAGAACTGTTTCAATAAAACGCCAACTTTATGAAGTAAAATTGACAAAGTTTCCAATACAGCAGCTTTAACCGCTGCATTAAAACGGTCTCCTAGTATTCGAATCAATGGACCAGTTATATGTACTACAGAAGGCTGTAATGATTGTGCGTTAGTTAAGAAAATAACTTCACCAAGTCCTTGTGCTGCGTTTTCTTTTTCCTCTGGTAATCCATTTAAAATAGCTTCACGAAAAACGGGTAACAAAGGAGTTATTCCTTTTGGCAAACAAAATCCCGGAAGCTCCGGTCCTTTAAGTTCGCTTGCTGCAAACCTAACTGCTTGACGAACATCAGATACGTGGGAGATTTGCTGTGCGGCGTTGAGGCCTTTAATTACAGCACTGAGAGCTTCCCATGATTTCTGTAATATATCTCTATCATTATCAACCATCAATTTAAGTAAGCATCTTAAAAGTTGAGGAATGTATTGCGAGTAATTTCCTGGTGAATGTATGCAAAATGCAGAAAGCAAACTTGCTGAGGATTTTCGAGTACATAAATTAGAAGAATTTCCTGAAATAAGCAGTGTATCCATTATTGTTCTAATTCCAGTTTCGTCTGTTACTGATAATATAACAGTTTGACAATAATCAATCTCTTGGAGTTCATGCGGAGTTCCATAGGCGTCTGATAGAGCCTCTAATAACGCAGATAATATTTTTGGCAAGTATTTAGTTAGTGCTTCACCAGCAACAGATACAAGAATTGATAAGGCTTTTGTATTAACTGGTGGGGATGTTAATTGGGGCACAAGATATGGTAATACTACTCTTGATTTAATAGACATAACTTGTCTAAGTCCATCTAATGTATTCTCAGCAACAGAAGGGTCCGGGTCTGAGAGGCCCTCTAGCATAAACGGCAGAATATCATCCAACGCCCGAGAGCCTACTGTGCTATGTAAAGATTCAAATGTTTTTGCTGCTGCTTCTCGAACTTCAGGTAAGGGATCGCACAAAGCCTTGCGGACTGTAGGAACCAAACTGTGTACAAAAGTTAGTACCATTTCTTTTGATGTAGAGCCCATAATTTCAGATAAGCCTATGCAGACCCCTTGACGTTGATCAGGATGATCAGAGTTTAATCCATTTTCAAGAATAGGAATGATTTCTGGTAAAACTCGTTCTCCTAGTTTTCTTACCAAATCACCTAAAGTTCGAGCAGCCACTTGTCTTTTATCATAGCTTGTGCTAGCTAAGCATCCTAGAAGTAAACCAAAAAGAGTCGGTAGAATTTCTCGCAGAGTCCTCGGAGTATTTGTCACAACCACTTTCCAAACATGTAATGCAGCTTGACGCACCATCAATGAAACGTCACTTCGTCCCATGTAAAGTCCAGATAATACTCTATTTCTACGTTCATCGCCTAAAAAGCGAATAATAGCTGTATGTGAATGTTCGGTACCAAAATTATCGTCTTCACTTGCTGTTTCTGTAGTCATCTTTCCTGATACTCCAGATATACGATATAATAAGTCTCCTAGTAATTGAACTGAACTATACCTTATGCGCCAATTATCATCAAAAAGTCCCTTTTCAAGCTCGGGAAGTAAAAGCGCTACTGCTGTTTCTGCATATAAATTGACAATACGCTGACCTGCCTTTAGGGCTGTATCACGGACATATTCGCTTTCATCTGCTAAGGCTTTTAAGATTGGATTAATAATTTGCCCGATATATGGTGTAAATTCTTCAGGAAATGCTCCCGGCATATATATAAACATCATTATGTATCCATCTTTTACGTGAGGAGCAATATCTACTCTTTCAGCAGTCAAAATTATCTCCGGCATAAGTTTATGCATCTTTTCGACACCAAGTCCTCCAACTACCTCGGAGAGTCCTTGTGCTGCTCCACTGCGGTCCACACTGCTAGACTCGGAAGTTAAAGTTTCCATTAGCCATGGTAACAAATTTTCAAATGAACTTTCGCCCATACCCTTTACCATTGCGCCAAGGGCTCGAGCTGACACAGCTCGCACTTCAGGAACTGGATCTAGCAAGGATGATTTTAGGCCAGGAATTATACTTGGTAAATAGGGTGCTAAATCTTTTTGGTCCGTTAGTGAATACATATTTCCTATTATTTGAGCAGCCATTTTTCTCGTTTCTGTAGATCGGTCCATAAAGGCACGTTGAACGACTGGCATAATTAAAGCTAATGAGGGAGCATCAATAAAATGAACAAATTTAGTTTTTAGTAAGCTTTGCAGACAAGTTGACGTATTGTTAGAAGGATCCTCCAATGCATCCAAAAGAACGGGAACAATAGCTTGAATTTCAGGATTTTTAATAACGGACCCTATTACTTTAAGAGCTTCCGCACCAGATTCTTGTACTTTAGTGTGAGAATCTCCCAAGACTTCAATTAGTTTTGGTACTATACTAGGAAGACAAGATGATAATTGTTTTGGTGCACAGAACGCCATTGCACCTAATAATTCAACTGATGCAGTTTTTGTTCTCCATGAATCTTCATCGAGAGCTTCTAAAAGAGAAGGAAGAACTAGTTTAACTCCATGTGCGGACAGTTTTCCCATAACTACTTTTGCAGTGTCATCGGCTGCCTGTCTTACATACTGGGAAGGATCACCAAAGCATTGCAACAAATGTGGTAAGACATGAACTATATAAGGTTCAAATAAACGACCAAGTGTTGTACATAAAACTTCAAAAGCAAACAAAGCTCCCTCTCTGGATCTATAATTTTTTTTTTCTTGAATAAAAGCTGTTAGTTTTGACATTATGTCCAATTGTTTTAAAGATAAAATACCAAGACCTTTAACTATGCCAGCAATACCATAAGCAGCTCCACGTCTCTCGCCATATTTATCAGATTTTGCTAGCGAATGTAATAATTTTTTGATCATTGCAGGGGCCTCATCTTTAACAGATGGCATAAGATGAGGTAAACAGTTCGACACCGCTTCTTGAACTTGTTGGGATGGAGTAGATAGTGCTGTTAATAATCTTTTAACAATTGGATCGATTCGCTTGTCATCCTTTTCCAAATGTCGTGCTAAAGAGCCCATAAGAATGACAACAGCTTGACGAATGTTGTCATAACTTTGCGATTTTGGTGCCTTATCAAGAAAGTCTTCAAACACAGGTAACAAATTTACGATTGTTTGATTACCATGTAAATCAACTATCTTTAATGCAGCTGCTAACATTTCTTTGTGTACGATATCTTCTCGGTCACCAAGACCTTGAGATACCATAAAATGCATTATAATATTAATATCTTCAATAGATAATAAGGGAGCGATAGTAGAGAATGAAATAGCAACACCTCTCCGCGGTTTCCATTGGTCGGTAGCGGGCTCAATTTCACGGTCGAATTGATCTACTACTGGAGGTATTAGCGACAATTTATCATTGTAAATAGAAAATAATTTCCGTATTACGCATTTCTTTGAGGTTTCATTATCAGCTATTAGTGGCAATAGTGATTCTGAAGCAGATTTTTGAACACATAGTTCGGGGTGTGTGATATCCCCAATTATGTCGCCAAATCCTGGTAAAGGCAAGTTTGCCTGATTCCAAATTAAGTTGGCCAGTTCTCTATTTTCTTCTTCTGTATCATATGTTGCTATCCAAATTCGGTTTATAATAAGTTTTTCAAGATTATTATCGTGTTTAATATGATCTACAATCGCGTTTATCATTATTTGCAATGATTGTAACGCAACTTTTCTGACAGAGTCAGTATTATATTGCAATGCTTGTAGAAGTAGATTTATAATCTGGTTATCTGGATTAGCACAAAAAATACCACCATTTGAAGATTTTGCAACTTCTAAGATGGCTGCAGAAGTTTGTTCTGCAAGTTTTTTGTTGTTTTTATAAAGATATAACAAAATTTCAAGCATACCAGCTCTCGGCATATATTTTGGCTTACAATTAATAGGAGCATTTGTATGCTTAGCTATAATATGTATGCCCTTCGAAATGAGTTCAACATTCGAATCTTTAACCAACAAAATTAATGATCGTTTAAGAAATTCAAACGCAAAAGAAAATGAAGGCGAATCAAGTAAGTTTGATTTAACAATATTGTCAAGATCCAATATGATATCTTCAATAGCTTTCTTTATATTAATGTCATATTCTTCTTTTAAAATGCATGATGGGTTTTGAAGTTTTATTGTAGCAACTGCAGTGGCGCGACCAAGTTTTGGTTGGAAAGTGAAGCACATATTATGAAAAAATAGGTAAAGATTTGTAAGAACCTCTGCACTTAGTGGGCTTTTTGAAGCATTCAAAACATCGTCTAATAAAGTGTAAAAATATTGTGCCATTTCATCACTGTTTCCAGAACATGATGCTTTCAGTAAGCTTATTTTACTAATTAGTTTTTCATAAAGCTGATGAATCCGTAACTTTATTCGTAGTTCTTTTTCCATTTGATTTTTAATCTGTTCTTCCTGTTTTTGTGTATACTTTATAGTTTTCAATTTTCCTTCTTTCTCTCTTTTTTCATCGATTTCACGACGAAGTTGAATCTCTTCTAACTGTTCCTTGTAGCTATAAACTTTATTTTCTCTTTTAACACGAACTGTTTCGTATTGTGAGTCTATGTGAGGTATAACACTTTTATCATACAATTCTCCTTCTGGAGTCAAAAATGTCAAATATTCATCATTGGAAGCATGATAATTCGAAGAGTTAGAAAGATAGTTTTTGAAATGCATTACAACTATTGGGACAATAGAATTGGGACATATTCGAACCAGTGCTGATATGGTATTCTCGTATTGTGCATTAGCTTTAAAATGGTCGATGAATTCATAAACTATCTCATTTTTTTTAGCTAATATGAAATCTTTCGGATCCAAGTTAAAACTTTGCTGTATAGTTCTTTCCCATAAATATGCCTCATTCAATACAATTGCAGGATGATGTGATATAAGTAATAGGTCCATAGCAACATCCAGAGATTGATCATATGAAATATTTTTTAAGCTGGTCAAAGCTTTTATTGCGTCTACATACGCTTGAGTCGAAGTTCCAAATTGGTCAATACAAGTATCTCCATCATTTTGAATGTTAACTAAATTAATACGCTTTCCAAATTCACATAAAGCTAATTTTACGAATTCTATTCCTTTCGAAGCACTAATAATTTTATTGACCTCCCCAGTAGTATATTTTCGAACTTTTACTGAACTGCTACATAAGTTAAAAACTAACGTTCGAACTAAGGGTTCCAACTCTCCTCTAATTTTGTCAGGATATGAATTGACCAATATTTTTATCATTAAAGATATATTACATAATGTCTCGGTCGGAGCGATTGCCGTAAACTTTTCATTAAAGAAATATTTTTTTTTCATATCAAAAACTGTGGTCCAAAAGAAGTTATAGTTTTCCGATGGCTTTTCTAAAGTAAGCATTATACAGGCAATACATGCGGCTTCAGAAAAATTACATAATTGCGAAGAGTTTTGCAATGCTTTAGTATAAAAAGAAATAAGATCAGGTATAATTGCACTATGGTTATTAATCTCAGTATTTTGAATTGATAAAAGAAGCCATTCAAGATAGCTTTGTCGAATTATTTGATTAGTGCTTTTCAGTCGAATTCCAGTTTTAAAAATATTGAGAATCACACTTGGTAACTCATTTCTAAATTTTTGAGTCCACAAGGCAAACATTTCCAAGGTGCAACAAATTACTTTTTCCTGCGTCTCACACTCCAGTGCTTTCCAAAATAAGGTAACTGCTTCATTTAAAATGTCAGGCATGTGGTCTTGATCTATGTTGTTATAGCTTAAATAGCCCGCTCCCTGAAATAAAGAAAAAACATATATTACATTATATACTTATATATACTGATATCCGAATACAAGTTAAGATGTTTGCTTTGGTTAATTGTGTTATATTATATTACATTTTTTTTAATTTGTCCTGCTTAAGACTAATCGAAAACTAAAATAATTTTAATATAAACAAAAAAAAGGGAAAGCATTACAAAAACAAAATTCGTTAAAAGAACAATGATTAGGGGGGGTCATTTGTTATGATATTTGTTTTATTTAATATAGTGTTTTGGCATTAAAAAATTAATTACATTAAAATTATATATTATGTGACAGCTTCCCAGTTTTATCACATTAAACTGATTTCTATCTAGTCGAACTTTTTTATGCAATATGTTATTAAGCAGTGCGTCATAAGGCAGCCATGCATCACCGTGTAGCCAAAATGATAAAATGACATAGCAAAGTTTTAAAAAGGGTTGTGCAAGAAAACAATACACTATACGGCCTGGTCCAGGGATTGTATATGAATTTTGATTTTTTGCAGGTTTTGCCAAAATTGAAAATTGTAATTTTCTCGATATATAAATAAATTTGTCAAGAAAATGAATTAAAAACATGTACAATTCTCATGAGGATGAGTCATTGCGACGAAGGCGTGATTGGTTGATCAACCTTGTAAGACCTCTCGCCAGTTGGTTAGGGTGCAACGATAGCTTGGTAAAGAACCTTTCCTTCTGTTCTGCGATCACTTCTTTGACTGGTAGAATGTTTAAGTCGCGATGTATGTTTTTAAGATGTTCGACTGAGCTCGCTGGACTATGTCAATATTGGCTGGCATTCCCCCATAACTGAGAGCCGTACATCAATATAGTGCCGAGTTATACAGCAGCACTTTATATTCAAGACTAAGGGGAGACCGAGCGTTGATAAGCCAATGAAGGCTACAGGCTTTTGGCTTTAGGTGTGTTCTTTTGGCTTCAATGTGCCGGCGCCATGTGAGTCTTCTGTTGAGGTGTACTCCTAGATATGTCACTTCGTCTGCTTGCGGGAGTAGAGTTTGGTTTAACATGAGCGGCGGTCAGTTTTGCCTGTTCAGGGTGAACGTAACGTGCTTGCATTTTTGTTCGTTCACTTAGATTCGCCAATCTGATAGCCACTTTTCAACATCGACCAGATTAAGAGCTAGCTGCGCAGTTGCTTGCATCGGGCATTTTGAGCGGCTGAGAATGGCTGTATCATCAGCAAACGTAGATGTTGTTAGTCGTGTGCTTGTTGGGATGTCTGCTGTGTAGAGGACATATAATGTTGGCCCAAGCACGCTTCCTTGAGGAACTCAAGCTCCAATAGTGAAATCGTCAGTTATAGCAGTGTTGCATCTTACAGCAAATTTTCTGTCGTAGACTCTAAAAGCTTATAGGTGTTGTAGGGGAGCATTGTCTTGATCTTGTACATTAGACCTTCTAGCCAAACTCTATCAAATGCTTGAGAGACATCTAAAAATATGGCAGTACAGTACTCTCGTTTTTCGAACGCGTTCCGAATTTCTAATGTTATCCGGTTGACCTGCTCAATTGTTCCGTGCTTTTCACGAAATTGATGTGACGGAATTCCTTCCTGGATTCATAGGTATGTGTTTATCCGAGTCAATACGTAGTTTTCAAAGAGTTTAGATAAGCATGAAAGTAGGCTTATAGGTCTATACGACGTGGGAATTGTGTGGTCTTTTCCCGGCTTTGCTATCATTATTATAATCGACTTTTTCCATCTCACTAGAAAGTGGCCCAGTTTTGCGATGGCATTAAAAAGCTGGGTGATAGTGCAAACGGCGCAATATGGGAGCTCAATGATCATTTTGGGAGTTATGAGGTCGCAGCCCGGGGATTTTTTCGGATTCTGCTGATTTTTGATGATGTTAACGATTTCGTTTGGGCGAAGCTCAATTGGCTCATATTGAAGCTGAGGCTCATATGGTAAAGTCGGCAAAGTGAACGCACTAGTGGCAGGATTTGTTTGGAAGACAGTTTTAAGGTGGTTTGCAAACGTGTTTGCTCTGTCTGCATCGCTGCGCGCCCAGCCGCCTGTGGGATTTCTAATAGGCATCACGGTTACTTTCGGTGAGCTTAGAGTTTGGTGAGCTCTCCATAGTGAGTGTTTTGTACTAGATGTTGACAATTGCTCTATGTAGCGTCGGTGGACATGTGCTTCTTCTCGCTGTAAAGCTTTTGTGAGTTGACGTGAGGCATGTTTTAACCGTTGACTACCAGATGCCGATCTGTGGAGTCGCCACTCTCGACGTAAGCGTCGCTTTTCGAGGTCGAGCTGTTCTATTTGTAGATTTGTCTTCTTTTGGTTGCTTTGCGCACTTGTAGTTTGGGGTGTTGAAACTCGAGCTGCAGAGACGAGTACAGACTCCAGTGTATTAACATAGCTGTCTACGTTGGCTTCATCGTTGAGATGAGGACTTACCTCAATGTGTGAGCTAATGTATTTCTTGTACTTAACCCAATTGGTTTTCTGTGATGTTAAATTAAACGATTGCTTCAATTCGCCTGGATGTCGGAGTAGAATAAACAGGACAGGCGAGTGATCAGATGAAAGATCCGAGAGGCATTCGGCGCTTATCAGATTTTTAGGAATGTTTTTGGTAATTGCAAAGTCTATTAAATCGGAAAGTTTCTTTGGGTCTGCCGGCCAGTATGTTGGTCTGCCAGGAGAAACATAGTCCAGCTTGTTCTTGGCTTTTATAACTGCATTATTGAGCTGTTTTCCTTTTGGAGTCACGAGACCAGATCCCCAGTGTGTGTGCTTGGCATTGTAGTCCCCTGCTGCTATGAAGTGGTTTCCTAGTGAGTTGAAAAACTGCTTAAACTCATCTTCAGCTATAGTAAAGCGAGGGGGGCAGTATACGGGGGCTAGTGTAAGTTGGTTGCCAGTATTTATTTGTATATTTATACCTGTAGGTCATTTTTAGCAAATTTGTTATGATAGTAGTGGTTAATACGGCTTCTGATTAGAATTCCAGTCCCACCATGTGCTTTACCATCTGGATGATTTGTTCCGTAGAATGAATAACCTCGTAGTTGAAAATTGTATTTGTTTGCAAGGTGTGTTTCTGAAAGCAGCATTACGTCGATATGGTTGTCGAGTAGGAATTGAGCTAACTAAAGTTTATGCTGTGAGACGCCGTTAGCGTTCCACGTAGATATCCTTAGGGAAGTCATTATTTGGATTGTTGTGAAACCAGCATTTGAATCAATAAATTTTGGTTTCGCATTAAATCTTGCATAGTTGTGCGCATAAACGACATAAACTCCGTAAGGCTTTGCTGCAGGCTGTATATCATATCTTCAAAGTTGCTTTTTGACTGCTCCGGGCATTGTTGCTGCTGAGCCGTGTTCGGTTCTTGGTATGCTGATTGCAGAAATGAACTTTTTGATACAGGGTTAGCCAGTCCTGATTTTAAAGCGCTTGCGTAAGTCACATTTTTATCAGAGTTTAAGGGTCCTAGTGAGGATCTGGCTGCAGTCGAGAAGAAGACTTCAGGGTTTGATCTGGAAGCTCATGAAGATCTCCATAAACTACACACACCGGGCGCAGTTTACAGTATGACCTTGAATGGCCATATTCTTGGCTGTTCGCACATTGTACCGTACCATTGCGTTTGTGCGATTCCTCAACTGTAATTCTGCGGTGCAGCAGGAACTGAAGATTGTAAATAGGGTGCACTTCGTATTTCTTTAGGGGCTTATTTTCTGGTTCGAGCTCAACCTTAAAGAGTGGCTGCGGCTTTCTATCCCTGTTAAGGATATTGAAGACTGTCTTAGGGCTAAAGCCCTTCTCTTGTAGCGCCTTTGTTATCTCTGCAGACGTTACGTCGGACTCTATGCCCTTAAGTACTACTTGCAGGCCCTTGCTACTTTTTAGCTGATACGTGTAAAAGTTCTTTTTATGCTCGGAAAGATATTTCGATAATACTCTGTAATTATCTTCAGACTTCATTTGAACCTTTGTTTCCTGGATGTTGCCCTTTACTAGAGGTATTATGTGGAAGCTATCCTTTCCAATAAGCTCGATAATTTTGTTGACAAGAACATTGGAACTTTTTTCTCGAATATAAATAGGCGGAGGTTTTGGCTTCCTTTTCTCGACTTCAGTGGATTCGGCCGCCTCAACGTCATAGGCGTCTTCCAAGATTTTAAATCGGTTTGAGTTCGTGGGCGTTTCTATTCCAGCTAGGCTATCATTGTTACGGGTTATTTTGCGTTGAGAATTTAGAGGGCTCAGCTTCCTTTTGATTTGGATGTAGCGATCCATACCAGTCTGCACAGCCGGCTTAGTACATTCATTGGTTTTGTTCTGTTCGGGCAGCGCAGCGGCAGACGTATTGATATTTGCGCTGCTAGCTGATGTCATTAAACGCGCAGTCAATACGGTTGCAGTTGTTGTTGTAGTTACAGCTGACGTTGTTAAAGAAATTGCGGTGCTAGTTACTGCTGATGAGCTTAGGTTATTGCATACCTGCATTGGAGTACCTTCAGCGCTCTTTGGCAGCAGAGACGTCGATGGTAGCTAGGGGGAGCAAGAACGCGCTCTCTCGCTCGCTACGTTTAAGAATTCGGTCAAGTTGGGGGTAATTGCCCGCGCTTGATCAGGGCTTGCATTGTTTTCGGTTGCTTTAAAAGAGAAGTACGCGTTATTTCTTTGCACTGAGAACCGTCTCTCGTCTTGCTCACGTTGACGTTGTGTGCGAACGTCGTTCAGACTCATTGTATTCGTGGTAAAGTTAATTAGAGTTTTAAGTGTTAAGTTTTATATTAATTGGATGACCAATCAATATAAACATTCGCGTTTCATCGCAGAAAGCGTCTTTTCGCGTTATAGTAGATTTATTAAAACGGTCACTGCACTTTTGTGATTTTATTGAGTACTTTTTCCCGGAGCACAATAAATACACGTCTGCATGCGACGACGGTTTAATGTTATATCGGTTTAATGCTTATCGTTGCAACTTTTGACTGAAATTATAAATTATATATTTATAAATTATGTTGGTTTTGTATCGACCTTGTTAAACAATAATTGTAGTGTTATTGAATTAATCTAGGTCATACGTTATATATGGTTATATTTTAATTTCTTCTATAACAACGATTTATTCCACTGAACTTTCATCACACTTACACTCCCTGGGGAGTGAACCCGACTATGATAGGACTAGCTAGTTTCGTCTGCACGTCACCTCAGACTCATCAGCTATCTACGGGGATGGAAGCAGAGCGTCAGAAACTCCCCAATGTTACGATCATAAAAGCTTTTTGGGCAATTGTGAGTTGCCAAAGTTCATTGGTTTTAACATAGGTGGAGTTCTGTCGTTAAAGCTTCTATCAGTGTGTGAAAGATTTCAGTGTTTTGTATGTTGAAAGATGTAATTAGCAATATTAATAGCGCATTATTCATGTGTTCTTATACTTAACAAGAAAGGAAAGCTAACTTCGGGCGAAGCCGAAGTTGATATACCCTTGCAGAATATTATGTACATTATATTCTCCAAAATTATTCCTATGATGCATTCTTAATACTCATAAAAAATCCCAACTTCCTAACTTTAAAAACACCAAAGTTATGGCATTTCCAATCGTTCAGTTATATGGCAGCTATAGGATATAGTCGGCCGATCCTTATGAAATTTGATAGGTCGGATTCATTGTCCAAAAGTAAAACCCATAGAAAATCCCAACTTCCTAACTTAACAAACACCAAAGTTATGGCATTTCCGATCAATCAGTTATATGGCAGCTATAAGATATAGTCGGCCGATCCTTATGAAATTTAATAGGTCGGATTGATTGGCCAAAAATAAAACCCATAGAAAATCCCAACTTTACAAACACCAAAGTTATGGCATTTCCGATAAATCAGTTACATGGCAGCTATAGGATATAGTCGGCCGATCCTTATGAAATTTGGTAGGTCGGATTAACTAACCAAATATAAAACCCATAGAAAATCCCAACTTCCTAACTTTACAAACACCAAAGTTATGGCATTTCCGATCAATCAGTTATATGGCAGCTATAAGATATAGTCGGCCGATCCTTATGAAATTTAATAGGTCGGATTGATTGGCCAAAAATAAAACCCATAGAAAATCCCAACTTTACAAACACCAAAGTTATGGCATTTCCGATAAATCAGTTACATGGCAGCTATAGGATATAGTCGGCCGATCCTTATGAAATTTGGTAGGTCGGATTAACTAACCAAATATAAAACCCATAGAAAATCCCAACTTCCTAACTTTACAAACACCAAAGTTATGGCATTTCCGATCAATCAGTTATATGGCAGCTATAAGATATAGTCGGCCGATCCTTATGAAATTTAATAGGTCGGATTGATTGGCCAAAAATAAAACCCATAGAAAATCCCAACTTCCCAACTTTACAAACACCAAAGTTATGCATTTCCGATAAATCAGTTATATGGCAGCTATAGGATATAGTCGGCCGATCCTTATGAAATTTGGTAGGTCGGATTAACTAACCAAATATAAAACCCATAGAAAATCCCAACTTCCTTACTTTACAAACACTAAAGTTATGGCATTTCCGATCAATCAGTTATATGGCAGCTATAGGATATAGTCGGCCGATCCCGGCCGTTCCGACATATATACTGCGTGCAAAGGAAAGAAGGGTGTGTGCAAAGTTTCAATTCGATAGCTTTAAAACTGAGAGACTAGTTTGCGTAGAAACAGACAGACGGACAGACAGACGGACAGACGGACATGGCTATATCAACTCAGGAGGTGATCCTGATCAAGAATATATGTACTTTATAGGGTCGGAGATGTCTCCTTCACTGCGTTGCACACTTTTGACCAAAATTATAATACCCTCTGCAAGGGTATAAAAACTAAAAAAAAATTAGCCAAAAATGTGTCAGAGCCTTCCTAAAATACAACTAATTTTAGTACACATATAAAAAGATTTTAAAAGAACAAAATTTTAAAAATATATTTATTTTTTTAGCAAAACTATATATTACCTGTAAAATATTAAGTCTATATTCGATCACATTTATTTTGCCTTCGGATCCATTTAACACGGAAAAAATATGTGATAATAATTCCTTTACTATAACCCAATCGGAGCATTTTGTGGATATAAGCTTTAAAGATTCTAAGGACTCTCTTCGTGCGATGTCCCCTTTACTGTACAAATTTTTTATAAGAACATTTCCAATTTGTTGGGCATAACGACTGCAATCAAAATTCAACATAATAAAAATTAATCCAATACTTTCAAGTGTATTTTCTGGGCTTCGTAATATCGACCTTTGTAATGGGGGATATATATAGGAATCGAATTCTTTTTCAGTGAGTGATTCCAATAATGGATGACAGGCTGCAATAAACGACTTGTCAGGTTTGTATTTGCATGAAATCATACTCTTTACAAAGTATTCCGATATGATTTCCGTATATTTTTTTAATATATTAGACTTGTTGCTTTTAGATTCAAACTGAATCATGGCCATGAGCATAATAGTAGCATTGCTAGTTGCTTCAATTTGAAATATTGTGTCCAAAGTTTCATCAAATATTGTCGTGTTTTCCCATAGCTCATACAATATTTTTGTTCTTGCTTCGGCAATTCTTTGGTTGGAAGATAATAAAGTTATTTGATAAAATAATGATTGATATTCAATTAACTTTTTTTTTTCTGTTTTAAATATATTTGAATCGCGGTCTGCTATTTTCTGTATTAAAGAAATCCATCCCAGTGCTATAACGGCCGATTTACAAGATTTTTGAGGGGAAACACCAGCGAATTCTTTAAATAAGAGAGTTTTAAATACGTTTAACATATGTTCAATTGTTAAATCATGATGAATGGTGGCAAGTTCAACAATAAGCTCTCGAACTAATCGTTGAGATGCAAGATCCTTATACTTGGTTATCGTAGTTCCAATGACTTTGCATATTCCTCGAATTATTGTTGAATTTATACCTAAAAAAAATGAATGAAATTTTAATTATAAATAATAGTATTTATGTGGGTAATTAACATTACATTCAATTAAATATAAGATTGCATTATTATTATTTATTTTATTTCGGCAAAAATGCTTACTAAGTTTTACACAAAATATATTATTCCACATCGCATTCCTCGTTCAATTTTAGGTAACTGCGAAAAATATTGGAATATTGAAAAAACCTTTTTGTGACAATCCATGTAATAACGTCTTTACCAGGTTTTTATACCCCTGTCGAAGTAGAAGCTCTAGATCTCATCTTAAAAACCTAAAAAGGTATTAATGGCAATTGTAAGGAAGTAAGTTGTAGATAATAGATAGATAGATAGTTCGATAAAGATTAGTGTTTCACCAACTCTATGACAGATCATCGCTACAAAGTTGGTGTAAAGATGAAAAATTGTATTATTTAATTAAAATAAATGTTTTTGTAACAAGTCACTACGGCCTAAGTAAGCCGTGTGTTATTGGGAACTTGTTGTGATTTCTTACGTACAAGCACGACACTCCTAATAATTTAAGAGTAAAACACATTATGTTGCCATGATGTGTTTTACTCCATGTTGCCATAATGTGTTTTACTCCTAAACTATCGGATAGCTTGTAAATTATAGTTGGTAAACTATAGTTGGTAAATTATAATTTCTAAACTACTGGATTAAAAAGGTATTGTATTGTTACTTTCATTATTCTATATTACTGACCCTTATTGTTATTTAACTTCTGAATTTCTCGTTTAATTTTCGGTATTATTTGCTATTTCACTTATTTTCTTTGTTGAACAACTGCTTTTGACCCCTATTGGAAACACTCGAAACTTTTAACTTATTTGTTTTAAAACAAAAATTATAAATCTACAATAAATTGTAGTTGTAAAAAAAATCTTGAGTACAAAGAGAAAGCCTCAATTCGTAATTATTTGCTATATTATATATATTTTAACTTTCTTTTCGTTTTGAAATACGCCCATTAATCTTGAAATTTATTCGATAAATTTTTTAAACCAGTATTTAACTTTTTATACCCTTGCAGAGGGTATTATAATTTTGGTCAAAAGTGTGCAACGCAGTGAAGGATACATCTTCGACACTATAAAGTATATATATTCTTGATCAGGATCACCTCCTGAGTTGATATAGCCATGTCCGTCTGTCCGTCTGTCTGTTTCTACGCAAACTAGTCTCTCAGTTTTAAAGCTATCGAATTGAAACTTTGCACACACCCTTCTTTCCTTTGCACGCAGTATATATGTCGGAACGGCCGGGATCGGCCGACTATATCCTATAGCTGCCACATAACTGATTGATCGGAAATGCCAAGTTGGGATTTTCTATGGGTTTTATTTTTGGCCAATCAATCCGACCTACCAAATTTCAGAAGGATCAGCCGACTATATCACATAGCTGCCATATAACTGAACGATTGGAAATGCCATAACTTTGGTGCTTTTAAAGTTAGGAAGTTGGGGTGTATCAACTTCGGCTCCGCCCGAAGTTAGCTTTCCTTTCTTGTTTAAATTAAAAATTTAATTTTTTGTAGCGCTTTTCATAAAAAGTGTCATTTTTTACGTAAATTTTGGCCATATTTTGGCTTATTAAATGAGTTTTAATTGAAGATAAACAAAATCCTTCGTTTAACGACAACAAAAACATGTCTAAAAGAAGTGTGCAAAAGCAGAAGTCGATCGGTGCAATAGTTTTTGACAAAAAGTGGCTAACGACTTCAAAAAAGAAAAAGGTTTTGAGAAAAACGCGTTTAACGCTGGGCTTTAAATTTCTCCCATTCCTACAGTTTTGCTTCGATCGACTTGCAATTTTCGGACCACCTTCCTGACGCTTTCTACTATTATATACAAAAGTTAAAAAAAAAAGAATTTTTTTAAGTGTCAAGACCCGGATAACCCCTTAAGCCTATTTCGACATATGGCTCCCAGCTATGGGGGAACGCAAGCAGCAGGAACATTGACAACATACAGCACGCACAATCGAAAATCCTGAGGACTACCACTGGGGCACTATGGTATATTTTTAACCAAACCATCCAGAGAGACCTCGGCATTCTTGCAGTAAAAGATGAAATAGACAAACAAAAACGACCTACAAAGTAAAACTCTCCATGCACCCAAATCATATCGCAAGAGGATTGACTCGTATTTCCAGCAGAACCCGCCTACAACGCAACAACCTTCCAACCCAGCAATATAATTCCCAGGGCCCCATAACTTCGTAACAATTTTTAAGAAGAAACAATGATTGAGAAAAATTCGAAGAGTTTTAAAGAAAAACAAGAGAGAACGCTATAGTCGAGTGTCTCGACTATTAGATACCCGTTACTCAGCTAAACGACTTAATATAAATATGCCTTCTTGTATGTTTTTCGCGCTCGAATTAGTATTATGTATATTAAAGTCTAAATGTTTGCACAACACGAGTAACGGGTATAACGAATAGCTTTCTTTGAAAGGAGTTATCTTTGCCGGGCAATTGCAACTGTGTACAATGTAAATACATACATATGTATATGTTTGACTCAGACCTCCAATTTGGCTAACTTGATTTGATTTGCATATTTCTTGGGATATAGTTCGGTATTGACAAATGAAAACCATCGCAATTTCCTTTAATAGAAATCCTTATCGAGAATTAACGTTGACTCTGTTGAGCACCTTGGCCAACCGTTCCATCCGTTAGATGACGCTATTGTATTGCGCCATCTACCCCAAGACATTGGTACCACGGGCCATGAAAGGCGGAAATGTAGGCGCTAGCCAGGCTTAAGCGTTTAATGGGTTTTTGAGCGTTAGAGTGGGCGTGGCACACTTTTATTAGGCCAATCGATAGGTATTGACGAAACAAATACATATCAATTAAAATTTTCAAAATAGCATCAAAACTGTGGCCACAGCTTGTGGCTTGTGGGCGTCAGAGGGGGCGTGGCACCATTTTGAAACAAACTTGCGCTGCGTAGGAACTCCCAAAATCTACATGCAAAATGCCAATCTTCTAGCTTTTATAGTTTCCGAGATCTCAGCGTTCATACGGACAGACAGACAGATAGACGGACATGGCTAGATCGACTCGGCTAGTGATCCTGAACAAGAATATATATACTTTATAGGGTCGGAAACGCTTCCTTCTACCTGTTACATACTTTTGCACGAATACAATACCCTTTTACTCTAGTAACGGGTATAACAAGAAAGAAACAAACTACTATATACCCTTGCAGTTGTTACAAATCGACTGCATTTCGATTTATATGCCTATATTCTATAGCAGCTATATGATATTATTATTCGATTTTAATTTTTTTTCGATTGTTCCTATGGGAGCTATATGATATAGTCGGACAAACGGACGGACCGACAGACGGGCATGGGCTAGATCTACTCTCCTGGAAATGGCTTCTTTACTGCTTACTTTAAAAAAATAACAATAATAAAATCCTGGTACAAAACCAGGAAACCAACAAGAGACAAATAGAAAATATAAAAGTAAAGGCAAGTCAGTTAACAATGGCAAGGGTTTTCGGCACCAGCGATATTTCTGGCTGCCAGCTACCTCCAAAACCGTAAATATCTCCAGTAAATGTTAAGAAATGTTGCAAATATTTACAACAGGTTTTGAAATTCAAATTCGTATATTCTTAAACATCTAGATGTTAAGTATTCGCGACTGATACATATGTTTAAGCCTAAATAAGCATAACAAAAAGTTTTACTTAAAGTACACCTTGTAACATTTAACATTTGTAATCTAAGCCAAAACATACGAAAGGACCGCAACAATCAACATTTTTTCGATCATAACCAAACATTGACTCAGGTTTTTTGTGACTCAAAACTTTGCACCAGCTATAATCAAATGATCGTTAGCGAGCGTGCTCAAAGCAAACAATCCGTTCGAATCACTCTCGCTTGACGCGTACATGATGTGTGAGCGACAAAGAATGATCAGTTCGATCAAAATCGTGATCATCGTGACTAGCATTCTTTTCTTTAATTAATTTTATAAAATTTTTGGTAATTAAGAATCTAACGTCTGAAATTAAATTTTAATTTATGAAAAAGTGATAATTTGAAACATGTGTTCCTTAACATTTTTTATTTTAAGCATTACATTACTTTTGTTCCTTAAGCCTAGTACTCAGATCGACGAAAACTGTACGCCAGTCATGAGAGAGAGCGAGAGACAAACAGCTGGCGTTCACTTTTCAACGTTTTTTTTCACCTCGGTCCTCAGATCGACGAAAAAAATACCAGAAAATTGCATAGCGTTGCCACTCTGCGTAAATGAACTTTGAGTAAACCCTAGCGAAAAGATTAAAAAATTTAATCTTTGGGCGTGCGCTTCTCACTGAACATTTTAAAAAATGAAGGGAAAAAAATCAAAAAACCAGCAAAAATTGATTACAGGAGCTTACATGGGAGGACAAAATAACATTAATACTATCTTGGGTTCCTCTTGTCAGAGCAAAATGTTTCTTAGGTCAAAAATGTACGAAAAAACGCAATAAAAGTGCAGCTATGAACTTTAAATTAGCAAATAATTATCAGTAAATTAAAAAAAACAACTGTTCAATTTAAATTGTATTGTTTTTTATTTCTTCGTACAGCGGCAGACTAGTCTTGCCAAGGTAGTTGATAATATATTTTAAAGACTCTTTCCCGCAAATACGATATTTGAATTATAACTGCATGTCAACAAACCCAGCTGATTGACAGTATGACCGTAGCACGTGATCACACTGGAAAGATTAAAGTTTTTACGCTAGCATACTCCTTTGTCGATCAGAGTACTAGGCTTAAACATGTTTAAGCATTACACATAAAATAAAAATCATAATACAAGAAATAAAGGAAATACCATGTTTTTGTTTATTTGATGCATCACATCTTGTTTCCTTTAAAAACTCAAATAAGTACATACAAATTTATATACATATGTACATGTCAAAAAATTGAAGTGATCTCCATGCAGGTCGTCATTGTTAGTCGCTTGATTGTTCGGTGTTCCATACCCAGTTCTGGCGGATGCAGTGAGTCTTCGTTGCTTTTGTTGCTCATTATGGTCTCTTTGATACACACGCGTGACCAACTCACGCCAAACCAGAAGAAAGAAAAAGAGAGACCAGATTATAGCAACGCATACGAAGCCACACACAGCCTTAGTTCGCAAACTGAGGCCCCATTCTACCAGAACTAGTATCTACCAGCACAACCCATAGACATACCTTAAAGTCTCATGCCTAACGAAATGCTGCATTACATCCTCTCCGACCGGCCATTCTGATATATACACGTCGTCGTGTCTACAATAAACATCTCAGTTTCTTTCCAACTTTATAATTTTATTGAATACTTCAGAAGAACTTAGTACAATAATCTAAAACTCATATAATATTCCCATAACATAACTTTACTTCTATTTTAAACATGTCACGGGTTATTTTCACATATCTCAGGTTAAATTCTCTTATAAACCATATATTCTGTTTACATTTTCTCGCTTGATCATTTAAACATTAAATCATTTACATTAAACATTGACTTCACGTATTTTATTAAGTTTCCTGTTCGTTCATCTCCCAACACATGGCTTCACGAATTGATCAACCACATTACTCGTCCATCGCCCAACACTTGGCTTCACGAATTCATCAAACACATTCCTAAAGCAACCCTCGTCCATCGCCAATCATATGACTTCACGAACACTCTTCTGTTTCATCAGACGTTTCCAACTGACTTTGTTCTTTATAATTTACATCAAGCTCTTCTGGAATTTGCACATCCGGTAACTTTCGCAAACTTTCGTGTAACGTCTTCTGTTCGGTGTAGACTTTAAAACGTATCGGACTCCGTCCAATACCTCAACCACCAAAAAAGGTCCTCTGAACTTTGGATCTAATTTCGTTTGCTGTCTCTCACTGTTTTTAAGCAACACAAAGTCACCCACAAAGAACCTAATTGCCTTAGCCATATTTTTATCAAATTTGGTCTTCTTATATCTAGCAACCTCTTCCATGTTCTTAGCGGCCAACTTCCTTAATTTAATCTAGTCAATTTCAGTTTCAGTATCACTAATAGGAGTCAACCCTAGTGTCCTGCAACTTGCTACGTGCTACGATTAACTGTACAGTAAAGGGCTGACTATACATCCCCCAGTGCATCTTGCCACGATCTAGAACTTGTCTCAACAGCATTCAATTTTTTAGTATACTCATCATCCTTTCAACTTGACCGTTGGCTCGACTTGTACCTGTTCAAATTAGATGTAATTGTATTTTTTGGTTAGAACAAAATTGCACAAACTTTGTGCCCGTGGAGCTGCGCCCTTGATCGGCAATGAAACGTGTTGGCACGCCAAAAATGGCAATCGAAGATTTCATTGCGTTTATACAAGTATTAGCATCCAAAGAAAAGGTGTGACACAGATATATTTAGTAAAAGCGTCGATTTGTACAATGATATATTCTTTACGATCACTTTTTCCGCTCGATTTTCCCATATATCTACGTGAAAGATGTGCCAAGGAATGCTAATTCGCTAAATATTCGAACATATTTTGCCATACCAGAAAACCAGTAATGATTGTACACCTTGTCTAGCGGTTTCTCCCAACCTAGATGCATGATAGACTCATAATTTCATAAGTGGCAACTAATGCCAATGGTAAATCGTCATTCTTCAACATAGTTACGATTTCTGATTTTTCTGAATCCTTTTGTTGTTCCACCAGTATCCAGTTTTCCGATATTTCGGTTAAGTCAATTCGATTCTCTTCTATTTTACTTGGTACTGACTTATTCTTTTGACACACCGGATTCCTAGATAGAAAGTCCACGTGTGCCATTAGTTTACCTTCTCTGTATTCAATTTCGAATTCAAATGTTTGTAAAAGCTTCCACCAACAATAAACCCTAGGTGACAACTCGACTTTATTTCGAGAAGATATTTTTCAAAACTATTCTTTTCAGATGTGAGAAAATATAAAGGCTTCATCAGTTGGAAAAACTCCGCAATGAATTGACGAAAATGTGACGCTAACCCGATAAACTGTCTTAGAGCAGAAACTCTAACTCTTTGGTGAAGCAAAGGTAGCGAACTGTAGATCTCAAGAAAAATCACTTGGAAATGTTAAATATGGACCCTGCCTTCACTAGAACATCTAATACAAGTTGCAACCACTCATACTCTTATTTTTTCGTTCCTGAAACAATTAATATATCGTCCATATAAACGATTTTAAACGAATGAACAAAACTGCCAACTGCTTTCAATACAGCTCTTTGAAACACTGAGGGTGCGTTCTTTGATCCATCGAAAGAAATTCGTACTGCCCATTAGGTGTAACAAAAGCAATATATTCAATTGATTCCGGGTGCATTGAAATCTAGCGATGTCCAGAGAAGTGAAATATTTAAATATTTATTTATTTTATTTCGAAAACAGTCATAACCCCGAAGAGAGCGGACGTGCTTTGCGCGAGCTCCGGGAAATGTTGAAGAAAGTGGATGTATTAAGCCCCATCTATAACCTGCAATACCTATTGTACCGAAGAATTAGGATGGAAGAACCACATAAAAGGAACGGCCCAGTGTAATGTACAAACTGTCAGGAGTATGGACACACCAGAACATACTGCACACTTCGATCAGTATGTGTAGTTTGTGGAGACTTTCACAATTCCGCCAATTGGCCTGTCAACAAGAAAGAAGAAATGTGGAAACTGCGGAGTAAATCACATAAACTACAGGGGCTGTGTGGTCTACAAGGAGTTGAAAGACCGCATGCGACGAGTGACAACAACGCGCCACCAAAACACTCAAAACGTGTACACTTACTCAAAAACGACGCCGGAATTTTTTCTCATACGCCGATGCTTTTCGAACAGGAACGGAAATCCCACTCCAGTCGTATCTAGGAAACTTTCAGCAGGTCCCAGGACAGTCACAAACAACACTGGAAGCTACGATGGTTACTATTCAAAAATGTATAATGGAATTTATGTCCTTCATGAAAACGACCATGCAATCACTGGTTCAAAACCAGAACATGGGGATGGCAAATCTACGAATAACCATGCGAAACGGCAATGGCGTTTCCCGGCACAAACACAGTTCCTGAATGAAAATCATATCGACATTATGCTACTGATAGAGACGCACCTCACAAAAAATACAATTTCCAAATAAGAGGCTACACCTTCTACTGCACAGATCATTCAGACGGTAAAGCCCACGGCGGAACCGGCATCCTAATCAAGGAACGCATCAAACACCACTTTCACGTCTATCAAAGTGCAGGCAGATAGCGGACCCCTTTCCATAGCCGCTGTCTACTGCCCGCCTCGCTTTACAATTACTGAAGGACAATTAATGGATAATAAGCGCCGAAGCGCTTTCGGACCTTTCATCTGACCATTCGCCAGTGCTAATAACTCTTCTTCAAAGCCCAGAAACTTCAGATCACCCCCAGAGACTGCCATCGAACAAACTGGTTAAAATATAAAATGTATGTAAGTTCCCACATCGAACTAACCCCTCTGCTTAACATCGAAAAACCTACTGATACTCTTGAAGATGTACTCGTGGCAGCAGCCACTATTTCAACACCACAATTGAAGGAAGTGCAAATCAACCAATCAAAAGAGGCGTGCTTGGCAAACCACCAGATCGCAAAGTCTTAAGGAAGCAACTCGCACACTAAACCGAGCCCTGCATAAAAGGGCGCTGAAAATGCACAACAACATCGGAAACATCCTCTGTGGAGGCCTCACCCAAATCTGAGCTCTCCAATCGAAACAGTCACTCCGATAAAAAAAACAATCAGGTAGCTGGGCCCGCAGAGACGAAGATAGAGCCGAAACTTTTGCTTCACATCTCCGAAACGTTTTCCAGCCGAACCCTGCCACTGGTCCATTTCTCCTACCACATATTGAATCGGAAACTATATCCTTACCAACATTGCTTCAGCCAAAAGAGATAGCGAAAGTGATCGGGGATCTGAATCCGAAAAAGGCTCCGGGCACTGACCTATAGGACATGGCTATAACACCAAAAATGATAATTGAACTTCCAAGCTCTGCTATTGAGGCAATTTGTAAACTCTTCAATGGGATCATACGTCTCGGCTACTATCCGAGCAAATGGAAAAAATCTACTAACATAATAATAACGAAGCCCGGAAAAGACCACACAATTCCTTCATCCTACAGACCAATAAGTTTACTATCGTGTCTGTCTAAATTGTTCGATAAATGCCTTCTTACACGCATAATACAATATCTGGAAGGACACAATGTTACATGTTACACATGGTACAATCGAACAAGTTTACAGAATAACATTGGAAATCTGCACTGCCTTTGAGAATCGGGAATGTTGCCGCGCAATATTTCTCGATGTATCTCAAGCTTTCGATCGAGTCTGGCTCGATGGCCTCATGCATAAAATCAAAACACACTTGCCTACATAAACTCATAAACTACTTGAGTCGTATCTGTACAACAGAGTCTTCGCAGTAAGGTGCAACACAACAACATCTGACGACTACATTATCGAAGCTGGAGTTCCGCAAAGAAGCGCACTTGGGCCTAGTCTGTTCGTTACAGCGGATATTCCTACAAACGAGCAGCTAATAACATCTACGTTCGCTGACGACACTCCAATCCTAAGTCGTTCGAGGAGCCCAAGCCAAGCAACAACACAACCAGCCAATCAACCCATCATAGTTGAAAGGTGGCTATCTGATTGGCGTATTAAAATAAATTAACAACGGCAAGCCGAAGTTTTAATACCCTTGCAGACTTTGCCGAAATGGCTAAAACTGAAAAAGTAGCGAAAGGAATAAGGTATACATAAATAAACTAGATTTGCATAGTTTAATGTCAATTGCTTTTATACTGCAAAAATGTCATATAAAAATAGAAAAAAAAGAGATACTTTCGCAGCCTTAACTATTTTTCCTACGGAAGCTATAAGAAATAGACGTCCGATCGGCAAGCGCTTTACCCTAATCAAGATATGCGTAAATAAATAAGACTTGGAAAAATTTATGTCAGTAGCTTACACACTGCGCGAAAAATTCAGAAAATCATCGAATTTGGACCGATTTCACCCTGTTGTTCCTATGGGAGCTGTAGGATATAGACGTCCGATCGTCACTTGCTTTTACCCTAATCAAGGTATGCATAAAAAATAGGTATACATAAATAAACTAGATTTGCATCGTTTGACTTGCTTTTATACTGCAAAAATGTCATATAAAAATAGAAAAAAAGGTATACTTCCGCAGCCTTTAAGCCTTTATAAGATATAGACGTCCGATCGGCAAGCGCTTTTACCCTAATCAAGATATGCGTAAATAAATAAGATTTGGAAAGATTCATGTCAATTGCTTATATACTGTGCGAAACATCCTAAAAATCATTAAATTTTAACCGATTTCACCTTATTGTTCCTATGGGAGCTATAGGATATAGACGTCCGATCGCCAAGGTATGCATAAAAAAATAAGATTTGGAAAGATTTATGTTAATAGCTTTTACACTGCGTGAAATATCTTCCATTCTTGAAAGTTATATCCGATTGTTCCTATGGAAGCTATGGGATATAGACGTCCGATCAGCACGCGCTTTTACCTTGATGAAGGAATGCATAAAAAAATACGATTTGAAAAAATTTATAGCAATAACTTTTACACAGCGCGAAATATTCTGAAAAACATAAAATTTGGGCCGATTTTACCCTATTGTTCCTATGGGAGCTATAGGATATAGACGTCCGATCGCCACGCGCTTTTTCCCTGATCAAGGTATGCATAAAAAAATACGATTTGGAAAGATTCATGTCAATAGCTTTTACACTGCGCGAAATATCATCAATTCTTGCTAGATATATCCGATTGTTCCTATGGGTGCTATAGGATATAGACGTCCGATCGGGGCGATTTTCAAACTTGATCTGCGTACACATGTTTTAGGATGAGTGTGAAAGTTTCAGATTGCTAGCTTTTAAACTGAGCTCGCAAACGGTATTGAAACAGACGGACATGGTTATATCGACTCCCCTATTGATCCTGATCAAGAATATATATACTTTATAGGGTCGGAAACGTCTCCTTCACTGCGTTACAAACTTCTGACCAAAATTATAATACCCTCTGCAAGGGTATAAAAAATACGATTTGGAAAGATTCATGTCAATAGCTTATATACTGCGCGAAATATCATAAAAATCATTAAATTTTAACCGATTTTACCCTATTGTTCCTATGGGAGCTATAGGATATAGACGTCCGATCGTCACGCACTTTTTCCCTAATCAGCTTTTATATTGTGCGAAATATCCTAAAATCATGAAATTTTAACCGATTGCACCCTATTGTTCCTATGGGAGCTATAGGATATAGACGTCCGATCGCCAAGCGCTTTTACCCTGATCAATAAAAATAATTTTGGAAAAATTAAAATTTGGAAAGATTTATGTTAATAGCTTTTACACTCCGCGAAATATCTTCCATTCTTGCAGGTTATATCCGATTGTTCCTATGGGAGCTATAGGATATAGACATCCGATCGGTTTTCAAACCTGATCTACGAACACATGATTTAGGACGACTGTGAAAGTTTCAGATCGCTAGCTTTTAAACTGAGCTTGCAAACGGTATTGAAACAGACGGACAGACGGACGGACGGGCAGACGGACATGGCTATATTGAATCCTCTATTCATCCTGATCAAGAATATATATACATTATGGGGTCGGAAACGTCTCCTTCACTGCGTTACAAACTTCTGACCAAAATTATAATAAAAATGTAAATACATAACGTTTACTCTCAACAGGCAAACATGCCCTCCACTACCATTGAATAGTACACCGATTCCCCAAGTCAACTAAGTAACGTATCTCGGCGTCCACCTAGACAGACGACTAACCTGAAGAAGACACATCGAATGCAAGAAACTACATCTAAAACTAAAAGCCAGCAGCTTCCACTGGATATTAAACATTCGATAAATGGCAAAGCAATTTCAAAAAAACTAAGAAAAAGAGTAGATTTACTAGAAATCATATTTTTCTTGTATTAAATCATTGTAAATATGACCTTCTTGACCCATTCAGTGTATTATGTCTATATAAGACGGACCACGGGTAATAGAACGTCACTTAGCAGCAGACCGTCTTCGGGTATAGAGGCAACTCCCCAGTGGTGGTGAGCAGCAAAGTCACTTTTTAGTGGAATGGATCATTCGATCTGAGTCCGCTTATCAGTTGTAGTTAGTTCCCGTAGTACTTCCCTTTCCTACTGCTCTTCTTAAGCCCGGCTCGGCTTGCCGATCCGAAGGTTTCACTAAGAGACGTTTGATTTCAGGATCACGAGCGCTCTTTCTTGTGGCTGACTTCAGGGTCCCCAAGCAACGTATTCTCTCTCTTGTGGCTGACTTCAGGGTCCCCAAGCAACCTATTCTCTCTCTTGTGGCTGACTTCAGGGTCCCCAAGCAACATACTTTCCCTCGCTTGTGGCTGACTTCAGGGTCCCCAAGCAACCTACTATTATTTCAGGCTCTCTACGTGGCAACCAGTACCATGGTCTACTCTACTAGCAGCCGTAATCCCGTGCTGTGCCTTTCGAGCAGCGGGACGTCTCCCATCACCCGGCAAGGACGAAGGAAGCGAAAGCAGCAAGGGCGGCACACCACCAGTCAGGAGAATCCGTTAGTCAGAATTAATCAAATGTCAAGAATCTTACTGAAATAAACCTAGTTATTTATAATCAATTACTAAGTAATTCCCCACGACTTCTACTCTGGGCTGGGTCGGAACTCTCTTTCAGCAATCACGCCTGACACAAACAAATTCCTGTGACGAACTCTGGCCATCCCAGAGCCATCCTACAACGAAAAACCGTCACAATGTTCTGACTTTTAAAGACTTTTTCCTATAATCTCAAAACTTGACTATGAACCTCTCTTTAAACAATTACTTCTTACTGCATTATTTTTTTACTTCAGTTTTATTTGACTTATCCTCTAGTTTCCTCTCGCGATACACGGCTGCGCCCTCGGTTGGTAGGGCGGGTGGTGGTCAGTAAAACTATGCGCAAAAAAATGTAATAAAAAAAAAACAAAACAATTGTGCAATCAATTCGAACCCGTCTTGATACGTTCTATAATTTTGTAAAAGCAATGTTTACAAGGTAAAACACATTCTAGGTGACTTGGAATCTATATTAACTTCCGAGCGAAAGTGATGTAAATATGGTCATGAGCAACGATATTGAGATTTCGGAGTGCCAGGACTAAGGAATTCGAATGTCCTTGTCAGGTGCCATTATTATTTTGTAACCGACACGTCCAGAAGCGAACACGGGAACTACCCGGCTCGCAGAACAACAACCCAAGCTGATTTGGCTTGAAGTTTTCTCAACCACTTAAGAGCATTCGGTGTTTTAAGTGACACCGACTGCGATATGCCCTGTTCCTATCTCAGTAGATTGATTTCTATTAATTGGAATACATACATATGTATATGCAAAACATTTAACTGCTACCACTGATTTGAATTTTTAAACCAAAATTAAATTTATGCTGAAATATTTAAATATATACTATAACATATAATATTCTTATTTTTATCATTATCCAAATAGTGAATACGCCCATATTGTTAGGATACACATTATGAAAAGTAGCAAAATACAAAATATTCTTGTCGCATCGAATTGAAATAAACGCACATATGCACCCATGTATGAGAATGCATGAACACGCATACATATATAGACCAATTCAAGCGTAGGCGCAACCTTCTTCAAAATGCGCCTATCTGCGACTGAACGACCGAACTCGTGCAATGAGTGCGCGAACATCAAAATGCGAATAAGAATGAGACCGCAAAAAACCCGAACGCACACGAAGTGTCCGGGACCTGCCGCTTAGAGCGCTGGGGCCTGCCGCTAAGAAATTTTTGTGTCCATTTTCGTTGTATGAAATGACCAGTATGTATTGTATGGTTAGTGGTACCAGTCATATGACTGTTAGTTAGATTACTATACGATTTGATACACTTATTGTTAGTATCCGAAAGGAGAATTCTCAATAAAAAAAATAGCAAAGCAATTAAAAAAAAAAAACCAAAATATTGTGAACTATTAGGTCTGATAACTTTATATTCGGTTAATTCTTTAATTTTAGCACATAATAACTCCCTTTCGATATGAAGGAACCAACCGATTTTCCTTCAGCTTTACATCTTTGCCTAAAGTTAGAGAATTAAGCGTTCCGTGCAAATCATGCTATTAATAGAGGGAAACAATCCGGAAACTCGCCCTCCCAATACATACCACATTTACAACCAACCAGGCCACAGTGGTCATTCCCCATAAACACCCAGTATCAAAATCCGCTAGTTCCACCCAGACAGAATAATAATATGTTTAATCAACCACGACACCAGTTTAACAATAACAATCAAATTTCACCAGTCCCACAAAATACTGCAATAGGACCTTCGGATATCTTTCCACCGGCTCGACCTCTGGCCTCAAACCCACAACCACGACCAGAACCTATGGACATCGACAGGCCATGCAATCAAAACATATTTATTATATAAGCAAACCCAAACGATTTGAAACTGGTAAAAGAACACCAATGCCTCTAAACGAAGCTGTACAAAAATCTATAAATGTTATCATTCAAGTAGCCCCTGACTCTTCTTCAGGAGTGGACGAAGAAACACTATCTTTTGACGAATATAAGGAAACCGTAAAAACACAGGACGAATTACAATCGGAATATCCTGAAACTCTAACAGAATATTCTGAATCCATAGACCACACCGACCAAGAATAGAATACTATTACCGTATTTTTAACGCAAACTGAGGAGTGAAGATATTTTAAAAATATTAATTGATACCCGTTCAAATAATTCGTTGAAAATACAATAGAAAAAAATTAGAAAATTAAAAAAAAATGTAATGCCTCCAATATAAAGAAATATAGAATGGCAATAGATTACAGAAAATTGAATAGTGTGACAATAGCAGACAGATACCCAATACAAGACATAAATGCAGTGCTTGCACAAATGGGAAATAATAAAATGTTTTCTGTGCAAGATCTCAAAAGTGTGTTCCATTAAATTCTTTTAAAAGAAAGCGATATACAAAAGACAGCCTTCTCCGTGAATAACGGGAAATTTGAGTTCACAAGACATTTGGGCTTAAAAACGCACCATCTATTTTTCAGCGTGCCCTAGACAAAATTCTTAGGGAACATAGGGAAAATCTGTTATACGAGGGTGGTTCGATAAGTACTTAGCCTCCAAAAGAATAAACGAAAATTTTGGAAAAGTGGCGATTTATTTCTCAACATAATCTCCTTTTAGCTCGATACTCTTGACCCAGCGATGTTCCAACTTCTTTAACACGTCTGAAAAATAAGTTTTCTCGAGGTCTGTGGCGGCGACGACCTCCTCATTCGACGCAAATCTTTTTTCTCTTGAAGTTTTAAAAGAATAAATCTTATTTTTGATTTACAAGAACGGTGGCCATCACCTTTCCGGCCGATGGGACAGTCTTCGCCTTCTTTGGAGCAGGTTCGCCGGGTGAAGTCAACTGTTTCGACTGTCTCTGAAGTGGTCTCACGGTTACGTTTGTTGTCCGAGGTGAGCAAACGCGACACCCATCGCGCCGACAGCTTTCTCATCAATCGAATAACAGACCGATATTGCTCTTTCTCCATTTTTCTAATATCCGCGGACTCGTCCGATTCCACACGCAGTCAAAACAAAACTACGAGTCCGATTCGGCTAAAATACACGATAGCGGTGAGGCTAAGTACTTATCGGACGGCCCTCGTATTTCATTGTTCTTAGTCCAGACGCAGAATCTCATTCAAAAAATTTATAAATGCTAATTTTTCAAAAGTAAAGTTGAATTTTTAGGATTTTTAATTTTAGATAAGGGAATCGAAACCAACTCAACAAAGGTAGAGGGCATCGCTAACTACCGCATTCTCAAAAATGTTAAGGAATTAAGATCTTTCCTTGGATTATTAGGTTATTAATACGATTTATTATAGGCTACTCTGCATTAGCAAAACCACTCACCACTTTACTTAGGGGCTAGGATGGGAGAATCTCGAAGAAAACTTCATCGAAGAAATCTATTCACTTCAATAATGAAGCCATTCAGGCCTTTAATAAATTACAAATAACCCTAATCTTAAAAGACGTAATATAACAATATCCAAATTTTACACATGATTGTAATTGAAAAAGAGGGATAGCGATCAAGAGATGGAAATCATATCTCGACGAATATAATAAAAAACTTTATAAACCCGGAAAGGAAAACATAGTGGCCGATGCTTTGTCTGGGATAGAAATTAATTCATTAACAGCAACACAACACAGCACTCTTAATTGACCAAAACTTATCAAAATATTGATGGGAGAAATACAGCGAATTTATCCAAAACATTAATTTTAGAAACAGATAATAGAGCACATAAAAATGCAGAAGAAAACAAAAACCAACTTGCAAAAAAATATTATTTCCCCAAAAATAAACAAAAAATACCTACATTTGGTAAACAATGCAGGATATGTACAGAAGGAAAATATGATAGGCACCCGCCCAATCCAGAAATTTAAGAACTCGCAATTACTGAATACCCTGGACAACACGTAATCCATATTGACATCTTTTGGACCGAAATTAGTATTGACCGCAATAGGTACATTTTCCAAACTAGCACCGGCAAACATTTTAAAATAAAAATCCATTGAAGACATCAAAAAACAGTTACACGAGATATTATTCTACTACGGGGTACCCAAATTTGTAGTAATGGATAACGAAAAGGCTTTTAATTCAGCAACCATTACCTTTATGATGAAAGAGCAGTTAAATAACCATTTCTAAAGCTCCTCCCTACAAAAGTTCAATTAACAGGGAGATTGAACGATTTCAATATACCCTTTCCGAAATAATGAAATGCCTTAAAACCAAACAAATATACAAGACATTCCAAAAAAAATACGATTTGGAAAGATTAATGTCAATAGCTTATATACTGCGCGAAATATCCTAAAAATCATTAAATTTTAACCAATTTAACCCTATTGTTCCTATGGGAGCTATAGGATATAAACGTCCGATCGTCACCCACTTTTACCCTAATCAAGGTATGCATAAAAAAATACGATTTGAAAAGATGATTCATGTCAATTGCTTATATACTGTGCGAAATATCCTAAAAATCATGAAATTTTAACCGATTTCCTATAGGATATAGACGTCCGATCGCCAAGCGCTTTTACCCTGAGGTAAAAAAAATATGATTTGGAAAGATTTATGTTAATAGCTTTTACACTGCGCGAAATATCTTCCATTCCTGCAAGTTATATCCGAATGTTCCTATGGGAGCTATAGGATATAGACATCCGATCGGGGCGGTTTTCAAACTTGATCTGCGTACACATGTTTTAGGACGACTGTGAAAGTTTCAGATCGCTAGCTTTTAAACTGAGCTCGCAAACGGTTTTGAAAAAGACGGACATGGCTATATCGACTCCCATATTGAACATGATCAAGAATATATATATATTTAATTATTCAATCTTTAAACGTTTTTTTCGGCTGTGATGAATTTTTAAAAGTTTTCTTACTATTATTTTGAATGAACAAATTTTTGTAATATTCCACATTTTTCCTTTTTTCTGAAAAATCTTATGAATTATCCTAAGTTGTTTTGTATTATTATTACCTACTATTAGTCGAGTTTCAATGAAAATTAAAAAACATTTTGTAAAAACGTTTCAAAAGTTATTTTTTGCGGTTTCTAGAAAACCTCTGCGGGCACTACTATTATTTTGACCGCAGCTGTACGAAAGAAGAATTGGGAAACATTAAATTTGCAATTAACGAAATCAACGAGCTAAACGAAATAAATAAAAGATCTCCGAAAAATTACCTCGTTTTCCGTAGAGGAAACGCTATAACTTACTTGATAAAAATACCTAAACTCGAAACAACTAATTATGAAAATATTGAAAACATTGAACAAATAGAATTAACGAAATCAACGAGCTAAACGAAATAAATAAAAGATCTCCGAAAAATTACCTCGTTTTCAGTAGAGGAAACGCTATAACTTACTTGATAAAAATACCTAAACTCGAAACAACTAATTATGAAAATATTGAAAACATTGAACAAATAGAGGAAATAGACGACGGCATAATACAAACAAACATTTAACGTCAACTAAAATGCACTTTAGTTATTAAATTTTTAAACGAAACTAAAAATATAAATGGCAAAATTTTACAAACAGAGAAAAAATAATGAGACCCGAAATCCCACGAATATAATTACCCCATTGCAAGCACAACTCATACAAATTCTATCATTAGAAGCATTGGAAGCTCTACATATAAATAATATAAAGCATTTGCAAACTTTACAGAATGATTCTACTTAAACCCAATAACCACAGTTACATTAATTTGCAGCACTGTCCTTGCTTTGATTGTATTAAAAGACTGTATTCACACAAAGAAACAAGAAAGGAAAGCTAACTTCGGGCGGAGCCGAAGTTGATATACCCTTGCAGAATATTATGTACATTATATTCTCCAAAATTATTCATATGATGCATTCTTAATACTCATAAAAAATCCCAACTTCCTAACTTTAAAAACACCGAAGTTATGGCATTTCCAATCGTTCAGTTATATGGCAGTTATAGGATATAGTCGGCCGATCCTTATGAAATTTAATAGGTCGGATTGATTGGCCAAAAATTAAACCCATAGAAAATCACAGCTTCCTAACTTTACAAACATCAAAGTTATGGCATTTCCGATCAATCAGTTATATGACAGTTATAGGATATAGTCGACCGATCCCGGGCGTTCCGACATATATACTGCGTGCAAAGGAAAGAAGGGTGTGTGCAAAGTTTCAGTTCGATATCTTTAAAACTGAGAGACTAGTTTGCGTAGAAACAGACAGATGGACATGGCTATATCAACTCAGGAGGTGATCCTGATCAAGAATATATATACTTTATAGGGTCGGAGATGTCTCCTTCACTGCGTTGCACACTTTTGACCAAAATTATAATACCCTCTGCAAGGGTATAAAAATTAATCTTACATACCCAAGAACCGCCTCAACAAGCTTTAAACCAAAAATAATATATCAATTCCTAAAACAATAATACCAAAATGTAATAATATTCCCTATTTCTAATGCCTCTTGAGGACAAGCTGGATTTTAAGGAGGGAGAGTTAATCAAAGAAATATTTTCTCAATTTTTCTAAGAAATATGCAAGTTCAATAATATAAACACACGCATCCGGTTAACAGCCACAGCGCAATACCAAAATGCTGATTCTCCAAACCTTGCAGTCTCTGCCGCTCCACCTCTTCCGCGACGTCAACGTCGCTGCCCCAACCCACAACTTAGATCAGGGTATTTTTAGGGGGGTATGGTATTTACATTTTTTTTTACTCTTTTTTTTTTAATTTTTTTTCTGAATGCACAAAATTTGAAGAATATTGAGTAAAAATTTAAGATTCATCCGACTAAAAATTCCGAAGTTATGGGCAGTCGAACGTAGGTGAGTTAGCTCGTTTTGTATGCGATTTTTTTTTGTACTGATTATTTTTCATTTTATAATAACAAATATATCGAATTTTCAGGCTAAAATCACGTTTTTGACTTTAAAGTGTTACCAAAAATCCAAAAATTGAATAAAGAAAAAAAAATAAAGTTAGTTATCTTTAGAAACATATTAACTAATAAACAATTTTTTTTTGGTTTTTTCTGATGATCCAGTAACGAGTTATGCTGTTCATCGCAAAACCTTTTTTCTTGGAGGCATCTACAGAGCTTTGTTGCGAACGGCTCATTTATTTATTTTTATACCCTTGCAGAGGGTATTATAATTTTGGTCAAAAGTGTGCAACGCAGTGAAGGAGACATCTCCGACCCTATAAAGTATATATATTCTTGATCAGGATCACCTCCTGAGTTGATATAGCCATGTCCGTCTGTCTGTCCGTCTGTCCGTCTGTCTGTTTCTACGCAAACTAGTCTCTCAGTTTTAAAGATATCGAACTGAAACTTTGCACACACCCTTCTTTCCTTTGCACGCAGTATATATGTCGGAACGGCCGGGATCGGCCGACTATATCCTATAGCTGCCATATAACTGATTGATCGGAAATGCCATAACTTTGATGTTTGTAAAGTTAGGATGCTGGGATTTTCTATGGGTTTTATATTTGGTTAGTCTATCCGACCTACCAAATTTCATAAGGATCGGCCGACTATATCCTATAGCTGCCGTATAACTGATTTATCGGAAATGCCATAACTTTGGTGTTTGTAAAGTTAGGAAGCTGGGATTTTCTATGGGTTTTTATATTTGGCTAGTCAATCCGACCTACCAAATTCATAAGGATCGGCCGACTATATCCTATAGCTGCCATATAACTGATTTTTCGGAAATGCCATAACTTTGGTGTTTGTAAAGTTAGGAAGCTGGGATTTTCTATGGATTTTATTTTTGGCCAATCAATCCGACCTATTAAATTTCAAAAGGATCGGCCGACTGTATCCTATAGCTGCCATATAACTGAACGATTGGAAATGCCATAACTTTGGTGTTTATACCCGTTACTCTTAGAGTAAAAGTATGTAACAGGTAGACGGAAGCGTTTCCGACCCTATAAAGTATATATATTCTTGTTTTGGATCACTAGCCGAGTCGATCTAGCCATGTCCGTCTGTTAGTCTGTCTGTCCGTCTGTCTGTCCGTATGAGCGCTGAGATCTCGGAAACTATAAAAGCTAGAAGATTGGCATTTGACATGTAGATTTTAGGAGTTAATACGCAGCGCAATTTTGTTTAAAAATGGTGCCACGCCCTCTCTGACGCCCACAAGCCACAAGCAGTGGCCACAGTTTTGATGCTATTATGAAAATTTTAATTGATATGTATTTGTTTCGTCAATACCTATCGATTGGCCGAATAAAAGTTTGCCACGCCCACTCTAACGCCCAAGAACCCATTAAGGGGTTATCCGGGTCTTGGAGCACGAAAAAAAGCCTATTTTCGTGAATTTTTTTTAAAGATCTTACGACAATTTCACAAATTTCATTTATTGTACATTAATGTTTATGGTTTGACCAACATTGTGTAAAAATTTGAACCAAAAATTTTTAAAATTGAGCCGTTGAGGCAGGCTTGAACTTGACCTCATAAAAAATTGTGTCCTTGCGGTAGGCAAAATATCTCCGCCAATTTTTATCTGAAATCAAAAAACCAAAATTATTCTGATAGTGAATGTGTCTCGCTTGTCCTCTACGAGCCATTTTTTTTTTAAATTAAAAATTGAATTTTTTGTAGCGCTTTTCATAAAAAGTGTCATTTTTTACGTAAATTTTGGCCATATTTTGGCTTATAAAATGAGTTGTAATTAAAAATTAAAAAAATCCCTCCGTTAAGGACAAGAGAATTATGTCTAAAAGAAGTGTGCAAAAGCAGAAGTCGATCGGTGCAATAGTTTTTGAGAAATCGTGACTACCGACTTCAAAAAAGTGGTTTTGAGAAAAACGCGTTTAAAGTGCCGCATCTGCCCGACGCCAGAGCCCGAATGGCCCGTTGTGACGTTCGACGCGCTGGGCTTTAAATTTCTCCCATTCCTACAGTTTTGCTTCGATCGATTTGAAATTTTCAGACAACATTCCTGAAACTTTGTTCTATTATATAAAAAAGTTTGAAAAAAATGAATTTTTTGAAGTGTCAAGACCCGGATAACCCCTTAAACGCTTAAGCCTGGCTAGCGCCTACATTACCGCCTTTCATGGCGCCATCTAACGGATGACTTTGGAACAGCTGGCCAAGGTGCTCAACAGAGTCAACGTTAATTCTCGATAAGGATTTCTATTAAAGAAAATTGCGATGGTTTTCATTTGTCAATACCGAACTATATCCCAAGAACTATGCAAATCAAATCAAGTTAGCCATGTTGGAGGTCTGAGTCAAACAATGGCGTATGTGTGTATGTATGTAAGCATATACATAGCTGAGTAACGGGTATCTAATAGTCGAGGCACTCGACTATAGCGTTCTTTCTTGTTTTAAAGTTAGGAAGTTGGGACTTTTTATGAGTATTAAGAATGCATCATATGAATAATTTTGGAGAATATAATGTACATAATATTCTGCAAGGGTATATCAACTTCGGCTCCGCCCGAAGTTAGCTTTCCTTTCTTGTTTTTATGAAAATTTGTGAAAACATAGTTTAAATTTTGTACTTTAATATGCCGCATCGCGTGAAAAAATGCATGAAAATAGGACTTTTTTGGCCGAATTAAGTGAATAAAATCAGTCTCATATTGAACTCCCAATAAATCAAACGTTCAAAACTTATTTTTGGGTTTTTATTATCCGGAGATAAAATTATATAAATATACGATTTATTTTAGTAAGAAACGTTTGAAGAAAAAGGTCTTATTATTTTTTTTATCACTGTAAATACATAAACTCTTGTCGGTCCCCGTTTATTAATAGACAGTGATAAACTTAATTATTGGTACAGCTGTATGTTCAACTTTAAAGCTATTTTTCTTTGTCTAATATGCTGATATTTAAACAAAACAAAATATTAGGTTGTTTGGTAATGACATACCGGTTTTTACATTCAAATTACGCCCTTCGCTTGTGAAGTCAAATATAATCGTATCTAGCAATGCTGTATATCGTTTGAAAGGTATTGGTATTACCTTTAAAATGACATATGTATTGTTTACATGAACTTCCACGTTAAAAAATTACAATCGATTGAAATGGAGTTCACAAACGCAGAAATTCGGGCAATTTTGAAATTTTTCGCACAAGGAAAAACTGCTGCGGAATCTCGCAGACAGATTATTGCTGTCTTAGGAGATAACAAACTTTCGATTCAAACCGACGAACAGCGGTTTAGGCGATTCCGAAGTGGCAATTTTGATACCGAAACACCCAAGCCTTCCGGACGACCAGTGACCGTTGATACGGATAAAATCATGGAAATAGTGGATCGAGATCGTCATGTGATTATTAGAACCATCGCAGAGGAGCTGCAACTAAGCACGGAAACCGTCCATAGGCATTTAAAGTCGAAAAATTTAACAAAAGAGCTCGATGTATGGGTGCCTCATGAGTTATCCCAAAAAAAAAACTTTTCGACCGTGTATCAATCTGCGAATCTTTGTTGCACCGTAATAAACTCGACTCATTTCTGGATCGGTTAGTCACTGGTGATGAAAAATGGATCACATATGACAACATAAAACGTAAAAGATCCTGGTCGAAGCACGGTGAATCGTCTCAAACGGTGGCAAAGCCAGGACTGACGGCTCAGAAGGTGTTGCTGAGTGTATGGTGGGATATCAGAGGAATTATCCATTATGAAGTATTGCCCTATGGCCAAACCATCAATTCTGACCTCTACTGTGAACAACTGGAGCGATTGATGATTGCACTTGAACAGAAGCGGCCAACCATGGTGAATCGTAAGGGCGTTGTGTTCCATCATGACAACGCCAGGCCCCATACATCTTTGGTGACGCGTCACAAGCTACGGGAGCTTGGTTGGGAAGTGTTAATGCATCCACCTTATGGTCCGGACATTGCCCCAAGCGATTACCTTCTGTTTTTGGCCATGCAAAATTTTTTCGATGGACAAAAATTGAGTTCAAGGGAGGATTGTGAAAATCGAATCGCCAAATTTTTTGCCAGTAGGGGTAGGGACAAGGACTTCTTTAGGAGAGGCATATACAAGTTACCATCAAAATGGAAGAAGATACCCTTGCAGAATATTCTGTTAAGCCCATAGAAAATCCCAACTTTACAAACACCAAAGTTATGGCATTTCCGATCAATCGGTTATATGCCAGCTATAGGATATAGTCAGCTGATCCTTATGAAATTTGGTAAGACGGATCGGATGGGCCAAATATAACTAACTTTAAAAACACCAAAGTTATGGTATTTCCGATCGTTAAGTTATATGGCAGCTATAGGATATAGTCGGCCGATGAAATTTGGTAGGTCAGATTGCTTGGCCAAAAATAAAACCCTTAGAAAATCCCATTTTCCTAACTTTACAAACACCAAAGTTATGGCATTTCAGATCCATCAGTTATATGGCAGCTATAGAATATAGTCGGCCGATCCTTATGAAATTTGGTAGGCCAAATTGATTGGCCAAATATAAAACCCATAAAAAATCCCAACTTAGGTCGGATTGATTGTCCAATAAGAAAGAAAGCTAACTTCGGCGAGCCGAAGTTTATATACCCTTGCAGTTATTAAATAACGACTACAATTCGATTTATTTTCCTATATTACTAAAAACAATGAAGCTACATACATATGTCGATTTTGCTCTGCATTTTGCCATCGTTTCTATAGCAGCTATATAATATTGTTCTCCGTTTTTAATTTAATTAAGACCTTAATTTCAAAATATTTAAATATTACCAAATCCCAAAGAACAACAAAAAAAATTAAAAACAAAGTAATAATTTTTTTGAATTGTTTTTTCCGATTGTTCCTATGAGAGCTTTTTGATATAGTCGCCCGATCCGGCTCGTTCCGACTTATATACTACCTGCAATAGAAAGACAACTTTTGTCAAAATTTCAAGCAGATAGCTTAAAAACTTGGGGACTAGATTGCGTAGAAACGGACGGACGGACGGACAGACGGACATGGCTAGATCGACTCTCTTGGTGATGCTGATCAAGAATATTCATATATACCTTATAGGGTCGGAAATGTCTCCTTCACTGCGGTGCAAACTTTTGACTGAAATTATAATACCCTCTGCAAGCTTTTAGTTAAACCAAAAAAAATTTTTAAAAAAAGTGCAAAATTCTAATTTTTTCGCAAATTAAAAAAATTTAATTTCAGATTGTTCAAAAAGTGGGTTAATCATAACGATTTTTTTGGTTCAACTAGAAGACAATCAATTTTGTCTCGACTCGAAAGGACGTTTAATTTTATTCCTATTGTTCCCGCCAAAAATTCGTACATATATAAAAAATCGTAACGCTTGCTCAGTATTTCTCCTGTAACTTTAAAAATATTTTGAATTTGCTTCTGAAATTTTAGAGACACACGTTCTTGGATAGTTTTTGAAGGATCTAAAGCCAAGATGAACCTACAAATTTTAGAGGATAACCTGTTGAAAACTGCTGAAAAACTGGGCATATGCGATCGATTTTGGTATTACCAGGATAACGTCCTAAACATTCAGCATCAATTGAGAAGGAACTTGTCTGGAACTTGCACGAAATAAGCTGACATAAAAAAAATCAGTATTTTTAGTTTTTCTTAGTTTTAAGTGTTATCTAATGGAGTTTAAAAACAAGAGAGAACGCTATAGTCGGTTGCCCCGACTATCAGATACCCGTTACTCAGGTAAAGGGAGTGCGAGGGAGATGGAGATGGAAACTTTGATCACGCATAACTTTTAAACGAATGGTCCGATTTGAAAAATTTCTTCTACATTTCGATAGGTATTGATAAACACAATAAAACTGCATTTTTACTTTTCCGAAATATTTAAATTTTTAAAATCGTATATAAGCGATTGTGGGCGTTAAAGGGGGCGTGGCACCATTTTGAAACAAACTTGCGCTGCGTAGGAACTCCTAAAATCTACATGCCAAATGCCAATCTTCTAGCTTTTATAGTTTCCGAGATCTCAGCGTTCATACGGACAGACAGACGGACAGACGGACAGACGGACAGACGGACATGGCTAGATCGACTCGGCTAGTGATCCTGATCAAGAATATATATACTTTATAGGGTCGGAAACGCTTCCTTCTAGCTGTTACATACTTTTGCACGAATACAATATACCCTTTTACTCTACGAGTAACGGGTATAATAAGGAAGTGCCTTAATAAATGTCAAAATACTACCAAACATAACTGCATTTTTCATATTCCGTATAGTTTGCCAGCTACATGATTTTGAATTTCAAGTTTACGTTTGCACGATATAAGCTCTGAGCGTCTGTAGATATATTACACAATAATAGGTCGAAAAATAAGGTAATAACTAATTTGGTAAGAGTTAAAAGCAGAAAAATGCCTATTAAATGTACGCATTTTTTTCCACTGAGTACCGATTAAAGCCTTTTCATGTATGAATCATAACAAATTTAACACTGATGATGAATAATCGATTTATTTCTATAACCCAGTTTTATCTTATATTAGCGAACAGTGTGATAGTTTTTTTTTTGCGAGCGTTACAGTTGGCAGACCGCTGATTTTCGGAACTGCGCGGTATGGCAACAATTACACTTACATACATACATATGTATGTACATCGTATATGTACTTATGTATTTGCAAATTTTGTTTAAAAATAAAAATGTAAGGAATTAGATTTATATTTTTCTATAAAACAAAGATTAGTACGTGACTGCTTACCGGGATTTCTTAAAACTGATGACACATTTCGGAATATAAGCTGCCGTTCCTCAACAGACACGTTTAAAACTCTGCCGGGTAAATCTCGCAAAGCTCCAGATAACTATATATAATATAATTAATACATAAATATAAATGTTATAGTTCTAAAAAGTATGAAAAAACAACCTGTTCGTCCACCATATTTTATAAAACGTGTACTACACAGTAACTGTGTGACCGCGGGTTGACACCCAAAAATTTACCAGTTTTTAAAACGATAATCCAAACAGTGTGACCACAGAGAATTAACAAATTGCAATACTGTCGAAATAGGTACGGAACATGAGCTAAGTATATTGTTTCCATTTTAAAGCCTAGTACTCAGGTCGAAAAACGAGTTTGTTGATAAGCTGTTAACATTCAAAAATCGTATTTGCAGGAAAGAACCTTTAAAAAATATTATCAACTACTTTAACAAGCCAAGGCTGCCGCTGTAAAAATAAATTAAAAAACAATACAATTTAATAAGGTTGTTTATTTAATTTGCTGAATATTTTTTGATCATTTTAAGTTCATAGCTGCACATATCCCAGGTTTCATTAAAATGTTTTTTATATGACAAGTCCTCAATTCTGGGCGGGACTCCACAGATAGTATTAATGGTATTTCGTCCTCCCATGTAAACTCCTGCAATCGACTTTTGCGGTTTTTTTATTTTTTAGCCTAGTACTCAGATTGACAAAGGAGTACGCTAGCGTAAAAACTTTAATCTTTCCAGTGTGACCAAAATTTCGAGAGTTCATCAGAATTAAGCTACGACCGTACTGTCAATCAGCTGGGTTTGTTGACATGCAGTTAGAATTGAAATATCGGGATAGAGCCTTTAAAAATTATTATTAACTACCTTGGCAAGACAAGTCTGCCGCTGTACAAAGAAATTAAAAACAATACAATTTAAATTGAACAGTTGTTTTTTTAATTTACTGATAATTATTTGCTAATTTAAAGTTCATAGCTGCACTTTTATTGTGTTTTTTCGTACATTTTTGACCTAAAAAACTTTTTGCTCTGACAAGAGGCACCCCGGATAGTATTTATGTTATTTTGTCCTCACTTCTTAACTCCTGCAATCGAATTTTGCTGTTTTTTTTATTTTTTCCCTCCATTTTTTAAAATGTTCAGTGAGAAGCGCACGCCAAAAGATTAAATTTTTTATTCTTTTCGCTAGGGTTCACCCATAGTTCATTTCAGCGGACTGGCAACGCTATGAAATATTCTGGTATTTTTTTCGTCGATCTGGGTACCGACGTGAAAAAAGGACCGACGGAAAGTGAACGCCAGCTGTTTGCCTCTCGCTCTCTCTCATGACTGGCGTACAGTTTTCGTCGATCTGAGTACTAGGCTTTCCCTCCATTTTTAAAATGTTCAGTGAGAAGCGCACGCCAAAAGATTAAATTTAGCAGACTGGCATCAGGCTATGAGCAACAGCTGTTCAGAATCTGCTCTGTGGGAATCGGAGTTTCAAATTTATCAAAAATACCAACCAACGGATGGACTCTATGTGAAGGAGGTATTAGGAAATTAAATGTGGGTGAACGTTCGTTAGGTCAGTGCGATAAGTATAGAAAAAGTTTCTTTTTAAGAGTCTGTTGTCAGTGCAAAGTGTTTCTTGTGCTGCTATAAACTTTAAATTACCAAATAATTATCAGTAAATTAAACAACAACTGCTGAACTGAAATTGAATATTCTTGCCAAGGTAGTTGGAGATATCCTTTAATGCCCTGTTCCTATAGAGTCCATCCGTTCTAAACGGTTGGGATTTTCGACAAATGTGAACCCCGATTCGCAAAGAGCACATCCACCATTCGATTACAGCTGATCTGAACAGCACAACATTTCAAATGAGCACAACAGCGCTATAAATGATACTTAATAACGGACTGCAAGAGATCTACGCGAATAACCAAATCGGATTAATATGTCTGCCAGCCTGCAAATATGAACAGCTATGTCCCAATATTGTCTAAATGATAACAAATCAAGTTTGTTTAATATAAATATGTTTGTTTTTTGTTTTATTTTGCAGGGGCCGCAGAGCTACCTAAGCGTTGACTTCCGCTGCAGAGGATTCCAGATCAGCAGAGGTTTCCAGATCCCTAGTACCTGCAATATATATATATCATTAGTTAATTGTAAACCACAAATTTAAGTCTGGGGGTATGCTCTCGTTCTCAAAGGTGTTCTTCTCCATGTTGTGAATACGGTATGCGCCTAGGAAAGAGTTGAGTAACTCTTAATGCTGTCACTGGATCAGTAATCAATTAATTATTATTATTCGTTTTGAAAAGTTACCCTCCATTATTTTTTAAATCTTCGTAGTAAATTTTTCAATTTAACTGCCAAGAAGAAGAACTCAAAGTTGCACCGAAAAAACATCGCCTAACTATCGCATAAAGAAGTCCGTTAAATTCGGATGGGGAACTAACTGGGAATTTTCGGAACGGCAAAGAGAAGAATCCGTTCAATGGATGGTGGAAGGATCTCTGTGGGAAGACGGCATAACTGGGAAATTTTCAAACCGGCAAAACCTTCTGGACCATCGGTTCAACTTAACAGTTGTTTTTTGTTTTTAATTTACTGATACATTTTTGCTAATTTAAAGTTCATGGCTGCACTTTTGTAGTGTTTTTTTCGTACATTTTTGACCTAAGAAACACTTTGCTCTGACAAGATGCACCCCAAAAGATTAACACCCTCACAAGAAAACTCTTGCAATTGACTTTTACGGTTTTTTTTTTATTTTTTCCCTTCATTTTTTTAAATGTTCAGTGCACGCCAAAGGATTACAGTTTTTGTTCTTTGCGCTAGGTTCACCCAAACTTCATTCAGTAAACTGGCAACGCTATGTAATTTTCTGGCATTATTTCGTCGATCTCAGTACCGAGGTGAAAAGAAGGCTGACGAAAAGCGTACGCCAGTTATTTGCCTCTCGCTCTCTTTCATGACTGGCGGACAGTATTCGTCGATCTGAGTACTAGGCTTTAGCGAAAAGATTAAAAAATTTAATCTTTTGGCGTACGCTTCTCACTGAACATTATAAGAAATGGAGGGAAAAACTCAAAAAACTCGCAAAAGTCGATTGCCGGAGTTTACATGTGAGGACAAAATAACATTAATACTATCTGGGGTGCCTCTTGGCAGAGCAAACTGTTTTTTATGTCAAGAATGTACGAAAAAACACAATAAAAGTGCAGCTATGAACTTTAAATTAGCAAATAATTATCAGTAAATTAAAAAAAAACAACTGTTAAATTTAAATTGTATTGTTTTTAATTTCTTTGTACAGCGGCAGACTTGTCTTGCCAAGTTATTTGATAATATCTTTTAAAGGCTCTTTTCCGCAAATACGATATTGGCATTTTAACTGCAAGCCCATCTGATTGACAGTACGACCGTAGCACGCTTAAATCTGATGAACTCTCGAAATTTTGGTCACACTGGAAAAATTAAAGTTTTTACGCTAGCATACTCGTTTGTCGATCTGAATACTAGGCCTAAGGCATTTTTTTACCACGGTCCTCAGATCGACGAAAAAATACCAGAAAATTGCATAGCGTTGCCAATCTGCGGAAATGAACTTTGGGTGAACCCTAGCGAAATTTAATCTTTTGGCGTGCGCTTCTCACTGAACATTTAAAAACATGAAGGGGAAAATTAAAAAAACCCGCAAAAACTTGATTGCAAAATAACATTAATACTATCTGGGGTCCTCATGTCAGAGCAAAATGTTTCGCAGGTCAAAAATTTACGAAAAAAACACAATACAAGTGCAGCTATCAACTTTAAATTAGCAAATAATTATCAGTAAATAAAAAAAAACAACTGTTAAATTTAAATTAAATTGTTTTTTAATTTCTTTGTCTTGTCTTGCCAAAGTAGTTTATAATATCTTTTAAAGGCTCTTTCCCGCAAATACGATATTTGAATATTAACTCCTTGTCAACAAACCCAGCTCATTGACAGTACGACCGTAGCACGCTTAATTCTGATGAACTCTCGAAATGTTGGTCACACTGGAAAGATTAAAGTTTTTACGCTAGCGTACTCGTATGTAGATCTGAGTAATAGGCTTTAACTTTCAACTCTACTGCAGATGTAGTATTAAACCCTATCTCACAGAGCTCCATCGATTTGCATCATTCGCAAAATTTTGGGTGTTAAAGCCACTTCCCATAGAGACCGTCCGTTCAAAACGGTGGGGATTTTTGACATACCGAGCTTATTTAACATATGATAACAGCTGGGGCTAATCAAAGCATAGGCAAACCTTCTTCTGTGAGACTAAAATGAACAATTTACCAATTAAAAGCAAAATCTGAAGTTGCAAATATGTCTGATGCCAGCCTGCAGGTAAAATAAGAACAGCTATTTCACAGTAATGTCTTTATGGTAACAAATAAAGTTCATTAAATATAAATATGTTGATTTTTAATTTCATTATATTCCCTCTTCATACAGAGTCCATCCGTTTGAAACGGTTGGGATTTTTGACAAATGTGAAACTCCGATTCCCACAGAGCACATCCACCATCCACCATCCGATAACAGCTGATCTGAACAGCTGTGGCTCATCATTTTAGCCCGTTGCATTTTGCACAACATTTAAAATGAGCACAACAGCGTTATAAATGATACTTGGTAACAGACTGCAAGTGATCTACGCGAACAATCAAATCGAAGTAATACGTCTGCAGATTTTTGCCAGCCTGCAGACAAAAAATATGAACACCTATTGCCCAATATTGTCTAAATGGTAACAAATCAAGTTCATTATATATAAATGTTTGTTTTTTGTTTTATTATAATTTCATATTTTATTTCATTTTAAATGTTCTGCTCAATGTTGTGAGTAAGGTATGCGCCTAAGAAAGAGTGGAGCAACACCTAATGCTGCCACACGGTTGGAGCAGTAATTAATTAATTATTACAAGTATAAACTGCATTTTTTGAATTGGCGCCTTCCTGTTCAAAAATTACCCGCCATTATTTTTTTAAATTTTCGTATTGAATGTTCCAATTTCCACTGTCAAGAAGAAGAATTCAGAGTTGCACCAAAAAAACATCGCCTAACTATCGCATAAAAAAGTCCGTCAAATTTGGATGGGGAACTAACTGGGAATTTTCGGAACGGCAAAACCTTATGGACCATCCGTTCAACGGATGGTGGATGGTGGATGGAGCTCTGTGGGAAGAGGGCAATAATGTCATATATCAATTTTATTTTTAAATTAACCTATTTATTCTATATTTTAAGAATTCATTGATTTCCTCAACAGTTTTAACAAATCCGAGTGCTTCATGAGCGTTGACTTCCGCTGCAGATGGATGCATCCATGTTATCGGGGTCCAGATCTAAGACCTCCCCAAAAAAATTCCCCAAGGACTGGGCCATGTCTATGTACAAATGGACATTATTCCGGCAACAACAATAAAAACAAAGAATTAATACATATATACATTGTTTACGTTATCGTAGTGAATCTTTTAATTTTTACTGTCAAGAAGAAGAATTCAGAGTTGCACCGACATGGATTAACTATTATATAAAAGAGCACGTAAAATTTGGATGGGGAACTGGGAAATTTTCGGAACGGCAACACCTTATGGACCATCCGTTTAACGGATGGTAGATGGTGGTTGGATCTCTGTTGTAAGCGTTTATTTTAAAGATCAGATAAGCATTTTCCCATTGTAATTAATTAATTAGATGCAGGAAAAAGTATATTTCGATGGTAGATTATTATATATTATAAATATTATTTGCTATAAATAGTCGATTATTGTCCTCTTCAAAATTAAATGTTGTCGGTTTTGTTAAAAATCACAAACCTTCCACTGAAATAAACTTTGTAGTTTAAAGCCTAGTATCCAGATCGACAAACGATTACGCTGGCGTAAAAACTTTAATCTTTCCAGTGTGACCAAAAGCTTGAGAGTTCATCAGATTTATGCGTGCTACGGTCGTACTGTCAATCAGCTGGGTTGGTTGACAAGCAGTTAAAACAAGTGTCCTAAAAAACGTTCTTGTTTCTGTACCCACCCCTAAAATTCAATCGTCGGTAGGCTATGCAGGCACCATCCGCTCGCAGAACAACAACCAAAGCTGATTTGGTTTGAAGTTTTCTGTACCACTAAGCGCAGACACCGACTGCGATGTGCCCTGTTCCTATCTCATTAGATTGATTTATATTATTTGAAATACATATGTACATATATGCAAAACATTTTTCTGCTACCACTGATTTGAATTTGTAAACCAAGATGAAATATATGCTGAAATATTAAAAATATACTATAACATATAATATTCTTATTTTTATCATTAACAAAATAGTGAATACGCCCATATTGTTAGGGTACCAAGTCTGAAAAGTAGCAAAAGACAAAATATTCTTGCTGCATCGAAATGAAATGATCGCACACATGCACCCCTGTATGAGAATGCATGAACACGCTTATATACAAAGCCCAATTCAAGCGCTCTGCGACTGAACGACCGAACTCGAGTAATGAGCACGCGAGCGTCAAAATAAGAATTAGAACGAGAGCGAAAATAACCCGAAGGCACACGAAGTGTCCGGGGCCTGCTGCTACCAGCACTGGGGCCTCCCGATTGAAAAATTTTGTGACCAATTTCGTTGTATGAAATGACAGTCTATATGTTGTATGGTTAGTGCTGGTATTCAGCCAAGAAGCACCCTGTTTTTTGTCCGCTCTTGCCCGTTCCGATCGCCAACTCCCCCGCTCTGTCTGCCTGCGCTTCCGGGCTCACCATGAAGTCTCCAGTACGCTCGGAAGGGTATCGCTCTTATTAGGCTCGTGGATGTACATCGCCCGGTCGGTCCGCGCAATTTTGAAAAGACCAGTGTCTTAATTCCTTTTATATATTTTTAATTGCCGGTCATCAGTCAGCCATCGAAAACTCTGTTTCGTTTGACTTTCTGTATGATTTGTTAAAAATCAAATTCCGATAAATCCGACAACGGCAATTAAAATAAAATTTCGCCTTTCCTTATTTTTGCGCCATTGATCGTGCGCCATTTTCATTTGTGCAAATTAAGTACATTTGGAGTACATAAGTACATTTGGCCGTACATCAAATCCAATTACATACATACATACCGAAATATACATAATTGTACATACATACATAATTTAAATCCAGTGAACAAATTCAGTGAAAAATGTGCAAAATATATTCATAGCGCACAGTGAAAATTAATATCAAGTGATCCGCCAAAATCGGCCTCCTACTTTTTTAAAGTACCAGTCATTCGCTGTGTTTTCACAGCTAAAATATTTTTTTGCACACCTTTTCCATTTCAAATACAGTCCACAAAAATCGAATATTACAACACATATCCGCCGGCCAGATTTATACAAAAATTTTCCGCCACCTACATACATTTATATTACATACATATATTTTCCTACACACATATGTATATGTTAGATATGTCGGAGATAGGGGTCTCTTAGCCGCTTCGTGATTGGTTTTGTCCGTCATGACTTTATTATTACTTGGGTCTTCTTACCAAGATGCGCAGTGAGTTGCAATTGCTTGTGTTGCCCGTTCAAAGGTTCCCGAAAGAATAAGTCATGAACACTCCACTATGCACAACTCTATTAATTTTTAATTTATTGCAACTACAATTGCGGCACACTCGGCTAAGGTGAGTTCCTAGCTTTTAAAAACCGCTTTTTAAACCGCCTCAAAAGGGCACACTTCATGATTTCAACAGGTAACGATCACCTTCCAGCAGTTCTATTACAACAAACGGTCCCTTGAACTTGGGATCCAATATCGTTTGATGCCGTTCCTCACTTCATAGCAAGACATGATCGCCAATCTCATGTTTCACAATTTTAGCCTTATTTTGATCAGCTTTACTTTTGTCATATTTTGCATTTTTATCCCTATTCTCTTTAGATCCTCTTTAGCTTCCATACAATCTATCTTATATTCACCTATTATAGGTAATATGCCCAAAGGTCTTGCCTGCTTTCCTATTAGTAATTCTAAGGGGCTCAACTTAGTCACCCTATTACTAGTACAATTTATAACTAATTGGACGTCCATCACGCGTTCCACTTGGCCGTTTGCCCTGCTTGCTCCTGTTGCAATTAAATGTAACTGAATTTTATTTGATGAACAAAAGTCACGGAATCGACCACTAGCAAAGCTCCTACCTTGATCTGCAATGATACGGCTAGGAACTCCAAAAAGTGATATACCTGTATTTACTGCGTTGATACAATTTTCAGAATCCAAGTTCAGTGTGTGATATAGAAAAACATACTTGGTAAATGAGTCTATTTGTACTATAATGTATTCCTTTAAGTCAGGGAATTTCCAGGGAATTTCTACCTTGGGAATGGTATGCAGTTGCCTGTTGAGGGTTTGGAGATCTTACAGTTTTCCACAAATTTTCTGACGTATTTTGACATATTTTCAAACCAATATTGTTCATAGACTTTGTTAAGAGTCTTCTGCCATCCAAGATGCATTATAGCCTCGTGCAAATGACTAATGACCTACCACCTAAAGGCTCTCGAATCCTGGTATGCAAAGAGTCTTGCCACTTCTTTGAATTTTGTGATACAACAATTCGGCTCTAATTTTATAAGTTTTAGCTCTGTCAACTTGCATCTCATTTCCATTTACTTGTGTCATGATATCAACTATACCAAAGTTCCTCTGTTGTTCAGCGATTAGTCAATTATCCGTTATTACAGCCAAGTCAACGCGAACCTCAACTACTTTGTTTATAGTGTTCGAGGCTTCTGGAATAGGATTTCGAGAGAAGGCAGTCTACGTGTGCCATTTGAGTTCCCTTTCTATACTCTACGCTAAAATCGAATGCCTGCAAGAACGCCCACTATCGGTGTACACGTGTAATAAATTAAATTGCTTGGAGCATGGAAAATGCTCCTCCAATAATACGAGTCCGATTTAGTTTCTTTTTGTATTCTTTATTTATGATTTTTATTTAATTCATATTTGGAGCAGAGCAGCCGTTGTTGCCGCTCTGAGCTCAAAAGAGTTTCTTCACAAGTCTTATTTACTTAGGAGCTAAAGCGGTCTAAGTCTCGTACCGCCAAACGCGGCAGCGGAGAGACGGCCTATATATTCTTAAGTATATATTTATGCTCACTTAGTCTGGACCTCGGAGGTAAATGCACATACATGAGGTCCGCTCGTGTTGCACTTATGCTGACACATGCACTTTCAGCGTGTGAGCCAAGGCACAGCGAGCGGTTCGTATTTCGGGAACTTAGGTTGATGACCGAGACCCTGAATTGTATAAACACTTTTATATTTTATATCTGTGCATACTACATCTCCCTCCTTTTGAAAAATAACGTAATATAATGGAGTTATTTTCTTTGAGAAAACTTTGACAAAATTGATATTATTTATAGCAATAAGATTACAAATTTTTTTTTTGTTTTTAATTTGTTTTTTTTTTTTTTTTTTTTATGTTATTATTGTGTATTCTTATTTTTGATATGGTTATCCTATATACTCTGATATTATGTATGGCCATACGTGATATATTTATGAAATAAAAATTGATTATGAAATAAAGAGTTTTTATCTATCTTTATGTACTATTTGTTTTTTATTTTTATTATTTATTATAGTTATGTTATCTCTATCTGCTATTTGTTCTACCTTATAAGGACCTGTATATTTTAAATCTAAATTTTGTCATGTTTCATTTTTCAATAAAACCTGATCTCCTATTTTTAAATGGATATCTAAACTAGTTTTGTCGTAACTAATTTTCTGTTTTAACTTATGAGATTCCAGCATTAGTCTAGCTCTCTTAAATGCGTGTTCTAATCTTAATTTGGATTCCTTAGCATAATCTTCTATATTATAAAGGGGTTTTATTTTATCTAAGCTATTAAAATTTTTTAGTAGATTTGAAATTTTACCAAAACTAGCTCATATGGACAATAGTCATGTGCCATAGATGGGGTTGTATTAAAACAATAGACGAAGTATCGTAGCCATACATCCCAATCTGTTTTGTCAACTGAGTGTTTTGTGGCTTCGCTCCACGGTACCTACAGTCTGGTGGTGGTGTGCAGTTGAAGTTATGTTTTTAATATGTAAGTATAAGTATATTCAATAATTGAATTTTTATATTCTGTTCCCATGTCCGTAATGAAAGTCTTCATTGGACCGTACTTTAGAATAAAATCTTCAAATATAGCTTTTGCTACTGTATTTGCACTTTTATTTGGTATAGGTATAGCTACTAGGTATTTAGTTAAATCGCAGATGAGTGTTACTGCGTATTCGTTTCCATTATTAGATTTTGGAAGTGGACCAATAGTACCCACAATTACTATTTCAAAAGGTTTTTGTGGAGTTTCGGTTATAGTTAGTGGGGTCTTAGTATGTTTAGTCGTTTTCGACTTTTGGCATTTAGGACATTTCTTTATGTACTCTTTTATGTCTTTGGACATATTTTTCCAGTGTCTTTGGACCTTGGCCAAGGTTTTTATAATGCCTGTATGACCTTGTATTGGATCATCATGGAATGTAGACAATATAGCTTCTTTTTCTTTATTATTTTTTATTACGGTCACCGGGTTGAGTAGCGCTACTCTCAATGATTTCAATATATTATTGCCCATAATTTTAAAATTATCAATTGAAACATGTTCAAAGATATTTTCCCACGGTGCCACTTTGAGTTGGCTGACTTTGTGAGTACCGGCCTGCTTTTCAAGCCTTTGAAAGAATTGACCTAAGTCAATGGTTCCATTAGTATACAAATCGCTAACATCATATCTTGCTATAATTTTCTTTCCGTGCTTAAATAAACTTTACGTACTTCATCATTATTAATGACTTCATATACGTTGGGCTTTGAAGCTTTTTCTATAGATTGCTTATGCAATTCTATTTGTTCTTTTCCTGTGCAGGATTTTTGTCTACTTTGGTTTCTGGTAGTGACTTTCAGAATTGTATTGTTTGTTTGTATATTTTTTAAGTCTGTGATGGTTATTCTAGAGATGGTTATTCTAGAGAGATACTCTACCGTAAAGTTATATTCCTCCAATTCAAGTCTCATTCGTGTTAGTTTGGAACTGGGATTTACCATTGAAAATAAGTAGGTAAGTGCTCTATGGTCTGTTTTGACAGTGAAGTGTCTACCATAAATATATGGTCTTAAGTGTGTTATTGCCCAATGAATGGATACTAATTCTTGTTGCTTTCACCCTTCGTAAAGGATCTTGATGCGTATGCCACTGGAACCTGTAGTCCATTTTTGTTTTGAGTTAGGACTGCTCCACAAGCGTATTTGCTAGCATCTGTGATTATGCAAAATTCTTTGCTAAAATCTGGGTATTGCAACAGAGTAGGATTTATTAATGCTGATTTAAGATGTTCGAAGGCGTTTTGACATTGTGTTGTCCATTCGAATTTTCATCTTTCTTACATAATCTTGTTATGTGACGGAAGTATTCAGTAAAATTCTTTATAAAACGTCTGTAATAATTGCAAAATGCTATGAATCTTCTAGCGATGTCCGCCTTATGTTTGACTGGATAATTTTGAATTACGTAGTATTATTTGTCGTCGGGCAAGATTCTTTTATCAGTGCATTTATGTCCTAAGAAAGTGACTTCATGCATGAAAAATGAACATTTTTGTGGATGTAACTTCAGGTTGTATTTCCTACATTTCTCAAAAACTTCTGTTAAGTTTTTAAGCATATGTTTTTCGGAGCAATTATAACTATTAAGTCATCCATATAAAGAAATGCTTGCGAAGGTTCTAATCCAGAGAAAGCTATAGTCATCATTCTCTATAAAGAGTTTGGCGCTATTTTTAAACCGAATGGTAATCGCGTGAAGCGATACGAACCATTGTTTGTTGAAAAGGATGTTAAATCCCGTGAACTTTTTTCCAGTTCAATTTGATGAAAACCTGACATTAAGTCAAGGCATGAGGAATATTTTGCTCTACCTAGTTGATCTAAAATATATTCGATTCTAGGGAGTGGAAATTTATCAGACAAGAGTTTTTTATTAATTTGGCTATAGTCAATTACTAATCGCCATTTTTTATTTTCCGAGTTTGGAAGTGACTTTTTTGGTACTGACAAAAGTGGGCTATTATAAGGTGATACAGATGGTTCCACTATTTTATCATTAATGAGTTTTTTGACTTGTTTTTGAATTTCGTCTTTTTGACTATGAGGATTTCTATAATTTTTTATATATACGGGTTCATCATCAATTAGTCTCAGGTTTCGTTTATAAAAATTATTGGTAGTGGTATTCGGTTTCTAGTCCGAATACATCACTATACTGGGTGCATAATGCTGTAAGTTATTCATTGAATAAAAGCGGGAAGTTTTTTGCAAGTTGGGATAATACTATTTTTTGTCTGGTTTCTAAGTCAGTTTTTACTACTTCGTAGTTTGAAAGTGGTTCATGATGAATGTTTTTGATATAAACTACTTGATCTGTGTTTGTGGTATTTAGTAATCTTATATATGCATTTTGGACTGCTGCTATGGTATTTGCGATATAGATACCATGCTGAATTTCTTGATTCGGAATTAATACACTGTCTTCTTCTGAATTTATTTCGATTTTTCGGACGACTTGAGATCTTGTTGGCAGAATTAGGGAATTGTGGCCAGAACTGTATGCTATTGGAACATAAATTGGATATTTTAGGTTATATGGTCTTATTATAAGCCATTCTTCAGACGGCTTGAAGTCTAATTGACAGTTGTATCTTTTGATAAAATCGATTCTTAGTATTCCATCACATGGAATAGCGAATTGCATATTTACGATATGGAAATCATGTGGAATTATGTACTTAGAAGTTTGAATTTCAATAGAAGTTAAGCCTTTTGATTGGTAACTTCCTGACTTATACCCTGTATGTTTATGATGTGATTATCTTGAATGTTTTGAAAATTATCGGAATTTTCCTTCAATATGGATATTTCCGCACCTGTGTCTAGTAGGAAAACTAATTCGTTTCTTGTTGCTACGTTCATGAAAGTGACGAATGTATTTTGACTGAGATTTAGAGTGTGAATTTTGATGTTGTTTACTGTCATGTATCTAAAGGTTGTTGGGAGTTTCCCCAATTTGTTTGTGCTACCCTAACGTTGTTATTGTGGTTGTTGTTGTTTTCCCCACGGCTGTTTCCGTCGCTGTTGTTTCCACCATGGTTGTTGTTTCTGTAATGATTGTTATTTTGGTTATAACCATTGTTGTGATTATATCCGTTATTCTGATAATATCTGGTATTGTTATAATTACCTCGTTTATTAACTCTAACGCGATAATTGTTTTTATAATTATTACCGCGATAATTATTTCCACGTTGGGTGTACAATATGGAATTGGCATTGTCTGTCATTTCAGTACTACATTGTATGTACTTGGCGACGGCTTCGTTCATGGTTGCAAAAATTGCCTGCTTCCAATATTGTTTTGAGGCGGCCATGCTCACAATTTTTGACCATTGTGGTGATGGCTTCCTTGGTGCTGAATTTGTCAGCGTGTTCGGCCGATAGGCCTTCATCAATATACGAAGCTTCTAGAGGCTTTCGTAGGTTGTCAATTTCTGTGGTGAATTTTTCTGCAGTTTTACCTTTTTGGCTTGTTTTTGCCATTTTGAGATATGTAGAGATATGGTCGTCAGCCTCAGCTTGTACTGGTGGATCTGATGATTCTGACTCTTCTCTATCTTTTATCTTCAACGGTGTGTTGGTACTGAAATTGTTAAGTCGTACCTTTTCTTTATAGCTATAGCTATCCCGTAATTTGTTTAAATATTTTGATACCTGAGACCAATGGCCTTTGTTTAGCCTGTCTCTCTGATCGTGTATTATTATACGCGCTGTATTGAAGCGGGTTACTAATATTTCGGCATGCTTCTTCATAGTGTTTTGCTGTGCTGGCCGGGGTCTTGATAGTGACTTATAAGATCTGTCAAAATCATTTTTTATATTATTCAGTTCTTTATATAATTCGTCCCATTCTATTATTTAATGGAATATTTTCTAGATTCTTGAAACCATCAATGAAAGATGTCTTCCAAGTATCTTGTTATTGTTAATAACTGATTTAATTTTTAGGGTCGGGACGGTGCTCAATACTATCGCCTTCTGGGTACTTGAGCAATGTATCAAGGGAGAAAAGCCTAAGTTGTACTCATATTCGAATTCATTGATTAGTAGAGGCTCAGCTCCTTTTTCGATTATTGATAATACCCTGTTCTGAAAGTTGGGTTCCCTATCAAGAGTAATTCTAATACACTCTGTGGTATTCATATTTTTTAATTATTTTTTTTTTTTTTATTTATTTATTTTCATTGTACATTAGATAAGATTATCAATATATGGACATTGTAATGATTCTCGTGGCAACAGGAGTTGCCTTTTAACTAGATTTTTTTATTGAGCTTGGTGTAAGTGCTCTATATTACCCGCCCAACCTTGTTAACACTTTGCAATGCTTTGAATTTGGTATGTTAACCCTTAAGTGATTTGATGTGTGTTTGTTTTTCTTTTAGTACCCCATTATATTAAATTAGTTCAGTTTCAATTCCATGTTAACATTGTGAGGAGTCTTAAACTCCACACAAATCCCGATGCAGGAGATCGGCCTAGCAACAGCGGAGGAGGCAAGAAAGCCGGAGAAATGAAGGGCATCCAGGTCAAACGGGAAACATTCGGACCTTGGACCCTCATATGGCAAGGGCAACGAGGTCAAACGGGGAATTGGCGGACTTCGGACCCGCCTAAAGAGGACACACCGTGAATTAACGGTACCTCGATGGACCTTGGACCCGCGCCCGGCAAGGGCAACGGGGTCATACGGTAAATTGGTGGACTTCGGACCCGCCCAAAGAGGACACACCGTGAATTAACGGTACCTCAGTGGACCTTGGACCCGAGGGAAATAACGGCACCTACAGCGCCTATAAAAAGGACGGCGCAAGCGCAGCTCGGGACAGTACGAGTGCGAGAATCAGAGCGAGTGCGTGAATGCGGAATAAGTAAACATCGAAACCGAAGTGCCCAAGGATCAAGATCGCAAAGTCGAGACGCCGAACGACGACAAGTCTACAAGGCTGAGGCTACAACGCTGAGATCCAACGGTGCTAGGTCGTGGTAAAGTCAAGCTTAGGGAGTCCTTGCGCGGTGTCAGGCGATAAAGGTGGCTAGGCGATAAGGGAGAACTTTGTTCTACCTGCTTGGCGATACACCTTGCCGACAAAGTCCAAGCTGAATTCCGGAAGCCAGGCGATAAAGGTGGCTAGGCGATAAGGCGTAACTTCGGTTCACCTGCTAGGCGATACACCTTGCCGGCCCCGGTAGGGAAGCTCGCATAACATCCAGGGTTTTGGTGGAGTCGTCCCGATCTCAGTCACCCGGAGCAGCAAGCCGAAGCAACGCAGTAGCAGGCCAGGAGCGACGCAGCGGTAAGCCAGGAGCGACGCAGCAGCACGCCAGGAGCAGAGCAGCAGCGAGCCATGAGAAACGCAGCAGGAGACAGCGACAACGGGCAGCAGAATAATAGCAATAAGGCTATATTGTAGAGAAACAATAAACCAGCACCAACCTAATCATTTCTGGCGTTATCGTTTGGTCACGGGCGGTCACTCAATATAAATTTGGTGGAACGAACTCACAACTTCTCTGAGCTAGCCGCACGTTTACGTAGCGAGCAGAAAATAAAGAATCAGGTCGTTACATCTGGCGCCCAACGTGGGGCATCGCATAACAGACCAAGGCATCGGAACAGACCCAAAAAAAGTGTCGGCAATTGCCTTAATAAAACCACCGGCCAACGTTAAGGAGTTACGACAATATTTGGGACAATATCGTGGTACAGGCGTTTTGTGCCAGATTTTGCAACGTTGGTGCATCCGTTGAACAGCCTGCTCCGGAAAAGCACAAAATGGGAATGGACAGAGCACCATCAACAGGCGTTTGAAGCTGTCAAGGCCAGGCTAATCGCAGACCCTCTTAGCATGCCCAGATTTCACAAAGACATTTGTGCTGCAGACCGACGCCAGCGATTACGGGCTCGGTGCTATTATCACACAGAATTCCGACCAAGGCGAGAGGGTGATCTCGTATTCCAGTAGGTCCCTGAATGGGTCGGAAAGAAATTTCTCAGCGACTGAGAAGGAATGCCTGGCAATTGTGTGGGCCATACGCAAGTTAAGGCCATATTTGGAGGGCTACCACTTCAAAGTGATCACGGATCATATGGCACTGAAGTGGTTGAATAGCATCGAGAGCCCAACTGGAAGAATCGCACGATGGGCGCTGGAACTGCAGCAATATGACTTTGAGATCGCGTAGAGAAAGGGCCAGCTGAGTATAGTAGCAGACGCACTATCACGACAGCCACTGCCAGAAACGTGTCGACGGGTAAAAACACAGGAACAGCACAAGGAAACCGGCGAGTGTAACTGGATAAGGGATATGCGGAGCAAGATTTCTCAAAATCCCCAAAAATATCCAGACTACATGACAGAAGCCGACCAGCTATATCGCCACATACCGCACAGAGCAGGCAACGAGGATGTCACATCATGGAAGCTGTGCGTGCGGGTAATGTCGGAGAACTACAACTCACCGACAGCTGGCCACATGGGCAGTCGGAAAACAATTGCCAGAGTCGCAGCAAGATACCATTGGCCGGGAATGCACCGCGACATAAGGAAATATGTGCAAAACTGCGAGAGCTGCCTACGATATAAGCCAAGCCAACTACAGGCGGCCGGAAAAATGCTGACCCAAGTACCGGAAGAGCCGTGGGCCACTGTGTTCGCAGATTTCGTCGGACCACTGCCCCGCTCCAAACACGGGAATTCTATGCTACTAGTGCTGGTAGATAGGTTCTCCAAGTCGACCGAAATGGTGCCAATGCGCAGGGCAACGACGGAAACTCTGGAAAAGGCGATCCGCGAGCGGATCCTCGCAAGATACGGCGTGCCCAAGGTGCTGATTACAGACAATGGCGTTCAGTTCACCAGCAGGGCGTTAAAAAAATTCCTGGGTGAATTAGGCGTCCGACACCAGTTCACGGCCCCATACACGCCCCAGGAAAACCCGACGGAGAGAGCCAACAGGACGGGGAAAACGATGATCGCCCAGTTCACCGGGGCAGACCAGAGGACTTGGGACGAAAAGTGGCCGGAACTGCAGTTGGCCATGAATACGAGCGTGGCTGAATCCACGGGATATTCGCCTGCTTTTATTACGCAAGGGAGAGAGCCTAGGTTACCCAGCGCACTGTACGACGAAGGAACAATCGGCACCGGAAGGGAAACGCAAACTCCGGCCGAGAACGCACAGAAGCTGAAAGAAATCTTCGAGCTGGTGAGGCGAAATATGGAAAAGGCAGCGCAGGATCAGGCACGCCACTACAATCTGCGTAGACGCCCATGGAAACCGAACATCGGTGACACAGTCTGGGCTAAAGAACATCATCTGTCCAAGGCCGCAGAAGGATTCGCTGCAAAATTGGCATTAAAATATGACGGGCCTTTTAAGATAATAAATTTTAATTCGCCGGTGATATGCAATTTGCGGCAATTTTTCGTCTTTGACTTTCAAAGTGAACGGTCGTGTTTTTTTTCTGCTGATCGAATTTTGCATTTTGTTTTCGTTTATTCCCATCGGTGGGTTTTATCAAAACAATTTTAATTCTCTTCGGGTTTATTAAAACATAAATTTGAACTCCGTTCGCTTCGCGAGTGCACTTTGTATTTAATACTAATAAATTGTTTTAGTTTTTCGTAATTCTTATCTGTGTTTTCTTTTCTTATATCCCCGCCGTTTCTCTTTTGTGCATGCACTTTAACTTATTTACGCTCCCGCTCTCTTGCTCTCTTTGAAAGTTCTAAGCGTGCAGTTTCTGCGCTCTTGCGGTACTTATAACTGCTCGCTTACAAATTTCAATTCGCTTTCTTGGTACAGTGGTAAATAAATAAAATGAATAATAAAAATTTAGTCTGCTTCTGCAAAAAATGCAGCCTCGTAATCAGGGCTGACCAGTCTAATATGACTTGCTGGCTGTGTGAAAATATGGTGCACACCAAGTGCGCCGGTTTTACTGGCCGGACAAGTGATGACCTTTCAAAGGGGCCCAATTTGCAGTTTTGTTGTGACGCTTGTGTCGAGGTTGCGAACGAGATGAAATCGTTCATGCGCCAAACTAAAGGCGGCCTGATGGGGCTGATTAGCTGTTTCGGAGTGGCTAGAGATAGTTTTCGCCGAGCTGATGATCTCCTCTCTGCGCTGGACTCGCAGTTTAATAGTCGTAAGCTATTAGAAGAGTCCCCTAAGCGCAAAAAGGCCGCTGGTGGTAAGGAGCAAAAGGGGAACACCCCGCAACCGAAATCAAAAGATCAACAGAGCATTCCGGCGGATCAGCAGTTGATTTCAGCAATCCCTCAAATGTTGCTATGATCGGCAGCTAAAAAAGATTCGGTATCCGAACAATCCGTTACAGAATGCATGCAACCAGGGACTTCTAAGAATTCCGATTTGTCCGTAGTGGTTTCACAATTAGTGGATCCACCTATCTCTCAGAATGTAGCATCTCCACCACAAGGGACTACTGAGTCCGGACAACCGGCTCAAGTTGGTTTTGCAGAAACAATGTCCAAAATCCCTTTTAGTGGTTCCACTAAAGAAACAAATTTTCGTTTCTCGGCTTTCCCCTGATCAAACATCTTCTGATGTATTGTCTTATATACAAGACAAAACTAAAGCCGATTGTAATAGTGTGACGATCCCGCCTGACGGCTAGGCCGCCACAATATATATTTAAGCAATAGTTATCTAAGTTTCACATTATTACCATTAGTATGTAAGAGATATAAAATGAAGTATTATAATTTAGTAATGGTTAAGCGACCTTATGGATTTTAGGGTATAAAACCAAAATAGGTCAAGTTTGGTTCCGCACCACCCGCCCGAGATGGCAACCATAGAGAAAAATACTGGAAAATAGGGAAAATACCAAACCTTCCTTGGGGAGAAAGGTCCAAAAGGATGAGAGGGTCACACGGCGGTTTCCGGGAGGCTCTCGGCTCTTGGACTTCGAAGCGATCGGTCGCGCACGCGGACAAAGTAAATAAAGAAAACACGTGTGAAAGAGAACGCGGTCTGTAGGAAATAAGGTTAGTGAATCAGTGTAATCGGCGCAGTGAAACACAGGGACGTTTTAAAACAAAGAATTAAACTGAGTGAACTCGTACGAAAAGAAACGTCAAGCCGGATTGTTATGCATTTTATTTTTACCCCGTACCCCTCTGTTCCCCGAGTGATTCAGGCCGTTGGCGACTGATGACCCAATTGGAAGCGGTAAATTATTTTCACCATATACATACACGTTATCCTGATCTACTGAATTTCATCCACTAACCTGCCTGCGTAGTGAGGCGGAAGATCCCCTCATTCTCCTACTTAGTTCCCCCCACCCCCCGCGAAGTGGCAGATCCCTTCGTGCCCTACTAACCCCCGCGGCGAGACGGAAGATCCTCTCACGCATCCCCCTCTAATGTCCTACCGCGAAGTGGCAGATCCCTTCGTGTCCTACTAACCCCCCGCGGCGAGACGGAAGATCCTCTCACGCATCCTCTCCTCGTATCCTACCGCGAAGTGGCAGATCCCTTCGTATCCTATTAACCCCCCGCGGCGAGACGGAAGATCCTCTCACGCATCCTCTCCTCGTATCCTACCGCGAAGTGGCAGATCCCTTCGTATCCTATTAACTCCGACGGTGAGACGGAAGATCCTCTCACCGGCCCTATTAATCCCACATCTTAACGGGATGGCAGATCCTTCCGACTAATTAAACTTGCTTCCAGCCGGTCAACCACAATAGAATCCGGCTGCGGCCTCGCCCGAAGGTCCAGCCCGTGGGATTCTTGACCCCTCGGATCACGTACCTCGGCCAACCACGATAGAATCCGGCTGCGGCCTCGCCCGAAGGTCCAGCCCGTGGGATTCTTGACCCCTCGAACCACGCGTCTCGGCCAACCACAATAGAATCCGGCTGCGGCCTCGCCCAAAGGTCCAGCCCGTGGGATTCTTGATTCCTAGCACCACACATCTCGGTCAACCACGATAGAATCCGGCTGCGGCCTCGCCCGAAGGTCCAGCCCGTGGAATTTTCCGTCCCGGAAGGACTTGGTGGTCTGACGTTATCGTACCCTCGAAGGTCCTGGAGCACTTCGGGATAATCGATCAAAAATCGTCGTTCGCCGAGCAAACATTACTCTCTAGCCCTATGTCTCAGTGACTTTACAAATTTCTTGTAAAAGGACCTCTGGATCCGACTGAGAGTTGTATCCTGGCCAGAGAGCATCCTTACAAGTGGCGCCCGAGCAGGGACCTTGAGCAACACCAAAGTGGCCTAAAGACCCACTAAGATAAAGATCTTTATCCCGAAGGATCGCGCCCCTGCCGAGTGTTACAACTGTGAGAGCAAAAGAAAAGGCAAAGGAAAAGGAAAAGCAAAGGAAATGGGAGAAGGTTCACGTATCACAATAAACCATGGCTAATACGAAGGAGTCCGACGGCGAGTACGAGGAAGCCGATTCGATAGAAAATCCAGGCGTAGGAGTACGATGGATTTATGCCCGGCGTAAAGATGAGTTAGCCGCTCTAGCACTCGAGTTCGGGTTTAGCGCGGACGGCACCGTAGCAGAAACGCAGAAGGCGTTCGCTACACTCGTAAGCACAGGATCGTTTCCAGAATCGGTATGGAAACGACTCGCTCAACTACAGGAGCAGTACAGTTCGAGAGCCGTCACTCCGAACCGCCTAGGAGGCGACAAAGGGTTCATGCCGGGAGCCAAGATAACCCAAGTTGACCAGAATCAGGCTCCATATTTCGCCAGTCATAGTTTTCCCGGAAGACTGACAAGCTATCGAGGTGTCCATCCCGGCACGTCACGAGATTTTACCGCCTCATCACTCGGAAATCATGGCGGGTCGAAGCCGCCAGAGTCAGAAGTCCCACTCATTATCACTCTTCCTCGTCATTTACTAGCCGAGCGGATGCATAAATGGAATCTACGATTCGACGGGACGTCGGACCCGCTGACCTTGATCGCTGAACTTGAAGAGAAGATAGCAACCTACGGAATCAACCAGGAGGAAGTACCCCGCGCCATGTCAGAGATTTTGGAAGGTAGGGCAGCGCGATGGTTCCGCACGAGCCGCTTACAGACAGCTACGTGGGCAGAGTTTCGCGCCGAGTTCTTAAGTTTCTTCCTGCCCCCACGTTACTTCGAGCGACTAGAGGACGAAATCCGAGCTCACACCCAGGGAGCGGATGAGACGTTTAAGGAATATTTGGTCGAGTTGAGGACCAAGATGCAGCAAGCCGGATACCAAAAGGAAGAAGAACTCTATCGGATCTACGAAAATATGGCACCGGAATATCGTCTGTATATAAGGCGCCACGAGTTCGCGACGCTGGAGCAATTAACCCAAATGGCAACGGAATACGAAAGTGTGAGGCAGCTGACGTCGAGTCGCGCAGGTATTCCTAGGACGACGACTGCAGACCGGGATAGGGCCAACGCCCGTCTGACGCCGAACCCCTTTCGAGGCCACGGGGTACCCGTTCAAGGAGGGAATGCAACTCACCGAATGATCAGACAGACCCTCTCGAACGTCGACGTACAGCGAGCTTGTAGTAGATGTGGAGAAGTCGGTCACTTTAGGCGGGGTTGTACTAACCCACGTCTGAACTTTTGTTGGGACTGCGGTCGAAGGAACACATTGACCGTCGACTGTTGTCGCCGGGATACCCCGGGAAACGAACAACGTCTTCGCCGAGATGCGGGCGCAGCGGAGACGAATGCAGTAACAGCCCGGCACCAAGAAACCCACCATTAAGGATAAACAACGGCCTGATCACTGTTTCCGTGCAGATCGGAGGCCGATGGGTGGATGCCACGGTGGATACAGGAGCGTCGAGGAGCTTTGCGAGAGAAGGGTACGCTCGTATGGTAGCAAGACCTGAGGAGATGCAGGAGATCATCACTACGATAGCGTTAGCTGATCGGTCAGGCCTGGCAGTGAAGAAGCTATGGCGTACACGCGTGGAGTTAGCTGGCACGCGAGTGTGGATGCCATTCTTGGTGATGCCAACCATGTTGGATCGCGTGATATTAGGTATGGATTTCTTGGCGGCAATGGGAACACGGATACAGTGCGGAGAAGCTACCTTAAAGGTAAAATTGCGCCCGTCGGTGGAAGACCCCCGACTGCGGCCGAGCAAAGTCGATCGGATGTCATCAGAGGATACGAACTCGGAAATACTCGAAGGAAGGAGTATGACGGTTCTAGGGGGTCAAGAACCCGACGATAAGGACACCAGGTATGCAGAGCAGAGTGAGGTCCCCGCACACAACCGGATCATGCGTCAGATGGCCCCATCAGGAGAATTAAAGAACGACGGAGGAGACGGGACCGGGAGGCACGACGAACCGGGGAGGGCCTTGCAGTACTTTCCAGATAAAATCGACGAAGCAGAGGGCGAAGAACCAACGGCGGAAGAGGATGATCTGAGACCCGACCAGCGGGAATTCATCACTCGCGAGTTGGCGCTTTTCAAGGAGCTTCAAGGCGTATCACACGTGGCGGAGCATCGGATTGTAATGCGAGACGATAAACCCTTGAAACAAAGGTACTACCCAAGGAATCCGGCAATGCAGAGCGTGATCGACACCCAAGTGGACGAACTACTCCGCGAAGACGCCATCGAACCGTCACGGAGTCCACATAGCGCACCCATAGTGTTGGTCAAAAAGAAGACGGGTGAATGGCGCATGTGTGTTGATTATAGGCAATTGAACGCTCACTCAGTACCCGACGCGTACCCCGTCCCCAGGATCAACCATATTCTGGAGAAGCTACGACAAGCCCGATACATTTCGACGCTGGACTTAAAGCACGGTTATTGGCAAATACCCATGGCCAAGGACAGCCGTCAATTCACAGCCTTCACCGTTCCGGGCAGAGGCCTATAGCAATGGAAGGTCATGCCCTTCGGCCTTCACTCGGCCAGCGCAACCTTCCAACGCGCTTTGGATGGCGTGATCGGTGTGGACATGGAGCCGTTCGCCTTCGCCTATTTGGACGATATCATCGTTATAGGCGCCACGGAGGAACAACATTTGTCCAACCTGGCCGAAGTCTTCCGTAGGCTGCGGAGGGCGAACCTGAAGGTGAATCCAAAGAAGTGCGCGTTCTTCAGGAGGAGGTTAGTTTACCTAGGCCACGTGATTAGCGCCGAAGGGGTACAAACCGATCCGGAGAAAGTGACGGCCGTTACCAACCTTAAGTCCCCTACCTGTCTCAAGGAGCTCCGGCAGTGGCTAGGCATGGCATCTTGGTATCGCCGGTTCGTCCCTAACTTCGCAACCGTGGTCCAACCGATGACGGCCCTGTTAAAGAAAGGCCGGAAGTGGTCGTGGGGTCCCGAACAACAGAGTGCGCTGGAGGAGGTGAAAAGGAGGTTAACCACCGCCCCCGTGTTAGGATGTCCCGACTTCGACAAGACGTTTGTGTTGCAAACTGACGCTAGCGACGTGGGACTAGGAGTAGTCTTGTCGCAAGATATCGAAGGCCAGGAGAGGGTCATCGCGTATGCCAGCCGTCGACTCACGGCCGCGGAGGGCAATTATACGACGACGGAAAAAGAGTGTCTGGCCATTATATGGGCCATTAGGAAAATGAGGTGCTACTTGGAAGGGTATCGGTTCGAAGTGGTTACCGACCACCTAGCCCTCAAATGGTTGAACTCCATCGAAAGCCCCTCCGGTCGGGTAGCCAGATGGGCGCTGGAGTTGCAACAGTTCCAGTTCGACGTGCGGTACCGCCGAGGCAAATTGAACGTGGTGGCTGACGCGTTATCCTGGCAACCCTGTGAAGTCTTGCAACAGATGACCGAGATGGAGACACCCTGTAAATGGATCCAAGGTATGCAAGTTAAGATAAGAGAGTGCCCCGAGAAGTTCTCAGACTACATGACGGAAAATGGACAACTATACCGGAATTTGGGACATAGAGCGGATGACGAGGACTACTTCCCATGGAAACTGTGCGTCCCTAGTTCAAACAGGGTCCGAGTCCTCCGAGAATGCCACGACGCGCCCACGGCTGGACATTTGGGCGTCCGAAAAACCGTTTCCCGACTATCGCAGAGGTATTTCTGGCCCGGCATGTTTAGAGACGCGAAGCGTTACGTCCAGCGCTGCGAGTCGTGCCAGAAGTTTAAAACCGCCCAGACGAAGGCGGCAGGCAAAATGCTAACCCGCGTAACAAGCGAACCGTTTGACGTTCTATGCGCAGACTTTGTCGGCCCGCTACCTCGGTCAAAGCACGGAAACACCATGCTCCTCGTGTTTCATGACATCTTTTCCAAATGGGTGGAGTTGATCCCGTTACGGAAAGCTACCACCGCCCAGGTTCAGAAGGCATTCCGGGAACGGATACTGGGTCGGGTCGGCATCCCTCGGAAGTTCGTCTGCGATAATGGTACTCAATTCACCAGTCGCACTTTGAAAGAGTATTTCAGCACGATAGGGGTAGAGGTCCAATATACTGCCCCATACTGTCCACAAGAGAACCCTACCGAGAGGACGAATCGGACTGTCAAGACGATGATAGCCCAACTCACCGAGGGAGACCAAAGTTCCTGGGACGAGCTGTTACCGGAAATAGCGCTCGCCATCAACGCAAGTGTATCGGACTCGACGGGATACAGTCCCGCCTTTCTGACGCAAGGACGTGAACCCAGACTCCCTACTATGTTATACGACGAGGTCACCCCTGGATCGGCGGTGATATCTAAGGACCCCCGCAGGAAAAGCGTTCCAACTCAGAGGAATCTTCGACATCGTCAGATCCAACCTCCAACGTGCTTCCCAAGAGCAAGCACGTCATTACAACCTTCGACTCCGTGAGTGGAGACCGAAGCTCGGTGACAAAGTGTGGGTACGCCAACATCCCCTCTCGAAGGCAGCCTAAGGTTTCGCCGCCAGATTGGCCCCCAAATATGGCGGTCCCTACACCGTAACGAGGTTCACATCCCCTAACCTTGTTCTGTTGCGAAGCCCCGGAGAAAGACGTTCACGCTCCGCCAACATCAGCCAACTGAAACCCTATTACTCAGAGGACTCTAGAGAATGCCGCCGCAGAAAAAGATGACGAGGCTACCCAGGGGGCCGACACGAGAGGTTAAGTAGGATACAAGGTCATACGGTAATTTCTAAGCTGAATTGTACTAACATACCCTATGTTATTATCTAAGTATTCTAAGTAGAGGTTTCACTGCACCGATAGGTAGGGAGCTTAATCAATAAGGGTCTCGTATCTATAAGTTTAGACTCCGCTTTCAGATGGAAGAAGTCATCGAGTTGTCGGATGGTTCCGACGATACCGAATCGTTTCATCACGACCTTTCCGATCGCGACGAGTGGGTCGCGGAAGGATACAGCGGAGGAGATTCGGACGCATCGGGGGACGAAGAGGGAGAGATCGCAGAGGACCAGGATACCGACGATGGCCAAGGTGAAGAAGACCCACACGGCGGCGCTGAGTCTTCCGACGACCAGGAGCCTAGGGGTACAGGTGGGTCGCGGTTTGCGGGCATGTGGAGCCCTAAACCCGGCGAAACACGACGACCCGATCGACCATCGGCAGCGTTCAACGTCGAGGACGACTCCAGCAACGCGAGCGACAGCGACGAACGCGACGAGCCTCAGGATTACACGAGAGGTCGTCGCTCACAGGGGCCAGGGTATTACGCACCGGGGGGAGACGACGAACAGCCGTGGACCAGGCGAGATCCTCGAGGCGGTCACCCGCGATACACCGAGTCCCACCAACGTCCCTCCATCGAATACTCGTGTCATCGTACGGTCGAAGACCAAGTCAGCCGCTGGGAAGGGCATGTCGCGATGATGCGCATCGAGGTCAAGTCGGTCGTGTTTAAGACACCCTGGATACACGCCGAAGGTCCTTACGTGGACGAACCTCCATCACCACCGCTACCCCTCGCTCTGGATTGGGACGCGACGTTCCGTCCCCAGGCAGAGGTCCCGACGTCCCCCCGTCGGCCGCCGTGCTCGCTGAAGAAGACCCGCTCGCAGGAGACGCAGACATCCCCGACTTGCTGGCAGCGTTCGCCGAAGCAGACCCGTGCCCGGTCTGTCCAGACGTCGCCAACTTGCCGACGACGCTCGCCGAGGGAGACTCGCGTCCAGGTCTGGACCTCCCCAGTCGGACTACGGCGCTCACCACGGGAGACCGGAGGGCAGGAGACGAAGCGTTGCCGCGTGAGTTCGCACCACGGGACTCACCACGTGAAATATTTTTTGGAGCGCGAGTTGGCAACCGACAGCGAAGACGGGGTAGAAGATCGCCCCCTGTTCCGTCGGGTATTCCAGAACTCGGAGGCAGCGGAGGCCAGTACGGCAGACCCGGACCCGACGGACGAGGCCAAGGAGGACGACGTTGCAGCCCAATCGACGTCACACCAATCCCCGATCTGCGCACCGCCAGGAGCACCACTGACCGAATGGGAGGACGGAGTTCTCGATCAGGTCTTGACCGAGATCCAGGGGACCGGTTGGGACGGGTCGTTCATGGAGGAGTTGACCTCATCCATAGCAACTCCGGGGGTACCTCGAGACGAGTTAGCTTCGTTACCTGAAGGTTGGATTGGGACGGGCGAACTGCGACGATTGCCGACATCGGCCATCCGTCTGATCGCCGAGAGGGCGGCCGAACAAGACGGACGAGGACATCGCGTTCGCTTCGCCGTTAAGGGACTGGATTGGCACTACGTCGTCACCGTGAAGAGCGACGGGCGGTTCATCATCAGCCCCCGGTAGGAAAGGGGGGGGTGTGACGATCCCGCCTGACGGCTAGGCCGCCACAATATATATTTAAGCAATAGTTATCAAAGTTTCACATTATTACCATTAGTATGTAAGAGATATAAAATGAAGTATTATAATTTAGTAATGGTTAAGCGACCTTATGGATTTTAGGGTATAAAACCAAAATAGGTCAAGTTTGGTTCCGCACCACCCGCCCGAGATGGCAACCATAGAGAAAAATACTGGAAAATAGGGAAAATACCAAACCTTCCTTGGGGAGAAAGGTCCAAAAGGATGAGAGGGTCACACGGCGGTTTCCGGGAGGCTCTCGGCTCTTGGACTTCGAAGCGATCGGTCGCGCACGCGGACAAAGTAAATAAAGAAAACACGTGTGAAAGAGAACGCGGTCTGTAGGAAATAAGGTTAGTGAATCAGTGTAATCGGCGCAGTGAAACACAGGGACGTTTTAAAACAAAGAATTAAACTGAGTGAACTCGTACGAAAAGAAACGTCAAGACGGATTGTTATGCATTTTATTTTTACCCCGTAGCCCTCTGTTCCCCGAGTGATTCAGGCCGTTGGCGACTGATGACCCAATTGGAAGCGGTAAATTATTTGCACCATATACATACACGTTATCCTGATCTACTGAATTTCATCCACTAACCTGCCTGCGTAGTGAGGCGGAAGATCCCCTCATTCTCCTACTTAGTTCCCCCCACCCCCCGCGAAGTGGCAGATCCCTTCGTGCCCTACTAACCCCCGCGGTGAGACGGAAGATCCTCTCACGCATCCCCCTCTAATGTCCTACCGCGAAGTGGCAGATCCCTTCGTGTCCTACTAACCCCCCGCGGCGAGACGGAAGATCCTCTCACGCATCCTCTCCTCGTATCCTACCGCGAAGTGGCAGATCCCTTCGTATCCTATTAACCCCCCGCGGCGAGACGGAAGATCCTCTCACGCATCCTCTCCTCGTATCCTACCGCGAAGTGGCAGATCCCTTCGTATCCTATTAACTCCGACGGTGAGACGGAAGATCCTCTCACCGGCCCTATTAATCCCACATCTTAACGGGATGGCAGATCCTTCCGACTAATCAAACTTGCTTCCAGCCGGTCAACCACAATAGAATCCGGCTGCGGCCTCGCCCGAAGGTCCAGCCCTTGGGATTCTTGACCCCTCGGATCACGTACCTCGGCCAACCACGATAGAATCCGGCTGCGGCCTCGCCCGAAGGTCCAGCCCGTGGGATTCTTGACCCCTCGAACCACGCGTCTCGGCCAACCACAATAGAATCCGGCTGCGGCCTCGCCCGAAGGTCCAGCCCGTGGGATTCTTGATTCCTAGCACCACACATCTCGGTCAACCACGATAGAATCCGGCTGCGGCCTCGCCCGAAGGTCCAGCACGTGGAATTTTCCGTCCCGGAAGGACTTGGTGGTCTGACGTTATCGTACCCTCGAAGGTCCTGGAGCACTTCGGGATAATCGATCAAAAATCGTCGTTCGCCGAGCGAACATTACTCTCTAGCCCTATGTCTCAGTGACTTTACAAATTTCTTGTAAAAGGACCTCTGGATCCGACTGAGAGTTGTATCCTGGCCAGAGACCATCCTTACAATAGTGTAAAGGTGGAAAAGTTTAAGTTTTCTTATACTAGAGATATTTCATCTTTCAAGATAACTGTCCCTAACGAGCTTTTTGAAGCCATATGCTCGGGCGACTTTTGGCCGGATAATATGGTTGTAACAGAGTTCGAGGCTAAGATAAAGAAGAAGGGGCCCGTTTGAGTAAAACTTCCTAGTCGAGGCCAAACCAGTGCACCAATTTCAAAAAACTAACTTCTAACCTCCTTCTTTCCTATCAGAATGCAAGAGGTTTGCGTAGCAAACTCACTAAATTGTATTCTGATAGCCTTTCCTTTGCATCTCATATTATTGTGTTCACAGAAACCTGGTTAAAGCCGGAGATCTTTAGCTCCGAAGTTTTTCCAGGTAAGTACACAATATATAGGTATGACCGTCCCTCTAGACGGGGAGGTGGGGTCTTAATTGGAGTTGATTCAAACTTCCCGTCTGAGGAGTTATTTTTTGATGAATTCAATACCATTGAATTTATTTGTGTAAAGTTATCGCTTCCTGGTAACTTTATATACATAACTTGCTCATATATTCCGCCGTTGTCTGAACTTCCTGATTATTTAAATCACCTATCCGTTATTAAGTCCGTGGCAAATAAGCTTTCCGATAGGGATCAGATGATAGTTCTAGGTGATTTTAATATACCTGGAGTTACTTGGTCCACTGAGGACGGATCGAATGTCTTACTACCTATAGCACAGCATGATTTTATTGATGGCCTGCTTGCCATATCTCTATCTCAAGTAAACCATGTTCGAAATTCATTAGGTCGCCTACTTGATTTGAAGGTGTGTTTCTGTCCAGAGTAGCACCACTCACGCAACCTGAAGATCCATATCACCCAACAATCGAACTTTCATTTGATACGGGCAGAGTTATAGAAGAAAAATCAGAAAAATCCAAACGAATGCATTGTTTTCGCAAGGCAGACTTTCTGAGGCTAAATAATTTTATTTCTGGCTTTAATTGGTCTGATCTTTACTTATGCATTAATATGTCCGATGCAGTTAAGGTCTTTTACACTGCAATAAACTCATTTTTTAATTCCTGTGTTCCGTGGCACTATCACCTTGGTTTAGCAAAGAGTTGACACACTTAAGAAATGTAAAGTCCAGACTTTTTAGGAAATATAAAAATACCGGTTCTCAATCTGTTTTTACTAGATATTTAAGTGCTCGGTCAAGATTTACCGTGCTTAATGCTCAGTGTTATAATAGTTACTTAAACCGTTGTAAGGTCCAGTTCTCTCAGGACCCGAAACAGTTTTATAATTTTGTTAACACCAAGCGTAAATCTAATTCTTTTCCTTCCTCGCTGTCGTTCGAAATTATGACGGCAACCACAGATCAGGCAATAGCCGATTTATTTGCCCAATTTTTTCAAACGACTTACTCTACTTTATATTATTCATCACAGCCTTATTCTTACACCATGTCCAAGTCAAACCTCATATTCTGTCCCACTTTAACAGAAAGCTCTCTTCTTTTGGATCTTCTTCGTATTAAGCCTGTTTATTCGCCAGGGCCCGATGGTATTCCTGGGTGCGTGCTTAGGTATTGCGCTAAGGCCCTGTGCAAACCTCTTCACAAGTTGTTTACCTTATCTCTAGAAACCGCCCAATTCCCAAATATTTGGAAGGAATCATTTGTTATTCCTCTTTTCAAGAAAGGTAACAAGTTAGAAGCCAGTAACTACAGAGGTATTTCTAAGTTGTCAGCTATTCCTAAGCTTTTTGAAAAAATTATTACTCCTCATTTGCAGCACCTTTGCAGATCAATCATTTCTCCGTGTCAACACGGATTTATAAAACGTAGATCCACAATCACAAACCTTCTAGAGCTCACTTCATTTGTGATAAAAGGCTTCAATAGTAGTTTTCAAACACACGGTAATCTGCACACAGATGCATTAGGAGAGCGAGAGCGGGAGAGGGGGGGTCATAGGATGCGGATACCGTTACCGGGTAACGCATACCAAAGCGGGGACCCGTCGGAGCTCGTAGCAAGGGAAAGTCCAAAGGCCGCCGCGGATAACGGAACCGGAAACATGGGCAACCGAGGTTTCGTCAGCGCGCGAGCGCCACAAGACGGGCCTATTGAAATCAGGTCGCCAAGATGCCAGCACGCAGCAGCAGCAACAGTCAGGTCATGAGGGGAGAGGGGCGGTGAGGCAGCACCGGGCAACAGCCAGCGGCGAGATGGAGGCGGGACTCAGGTTCCGCACTCCAGCTGCTGGCGTCCCCCCTGGTGTCGCGGTCCCCGTCGCCGAACCCCGAATGGGAAGACGAGGAACGCATCACGGATGTAGAGCTGGAGGAGGAGGAGGAGGCCGGCGTTCGGCCGGCAGAACAGGAGGCCGAGGTGGTAACTATCGACCTGTCGTCGTCCGAGGAGGAGGAGGAGGAAGACAAGGAGGACACCGGGACGGAGACGGTGAGTCCAGAGGTCTCATCGGACGAGGAGGACGAGCCACGTCGGGCGGCGAAGGCCCGGATGGCATTCCGCCGAATAAAGAGGGCCGCAGCCGGATTCGGGCGGATCCGGTTGGGCGACGCAGCGCCATCGGGCCGCCCGGAGGAGGCAAAGCGTATATTCGCAACCCGGGCAGAGGTGGTGCGGCGAGTATTCGCGCAGCGGGCGGTGGCACGGGCAGCCGCAGCAGCCAGGGAGTGGCAAAAGCGGCTGGATGAGGCTGAGGCCGAAGAGGCAGCGATCTGGGCACCGCCAGGCCCTCCGGAGCAGCCGCCGCTGCAAGCACCTCCACCGCCGTCGCCACCGCCGTCGCTGTCGCAGCCGCCACCACTGCCGTCGCCGCCCCGGGCATCAACACCGCCACCGCCACCACCGTCGCCGCCCCGGAGAGCAGCACCGCCACCGCCACCACCGTCGCCGCCCCGGGCATCAACAACGCCACCGCCACCGCCACCACCGTCGCCGCCCCGGGCAGCAGCACCGCCACCGCCACCACCGTCGCCGCCCCGGCCATTAACACCGCCACCGCCACCACCGTCACCGCCGCAGGCACCACGGCCATCCCAGGCACCACGGCACGGAGCGGAGACACCACCGCCTCCACCGCCGCCGTGGGTGCCAACGCCATCGCCGTTGCCAGCAAAACGGCTCGGTGGGGACCCGGAGGGTCTGGAGAAGGGACCCTGGGTGTGGCCGCCGCCAGGGGAGCCAGCCGCACGGCCGTCGAAACTAGCCCGGTTATCGTCATGCCCGGAGCCTCGGTCCCCTCCAGCAAGGCCGCGTATGAGTCGCCAGCAGTCGGCGGACAGCAGCCGCTGGGAGGAGGTGGCCGAGGGAGGGTGGCCGCCGAGGGTGGCATCCGAGGCTGGCAGGCAGGTGCAGAGGGCTCGGAGCAGTCGCTGGGCAAAGTTAATAGTGGTGGATGGCGTCCGCTACCGCATCCGGGTGGCAAGCGTGGTAGTAAGGGTCTTGAGGGCCCAATAAAAGGCCTTTGATGGTTTTAACACACAAATTGATTTGTTTATTTACATTTTTGAGTAACGGGTTGCCGGACATAGGCAATAGGGACGGGGGCGCCGAGTCAGGCGGTCGATCGATAGTTGCGATCGATGGGTAGCACGATTGGTAATTGCTATGTTCAAAAAGCCTAGTATCCAGATCGACAAACGATTACGCTAGCGCAAAAACTTTAATCTTTCCAGTGTGACCAAAAGTTTGAGAGGTTATCAGATTTAAGCGTGCTACGGTCGTACTGTCAATCAGCTGGATTTGTTGACAAGCAGTTATAAGTCAAATATCGTATTTGCGGGAAAGAGCCTTTAAAAGATATTATCAACTACCTTGGCAATCCAAGTCTGCCGCTGTACAAAGAAATTAAAAAACAATACAATTTAAATTTAACAGTTGTTTTTTTTAATTTACTGATAATTATTTGCTAATTTAAAGTTCATAGCTGCACTTTTATTGTGTTTTTTCGTACATTCTGGACCTAAAAAACATTTTTTTCTGACAAGAGGCACCCCAGATAGTAATAATGTTATTTTGTCCTCACATGTAAACACCTGCAATCGACTTTTGTGAGTTTTTTGAGTTATACTGTCTTATAATGTTCAGTGCGAAGCGCACGCGAAAAGATTAAATTTTTTAATCTTTTCGCTAGGGTTCACGTTTCCGCAGACTGGCAACGCTATGGAATTTTCTGGTATTTTTTTCGTCGATCAGGAGACCGACGTGAAAAAAAGGCCCGACGAAAAGTGAACGCCAGCTGTTTGCCTCTCGCTCTCTCTCATGACTGGCGTACGGTTTTCGTCGATCAGGATACTAGGCTAAAGGCAACTCAAGACAACAAAACGGCAAAGACGATGGCAACACTGGAACCCACAATCGATAAACGCGATCGTGGTGAGATTCCAGGGAGTTGCCGGACCGAGGGAAAACGAAATGGTGACTTTTAGTTTGGGGAAATGTCTGGGCGGGAAAATTCGAATTCCACGCAGGGAACTGTCTGGGGAACTGGGAACTGTCTGGGGAACTGTAAACTATCTGGGGAACTGTGAACTATCTGGGGAACTGTGAACTATCTGGGGAACTGGGAACTGTCTGGGGAGTTGGGAACTGTCCGTGAAATGGGAACTGTGAACTATCTGGGGAACAGGGAATCAGGGAAATAATTTTTCAAGGAGCTGCATGGAAACGTCTTTTGGGGAAACAGTCGCGGGAAAGTTCAAGTCTTTCAAGGAGCTGTACGAGTAAAGTCTTTTAGGAGAACAGTCTGGGGAAATTTTAAGTCTTTCGGGGAACTGTCTAGGGAACATCTAACACGCAAGTCAGGCGGGGAATTCGAGTAGTATAAACATAAAGGGCGGGGAAAGCCACCACTTTCATTACATTTCCGAAGGAAGGGGGAAATGTGAGGAGTCTTAAACTCCCCACAAATCCCGATGCAGGAGATCGGCCTAGCAACAGCGGAGGAGGTGAGAAAGCCGGAGAAATGAAGGGCATCCATGTCAAACGGGAAACATTCGGACCTTGGACCCTCATATGGCAAGGGCAACGAGGTCAAACGGTGAATTGGCGGACTTCGGACCCGCCTAAAGAGGACACACCGTGAATTAACGGTACCTCGATGGACCTTGGACCATGCGCCCGGCAAGGGCAACGGGGTCATACGGTAAATTGGCGGACTTCGGACCCGCCCAAAGAGGACACACCGTGAATTAACGGTACCTCAGTGGACCTTGGACCCGAGGGAAATAACGGCACCTACAGCGCCTATAAAAAGGACGGCGCAAGCGCAGCTCGGGACAGTACGAGTGCGAGAATCAGAGCGAGTGCGTGAACGCGGAATAAGTAAACATCGAAACCGAAGTGCCCAAGGATCAAGATCGCAAAGTCGAGACGCCGAACGACGACAAGTCTACAAGGATGAGGCTACAACGCTGAGATCCAACGGTGCTAGGTCGTGGTAAAGTCAAGCTTAGGGAGTCCTTGTGCGGTGTCAGGCGATAAAGGTGGCTAGGCGATAAGGGAGAACTTTGTTCTACCTGCTAGGCGATACACCTTGCCGACAAAGTCCAAGCTGAACTCCGGAAGCCAGGCGATAAAGGTGGCTAGGCGATAAGGCGTAACTTCGGTTCACCTGCTAGGCGATACACCTTGCCGGCCCCGGTAGGGAAGCTCGCATAACATCCAGGGTTTTGGTGGAGTCGTCCCGATCTCAGTCACCCGGAGCAGCAAGCCGAAGCAACGCAGTAGCAGGCCAGGAGCGACGCAGCGGTAAGCCAGGAGCGACGCAGCAGCACGCCAGGAGCAGCGCAGGAGCGAGCCAGGAGCAGCAGAAGACAGCGACAACGGGCAGCAGATTAATAGCAATAAAGCTATATTGTAGAGAAACAATAAACCAGCACCAACCTAATCATTTCTGGCGTTATCCTTTGGTCACGGGCGGTCACTCAATATAAATTTGGTGGAACGAACTCACAACTTCTCTGAGCTAGCCGCACGTTTACGTAGCGAGCAGAAAATGAAGAATCAGGTCGTTACAACATTCAAATACAATTCTTGTCCTTAATAGCAATAAATATGTATATAAAAATAATAACGTTCATTTCAATATCTTATCTCTTTTCTAATTATTAACAAATTCATTTCATTTTTAATTTCTTGAGAGAAGGCTTATCCTAATATATGTATTCTTAACTTATTGAAGGGTTAAATAATGTTTAAATAATATATTTGATTATATAATTTTCCATTCAACAAGACTATAAAACTATAGAAATTGTATTTTTCTTTAATTTTTCTAATTTTGGTCAAAAGTGTGCAACGCAGTGAAGGAGACATCTCCGACCCTATAAAGTATATATATTCTTGATCAGGATCACCTCCTGAGTTGATATAGCCATGTCCGTCTGTCTGAACTGAAACTTTGCACACACCCTTCTTTCCTTTGCACGCAGTGCATATAGGAACGGCCGGGATCGGCCGACTATATCCTATAGCTGCCATATAACTGATCGGAAATGCCATAACTTTGATGTTTGTAAAGTTATAGAGCTGGGATTTTCTATGGGTTTTATATTTGGTTAGTCAATCCGACCTACCAAATTTCATAAGGATCGGCCGACTATATCCTATAGTTTGTTTTTTTTTTTTACTTGACTACCATTTATTTTTTGTTTTTTAAATTTCTTATATATATATATGCATAATAATCTTATTAAATTTTATTTATTTTTTTTTTTGTTTTGTTTTTACCTGTTACCTTTTTAAATCTACGTGTGCATGAGTGGCTGTAAATATAAAAATTATTAATTTAAAAATAAAATATCTGTGGTAGCATGCTCTTTTCGTTGTTTATTCGTCCAGTATATAGTTTTAATTCTCATCTAAATTATTTCCTTTACGCTGCGCTGCTGTGAGTTTTTAGTTGACCAGGTTGAACGTAGCTTGGCCAGCTTAGCAGCTAAATTATTTTGTGGTGCTTCGTCAGAAGGTGCAGTTTCATTAATTGGTGGATTTAAATCCAACCACAAATCCTGAAACTTTATGTTTTATTTCAGTCACATGTATTGATATTTTTCGTGACAAATTTACCTGCACATATATATGTTTTGCCAAGTTAGGTTCTTCCTACGTCTCTTGATCGGTTTCTATTATGCACTTAATATTTTTGTAACGAAGTTTGAATAAAATTGCCTTTTTATATATTTAAATGGCATGTGCAAAAATTATCACGTGTTTTAAGTGTACGATTTTATTTACTCGAAGAACGATCTGATTTATTTGAGAGACTCTGACCAACTAAATGCACATGCTTAAAAGTTTTCCATGAACCGCGTGGGCGTAGGATAAGCTTACTTAAAAAAAAACAGATAGTATTGCTGACTAAGATAAATCAGCTAACCAAAGTTCTTTTACACAAGCGTGGCTTTATCTTTTGAGCTTTTGTTTTAGAGATAAGATAAGACAAACAAAGTGATTCTCAAAACTACGTATGTATAAGACTTAAGCCGTACACATACAAATCTGACCATCACAACACAGATTATTTTATTAGCTTTTACAGTGATAAAAGAAGCTGAAAAATCGGTCTGATTCATTAAGTCATACACTTTTAAAGATCTTTTGCGTGAAATTTTCCAATTACTTGACCATTCTCTTCTAATTCGTAACAATGGTTACCGTGTTTGCGAACAATTTTTGCTTTTAAAAACTTTGGAGCAAGCTTTGCATTGCATTTTTTTTATTTATTACTCAGAGCAAAATTTATTTATTTAAAATTAAAATTTAATTTATTTATATTTAACAAACCTGGTACGAAGATCATATACCCTTTTATTAGATATACATATATGCCTTGCTGATATTTGCCATTATGGTTTCCCGTATAACTTGTAGCTTGTCTGAATCTAAAATTCTTTCACCTATTTTAAGACTTTCTAATTTTCTTAACAGGTCATAATCTTTCGCATGCGAAACCATATTGTTTCCAAAAAGTGCACAGTATGGTCCGATTACTGAATGATAAGCAGAGCGTAATGCTGCTGAAATGTTGCTGATTTTCTCATCCCATAACCGTTGATCTGCACCAAGATATGATCGAATGCCTGATATTATAGATCTATTGAGGCGTTCAGATGCGTTTGATTGGGGACTATAAATAGCTGTTAGAAAGTGTTTTATCCCATGCCTTCCAAGAAATGACTTAAACAGTGAGGATTTAAATTGACTTCCATTATCCGTCACAATGCATTCTGGGACACCAAATACATGAAAAATATTGGTACTCAAAAAGTCTACAACGAGATCTGCTGTAAATTTTCGCAAAGGTTTAAGAAAATGAAACTTAGTTAGGTGATCTAACACAATAAACACTCCTACATTTCCTCTCTTTGACCTAGGATAAGGTCCAATAAAATCCATATAAAGGCGTTGAAATGGCCTTTCACTTATTGCCGGGTTTCCCATAGGTGGTTTCAGTGTGATATTTGGGGCTTTTGATTGTTTACAAACATTACACCGCGCAATAAAGTTTTTGACTTCAATCGCCATGCTTGGCCAATAGAAATTTCTGCGAAGTCTCTCTAAGGTTTTTCCTATACCTCCATGAGCATTATGAGGTGGTGAGTGAGCGTTCTCTATAACTGATTTAGTCAACTCGGATGGTACCCATAGCTTCCAGCAGTTTGACTCGAATACGTCGTCTATATAAAAGTGATTTCTACGATATATATATACTGATCCACAACTTTGAGATCTGGCAAACGATTTTGATTCTCTAGTATGACATTTTTCTGCAAAACGTAGTCGTTAGACCAAAAATAAGGTGAATCTAAATCGATTACTGGTAAAACAACATCCATTTCATTAATTTCCTTGACTGACAATCGCGATAGCGCATCAGGAACTATATTTAGGCTTCCTTTTCGGTGTTCAATATCGAAAGTATAATGTTGCAATTTTAACGTCCATCTAGTTAAGCGACCGTTGAGATCAGTTTGCCGCATTAACCATTTTAAGCTCGCATGATCCGTAATAACTTTAAATTCGAGGCCTTCCACATATTCTCTAAACTTCTCGATACTCAGTATAGCACCTAAACATTCTAATTCTGTGACACAAAATTTCTGCTGAGACTGGTTTAATTTATGTGAAAAAAATGCAATTGGTCTTTCTATATTATCGTCATCAAGTTGAGCAAGAACACCACCAACGCCTGTTTTCGAAGCGATTGAATAATAAACGGCTTCTCAAAATTCGGTGTCACTAATAATGGTGCTGAAGTTAATCTACTTTTTACCTCTTCAAATGCCTGGTTAGCCTCATCCGTCCATTTATAGTCTTTGCTCTTTTTGGTTAGATCTGTGAGAGGTGCTGTTATAGTTGCATAATTTTCCAGGAACCTACGATACCAACCGGCACAACCTAAAAATTTACGCAATTCTCTAACAGTTTTTGTAGGAAGTAGATCTTTTATTGCTGATACTCTTTTTGGATCTACCTTAATACAGCCGTTGCCTATCACAAATCCAAGATAACGAACTTCAGGAACACACCATTTACATTTTTTCTAAATTTAATGTCAAACCTGCATTTCGCAACACGTCAGCCATTACTTTAAGCAGACTTATGTGCTGAGTAAATGTTTCACTGACCAACAATAAGTCATCAAGATAAACAAATACACGGCTTTTAAGATCAGGTGGAATAATAACGTCCATTAAACGACACATTGTTTGAGCTGCATTGGTTAAACCAAAAGGCATTGCCTTGAATCTGTATAAAGGTCGGTTTGGCACAGTAAATGCAGTTAAATCTTTACAAGATTCCTTCAAACCTATTTGCCAAAATGCATGCTTAAGATCTAAAGAAGTTATAAATTTAGCTTTGGGTAATCTTGAAAGAATTCAATTAATTTTTGGTTGTGGATACGCATCTTTAATAGTTACTGCGTTCACTTTGCGAGAGTCAAGGCATATTCGAAACTTTTCTCCTTTCTGTACTACAGCTACAGGACTTCTCCATGAACAAGTCGGAGGTGCGGTTTCTATCACTCCTAATTTGATCATCTCATCCATCTCTGCGTGTATTTTTTTTTCTATCGCAGGAGATACCGAAAAATATCTTTGCTTTATAGGTTTTGCTTCGGGAATAATTTCAATGGCATGCTCTAAAATAGATGTTTTTCCTAAGCCATCTCTATTGAAATCTGGAAACAATGATATTACTTTCGTCATTTGCTGTTTTTGTTCACAATTTAGAGTGTTTGGTAAATTCAGTTCGCTAACGTATATTGATTGGTTTGATGTACCAAAAGTCAATTCCCAAATAAAGATCTTGTTTCAGTTCAGGTATTATATAAAGCGTTACCAATTTAGACTGATTACGAAATGTAACTTCGGTTTCAACAGTTCCAAGAACATTGTATTTTTGACCTCCAGCAGTTTCTACTAGTGAATTACTAACTTTAAAATCCTTATTTTTGTTTAAATATTCCTCGGCCGCTTGTCCACTTAAACACGAGACAGATGCACCGGAACCTAATAATCCGCCATAAATTTTACCAAAAATTCTCACTTCTACAAATGGTCTAACATCATTGTCTTTGCTAAGCATTGCATCTAAACTAACCGTCAATCTTTGCGATTTATCTTTAATTTTTTTTTAAAAATTACGCAATCGTAAAGAGTTTTGCTTAGGTCTGTTCCTAACATCAATTCCAATTTCTTTACTCTGGTTAAAGATTTTGTTACGGACTCTAATATAATTTCTTAATCGAACATGATTATAGGATATAATTTTCCTTTAACGTCATTCTGTCCTATATTTATATTTTTAATATACTTTGGCGATGGATGAGTTAAGTCATCCAAATTAATCAGTTTTTTGGATTGGACCGATAGATGGTGTTTTCATATCCATTCGACCTTCTGTTTTTCTGACATAACTCGCAATTTGGTCGTTTCACATTTTCTGTGCCACATCCCATACAAAATATTTTTCTTTCAAATTGACAATCTATGAATTTATGTCCATATTTTTCATTACAATTCCAACACAGTATTTTCATATCATCAGCTTTATCTCCTTTTATTTCACAAATTTCATTTTCCATTAAATAATCGTTCATACTTCGATCGTCTATACATATTTCATTTACTTTTCGATTAATCCTTGTATTATAATTATTGTTAAATTCCTCACTAAAAGCTTCTCTTCGTGTTACAAGATTTCGTAAGTTACCTAAAGAATTTATTTCCAAATAGAAAAGCTCTTTTCGCAGAAAAGGTCTAAGGTTACGTTTAAGTACTGAAACTAATTGACTTTCGCTTATTGGACATTGTAACCGATCTACCAACAACATAATTGCATTATGGAATTCATCAAAACTCTCATTGGGTTGTTGCTTTCTATCCCTTATTAATTTTCTTACGTCGTCATCTGACAATGGATCGTGAAAATAAGAACTAAGAGAGCTGCAGAGACTTTTCCATACTACTTTGTCAACCGTACGCCTATACCTCCAGAACCATTCACTCGCTCTCCCACTAAAAAGTGGGAGCACAACATTTCAAATTTACAGTCCAAACAATCATTTGTCAAGGCAGTCACCATATAAATAAATTTTCCAACAGGCATACCATATCTAGAACCATTACACTGTAATTTCCAACTACTTATAACATTTACTATTTTTCCAATATCTGCACTGATGCTATTACTTCTGCTCATTCTTAATTATTTTGGCCTTGAGAAACACTTGGAACGAAAGGAGGAGCTTCTCCATTTAATCCTACAGGAGTTATACTTCTACCCCACTCTGGTTCAATATTAGCTGCAGTTTCAATTGATCTTCGATTGATCTGATATGTTGTCATTCTAGAAATTTGTCGTGAAAGCCCTTCAATAGTTAAATTCATTTGGTCAAGTTGTGAATCAACTCGACGTTCTATCTGATTTACTATTCTTTGCTCTACTGAATTCGAATGCCTATTATCCTCAGAATTATAAGAATTTTCTATATTTTCGTCTCTAGGTGTAACTTGTTCGTTATTAGCGGCTGTTACCTCTGACTCGGGTACTCTTTTCTTTTTCTTCTTTTGTCCGCTCGATAATAACAATCTTCCGTTGGAAGCGGTTTCTCTGCTTTGTTTTAAACCTGTTTTAAACCTTCTCTTCCATAAGACTATTTCTTGGTTACAAACCGGGCATAAACTAGTTCTCGTCAAGCCAATTCAATATACACAATCTGTGAAAAGTATGCATATATCTAGTAATTAATCTCATATCTAATTGCGTCATTGGCTGAGAACATATTTCACAACTACTTTCATTGTTTGGCATACTTGGCCGATCTCACTGACATTTTGCTCTAATTTATTTCACTCACAATGACGAATTCTCAAAAGTTTCTTTCTTTCAGGGGTACTAATAAAAAACAAAACACATCATTTGTTTTTTATATACAAAAAACTTAAACTTTTCCCACAATTATTTAAATATTTTGTCTTTAATATACGTCAATGCAAAAGGAAAATTGTTCCGGGCAGTAAAGTTAATGACTAGCATAATAACCTTAAAGAGATCCACAGGCAATGTTACATTCCTATCACAAAATTCTTATTTTAGCTCATAAAACAATTGTTTTCGCATACTTCGGACGGCTATGTACAGTATTGTACCACTACATCAGCTGTATTCCAGAGGTTTCTCCAACAATGATTTTAATTGCTTAGACATAGCTTTGAACGAATAAGGCTTAACGGATGTTGGTGTTAAATTCAAACATTTTCTTTATTAATTTTTAATGCCTTTGTTTGTTCTTTGCCTACACTTTGGGCGCCACTGTTGTAATGATTCTCGTGGCAACAGGAGTTGCATTTTAACTAGATTTTTGATTTAAGAGCGGTTAGCACTGGAACGTTTTCGGCTAGGACTTCGTCGGATTGGGGGGATCTTTTATCAAAAGTAGCTAACGAAATTACATTAACCTAGCCAGATGTTACAATTTTAGTTATGTTTATGCCTATTGTTTTATTTTTTATTGAGCTTGGTGTAAGTGCTCTATATTACCCGCCCAACCTTGTTAACACTTTGCAATGCTTTGAATTTGGTGTGTTAACCCTTAAGTGATTTGATGTGTGTTTGTTTTTCTTTTAGTACCCCATTATATTAAATTAGTTCAGTTTCAATTCCATGCTAACATTCAAATACAATTCTTGTTCTTAATAGCAATAAATATGTATATAAAAATAATAACGTTCATTTCAATATCTCTTTTCTAATTATTAACAAATACTTCATTTTTAATTTCTTGAGAGAAGGCTTATCCTAATATATGTATTCCTAACTTATTGAAGTGTTAAATAATGTTTAAATAATTAATTTGATTATATAATTTTCCATTGAATAAGACTATAAAACTATAGAAATTGTATTTTTCTTTTTTTTTTTTTTACTTGACTACCATCAATTTTTTTTTTTTAAATTTCTTATATATATAAGTTAACACAAAACGAATTCGCAAACAAAGTTGGCCACGCGCATCCGGTATTGCACCAGCAAGTAGAAGTGCAAGGGCAACTTCCCGACTTCGGTCAGTAGCCCCCAAAAAGTGCTGACTGCAGCGTCTGAACCACTTCCCGCTGCAGCGACGACAACGACAAAGCTCCGACGTTGGCAGAGGCAGCGACAAAGTTATTGGGTATAAATATGGCAATTTCTGTAAACATAATTTAGTTCCAATTTTTGTGCAAATAAATACGGACCAAGTGTCCTAAAATTTATATTTTTTTAAATACTGAAGTCACTCGTGTTTAACTGGCGCCCAACGTTTAAGGGTCCTGTTCGCGGAAATATCCTTGGTACCGAATCAAAGGAACACTCGTAAGAGCACCCCATAGGCTGCCCGGGTTCCACCGATCCGAAAAATAAGTCGCGACTCCGAAAATCACCTGTAAGTGCACCCCATAGGCTGCCCTGGTAACACCGTAAAAAAGGCGCACCAAAGGAAAGGCAACACTGCTGGACGACTCGCCAAGAAAAGGACTCACTTACATCAG